>CAXKVT010000245.1:0-1262727 GCA_964058875.1 Carex rostrata
AAGACGGAAGATAAGCATAGGAGCGAGAGAAAATTCAGTAAAGGAGATTGGGTGTACCTAAAATTACAGCCGTACCGTCAGATATCAGTGGGGGGAGTACGCAACCAGAAACTCAGTTCCAAGTATTATGGGCCATTTGAAATTCTCAAGCGCATTGGTACCGTTGCGTATCAGCTCAACCTCCCTCCAGGATCTCAAATCCACCCTGTCTTTCATGTCTCCCAGCTCAAGGCCAAGCTGGGCGGAGCACAAGCACCTTCGCCAATGCTTCCAGTAACGGGTCCAGGAGCAAAGGCGGACCCAATTCCCCACCTGGTACTTGACCGTCGAATGGTGAAGAGGCGGAATGCAGCAGTGTCCCAGCTGCTAGTTCAATGGAAAGAGCAATTGGCTGAAAACGCCACTTGGGAAGATTATGAAGAAATGGTTAGGCGATTTCCTGAGTTTATTCGTGAGGACACGAATTTCTTTAAGGGGGGAGGAGTGCAACAAGGCAGCTGTGATTTGGGGGAGACCGTTGGCATCGCTAATTTGATGGGAGAAGAGGAGAGTAAGGGCAGCGCGGTCAGAGCTCTCGGGCAGGAAGAGATAATGAAGGGAAAGACTGATAGAGGGGTCCCAGTTGTAAGAAGGCCAAATTAGAGAGGAACTGGAGACGATACAAGAGATGAAGGATAAAGGATCGTTTCCGACAGAATTCAGATTCAGTTTTCAAGTTAGTTACGCCAACTCAGCTCTCCAGCTGACATGGCAATCGTAGATTACTTTCCGCTATTCTGTAATCGTTTTTCCTACTTCTTTTTACAAATTGCATAGCCTATATAAGGCAAATGCACGTGTGGAATTGTATCCGGAAATTATCTAGTGAAATAGGCGAATTGCTTTGAGCTTTTCGTGCGATTGGTTGCTGTTGCTCCATCGCTTTATCTCAAATTGTTCTCTTTTAATTGCAAAGCTCGAATCTTTCTTATCTGAATTTCCTCAACGAGATCCAAGCTCGTTGCAGATCCCGTACACTGAACAGTAGCCATCTTACTCAAAGAGAAGGTTGCCCCACGGTGGATGATACGTACTAGCCCCTGAGGTGGCTAGACATAGTTCTCGAGTTGGACTCGAGTTCATATGTAAGGTATTCGGACTCTAACATCTGATACCTTGTGTTTTCTGTGGAAAATTATGAACCCCTTTTTAGGCCCAGCTTTGGGTCTTATATAGGTCGGCCCTTTGTTGCCGCGTAGTGCACCGACCTGGGGGCTTGATAGTCTTGTCTAACGAGACAGAAAGTACGGAGTTTGTTGCAGAGATCACTCCATACGAATGATCTCGAACTGGGCGGGCCTTGTCGAGGCGTCTCCTTGTCTAAGGCATTTGTAGACTTTAGGAATTGGGCTCTTGTGGCCTAATTCCTTACGTTTGTTTGGAAGGTTTTCGGCTGGTCTGGCAAACCAGTTCGGGGGCCATTTACGTGAGCCCATGGCTTATGGCCCTATCATGGACCAACTATTTTTCTTTTATTTTTATATTACTGGACCAATACACCAAATATATTTAAGAAGACCTATAGATTTATCTTTCTTCTTTACATATATCTCTATTTTTATTCCTCACTTCTCAAATCGAAAATGATAAACCCATATTGACATAAAGGAAAAAAGTCAAACTGGCTCCAACTAGGAGAGAACGCCCCAAATTGTGAGAATTATACTAATTAGGGAAAAAAAATCGGTTGAATCAACCGAGTTAATCCGATTCACTAGGATTTTCACTTAAAAATTGCACGCTGTGTAACTCGAGGCAAAATTGGATCGCCACCGGATGATTTCGATTCGACTCGGCTGATTTTGTAAACCATGACTAAATCAAAGCTTAAATGCTTAACCAATAGTTGCTCAACTAAAGAAAAATCTCTTGATATTGTAATTTGATCAAACCCAAGAAAAGAATTGTTGCTATTGAAGTAACTTGAAGCCAATAATGTCAGTGTGGTACCAAAATCGGTGTGTTTGGATCGTCAAGAATAGTATGGGATTAGCACTGTTTTTGGGTTAGCGACTATTTGACTATTTGTCTCCACTATTTTATGTTTGGATCACTCTAAGAATAGAACTATTCCTAGAGTTAGCGTTATTCTTACTAACCCATCCAAACGATGGAATAGCGCTAATCCCAAATTAGCGCTATTTCCGGATTGCATCCACACGCATCCTTTAAGAATAGCTCAAATTTCAATTGTATGAGCTAACCAAAGCTGTTTTCACCGAATCTCAGTTCATTTGTAGTAGCATGATGGAGAGAAAAGACAACACATCTACAGCTTCATGAGAGACAGAGAAGAAAACACGACGGCTAAAAAGGATACATGCATCTAGCTGATGGTCGAAGACAGATAGAGAGAGAGCTGTGGATGTCGAGACAAACGGGTCGGGACGGGATGAGGTACGGGTAAGACAAGCCGCTGAGCAGGGCGAACATGAAACTTATGGGGCTATTCGGCAACACCTGTTAATCCACACTAGAATTAAGTCTTAAGGTAGCTTAAGGAACCAATGTTCAGTTACCTTAATCCGTTAATGATATCTAAGGAAGTTAAATGAGGAGTAGAACTAGGGTGTTCCTAAGTTCACCAAGCTAGCTTATTTGTAAACTAAACTCTAAAATTTATCGAATTGACTTCAAACGACTAATTCAAACTGTTGAAATCCTTCTATCTTATGAATGATGCATCTAAATGTGAAAATTTCAAATTAATTCAGTATAAAGTCAAGTGGTCAAAATTAGAAGGTTTATAAATTAATTTTAATGCATTAATTTTTTGGACGCCTTTTAACCACTTGACTCTATATAAAATTAATTTAAAATTTTTAATTTTTTGCATTTAGACGCATCACTCATAAGATAAAAAGATTTAAAAAAGTTTAGATTCGTTATTTGAAACCAATCCGATAGGTTTTAGTTGAGTTCACAAAAGTACTTGGTGAACGTAGGAACAACCTAGTTCTACTCCCCAAAGGGAATAGAGGTACCTTAAGATCTAGATTTAATCCAATAAATTAAGATCCAGGTAAAATGAGATTAAAGAAGGTTATTTTAATCCGCGTAAAGAGTTGGTATTTGATAGAAATAAGCGTGTAAAAAAGGTAAAGGAGATTTAAAGAAGTCTTTCTCGCGCGTTTATAAATTTATTACACACTGTTTCTGACGCGTTATATGGATTGGGAGTTAGGACTGAGGTATCACGGGAGTTGGGACTGAGGTATCACGTGACGACATTGACCTTGACCTAGATAAGGTACGAACGAGCTCTGGTCATCGCCATAGAAAGGGTCAGGAAATTTCCATCAAGTTACAAAAGTCCTTTCCGATTCCGCGTCATTGCAATCTCTTTGTTTATAAATATATAGACAGTTTATCCTTCTCTTAAATTCAAAACAGAAAGCCCCTTCATTCATTTGTATTATTATTATTATTTATTTTTTATTTTTTAAAAGAGGCTATAAAGCCCGTTTCATTACCATTTGCATTATTATCATTCAGCCATTGCTGATTGATGGGTTTCAAAAGCAACAGTCCGACGACTGCTCCCGCTAAGTCTCTACAAGCCGAACTTCCCTGTGAAGAACAGGATAACCATAGAGTGTTCATATTTTTGAAACGTTTTGATTTCCTCTCTACTATTACATTTCTTTTTCTTACTTACAATGCAGTCCAAGCCATATATAGATCAATCGGTAACCCATGGGACTTGGCATTTGTTATTTCGAGCTATGCCGAGCTGACGTTGCTATTTATCTGTCTGAAAATACACGAGAATCTCGGTGCAGATGCTCCGATAGAACACAAACATCGGTTGAAGATTGTCGTTTGGGTTCTAACTACTATCCTTACCACAACGTTTGCATACAGGGTTGCTGAAATCATGCCCTTGAGCTTAAAAATTGTAGTCTGGGGAATGTCTGGATCTCTAACAGTAGCGGGGTTCTACGCATTCTTCATTTTCGATAAAAATGTTAAAGAAGGTAATGGTTATTGCAAACTGGATAATACTGAAGAGAATGTAAATAAATTTCATGAGCAGTTAAGTCCTGAAGAGAAGGTTTAACAGAGTGCTGGTGTTGATTATGTAATATATTATTTTTTAAAATTAATAAGTGATCAATTTATTCTCTCTTTTTTTTTTTCTTGCAAGTAAATATTCAGAACTATTTTTTTTTATTTTGAGTTGCGACTATTCTACATACAAATAATAATAAATCCAAGGAAGCTGATAATTGTATCCCAAACAAAGTACCCGTGCGCGTCCCCCAATCTTCTAGAATATCGGCGACAAAAATATCAGGTTTTACTTCATACAGCGCAATAACAGTACTAATCTTTCTTTATTGTATAGAATTTCGCTGCATGAAGAGAAAAATGCTCTGTTAAACAAATTTAACAAAAGCACCGCCAAATGCAGCGAAACAATCGTATAATTTAAACATATAAAGAAAATATTTTAATATACTACGTTCAAGTGTTTAACTTTCATTGTAAATGAGTTAAATTTTCATTTTTAAAAACAAAAACGAATTCCCGAATTCGTCCCCGAGCAAAAATTTACATATCTAAACTGGAACGAATCTCCAAGTGTGTCCCCGAGCACGAAATTTACACATCTAAATTTGTACTAATCCCCGAGGGCCTCCCCCAGCACAAATTTTCTTCATTTGTGCATAATGTGCCAGGAACAGTACATGTGAACAAGTAAAGCATGTAAACCTATATGTACTGGTAAGCAAACAACATAAACAAAGCATGGAAAAATTGTTACAAACATATAAACCTGTGTTTACAAACATTGAAAAATATGTGTTTACAAACATATAAACCTGTGTTTACAAACACATTTTAAAGCTTATTCTTCAAACACATTTTAAAACATATAAACCTGTGTGTAAAGAAAGTAAACCAATATATACTAGCAAGAAAACAACATAAACAAAGCAATGAAAATTTGTGCATATGAACCTGTGTTTACAAACACATTTTAAAGCATATAAACCTGTGTTACAAACATTGAAAAATTTGTTACAAACATATAAACCTGTGTTTACAAACACATTTTAAAGCATATAAACCTGTGTTTACAAAAATTAAAAAATCTGTGTTACAAATATATAAACCTGTGTTTACAAACACATTTTAAAGTATATAAACTTGTGTGTAAAGCAAGTAAACCAATATGTACTGGCAAGCAAACAACATAAACAAAGCATTGAAAATTTGTGCATATAAACATGTGTTTACAAACACATTTTAAAGCATATAAACCTGTGTTTACGAACATTGAAAAACTTGTTACAAACATATAAACCTGTGTTTACAAACACATTTTAAATCATATTCTTCAAACACATTTTAAAGCATGAAAACTTATATTAAAAAACAATAAAACTACTACTTAGAAACAATAATTGCTAGCAAACTTATCAATTATTTTATGTTGTGAAAAGTATAACTTTTCACAATAATGACAATTTATAACTATGCAAACTTGTATTAAATAACAATGAAACTACTCTTTGAAACAATCATTGTTAGCAGATACATCAATTATTTTATATTCTCAACATAGAACTTCTCACAACAATGGCAATTTGTAAGCAAACAAACATGTATTAAATAACAATGAAACAAGTACTTCGAAATAATAATTGTTAGCAGACTCATCAAATATTTTTAAAAGAAAGAAGAAACGAAGCAAAACAGAAACAAAATAGAACTTCAAAATGGACGCTATATCAAAAGCAATTTGTTTAACTTTAATTAAAATTTGTGCTTATCATTCAAATTAAAACCAATTCCCGAGCTAGTCCCCGAGCTAATCATTATAACTTGTACTTTAAAGTATACTAAAGTACTTTAAAGTACTTATAACTAGTTTAACTAGTTGAAGTACTTAATTAGTTAGAAAATGATTAGAGGACCGTTAAAAGTACTAGTTGAAAGTACTTAATTGGTGATTACAACTGTTACCAACAAACTGTCCATGAAATTAAAACACATTACAAAAGCATGTAAAACTAACGTTTAAAACAATCAAATTAAAACTGTAATGCGTTTAAACAGCAATTCATTAATTAATGGAAAATTAATAAATTACCGTTATTAGCGGACGGTTAAACCCATTTAAACCAATTCGGGGACATGCTCGAGTTTGATGGCTCGGGGTACAGAAACATTTATCTAAATCCAAACTGTTAAAACTGATTTACTTCACGAGTGATTAATTTACATGTAAATTTCTCAGAATTTTGAATTAACTTAGTATAAAGTCAAGTGTTAAAAAAAATTTAAAAAATGAATGCACTAAAATTAATTTATAAATCTTCTAATTTGACCGCTTGACTTTATACTAAAATAGTTCGAAATTTTTTTTGCATGTAATTAATCACTTGTGAAATAGATGGATTTCAACAGCTTAAATTTGTCGTTTGAAACCGATATAATATATTTTTGAGTTAAGCTCACTAAACACGTTGGTGAGCTTATGAACACCTTGGTTTTACTCATGCATAACACCCTATCAACCTCACATGGAGAGTCTCATCCACAGAGAAGAGGGCACCGATGTAACACTGAAAATACAGTAAAGCAACAATGTTTTGAAATTTTTTTTTTTTTTGGTTGAAATTTTGAAATTTGGGAGATGGCACCAAAGAAAGCCCAAGCGTTGGGGCTGTCAGAAAAATAATTTAAATTTGAAATTTTAAAAAATTTCAATTTGAAAAAAATTGATTGCAACAACACACCTTCTGTCAGGCAACCATCTTTTGTACAAGCACCCAAATCCATATTTCGACCATTAGATACGATCGGACGGAGTACGGAGATAGTGCTACTGTAGCACTACTGTAGAGATACAGTACCTATCCATTCAAAACATAAAAAAAAATATATATACATAATTACATGTAAAATGCAAATATGCAATATGCATATATACACAGCCAGGTTAGTTGTTCCCTATGTCAGGATGAGAGTACCCTGTAGGCCCAATGTCTGTGGCCCAAGGCCCAAACTTTGATCCATGAGCAAAGACCTGAAATCTTCCGAACTTTCCTATATAAACCGCTTTTAATAACCCTAAAGTAACTCAAAATTTGATTTTTATTGGGATCGTCCGATCAAAGTAGAGCTCTATAATAATCGTGCCAAAACAGATCGGACGGTCCAGATCAAAAATCAAAATTTGAGATTCTTTCGGTAAACGAATTCCAAATCCGTTTGGTGCTCTTCAAACGAAATTGATTCCTCTCTCCCTCAAATCAAAGGGTTTGTTTTACATTCGTTTAAACGAAATGAGAAATTAGGGACAAAGGAGATGGAGAAACTACCGTGGGATTGCACAGCAGATGCTTATGCCACGTGGCAGTGTTTCCTGCCGTCGATCATTCCTGCCTCCAAGAAAGAGCTTCATTTCCGACATGGCTAATCTACAGTGGAGAAATGGTAATAATCCTTTTATGTGATCTGTTTTTGTTGGTTCATCGATTCTTTTAGATTTCTTTTGTTAAATTTGGAATGTAATGCATAAGCATGTATTAATTACTTGATCAAAATTTCAAAAGGGGCATCACTGTATCTGTCTCAGTACCCAGTAAAACCTATTTTGTTATTACCAGTTCAGCATATACTACTTAGAAATATATACCAATTGCTTGCAATTCAATAAAATATATACCAACTACACAATCTCATGAAATGTTTTATAAACCTAAATTAGTTAATGTTACGTTGGCATTATTCTAAAGGAGCATTTGATTTACTCCAATCCGCTAATGAAATTCAAATGAATTCCAAAAAAAAATAAATCATGTAGTATTGGGGATCTCTAATGAATTTAGCACATTAGACTTAAAACAAACAATCACAAACAGTTCATGAGATATTTTTTTTGTTTGCAAATCTTATTGTTAGATATTTTCTTACTGAAATTAAGTTAGAAAGTCTGATAATTTAATCATTTCTTGCCACGACCACAATCCAATACTCATTTTTGTAATCTATCCATTTAAAGCTATATCTTCTATTGACCAAGGCAAAATATTAGCCTCTGTATTAGCATCTATAGAATTAATGTAGGAATTCATTCTACCATGCATTATATCAGCCGCTTAGCACCTCTAAATTTGTTATGTTTAAACAAAATAAATTTCCTTTTACAAACAAAATATAAGACAAAATATGAGATGTGTTATCAAGAATAAATTTCCTTTCACATACAATAATCCAATAAAGTGCTGTGAGAGGTCCTATTGCCTCTTCCCTACCTAGCAACTTGGAAAATATACATCCGATGATTCATGCACGAGGACAACCTCAAAATCCATTTTTTGCAACTCCGAGTAACTTCTTTTTATTAATTTATTAAAAAAATTATTATTCAATTTTACTTTATCACAATTCTAGTTTTAGAGTTGCTCTCAATTCAAAATAGATGGCCTTTCTTATATCCCCTTCATTTTATTTTGCAAATTTTAACTTAAAGTTTATCATGGGCCTTTCTTTAAATATAAAATGACCATTTTACCCTTTTAATTGGGAAGTAATATAAGGGGATAGAATAGATCTTCTCCACTCTTTTCTAGGGTTTTCTTCGATTAAGTGCTTCTTTCTCAAAACATGTTCCTGCGATATGGAAAGCACGTTGATTCCAAATCTCCTATTGGTAAGATTTTGTGCTCTCATGATTCTTTAATCCTTAAAATTTAATATATGTGTAAAATAACAAAAATAATATAATTTTAACTCATAATTCAAGCCAAGAAAAGGAAACGAGAAGTTGTCAAATGTGAGAAGAAGGCAATCTTGACGAATTACAATCAATTGCCGCAAGACTGCATCTCACATTTACTTTCTCTCACCACTCCGCGCGGCGCATGCGTCTTATCTGCCGTGTCTCCCACCTTTCAATCAATGGCGGATTCAGATGCCACCTGGCAGCAGTTCCTACCATCAGATTACGCCTCTTTCCTAACTCATGCAGTAGTGCCAGTAGAGCATACCTCGAAAAAGGAGCTTTTCTTTCGACTCTGTGATCATTTTGCAAGTGCCAATTTATGGGGGCAAAATGGTAATATTATATTTGATATCAGTTATTATTTTGAAGGGACGTCAGAGAGTTGGGGGCTATGGTGAAAGCAATATTTTATTGTACAATTTTGTCCATTTTTACAAAAATTGTACACTTGGCCCTTGTTAGATTTGAATTTGTCTAATTGAACCAACAGGTATGTTCATTTATTTAAATATCTTGTCTAATTTCTATGTTAAATAATTATGAAATTCAATCCTTGGGTGGTAACTTCTCTTGTTCTATCCATGATTTTTTTGTTCAAATTTCTTGTAGGGTTATTAGTTATTTTATTTAGAGGAGGGTTCAAATGCACCCAAATTGTTGTGCACCCAAATGCACCCTATCCTTTTTCTCCGTTTTCAAAGTCCGAATAGTCAATCCGAACCGTTAGATGCGATCTATATATTAAGATGTGCTTGGAGACCAAATTTTACATTTTTTGGAATTTTTTTATTATTTATTAAGCCACTTTGAAAAATCGCTGATCCAATGGTCCAAAAAAATGTAAAATCAGCGATTTTCAAAGTGGCTTAATAAATAGTAAAAAAATTTCAAAAAATATAAAATTTGGTCTCCAAGCACATCTTAATATATAGATCGCATCTAACGGTTCGGATTGACTATTCAGACTTTGAAAATGGAGAAAAAGAATTTGAAAGATAGGGTACATTTGGGTGCACAAAAATTTGGGTGCATTTGAACCCTCCTCTTTTATTTATTCATGTTGAATTGACTATATTGCTCATAAGTTGGTGGTACCTAGGCTTTTGGATTGGAGAAATCAAGTGGAGCAAAGTGTTGCACGATTTCGGCTCGAGTAATGAGCATATCATTTATTGATAGCAATTGCCTCTGGAAATGGGTCCTTCTCTTTAATTAATTCAAGGTTTCCTTTGTTTTTTTCACCTACATTTTCCTCTCTTGATTTGGAGTAGGGTTGAAAACTTGAAATGCTCCATTGTTTTTGTGCCCCAGTAATACCTCACATATTTATCCCTGTTTTCAAAATCCAAACAGTTGATCTAAACCTCTTAACAAGTTATCCATATTAAAGACAATTTGTTTTTTGGTGGGAAATATTACTATTTTCTCATACAGGTACAAAATCACTATTTTTGGATGGTTTAGAATCTTATGGAAAATAATGATTTTGTACCACTGAATACGCATATGTGGCCGCATAGACTGCATTTTATTGCACTACCTATATATATATATATATAGAAAGAGATGGACTAACTTGCTTTGAGAATTAAATAGAGTGTATATCGGCTGGAAGGATTATGGGCTGATGATTAAAATTTTAAGCTTTTGTAAAGAACTGTTCGGCAAATAGAAGATCAAGATGGAAGAAGATCATTGAATAAAAAATCTATTCTAATATAAAAGAAGAGTAAAAGACCAATATACCCCTTACTGCAAATCACATTTAAAATAAACCCATATTTTTACAGGATAACAAGAAATCAATTAATAAGCAAGAACAGAGAAAAGAAACTGAGCAAAATTACCAAATTTTTTTCTTTGAAGTTTCAAAATTACCAAATTCAACGAGAGTTCAAACAAACAAGCCAGCAAGCACTAAGCCTACTAGCCTCAAATCTGCCATTAATGGCTAATTAACTCAAAAATCAGTAAAAAAACGGTTTATATTAATTGTTATATTCCGAAATTTTAAAACAGATTAATTTGCTAAACTGATCATTTTGCTTAAATAAAATTTTAATTAAATTAAAGATCGTTCAGGTTTTAACTGATAGATTAAAAAGAACCTAAAATTTCGAAATATAAACGAATTATGAAATTATGTACATTAAAATTCAGAGTTTAAAAATAGAATAAAATATAGCACTATATATTAAATTATAACTATTTGGTAAATTCATAACTTAGAAAAATTCGTTACAAGTTCGTTTGAATTTTAGAAAAATAAGAAATTGATTCAATTAGATTTATGTGAATAAATAAACAAGTGAATGCTAATTTAGAGTATAATTATACGAAATTATTCTTACAATAAATTATATACTTTATAAAACTCGTTCATTTAAGAATTTTAGAGATCTAATCGAAAATATATAAACATATTAAATTGAAATCAAATTATTTGAATTATAAAATTAATTTATAAACACTTAAAAATATTCGTACGATATTATAAAAATTTTACGAGACCTTGATCCTAAATTTTTATAACATAACGCACCTTAAAATAATCGATCAAAACCCTATATTGGAAATCAATTTTTTTTTGAACCATTGATCAAATTAATTTCTAGCTACACTAAATAAATTTTTATGCTATGCTTTATGTTTCTTGTCAGGTGCAAATTCGCACCAAAATGACTTGATTCTTTGGAAAATCTCCACCGTTCAAATCTTGCCGCACAAATCTCCAAGCCATTTATTTACTCTATTTTAAATTGAGAAATTGGAATTTACCAAATCTAATTTTGAGTTTCGGGTCCGCCCAAATGCTATAACCGTTCAATTGTATTAACCATGGGATCTGTAATCTTGCACGAATCTTGACGCTATTTTACCCTTTGATTTTGAATTAATTGAGAAGTGGGATTAACTCTAATGAATGCAGAATTCGGGTCCGTTAGCCCCTTTCCCCATCTCTTTCCTCTTCTCCTGTTCGCGCAAGAGAAGGGTTTCACCCTCTTCTCTCTTCCGTCTCTGCTTGGCGCGCCCCACACACGCCTATCTTTCTCTCCTGGCTCACTGACCCCCGACCCCACCTATGACATTGATTCTCCTTCATGGAGAAGGCAGCGGTGATGAATCCCGCCTCTTTTGACGATGCGTGCTGTGTCGCTTCACCTGTCAGTCGCCTTGTACGGACGACGCCCCGTTCACCTGCCCTTGTTGACTTCTATGCTTCGGCGCGCCTACCCTCTGACAGAGGGCGTGGCCGCACTCTTCCCTTTGGCTGCCTCCTTGGGTACAAGTATCCCTCTCTCTCTCTCGTTGGGGTTTTTGTGCTCTCCTTTGTACTCATGTGTTGAGACTTTGCTTATTTTCCCTCTCTCCTTGCTCTTTCCCCTCTGATTCGGTTGAGATTGTGAAACCCTAAAATCTAGTGTTTTTGTGAGTGCGTTGTTCTGGTGTGGCTCTGTTCTGATTCTTGGTGCTTGCCTGGTGCCATTCTGTTCTGTGCTGGTGCTGGCCTTGTGCTGTTCTGGTGTTCGCTTGGAGCCGGCCGTTCTTTTCCCTCTCCATACCGTGCTAGCTCAAATCGGGTAAAAATTCTGAAACACTCGTTTAAATTGATCGGATTTTGTCTTTGCACGAGTTGTTGATTTTCTCGGCAAGGATCTGACTTGGGTTGTGTGCCTTATCCTCATGGCCGCCCCCCTTCCTTTTTCTGTTCTGGTTCGCTCAGACCAGTATGTGTATGTGCTTGTGTTTGCTACGGCTTGGTTGATGCTTGACTGGTACCGTACCAGTACCTGTTCTGGTCTGTTCTGTGGTGCTTGATTTCTTGTTGCCTTGCTCTCTGCTCTGTTCTGTTGTTACTGGTACGGCTTGTGCCTTGTTCTGACCAGTTCCTTGACTGGTTTTGCTGGTTCTGTATTGATAATGTGTATGTGGATGATGTGTTGTTGAATGGTGCATGTGACTGGTACCAGTGTACCAGTCCCGTAATTTACTGGTACGGTTTTGATGTGTTTTACCAGACTTGGAACTGACAGGGACCAAATTGTGAGTATCTGGAAGTTTAGGGTTGGTTTTGAATAAAGTAGGCCCTTGAAAGAATTTTTAAAAATTCAGGGGCTAATGTGAATATGTGATGTTATTGGGCTTGGCCCTTTCTGCTTGTTGAGTTCGGCTGAAAATTTATTGAGCTTATGCCTAATCCGAATTGAACTTAATTAATTAAGGGCTTGGATCCTTTTTTTTTGGGCCTTTAATTAAATTAACTGGGAATATAATTATTAAGTCAAATAGAAATTAAATTAACTGGGAATATAATTATTAAGTCAAATAGACCAAAAGGTATAAAGGAATTGACGGATCAAAAGACGGCTTTTAAAATTTAAGTTTTGATGACGTAACCTAATTAAATCACCCAACACATTAAACTAAAATAAAAGTTTTATAAAAAGTTTTTAAAGTTAAAATAATTTTTTTAAACATTTTTCGAACTTGTACAAAAATTTGTTGCTAATTAATAAAGAACAATTAATTAGCAACGAAAAATATTCATTATGGACCTAGATTCAAAACGACTAATTACACGTAGAATTAGATTAGTTATAAATTAACGAACTGCTCGACTTAGAAATAATTAGCAAAACACGTAAAATAGGTAAACATTTCTTTTCTAAAATTTTCGTAAAACAAATTTACGTATATAAATTTTAATATAACTAAAGACATATTATAATACTTATTAGTTTAGTAATAATTACATAAGTTATGCATTTTTATAAGAATAGTAATATTAGGAATTTTTAATAATAAATTAATTTTCGAAAATGCAATTCGATTGGTTAGAATAATTATAGTTAAGTTAGAATAAATCAAATAGCTAAGTAATTAGGATATATTAAATAGGTAAGAACATGTATAAAATTTATGTAACTCACGAATAATAATTTTACGAATATTTCGACCTTAGAATTTTTATATAAGCAACTTATCTTCAAATTAAATTATTAAAACTATAAATTATTTAGAATTAAAATTTGGATAATTTAAATCAAGGAAAATAATTAATATCTGACTAACCGGTTCAGTCGGACTGACTGAATCGGTAACCTTTATAAAATCGAAATAATTGATAATTTAATTTACATATTAACTGGGGCGAGGGTTAGAATAATTTAGCGTAGATTTTAATTAGTGTAATTTCGTGATTTCAGATCAGTCGACTTCGTACGAGTCTGATCCGTGGATCGATCCGACTGACCCGCAGTTCGGAGCATACGCGGAGCACGCTGATTATTAGCGACAGAGACTCCAGCCCTATAGGTGTGGGATATCTGAATTATTTTCTTTCGTGGGCGTACTCTTACCAGTCGATCCATCTGACCTGACATCTGCACTTTATTTTTAAGTAGTTGCATTAAAACTGTAGAACATGTTTATCCTTTCTGCACTGTAGGTAGAATTGCATGAACCCTGAAAAACTCGAATTTACTGTATTTTAAGAGTAGAGTAATTAAATAATATTATATATGTATATATTAGAATATTAGGCTATTAGCTGTCTTCTTCTCGTAGAAGACTATATTTTTATTACGTGCATACGCATGCATTGGTGAGAGCTGAGCAGAGCCGAGTGACTTCGTTCCGTCTGGGTGTCACTTGGCATGGGACGGCCCGACAGCCACTGAGCTGAGCGTCACTTGATCCTCGGATGACTTTAGGATTATATTATATGTATAAACTTTGATTATATATCCTTTTCGGTCATTTTTATTATTTGACGTGAGCAGTTCCGATCTCGAGTTCTGTGGCACGATACGATTCGGGATTTGTTCCCTCCCTACATTAGGAGCTACTTTGCCTAGAATGGATTCCAAGGTCGAGCTACGGGAGCCTACGGGAGCTACGGGAGTCTACGGGAGTCAACGGGGGTCAACGGGAGCCTACGGTTGTGCCGGGCTCACACCGGACCCAATGACCGGACTCATAGCCGGACTCATAGCCGGACTCAGCCGGTCTCAGCCGGTCTCGAGCCTTGTGGAATCATGCGTGGTGTACCTATTGGACTGGCCAGACGGTAGAGTTCTCTCCTGCTCATGAGGGAAGAGATTAACTTTTTACGACCTGCATTGTATGATTTCTCCTATTGGATATGTTTGGGTGATGAATCGTTAGGCGAGATGACACATTGGATTTGATATAACCATCGGCTAGTGTGCTATTATCTTGTGGAGCAATGCTCGATGTCACTAGGCAACGTGTATCATTGCACTCTGATCACAGTCCTTGGATTATATCGTTTGGATCTTTTTGATCCTATTGGCACGGCACGGGGTGATTACCTTATCCATATTATTATTATTATTATTATTATTGTATTTGGGCACACAGTGCAAGGAGTACTGGATTCCGACTTGATTTATATTCGATATTACACCTTGATTTTATTTTGGGTTTATTTCGCATGTTGGCATAATAGAATAATCGCATCATGGCATCACTCAAAATTATTGTAAATTCTATTAGCTATTAATATAGGTTCACACATGTGCATATTTTAAATGTATTCATTTTATAAATAAAAGTGCTTTGACCGTAGAGGATCCCGGAGGGGATAATTCTGGGTCACATACTGGGCGATTCGTCGCTCACCCACAAGTTGTTTCGTGGGTTTTAGGTACAGGTTCTGGCGGTCCGCAGCAGGAGATGTCAGGAGCTGTCCCCGAGGGCCATACCACTTGACCTAGTTAGGGTTAGGCTTTTGATTAGATTTACGAGTCCCGTATTTCCTGTGTTATATATACGGGCTCGATAGATCATGTATCCCCTTCTATAGATGGTGTTATTTGGATCCGAGGTGGATCGAATTATATGTTATGTATGTGTATGTTTATTTATTTGCTATGTGACTGATGCTTGACATTTATATTATTTTGCTTCCGTTGCTGTTTGATTTATTATTTATGATTTAGCCTTGCGTGCCTAATGATTAATTAAGTACGAGGCGAGGTTGATCACACCTTAATTCAGAATTCCTGGTTTGGGGTGTGACATTAATCAAATTATTTTGAAATGGAAATGTGTAAATTGGCAAAATCTACCCCATGCCATCTTCACCAATCCCAAGATTATCAAGTAGTCTTACGCAAGGTAGTACTGAAGCAACTTCCTCAAGAAAGAACAGAGCATGTGGGGTGGGGGGGCTGGATAGCCGGAGAGTCGGCAATCATGGCTGGAAAGAGGAGGTGATTTTTTATTCCCGTGTCTAGAGATGTGTGCTGAAGTGAGAAGAAGAAATGAATAGAATATTATAAAAGATAAAGGTGGGTCTAAGAAGTTACCTGGGTATTTTCGTATGCGACGTGGGTTTAAGGAGCTGAAAAGGAGGCAAATTAGTTAAGGAACCAGCAGACTCGCCATAAGAATTCGAACTAAGGAGTTGCTTTAATCCAGTCTAAAGAATTTATGTTCGGCTGGATTAAGAGATATTAAAGTAAGAAAGTCTAAAGAAGAAGCACCGAACATGTGCAGGGAGATTCAAAGAAGTCTTACCAAACTGACGCGTTAGATGAAATTATAAGGAAATCGCTGCTGCTGAATTATTTGCATAAAGTTAATCTTTATATATATTAATTGGGTAATGGTAGGTAGGGGACAGGAAATTTGCATAAAGTTAATCTTTATATATATTAATTGGGTAATGGCAGGAAGGGGACAGGAAATTTGCATAAAGTAGCCAAGTTACTTTCTGATAACGCGTCATTGCAATTTTTTGTTTAAATATATAGACAGTTTCTCCTTCTCTTAAATTCAAAACAGAAAGCCCCTTCATTCATTTGCATTATCATCAATTCATAATTCAGCCATCGCCGATCGATGGGTTTCAAAAGCAACAATCAAACAACTGCTCCCGTTAAGTCCCTACAAGCCGAACTTCCCTGTGAAAAACAGGATAACCATTGGAAACGTTTTGATTCCCTCTCTACTATGAGCTTTGTTTTTCTTACTTACAATGCAGTCCAAGCCATATATAGATCAATCGGTAACCCGTGGGACTTGGCATTTGTTATTTCGTGCTATGCCGAATTGACGTTGCTATTTGTCTGTCTGAAAAAAGACGAGAATCTCGGTGCAGATGCTCCGATAGAGCACAAACATTGGTTGAAGATTGTTGTTTGGGTCCTAACTACTTTCCTAACCACAACATTTGCATACAGGGTTGCTGAAATCATGCCGTTGAGCTTAAAAATCATCATCTGGGGAATGTGTGGATCTCTAGTAGTAGCGTGGTTCTACACATTCTTCATTTTCGACAAGGATGTTAAAGAAGCTAATGGTTATTACAAACTGGATAATATTGAAGAGAATGTAAATAATTCACGAGCAGTTAAGCTCTGAGGAGAAGGTTTAACAGAGTGCTGGTGTTGATTATGTAATTTTTTTTTTGTCATGTAAATATAAGATTTCGGAACTAATATAATTTTTATTGCCAATTGCGAATTGCGATTATATATTCTATATACAAATAACATGCTATGCATAACACCCTATCAACAGGGGCGGATCTAGAATTTTCGCCAGAGAGGGACAAAAAAATATTGAATCAGATTCAAATAGCTAATCAAGCTTAAATTTATCGACTAATTGGGTACTCGATAAAAAAAATGCTTTAACATAATTTAAACTTTATAATGATTTGATTTGTAATTTATGATGCTCTAACTTATAATTCTAATTACCAATCAAAATTCAACAAATTTATTTCAATTTTAACCCTAAATTTAATCCGAATTACAAATCAAATATCTAGATGAAACAAAAAAAATTCAAGGGAGGGCAAAGTCAGTCAGGGTCGGGGGGGCGGGGGGCGGGACTTCAAGTATAATGCCTCATGTCACTGAGATACCATGTGTTCATGTGTTGTTTGTGTGTCGTCTTAGGTACAAGTCCTTACTAATGTTTTTATAATTAAACTTTATTTTAAGATTACATTACGTATGAATTATTTGACCTCGAGATACTTTGATGAAAATATCTTTGTAAATCTCTACTACTCCATTCAGACACTATTTAATACATAGAGTGTGTGTATGTATTTATGTTCACAAAAAAAAAAAAAAGTAAGAACGCATCGATGTAACATTGTCAAAAGAGAGCAAGGCAACGATATTTTGTACTTCGGAATATGACACCGATGTAACATTGCAGAAAGAGAGCAAGGCAATGATGTTTTGTACTTTGGAATATGACACCGATGCAACACTGAAAAAAGAGAGCGGGGCAACGATGTAACACTACAACAAAAAAAAAAACAACGAAGCAACAACGATGTTTTGAAAATGTTTTGCAGAAAGAGAGCAAGCCACCGATGTATCACTGTAAAAAAACAGTGAAGCAACAATGTTTTGAAATTTGGGAGATGACACCGATGAAGCCCAAGCCGACATTTTTAAAAATGCCTATTTTGTAAAATATTTTAATAAAAATAATTAGAATTAAGCTGAATTTATAAAAATATTCAAACCGTGAAAATGTTCCACTGCTTGAAAATTTAATTCCAAACTGTGAAAAATTTCCACAGTTTGAGTTTTTTTTTTTTTAATTCCAAACTCTTATCATTGCACTTTTATATTCAAACTCTTATCACTTATTACATGCATGGAACCACGTGGCTTGAATGCCACGGTATTTTTTTTAATATAATTTTGCATTTTTACAATTAGACCTTCATATTATTCAATATCATAAACAAGTCCAAATAAATTTCATATAAATAAATAAGATTATCGGGTATTACAAAAATGGTACAAATCGCACCAGAGATTATTACCAGATATCATAGAATATATTGTGCTCTTCTGAATTTGAGTATATGCGAATTTTCAATAAGGTTTGATAACTAATTAACTGTGCCCAAGAGGTGCATCTTTGATAAGCAGCGCTAGTCTAAAATAAATTATTTTAGAATAATTTATTTATTTTAGAATAACTGTGCCCAAGAGGAGTTTGGAATAATTTATTTTAGATCAGCACTACTGATCAAAGACGCACCTCTTGGGCACAGTTAATTAGTTATCAAACCTTGCTGGAAATTCGCATATACCCAAATTCAGAAGAGCACAATATGTTCTATGATTTTTGGCAATAATCTCTCCTGCGATTTGTACCATTTTTGTAATACCCGATAATCTTATTTATTTATATAAAATTTATTTGGACTTATTTATGATATTGAATAATATGAATCTCTAAATTGTAAAAATGCAAAACTATATATAAAGAAAAAAACCGTGGCATTCAAGCCACGTGGCTCCATGCATGTAATAAGTGATAAGAGTTTGTATATAAAAATGCAGTGATAAGAGTTTGGAATTAAAAAAAAAATAAACCCTGGAAATTTTTTACGGTTTGGAATTAAAATTTCAAGCCGTGGAAAAATTTCACGGTTTGGGTATTTTTATAAATTCAGCTCAATTCTCATTATTTTTATTAAAATATTTTATAAAATGAGTATTTTTAAAAATATCGGAAGCCCAAGCGTTAGAGCTGTCAATTTTTTTTTTTAATTTGAAATTTCAAAAATAATTTCAATTTGAAAAAGTTTTGACTGCTACAACCATCTTTTGTACAAGCACCCAATACCATATTTGACCATTGGATATGATCGGACGGAGTACGGAGATAGAGCTACTGTAGCACTAATGTAGAGCTACAGTGACATATCCATCCAAAGTTAAATATATAGATAGATATACAAAACATAAAAAAAATATACAAAATTACATGTAAAATGCAAATATGCAATGTGCGTATATACACACAGCCAGGTCAGTTGTTTCCTATGTCAGGAAGAGAGTACTCTCTAGGCCCATGTTAGTGGCCCAAGGCCCAAACTTTGATTAATGCCCATGAGCAAAGACTTGAATTCTTCCGAACTTCCCTATAAAACAGCTTCTGATCATCCCTAAAGTAACTCAAAATTTGAGTTTTAATTCGGACCGTCCGATCAAAATCGGAGCAGGTCCTGATCGGACGGTTTAGATATAAATACAAAATTTGAGGTACGTTAGGTGTATGAATTACATATCCGTGTGGTGCTCTTCAAAAGAAATTGATTCCTCTCCCTCAAATCAAAGAGTTTGTTTTACTTTCATTTAAACGAAATGAGAAAATTAGGGACAAAGGAGATGGAGAAACTACCGTGGGTTTGCACAGCAGATGCTTATGCCACGTGGCAGCGTTTCCTGCCGTCGATCATTCCTGCCTCCAAGAAAGAGCTTCATTTCTGACATGGCTAATCCACGGTGGAGAAATGGTAATAATCTTTTTATTTGATCTATGTTTTTGTTGGTTCATCGATTCTTTTAGATTTCTTTTGTTAAATTTGGAATGTAATGTATAAGCATGTATTAATTACTTGATCAAAATTTCAAAAGGGGCATCACTGTATCTGTTTCAGTACCCAGTAAAACCTATTTTGTTATTACCAGTTCAGCATATAATACTTTGAAATATATACCAAATGCTTGCAATTCAATAAAATATATACCAACTACTCACAATCTCATGAAATGTTTTATAAACCTAAATTAGTTAATGTTACGTTGGCATCATTCTAAAGAAGCATTTTATTTACTCCAATCCACTAATTCAATTCAAATGAATTCCACACACAAAAAAAAATCATGTAGTATTGTGGATCTCTAATGAATTTAGCACATTAGACTTAAAACAAACAATCACAAACAGTTCATGAGATATTTTTTTGTTTGTAGGTCTTATTATTAGATATTTTCTTACTGAAATTAAGTTAGAAAGTCTGATAATTTAATCATTTCTTGCCAAGATCACAATCTAATACTCATTTTGTAATCTATCCATTTGAAGTTATATCTTCTTTTGACCAAGGCAAAATATTAGCCTCTGTATTAACATCTATAGAATTAATGTAGGAATTAATTCTACCATGCATTATATCAGCCGAATAGCACCTCTAAATTTGTTATGTTTAAACAAAATAAATTTCCTTTTACAAACAAAATATAAGACAAAATATGAGATGTGTTATCAAGAATAAATTTCCTTTCACAAACAATAATCCAATAAAGTGCTGCGAGAGGTTCTATTGCCTCTTTCCTACCTAGCTCGGAGGAGAGGAATCATGGTGCAACTTGGAAAATATACATCCGATGATTCATGCACGACGACAACCTCAAAATCTAATTTTCGCATCTCCGAGTAACTTCTTTTTATTAATTTATTAAAAAAAAATTATAATTCAATTTTACTTGATCACAATTCTAGTTTTAGAGCTGCTCTCAATTCAAAATAGATGGCCTTTCTTATATCCCCTTCATTTGCAAATTTTAACCGAAAGTTTATCATGGGCCTTTCTTTAAAAGAGGAAATGACCATTTTACCCTTTTAATAGGGGATAGAATAGATCTTCTCCACTCTCGTCTAGGGTTTTCTTCGATTAAGTGCTTCTTTCTCAAAACATGTTCCTGCGATCTGGAAAGCACGTCGATTCCGAATCTCCTATTGGTAAGATTTTGTGCCCTCATGTTTCTTTAATCCTTAAAATTTAATATGTGTGTAAAATAGCAAAAATAATATAATTTGAACTCATAATTCAAGCCAAAAGAAGGAAAGGAGAAATTGTCAAATGTGAGAAGAAGGCAATCTTGAGGAATTACAATCAATTACCGCAAGACTGCATCTCACATTTGCTTTCTCTCACCACTCCGCGCGGCGCATGCGTCTTATCTGCTGTGTCCCCTACCTTTCGATCAATGGCGGATTCAGATGCCATTTGGCAGCAGTTCCTACCATCAGATTACGCCTCTTTCCTATCTCATGCAGTAGTGCCAGTAGAGCATGCCTCAAAAAAGGAGCTTTTCTTACGACTCTGTGATCATCCTGTGCCAATTTATGGGGGCAAAATGGTAATGTTATATTTGATATCAGTTGTTAGTTTGAAGGGACGTCAGAGAGTTGGGGGCTATGGTGAAAGCAATATTTTATTGTACAATTTTGTCCATTTTTACAAAAATTGTACACATGGCCCTTGTTAGATATGAATTTATCTAATTGAACCAACAGGCATGTTCATTTATAAAAATATCTTGTCTAATTTCTATGTTAAATAATTATGAAATTTTAGTCCTTTGGTGGTAACTTCTCTTGTTCTATGGATGATTTTTTTGTTAGAATTTATTGTAGGGTTATTTGTTATTTTATTTATTCATGTTTAATTGACCATATTGTTTATAATGTGGTGGTGCCTAGGCCTTTGGATTGGAGAAATCAAGTGGAGCAAAGTGTTTCACGATTTCGGCTCGAGCAATGAGCATATCATTTATTGATAGCAATTCCCTCTGGAAATGGGTCCCTCTCTTTAATTCAAGGTTCCCTTTTGTTTTTTTACCTACATTTTCCTCTCTTGATTTATGGTAGGTTTGAAAACTTGAAATGCTCCATTGTTTTTGTGCCCCAATTATACCTCACATATTTATCTCTGTTTTCAAAATCCAAACAGTTGATCTGAACCGCTCAACAAGTTATCCATATTAAAGACAATTTTTTTTCTTTTTGGGAAATATTACTGTTTTCTCAGATAAGTACAAAATTACAGTTTTTGGATGGTTTCAGAATCTTATGAAAAACAATGATTTTGTACCTATCTAAAAAATAGTAAAACAATTCCCAAAATATATAAAATTTGGTCTCCAAGCACATTTTAATATGGTGATCATGTTAAGCTATTTGGATTGACTGTTTGGAATTTGAAAATAGAGATAAGGATGTGAGGCACGATTGAGACATGAAAGACATGAGGCATTTGAATCCTACTCTTTTATTTGGTAGATAAAATAATATTCTATAAGTTAAATTAGCTTACTTTTGATAATCCTTCATAGGTTCTCAGAAGCCGTTCAGCTCCGCTTCAATAGGTTTTTAAATAAAGATGCTATGGCATTTATTGGTAGAATTGCAACCAAAACCCTCTCTTCAGAGACTACATATACAGCATATCTCATCTACCGGTGCACATATTATGAATTTCGAACTTGCATCCCCGCCTCATTTCTAGAAAGCAGTGTTGAGATAGGTACAGTGAATGCATATAATGGAATAGTGTGCTTGCATCCTAAATGCAACTTGAGATCTGACGTGGAATGGCCCACGCGAAGGAGAGATCGCTGGATGGAAGTGAAGGTTGGGGAGTTTTATGTAAAAGGTGGTGAGGATGAAAAGGTGAAAATTAAATTGCAAAAATCTGAAGGCGATGAGATACCGTGCATTCTCCTCCTAGGTATGGAAATCAGGGCTAATAGTGTCGATTCAATGATCCGTAAAACCTGAATTTGCTATGAAATAGTCTCTGATTTAGTAAAATTGGACCCAAAATTTGTAATGGTAATTGCAATTTAAAGAATAAATAGATGTTGTTGATTGCAGCAATATTATCTATGATTTGCAATTGATGCTTGTGTTTTTCTTTTCTTTTCTTATAGTTTGTTGGAAGCAAGGTATCCGTCTTGATCTTTGTTTAATTGAACCACTAATCAAATAGAAATCATGCTGAAACCATATATATTGATAGATAAGAGCTAATCAGCATAATCTGATTCAACACTTTGGGATATGACCAAATTACTTAGGAGAATTTTTTTAAAAAAGAAAAACTGAGCAGTTCAATTACTGATTTGTAACAGTTTTTTATGTAAATTTTTTTCTTAAGATTTGGTATGGGGGATTCTCATCTCGCTCTTCTCCTCCAGTTACTGTCAACATTAACATATCGAGAGCGAAAGAAATAGAGCGAAAGGAGGAGAAAATCTAGGGTTTCAACAGCCGCCTCTCTCTCCACCTCCACCTCCACCTTCTCTTTCTCTCTTCTTTCGACTCTGCTAATTTCACTTCTTGTAGTCTTTATTCCAAAGCAACACCTCTCCTCTCTCGGTTCTATCTTCTCAAGCGGAGAGGAGAATGAGGGAAGGGAGAGGAACCGGAGCCGAGAGTGCGGTATCGTCGGAGTTCGGAGCGTAGAGAACTAGAGATCCCATTTCGATTAGAACACGACGGTGAGTAGATTTAGTCGCTGTCGGAGCGCGGTGACAATTGAAGAAGCGGATCCGATCGTAGAGCGAGATGGCGATTATAGTACTAGGGTGATCTTCATTTTGATTGAAACGCGACGGTGAGTAGGCCCGGTCATCGGAGTGCGACGGTGGTCGGAAGAGCGGATCCGATTGTGAAGCAAGATGAAGATTAAGGTATTAGGGTGATTATGAGTTTATACAAGTAGAATTAGAAGAGTAGATTTAGTTAAAAAGTAGATCTAAGAATTTAGAGGGTGATTAAGGGCGATTAGAATAATTTTGAGTAATTTAGAAGATTTTGTGAGAATAAAGGAGTAGATTTAGAAATTAGAGTCACTTGACTCGTTGTAAATACGTTATTTATCAATCGAATTGTTAGTAGGCATTTAAAGCCACTAACCTTAAAAAAAAAAAAAAATTGGTATGGGATTTCAGTTTCTTATTATTATTATTATTATTTTTTTACTATCATTTCAAAATGGGTTTTCAGGATCAAAGCTATTAAATATAACATATATTTGACAGATGATAGCTTCTGCTCACAAAATTATTAAAAATTACAAATCAACATTTAAAAATTATTCCTTCACTAATAACACTACTGAATACATTTATGAAGCAAGACATTTTTTCAAATGTGTTGGACATATTAAATAGTATTTAACTCCTCATCTTTTTTTACAAAAAAAAAAAAAAATCTCTAAAGTTATAATTATAAGAGTAGGGTTAAAATACATCATTGGTTTTGTGTCTCAACCATACTCCACGTCTTTATCTCCATTTACAAAGTTCAAACAGTCGATCTGAACAGTTCATTGTGTTCTACATATTAAAATGTGCTTAGAGACCAAATTTTATACTTTTTGAAATTTTTTTACTATTGTTTTAGATAGGTACAAAATCACTGCATCTGGACCATCCAAAAACAGTGATTTTTTACCTATCTAAAAAAATAGTAAACAAATTCCAAAAAATATAAAATTTGGTCTCTAAGAACATTTTAATATGTAGAACAAGATGAATGGTTCAGATTGACTGTTTGAACTTTGTAAACAGAGATAGAGACGAGAGGTATGGTTAGGGTACAAAACCAATGATGCATTTTAACCCTTCTCTAATTATAATTATGTTTTAACTCATTTACAACATATAAATCCATGAACACAAAGAATCCATTTGATTGAGTTTGGCAATACAATTGAGTAGAAATGAAGGTAAGCTGTTATGAAACCAGTTGATTTGGTTTATATAAAATTTGTAATTAAAAGATCAAGGACATTTTTGTGGGTATAGGACTTCATAGTCAAGTAATGACAATATTGTCCCAGTTTAATCTGAAAATTATGTTTTATCTCTAATGACTTAATGAATACCAAATTGGCCAAGTGTGTCAAACTAAACAAAGACTGAAAGCAAAATTTTAAAGAAAGATATATGGTTGATATGGTTTAATTCTATAGTATTGCTATAAAGGTTCTCAACTAATTATATAATTCAAATTCCATATAGTCTAAATAATATATATATATATATATATATATAGAGTACGGCTAACGCGCTTCCTCTAGTATATCAACAATATGCATCCGGTCTCTAAAATCTATCGAATCGGCTTCAAATGACAAATCTAAACCGTTCAAACCAATGTCCTTAACTAGAGCTTCGTTTCCATATAAAAAAAATTTAAGTTTCGAATTTATTTACTATCAAGTCAACCGGTCAAAAGATGAAGAATTTTATGCGCATTTTAATGCACCATTTTGGTCATTTTTTTGACCGCTTGAATTGATAGTAAATAAATTCAAAACTTAAATTTTTTTATATGGAAACGAAGCTCTTGTTAAGGACATTGGTTTGAATGGTTTAGATTTGTCATTTGAAGCCGATTCGATAGATTTTAGAGACCGGAAGAATATTGTTAATATACTAGAGAAAGCGCGTTAGCCGTACTCTCTCTCTCTCTCCCTCTCTCTCTCTCTCTCTCTCTCTCTCTCTCTCTATATATATATAGAGTAATGCTACGCTACTTCATGAATTAAACCATATGTTTTAATTCACGTTTCTAACTCTTCGATTTGCTTCAAAAATAGTGCTGATCAGAGATGATGAGATGTTAAAAATGCGGAACTGGAC
Source organism: Carex rostrata (assembly GCA_964058875.1). Classification (NCBI taxonomy): domain Eukaryota; kingdom Viridiplantae; phylum Streptophyta; class Magnoliopsida; order Poales; family Cyperaceae; genus Carex; species Carex rostrata. Next base: position 26,011 of record CAXKVT010000245.1, read on the forward strand.
ATCTCTAGTTGAGGTCCCTTTACATTTTTGTTTCTAATTTTTGGAACTGGACATCTCCATATATATATATGTTGTTTTCTATTAATTTCCTCCAAGATCTCAAACAGATTTTAATTAGCATAATCAAGAAAAATAACAAGTATATTGTTTTGCAAAAGAAACAATATGGTACTATATGTGCTAACTGAAAATGTGAGAAAGAGAATAATTTCATACATAAAATTGTTTGCTCATGTTTTTATGAGCTCATATATCATGTTATTTGTATCTGTTCATAATAAAGAGTGTATATGATCATCCTAAACGCCTAGACTAAACATGATTTTGTAGCCATGCAAGTTAATTATATGTTTATTGTTAATAATCGGTAATTATCATCCAAACTATAGAATTAGCAATCATAACCTATTTTAACAATATAAAATGAGGAGGATTTAAATGCCTCCATTTTTGTGCCTCAAAATTAATCATATAGATTACATCCAACGGTTTTTTTTTTTGACGTTTATATTTTAAATTTTGAGTTATTAATATTTTAAAAATAGAAGTATAGTGGAGACACAAAAATTGAAGGCATTTAAACCCTTCTCATATAAAATATACCCATAAGTTACGTGATATGAACAGGGATGTAAATACGTATCGTGACCAAATTCGAAACACATCATGTTTGGTCACTGAATTGTTGACTTTTTGACGTGGTGCGTATCAAAAAAATGTCCGATTTAGATTCGAACGTAAACGATTGCTACACCAGATCTATACCGATCAAGAAGTTGTATGTACAACTTGAAATCTGATCCGCATAAATTAAATGTCATGGGACGGTCTTCTAAATATATAATTAAACAATTTTATTGCCTTTACTGCACGGGAGACTGAAATCATTAAACATCTTGGTTAAACTTTGACTGGACGGGAAATTGAATGACTTAATTAGAGAGTTAAAGATTTCGTTGAAAAACTAAAACTAGAATTAATATCATTTTTTCTATTTTCAAGGAGAGCATTTATTGTTTTCACTTTAAATATGTATCCAAAACCTCTGTGGAGGCAGCATTGATTTGGAATATAAAAGTTTATTTGGTTTTGTCTTAATTGTGTCTTCATTTTTCTACTATCCAGTTCTTTATTACTACTTAACCGGTACGTGAATTTAATGGCCAAGATTGTAACGGAACCGGCTTGCGGCACTTTTATTTAACGACATTGCATAATATCTGATAATCATAACCGTCAATTCAAAATCTGATGATTCAAAATCTGATGATTCGATGAATACTCAATGTTAAAATCACACAGTTATGCCAATATTAAATAAATAACCTTCAATCTGACATTACTTAAAATAGTCCGAACATAAAAACTGTCGGTAATAAGTAATTTTCCTCAAAATTGGGTGAAAAAAGAGGCAATTTACATTAAAAAAAATCATAATATAAATTGTTGTTCAATACAAAGACGGCAAAAAATAAATAAAAAGAAAATAAAAAAACATAATTCCCTGACACCACATCTCAACAACACACACTGTCATTTTTTTTTTCCCGACTCTACTGTTCATATCGTCCCAATATTTATTTTTCAGCATGTCTAGCTATTTGAAAATGTTTATATATATTTTTTCTAAATGTATACATGTCAAGTTCGGTTGATATAAAATAAATAAATAAATTCAGAAAAAAAAGTTATTTTAAATTAGACATTTTTTTTTTCAAATTATAAGTGAAATTATTTCTAGGAATAATTATTAAGAATTGAAAATAACACTATTAGGACTTGTGAAAATTACTGTTAAGACGTCCTTATTAATTTGTTGCCTCATTATATGTGGATATCTCTTTTTACAAAAGAAGTATTTTATGTTTCCAAATTCAAATATTTTTAGATTTGTATTAAGCCCATATATTTAGATATTAAGTAATTGTATTGGAAGAAAACTAATCCTTGGAAAATAAATGAGGTTGTCACTTTCAGATAATGACAAGAGAAGACTTTGACTAAGTTAACTAAGTCAAAGTCAAGAATTCTCTGGTGTATTTTAACTGCCAATTTCAATCTGAACTGTCATATGGGTTTATTCTCTGGTTATATTTTTGAATTTACTTCACAGTCAATGGTAGAAGGTGATATGAAGTTTAGAATAATTATGATAAAGACAAAAGACTAAAGACTAAAGACTAAAGACTAAAGACTAAAGACTAAAGAAAGACTTTTGTACATGATAACAAGAGAAGGCCTGGACTTAGGTGATCCAACTATATATCTTTTAAGCCCAAAGAATAATTATGTTTACAAATAACATGGAATTTTCACCAGAAAACCAGACTAAATTATACAAGAGGTTGCAAGAATAGCATGTCTATATCCTTTTGTCTACTCCAAAGTTTAGAAATTGCTATAACTTAATATCTCAGTTAGTTCAATCTTTAATGGGCCTAATGGCTGTTTCAGTACTGACTTGTCTTTTTTTCATTTGCATCTTTCCCTGTTTCGCTAACTCATGTAATACTACACTTCCATGTGATCCTTCTATTCAAATTAAGCCTCCGTTCTACCTTCAATCAGATGCTATGAAGGATCCTAGTTGCCTGAGTTATTTAAATGTTTACTGTGTCAATAATATCTCAGTTCTCTGATGGCAACTTGTGGTGTTACAATTGGAAAGCATCTCATATAACCCCAACACTATTAAGATTCAAGATTTTTATTTTAATAGTTCTTTAAAAAATTCTGGCTGTGGTAATCTCTATTTTGATTTTTATAGTGATCCTGTCAAATTTAACAATGAGATGTATACTTCATTGAATAGTAGCCTTTCTTCTGTGAGATGTGACAAATATTCTAATCAAATAGAATCACCACCCAACACATTTGGAAAGGATTACAATCTTAGCTACTCGCCGTCTCTTGATAAAGATATATCTCAGCGGAATTGTTCGAGATCTAATAGTTCCCTTGACCGATCTTTTGAGTACATTTTCTCATTCAAAAATGACAGTGCAGAGCTTTCTCTACTATCAGCTAATTACTCAGGTGAACTTGTTGCACGATCCGGTTGCTTTGCATACTCGACAGAGGTTAAAGGTTAGTAGCTTGCATATTTTATCAATTTATTCTTTTAAATTTCCTAAAATCTCTTTGTAAATTTTGGAGAGCTACATTTTTTTTAAAGGATTCTGATAACAATCCCCGCAGGTCTATCCCCGCAAAAAACTCCGCACAAACTGCCAAAAATATCATGGGGGGGGACCACTCAATAATTAATACTCTGCAGAAACTGTTAGTATTTAACTTGAAGCATCAAAATATTTATCGTGAATTTGCAAAGTGTTAATCCCTATGCAATGATCTCTATTTAGGAAAGAATAAATCAATCCATTAGTTGTCCCCACACAAAATTTCCTTTTTTTTTTAATCATCCCCGCACAACTGGGGACCATTAAATAAACAATCACCTCATAAATACTTGCCATTTATCCCCGCACAAATTTTCCTTTTTTTTCTGGATTGTCCCCGCACAACTGGGGACCATTAAATAAACTATCCCCTCAGCCAATGATAAATATTTCTCAGACATAAGGATAAATACTTTATGATACATTGATAAATACTTTATGTTACATGGATAAAAACTTATCAGATATAATTGTAACTTTCAGTACAATATGAATGATAAATACTTCTCCTCAGACATAATGATAAATACTTTATGTTACATGGATAAAAACTTATCAGATATAATTGCAACTTTCAGTACAATATGAATGATAAATACTTCTCCTCAGACATAATGATAAATACTTTATGTTACATGGATAAATACTTCTCAGACATAATTGCAACTTACAGTAAAACATCTGTGATAATGATAAATACTTCCCATATATAATCGTAAATACTTGTCAGAACAACGATAAATACTTTCTTGAATTTGTCAATAAGTAATGTTTAATCAAATCAAAGTATTATCATGTCAGGGACAATGATAAATACTTCTCAGACATAAGGATAAATACTTGTTAGAACAATGATAAATACTTTCTTGAACATCAATAAACAGATAAATATTTATTAGCGGAAATTGTTATTAAAGGATAGTCTAATTAATGCGGGGATTGTTATTAGAGGACAGTATAATTAATGTGGGGATTGTTAATTAATGCGGGGATTGTTATTAAAGGGCAGTAATTAATGCGGGGATAAATGGAAATTCTTAGAGGAATTAATGCGGGAATAAAATGCAGTTTAGGGAGTTAATTTGGAGAGAGAGTGCGGGGTTAAATGGGGGGACAGAGGTGAGGGGATCAATATAATTATTCTTTTTTAAATAGTTGTACAAATACAATTCCAGTTTTTTTCCTAATTTTTCTTTCAAATTTTGATGGACTTAATTTTCATGTGAAAATTTCAAGTTTTCTCATACATTTTGAAAATTATGGTTATCTTTTTCCCCGACATTTTTATTAATATCCAATATTTAATATATTTCATGACAAATAACCAAGTTTTTGAATTTTTATTAAAAATACTCGAACTGCAACAAAATATTGGGGTTTGGGATTTTTTTTTTGCACTATAAAAACCTTGTTTTTCTCTCCTCCCTCTCAAAATCACTAGAACCTCACAATATCATGTTTTTTTGTTGATACGGGCTATCTGACGTAGCAGGCCGTATGCTATTGTTGGGCAAAATTGGGTTCATCCTGCAGAGGGTCGCAGGCCGAGAAGTGATCAACTCGGAGAGATCAAGGAATGATCTCGGATACCAAATCTCGGAAGTCAGTAGATTACTTCGGAGATGAGGTAGGGAATCTCGGAGATATCGTACTCTTTCCTGTCTGATATCTTGGAGAATATGTGTATGTGTATGTGTGTGTGTGTGTGAGAGTATGAACATGTATTTCTCTTGGTCCCCTTTTCTTGTGAAAGGAAGGGCCTTATATAGTAGATCTAAGTATCGCCTTCCCCCTGCTAGGGCAAGGCAGAACGTGGGTTGGTTACAAAGATATGCGATCATGACCACGTTCAATCGTATGAACGAAGTCGGTAACCGACGTGGTCGCCGGTTATGAGCGGTTAATAACTCGGGGCCGGCTTTGGGTCTTTCAGCCCCATGCGTAGGCTATTTCATTGTGATTGGGCCGACTTATCATGGGCTTCAATCATGGACCCTTGTATTGTATCCCGGGTTGGCCTCGCAAAATGAGGTCCTAATCCCTGCCTTGTTTGTGGTCCAGATTGAAGCTATATGGGTCGTGAAACATGGCCCTATCATGGACCATCCAAAAACAACAATTTTTTACCTATCTAAAAAAATAATAAAAAATTCCAAAAAATATAAAATTTGGTCTCTAAGCACATTTTAATATGTAGAACAAGATGAACGGTTCGGATTGACTGTTTGAACTTTGTAAACAGAGATTGAGACGTGAGGTATAGTTGGGGAACAAAACCAATGGTGTATTTTAACCCTACTCTAATTATAATTATGTTTTAACTCATTTACAATATATAAATCGATGAACACAAAGAATCCATTTGATTGAGTTTGGCAACACTATTGATTAGAAATGAAGGTAAGCTGTTATGAAACCAGTTGATTTGGTTTATATAAAATTTGTAAAGATCAAGGGCATTTTTGTGGGTATAGGACTTCATAGTCAAGTAATGACAATATGGTCCAAGTTTAATCTGAAAATTATGTTTTATATCTAATGACTTAATGAATACCAAATTGGCCAAGTGTGTCAAACTAAACAAAGACTGAAAGCAAAATTTTAAAGAAAGATATATCGTTGATATGGTTAATTGTTATTTTGTAAAACCAAAATTAATCATATATATGGTTGATATGGTTTAATTCTAGTATTGCTATAAAGGTTCTCAACTAATTATATAATTCAAATTCCATATAGTCTAAATAATATATATATATATATAGAGAGAGAGTAATGCTACGCTACTTCATGAATTAAACCGTCTGTTTTAATTCACGTTTCTGACCCTCTGATCTGCTTCAAAAATAGTGCTGATGAGAGATGATGAGATGTTAAAAATGCGGAACTGGACATCTCCAGTTGAGATCCCTTTATATTTTTGTTTCTAATTTTCGGAACTGGACATCTCCAGTTAGAGTCCCTTTACATATATATATATGTGTTGTTTTCTATTAATTTCCTCCAAGATCTCAAACAGATTTTAATTAGCATAATCAAGAAAAATAACAAGTATATTGTTTTGCAAAAGAAACAATATGGTACTATATGTGCTAACTGAAAATGTGAGAAAGAATAATTTGATACATAAAATTGTTTGCTCTTGTTTTTATGAGCTCATATATCATGTTATTTGTATCTGATCATAAATAAAGAGTGTATATGATCATCCTAATTAAACGCCTAGACTAAACATGATTTTGTAGCCATGCAAGTTAATTATATGTTTATTGTTAATAATCGGTAATTATCATCCAAACTATAGAATTAGCAATCACAACCTATTTTAACAATATAAAATGAGGAGCATTTAAATGCCTTCATTTTTGTGTCTCCATTTTTAAAAATTTTAATAACTCAAAGTTAATCATATACATTACATCCAACGGTTTTTTTTTTGAGGTTTACATTTTAAATTTTGAGTTATTAATATTTTAAAAATAAAAGCATAGTGGAGACACAAAAATTGGAGGCATTTAAACCCTTCTCATATAAAATATACCCATAAGTTACGTGATATGAATAGAGATGTAAATACGTATCGTGACCAAATTCGAAACACATCATGTTTGGTCACTGAATTGTTGACTTTTTGACGCGGTGCGTATCAAAGAAATATCCAATTCAGATTCGAACATAAATGATTGCTACACCAGATCTATACCGATAGAGAAGTTGTATGTACAACTTGAAATCTGATCCGCATAAATTAAATGTCATGGGACGGTCTTCTAAATATATAATTAAACAATTTTATTGCCTTGACTGCACGGGAGACTGAAATCATTAAACATCTTGGTTAAGCTTTGACTGCACGGGAAATTGCATGACTTAATTAGAGAGTTAAAGATTTCGTTGAACAACTAAAACTAGAATTAATAGCATTTTTTCTATTTTCAAGGAGAGCATTTATTGTTTTCACTTTAAATATGTATCCAAAACCTCTGTGGAGGCAGCGTTGATTTGGAATATGAAAGTTTATTTGGTTTTGTCTTAATTGTGTCTTCATTTTTCTACTATCCAGTTCTTTATTACTACTTAACCGGTACGTGAATTTAATGGACAAGATTGTAACGGAACCGCCTTGCGACACTTTTATTTAACGGCATTGCATAATATCTGATAATCATAACCGTCAATTCAAGATCTGATGATTCGATGAATCCTCAATGTTAAAATCACACAGTTATGGCAATATTAAATAAATAACCTTCAATCTGACATTACTTAAAATAGTCCGAACATAAAAACTGTCGGTAATAAGTAATTTTCCTCAAAATTGGGTGAAGAAAGAGGCAATTTACATTAAAAAAAATCATAATATAAATTGTTGTTCAATACAAAGGCGGCAAAAAATAAATAAAAAGAAAATAAAAAAACATAATTCCCTGACACCACATCTCAACAACACACACTGTCATTTTTTTTTCCCGACTCTACTGTTCATATCGTCCCAATATTTATTTTTCAGCATGTCTACCTATTTGAAAATGTTTATATATATTTTTTCTAAATGTATACATGTCAAGTTCGGTTGATATAAAATAAATAAATAAATTCAGAAAAAAAAGTTATTTTAAATTAGACATTTTTTTTTCAAATTATAAGTGAAATTATTTCTAGGAATAATTATTAAGAATTGAAAATAACACTATTAGGACTTGTGAAAATTACTGTTAAGACGTCCTTATTAATTTGTTGCCTCATTATATGTGGATATCTCTTTTTACAAAAGCAGTCTTTTATGTTTCCAAATTCAAATATTTTTAGATTTGTATTAAGCCCATATGTTTAGATATTAAGTAATTGTATTGGAAGAAAACTAATCCTTAGAAAATAAATGAGGTTGTCATTTTCAGATAATGACAAGAGAAGACTTTGAGTAAGTTAACTAAGTCAAAGTCAAGAATTCTCTGGTGTATTTTAACTGCCAATTTCAGTCTGAACTGTTATATGGGTTTATTCTCTGGTTATATTTTTGAATTTACTTCACAGTCAATGGTAGAAGGTGATGTGAAGTTTAGAATAATTATGGTAAAGACAAAAGACTAAAGACTAAAGACTAAAGACTAAAGAAAGACTTTTGTACATGATAACAAGAGAAGACCTGGACTTAGGTGATCCAACTATATATCTTTTAAACCCAAAGAATAATTATGTTTACAATAACATGGAATTTTCACCAGAAAACCAGACTAAATATACAAGAGGTTGCAAGAATAGCATGTCTATATCCTTTTGTCTACTCCAAGGTTTAGAAATTGCTATAACTGAATATCTCAGTTGGTTCAATCTTTAATGGGCCTAATGGCTGTTTCAGTACTGGCTTGTCTTTTTTTCATTTGCATCTTTCCCTTTTTGGCCGACTCATGTAATACTACACTTTCATGTGATCCTTCTATTCAAATTAAGCCTCCTTTCTACCTTGAATCAGATCCTAGTTGCCACGGTTCTTTAGAGATTTACTGTGGCAATGATATCCCAATTCTCTTATGGCAATTTTTGGTGTTACAATTGGAAAGCATCTCATATAACACAACCATTATTAGGACTCAAGATTTTTATCTTAATAGTTCTTTAAAAAATTCTGGCTGTGGTAATCTCTATTTTAATTTTTCTAGTGATCCTGTCAAATTTAACAATGAGATGTATACTTCATTGAATAGTAGCCTTTCTTCGGTGAGATGTGACAAATATCCTAATCAGATAGAATCACCACCCAACATATTTGGAAAGGATTACAATCTTAGCTACTCGTCGTCTCTTGATAAATCTCAGCGGAATTGTTCGAGATCTAATAGTTCCGTTGCCCCATCTTTTGAGTACATTTTCTCCTTCAAAAATGACAGTTCAGAGCTTTCTCTACTATCAGCTAGTTACTCAGATGATCTTGTAGCGCGGCCTGGTTGCTTTGCAAACTCGACAGAGGTTAAAGGTTAGTAGCTTGCATATTTTATCAATTTATCCTTTTAATTTTCCTTAAATCTCTTCATAAATTTTGGAGAGCTATATATATTTTTTTAAATAGTTGTACAAATAAAATTCCATCTTTTTTGGCAAAATTTCCTTTCCCGTTTAGTATATAATAATTGGATCTTGACATAACAGCTCTAATAGAGACAGTATATGAGACTGACTAAACTTTAAGCCTATAACTCTTCAAAATTAATACAATAATGGTTAATCTTTTTTTTTCTTTCTATTTTTTCTTTCAAAGTTTCCTGGATTTACTTTCATGTGAAAAATTCTCAATTTTCCAATGCTTTTTGAAAATGATGGCTACCTTTTTCCATAGTCGATTATTCTGTTCCCTTATAAAATCAAATCAAAAGCCTTTTACTTCGTGCTAACTCAATGTTTAGCAAAAGAATTCTATAACATTTTACTTTTAGTCCTGGTATTCTTTATTGCTTTTCATCAACCTTTATAGTTCTAATTTATTTCTATCCGTTCCCAAATTTTTTTCAAGGTTCTTGTCAAACAACGGGAAATTATTTGAGGTTATAGGAATAGCACGTAGGTATAACTATTACATTTCGTAATAGCTACTAATTTAGGGAGCATCAGACAATATTCTGTCCGATGGCTGGCCTGGTCGTGCTGAAAATTAAAATTACAAACTGTCCTGTGAATCTAAACGGGCGTGCAAATCTCGAAGTGGGTCAAACGACTCATACTGGACATGGGACCCCCTTTGGTACCACTAATTTATCTTATTCTGTTCTCTTTCTCTTTTTATTCTTCCTATTCCCCTACCTCTGCTTCCCTATCTCATGTCAAACCACTGAATTACACTACCTAATAATAATTCTATACTAATCAATTATGACAATTGAGATCTTTCCCTGATATCAGCTAATTACTGAAAGAATCTTTTACCTAAGCCTAATTGCTTTGTTAACAACACACTGGGAATAGTTTGTGATCAACAGTGTAAGAGGATAATAATTTACTGACATGTTATTGAGTTATTTTATTTTTTCTTCTTTGCTACTAAACTGTATTTTAATTAATTTTAGTTATTGTATTTGCAAATTGTATTCACTTTTCAGTCTACTGAAAAGAAATTATGAAGTCTATCTAAATTGAAGATCATTTGTGACATTTCTTTATAGATAATGCAAAGAAGCATTCTCAATGGAGAATCATCATAATAGGCAAGTATCACTTCTCTTTTAGTTATAGATAATGCAAAGAAGCATTCTCAACTAAATATACGAGTTGTCTTTACCAATGTTTACATGATGGTATGAATCTTTCAATACAACCCTTATGTTTCGCCCCTTTTATGTTACTACCTTTAACTCTTTTGGATGCAAATTAATTAATACTTTGATATTCTGAATTGGGATAAAGAAACTTTAGCATGGTAACTTCAATAAACCTATATACATGGTTGCTTACGGAATGTTCAAATTTTAAACATTTTATTACCCTTTGATATGGTTCTCACTTTGATTTGATTACCCTTCAGGATGCGTTGTGGGATTCGCAAATGTGCTTGCATTTGGTGGTTTGTTACTTCTCTTCTACAAACGCAAGAAACAGAGATTGATCTCATCATCGTCAAAGCTTCTTGTAGAAAGAGAAGTTTCTGATCAATACTTTCATGACCCGGAGATAGTTGGGTCTGAATACACTCAAATTTTCTCTTACGAGGAACTTCGGGAGGCAACTGAAGGATTTAGTAAATCAAAAGAGCTCGGTGATGGAGGTTTTGGCATTGTATATAAAGGTAGTTAAATACTATGACTTGTAATAATATAAGGTAATGTTTTATATTAGCTATTCAAAAAAATGTATGGTGAATGTTTTGGCTATTTTATTCAACATTGATCTCATTCATTAGTTTTTCTTTTTCAAAATGCTTTCTCAACTTTTTGAATTTTTTTATTATTTTGGAGAAAAATATCTCTATTTTTAGGGCCTTGATTTCTATTGGACCACTTATAATATTTTACAAAAAATGGATATTAATGAGGTTGTTAATCAGTGACTAACAATTAACAATGGAAAATTATTTAGGGAAACTCAAAGACGGTCGCACAGTCGCAGTAAAGCGCCTTTACAAGAACAACTACAAAAGCACCAGGCAATTTATGAACGAAGTTGAAATTCTATCCGGTCTCCATCACCCAAATCTCGTTACCCTCTATGGCAGCACTGCAAGCTCCAATCGGGAGCTGCTTCTTGTCTACGAGTTTGTCTCCAATGGCACTGTGTATGATCACCTCCACGGGCCCCGCACTAGTGAGAATGCATTAACTTGGCCAATTCGCCTGTCAATTGCTATCGAGACAGCGAATGCTCTTGCATATTTGCATGCAGTTGAGCCCCCGATAATTCATCGAGATGTCAAGACGAAAAATATATTACTAGATGATTGTTTCCATGTCAAGGTTGGAGATTTTGGTTTGTCACGTTTGTTCCCATTGGATGTGACTCATGTTTCGACGGTTCCTCAGGGTACGCCTGGGTACGTGGACCCGGTGTACCACCAGTGTTATCATCTTACTGACAAGAGCGACGTGTACAGTTTTGGGGTTGTTTTGATGGAGTTGATTTCATCAAAACAGGCTGTAGATATGAGCAGGAGCAAAGATGAGATCAACCTTGCTAATATGACCTTAAACAAAATACAGAGGTGTCAATTGGAAGATTTGTTGGACCCGGCTCTCGGGTTTAGTTCAAATTGGGAGGTGCGTTGCATGGCTTCATCAGTTGCTGAGCTGTCGTTTCGATGCTTGCAACCTGATAGGGAAATGAGACCATCTATAAAGGAGGTTTTGGAGACACTGAGAGTAATAGAAAAAGGTGACTATAATGAAGATAAAATTGTTAAAGAAAATATGATACAGGAAGAAACTTATCTGTTGAAGTGTGAAACAAATATTTCTTCTGATAATATGACTGATAGTTGGAAGAACAGCTCTACAACAACTAATACTAGTGGTTAAGGTACTAACATTTTGCTGTTCAATTACAACTAGGGGGATGTACATAAACATAGAAAAAGTATGCAAGGAAAATAAATTATGAATACCTTGATGTAGGCATTGAACTATATCTCTACTGTGTAATCACTTCTGTTTTTCATTTTTTTAGAAACATGTTTTGAACATTTGCTTTCCAATACACTTCCCTATTTTTGGTGTCTTTTAATTTCGTTAGTTGAGATACTCGAGGAGATTTTTTTTATTTTTAAATTTGCAATTTGAATTTACTTTTAGTATAATAGGTACTGTATATGTTCTTCAATTCATGGCAATGCATGGTGCAGAGCACTACATTGTACTACTTATGGCAAAGGCACAAGCACTGTTTTAATTCTAGGGGAAATTTCATGTATCCCCTCTAAAGTTTTAATATTATGTATTTCTCCCTCCAAAATCAGAAATTACATATTTATCCTTTAAAATAGTAAGAACTCGCATATTTGTCCAATATAACTCTATAATATATCAAATATATTCAGAAACAGTAAAATAGTAATATTTAATTCACTGATGGATCATTATACCCTTTCCTTTCTCCTTTTCTATCATTTCCCTTTAATATCAGATGCGAGTTTTAAGATTTGTTGAAAATACATTATAAAAATCAAAGGTTTAAATAGCGTTTATCGCGTCATAGCGTGCCGGCTGAAAAAACAGCGCTATTCCCAAATAGCGCCGCTATAGCGCGGAATAGCGCGCTATAGCGCCGATAGCGCCATAGCTTTTATGGTCCGAAAACGCTATAGCGCTACTATAGCACGCTATTTAGAACCCTGGTAAAAATTATTGTCTATGTATGTATGTTGAGCACCTTGCTACTCTGTACCTTTTTTTTTTAATTTTGTAGTTTTTAATTAATGACATCATAATTTCCGACTCTCAAGTATTTCTCTTGAACAAACTAAGAAAAATAACTTCTCTTCCGTTATTTTTCCTGTTTAATTATTTGCTGATAAGCTATAGACAGGTACTGAGTTATAACTTATAAGCAGACTTTTAATTTGTTTGGATGAATTGCTGTTAGTGTGGTCTGGTTGCTTATTTACTTCTGATTTGCAAGTTGATTAAAATGTTGTATATTATTGTGGCCTTGTGGGACAATTTTTGGAATGCAGAGAGCAAAGCTGATTGTGTTTAGCACTTGTGCCAGATGTTGCTCCTTGCTAACAATAAATTGTTGTTGTCAATTAAAAACCTGAATTTCTTGCATTAGACCCAATTTCATTTAATAAACTTCATCTATGCCATTCTATAAAGAGAAATTATTCCGGTATCCCAACTCTTAACAACTTTTCATAAAAATAAACTTTTCGTAGAAAGAAAGGAAAAGTTTATTTTTGGATTTCAAAACTTCTATTTCAAATCAAATTTCTCCGTGCATCAGCCCCTCCCAGTGTAGCACAGTCGTGCTACTTGCCTTGCCTTTCGATTTCTCGCCGTGCTATCCCGAAATAATATTTGAAATAATAGATGAACATGAAGAAATAAGAGTTACATATGAAGAGAGGGAAATGGAAATGGAAAATTAGAGATGCGAAAAATAAAAACTTATTGTGTGTAGCTAGTATATATTAAGACTTGTTGTGGGGAAATTTTACAAACTGCCCCACTTCTGAAAATATTCAAACAAAATACCCTCTTAATTTCTTGACAGAATACCCTTCTGGGACCCACCCAAGTCAAAATATCCCTTCTCTCAATTTACCCTCTCACTAAATTTACTTTCATTCTGAGATTCTTTCCTTCCCGTCTCTTGGCCTCCCCCAAACTTTTGCTCTGTTCGTTGCTCTTCAAAACCATTCTCTCTTCCACACCACTAGCTCTCTTCTGTACCGCGCCACTGTCACTCCTCCGCATCCCCAGTGTCTCTCATCATCATTGAACGAGAAGATTTAAAACAGGAATTAGTAAAGTCTTGCATTGATACTATTCTCTGTCTTATTAAGATTTCCACCAGAAAGTATGAGCTTAAAAAATGCAAGTACAAAGCTTGATTTGTTGAAACTGAATAAAACTCATGCGGGCGTAAAGTAGAAGAATAGAGAGCACTAGCCTCTTTTCCCTTACTTGATGGCAACATATCACACAAGCTATGTATAAATTTCTTTGAACCTTTTAAGCACAACACACGGGGCCTCCACAGCCATGTCTTTGCAACAATAATACAAGTATAATAAATTCAACTACAAATTTACATACACTTCTCTTCAATTTTGCCTAAATTAGCTCTTCAATCAAGCAAACCCGACTCACTCCACTCCAAGCTGCACACTTTAATAATATTTACAGAGAAGAAAAATCCAAATCTAACAAAAAATTGCCTCTCAAAAGAATCGAGCTTTATAATTTTTTATTTTTACTAAAGAATACAATACAAAAATAATAAAAAAAAGAGCAAAAAAAACAATCTACAATCCCTTATTTAATCAATGTTTTGCACAAGAAAATTGAATTCTGAGTTTTGTCTAAGAAATTGTGTTACCTCGACATCAAATGAACTAATCTCAAGCAATGACCTTGATAAATTTTCTACGGAAAACAATACACTGCCTTTTTTGAGAGCAATAAAGTTAAAATTAACGCATACCAGTTACTGGTACAGAAAATGGTACATGTAAGTAACTGTACCAGTAACTGCTATACCACTTTGTGTTACTATAGGGATCCTAGTTCGGTATTTTGTTGGTAAAATTTTGTTAGCAAGAGAGAAAGAGTGAGTTAGTGAAGAGGAGAGCAATGCATCAATTCCAACAACGGATTCGGTGGTGCCCCATTTCTCCTCCAATCTCTTCTCAAACACAAGCATAACTGCATAAGCAGATTTCTTGTAGTTGTATCCCCTAATCACCTCTCAATGTGTCGCTTTCTTGCTTTGCCCCAGTTCTGTAGATCCGCTGTACGATCGCTGCACACCACAGCCGCTATACAGGATGCAGCTGCCACCGCTGCAGTCACAACGTACTGGTGCTTATGTCTTGTATATACTTTCAACAAGCTCACTTAGCGCCAATTCATCCAACAAGTCCTCTGTACTAGTAACTGGTATTTTAGACGGTACTAAGAGAGCTAGTGGTGTGGAAGAGATAATGGTTTTGAAAAGCAACGAACAGAGCAAAAGTTTGGGGGACACCAAGAGACGTGAAGGAAAGAATCTCAGAATGGAAGTAACTTCAGTGAGAGGGTAAATTGAGGGAGGGGAAATTTTGACTTGGGTGGGTCCCAGAAGGGCATTTTGTCAAGGAATTAAGTGGGAGGGTATTTTGTTTGAATTTTTTCAGAAGTGGAGCAGTTTGTAAAATTTCCCTGTGGAAAATTTTATATAATGCATTTTCGTTTCAAAACATAGAACAAAATATCCTCCTTTCAAAATTTTTAACAAAATGTCTTTATGGGCCCCATGTTTTCCCTCTCTTCACCTCCCTCCCACTCTTCTCTTTTTTACTTCCTCTATTATTTGTTTAAATAAAAAATACAAATGTGATTTCCTTCATAATTATAATTTGAATCATTTTTTATCTTTCATAATTGATCATTTTAGAAATAAAAAATTAATTGTAAAATTTTATTTGCTAAAATTAGATTCAAATTTATTATAGGTTTTTCTTAAATAAATAAAATTTATTATAACTTTGTTTTATCTACGTAAACATAGCAACTTCTTGTATGTTTGATTTAAGAAAAACTTGTAATTTTGTATGTTTAGGTAGACAATTTTTTACAATTATATATAGCAACTTTTTTTGATATATTTTATTTTATTTACATAAACATACAAAATTACGCACGTCATTATAACTTTGTTTTCATGAGAATTAATTAAGACATCAAATTCAACATCTAAAATTTTCCTATATCATTATATTTGTACAAACTCTTGTCCACGCATATGAATGCAACATTGAAATATGTCAATATTTTATGTGGTTCAAGAAAGTGCAATAAAAATTAGGCCAATTTAATTAGCATTAAAAATAAAAAAAATGGTAGAGGTGTTAAAAGTAGAGAATTTGTATTTTCATCAAATAAACATATATAATATTTGTACATTGAGCTATTTCAAAATATGACGAACAAGAAAGTTTGATACTTTATATGATTGAATCAACGTGGTGAGAAAATTATCTTTGCCCGAGAACAGTAAAAGATCTTCAATTAACATATATAAATTTTACGCAAATATTATAATCATATGTATATCCCGTCATTAATTTATGAGCTACGTAATACTTCACAGAGGTAAGTTCAATTTGATGAACTAAGTGCCTCAGAGTATTCACAAAAGAAAAGACCTACAATCTTTCTTTCTGATTTTAGCAAATAAAATTTTATAATTAATTTTTTTATTTCTAAATAATCAGTTATGAAAGATAAAAAAAAATGATTCAAATTATGAATGAAATCATATTTGTATTTTTTATTTAAACAAAGAATAGAGGGGAGCATATAGAGAAGAGTGAGAGGGACGAGAAGAGAGGGAAAACATGAGGCCTACAAAGACATTTTGTTAAAAATTCTAAAAGGATAATATTTTGTTCTATGTTTTGAAAAACAAGAGCATTATATAAAATTTCCCGTTTCCAAACTAATGTCGGCTAATTCTTAAAAATTCTATTGTCTGGTACTCGACAGGATATAAATTTATTACATAGCCCAGGTCAGATGTTTCCAGTGTCAGAATGAGTGGCCTGTGGGCTCAAGGCCCAACGACTTTGGGCCCCAATGCTAGTTGTTTCCTATCAAACGCTTATATTTGGGTAATTGTGAAGTGAAACTATTCACACGTAGAGATTTAAAAAACAAAATTAAAATTCACATGTATATCAAGTAAAATATAATACCGAATAAAATATCTTTCTATATTCTTTGTTAGAAAATATTAGTAAAAAATTATAGAACGATACATTCATTAAAGATATCAATATTTATGCTTTAATGAATACATTTATGAAGCATGACATTTTTTCAAATGTATTGGACATATTAAATAGTATTAAAATCCTCAAAGAATGAATGCATTTGCAGATTCTAAGATAAGTCTAAAACACCAAATCATCTTTTTTTTTTTTTAAATATCTCTAAAGTTATAATTATAATTATGTTTTAACTCATTTACAACATATAAATCCATGAACACAAAGAATCCATTTGATTGACTTTGGCAACACAATTGAGTAGGAATGAAGGTAAGCTGTTATGAAACCAGTTGATTTGGTTTATATAAAATTTGGAAAGATCAAGGGCATTTTTGGGTATAGGACTTCATAGTGAAGTAATGACAATATGGTCCCCGTTTAATCTGAAAATTAATTTTTATCTCTAATGACTTAATAAATACCAAATTTGCCAAGTGTGTCAAACTAAACAAAAGCTAAAAGCAAAATTTAAAGAAAGATATATGGTTGATATGGTTTTTATTTTGTAAAACCAAAATTAATCATATATATGGTTGATATTGTTTAATTCTAGTATTGCTATAAAGGTTCTGAACTAATTATATAATTTAAATTCCATATAGTCTAAATAATATATATATATATGAGTTAGGCTGGGATGCTATGGATAGCATAGAGGCCTCTATGCTACGGCTCAATATTCGAGTTTTCAAAATCCAAACGGTCGATCCGAACCGTTCATCTTATTCTCCATATTAATATCTGCTTGGAGACCAAATTTTACATTTTTCTGAATTTTTTTACTATTTATTAAGTATTTTACAAAATTGTTGATCCAACGGTGGCTGCACAAAACAGTAAAACCGTTGGATTAGCGATTTTCAAAGTGGCTTAATAAATAGTAAAAAAATTCAGAAAATTATAAAATTTGGTCTCCAAGCAGATATTAATTAATATGGAGAATAAGATGAACGGTTTGGATCGACCGTTTGGATTTTAAAAACTCGAATATTGAGCCGTAGCACGGGAGGCCACTATGCTATCCATAGCACCCCAGCCTAACTCTATATATATATACTAGTATCATATCCGTGCGTTGCAACGGGGACATATTATAAGAAACTAATATATCATTGAAAATAATAATTATCTAAAAATTAAAACACATGTTAATAGAAAATTTATATGATTATGTATTTTTAATTAACTTTAATCGTAATCTCTGATAACAATTTGATGATGTAATGATTTTTTATTTTTAAGTACCAATGATATCAAATAATAGATCGATTCGAATCTAATATCAAATATCATACAACAATTCAATATCAACATATAATATGATATCAAAAAACATAAATAAAAAGTGTTATCGTGTGTATGTATAGGATATACACACACACACACACACACACATATTATAAGAAAAATATATATTTACACACACGTTCCAATTTATATTTTTCTTTGTTTCCAATTTAGAACACACACACACATTGATATATTCTATATCGGAAATATATTCTAAATTGCCCACACCAATATGTATAGAAACAAAGAAAGAGAAATAAGGAAATAAAAAAAAAATGATTTCCATTGTGATCCGTATAGAAACGAAGAAGTAAGGAAACAATAAATAAGAAAATGGAATGTGGAGTCTTCTCAATTGAAGATGAGAAATATGAAAACAAAAAAAAATAAGGAAACAGATAAATATATCGCTAAATTTCAGAATTTATTCAATTTTAATTGTAACGTATCGTGTGGCAGCATATGTGGCGGGTATATTTTTAACTAAATTTAGACTTCTATACATAAAACAGATGCATTTAATCAAAAGAAGACAAAATATGTAATTGGAGAGCTGAGATCAAATCCGAAGTTTCATCTCTCAATCGTAGCCGTTGGCGGATCGGACACCCAACGTGCTTAATAATATAATAGAGATATATATATATAATATAGGCTGTGACTAAATTGTTGTCGGCAGCATTTCTGCCGGCGGTGCTGCCGCCTTTTTTTTATTTTGTGATGTCCAAATAACAAATCCAAATCGTTAGATGTTTAATCTATACTATAATCTACCTGGAGACCAAATTTTACATTTTTTGAAATTGTTTTACTATTTATTAAGTTGGTTTGAAAACTGCTGATTTCAATGCTGCAGAAATTTACTGAAATCAGCAGTTTTCAAACCAGCTTAATAAATAGTAAAAAAAATTCCAAAAAATGTAAAATTTGGTCTCCAAGTAGATTATAATATAGATTAAACATCTAATGGTTTTATTTGTTGTTTGGACATCACAAAAATAAAAAAGGGCGGCAGCACCTCCGGCTAAAATGCTACCGACAGCAAATTAGCCGGACCCTATATATATATATATATATATATATATATATATATATATGTTATTTTCTATTAATTTCCTCCAAGATCTCAAACAGATTTTAATTAGCATAGTCAAGAGAAATAACAAATATATTGTTTTGCAAAAGAAACAATATAATATGGTACTATATGTGCTAACTGAAAATGTGAGAAAGAGAATAATTTCATACATAAAATTGTTTGCTCATGTTTTTATCAGCTCATATATCATGTTATTTGTATCTGATCATAAATAAATAGTGTATATGATCATCCTAACCGCCTACACTAAACATGATTTTGTAGCCATGCAAGTCAATTATATGCTTATTATTAATAAACGGTAATTATCATCCAAACTAGAATAATTAGCAAATGCAACCTATTTTTACAATATAAAATTAGGAGGGTTTAAATGCCTCCACCATGCCTTCATTTTTAAACACTTTAATAATTCAAAATTTAAAACATAAAAGTCAAAACAAAACAGTTAGATTTTCTTTTTTCTTTTAAGAAACAAGAGGGGTCAAGCCCCACTTTATATTAACCATAATTGGTTACAGGTGTGAAGTTCTCAGATTGAGAACCTTGTGCTGCGTGTAAAATCGTTAGATATGATCTATTTCATTTTATCTATGCATATAGAAAAAATTATGATATTTCAACTTTGTTGTATTTGTCATCAACAGCTTGCAAAATTGTACTGATGTGGATAATTTATTGACATTCATTTTTCAACTTATTGATTCAAATAAAAACAAAATTGAAATTTAATATTTTTTTATGAGCACGAAGTGAAAATCATATAGATCACATCTAACAGTTTTTTTTTACGTTTATATTTTAAATTTTGTGTTATAACATTTTGAAAATGAAGATATAGTGGAGGTACAAAAAATGAAGGCATTTGTACGCTTCTCATATAAAATATACCCATAAGTTACATGATATGAACAAAGATGTAAATACATGTTGTGACCAAGTCAGATTTTTATGTTATCAAATTCGAAAGGACGATAACAACAAGTCAAATTTGGTCACTGATTTATTGACTTTCATTTAATGACATTGGATGATCTCTGATAATCATAACCGTCAATTCAAGATCTGATGATTCGGTGAATCCTCAATGTTAAAATCACACAGTTATGGTAGGATTAAATAAATAGCCTTCAAAGACAGAAATACTTTTGGGTATTTCGTAAATTTCATCAAAATTGGTTGAAATTGGGGAAAAAAGCGGCAATTTACATTAATAAAACATCATAATATAATAAATTGTTGTTCTATACAAAGTAAAAAAAAAAAAAAAAAAGCATAATCCCCTGACACCATATCTCAGCATTAACACAATGTCATTTTTTTACCGACACAACTGTTCATAGAGTCCCAATAATTTTTTTTTTCAGCATGTCTAGCTACCTCAAAATGTTTATATTTTGGAAGAAAACTAATCCTTGGAAAATAAATGAGGTTGTCATTTTCAGATAATGACAAGAGAAGACTTTGACTAAGTCAATTAAGTCAAAGTCAAGAAGACTTTGACTAAGTCAACTAAGTTAAAGTCAAGAAGAATTTGACTAAGTCAAAGTCAAGAATTCTCTGGTGTATTTTAACTGTCCATTTTAATCTGAACTGTCATATGGGTTAACGTTTATTCTTTGGTTATATTTTCTTGGAAGGTGATGTGAAGTTTAGAAAAATTATGGTAAAGGCTGAAGAAAGATTTTTGTACATGACAATTAGAGAAGACCTTGACTTAGGTGAACTACATATCTTTTAAGACCAAAGAATACTTATGTTTACAATAACATGGAATTATTCACCAGAAAACCAGACTAAAGTCATGGGAAAAAAACTATAGCTTACCTTTTTCTAGTATCTATGCTTTATTTCCCATGTGAAATTAAATTAGAGGCCTTTTCCACTATATATGACTTGCATCCATGAGAATTCTTAAAAGTTAATGTTGAGATTTTTTTATTTTTTTATTTTTTATGAAATCTATCCTAGATTTAAGTCATGCTTTGGGTAGTGAAAAAGATGCATATCATTTAAACTAAACAACCTTCTTTATGACATTTTAAAAAAATTGTAGGGCCTAACTGCTTATCTTTCAATATCCCAGTCAAGGTCAGCTAATTCCACAATATGAAGTGAACTGTACGCTATAGTCAATCCATGGAAAATTATTTAAGAGGTTGCAAGAATAGCATGTATGTATACTTTTGTCTTCTCCAAAGTTTAGAAATAGCTATAAGCCTATAACATAATATCTCAGTTGGTTCCATCTTAATGGCTGTTTCAGTACTGGCTTGTTTTTATTTCATTTTCTTCCTTCCCTGCTTCTCCAACTCATGTAATACTACACTTCCATGTGATCGTTCTATTCAAATTAATCCTCCTTTCTACCAGCAGTCAGATGCTATGAATGATCCTAGTTGCCTGCGTTCTATAAGTATTGAATGTGGCAATGGTATCCCAATTCTCTTATGGAAAAATTCGTACTTACTATTGGAAAGCATATCATATAACAACAACACCATTACGGTTCAAGATCCTTACCTTAGTAGTTCTTTGAATAAATCTGGCTGTGGTAATCTTTATTTTAATTTTTCTAGTCCTGTCAATAACTTCCACTATGACAACTATGAGTTATTGAATAGTAGTTTTTCTTCTGTGAGATGCACTAACCATCCTAATCAGATAGAATCACCACCCAAGATACTTGGAAAGGATTACAAACTTAGCTACTCGCCGTCTCTTGATGAAGATGATAAATCTCCGAAGAATTGCTCGAGGCCCCATAGTTCCCTTAATCAATCTTTTTGAGTACATTTTGTCATTCAAAAATGACAGTGCAGAGCTTTCTCTACTATCAGCTACTTACTCAGGTGAACTTGTTGCACGACCCGGTTGCTTTGCATACTCGATAGAGGTTTCTGATCATGAAGATAGAAACTCGACAGAGGTTATCAATCATGACGATTTTAAAGGTTAGTAGCTTGCATATTTAATCAATTTATCCTGTTAATTTTCTTTTTAATCTTTTTGTAAATTATGGACATGTCCATTTTCTGTGTAATTTGTCTTTTCCCTTTGGCACAAGTAACTAATATGGTCTTGACATAACAGCTATAATAGAGATAATATGCGATACTTTTGACTAATAAAGTAATTCAAGCCTATGACTCTTCAAAATTATTACAATAATAGCTAACCTTCTTTTTTCTTTCTAAAATTTCCCTTTGAATGTTTTCTGGTCTTAGTTTCATGTGAAAAATTCTCAAATTTTCCCATACCTTTTTCCTGTAGTCGATTATTCTGTTCCCTTTTAAAATAAAATCAAAAGCCTTTTACTTCGTTCGTAACTCAATGTTTTAGCATAAGAATTCTATAAGATTTTACCTCTAGTACTGGTATTCTCTCTTGCTTATCATCAGTCTTTGCAGTTATGATTTATTTACTGGCAGTACTGGTAGCAAATTTTTGTCAAGGTCCTTGTCAAGCAATGAGAAATTATTTTAGGTTATAGGAATAGCACATAGGTATAACTTCTGTTTCCCTCCCCCTGCTTCCCAATCTCATGTCAAACTACACTTCCTTATAATAAATCTAAGCCTAATTGCTTTGCTAACAACACACTGGGTATAGCTTGTGATCAACAGAGTAAAAAGACAATAACTTACTGACATGTTATTTAGTTATATTATTTTTCCTTCTTTGCTACTTAACTGTATTTAAATTATTTCAGTTATTGTACTTCCAAATTTTATTTGCTTTCAGTACACTGGAAAGAATGTATGAAGTCTATCTAAATTGAAGATCCATTTGTGACATTTCTTTCTTTATCCATATTGCAGAGAAACACTCTCAATGGAGAATCATCATAATAGGCAAGTATCACTTCTCTTTTAGTTTTAGACTAAACTAAATATACGAGTTGTCTTTACCATTTTTTACATGATGTTATGAATCTTTCAATACGACCCTTATGTTTTGCACCTTTCATGTTACTACCTTTAACTCTTTTGGATGCAAATTAATTAATACTTTGATATTCTCAATTGAAATAAAGAAACTTTAGCATGGTTGTCTACGAAACTTCAATAAACCTCTATACATGGTTGCTTACGGAATGTTGAAATTTTAAACATTTTATTACCCTTTGATATGTTTCTCACTTTGATTTGATTACCATTCAGGATGCGTTGTGGGATTCGCAAATGTGCTTGCATTTGGTGGTTTGTTACTTCTCTTCTACAAACGCAAGAAACAGAGATTGATCTCATCATCGTCAAAGCTTCTTGTGGAAAGAGAAGTTTCTGATCAATACTTCGATGACCCGGAGATAGTTAGGTCTGAATACACTCAAATTTTCTCTTACGAGGAACTTCGGGAGGCAACTGAAGGGTTTAGTAAATCAAAAGAGCTCGGTAATGGAGGTTTTGGCATTGTATATAAAGGTAATTAAATACTATGACTTGTAATAATATAAGGAAATGTTTTATATTACCTATTCAAAAAAATGTAAGGCGATGTTTTGGCTTTTTTATTCAACATTGATCTCATTCATTAGTTTTTCTTTTTCAAAATACTTTCTCAACTTTTTGAAAATTTTTATTATTTTGAAGAAAAATATCTCTGTTTTTAGGGCCTTGATTTCTATTGGACCACATAATATTTTACAAAAAATGGATATTAATGAGATTGTCAATCAGTGACTAACAATTAACAATGGAAAATTATTTAGGGAAACTCAAAGATGGACGCACAGTTGCAGTAAAGCGCCTTTACAAGAACAGCTACAAAAGCACCAGGCAATTTATGAACGAAGTCGAAATTCTATCCGGTCTCCACCACCCAAATCTTGTTACCCTCTATGGCAGCACTGCAAGCTCCAACCGCGAGCTGCTTCTTGTCTACGAGTTTGTCTCCAATGGCACTGTTTATGATCACCTCCACGGGCCCCGCTGTAGTGAGAATGCACTAACTTGGCCGGTTCGCCTGTCAGTTGCTATTGAGACGGCGAATGCTCTTGCGTATTTACACGCAGTTGAGCCCCCGATAATTCATCGAGATGTCAAGACGAAAAATATATTATTAGATGATGGTTTTCATGTCAAGGTTGGTGATTTTGGTTTGTCGCGTTTGTTCCCATTGGATGTGACTCATGTTTCGACGGTTCCTCAAGGTACGCCTGGGTACGTCGACCCGGTGTACCACCAGTGTTATCATCTTACTGACAAGAGCGACGTGTACAGTTTTGGGGTTGTTTTGATGGAGTTGATTTCATCAAAACAGGCTGTAGATATGAGCAGGAGCAAAGATGAGATCAACCTTGCTAATATGGCGTTAAACAAAATACAGAGGTGTCAGTTGGACGATTTGTTGGACCCAGCTCTCGGGTTCAGTTCAAATTGGGAGGTGCGGTGCATGGTTTCATCGGTTGCTGAGCTAGCATTTCGATGCTTGCAACCTGATAGAGAAATGAGACCATCTATAAAGGAGGTTTTGGAGACACTGAGAGTGATAGAAAAAAGTGACTATAATGGAGATAAAGTGGTTAAAGAAAATATGATACAGGAAGAAACTTATCTGTTGAAGGGTGAAACAAATAATTCTTCTGATAATATGACTGATAGCAGGTCTACAACTAATACTAGCGGATAAGCTAGGTACTAAAATTACAACTAGGGGGATGTACATAAAAATAGAAAAATTATGCAAAAAAAAAAAGAAATTTATGAACTCCATGATGTAGGCATTGAACTCCACTCTGTAATCACTTCAGTTTTTCACTTTTTTTGAAACATGTTTTGAACATTTGCTTTCCAATACACTTCACT
The DNA here is from genome assembly GCA_964058875.1 of Carex rostrata. Classification (NCBI taxonomy): domain Eukaryota; kingdom Viridiplantae; phylum Streptophyta; class Magnoliopsida; order Poales; family Cyperaceae; genus Carex; species Carex rostrata. Next base: position 51,334 of record CAXKVT010000245.1, read on the forward strand.
ATTCTTGGTGTCTTTTAATTTCGTTAGTTGAGATACTAGGCGATTTGTTTAAAAAATAAATTGCAATTTGAATATACTTTTAATATAATAGGTACTATATATGGTCTTCAATTCATTGCAATGCATGGTGCAGAGTAATACATTATAGTACTTATGGAAATGGCACTTGTTATCCATGTGAATTGCTGATTGTGTTTCGCATCATTGTTATTTTTTTTTTAGTTTTGCTTGATGCAGCGCAAGAGTTCTATGCGAGCACTGTTTTAATTCTAGGGGAATTTCATGTATCCCTCAAAAGTTTTAATATTACATATTTCCCCCTCCAAAATAAGAAATAATATTTATCCTTTAAAATAGTAAAAACTCACATATTTGTCTAATATAACTTTATAGTATATCAATTATATTCAAAAACAGTAAAATAATAGGAGCCTGATAATTGAACCCCAGATAAATCCTCGAGCGACGCCCCCCAAGTATTTAATGCATAACTTCCATTTTCAATGTCCATATTCGATCTTTTAAAGTTTTGTTTCTAATATTTTAAAATGCTATTCGCAAGCATTTAAACCTTTATCTGCAAGTAACTAAATTCTAAATATGTGGAGTTTAACTTCTAACTACTTTTGTATTCAAGCCAAAAAGGAAATATTATTTTCATCCACAATTTTTTTTTTCTTTTGATCGTTCTCGTCCATTTTTCTGATAATCTGTGATTAATTTTGCAAATCTAAAAATACATATGTTTTTTACTCGATTTTCTCTTTCAAATGAGATATGTGAAGAAATACTTTTTTGTTTTTTTCAAGTTTTTTTTTTTTAGTAAAGTAAAGCTCATGAGCACTATTTAAATATTTAACACAACTACTATTAACAATTGTATACAGTGGTTTAAATGCGTCATACTATATGATCAACATCAGAGGTTTAAACAATTGAACATAGTAGTTTAAATAATGACATCAAATGTTTAAATAGTTGTATACTGAGATTTAAAAGTTGAAATATTTTAAGTACTCATGAGATTTACTTAAAAAAAAATGATTTCAAAATCACTCAAAAGTATTTCTTCATGGATCTCATTTGAAAGATAAAATTGAGTAGAAAACACTCGTATTTTTAGATTTGTAAAACTCATCATGAATTGTCGAAAAAAATATACAAGAATGATAAGAGAAAAATTAAAAAGAGTGAGTAAAAAAAATATTTTCTTTTTTGGCTTAAAGACAAAAGCAGTTAGGAGTTAAAACTACAGAGATTTGGAATTATATTACTTGTATATAGAGGTTTAAATGCTTGTGAATAACATTTTAAAATGTTATAAATAAAACTTTAAAAGCTTAAATATGGGCACTAGAAATGGAAGTTAGACAAAATTGAAAGATTTTTTCTATTAAACTAGTTGGGAGACACTTGGATATGATGGCTTGAGGGACCATAACATTTCTCAAAATAATAATATTTAAAAATATAAAATTCACTTATGTTTATTATATCCTTTCCTTCCTCTCTTTCTTTCCTTTTTGATATCAGATGCGAGTTTTAAGATTTGTTGAAAAATGGCATGGCAGAGCCGGCTCCGTCACGGAATGGCATGGCTGTGACTTGCGTGTCCCGTGCTGTGACTAGCTTTAGAAAATTAGGCACGACACGACACATCGCGTGAAAGATCTGGTCACAGCATGGCACGGCACGTAATCACGCGAGTCACGTGTAATTAGGATCGTTATGTCTTAATCAAATTGTGAATCTTGAATAAACTAACTTAAATTATGAAAACATAGTTAAACATGAGAAACGTGACCAGTTATGTTTGAACACAGCACGCGAATAGTTACAACATGACTCGTGTGCCGTGACCACCTCTAAACATTTTGATCACGTCACGGCACGGGCCACTGTTCACTTGATTACGGCACGGCACAATACGAGACCAAAGTCACGTCACGGCATGGCACGTTTTTTCCACTCTATAGTCTATACACAAGAAAAAGTTATTGTCTTTTATTTATGTACTCTACCGTTTTTTTTTTTAATTTTGTAGTTTTTTTATTAATGAGATCGTAATTAAGTTTATGACTCCAGAGTATTTTTCTTGCACGAACTAAAAAAATTGTCTTGAATCAAGATTGTGTGTTAATTATTTTAGTTCTAGATTTGCCAAGTGTAATTATAAGGAGAAATGAGGTTAGCTGGTTGACAGATAAGAGCTAACCAGTATAATCTAAATCACTTTTTTTTTTTAACTTCGGGATAAACCAAATTACTTGGTTAGCAGGATCTTCTTTCGAAAATAATGAGTAATTCAAATTACTGTAAGCTTATAATACATTTTTCTGACTGATTTGTTATGGTTTTTTTTTTCTTCCAAATTTTATCTTATTATTTGAAATGGGATTTTTTTTTACTGTTTAAAACCGGTTTTCAGTATCAAGCTATTAAATATAACATATATATATTTGACAGATGATAATTTATGTTCAATAAATTATTAAAATTACAAGAACTTGCCTTTACTCTAATAGCAATTAAAGGCATGTGGGAGGGCATGGATTCTAAATCCACAAAGTGGGAAAATCTTCTATGATATTCATAGGAGTTTGAATGTGTGTTGAGTGGTTTGACCTTCAACCTATGATTTAAAAATAAATTATTAAAATTACAATTTAATATTTTAAAAATTACTCCACTGATAGCACTCTTGAATAAGCATGACAATTTTTCAACTATTTATAAAATTATATTTAAATTATTCATGAATAGATAGGTCTAAAACACCAAAGTATCAACATATTTAGAAAAACGTTCATATTTTTTTCTAAAATTTTAACAATAATTATGTTTTAGCTCATTTCCAATAATTATGTTTTAAAATATTAAGTTTTTTGTTTGGTTGGCCTTAAAAGGACGAAGTATGAAAAAAAAATGTAACCTAAAAATTATAGATGATTAATTGAGGTGTTCTTTATCTTGACCGTTTTCCGATCAAACAGAAATTCGATCATTGTTCATCTCTTTGTGCGTTGCTCACATATTCGATTTTTTGGGCAAAATAATAATTATTTATGAGGGATCCACTTACATCTTTTTTTAATGACACTGTATTACACTGTATATTTTCAAAGTCTAAACAATCAATTCAAATCGTCCAACATGATGGATATATTGAAATTTGATTGTAGACCAAATTTTACATTAATTTTTTTTTTCCTATTTAATTAAGTATTTTACAAAGTTGTTGTTTTCATACCATTGAATTTTTGTACCCAACTTAATAGTAAGAAAAATCAAGAATATGTAAAATTTGATCTGCAAGAACATTTTGATTTATCCATCATGTTGAATGGTTTGGATCGACTGTTAGGACTTTGAAAATGTAGAGTGTAATCCTCTGTCACAAAAAAAGAGTGTAAGTGGATCCCTTCTCTTTTAATTCAAGGGACTAGCTAGATTCTCAATTTCGTCATGGTATGTGCATCTTCATCTCTGAAACTTTATGAATTTCTAATAAACGTGGCGATTTCTATTTCAATTTTAGAGATGTACCTTAGTTTCTTATTTAGAAATTATTGGATAAAGTTTCTTATTAAGAAACTGTTTCTAAATGCCATGTTGGTTAAATGATTCGCTCAAATTACTTTTTTTTTAATTTATTGTTGATGTGAATTAATAGAAATTCAAAAATTAATTTCAGAAGAGGCTTTATTTTATAAAAATTGATTAACATTTATTTATAAATTCATAAACTTTTAGAGATAGAAATGCTGTAACTACTAATTATGAATCAGAACAACCTGATAACATATAAAAGCCGATGTTAGTCGAGTGGATCTTCATCAGAATCATCACGACTCACAAGCATAGTAACATAATTCGTGTATAAATTTTTTTTTTATGTTTTTGAATCGCACATCGAATAAAATACAAAAAAAACGTATTATATGTTTTATTCGCGAATAAAATGTGAATCACGAATTATTCACCAATTTTATTTTTTTTGGAGGGGGGGGGGGATTTTTTGTTTTTTATTTATTTTATTTTTTTTGCTTTTTTTTGGTATTAAATCATTCATGAATCACAAACTTTTGATCCCATTGAACCGAATTCAAACTATTAATTTGTTACTATGCTCACCAGTGCAACCGAACCCGAACTATTGATTTGTCACTATGCTCACGAGTGCATGACTTTTACAAACAAGTGTACGTTAGGCACAGGGTGACTGACGGAATTAATTTATATATGTTGTGACACAAAACAACATATAATATTTATGCTAAAGTAAATCGGACGGAATTTAATTTGACTCCAATTTTGAATTAAAGTGAGATATGAATTCGCATTGTCGGTTGGAATTTGGTACGTCCCGCCTTTTCAAATCGCTGCAGATATATCTAGATATTTATTGCGGAGTCACCGAAAGGTCAGTCAATTTTCTCGGGCCATGTAAAATGGATTCCTCCGCCTCTCCCGTTCCCAATTCCAAAATCGCTATATAAAAGCAACGCTGCACTAAGAATAAATTCCCATTCATAGTGAAAAGATACGTATTTCTTTTTGCCTTTTTCTACCTTCAAATTTATGGTTACAAAACTGCTAACTTTTGTTCCATTTGAGAATTTAAAAGTTGGCCTCCTCCAACCATGTTTCAAAATGCCTTGTCACCCAGATGGTAGAAATGCAACCAAGCTTGTTATTTGCATTGCCATGTAGCTGCTGGTACGTAAGTTGTGCTACTTATTTTTTAATTTTTTTTAGTAAGGTGTTGAATTATATATTTCTCAAGTGCATGAACTGAGATTCATTTCTCCTTGGTTCTGACCGAGTTCATCCAACTTGATGGGTTTATTATACATCTACAAACTCAAGAAATGTTTTGCTGGCTTTCTGTTTTGTTTTGTTGGGTTACGCGTTTCGCGGTTCTGGTGTGCATCCCAGTAGATGAACATAGTTCTTTTTACAAATAAATAAAACAAAGAGGAATAGATGCGAAAAAGAAATCTACCGATTTTATAAATTACGACAGCAAGGTCTATCAATTATTAATCCTCAATTTAACTTTCATTTAAAAAATATTGGGCATTGTTGTAACTTCCTTTTTCTGCTCTTACATGGCCTTCTTTGACAGTTTCACTTCTTTCCTCCTAGCATTCCCTTCTTATCTAGCAACTACTAGTCGGCTTATTTTCATGTTCTTTTGGGCACAGGACTGATACAAGTAAATTCCTCTGAGAATCTTTAACCATGACCACATCCAAGTCAGAGAGCTCAAGATCTCGGGGTAACATAGACAGGCTAAGCAGCTTGCCTGATTCATTACTACATAACATAATATCGTTCATCCCTGCTCGGCAGGCTGTCCAGATGTGCATGATCTCAAAGAGATGGAAGACTCTCTGGACCACTCTGCCTGTTCTCAACTGTTGTTCTAATGAACGCTTGTCTCATCGCAATTGGCAGATGTACTCTGCCAGGGTAAAAAGCCTTGTAAAGTTTGTTAGCACATGGTTCTACTTCGCCGTGATGCTACATCTCATTTACACACTTTCTCGATTGATTGTGGTTGTGATTGTCATGGTCATTGTTTTTGTGGTTGTGGTTGTGGGTATATTAAACTGGTCATTAGGTCATGGATTCAGTATGCCATCCAGTATAATCTTCGAGTTCTCACTATTAATATCAAAATCAGAAAAACAATCATTTACCCTGCAGAAGTTTTTATTTGCCCATCACTAGTGCAAGTAACCCTTCCCCATATGAGGCATATTGATTGCCCAAAGATCATAAACCTCCCTTCCCTCAAACAGCTCCATCTAAAAGATGCAGAACTTAATCAGGATTTTATGAGTAATCTTCTCTATGGTTGCCCGGTACTTGAAGGTTTGCACGTAGAAGGTGGCTCGGTTGAGGTTTCTGATATTACCTCTCATAGTCTGAAACAATTGAAAATCATGACAGAACTTCATCAGGGATTGATCAAGTTAATTAATTGTCCCAATCTTCTGTCATTTCACTTTGCAACGTGTTATTGCTGCCAGACAGAGGGGATCAGTTTGAACATGGCATCTCTATCTGAAGCTTGTATTGAATTTGCTATTTGTTCTTATGAACTCGACCAGACCAAGAGTAGCAACATTTTATATGGCCTCTTCAATGTTCATCGTCTTGAACTAAATGGCAATTTTTTCTTTGTACAGGTAACTATTGATTTCAGTAAACCCCACCCCTATTAAAAATAAAGATATCGTCTTGAACTAAATGGCAATTTTTTCTTTGTACAGGTAATTATTGATTTCAGTAAACCCCACCCCTATTAAAAATAAAGATATAGCCACCCACACATAAAAACCCACAAGCTCTAATTCTTTTGAATTTGAGGTGCTTCTTTTATTGGATTCCTTTTGTGTCTGTATTTTTTTTTTTTATTGTTTGATGGAAATTGATTTTCTTCTTCTCCTTTTGTAGGACTATCTGGAAGCTGAAATATCAAATTGCCGAACCTTTTCGAATTTGACTTGCCTTTCTGTGTGTCACCTTTGTTTGATTTGTCACATCGATCTACTTTCTTCATTGTTGGAGCATTGTCCTAATTTAAAGAAGCTTTCTTTAGTTCACTATGACTGTCCTATTGAGTACTGTTGGGTAACAAATTATTTTATATACTTTTTGAATTGATACTCTTTACCAAGAGCTGTAAATTTAAATTCTGGTTGTATGTTCCTAGTATACCTCAATGTTATGGGCCTTATGGCACTAAGGCAACCTAGATTTTCGTATGGTAGTTGTGGCAAACAAGGCAACCTAGATTTTCGTATGGTATTATGATCATTCCATGTGTTACTTAAAACCAATTAATGAGTGGGAGTTTGTTAACTATTTTCAAAGAAGTAGCAGATTACAGTTGTTAAATTGAATTGGAATATTCTCCTATTTTTCTCAATGAAAAATCACAAGAAAAACCTTGATTGCAAATCTTTACTTAAAAAAGTTATTATCTTTTGTTTTCTATTTTGTAAATAACAAGTGTCTGCTCTTTCTTTATTTTATTTACTATCTTTTGTTTAATAGTTAATCTATAATATTAGGAATAACCTTTTGTCTTTCCTTTACTAGGTTCCATGCAAGAGGAGTAAACAAAAAAAAGTTGCACAGTTTAAGTGTGACCAGCTTGAGACTGTCGAGCTCAAATTCTCTATGGAGGAAAAAACATTTTATCGGGCAGTCAAGTGTTTGCAAGAAGCTGTTAGTAAATTACGCAATTGTCGCATCATCATGACCAATGATGCATGTTTTTATTATGGGTACTAAACTTTTTGGTATCTGTTATGGTGCTCTCTTACTTTGGTTCTTGTGCTAGATTATAACTGAAAAGTACTTTCAAGTCTTTTCCTGCCGTAGTTATTTTAGTTTTAATTACTTGATATTATGTCTAATTTAGATAGGTAGTGCTATTATGTTTTGTACTGGAACTATTGGTAATGAATTCTAGTGTAGAACTAATATGCTTTACTTTCTTTTTGTCTCTATGCATTTGCCTCTGGCAGACTGACCCTTTCTTATGTTGTCCCTTTTATACATCACACTTCTCTCAAAATGACCAAAGTGACCCTGACAAGCCAGAGTGCTCTTCCACTAACTGTAACTCCAGTTACAAGAGTGAAAATCCAGTGAATCAATACTGTATTTTTTTCCAATTTATTTTACCTGATTATTTACTTAACCAGCTGGCTTAACTCTGAGCTTTGATGCTTTGGAAGCGCTCACTTCTTCCACTAACTGCAATTCTTTCATTTGCAAATTGACGAGTACCAGGAATTTATATTATTTATATAATAGTTTTTTGCTGATTTTTGAAAATGTGTGAAATAGCTGTGCAGTGGCAGTAGAGATTAATTCTTCATTGGACTGAAAGATAATAAACAGTTATAACAATCATAATCATGGAAGAAAAATAAACACTTCAATAGAGGAATCAAACAAAAGAAAGGAAAGAAAACCCGTTGATCAGAATCTGGCAAGTGAGCTTGTTTCGATTAGTGGGCCGTATCGTTTAGATATTCATTACAGGCAAATATAGCATGGAGATCAAGACTAAAAAAGAACAGGAATAAAGATTGATAAACAAACCGAATTTTCATTTCTTCAATCAGTTGTCTTAACAACAAGAATGAGACACTTTTCGCGAGGATAAAAAATTGACTTTTTGCGACGGACTACTCTCATTTTTCAGCTTTTTCTTTTTACGACGATACTTTTTGCGACGAACGGTCATCGTAAATGCGTTTTTTCCCTCGCAAAAAGTGTATACTTTGTTGTAGTAGCTTACATACAACGTGTTAATTGTAACTAATTCAAGAACTGCAAACTTAATACAGTGGCATGGGTCCTCCTCTGTCTACAATGAGATGCATGTTCAATTTTCGAAAATAACATCTAAAAGATGCTGGGGTGTACCATCAATAAAAAAAATAATATATTGTAACTAAAGCTGTTTACATATGACATTATTTAAAGGGAAGTTCATAATTGTCTCCACAGTAAAATTCCCCAAACGTCCGAGCACCATAACTAACTGGGGGACCGCTGAACTCCAGTATTGAAATTTTTTCTAAAAGTATTAATATTGTTATTTTCAACTATTTAACCATAGACACAAATATTTATACTTATAAGGTGAACAATAGTTACATAAATAATTGTCCTCGTCAACCAATTCCTTGAAACGTCCCTGCACCATTACTACATGGGGACCACTCAAACTACATGGGGACTCATTATATTTCTTTATACTAGAAGACACAAGTCTAAATAGTAAAATGAGTAAGTCTTAATCTACAGACAGCAAGTCTTAATAGCCGATTTTTTTTAAAATACCCAAAAAAAAATATTAAAAATAACCAGGGTCTGCCCAAATTTATAAAAATGCTCAAACCGCCTATTTTTTCGGCAGTCCAGAATTTTTATTCCGAACGCCTATTTTATCGGCGGTCCGAGAATTTTTTTTTTTTTTTTTTTGCAAATCAATTTTTTTTATATATTCAGGTTTTTTCTGACTTTGCACCTCTGGTTTTCTTAGCAAAACAGCTCCAAAAATCATGAAAATTTACCGACATATAGTCTCGACATCCTAAAATAGCACTGCCAAGTTTCATGCAGAATCTTTCAATAGAACGTGAGATATAAGCTCGCAAAAATAGCCCCAACCGATGAATATTTCATCCGGGGTCCAACTTTGCACCTCTGGTTTCCTTAGTAAAACAGCTCTAAAAATCATAAAAATTTACGGACATATAGTCTCAACATCCTAGAACAGCACTACCAAGTTTCATGCAGAATATCTGAACAGAACATGAGATCTAAGCTCGCAAAAATAGCCCCAACCGATGAATGTTTCATCTAGGGTCCAACTTTGAACCTCTGGTTTCCTTAGCAAAACATCTCCCAAAATCATGAAAATTTACCGACATATAGTCTCGACATCCTAAAATAGCACTGCCAAGTTTCATGCAGAATCTCCGAACAAAACGTGAGATATAAGCTCACAAAAATAGCCCCAACCGATGAATGTTTCAAGTGTTTAACTTTTGTTATTTTTATTAGTGTTTTTTTGTTCTTATTTTTGTTGTTGTTATTTTATTTAGTGTTTTATTTTAGTGTTATTTTTGTAGTGTTTTTTGTTCTTAATTTTTTAGTGTTTTTCTGTTGTATAAATACTACCATAAAACTCAGCTCAACTCAAAACTAAACCTAAAACATAATAAAACATAAATCATAATAAGCTAACCAGCGTACATACAACATAATAAAACATAAAACACTATAGAAAAATATAAAAATATATAACTATAAAAAAACTCTCTATCAATGATACCGCGAATCGGAATATCAGTCAGCTGGTCTACCTCTGTTCTCTCTGCTGAAAACCCGATGCCAGTTATTCCACTGTACTTCTCCTTCCTGCGCCACGCGAGCTGGTGTGATCTCCACCTCAAGCTTAGCCTCTCTGCTCATCGTGAGTGTTGTACCCCATGGATCCTCAGCGGTGTGGGTACCTGGCGAGGGGGTATGAAACAATGATAAGTCAGGCTGAGTCCCGCTACCAGAGGCCTCCCAATCGTGAGCCCTCTCTGGATACGGCTGACGTGGTGGCGGAGAGACGACTGTATCCCACTGATCCCCGCCAACTAGATCTGCAAGGCTGAAAGACAAGCTCTCATCATGCATAGGGCGGTGTTGGCATGCAGGCAGGACCCTGTAAGGATACCAATAATTCAATAAATTTTAACACTACAAATGTACCGAAGGAGGAAATTTTAACTAACTTGACATAAAATAAAGAATGTCATACCTGGGGAAGACACGAACGTCCATACTCGTCAAAATAGGCGTGCCAACTGGACATGCTCAGAACCCAACAATGGAAGTCCCACTCTGGCTGCTCTGCGGGCTCTGGTGGCAACTCAGTAGCCATAACAGGTGGCGCACCGAGCTCATCCCTCTATACTTTGTGCCAATCGATGTTCTCTCTGGCATCTCTGAGCAACATGATTAGCTTGGCCTCGTGGCCGTGGCTCTCAATGCAAGGCGCAAAGTAGTTCAACATTGTGTGTCCAAAAGCCCTGAAGCCACGCTTTCCAATACAAACTATTGAATGCGCTGCACCTTTAACCGCTAGTAGCAGCTACAAAAAAAAACCCATGTTAGACAACAAAAAAAAACATTAGTGAAAAAGGTTAAAAAGGTGGCCAAAATGAGTTGTTTTAGGTTCATTACTTACATCGCGAGCAGCTTTCCTGCCAGTCGGAGTATAACCATCATCTTCAAAGATCTTTGCGCGAAGATAATTGTCGTAATCTCCCTCAAGATACACGGATGCCATGCCGACCCGCAGGTATCAAGCCTGATATCGCAGTAGGGGAGGCCCCTGCAACTGCATTTCATTAACCCCCAACATCCGCCATAAGTTCTAACTCATGCTCATTGCTTTGTCGTAGTGCTGCAGGTAATATGTACTCCAATCTCTATTGTTATGATTATCGTGGGTCATCCTGTAATTAATATGTTAGATTAAATTTAAAGGCAACAACTAATATTAAGTACAAAACGCAAGAAAATGCAAGACTTGTACGTACCCATGTAGTCCCATGATGGCTGATCTCGGGATGTCTGGATCTGCGGGGATGAGTGGAGGAAGTCCAAACTGACGGAGCACTCGGTCTGGACAGCGGTGCTCGACTATCCAGAAGCAAACCAGCGAACCCCTGTAAAGCCACATCTCCTCATCATCTAATACAATCTGCGGCAGCCTCCTCTCATCGTGTAACTCAGCGTACGGAGTCCAACTCACCTGCGTGTCACCCAGACTCTACAACTGACCTCGGACCAGCCTGATGCCTATTGACTTTTCGTGAGACGCGTCCACGTAGCGGTGATCTCCGTACAATTTCTTGCCAAATGCCGGGCGATATGTATCATCGGTGATCTCCGACTCATTCGGCACGAGAACAGCCACTGGTATACGTGACCATGACCAATGCTGCAGTAGAAGTGTCGGCCCGTAAATCTGCTTACTTTTAGGCTGTATTTTGAAGAATATTAGCCGTCAGAAAAAAGTTAAATAATTAAAATAAGAATACAATTGCATGACAAGTTAAATAATTAAAATAACACATCAATAACATACTTACCTTGCAAGCACGGCACAAGTTGGAGTAAAGATGTGCTAGGTCAGCCCCACCCCAGTTGTACCTTCTTGACAACCCAAGGTCTCGCAACAGCTCCAGATACATAATCGGGATGGAATCACCGCTCGAATCAGTGAACATGACAGAACCAAATAGGTCCATCACGAAAGCCCGTGTGTATCTGTAATGTCGAAATTACGGAGCACCTCATTTTTTAGTATGAAATAAAGTACAAAATAAATATATATAATGGTTTATATGAGTACCTCTCAATGTCCTGCTTCGTGGATCACCAATGCAAACCTCGATTGGTGAACAGAGCTCGGAGTGCCGTCTTCTTCAAATGAAACCTCGACTTTCCGCCATTATCGCGTATATTACCGCCATTACCGCCATTATCACATGAAACCTCGATTGGCGAACTGGCTCTGCTCCCAACAGTTCTACGAGGTTGGCATTAATCGTGTTCTCATCAGTGGAGTCAGATATGCCACCGACGGGCACGCCCTGGATGGGGAAACCCCAAAGGACACTCACATCCTAGAGAGTCACTGTCATCTCTCCAAACGGAAAGTGGAACATGTGCGTCTCGGAGTGCCATCGCTCCACTAGTCCCTAGATGAGGGATGCATTAGTAGCCTTGCTCTCCGTCTCCAAAATATCGACCAAATGGTACAACCCCAGATTTCGTAGATACAAGTCCATCAGAGAGTAGTACTGCATGCCATAAGACCGATTCTTGCATTCTAGAGGGTCCTGACTCTGCGTTTAGAAAAAAGGAGACAACATAAAAACCTGAAAGTACGAGAACTCGAAAAAATTTAAACTTAAAAAAATGCAAGAAAAAAGTAATCACGTACCTCTCGGGATGCCAGTGAGACTCGATGCTCACTGTGAGGTATCCATAATAATGTACTGAAATGCTTTGTGTTGTCCACGGGAATGGGCTCATCAATAGGGTCGGGTGGTGGTGGTCTCCTAGGCCGTCCCCTAGCCATCCTACGTTTGGAAAAAAAATACAACTAAATTCGGTACTTTAATTAATTAACCCTAATTACCACTAATTAACACTAATTACGATCAAATTTTGGACTAAATAATCCAAAATAAAATTAAAACTAACTTTAGCCCCTCAATTATCACTAATTACAAATATTTTGGTACCTACATTGACACTAATTACCACTAAATTCGGTACCGTAATTAATTAGTCCTAATTATAACTAATTAACACTAATTACGATTAAATTTTAGACTAAATAATCCAAAATAAAATTAAAACTAACTTTGGCCCCTCAATTATCACTACTTACAATTAATTTGGTACCTACATTAACACTAATTACCACTAAATTCGGTACTTTAATTAATTAACCCTAATTACCACTAATTAACACTAATTACGATCAAATTTTGGATTAAATAATCCAAAATAAAATTAAAACTAACTTTGGTACCATAATTATCACTAATTACAAATATTTTGGTACCTACATTGACACTAATTACCACTAAATTGGTACCGTAATTAATTAATCCTAATTACAACTAATTAGCACTAACTCAACTAACTAAAAAAAAAATAACACTAATTTTGATACCTTACTAACATAATTGGACTAATCTACAATTTTTTTACACTACAAATGAAATTTCAAAAAAATATAGGGACTTACTTGCAAATTGGGAGAAGAGAGAAGAAGAGAGGAGAAAAGAGAGGAGAAATTCGGGTGGGGAGGAGAGAGAGTGGGAATTTGAGAAAATGAATTGTGAGGAGAGAGAAAGAGCATGAGGAATGAATATATAGGCCCGGACCGCTCCATTTTTCGGCAGTTAAGAATTTTAATTTCGGACCGCCGAATTTCCTGGCGGTTAGGAATTAAAATTCCGGACCGCCGAAAAATGGGGCGGTTTGGGCATTTTTATAATTTTTCGGGGAAAGTGGTTATTTTTAATAATTTAATTTTTTTTTGGGTATTTTAAAAAAAATCGGTCTTAATAGCTAGATACAATTAGTTTTTATTTTTCGTATCTCTCATTTTCAGTTTCCTTTTCTCTCTCCCTCTCCCTCTTCATATACCACTCTTATTTCATCTTCATCTATTATTTCAAATATGAGATAGTGGAAAGATATCGGGGTAGCACAGCGAGAAATTAAGAGGCAAAGCAAGTAGCACGACTGTGCTACACGGCAAGGGGCCGTTGTGAGGAGAAATTTGATTTGAAATATAAGTTTTGAAATCGGAAATCCACTGTTTCTTTTTACGAAAAGTTTCTTTTTAAGAAAAGTCGTTAAGAGTTGGGATACCGAAATAATTTCTCTTTATAAAATGGCATAAACGAAGTTTATTAAACAAAATTGGGTCTAATCTAATGCAATAAATTCAGGTTTTTAATTGACAACAACAGTTTATTGGTAGCAAGGAGCAACATCTGGCACGAACGCTAAACGCAATCAGCTTTGCTCTCTGCATGCCCAAAATTGTCCCACAATAATATACAGCATTTTAATCAACTCGCAATGCAGAAGTAAATAAGAAACCACCACACTAAGAGCAATTCATCCAAACAAATTGAAGTCCGCTTATAATTCAGTACCTGTCTATAGCCTAAATATCAGCAAATAAGCAGGGAATAAAAGTAATTTTTCTTAGTTTGTTCAAGAAAAATACTCGAGAGTCGGGAAATTATGATGTCATTAATTAAAAACTACAAAAAAAAAACAGTACAAAGTAGCAAGGTCCTCAACATACATACATAGACAATAATTTTACTCATCTATTTTCAACAAATCTTAAAAGTCGCATCTGATATCAAATGGAAATGATAGAAAGGGACGAAGGAAAGGGTACGTATAATGATCCATTAGTTAATTAAATATTATTATTTTACTGTTTTTGAATATATTTGATATATTATAGAGTTATATTTGGACAAATATGCGAGTTCTTACCATTTTAAAGGATAAATATGTAATTTCTGATTTTTGAGGAGAAAATACATAATTTTAAAACTTTAGAGGAGATGCATGAAATTCCCCCTAGAATTAAAAGTGTTGGCATACGACTCTTGCAATATATTTTGCCCCCCAGAGTTAACAATGTTGTATAATTCAATCAACAATTAATTCGAGGATTGAACAACTGACACCAAGAGAGATCATGTGATAAATTTTCACATAGAACAATAACTACATTGAATAACAAGTGTCATTGCCATAAGTAGTACAATGTATTACTCTGCACCATGCATTGCTATGAATTGAAGAACATATATAGTACCTATTATACTAAAAGTAAATTCAAATTACAATTTTTTTTTTTAAAAATCGCCTCGAGTTTCTCAACTAACAAAATTAAAACACAAAAAATAGTGAAGTGTGTTGGAAAGAAAATGTTAACATATTTTAGAAAAAATGAAAAAACTCTACAACAGTCATGCAATCGTGCAGATCTACTCTCATGTAATGAATTTACTCTATTACTCTATATTCTATTATTCTATATGTACATCCCCTTAGCAAACATAAAAATAGTTGTAATTGAACAACAAAATGTTAGTACCTTATCCACTAGCATTAGTTGTCGTAGAGCTTCTCTTCCAACTATCAGTCATATTATCAGAAGAAATATTTGTTTCACACTTTAACAGATGAGTTTCTTTCTTTATCATATTTTCTTTAACCATTTTATCTCTGTTATAATCACCTTTTTCTATCACTCTCAGTGTCTCTAAAACCTCCTTTATAGATGGTCTCATTTCCCTAGCAGGTTGCAAGCATCGAAATGCCAGCTCAGCAACTGATGAAATCATGGACCGCACCTCCCAATTTGAACTGAACCCAAGAGCCGGGTCCACTAAATCGTCCAACTGACAGCTCTGTATTTTGTTTAACGCCATATTAGCAAGGTTGATCTCATCGTTGCTCCTGCTCATATCTACAGCATGTTTTGATGAAATCAACTCCATCAAAACAACCCCAAAACTGTACACATCGCTCTTGTCAGTAAGATGATAGCACTGGTAGTATACCGGGTCAACGTACCCAGGCGTACCCTGAGGACCCGTGGAAACATGAGTCACATCCAATGGGAACAAACGTGACAAACCAAAATCGCCAACCTTGACATGGAAACCATCATCTAGTAGTATATTTTCTGTCTTGACATCTCGATGAATTATCGGGGGCTCAATTGCATGTAAATACGCAAGAGCATTCGCCGTCTCGATAGCAATTGACAAGCGAACCGCCCATGTTAATATATTCTCACTAGAGCAGGGCTCGTGGATGTGATCAGAAACAGTGCCATTGGAAACAAACTCGTAGACGAGAAGCAGCTCCCGGTTGGAGCTTGCAGTGCAGCCATATAGGGTAATGAGGTTTGGGTGGTGGAGACCGGATAGAATTTCGACTTCGTTCATAAATTGCCTGGTGCTTTTGTAGCTGTTCTTGTAAAGACGCTTTACTGCAACTATGCGTCCATCCTTGAGTATCCCTAAATAATTTCCCATTGTTAATTGTTAGTCACTAATTAACAACCTCATTAATATCCAAAATTGTTTTATTTTTTAAATATTATAAGTGCTCCAATAGAAATCAAGGCCCTATAAACAGATATATTTTTCTCCAAAATGATAATAAAAAATTCAAAAGTTGAGAAAGCATTTTGAAAAAAAAAATCTTATAAATGAGATCAATGTTTAATAAAAAAGCCAAAACATTTACCTTACATTTTTCGAAGAGGTAAAACATTTACTTTATATTACAAGTGATGGTATTTAATTACCTTTATATACAATGCCAAAACCTCCATCACCAAGCTTTTTTGATTCACTAAATCCTTCAGTTGCCTCCCGAAGTTCCTCATAAGAGAAAATCTGAGTGTATACCGACACAACCATCTCCGGGTCCTGAAAGTATTGATCAGAAACTTCTCTTTGTACAAGAAGCTTTGACGATGATGAGATCAATCTCGATTTCTTGCGTTTGTAGAAGAAAAGTAACATACCACCAAATGCAAGCAGAAATGTGAATCCCACAACGCTTCCTGAAGGGTAATCAAATGATGTGAGAATCATATCAAAGGGTAATAAAATGTTTAAAATTTGAACATTATGTAAGCAACCATGTCTATAGGCTTATTGAAGTTTCCTAGGCAACCATGCTAAAGTTTTTTATCTCAATTGAGAATCACAGAGTATTAATTTGCATCCAAACGAGTTAAAGGTATTAACATAAAAGGTGCAAAACATAAGGGTCGTATTGAAAGATTCATACCATCATGTAAAAAATGGTAAAGACAAATCGTATATTTAGTTTAGTCTAAAACTAAAAGAGAAGTAGTGATACTTGCCTATTATGATGATTCTCCATTGAGAGTGCTTCACTGCAATATGGATAAAGAAAGAAATGTCACAAATGGATCTTCAATTTAGATAGACTTTATGCTTTCTTTTGAGTGGACTGAAAGTGAATAAAATTTGTAAATACAATCACTAAAATATTAAAATATAGTTTACTAGCTAGGAAGGAAAAATAAAATAACTAAATAATATGTCAGCAAGTTATTATCCTTTACACTGTTGATCACAAACTATTCCCAGTGTGTTGTTAGCAAAGCAATTAGGCTTAGGTAAAAGATTATTTCAATAATTAGCTGATATCACTGAAAGATCATAGAAGGAAAAATCGGAATCGGAATTGGGATCAGTCCCAGACGATACCGGTCCGGGATCGGTGAATCAGCCAGAACCGACTCGGAAAATTGGACTTTTTTGCCAGAAGCTTGTTTTACACTAGGAAAAAATTGATAAAAAATATTTTGTCAATAATTTATGTTTAGACTTAATTTACAATAGTCTGATACATTTTAAAATGGATTTAGACTTAATTTGAACTTACTTAAGACTATAAGGACTTATTTGTAATTTTAGAAAACTGTCGAAGGGTTTGCTGCAAATAGTGAGACTCAAAATCGAAGAACTCTTCTTCTCTGACGGCCGAATCATTTTACGAATATCGTCAACTGTCGTAACCCTTCCCCATCCAAGAACTTGGCATATCTATTTCCCAACTGGTGTAACCCTTCCCCATGTGAGAACTCTTCTTCTCCAATTAATATTTTGACAGAGTCAAAATCGAAGATTTCGCCCTCAAATCCATCGTAGCACTTTGCTTTTTCTGAAGAATTGCTGCAAATAGTGAGACTCAAGGTCAAGAATCTGTCCACGATAGAAGAATCGACGAATAATCGCAGAAATCAGACCAGAATGGTAGAAATTGGATGAAAAACATAGAATCGGCGTTAATCGGCAAGGAATCGGATCAGGTATGGCCGATTCCGGGATCAGCTGGTTTTTCCTTCCATGGAAAGATTTCGATTGTCATAATTTATTAGTATAGAATTATTATTAATTAGGAAGTGTAGTTCGGTAGTTTATCATGAGATAGGGAAGCAGAGGTAGAGGAATAGGAAGAAAAAAAAGAGAAAGAGAACAGAATAAGATAAATTAGTGGTAGCAAAGAGGGTTCCATGTCGAGTATGAGTCGTTTGACCCACTTCGAGATTTCCACGCCCGTTTAGATTCACAGGACAGTTTGTAATTTTAATTTTGGTCTGATGCTCCCTAAATTAGTAGCTATTATGAAATGTAATAGTTATTCCTACGTGCTATTCCTATAACCTCAAATAATTTCCAGTTGTTTGACAAAACCTTGAAAAAAATTTTGGGAAATGAAAGAAATAAATTAGAACTATAAAGGTTGATGAAAAGCAATAAAGATTACCAGTACTAAAAGTAAAATGTTATAGAATTCTTTTGCTAAACATTGAGTTAGCACGAAGTAGAAGGCTTTTGTTTTGATTTTATAAGGGAACAGAATAATCGACTATAGGAAAAGGTAGCCATCATTTTTTAAAAAGTGTGGGAAAATTGAGATTTTTTCACAGGAAAGTATATCCAGGGAAGTTTGAAAGAAAAATTAGAAAAAAAAAAAAGATTTAACCATTATTGTATTAATTTTGAACAGTTATAGGCTTAGGGTTTGATCGGAACTAAGAAATATCAAATTTCAATTCAAATCAAAAGAGATGATTTCAATAGAAACGAATTAGAATTGAAATTTTCAGATTAAAAAGAATATTTTCATGAACAAGAATTCATTTGGTAAAATAAAAGAAAAGACAGCTAATTCTCATAATTTACCACCTATGCCATCCACTGCAAATTTGTCATTTTAGCAAAAATAACAAAATAAAAGTTAGAAAAAAATTATAAAACAAATTGGATGGGCTATTGGGCTTCTCTCTGCCTCGGTCTTGTATTAGAAGCTTCTTCATCTTTCACCAAAACGAGAAGAAAGAGGAGTCAGTCGAACGTCGGAGTTTCTCATTTTTTTTTTTCTGAAAATTTTCATACGATGGCAAGACAGCAGAGAAGAGGAGAAGCGTAGAAGAGGAGATTTTGGTCCCATCACTTTATTATGTATGATTCTCATCAAATCTCATTGTTTTGAGGAGGATTTTTTCGCACGATTTGGCCTCCCTGAAATCCCGTCGATTGAAATCATTTCTTGTGGCTTCTCTGCTTCTGATCAGTGGTACGACGAGAATTCTATTTCCAATTCTTATTTCTTCATTTTACTACACGTTCCGATCAGACCCTTAAAGTTTAGTCAGATTCATATCCTGTCGCTATTAGAGCTGCTATTTCAAGATCCAATTATTATACTAAAGGGGAAAGGAAATTTTGCCAAAAAAAAAATGGAATTGTATTTGTACAACTATTGTAAAAAAATGTAGCTCTCCAAAAAATTTACAAAGATATTTAACGAAAATTGAAAGGATAAATTGATAAAATATGCAAGCTACTAACCTTTAACCTCTCTCGAGTATGCAAAGCAACCGGGCAGCGCTACAAATTCATCTGAGTATCTAGCTGATATTACAGAAACATCTGAACTGTCATTTTTGAATGATAAAATGTACTCAAAAGATGGGGCAAGGGAACTATCAGGCCTCGAACAATTCTCTGGAAATTTATCATCTTCAACAAGAGACGACGGCGAGTAACTAAGTTTGTAATCCTTTCCAAATATATTGGGTGGTAATTCCATCTGATTAGGATGGTTAGTACATCTCATAGACAAAAGGCTACTATTCAATGAATTATACATCTCAGTGTTAAACTTATTTACTGGACTAGAAAAATTAAAATAAAGATTACCACAGCCAGAATTTTTCAAAGAACTATTTAGAAAAGGATCTTGAGCAATAATAATGTTGGTGTTATATGAGATGCTTTCAAATGGTAACACCAAAAATAGCCATGAGAGAATTGGGATATTATTGCCACAGTAAATCTTCAAATAACTCAGGCAACTAGGATCCTTCACAGCATCTGAATCAAGGTAGAAAGGAGGCTTAATTTGAATAGAAGGATCACATGGAAGTGTAGTATTACATGAGTTCGTGAAACAGGGAAAGATGCAAATGAAAAAAAGACAAGCCAATACTGAAGCAGCCATTAAAGACGGAACCAACTGAGATATTAAGTTCTAGCTAGGCTTATAGCTATTTCTAAACTTTTGAGAAGACGAAAGGATACATACATGTTATTGTAAACATAATTATTCTTTGGGCTTAAAAGATATATAGTTCACCTAAATCAAAGTCTTCTCTTATCATTGTCAAGTACAAAAGTCTTTACCACTAATTAATTATTCAAAACTGCACACCACCACCTACCATTGACTGTGAAGAAATTTCAGAAAATATCACCTGAGAATAAACCCATATGACAATTCAAATTGAAATGAACAGTTGAAAACTTAAAATATAATAGACTATTCTTAACTTTGACCATGACTTTAATATAATAGTGACTATTCTTGAGGTTAGTATATAGAATAAAAGTCAAAGTCTTCTAGATCTTGTCATTATCTGAAAATGACCACCTCGGTTATTTTCCAAGGATTGACCGACTTGTAGCTAGCTAGAAATGGAACCACATGTGACAATCAAACATGATATAAATACGTGGGCTTAATACAAATCTGAACATATTAGAATTTGGAAACATGAAAGGCTGCTTTTGTGAAAAGAGTGATCCATTATGAGTCAACAAATTAACGTGTTTCCATAGTATTTTTCAAAAGTCTTAATAGTCTTATTTCTTAATCTCAATAATTAATTTTGCAAATAATTTCACTTCTAATTTGAAAAAGAAAAATCTAACTTAAAATAATTTCTGAATTTATTTATTTATTTTGTACCGACTGAACTAGCTAGACATGTATACATTAAGAAAAAGAAAACATTATGAACACAATCATGCCAAAAATAATATTGGGACGCTATGAAAAGTAGCGTTGGGAAAAAAACTGACAAGTGTGTGTTGTTGAGATATGGTGTTTGAGGATTATGTAGGTTTTTTACTATCTTTGTATAGATCAACAATTTATTATGTTGTTTATTTTTAATGTGAATTGTTGCTTTTCATTTTTTTTCTCAATTTTAACCAATTTTGAGGAATTTTACGTAATACCCGATAGTTTTTTGGGTAATTATAATATCACTGGGCTTACCTTCTCCCATTCAGCCCCCCATATTAATTAACTGTCTTATCCATTCCTCAATTTATCTCTTCCCTTCTTTTTAAAAAAATATCATCAGTAGTCTGTAGACCATCTCCACTATCCATATCTCTCTCTCTCTCTCTCCCCCCTCTTGATGACAAAAACGATTTACCACCTCCTCTTCTCCTTCACAGCCTCCGTCTCTTCTCTTTCTCACGCCGGTGACAATCTATTTCTCCGCCTCGCAAGAAATCCAATGAGCATGTAAGTTTTTCTCTTTTGAAGCACCAGAGAAAAGAGATTTTATAAAGAATAAAGCTTTTTTCTAATAAACCGATTCATCCTCCTCAGCCATTCTTTCTCGTAGAATTATTTGAGAATAGGTCTTACCTAAATAAGCATTGTTCTTAAATAAAAACACACCGAATTGTTCCTTAATTAAATAATCTTTCTCTTCTCATTTGCTTGAAAAAATTAAAATCGAGAAATAACATAAATTTATCTTCGCCTTTGGATCTAGTTGTGCAGATCTATTTCTCAAACAAATGGATGTGAATTATTATGAAGAGTAGTTCCATTTAAAAGGAGAAATAGAACAATTTCATTAATTGTTTCATTGATTATTGTTTCTAGCTTTTTAGAAGGGGAATGGTTCAAAGAAAATGTCAAGTGAATTGGCATGGGAAATAAAAAGCTACCATTCACCGAAGGTGTTTACTAAAATGCTTTGATGAACAGTGAAGGAATGGAACAGAAGGTCACAAGGGTTCCAAAGTGCATAAGCATTAAGAAACTTAACAGTGTCGATGTTAAAGTACTGTTGATAAGCAATTTTACAGAGGATTTGGAAGTTAAACGGGAATTATACGTTTACTGTTGGTAAGAATTTGTTCAAAGTCAATTTGATATGGATTTAATCTCTTTTGATAAGGAAAATCTTGCAAAGGAAGGTGAGGATAGCTAAAGTTGCTTATGTAGCTTTATTTTTAATTCTGTTTGAATTTCAATATCAATGTTCTTCATGCATAAAAGGTGTTTGCTAAAATGTATGTCTGAACGATGAAAGATTGTAAGCTCAGGTTTAAAGGGATGATATTCATTTAGTTAGAGTCATTTTATTTAGCACTTTAGGGTTAAGTTTTGTTTGGTCATCTAAATAGTCTGACAAATTCTCATCTGGTTTTTTTTTTTTTTGCAAGATATTTTTTTATGGATTGTCTAAGAGAAACTTGTTCAATTTATTTGATGAATAGAACTGAAAATTCATAACTGGTGCTATAGATTTCAGTTGATTTGTACACTTAATTATACATTCTTTAGACATGCTTAGCCCCAAAAACATCCTAATTTTTATATTATTATATTAAAAAAAATCCTGCTCTCTTAAAAAAAGAGCTTTTATGTGACTTACGCATAGAGACAAAATCCTTACGAAGCATAAATTGCAAAATGAGGATGAGAAGGTGATAGTCAGTTTTACTCACAAAATAAGGATGCATATCATTTGTTCTTCCAGTGTTATTTCCGAAATTTTTATTAATAAGAAATATATTAAATAAATATCGAGATTAGAGAACGCTTTTGGGATTTTTTGAGATATAGGGAAAACGTGGTGCTTTATCACGGTCAGGATTAGCAGCAGATTAATAGTAGGAAATATCGGCCGATACCGATCTGGATCGGCGATACGTATCGGTATCGGTCGGGACCGATCCAATAACGAGCCGATATTTTTGTGTTTTTTGTCCAATTTCAGCTATTTTGGTCCAATTTTAGTCATTATTTGTCTGAAAACTTAAACCCATGATTGATTAAATAGAGTATAAACTATGTACATGCTGAAAACTAGTCACATTCATTGATTAAATAGAGTATCAAGTATCAATCCTTCATTTGGGGGGTATAATCAGTCACCATATGCAAATGGATATGAAAATTTTAACAATCCTTTATTTGAGTCTGCAATGTCTTCTTTTTCTGGTTCCGGACAACAATATCTCCATTTTTGTCATAATACAGATGACGATGAAATGATCCAGCCAGCACGACATAGTTTCTAGCAGTGAAAGAGTGTGTTTATAGTTTTAATGCTTGTATTATATTGTATTAGTGGATTATTTGATCGTAATCATTTATCTAAACATAAGTTATTGACAAATTATTTTTTTAACAATTTTTTCCTATTTTTTAGTGTAAACAAGTTTCTAGCCAAAAAGTCCAGTTTTCTGATCCGAATTGGCCGGGACCGATCCCGATCCCGATACCGATATTTCCTACTATGAGATTAACCCTTCCAACTAGATTAACCATTCTAACTAAATCAGAAAAATACCAGAAAATAAAACCCTGTCCGCAATAGATAGGAACGGCCAGAGTTTGCAGAAAAAAAAAAAATACAGGCCCTCATGGATTGTCACAACCAGGACGGAAAAAAAAAAAATCAGGCCGCAATTGGGGCAACCCGGATTTAAACTTGGCCTCGTGTTTTTTTTTTTTTTTCGCATTTAAACTTGGCCTTCTTGAATGTGGACTTTGGTGTCTCTTGTTTCTAATAAGACAAAATTTTGTCATCCTACAGAATTGTGATTCAAAAAAAGGCAAATGAAAAAACAACAGGCTCTCTGCTTTAGACTGCTTTTCTGACTTCAAAGCGACTAGTATTTGTTTGGCTACGTCTGTGTCTGCTTCGCCTGAGCATTAATGCTTTCTGTATAATTGTTTTATTCTGACAAAGCTCCTGATAAGTTTGTAACTTTAATGTATTATGCAGTAGTCTGGCCGTTTCTATATATCACGGACAGGGTCTGGCCGTTCTTATCTATCGTGGACAGGGCTTTTTCTTTTCCGGTTTTTTTTTCTGATTAAGTGAAAAAATGGTTAATTTGTTGCTAATCCTGACCGTGATAAACCATAACGTCCAGAGGCCGTGATAAAACACCACGTTTTCCCTATATCTCAAAAAAATCCAAAAGCGTTATCTTATAATCTCGATAGTTATTTAATATATTTCCTATTAATAAAAATTTCGGGTGTTATTTTGGTAGACATGTTTGGTTTCGTATGGGCCAATGCCAGCAATACATGGCTCAATGGAATTCAATTACTGATGTCATTCATTTTGCTCTCACCTTGCCTAAAATTACTAGAACTGCATTTCTCATTGTAGTTAGTGCTACTATTTGGTGTATATGGAGACATCGAAACGATCTGTGTTTCAATGATTCCATTAGACACTCTGGCAGACAGGTTGTTCGAACTATTATTTCTCTGGTGGTTTATTCGACAGGGAAACTCTCCACATATATCAAAGTGGAAGCTAATGAATGACTGCCTAAATGTGTTTTTTCTCTCGCGAAAAGTGTCTACTTTATTATTGTGGTCTCTGATGATGACCAGCTGGTGACAAGGATGCTCGAGTAGATCACTTTATAGAATTTGCACTAAAAAATTGCTGTTTTGTTTTACTATATCCTAGCCCTGATGTGGCTTAGCTAGTTATGTTATCTTTAATTTGCTGCCTGTTTTGGTTAGTTCAGGCACAGACTTGATGGATTGGACTTTTTTTTTTCTTCTTTCTCCAGTTTTTTGGTTTTATTTATTTTTGGTGGATGTAAGACTTCGGAAGTTTCATATTATAATGAAACGGACTTTATTGCCTTTTAAAAACAAAAAAACTGCTAATAATGAAACAAAGGTTCCGGTAATAATAATTTTAATTAATATGTGGATGTCGCCGTTGCATGCAGTGAATTTGTTTAATCGAGATCCAAAACTGATGGTAGAAATCAGCTGAATACTATAACACTAGTTATGAATTTTCTTTCAATTTTACAAGTTAGATGATCTAAAACACTTACAAAATGCCTCTTAATTTAGCCGAATTGTACACTTGAGCAGCATATAAACCTTCTAATTTTGACTACTTGACTTTATACTAAATTAATTCGATACTATAGAATTTTCACATGTAGATGCATCACTCGTAAATTAGAAGGATTTCAACGATTTGGATTTGTTGTTTAAAGTCAATTTAATAGGTTTTAGAGTTGAGTTCACAAAGAGACTTAGTGAACTTAGGAACACCCTAGTTCTACTCGTTAATAACATTTCAAGTAATGTGTTACTGTCACACTGCAATTGGAGCCTACAAGCTTCATCTTCCTTCTGAAAATATTCCAAACAGGTTCTGAAGTTCTCGCACTTATTGCCGTATACGGCATCGTCTCTACTACAAATTGCCCAAGCAAAACATATTACAAAAGAATAATTGTACTAACACAACTAAACATACCAAAAAAAAAGGAAATAAATCAACAATTATACACAATACATCTTGCAAGAAGAAAGTCGAGAAACATAAGAAACAGAGAAAAAACAACAACAATCCATCCAATAGAAAAAGAAAAAAAATTACAAAATAGACCATCAAAAAAATTACAAAATAGGAATCACTGTAGTACTGTGCATTTAAAAGAACTAAATAAACAGAGGAAACTTTGTTTGTAAATTCATTATTTAGAACGTTCTCGGTTCTTGTTTGAGCAGCGGCCTGGAAGAGTCCGAAGACAGAGCAAGAGCTGACTTGGTGGAATTTTCGGCAACGCTACTTGAAGTTGCCTCAGAGGAAGTATAAAATTGCATAATAGGATCCAATGAAATAGTATACACCGGCATCGGCATTTTTGGAGGAAGAATTGGTAAATTAGCTTGTAAGTGCAAAACATTCATGGCCTGCCTAATAGATGGACGCGATGACTTTTCAGGGTGTGCACACCATAAACCAACAACCATTAGGTGCTTTACTTCTATGTTTTCTAACTCACAATTTAATCTTGGATCAACTGCCTCCATAAGTGCATTCTTCCCATACAAATCCCAAACCCATTCAACTAAAATCACCTTGCTTTCATCCTGTTGAGGCATTATGGGCCGCCTTCCACATGCAATTTCCAACAAGACGACTCCAAAACTGAAAACATCAGAATGGGTGCTTGCATTTCTTGTGCCAAAGAAACATTCTGGTGCTATATAACCCTTGGTGCCAGCAGCGACCGTTTCTACTTCTTGGTTATGATCAATAAGTCGAGCAAGGCCGAAATCACCGAGTTTAGCATTGAATGAGGAATCTAACATTATGTTGCTTGGCTTGATATCTCTATGGACAACACATTGTTCCCACTCTTCATGGAGGTATAAAAGAGCAGAGCCTAGCCCTAGTGCTATATTATGCCTAATTGGCCAAGTTAGATGAGTTTCTTTGTTATAGAGATGTTTGTCGAGGCTTCCCTTATGCATCAATTCATAAACCAACAAAAATTCTCCATGATCATGGCACCAACCAATTAGTTGAACAAGATTTCGATGCCTCAGTTGGCTTATAATCTTGACCTCTGATATATACTCTTTTTTCCCTTGCTTTGAATCTTTTGACACCCTCTTAACAGCAACATGAATGTTTTCATCCTTTAAAGTACCTCTGTAGACTGATCCAAACCCACCTTCTCCAAGTTTCTCCTTCTCCCCGAAACTATTTGTTGCATCAACCAGTTTACTATATGGGAACCTCTTGGGTCCTCTCCCCTTTTCAAATTCGTAATCGATTGACTCACAACCAATCACCTCAATTTCTCCGATTTTCTTGATTGAGCTCCTTTTTCTGAGATAATATATCAAGATCCCTACTAAGAGAAACATGACAAATAAACCCACGGCTATTCCAACTACGAGCAGCAAATTAATATTTGTTTTATCTGTAATTTCTAAGGTTGAGTTAAAAGACCACCAGAATATCTGGTGCGCTTCAGTATATCCTCCAGTGGCTGCTGAGAAGCCTACAGATCCAATTGCTGGTAGCTGGCTCCTTATATCAACAGGTGCACTGAGGTTAAATTGGATTGTCATGTTATTCTCATGCCAAAGGGAAAGACTCGAAAGCTTTAGCCAACTGTTATACTCGATCTGTGCAGTCATTCTTTCATTAACAAAGAGGGAATTCGGAATGAGCTGGTAAGATGTTGATTTGATCATGTTTACATCAATACCAATGTGGCAGTCAGTTTGATCTGTTGAATTAGGGTCTATATCAGAATTTAAGTTGGTATCAAACTCTACTGCAACTACCTGATTAGCCGATGCATTCATGGCGGTAGTGGAATTGTAAAGGCCAATATATGAGCCCCCGCCATATATCGGAATTTGAGATGGATACGAAGACAGGAAAAAAGCTAAGCCATCACCAAAGTTGACTGGTGTTGTATTTTTTATTATAAAAGAAAACCGGGTTGTAAAGTTTGTTATCTCTCTGGTATCTTTATCCCACAAGGGCACCGGCTGATTGTAAGTTGCTCTTCCTTTGTCGTTATACATGTTGAAGGTTGCCAGTTCTGCGGTTAAGCTGATGTAGTCTGCCTTATCATAATATGTTGCATTGCCTGAGAAATTGATATGGTTTCCAGGTGTCGGGTTTTCCAAAACTGAAGTTGAAATAAACCGAACCACCATGGGGTACAAGCAGAAATAAATAAAATGAAAATAAGTAGAAGACTTGGATTTGTCTTGAGCACAACTCAGGTATCACCATTTTTCTTATTAAAGCCGTCGAAAGCTGGGTGACAGTTGATTGTGTGGCTTTTGCAACCGGATCCGAGGTAGAAAGCTTGGTTACTGTTGTTTATGGGAGAATCATCGGTGCCAGAGAACAAGGTTAGCCAGAATTTTTTTTTTTTTTTGAAAGGGTTGGTAGTAGCTACCAAGTAAACGTTTGCATTTTCCTTCTGATGTAATATGTGCAAGTATTATTAATATATAATTAGCTCCCAAAACACACAAGATATTATCTTTCATTTGTAAACTTACCAGTGGATATTATTTAAGTCCATGAATTTACAAGTTGCGACGACTTGAATGGCTAAGTCATGTGAATTCGCACTTCAAAGATTAAATGCGCTAAAACTCACCTATCAATTTAGTAGATTGTGAGATTATATGAATTTTTGTATCATATTTAGTCAAAACTCAATTAAAAACAAAGTTAGTTAAGAAGAATGATTCTAAGGCGTGTACTTTTATAATTTCCCAAAATTGAATTGGTACCAACGACCAAGTGTGTTGTTGCTCACCTGTTGTTTTCATGAATCGTTATTCCTTTAATTTAAATTAGAGATAACTGATCACTAGATGAATTGTACACTTGAGCAACCTATAAACTTTAGGATATAACCAAATTAATTATTTGCTTAGCAGGATCGTCTTTTGAATAAATGAGCAATTCAAATTACTGCCTACATTAATTTATTAATATCTTCTGGACCTATGCTGTATTTACTGCCTACATCAATATTTGTCTTACAAATTGAAATGGTATTTTAGTTTTTTTTTTTATGAAAGCTATATATTAAATATAACATATATTTGACAGATGATCATTTTGGTTTAATAAATTATTAAAAATTACAAATTAAATTATTTTCAACAAATAACATACATATCTAACATTGAAAGAAACCAAAAAAAAAAAAACATACAACTACTTGTAATTTATTCTTCCTATTTAGAATTAAAAATATATAATTATGATTTATTCTTTGTATTCAAAATTAAAATATATATTAATTGTTACACACTAAATTTAAAATAAATTACATAGTTAAATAAAATTTAATAAAATATTATAAATCTAAAAAAAAGATAAAACTAAAAGTTAAAAAAAAATTATCAATAAAATATTGGATGAAACTAAACTATATTTCTACTAAAAATTAAATTCTAATTTCAAAATCATTAACTACCCTGCTACCTTGTTGTGACTAAGCTTAAAACAAACTTGTGTTATTAATTTTATACAACTTGGACAAATGGTTAAAATTGGTTTCCTCCAATATTTTATTTTGTAAATTATTTTAGCTATGTTGTTGAAAAAATAATCTTTACTTTTAGTAAGTTCAATTTTTATTGCACAAAATAGCTATTATATATATTATGGAGGTATAGTTAATGACTTTAATTTAAAGATGAAAAATCATACAAATTTCATCCATAGTGCATTCATAAAAAAATGCTATAAATTTTGTTAGAGGATTGCTTCAGATACACAATTGAAACTCAGTATTCTCTATATATAATTAAAAACTTTTAGAGTTGTATAGCAAGTACTGCTGGGATAGTAAAAAAAATGGCTGAATTTTGCTCCATGGAGAATCAAAACAATTATATAATTATCATAAAAAAATTAATTTCCTTTTTTTATTCACTCCCAGTTCACAGAGAACTCATGTAGCCATGCTTTTTTGGTTGTACTACTTGCCTTATTGGTACTTTTGGCATGCATCTTCACTTGAAAAATAACATATCACAACATTTCCATTTCAAGACTATGACCCAAGTAAGAATCAAATATAGATACCTAGACCTAAGTAATTAAATCTAAATCTTTGAAATTCCTAAAGAACGAATCTCGAAACAACTCATTTTCAGTTAATATGAAACGTTTACTTTCATTGATAAAAAAACTTAATTTACAAAATCTATTAAATATGAAATGCCCCATAACAAGAATGAAACGTCTTATAAGTTCTCTTATTATATTCTTTATTTAGAGGTGCACAAAGAAAAGGAAACACAAGTATTATCAATAATTTTGTAAAACAAACGTATCCAATTTACTTATCATCATGTTAATGAGTCCAAAATGAACTATCCAATTTAATTGTTTGGTTTGATTCTGTTTAGAAATTTTAAAACTAATTAGATCCAACAGACCAAAAATTTTAAACTTATCTGCCGTTTGAACCAAAACAAGTTAGCTCTTATCTATCA
The DNA here is from genome assembly GCA_964058875.1 of Carex rostrata. Classification (NCBI taxonomy): domain Eukaryota; kingdom Viridiplantae; phylum Streptophyta; class Magnoliopsida; order Poales; family Cyperaceae; genus Carex; species Carex rostrata. The sequence goes on from CAXKVT010000245.1 coordinate 81,409, forward strand.
ACTAGCTGACGTTATTTCTCCTGGTATTGTTATGGGTATGAAACCGCACCAGTGCAAACTGAATTTTATAATTGAATAATATGCACTTGTCAGAAAACCTTTTGCAAACAAGTGCAGAAAAATGAGCGGAGACTGTTAAACTCGAACAATATAACAGCTAAGCCTCAAGGCTCAAGCACTGCTTTATCTCAACAGGAAAAAAAAAAAAAAAAAAGTCATATATTCATACAACAGGTTTAGGCCCACAAACAATGGACCTTATTTCTTTATAAAACACTCGATCAAATATAAATATTCATACAAATATTGCATTAAGTAATAATTGCTAAACAATTAACTGTTTCTTCCAAATTAAAAATTACAAATAGCTTATTTCATTATGATATATAACTAAATATAATTAAACATAATTGATTAATTGGTCTCTCACCCTCTTGGGAATAAATCATTTAATTAAAAGTCTGTTGCAATTTGGTGTCAGCCAAATTGGCAGCTCACAAATTGGTTGGAAGATCTCAGGTGGATAATATGGTTCCACGATATCTTTTTTCATATCGTACACACCAAGATCGTCATGGCATCCGTATTCAAGTGATGATAATTTACAAAACACATCCGTGAAATAGATACTATTTCTTTTGCACCCTTGAAATTGCTTAGAATCAACCACCACAGGTGAACTAACACCCAAAAATATAGCATAATCACCAAGGTCCATGCATGGAGACAACCTTCTGCTCTCTAGATCTACCTTGTGCACATCAAAATGTTTTGTGATCACATGCCTATCTGAGCTATCTCCTATATTCTTTACACTCCTATGCACCAGGAGTAATTCATCCATAAAGTCCACAAGATAACAAACTCCCATGAGAGGCGGGCCAGGCGGGCCCTTAGGTCCCGCCAAGCTTGCTGTTGGATTTGGTCCGAGTTTGATTGTATAAATCGAACCCATTGAATAAACAACATACAACCTTCCTTGAAAGAAAACAGCATCTTTTATAACTCCCTTTTTGCACCTTATGTATGTCCAAGCACTATCACCAGGGCATCAAAACACTGCCTGCATATGCCTAGCATATAAAAATACTACGGTGAAATCTGATTTTACACTTGGGTCGTCAGATAAGATAGCCTTAACGATCCTACCCCGGTTCATTTCTGTATCCATTTTTGGAAATTCAGGTAGCTCGTACAACTCGCTAGTGAAAGGGTTCAATAGACGGCCCTTGAACTTATGGTCAACAATGAAAAGCCAACCATACGATGAACCGCAGCAATACTGCCCGTACAAGTGTGGGATGTCAATGTGGTACTCCCTGTTTTCTGTCAGGTTGAAGAATTTGCGTGTCACGCCGGAAGCTTCCTGACGCATCACCAATCACGGGAGCTGCACGCATGGAGAGCAGTGCTTGTGTTTTTCCACCCATCGCCAGTTGCGACAAATAGCACTAAATCGATGATGATCTGCCAGGGGAAGAAATGTGATGATGTGCTCAAGCACATCGTAGTCGAGGTCCGACCAGCTAGTCATGAAATTCTAGTTAATTAACCTGCACATAATTAAGAATCGTTTTTAGTGACAATGCCTATCCTATGAGAATTCATATTCATAGAGTATTTTATGTTTCATGGCTAGAGCAAGACAGCAAGTCATAGTAGAAAACAAAATAAATCCAAATCTGACTGGTACATTACTTGGTTCTTTAGCCCGCCAAGTCATAGTAGAAAACCAAATAAATCAAAAGCTAACTGATACATTAGTTAGTTCTTAAGCTAAGCCCGGCAAGTCATAGTAGTAAACCGAATAAATCAAAAGCTAACTGGTACATTAGTTGGTTCTTAAGCCCGACAAGTCATCGTAGAAAGCCAAATAAATCAAAAGCTAACTGGTACATTAGTTAGTTCTAAAGCCCAACAAGTCATAGTAGAAAACAAAAAACAAAAAAACCAAAAAACCAAATAGAGAGAGAGATTGAAACCCGCTCGGAGAGAGACAAAGGGGAGAGAGACGGTTTGTGGGATTGACGGAAATGAATTTATATGAGTCCAGTTTCATCTCTTTCTCTATTTGATTTTAATATGTATCTGTGTATATGGAAACAACTAATGGTGGGAATTTTTTCATTCTTAAATATTGAAGGAGATATCTTCATTTAAGAAAAAAATATTGATTTTTATTATATTCAATTGAAAAAGGAGAATGAGGAAACATATTTTTATTATACGCTGCATAATTCGATGTAAGAAAAATAAGGAAACATATTTCATGCAAATAAATATTATTAAAAAACTGAATCGCCTCAAATTTAATTGTAATATATATAGTGTGGCCATACGTGTCACGAGTCTTCTTTTAACTAAATTTAAATTTCTACACATAAAGAGATGCATTTAATCAAAAGATGACATATTATGTAAATAGAGAGCTAATATTAAATAAAATATTTCATCTTTCAATCGTAGCCGTTGACGAATCAGGACATTAGCATGTTTCATAAATGACATAGCATGTTTCTTATATTATGCACGTAGTTGTTCTGATCTGCCAACGGCTGAAATTGAAAGATGAATTTTCGAATTGAGTATCAACCCTCCAATCATATAATTTGTCTTCTTTTGATTAAATACATTTATTTTATGTGTAGAAGTCTAAATTTAGTTAAAAATATATTCACCACACAGACTACATGATTTATCACATTAAATTAATTTGAATAAATCCCTAACGATCTGTTTCATTTCTTTTTACAACCATCTTTAATTCTTGCAATTAAATTATTCATTATTTCTCTAAATGATCCATTTTCATATTTCTCCTTACAACTATCTTCAAATCTTGCAATTAAATTATTTGCTTATTTCTCCATTTTCTTCGTTTCATTTCTGTTCTTCCTTTATAGTTTCGGCATTGAAAATGAAAATAATCGTATCTGTCTGAAGTAGAAAGAATTCATAAAAAAAAAATCATGTTATATTTGTTTTTTTTTTCATTTGTTGTTGTTTCTTTTATTGTTATTTATTATTTTGATTTCTGTTTTTTTCATTTTAATATTTTTTTTATTTTGTGTAAATGTCAAACAAAAATCTCTTCATATTCTATTCAAACTTATAATATGTTCCTTGTTACAATGTACGGACACGATACTAATAATTATATATATATATTTTTTATTTTGTATGAATGTCAAACAAGAGAGCATTTACGTCCGGTAAAAGTCGCTGCTTATAACTTTTTCCTTTGGTCCGTGGCTCCGTGCGCACGCTGTTTACATAATACAGCTGTATGCCTGTATATACTCTTTGTTTGTTCTCTTCTTGTCCATTCAACTGTGTCATGGACATCTCCATTTTCCTTTTTTTTTTCTATTGCATAGAATGACTATTAATTTAATTATGAAATTAGCTAGGTAAGTTACAATTATGAAATTTAGTAGAATTACTCAACATTTTACAATTATCCGTTCCGTATTTGTATTCGAATTCATATCCGTTTAAGGCGGATATGATTTTAAATTTAGTATATGTTTACTATCTGTATCCGTATTCGTATCCGCTAATTGAAAGACGGATACGGATATGGTATTAGCATTATCCGCTCTGAATCCACTCCGTTTACACCCCTATTTCTTGGTCTAAAAGTATCTACAAAAAGTTTGGATATATTTTCTAAGTTATAAAAAATTGCACAAATTATAACTATTTGATAATATAAACAAAACAAAAAAAAATATATAGTTTTCTTTTTAATTAGTAAAATATTTTAATTTTTTTTAGAAATTTAAGGAAGCAATTTATATAAATTAAAGTTATATTGTAGAAATAACTAATAAGAAATATTATCACCACAATTTTTTTTAAATACTATTTGAGAAAATAAAGACATTATGTATTTCAAAGTATAAATAAATTTCCGATTCAAAGAAAATGCATTAATTTTTAACTATAAAACAGAAAATAAAATACTCAAATTTGCAGGAATAAAATCAATAGAGAATTATACAAAAATGATCAACAAACTAGCAAAAGCATACTCGAATACTAAAAATATAAACCTCGAACTTTTATGATTTTTTTAGTGTAGCCGTGGATTGCAATCCAACGTAATATTAAACAAAATAAAGTTAAGTTATGCAATATTCTTAAAACATCAACATTCCATTTTACAAAACTAATTTTATATAAGAAATTAAATCTCACAAAAAATAATTTCCAATGTTCACTTGAAAAGAAGATATGCTTGATGGTACAAATTAATGATTACAAATTAGACAATTAATTAATGTTTGAAAACGTAATTATTCCATAACCTATTTCCCGAAAGAAGTCAAGTTTTATGATTTTTATCGATACAGTACATCAGCTTATTATCCTACAATTAGTATAATATATATTTTTAATTTTCACAGTTCCGTGGAAACTGTGTACAGACTTTAATAATAAAATTAAAAAAATTATCATAAAAATTATCATTTTATAATTGGTTATTTCAAATTAATAATCAATTCATTTCTGTTGATCTATCTTGTCAAATGCATAACTCTATAGCTAATGACATGTTCATTGTTTGAACAAATCAAATGCGGAACTTCAAATATAGCATGAAAATATAATAACAATCCTTATTCTTTTGTCATTCAGGCCCTTCTATATATCAACCCCTCGCCATTTTTTTCTTCTATATAAATGTTATATATGTTGAATATTGAAGGGGCCATTCGCTAACAAAGTAATATTGAACTTAATTACTGGTTGATCGAATTCAATTAACATAATATTAATTTAGGAATATTTTTTTAATATTATCTATAAATATTACTTTTAAAGATCCCTCGTAAATTAGCTGCATATCTTGTTAGTTTCCATTAATATCATAGTAAGACATGATAAATTGAAAATATATTACATCTATAGTGTAATATGAGCAAGGGAGCAAACTACCAGTAAAGCAAGCACCCAATAATTATGCAATTTTTAATAATTTATTTAATTTAATAAGTTATTAAATATAACATATATTAAATAATTATTATGTTTTAACTCATTTCAACATATAAACCCATAAGAGGGTGCTCCAGAAACAGGTCTTGTAATAGAAAAAGAATAAAAATGAAGAAAACAATTCACCTTTTTATACTCCAATTTGGAGGTGTATAGGTTGCTCATTTTTCTACATATGGTTCACCCCCTCTGTCCCTTCCCTTCCTTTCCTCTCCTTTCCCTCTTAATTTTTATAATTATGGAGCAATTAAACTGCTCCGATCATAAGTATATTTTTTTTTTCCTTTCTTCCAATTCCCTCCGTTTCCCTACTTGTTGGATCACTTCCTAAATATTTGCTAGCATAAAAAAAAAAAAAATTAACAATCCATTTTTCTCATTTTTACGGTTCTCATTTTACTATAAAGCAGATTCAACAAATGTCACAATGAATTTAATAATAACTGAAAATGAATAGGAAATTCACTAAAGAATATATAAATTATTCAATTAATTGTTTGGATGGTCTACAATAATTACAATGGAGACAAAGTCTCTTTATATATAACCTTTTGTATGTTCAATGAACCAAAATCTCTTAAATTAATTTCCAAATTTTGTAAAACATTATTATTAAATATAAATCATATGAGATATTATTTAGATATTAATAGCCATAATATATTAGTCAAATTTCTTTTTGCACCCCCATTTATTGGAATTTGAGTTAAGTTGTTATTTATCAACGCTTCCTCACCTGTCTGAAAATTACGTTTCATCTCTAATGAATTAATAATTTTTTGTATTATTTGCACCACAAAATAGGTCAATAGTACACCTGATTTAATGCAAATTTTATTGTCTCATATCCTGATCTCCTAAAAAACGTAGAACTTCAAAACTCACTTTATAGAGACCGGAGCAATCAAATGTCAGCAGCGTCTTTATTAATTTAAAATTCGATAGCTCAGTATCGATCTCTTATTTTGAGTCTAATTATTAATTTACAAAATCATAATAAATTATGTAAATAGTTAATAGGGTAAATTTGCCATAAAAGTAAATTGATCTTAACTAATATTACTTAAAATACATGTAGTCCAATTTTATTTATATCAATTTACTCCAAAATCTCAAACAAATTTAAGTTGATTGGAATATTTTAACTAGCATATATAATAGAAAAATAGCAAATATATTATTTTACAAATCAATAAGTTACTATATATTCTAACTGAAAACGCGAGAAAGAATATAATTTAATACACAAAATTGTTTGCTCATGTTTTTATCAGCTTATATATCATGTTTTTTGTATTTTGATCATGAATGAAGAGTGCATGATCATCCTAACCGCCTAGCTAAACTATGCATGATTTTGTAACACTGCAAATTAATTATATGCGTGTCTTTAATAATTGATAAAAAGTTTTGAGGCTTGTTAAGTAACATGAATATCATTGTAATTTTGTTCTTCATTTTGTTCTTATTTTTTATGGTCACATTTTCAATAAAGATTTCTGAGATTATTTGTCTAATTGAGCCTTTTTTTTCATGGAAAAATTAATTTTCCTTTCAAGTCGTATTGTCCTTTTGCTAATTATGACGTGGGTTCAATGAAATCCATGTTTCTTCTTTTTTGTTTTGGTTACCCAAAATATTTTTTGAAAGTGAATAAAAGTTGTTTGGTTTTTTATATGGGACAAACAAATTTGATATATTGCGATTGTTTTTTATTGCAAAAGATTCTGCTGAAAGTGTTGATGCAGCTCGTTTAGTAGCACTGATGTCATTGCATGTTTTTCCTTTATTTTATTTTGAAAATTTTATGGTCACAATTTTTTATAAAGTCATTGTAATTTTGTGAAACTGAACCTTTTTATTTAAGGAAAAAAGTTATTTTCTATAAAAGTCCCATTGTACTTTTGCTAATCATGATATGGCTTCAATGAAATCCATATTTTTCTTTGAAATTTCAAATATTTCATGTCAACTTTCTTCTTTTTATTTTGGTTAACCAAAATCCTTTTAGGAAGTACAGATAAATGTTTGTTTGTTTTTAGGGGTTTTAATTAGTAAGAACTATGGTATTTTCACTATATTTGGTGCATAATAGAAGAAGATTGAGGCTATGGTACTATGCATAGCGTATATTGGTTCATATTATAGATCATTATTTTTGTTTTTAATGTTCTAATGGTCGATTGAAAATGTTCAATATGATCTCCATATGAATATACATATGTACTTGCATGTTATTATAGAGTAAAAAATATTTGTTTTTGGATGGTCCACAAATTTGATATCAAGTGATTTTCTACCTTTAATTCTAAGTAAATACTAAATAGTAAAAAAATCTAAAAAATTTAAAATTTGGTTTGTAATTACATTTTCATATGAAGATCATGTTGAATATATGGTTCATATCAATCATTAGAATTTTTAAAATCAAGATATAAGTTTATAGTAAGAAACAATATACACTATAAATAGTACCACAACTCAAGAAGAGAAATAAGCTTGACATTTCCGTGATTTTTATTTTTACCCATTTCATAAATATTTTATTAAAAATAAACACAGTTTAGCCAAATTTTTAAAAATGTCCAAACCGCATATATTATTTGAGGTTTCAATTAAAAAGTCGAACCGTAAATAATATTTGCGGTTCCATTTTTTTTTTTACGGTTTTTTGCACATCTGGTTAACATATCAAAACATCTCCAAAAATTGTGAAAATTGAACGAAATGCAGTCTTGAAATCATAGAACAAGGCTGTAAAGTTTTATACAAAATCTACAAACAGATTGTAAGATATCGGCTCTCAAAAATTGTCCGAATTGCTAAAGGGTTTCATTCTGAGCCCAATTTTGCACATCTGGTTAACATATCAAAACATCTCTAAAAATCGTGAAAATTGATCGACATGCAGTCTTGACATCGTAGATCAAGATTGTGAAGTTTTATATAAAATCTCGAAAAAGATCGTGAGATATCGGCTCTCAAAAATTGCCCGAACTGCTAATGGGTTTCATTCTGAACCCAATTTTGCACATCTAGTTAACATATCAAAACATCTCCAAAAATAGTGAAAATTGACTGACATGCAACCTTGATATTGTAGAACAAGACTATGAAGTTTTATACAAAATCTCGAAACAGATCATGAGATATCGGCTCTCAAATATTGCCCGAACTACTAAAGGGTTTCATTCTGAGTCCAACTTTGCACATCTGGTTAACATATCAAAACATCTCCAAAATATCACTCGGGATTTTCCCCCGGGCAACCGAAGCATCAGAATTTCCAAAAAACATTGTTTAGTGCCTCAAAAATTCAGTTTAAGTTTTCGTTTAACGGTAGTGTCACACCCCAAATCGGGTATAACAGCCTGCCACGTATATTTATTAAAACATATACGTAAGGCAGTGGATCTTTTATATGCATTACCAATAACACCATTACATATTAACCACATCCCAATATTTATGAAATTATCTGACATAATACGGCAAACTATATATTTTAGAAATGTCTCCCGCATCCTGTCAGTTATAACAACCCAAAACCTCAGTATTATGTGGTTATGCTGTCAGATGCAATCCAAAACTATCTCTCCGTATCCGTGTAATAAACCTGAAAATAACCCAAAGGGTGGGGGTGAGAAATAATATAAATATTATCTCCCAGTGCGAATTTGCCACAATCAGGTCACTGGACTTGCAATCAATCCATATCTAGAATTAAATCCTTGCAACTTGACATTAACAGTTCAGTTTATATATAAGTGAATGCAAATGCTCAATCACAGTATTCAATCGAATCTCAACTCACAGAATCTCAAATGAAGCTCAACAGAGATATATTTGGCTTAATCATAGATTATTATGTCTGGTAACACAAACAGATGATCCACCAGCTTGTCACGCAGGTGGCCACGCTAAACCCACACCTGCTGGTACTCAGTACCATCCACTGACCCTCATTTGATGTGCTTAGGCTTTAACCTGTTATTTAAAGTCTGGTTCATAGTCAGATAATATTTCGTATGCAATAAACTCGGAATCGGTAATTCTCAACACATTAAACAAACCTGTCATTCCGGTCCCAGACTGGATATGACATCAATCAGACGTCTCTTTATAGTCACCCATATTCACCGTCAGAATCAGAATCAGATTCCCCCTCCCAACCGGTACTGGGATTAGCGAGGGCCGTTCACCATATGCGCATAAGGATTCCGTAACCAAAGTCTAGTCTATAGCTCCTAGACTTTGCAGAGCTCAACAGATTTCCATAAACATAAACTTGTGGTGACTCAATCATATTTCAGAATAGGAGATTCATACAAACGGTAAACCGTACAAAATGATAGGTCAACAATATCACACAAAATTCAGTTATAATTTGATTGGGCTATGCACATGATTCACACATCTCAAATAATGCAGCAAACAATCATTCGACATGGCAAAGGAATAACAATTTAATTCTTAAAAATGTAATATCAAACAAGTCCAGTAACCCCGCACCTGATAACGTAGGGCACAATATGACTCGAAATCAACTTCATCGTTCCGCAAGCACATCCTATAGGTTACTCAATTCAGTTCCGCTATCTTTCACGTCCACGTCTAAAAATAATTGCGAGTCGAAGTTAATAATTTCAAATTGCAGGTTTCCACACGAGAGAGCAAAGAAGAACTGTATATACTAACCGGTACTCATTTTAAGAAAAGCTTAAAGGAAAATAGAATGAAGCTAAGGATATGCATATGGTTCATAACATGTATATGGTACATATCCATACTAGTATTGAGAAGGGAATGAATAAGCTCAAGATCATACAAAGAAGAAAATATATATTATTCAAATTCTTTTATGAACTCTCAGATTTTTACATATTAGTTACAAATAAGCTTTATAATTTCAATTTATAACAATTAATTTACAACATAAACCATTTCATAAAGTGTGAGGGTTTCGATATAAACCCAGCAATCCAAACCAATTAACATAACCACCCTTAATCCCATCTTTAAAGTCATTATTCATTATTAAAGGTTGTCAAAAATGTATATATACAGTTTACCTCTATTTCATATAGGGCATAAAAGTTTCATCAAATATATACTATTGAAATATAGAAATAAGTAAAACATAATGACTTATTCTATATAAACAGATTAGTACAAAGTAATATGAAACTATAGATAAATGATATTTCAATACAACTGGCTTACATGTAATGTACAAGGAATAAAGGTTTATAAGAGATATAATTTATATGATACTCAACATCATCCTTAAAATTAATATGTATCTTGTTAAACAGATATGCAAATATTTAGTTAAATATGGTTATAAGATAACACTAGTGTCAGTAACTTTCTCCTTTCAAAGAAACAAGAATGAGAAAATATAAAGATATTCTACATACCCATAAGAGAACAATTTTGTTATCATGTTAATCTATTAGTAATTTAGTTTTACTATTTCATTCAATTATTATCTTCATTTTCATAATCTCCATCCTTGTTTAAAATGTTTATAGTTATCCAAATTAACCCCTCTGACAAGAGAAGATTACCCATGGATGGGAATTTAATAAGTTACCCCTTCCTTTTCTTTGTTCTTTCAAATCAGTCCTTATAACTTGGTTGTGCAACACAATAGGTAATACGATCAATAAAGTACAGGTGCAGTTTCGTTTGAGGTCAGTACTAAATATAATTGCTATGGATTGAGATTTTAAATCAAAAACTGAAAATACAACATACCAAATAACTTATTATATATATATATGCACATATTCAAAATCACAACCTATATAGCAATAGTTAGCAGCACATAGAGAAGGAAAGATAGTCATTAACGCTAATTGAGAGGAGAAGAGGGTTACCATGAATTCCTCAAGTTTCCACTGGAATTATGCTCCATAATTTGAGAGTAAATTAAACTCTTTTTACGTGCGCATATAAGCAACAGAGAGAGATGGAAAAAGCCTAACTCAAGTTCAAATAAACATAAAAGCAAAGTGGAAAGGAAGTCAAGGGTTGAAAAGAGGTCAAACCGTGGATAATAGAGAAAAGAAAAATATATAATTAAGGAAATTAAAAATGAGAAACAGGCTGGCCTTCATGCATGATGCCGCGTGTTAGCTTTTGTATTTTTATATGGTTGACCTTTAAGCTTTTAGATTTTGTAAATCAATCCTAAAACAAATAATTAAAAGATACTTGTAAACATTATCGGTTTCTAATTCTAATATTTTCATATCATATAAATTGTTAATTTCACAATTGCTAAATTCTTGTACTTGTATGCATTGTTACACTAAAAAAAATATTCGACATAATTTGCAACCATGAAATTGACATTATATATTTATTTTAGCTGAATAAATTTCAATGATACATTGTACTATAAATAAATTAAGGATATATAGTTTAATTACCATACTGATTTAGAAATGATTTATTCTTAGAGAATTTAGTGTTTTAAATTTTAAATGAGAAATTGTCACGTCTGCATTTTACAGAATGTAACAGGTAGACATACAACGATCAGTATTTTGTGTAGTATAATTTAGATTTTTGTAGTGTAATTATTAATTGTAAAAATATTTAGTTTGCATATAGAGTAATTTAGGTTTTTGTATAACTATATTATATTATATAATTGTACAAAAACCTACATTATATATAATTATACATATATTATATTATATATACATATATTATAAATAAAAAATGAGTTTATAAAAAAAAAATTCACAAACTGAGAGCATGTATAAATCAGTAAGATGGATAGGTGTATTATGGTGTGGTGAATAATGTAGACGATTTTGATGGAATTGTTAAGTTAGAGTTTCTCCCGTGAAAAAAAAAAAAATTAAAACCGCAAATATTATTTGCGGTTTGGACTTTTTAATTGAAACCGCAAATAATATATGCGGTTTGGACATTTTTAAAAATTTGACTAAACTATAGTTATTTTTAATAAAATATTTATGAAAATGAATAAAAATAAAAATCACGGTTGACATTGTTACGACTCCTTGATTGATAACATTAGAGAGAGGGGAACAAAATGAGGACAGTATTGTCCGGCCATTTTTTTTAATAACCCAAAATAAAAATATTTTTACCAAAATAACCCAAAATCCTGAGTTTTTTCAAATCTGACCAAACCGCCAGGATCCTTGGCGGTCCACTTCTATAGCAGACCGCCATGGATACGGGCGGTCCGCTAGGGACCAGACCGCTGGTATCCCTGGCGGTCCACTAGCTGTCCTACAAAATCAGCATTTTCTCTCTCCAGCACACACTGCAAAGAAGGAGAAAGAGAGAGCGCAGGCGATTGTTTGGGCGATTTTGGCGATTTTGGCGATTTTGAAGCGATTTAGAGGCGATTGCTACAGGTATTTTATTTTTTATTTAATTATTTTCTGTTTAATTTTTAATTAATAATTATTATACCCGTAGTCTGTAAATACTATAAATTAGTCTTTAAATAATATTATAATTAACTTTTAAATTGAAAAAAAGAATGAATCTATTATACTGTAATTCTTATGAATTTTTTTTTTAAATGTAGTTTGTTAAGGAAAAAATGTTGGTTGCACTGTACGTGGGCGGTAAGCTAACTAAGGGTGTAGATGGCGTGTATTACTCGAAAGATGCCTCATTCGGCTTGCAGGTTAATGAAAGAACCACATTTATTGAACTTAAGCAACTAGTATACGAAAAGACTGGTATAAACCCCAACCGATATGACTTAGAATTGGCTACCCGAATTGACACACAACGGGCTGGGGGGGTAGACCTTACTTTGTGAGTTTTCCTATAACAGATGAGGAGTTGTGGAAGGCTGTGTACCAACAATTTCAGTCTAGGGGGGTCGCGATGATAGACTTATATTCCAGGAGGGTTCCCTAGGCTGGGGCTAGACCTTTTAGTGCGGCTGGGGCTGGACCTTCTAGGGCTCCCCCTGCTGGACCTTCAGGTTAGGACAATTCGGCTTATGACAGCCAGGGATACCACCACTCCCCTCATGACAGCCAGGGGTACCACCACTCCCCTCATGACAACCAGGGGTACCACAGTCCCTGTTATGACAACCCGGGGTACCATAACTCCCTTGAGTTTACTGAAGTTGTACCACCACCACCACCCAGACAGGCACCCATAATCCCTACATTTCCAGCTATACCAGAGTCAGTACCGGTACAGTTATCCGTTAATCGAAATGATACTAATATTAATGTTGATGCTATTGATGCCATACCGGAAAGAGAAATGGAAACTGGAGATGAATACCAAGGAATTTGGGAATCTGATGACTTATCAGATGGTGATGCAAATGTACCAGGTTTGTCCAGGGAAGAAAAATTCCCAATCAGAGGTCGGGGGAATAGGCATCCGGTCGCCATATTCAACGATACCACAGCTTTTGAAGAGGCTGACATTAATTTCTTTGGTCCTCGTGTTGTATACAATCGTGAACTTGCCCCAGGGCAACTTTATACCAACATAGATGAACTTGTAAAGAAAATCCATGAGACTCATGTTCACGGCAACTGGGAATGTATATTACAAAGAAGGGAATCAAAAAGATTGGTTGTGATATGCAAAAATGCCCCTCGTTGCGAGTTTCGCCTTTATGCAACCCCTGCGGGTTTGGGGGAAGCATGAATAATTAAAAAGTGTGAACCACCTCATACATGCAAGTCTGCGTCCACAAGGACAGACCATTCAAATCTGACAGCATCACTAATTGCCGATGCAATTGAGGCAGACATTAAGTTGGACCCATCGATGAGCATCAAGGCAGTGGCTATGGCCGTCAGACACAAATACATACATGTAATCCCAAAATATAACAGGTTGTGGAGAGGTCGTGAACTTGCGATTTGCAGAATATTCAGTAGTTGGAAGGATTCATACAACTATCTGGCACCATTGCTCCAGGCCATGGCAAGTACAAATCTTGGCACTGTATTTCAGCGGTGGCATGGCCCCATTTATGACAAGAATGGAGTACTAATAGAGGGAGCTCAACAATTCAAGGGCATAGCATGGGCTTTTGGTCCTTGTATCCAAGCTGTGCCATTCATCAGACCCGTTATCAGCATTGATGCATGCTTCATTTCTGGCCGTTACAAGGGGAGGCTACTGATAGCATGTGCATATGATGCTGAGAACCAGTTGTTGCCTTTGGCCTTTGCAATTGTTCAGAAAAAGGATGGTGAGAACTGGGGATTCTTTATGCAGTTTTTAAGAAGACGGGTGGTTGGGCCAACAAAGTTTTTCTGTGTAATATCAGACCAGCACAAAGGAATAAAATATGTTTTTGATCGTGAAGAATATGGTTGGTCAACACATACTGGCGAGTGTGTGCACAGGTTGTGTATGCAACACGTTGCGGAGAACCTTAGCAAGGCAACCGGACATGATACATAGGTCCTAGAAACATTCAGACGTAATTGCAAAAAGAAGAAGCCGAGAAGGGTGGAAGAGATGAGTAGAGAATTTGTAAAGGTATGTGTTTGTTAATTGTTTACATGTTTAGATGTCTTGCTTGTGGACATATTTTTATTTTAATTGTTTACTTATTTATATGTAGTATATACCGAAAGCAAATCTCTACTTAATGAAGGTGGGAAAAAATAATCCCAGAGATGTCCAAGAGCCACCAGCATACGAGAAAATATTTCAAGCACGTGATGGAGGTTACCGTTGGGAAATTATGACCACCAACGGTTATGAATCTCTGAATGCAGTCTTCAAGGAGAGCCGGACATTGCCTGTGGCTACAGTTGTAGAAGACACTTTCTACAAATTAAATACCTGATTTCAGGAACGGCATGCTAAGGCCGCAGAATTAATAAAGATGAACCAGTCATTTTCAACAAGGGTGGAAGAGAAACTAAGAAAACACAGGGACAAAGGTGCAACTATGACCTTGATCCCGATGGGTAATGATAGTACATAATTCGAAGTGCACAATCCAAATGAGTACGTTCCTTCCAGCTGTAGACCAGATGGCACTATGGAGTTTGTGAAGAGGGCTTTCAAGTACGTAGTGCAATTCGGAGAGGTAAGAGAGGTGACCTGTACATGCCAAGGACCACAACTAACACAAATACCTTGTAGTCACGTGATGGCGGTATGCCGAGTGAGAAACTTCTGCGAGGATCACTATGTCGCTGACATGTATCGTATCGAGTACCTTGCTTCTACTTGGGGTGGATCTTTCCATTTTTATCCCAACCAGCATGAGTGGCCTGTGTATGTCGGTGATAAAATACTCCCTTCAGAAGGATGGATAAGGAAGGGGAAGAGGAGACACAAACGTGCTATAATGACCATGGACGAGATGGGTGGTAGGAGGCCATCGGGAAATCAGGCTCGCCGTTCCGTTTCTGACAGGCGCAGGGCAGGTATGTAGCATTTTTTGGAATTAATTTATGATTTTATTATATTAATAACTGAATTCTGTTGTTATGTTCAGATGCCATAAACGAACACAATGAAAGAGAAAATGCGAGAGTTGTTGCTGAAGCAACTGGTAGAACACAACCACCTCTTGCGACCCAATCATCTAGTAGCCAAGGGTCTACAAGTACTGCCGCACCTGCAGCTGGCACCAGAAAATCTTCTCTTCTATTGGGTTTATTCCGACGTCGTGAAAGATGAACTTATTATTTTGCTTGGGTGAACTTATTCTGTTTGGTTTGAACTAAGTTATGAATATTGGTGAACTTCAGTTGTATCATTGAACTTTAATTGTATTCGTGAACTTTACTTGTTAGACTATGTTAGACTACTTTAGAACTACAGTTATATTATCTAGCATATTCAATAATTAATTCAGAGATAAATGATAAATTGTCTGACAAGATGATAAAATACATTAAGAAACATCTCACAACGGAAAAACTAAATTGACGAATTTAAAATCCTATTTCTTAGCAGTCGACTTCTTACCAACTGACTTCTTAGCAGTCGGATTCTTAACAGCAGTATTCTTAGCCGCCGGCTTCTGATTGGTGACACCCGACGATGTGCTCGCCTTACTAGTATAAGTACATGGAACAAAGTCTGGGGTTGGAGGGTCTTCATGAATTTTTTTTTTTCAGACCATATCCATATGGATTTTCAACAAAGTCATCGTCTGAAAGGGGTGGATTTTCAATGGGATATTTGACACTAACTCTTTTCAAAAGAAGTATTGCATTACAGTGACATTTGGCAGCATGAGTACCTCTTTCGCTATTGTCCATCCTGTTCAACAGAACCACAAACATAGACTAATTGTACAGTAAACATAGACTAATTATAAAATAATTACAAATGAATGAAAAAAAAATTACCTGTAGATTTAGTCGCCTAGAAAATCGTCTGAAATCGCCCAAACAATCGCTTGCGCTCTCTCTTTCTCCTTCTTTGCAGTGTGTGCTGGAGAGAGAAAATGCTGATTTTGTAGGACAGCTAGTGGACCGCCAGGGATACCAGCGGTCTGGTCCCTAGCGGACCGCCCGTATCCATGGCGGTCTGCTATAGAAGTGGACCGCCAAGGATCCTGGCGGTTTGGTCAGATTTGAAAAACCTCAGAATTTTGGGTTATTTTGGTAAAAATGTTTTTATTTTGGGTTATTAAAAAAAATTGGCCGAGTATTGTCACTCTTTAATCTACAAAGAAATGAGTACAGAATTTCATGCCATATTATTTCTCTTCAATGTAGAACAAAAAAGGCCCAGCCCAAATCCAAATCCAAATCAAGGCCCATAATAAATTTATCATTTCTCACTATCAAGGCGCGTATGGATCTGCGCTGAGGGAATAAGCGCCGCCACCGCCTTCGCCGCCGTAAATCTTCCATCCATTCTTCCTCTTCCTCTTCCTCTTCATCTCGAGTGGTGACAAGTAACCTACTCCATGGGATCCCGCAGCATAGGAGTAGATTAGTTGTTACCACTTCAGATGAAAGAGTTACGAATGGATCACGTCAAGTGGAGAAGTTATCTGACAAGGATGATTGCTTCCTGAGAAGGTTATCTGACATAGGATTAGATTCTTCATGCCTGTTGCTCTCAGCGACAGGTGCTTTCACATTCTTAAAGCAATAGCTTCCTGAGAGTCTTATGAGGTATTGTTACCTTTCTCTTCCAAATTAATTACCAGAAACCTGCCTACCTCCATCGGTAGAACTGGTCTTGCATTTAGAGCTGGTATGCTTTCTGTCTTGTACTGAAAATTTGCCTGATTTTGCACAAAGTTAATAGCAGTCTGTTTGGTACCAGACTAGGTGTAACACTGACTGCTTTTGGTGTGAGAGATAATTGAATTGAATTAACTTACAACTTACAAACTATTGTCAGAAAAGGTGGAACATTAAGTACCATCTCTAATTTGGTATCATCTGAGCTGATATCTTTGCATCTTCTTAGGCGTTGTCAGAGCTGTCCACACTGGTAAAATTTCTCAACCAATATCTTCTCAGAATAGTATAATAAAAAACCAGTGGAGATGGAGATCTCTTGTCGATTTCTCCTCTTCCTTCTCTTAAAAAACTGAGCATTTGTTGCTATGATTGTAGATTTTGTTGAATCTGGATAAAGCACAGCAGGACAAGGACGAAAAGAGCAAGTGAACTAAGCTGTTGACATTTCTTATTGCTAAATTTAATTTACTATTTCTGTGTTTCATCAAGTTTGACACAGGTGAAGTATGGTAGATCTTCTTTTTTAAGCATATAATTTCACAAATGGCTATTAATTTAGATCAGATCATAAATGATACCTGTGATAATATAATTCTGATTCATGCCCATTGGTTGCTTACAAGAATATACTGATAAAAATATGACAATATTTATTTCGTCTGCAATTGAAATCCAATAATTTCTGAGATAACTGATAGCTTACTGATACTTCATCCAAGGAAATTGCAATACTTTGGGTATGAATTATATGACTATTATCTTGATCTTGAGCTTCTGGAGTTTATTTATATTTTGAACAAAGGAAATATTTAAAATAAATATGTTTCTTATGACCCTCTTAACATTGTTGTGTGTTTTGGATAATTGTGAATAATAAATTAATTAGTAGTGCCATACTGCCATCTCGATCATTTATAACAGATGTTGAATTTGTTCGAAAATACATGACCAATACTACTAATTTTGGGTGCTTTTTTTAAACTTGACATTTATTCTTTTGTGAATTACAGTTTTGCCCTGATGGAAACATGGTGGTAGGGGTGCACAAAAAATTCGAGATTCGTGATTCGATTCGAGTTCGATTCGAAAAAGTTCGAAAAAAATTCGATTCGAAAGTAATTTGGTTCGAAATTAATTCAAACCAGTTCGATTCGAAATTAATTCAATTTCGAATTCGAATCTGAGCAGATTCGATTCGATATGTTCGTGAATTTATAAAAGTTCGAATGTCCGAGTAATATTGATCGTCCAATTAATTTACGTCGCCAGTATACTTTCTCCATATCTCTCTCTCGCTTAACCTAAACGCTGACTTTCGCTCTTTCCCCAATCAACTTTTTTATCTCTCCGATCAAGTCAGTGCTAGCGCATACAGCGAAGGTTTGGAGCTCTCTTTCTCTAGTCGAAGCACAGTATCTCTTCCTTTCCAAACCCCTCTTCTTCTTCGCCTTCTCTCTTGATTGCAATATTTCAGTCAAATAATCCAAATCACGAACAGCTTGCTGTGATGATTTTGCACGGCCTAGAAGGACAAATTTCGATTCCTCTCTTGGTGGATGTGGTCTTCTGGTAGTTTCGAGGCCAGAAGGATTGCAGATCTGATTGAGCAGCAGTCAGCGTCAGAAATTTCGAACTAATTTCGAATCAAATCGAACTAGTTCGAATTATACCGAACCAAATTCGAACTGACCTTTTAGGTTTGAAATCTATTTCAATTTCGAATTGGGTTTGGTTCGAAATTATTTCGAATTTGAATTCGAACTAGGGCAGATTGGATTTGGTTCGGTTCGTTTGCAACCCTACATGGTGGTATGTACTATCATGCACCACTTACTGGGTTCTTCCACCAAAAAAAATTGAATTTTTTTTTTTCCTTCTCTAAACCAATTGAGCTAATTTAGTTTAGTGTAGTTATTGGAAAGCATAAATCAGGATATCAATAGTACTTTTTTATTCGTTTACTCGATCAGTACCGTATTCGAAAAAACAAGTGATCTTTTTTTTTCTGTTTACTTAACCATCAGATACAAAGTAAAGATTTTTTTTTTCGTTATCACGATGGGTGCATCATACATATATGAAATTTGCTTCCACCCGACCCATGGTGTACCTATTAACACCCCGAGGTACGGAGCGATTTGGGAAAATATTTTATCAGGAAGAGGCATAGATAGGATGGAGGCAATAGGAGATAGCGAAATGATATGGAGCAAACACCCGATTCGGATCCAGATAATATAATGAGTGAATAAACGAAGTGGATATCCGTATTATTCAAAACCCATTTTTTTCTCAAAATCCAATCCAATTCGGAGCAAACACACTCCTCTCTCTCCTCTGTCTGTTGTGTCCTTTGTTCATGTGACTACGGGGTTTGTATATAGGAGTGGCAACGAGTTGTTAAAGAGCGAGTTAGGCCTCATTTGTAATTAGCTTGTTTGTAGATCAAGCTCAGTGAGTGAGTTTAGATTTTAGGTTCTGAACAAAAATTGTTGCTCGTGGCTTGTCCGAGCGAGCCGAGTTGGCTCGTTACTAGCTTGATAAATTTATAAATTTGTATATTTCCTTTCTTGCTATATCTGAAATTTTTATAGCATATCTATCAATTATAGATAAAACAAAATGTAATTTGTATGACTAATTATTGAGTACTACTCTTAATTCAAGTGCAACTAAGAAAATTCAACTACTATAAATTAAGTTTGCACTAAATTTATACATATTAAAATATTAAATTCCTAAATTAATACCAGCATAGTTCACATAATAAATTCATGCATACTAAATCAAATAAATTCAAGAAATTAACTTATTTGCTTATAATT
Source organism: Carex rostrata (assembly GCA_964058875.1). Taxonomy (NCBI): domain Eukaryota; kingdom Viridiplantae; phylum Streptophyta; class Magnoliopsida; order Poales; family Cyperaceae; genus Carex; species Carex rostrata. The sequence continues at coordinate 101,444 of CAXKVT010000245.1, forward strand.
AGTTCACACATATTCTGTATAAAATAACTAATTAATTTAAGTTCAGTCCAAAGTAAAATTATCATAACACTAGCTATAACAACCATGTACTATAATATCTCCCAACTTGAAGTGAATGCATCTGATTAAACTATTAAACTACGTATATTAAATGGTTTGTTAATGATTAAGCTGGCTCGTGCCGAGCTAGGCCAAACTTAAACTCTTTAATTTTGGCTTGAGTCTATGGCGAACGAGCCAATTTTAACTCGGTCCACTTACAAATGAGTTGTTACCGAACTGATACCAAACAGACTACGAGTTACAAATTTTTTTGCCAGCCCTAGTTTTATACAAAGAACTCAAGATAATATTTTCATCTCTTGAGGGACAAAAGGAGTCTGAGCCATCTTCAGACTATGAATATACTTTTACAAGGAATATACTTTTACGAGGGACAAAATTACAATGATATTTTAACTACTTAAACAAGCATCAAAACTAGAATTAGCAAATGCCACCTATATTTGCGATATAAAATATAACCACAAGTTACGTGATATAAATAGAGATGTAAATACGTGCATGCATGTGTCGTAATCAAATTTGGAGAAATAATCACAATACGTGAATAGGCACAACACATTAGTTATATTGTAACCATGCCGTGTCTAAATATAACTAGTCACGTCATATTTAACTACTCTTTTCATAATTTAAGTAGCTTATTTAAAATCCACCATTATTCAATGAAGGTCTAATGATCCTCATCACACGTACATTACATGTCATGAACAAACCAATTTGTAACTATACCATTTTTATTTTAAATAATCACATCATACAAATAATTATAACACAAAACACGCGAACCACCACATATAACTAGCACACATGTTGTGACGGAATCATGCCATGCCGTGATGCATACCATTCTAAAAGCCAATCAAAATGGCTTTTTTAAGGATCTACATACGCTCTCCTTTTAGTTACCCCAAATTTCATTTTCTTCAGGATTGTATCTTCAAAAATCTTTAAACCGTAGATTTCTGATTTGAAACTTCAAATTCTGCAACCTAATTATCATACTCTGGATATTAAAATTTGGAGCATTACTTTTGCGACAGCAGTAAAAATATTACTGTAAAATGACTTGAATTGATACACACTTATAAAAAATTACATTAAAAAAAACAAAATCATGCATAATCTGTATTTTCATGAACGTACATTTCAGAAAAAATAAAATAAAATAAAAGATACAAACAAAAATGTCACAAAAAAACAGATTTTGTATCTCCAGAATTATTATTGATTAATTGGATAAGATGACATGAAAAAAAAAAATCAAATTATCGACTAGCTTGAAATGTCACGTTCTTTTCAACTAAAATAAACAAATTGAAAAAAAGAAAGATGAATAAAGAAAAAGGGGGCAGCTAAATTGTTTGTTTAAATCTTGGCATATTTCAATCATCATCATCACCGAGGGAGCGCAAAATCTAATGATATCAGAAAAAAAAATATATATATATCAGGAAAAATTAGTATTCCTTTTTTTTTGTTTTTTTTTGTTGCCAAATTTCATGCCCAGAAATATTATTGTACCAGCATAAACAATGCTTTATATGACAAGTTAACATGAACTCATCTAATTAATTAAAAGGAAAAGAACACCAAAAAGAAAAGAGTGAACATGGTTTTGAGCACTGAACCACACCTAATTTTGAATACCTTCTTTTCTCTCCAGGTGCGATCAGATGCGCTTGCTTAAACCTATATCACAATTATTTCAACATAAATCCCTATTTTTTCAACATAGTAAAAGTACTTATATATCTTACACTTTCTCAGAATAAATTTAATAGAGAGAAGATGACACGTGCCAATTGTCACTCATTAAAAATGTTAAACCAGTAATATTACAAGAAACTATCTGGTAAGACGTTAATTGTTCAATAATACAATAACGCTGTACTACATACTATAAGATGGGACAATTACTGCACCAACTGGTACCAGTCTAAACAAATATTGATAGTGTCTACCAGCAATGTCCATAATATACTAATCCTAAGAGTATAGCATATTTAGAAAGCCTAATTAAGTATTTGCAAAATTGCTAAGATATGCAGTAACTGCAAAAGCACCCAGCAATTAACTGATTTTAAAATAAAAATCGAACCTGCCCTAAAAAACAATCCAATCCTATGTGGAAACTGAGCCAATATCAAACCAGAAATGTTTCGAAAATTGAATGCAAAAACCCAACCAGACTCAAACACAGTAAAATGGAAATCGAACCCGAAGTTAACTGAACCCAACCAGACACAGTCCAAAAGATAAAAAATGCCCGTCGCCACCTTTCCCTTGAAATTCTCTCATCCAATTTCCTCTCTCTACTAATTTGTTCAACCAAACATATGAACATGAAATGCATTAGACAACCCATTGTCGATCTTTATAATTTTTAAATATATTTTTTGTGCAAAAACCCATAGGTGTCTTCGGTAGTATAGTATGTAATTACACAAAAGAACCTGAAATTTTATTTGAAATCTGACCTTGAGAGAGGCAGCTCCAGTAAGAGGAATCAGAGGCAATAATGGATCTCAATCGTGCCGAAGCAATGGCACTGTGAAGTGGCATCAGAGACTCCACACTCCCCAAAGCTGACACCACCGACCTATCCAAAATCAAAACAAACCCTTGTAATACCACATTTAGGATTCTCAATGGTACCCTTTTAACCGTTTACTCGATCCATATCACATTCAATACAACAGGTACAGGTAAGGTTTTTTTCCATTAGCTTAATGAGTACGGGTAAGGGAAAACTTTTTATTCGTTAACTTAATGGGTAATAGTAAGGGTACGGTAAAGAGTCTTTCGTACCTGTTACCCTATACGATAATTATGAAAAAAAAAATTATATATGCTTACCAGGTCCATATCATATTCAATACGACAGGAACAGGTAAGGTTTTTTCCGATAGCTTAATGGGTACGGGTAAGGGTAAAGTTTTTTATTCGTTAACATAATGGGTAATGGTAAGGGTACGGTAAAGAGTATTCTGTACCCATTACCCTGTATGGTAACGGGTACAAATGAAACAAGTTGTGGTTGTGGTTGTTGTGCTTATCAGGTACCAGTAAATCAGTAATCTAACGGCTTAACGGCTAAGGGTAAAGATTTTTTCGTTAACTTAAACCAGTAACGGGTAAGGGCATGAAAAAGCTTGTACCTGACCCGTTTCGTATCCGTTGACACAACCTAAGCACAGATCGAACCTTTCAAATGCAGAGCGAGTATATAACAGTTACCTGCGAACGAAAGGGAAGGATCTGAGAGGAACGGAGGGTTTGGGAAGAGCGGCGCCTCTAGCCACTGCTCTGAAGGCTTTAATGGCAGAGGCTGAGCGACCGATCGACGCCATTGTCGGTGCAAGAAGCTCTACGCGATGGTGTGTGGGCGCGGGCGCAGGAGACCCAAATTGAAACCCTCGCAAAACCCTTTTGGCAAATGGCAATGAAGAAAGAAAGTTTGGATGGTTTGCATTGGGCCTAGATTTGGGCTGGGTAGCCTATTGGGCTTTTATATTCTTCTTGTGTTTGGTTAATAGCCTGTTGGGCTTTTTTTTAATATTTTTTTTCTTTTGACCATTCAATAATCGGAAAGTAAACATGTGGCACTGCTAGCTTTATGCATGCATGGATTTAGAGATTGATGGCACAAAAGAAGGTGGAGCACAGGTTTCTGCACAGAAAGCGATGTAGACAATCCCGCAGATATCCCTCTTGTATTGCATTCCACGTGGCATTGCAGCACTTGACTAGGCAGCTTCTGCAGCCCCCTCACATGTCTCTCACGTGTAGCGACTGCAGTGTATCAGTAACTGGATGCGTCCAGTGCCTGTAAATTTAATATTTTTTTGATTTAAGGGTTTTTTTTTTTTTTTCAAAATTATATGAGCCAACTGAAATTGGCGAATCAGATGGATAATATATAGCATTCATATCACCTAGGTAAACAGAATATTTATGTTTAGATTTGAACCGTCGGATCAAAATCCTCACAAATATTAAAGAGACTCGATATAATTCACCTAAGAATTCGTATTGAAATCGGGGTTACTTTGGCCTTTTTTTTATTAATTGTTTGTTTATTTTATTTATTTCTTTTAATAATTAAGGAGTTAAAATATATAATAAGAATATATGAGAAATATTGGATTTAGTAAGATTTGAAATATGTAAATTATTTAGTATTATTTAAAAAAGGTGAAAGAATCGGGAATTAAAAACTTAAAAAAAAAATTATCTGTTGTTATAAATTAAACTACATTCCAAATATAGAAATTTAATATATGTATTGTTATTTAGCCGATATTTCAACTATATATATGAAAAAGGCAAAATATATGCATACCATATACTTACCCTGGATCAATCAATAAATAATTCTAATCACATAATTGCAATATAATCTAATACATGGGATATCTGACTGGTTTTGCAATTTTCTATTAATAATAATTTTAATTGAGGACTTGTAATAATAAGGAGATGTTCAGCAAGTTGTGAAAATTAATTTCAACCAGAATCCAAGACAAATCACCATTTTCTTACAATACTAAATTATTTAAACATTGTAATTACATCTAAAGACATTGAAAAAAAAAAGTTGAACTAAATATACTTTGGTTGAAAGCAAAAAAATTAGAGGAATATATGAGAAAATTTTGGATGTAGTAAGATCTGAAATATGTAAATTACTTAGTATTATTTACAAAAATGTTAGAATCGGGAATAAAAATCTTTTGAAAAAAATATATTTGTTGTTATATATAAAACTACATCTCCAAATATAGAAATTTAATACATGTGTTTGTATATTAAAAAATTGTCTGAACATTATTCTTTAGCCGATAATTCAACTATATAATATGAAAAAGGCAAAATATATACATATATACCATATCTACCCTGAATCAATAAATAAATATTTCTAATCACATAATTGTAATATATCCAATATATGGGCATGTAATAAGGAGAGATGTTTAGCTAAGTTATCAAAATTGATTTCAACAATAATCCAAAGAAATTAAAAAAAATATATTGAACTAAATATACTTTGGTTGAAAGCAAAATTTGATGATCTTGAGAAATGAAGCCGGACAGTACTTTTGTTAGACCATTAGCACCACCAATTAAACAAAAAATAACTTAGCTTTGTGGCAAACAAAACCTTTACCAAGAAAAAAAAATAATAACATAGAATCAGATGCATTGAACTTGAAAAATGAGTGCAGCATATATATGACAAAAAATAATAGAGAAAAACAATGTCACATGCCTTGGCACATGTTAATTAGGATCATGCATCAAGGCACATGGTTTTGTCCATTTTATTCCAGACAATTTGCATATACTTAGATAAATATCACTTCAAATTTAACATTTGTTAATCACATTTCATATACCTATGCTTATTTCATTTTATTGCTATTTTATATTGTCTGTACCCAATAATCTGATTTACCAACAATTAGTGCAATTTCATTCACCCCTATCAAATTTGATCACTGGGTACACATTCATTTAAATTGAACAAAAACGAATAAAAACAACAATAAACAAAAAAAGAAGCATATCATATGGAGAAAAAGAAAAAAGAAATATTCTTACCTTTGCATGTGCATGTGATATGTTCTGTGCATCACCACAACCAACAAATTCTCCCAAAACTATAAATTATTATTTTTTATAAGGATCAGAAACACAAATATTTAATACAAAAATGCAGTTTACAGTTATCCAAGTGCCAATTATAGGCCTATATATAAAGACCAAAGCATAGCTGCTGATACAGAGAAATTAACCTAGCAACTTAATTATATTGGAAAAAAAAATGGTGGGGAAAATGGTTGAGAGAGAAAAATCAAAGCAAAGAGAGATTTTAAAGCTACAATGCATGAAGGAGAAAGAAAGCAAATTCAAGAGGAGCATTTTTGCTGTTGAGGCTGGTTCTACCACCTCTGCAATTTTTATTTTGGCTTGTATTGTTTGTTCCCCTTCAAATTAATTCTTAGTTTGTATGTAGCTATAATTTTTAGTATCATCACACAATCTCTTTCTCTACATGTTCTAGCTGCAGGAATTAATTTATTTTTGGTTCTGATTAAACTGTATGAATTCAAATTCACAATTTGGGTTACTTCAGGAGATCCAAGCCCTCTGTTGACATGCACATTGTATATTTGTGCAAATTGTATATTTTTCTCAAAAAGATTATGTTTGTGCAAATTGTATATTTTCTCATGTTAGTTTTCCAAGCTAGCTCATGAGACAATATTTGTGCAAATTGTATATTATCTCAATAGATAGGGAGGAGAATCCAAGCTTTGGAGAATAGCGGACTTAGCGCATTGGCACGAGCCCCGTCTCTCAACGGAGAAACAGGTTTAATCCATTCTTGCAAAAAAAAATTAAAAGATGAAGTTAGGACTTAGGAGGATATTTAAAAAAAATGAAGTTAGGCCAAATGTAGCAGGCTCAGATTGTAGGAGTTTATCAGTTCATGGAATAAGCTTCTCCACTTGATATAATCAAGACTAGTGGGGATGGTTTTGGATATCTCAATTAAAACCATAACCCATGCATCATGAAAGTAGATATCGATCGATCCTAGAGAAGTTTCCTCAAAAAAAAAAAAAAATGTAAATATCAGTCGGCTCAAGATTTTTCCCTTGTCTAACTAAATTAATTATCTCCAGAAGTAATTTTTTTTATTTTGAAAAAAGAGTAAGAACATTATTCATAAGAAACACTTTGGTGTCAGCAAGATAAAGTAATGGTATATAATATACCATTAATTTAATACATACACAAATATCGACATTATATGTCCTTAACAACCACATAATATTAATATTAATACTCAAGATGAATTCCATAGCTCATGAACTTCAATTTGTCTCTTTTGATCTTTCTCCTCTTAGCAGCTTCACTCGAGCCCTATTCAACTCCTTGACAACTTCTTTGCTCCCAATGCGCTCCTTTGGAGACAACTTGGAGCACAAGAGGCCACATCGAATCACTGAAACCAAGCAATCATAAACATCCTCTGTTACATTTGCACTATCTCCTCCAACATTGACTGGGAACAGTTTATGGTCGATAATCTCAGTAACACGATCGGAAAAAGCCATCTCAACATACATGTGGAGGTTCAATCCGTCTCTGAATCTTTCATCGGTGGGGCTTATGCCGGTAAACATCTCAAGCACTAGAATGCCATAGCTGTATGCATCTCCTTCAACCGATGCCTGACCTCCCATACCATATTCTAAAAAAATGACAAACTACAATCATACCCTTCTACAAATTATTCACCAAGATCAATAACATAGTGTTGTTTTTTCTTCTCAATTCAAACATACGAGCCTTTTTTTCATTATGTATGTTGCCAATGTTAATTAGATGCACTGATTTTAATTTGACCTTCTGAAAGCTTGTGCTAACTTTCTATACATATCAATTTGACAGCTAGGAGCTAACTAGGTTGGTACCATCTATTAAGATAATTAAAAGAACATATGAGACAATACAGATTATGTGGAAGCTATTCTTTCTGTACCTTGATAGGGTAAAACAAAGTTAAAATAAATAATAAACACACCCACTATAATGTAATCTGGTCCGTACCTACTTGTACCTATATAAATACTAAAACACAAAATTAATTTATCATAAGAATAAGCTTGTACCTGGGGGAATATAACCAATGGAACCTCTAAGTCCAGCCGTACTTCCTGTCAACAGAGAAGACATAGAATCAGGTTGAACCAGAAATCTGGAAAGCCCAAAATCACCCACATGTGCAGTCATGTCATCATCCAAAAGCACATTGCTAGGTTTAAGATCACAATGTACGATTGGAGCGGGCCCATGGTTATGAAGATAATCCAAGGCTGTCACAACATCGATTGCTATATTCAGCCTCTGGATAAGGTTGAGACTCCTAAATTGCCTATCTGTACACATGTCAGGATGCAACCATGTTTCTAAGCTGCCATTAGGCATGAACTCAAAAATCAACGCTTTAAAATCATTACCATGGTGGTCAGTGCTAGAGCATGAACTTAAAACTTTGATAAGGTTTCTGTGTCGAACTTTTCTTAATACCTCACATTCAGAGAAGAAACTTTTAGAAGCACCACGTTGATTCAGATTTAGTACCTTCACAGCAACAGTTGTCATGTTCTCAAAATTCATCGGAGCTTTGTAAACAGCTCCAAAGGTACCTCTTCCAATTAGATTCTCCGATGAAAAATGATCTGTATCCCTGAGAATGTCATTGTATGACACTTTTTGATACTCAGAATATTTGGCCACAAATAATGGTTGGGGGTTATTCTGAGATCCCTTTGTCCAATAAAAATGGGCCATCAAAAACATGATTATACACAAGCATATAATACCTCCTATGCAACAAATTATTGCAGTGATAATTTGGGAAAAATGCTTCTTCTTTGGATTATTTAAAACGCATTTGGATAGATGCATGTCAGGTACCCCGCCACAAAGTTTGGAATTTCCTCTAACGTCTACTGCACTAGAATTCCTGAAAACCCCGTCTTTCGGCAATTCACCCTCAAAATTGTTAAATGAAATATTCAAATACTGAAGTTTCATCTTACCAATAAATTCAGGTACTGGACCAGATAAAGCATTGTTGGACCGTGATTTTTATATATAAGAAAATGGAAAAATAAAATATTAAAAATAAGAATGAATCGGTGAAAATTTTAAAAACAAGAAGGAGTACATGGCTTATGGCGTCCCTGAGGGACGCCATTTGAAACTTATATCCGTCGGAAAAAAAAAAAAAAAATGAAAACCCAGGGACGCCATGGCTTGGATGAGGTCCGACGGAAAAAAAAAAAAAAAAAAAAAAAAATTGAAAAATGCTGGGACGCCATGCCATAGTTTGGCCCTTGGGACGCCATACAAATGTCCATTCCGTGAGAAAAAAAAAATTTCCATGCGGACTAACATAAAAAATTAAATAAAATAAAAGTTGGACGCCATGGCATATTACGACAACCATCGTCTCATAAAAAGATGCAGAGACATATGTTTCTCTCAGCTCGTTTCATTATCATTTCTAAAAACTGATGAGCTCTGAGATCTCTAAAAACTGATGAGCTCTGAGATCTGTCAGGTAATAATTTTTTAGTTAATTTATTTACAATACTGTTGAACTTATTTATTATTGTAAACAAAAAGTATTTACATTTTGTAATTTATATCTATTATGTAGGTTATTTTTTTTGGAAACAATCAATCATGGTTTTAGTAAATGTGTTTATCGGTGGTGAAATTCGATACGGTCCGAGGGGCGCGGAGTATAGTATTAGCCATCGGTATTCATTTCGTGCGACCGTTAATCAAAATTTTGACGATTTGAAAGGTATGATTTATGGTCATTTTGGATATTCCGAGAGTGAATACAATCTAATAATTTATGCTCGATGTAATGTTGGTACGCCAACTGGTCGTTATTATGAGGTTGTGGAACTTATTTGCAATGGTGGTTGGATGATAATTTTTGAACAATTAATAAATTCCGGAAGAGAATACCGTGTCATTGATTTTTTCATTGAGTTTGTTCCAATTGTGGGCACAACGCAACTCCAGTTGAACTTTGATAGTATGGTACCTGAGACCCAGCCAGAACCTCATCAATCCCGGTATTGTGACCCACATGCGGGTTCCAGTCGGGTCCAACCCCATCAGAGAGAACATACACCGCCCCAAAATATTTATTCTGAACCTTTTCCAAATATGAATGAGTTTTCACCAGCCGTCCAAGCAGAGGTGAATTGGACACAATACGATAATCCTAACAATACACCTTATATGCCAACTTTTGTTGATCCTTGTCCCGATGATGACGACTTACCACAAAGTGATGATGAAAATGATCTAGACTATTGTGATGATGATGAATGTGATGATGATGATTCTGAAGATGATGTCTTGTTAGAGTCCCATACACCTGCTGTGCAGACTCAGTATTTTCCCATTTCTGGTCGTAGTGACCGTCACCCTGTAGCGAGTTTCAATGACACATCAGGATTTCGGGAAGCAGATGTAAGTTTTTTCGGTACAACCCCACGTTTTGATGATCAATCTCTTGCGGTGGAGCAAGTATTCTCGTCAAAAGTTGTTATGAATAGAACCATAAAGGAGTTCCACATACGCAAGAATATTGAAGTATTTTGGAAAGAAAGTAGCAAAACCAAAATTGTAGTTGAGTGCAAAGACACCAGGTGCAATTGGAGATTGTACGCCACGTCTTCTTATTTTGGAGCTCGGTGGACAATTAAAACATTAAATACACCGCATACATGTTGTGCCCCGACTAATCGTACTGATCATGCACAATTAACAGCCGCAGTGATTGCCAATGTTATAAGGGATGATATTAGAGAAGATATTACAAAAAGCATTAGTGACCTCAAATCGATAGTTCGTGCTCATTTCAAAGGAATTGTTCCCAAATATAACAGGTTATGGCGTGGCCGAGAGCTGGCAATTGAACAAATGTTTGGTAGTTGGAAGGACTCATATGCAATCCTGAGTCCACTTTTACAAGCAATAACAAGAGAAAATCCCGGGACAAAATGGACAGTTAGATCAGAACCCACCGCGAAAGAGACAGAGCGGTTGTTTAAGGCAGCAGCGTGGGCTTATGGTCCATGTATTGCGGCAGTGCCTCATCTGAGGCCTATCATTAGCATTGATGCATGCTTCCTGTCTGGTAGGTACAAGGGGAGATTGCTTATAGCTTGCGGTTATGATGCTGAGAATCAATTGCTACCTCTGGCTTTCGGATTGGTTCAGGAAGAGAGTTTCGAGAACTGGGGATGGTTCATGAGGTGGTTGCGACAAGAGGTAATTGGTTTTGGGAGGTTCATGTGTGTTGTTTCAGATAGACACTTGGGAATAAGGAAGGTTTTTAAAGATAGACATGGTGGGTGGTGGGAGGATGGCGAAGAGTGTATTCAGACATTGTGTACACAACACGTTGCTGAGAATTTAATGAAAAAGGTCCATGATAAAGATGTTTGTGATATATTTAAAATTGCGTAGGCATTATTGGTGGTGTGACCACATCGGCTGTGTTTAATGGTGCATCAAATATGTGAGTCACCAACTCCTACAAAAAAATAGTAATTTCCGTGAAAAATACATTCAAATATATATTCAATTATACTTTTAAGTTGTTTCAAATATACCTCTCCTACAAATCTGTTAAAAGCATTCTGCGAGCCACTCCAGTTGTTAAACGCATTCTGCGACTCCAATCCCTACAGAAAACATGTAATTAAGTAAACTTAGCCCCTAACCCTAACTAAATCTCAAATATCCCTTGAAGTTATTTCTTGTTTACCTGATTCACATAACTCGGTTCTGCGTGCAGCTCTGAGCCACTCCAATTAGGCACATTCTGTGACTCCAATCCCTACGAATAACATGTAATTAAATAAACTTAACCCCTAACCCCAACTAAGTCTCAAATCTCCCTTCAAGTTATATCTTGTTTACCTGATTCACATAACTCGGTTCTGCGTGCGGCTCTGAGCCACTCCAATTAGGAACATTCTGTGACTCCAATCCCTACGAATAACATTTGAAGGTAAATTTATACGTAATGTTTGGTACAGTAAAAGAACCCCAAAAATTATGAAATTTTGCAAGTAAATAGGTTAAATTCTGTGACTTCAAGTTGGTACAGAAAAAATATACCGTATTGACAAAATCAGTGTACGTGTAGTGAGGACCGACGGTTGCTTGATGATTGGCCAAGTGCTCCTCACTTTCATTCGATGTGATCTCCTCATAGTTTGTTGGCAAGTGAGCTTGCTCGAGCATCATTTGAAGTCGGGGTTCCATCCCATTGTCTCTGACACAAACAATAATCCCTTCAATGAGCTTCTTTCCTGCTTTTCTCATCCCTTTCGCAATCATATTGATGGCATTTTTTCCTAACTCGAGAGCTGCATGTGCCTATAAAATATTAAACAAGTAAATATAAACATAAGCTCATTTGTATATTTAATAATGAAGAGTCTAAGTCAAGTATATGTACCTCACGTGTATTTCTTGGCCCGTTAGCTATGTATCCATATTCATTGTTATCATTTTCGTCAAGATCCATCGACATAACACCATCGAGCACCTGAGGTACCTCAAAGATATTGTACATGCAATTTTGATGGAACCACCGTTGATATGACTCAATCTGATTGCAAGAAAAATGTTCATCTGGTGCGACAATATTGCTACTGTGGTCCGATGACTGAGTCACGTATGTCTCATGCTCGACCGACCAATTAGTAGTACACATACTACTATGAACATACTTGTGTAATTTACGTACATCATCCTCTGGGAGTGGCTCGAGTACTGGAATGGTCTGTCTATACCCGAACTGGCGCATCACTCGATCAGGATAGTGATGTTCAATAATCCAGAAGTGTACCAATGGCACACGGGCACGAAAAAACTCAGCATCTTGATGAACTCGGGATGGCATACGGCTCCACAGCTGTTTGTATGGCTCCCAATCTATGTTACCCTCCCGCAAATCTTGTAACTGATTGCGAAAGTATTTCACTCCAGCCTTCCCATGAGGTTGTTTATATTCAATGGCACCACACCACTTAGCTCCAAATGCAGGGCAAGACTGGGAATCCGGTCTCCCCCAATCAGGAGCCCAACCTTTGTATGGACACGGACGTCCGGTCTGCAACCGCGACCATGCCCAATGCTGTAAAAGTACCACTGGACCCGCTAGCGTTTTCACCATTTTAGCTTTCCGGGTGGCGCCCCAACATAGATTCCTGTACAACAATGCTAAAACAGCCCCACCCCAATTGTATTGCCCAGGAGTATTGAGATCCCTAAGGAATTGCAAATACATCACCGGTACTGAATCTCCAGAAGAATCGGTAAAAAGTAAAGACCCAAACAAATCGAGTATGTAAGCTCTTGTATATTGATGTATCTGCTCCGGTGTAGGCTCACCCTGACCCGAAGGCATGGCTTTAAACCGATTTCGCAATCTTTTTAAGTTTATGGCATACCCAGATTTTTTAATCTCAGAAGGCCTTTTCTTCGGTTTCATTAATTCATCCCATGCCCCAACTCCAAGACACTCATTTACTAAACCCTCCCAATTACCATCTGACATACCAGTCACCGGTATCCCCGTAATTGGCAAAGCCCACAAACAAGAAACATCCTCTAAAGTAATGGTCATCTCACCTACAGGGAGATGAAATGTATGAGTCTCTGGTCGCCAACGCTCTAAGAGACCACTGAGAAGCGAAGAATCAACGTTTGCAACCTTCATTTGAGATACCTGATATAAGCCGAGACTCTTTAAAATGTTTTCACATTGCCAATGGTACGGAATAATGTGCTTGTGCCCTCGAGCCCTCACTCCATTGTTAGGCTGCCATAGTTATAAAAATTAACTTAAAAAGCAATGAAACCATGAATTAAAAAAAGTACAAGTTAAACAAAAAATTTAGTGACTTACATCGGTAGAAATTAATGAACTCCGATGTTGTTGATGTGGCATCCACAATAACGAACTAAAATGATTTGATGATTGAGTTTGAGTCACTACATCTTCTTCAAACACATCATTAGTGTTTTGATAACCATACTCACCACGAGGGGCTGACATCCTGCATGCATAATATTTTCATTAATTTATCATCATATCGAACATGCATATATTCATTTAAATAATTTATATAGTACAACTAATCTAACCCTAAATGAGGACAATCTAACCAAAATAAAATATAACATAAAATACAACAGATTTCATTATTGTACTCACTATATTATTTACATCCATAATCCAACCCTAAATGAACATAAAAAACAATGCATGCTCACTAAATTAATATATTTTATAACATACCTAAAAAAAAAATTGACATATAATTGACATTCATAACTAAATTAATCTGTTTTGCTTAAATAATAAAGACTTCTTTTGTATAATAAATTATCTAGTTGTTCTAACTATAATTGACATGCCTAAAATACAATGCTTAAGCACATTTTAAAATTAATTAACCTAATTATTAATATAATAAATACAAATCTATTTTAATCATACAAATAAAATCGAACTAAATTATTTAGTAAACTATCTAATTTTAACTAATTCGGCATAATTATGAAAAAAAAAAACTTACTTGTAATATTTGGGACGCCACAGTAATAGCAGCACCAGGGGACCAGCGGAGGAAGTGGGACGCCACAATCCTAGACGAAGGAGATCGGGACCATCAACGGCAACAACGGGTTGTCGCTTCTTTTTTTTCTTTTTTTTATTCTCTTCTGTCGCTGTTGGAGTTCGGAGAAAACAAATTGTGTGGAGCGGAGAGACGAGATGCGTTTTTATTAAGCGGACCAAGTTAGCGCATGGCGTCCCAGCGTTTTTCATTTTTTTTTTTTTTTTCCGCGGACCTCACCCAAGCCATGGCGTCCCTGGGTTTTCATTTTTTTTTTTTTTTTTTTTTGTCGGACGTGAGTTTGGAATGGTGTCCCTCAGGGACGCCATAAGCCATGTATTCCTTCTTGTTTTTGAAATTTCCTCCGATTCATTCTTATTTTTAATATTTTATTTTTTCATTTTCTTACAAATAAAAATCACGGATTGTTGGATATATCAAGATAGTGCAACCCTATCATATTGCTCAAAGAGAAGGGAATAGACCCATTCAACTGGTTTCCATCAAGATGAAGTATTTGAAGTAGCTGGCACCTGTCGATTGTGCCAGGAATTTGACCAGATAATTTGTTATTTGATAGGTAGACTTCTACAACATTTTTTAATTGACCAATTTCTGGTGGCACTGATCCATTCAAATTGTTATTTGACAAGTCGAGGCTGATAGAAAGTGAATGAAGATTGAAGAGATCCTTTGGGATTAAGCCTATCAATTTATTATTTGAAAGATTCAAAGTACTTAGTATTCGCATATTGCTTAATTCCTCTGGTATACTCCCAGTGAATGCATTGTTCTGGAGATAGAGCTCATTCATTTGGGTGAGATTACATAAAGTTGATGGGATTTTATCTGATAACATGTTTCCATCGAGGAATAACTTTCCCAAATTCCAAAGATTACCGATTTCTTTTGGGATAGTGCCTTCAATAAATGTTTGACCTAGGGCTAACATAAGAAGGTTGGTTAGTTTTCCTACCTCTGCAGGAATATTTCCTGAAATTGGATTCATGTTAAGTACTAAATAGTTAAGCCTAGTAGAAAGATTTCCTATAGAACGAGGGATTCTGCCGTGCAGTTGGTTGTCTGCAAGATCCAATAATTGTAGAAATGTGCAATTGCTTAAAGAATCAAAGAATCTCCAATCGTCCCCGATGGCCTTAAATTGGTTTCCAGCCAAGTCAAGCCACGAAAGGTTTTGTAAGGCTCCTATACTATCTGGTATTGTGCCTATGAAATTGTTTGAGTTTAATTCAAACCTAATCAAAGCTGAACAATTGGAAATGGATATTGGAATCTGACCATTAAGTTGATTTCCGTATAACTGTAGATGCTCTAGGCTCTGAAATGCATCACAAATGTTAGAAGGAAGATTTCCATCAAGCTGATTTCCACTTAATCTCAAGTCAACCATGGCTGAGAGGTTATAAATGGAAATTGGTATTTTGCCTGACAAATTGTTTTCAATGAGGGAAAGGTACTCCAGAGCCTTTAGTTGGCCAAATGAAGTAGGGATGAAACCATTTAAATTATTTCCAAAAACAGAAAGAAGTGATAGATGCGTAAGGTTGCCTAAGGTGCTTGGGATAGATTCTGTAAGATTATTACTACTTAGACTCAATATTCCAAGTAGTTCTAAGAAACCAAACTGTAGAGGGATAGGTCCTTGGAGATTATTGTTTCTTAGAACAAGAAATTTTAAATTGGAACAATTACCAAGAGTTGATGGAATGTTTCCATCAAGGTTATTCAGACCCATACTGAGAATTTGCAATCTACTCAAATGACCAAGAGTTGATGGAATGTTTCCATCAAGGTTATTCACACTCAAATTGAGACCTTGCAATCTAATCAAATGACCAAGCTCTGCTGGGATGTTACCAGTAAGCTGGTTATCTGAAAGATTCAATCTTTTGAGAAATGTGAGATTTGACAAAGAGGGGGATATACGGCCTGACAAACTTAATGAACCCAGAGAAAGAGCAGTTACTCTGTCGGGATGGTGGTTGCCGCACCTTACACCTTGCCATTGACAATAGTGGAGAGAATCATTCCATGATGCTAATGCTTCGAACGAGTCATTAGACAAGAGAGACTTGAAGGAGAGAAGTGCAAACTTGTCAGTTTCATTTGTGGCGAAGTTGTTTGATGGAAGATGAAAGGAGAATACGCATATGAGAAGTAAGAGGTGTAAAGCTCGCATTTTTTTTTGGTGTTGTAAGAGGATATTTATAATTAATGACTCTTCTATGATCTTATTTATCATTCAAATATTGGTGGAAGAAGACTATGAGAGTTGACCACAGTTGGAATTTTCCTATTGCGAGTCATTGTCCTGTGGACACAAATATCTGTGGCAAAAATGTTTAATGGAAGATCGAAGGATAAGAAGTATATGAGAAGTAAGAGATGTAAAGCTCTCATTTTTAATGGTTATCAAGTGTTGTAAGATGATATCTCTAATTAATGACCATTATCTTTTATCCTACTTGAGAGGGGAGAATTTCGTGTATACCCCTAAAGAATTACGCAATAACATATTTTTTTTCTAAAAATTCATAATGTCAAATTTATCTTTCTAAATTAAAAACTCTTTCCTTCTAAATTAAAAAATTCATACATTTATTCAATTTATTGACAAAACTATTAAAACTCTTTTGAAATTTATAAAGTACTCATTTTAATCTCTATTCACTACAGCAAATCCCACTTTCTGCGACCGGAAAACCGGTCGCAGAAAATCAATCCGGTCGCAGAAAGTGAAAAACGGTCGCTAATACCCCGGTCACTGAAAGCATTGTCGCAGATACCCTCCTGATGACGTCACCGGTCGCTGAATGACGTCATCCGATCGCTGATACTTTTTCTGCGACCAAATTTTTTGGTCGCAGTTGTTTTTTACTGACGTCATGAAAAGGTATCAGAGACTGGTGTAACCGGTCTCTGATACCTAAATACCGGTCGCTGATACTTATATCAGCATTTTTTTTGTATATTTTGTTATTTACATTTCTCCATGACATTTCAAATAACATAAATAAGACAACAAATAACATAAATAAGACAACAAATGACATATAATTCCACATTCACATCGATCAAACAATAATATCAAATAATAGCTCAATTCGAATAAGCCGATTGATGCAATATCAAATAATAACAAATTGATGCAATAATAGCTCAATTCCACATTCACATCGATCAAACAATAATCAAGAAGGACTTATTGCGAGAAATTTCAGCTTCAAACGATAAGCCGATTGATGCAATATGGTTCTGCGCATGCTTCATGAAAATGGGCGTAACTTTTGATCCGTCCGTCGGATCGAGCTGAAATTTTGACAGGAGCTCCACAGCCCAAAATCCAAGCTAACATCCTTTCGAGCCCGATCCGACCGTCGGATTCGCGATCCGAGCCTTCCTTCATGGATCTTTCTTTATAAATATATCAAGCAAATTGAAAAGCTGAGATTCAAAAATTCATAGAAAATAGTATAAAAATCCAAATAATACAAAATTTGGGTCTAAACTGCATGAAAAAGAGTCTTCTTTCTGTTTGAGAACTTGGATTTGACAGAAACATGGCCTATGCCCTCTGATTTGTCTGTTTTCTCATAGAGGGCATTTCTTGGATACCAAACAATTTATGCATATTAATAATTCAGTATAAGATGGTTTAATTACCTATGCAGTGAGTTCATTGGAAGAGTTTGCATGACCAGTATCATTGCTATAAGCCTTCTTGTAACTCTCAATTGTACCTTTAAATTGTTATACAAATGCAAAAAGGGCAGCAACAGTCACCTCTGCCGATACATGATACTTTTAGGATATAAATTAGGATTGAAAGAATATAAATTAAAAGTGAAGCATAGCATACCTCGTCTTGACAAGTGAGAGATTTTATGTTTGTATTTGGCTCGACTGAAATTGCAACAATGGAAGTTTAGACAATGAATCATTAGTAGGAAACATCTAAATTCTCACAAAAGAGAAGTACTAGTGCAATAATAGACATGAAAAGAGAAGTGCTTCTTGCCTCCCACCTCAAGAAAAAACAAAGCATAATCCAAAGAGATCTTCCTTTTAAGCTTTGTTGAGAGCTAGTGTGCATGGTAGGATCATACCACCTCTCTTCCAACTTGTAACATAATATATAAAATAGAGACTCAATTCTCTATGCTCAAATCCATCCATTGATGGATGGTGTGCATAGGGTTTGAACCCCAACTCCTAAGAAATCTACTTGATAGCTTCAATTTTGATATTTATTTCGTATATTTTTTATACAAGAAATGAGACTGACCACCAAACCGAATTGGTGTTCATTACTTGTAGATACATATAACTCAGCCATTACCCTAAATTATTGAGTACCAAATCAGCCATTACCCTAAATTATGCCCCAAATTCATCCGAAATTAATCCTAAATCAAAAAGTACCAAATCAGCAATTGATTAGTGAATTTCATAAAATACAATTCAATTCAGTGCATTTCAGAAAATCGAATCAAAATTCAATAAAAATCAGTGAAATACCTGGAGAAGAGACAGTGATGTGACGGACCTGCTGGCTCTTCCTTAGACCTTCCTCGATCAGTCGGGCGATGGTCGTGCTAGCGCAGAGAGGAAGGGAAGGGGGCTGTGGCTGGTGGTGGTGTGGCCGCTCCGTCTAGCGAGCTAGTGGCGCAACGAGGGAGGAGAGTACAGCGAGAGAACGGGAGAGAGAGAGCGGCTAAAAAAACGATCGGATCGGGTTAGGGTTTCGCGCTAGGGAGGAAGGTCTGGCGCGCATTTGGAATAAGAAAAAAAATACTTTCTGCGACCGGTGCCTTCGCCGGTCGCAGATACGGTCGCAGATAGTCATCGTCGCATTTGTTTTTTTGTTTTTGATTTTTTTTTGGGGGGAAACAACTATCTGCGACCGGCAGAAGCGCTGGTCGCTGATAACGGTCGCAGAAAAAGATTTCTGCTGTAGTGATTAAGAAAAATAATGATATGTAGTTTGCTTAAGTGAAATATTTTGTCTTCCAATTGACTGATTTTAAAAGCAAATAATTTATTTACATAATAATTACCTAAATTCAGACAAACTGAACCCCATTTTAGGGCCATAAAAAATCAGAATTAGTATCATCTTCAGAGTTTAAATTTGATTGGAATTTGCTTGGAATTTGATAACTGATTCAGCTATATCGATTGGATGATAGGAACGGAAGTAGAATCTGAATTTTCTGGGAAAATTATATATGGCGGGTCCCACATAAATTGGGGTATGAATTGAAGAATTGCTCTGCAACAGTCAAATCAAAATTGGTTTGAGATGGATACATTTTATTATTAAAAACATACGTAGTCTGCCTCCTTGATTGTCCATGCATTCAATTGTTCACTTATATAATTATTAATATTTATGTTTTATCGTAAAATAAAAGTTCTGGTATATATATATTTATGTATTCTATTATGTAATATTTTAATTATTACTAACTATATATTTTCAATTAACAAATAAATAATATTTCTTGATAAATAAGTAGATGGATATCTATGTAAACTTCTAGATGTGCTCATTTATTGTCTCTGATGATAATTAATTATCTCTTGGTGCCAACCAGTGACCTCCAAGCCTCTATGTCAAAAAAATATTTATGTTTATCCTGACTTATTTTCAGTGAGTAATACTTACTTTTTTGTTTATTCCGGATTTTATAAGAAAAATAACAAAAAAAAGGCCTTAGTTTCTAAACAATCAGAAGGGCCGACAGTCAACATTTTTTCAAAATTATGCTTTTGTTTTTATATTTTTTCAAAAAAAAAATATAAAAATTTACTCAAGCTTCGAAAAATTATAAATATTTGCCTACTCCTAAATTTTTTTCTCAAAATATAAATGCTACTATTTTTATGTTTTTCTCTGAAAAAATATAAAAATATACTTAATATTCAAAATAATTATAAAATTATTCTTCATCCTAAATTTTTGTCCCACCCTGCTAATTATTCTACATCCATCCCTGAAAACAATTATAAAACCATTGCACCAATACTGAGAAACATGCATTTGTACGCACAATTCAGGCTAGATATATGCTGACATAAATCTCTTTATTTTTTTGAAAATGTATACTGACATAAATCTCTTTGATTTTTTAAAAATGTATACTGACATAAATCTCAATATTATAAATGCATGTGTTCGAACATATTTAGTTTTGCTCTTATATCTAACACATGAAATCTTTCTAAATTTGAGAAAGATTGCAAGAATTTGGGTATGCGAAATATTTTCATACTCAATTTGGTATCAAAAAGGATATATGGTGAACCAACTAATCATATCATATGCACCCTTAGTTATAACAATATAATTAGTTGCATAATTTAAAACATTAAATAACATGCTGACTTGGTAACAGGTCATATGACTGTAATATTTTTATTTGGCTCAAGTTAAAAGCTTTTTTCGCATTGGTAATTTTGTGTGCGGTTGGTCCAAAAGAACTACCTATCAGATAAATCTGACCTCAACATTTTTAACGTGACAGAACCTCACTGGACATCTAGTACTACACTAACTATATGCATATATATATATCACTGTTGGCTTTACCAGCGGCCGTCCACTATCAAATTGGGGTATGACTTGAAAATTTGCTCTAATCTTCTAGCAAATGCTACATAGTTTTATCCCTGTTCACCTACGTTTGATGGAATGTTTATCATCTAGTCTCCAACTTTTGGTAACCTCTTAGAAAGGCCGGAAAGTGTCAAAACTCAAAAGTGAATAGATTATCAATACGTGACGACAAGGCAACTAACATTCCAAAACAAAAAAGAACAGCAGGTTAACACAGTACAAATAGACAACTACATCAATATTCTTTTTTGTTTGAAAATGTATTGCCTCCCTGATCTGCACCACAAACTGAACACTAATGTCATTCTCTCTCAAACCTCTGGTCAAGCAGTTAAACTCCCTCCAAAGAAGATTAATAGGCTACCGATGACTGAGCCACGCTACTACATTCGGCTCCAGATGAAAAGAGATGATGGCATGACGGAAACCTTTGGTATAACATTACTTATAAAGTTTCATTTCAGTACATTTAAGTTTAAATGGTACACTGAATTGCTTCTGATCTGGAAGGGGACGTAACATTCATAACTTAATCTGAACTATAAATTATGAAGATAAAGCATAATAATAGAAACAAAGCAATTTCACTAGATTTGGTACGCAATAACCATTTCTAATGTCTGACCTAGTTGTTCTCCTTAATCTAGTCAAATAGATTACTTAAGTATTGCTTACAACAACAATTACACCTTGAGTCTCAAATATTGTTACAAGTTCAAATTGTTTGAATTTTATTATTTATACTCTTTATATGTTCAATAACATACAGAGAAATTTATTTATGATTTCTATTAATTTGAGGAAGTATATTCAATGTAATCATTCTTTTTTTTGTAAATGTGAGAATATTATTTTTAATACAAACTTAATCAATTTAAAATCGGCAACAAATTTAGAAAACAACAGGAGCCAATTTGAATTTTTTTTTAATCAATCCTATTATTCATTATTGCCCATATATTTTCCATTATGTCAATCTCTAATTAAAACTATAAACAAGACTTGAGAAAATCCATTGGCATGCTGTCGCCTTGTTTTATTATATGAGCTAGAGGGTGTCCTTACCAAAAATAAACAATATTCATTTACCTGCTTGACATCCTAGAATGGTTGCATAATACTGAGTTTCCTAATTATCTATGTTCAGACCTTGCATTTCATAGTTAGAATCATCTGCATAGTTTAAATTTGATTGGAATTTGCATGGAAATTTGATAACTAACCGCTATATCAGTGATAGGATCCGAAGTACGTAGGATCTGAATTTCGTGGAAAAATTGGGGTATGACTTGAAAATTACTCTAACATTCTAGCAAATGCTACATAGTTTGATCCTGTTAACGTTTGATGGAATGAAAGGTTATCATGTAGCTAGTCGCCAAAAGGTTGACGACAAGCCAACTAACTTTCAGAAAAAAGAAAAGAAAAAAAAAATGGAACGGCAGGTTAAACAGTACTAATAGACCATTACATGTTCTTCTTCGTTTGGCAATGACCTCTGCATCCTTCTGTACCACAATTTAACACTCATGTCATTCTCTCTCAAACCTCTGGTCAGCAGTCAAAACCCTCCCAGGAATATAAACAGGCCACCAGTGACTAAGCCACGCTGCAGCATTAGGCTTCAGATGAAAAGAAATGATGGCATGACAGACACCTTAGGTATAACATTACTAAAGTTTCATTTTAGTACATTTCAATTTAAATGATAAACTGAATCGTTAGTAGCAAGTAGTTGTTGAATAAAGATGGAAATCATTAATTATTTATCAAGGACATGTAGTACAATTCAGAAGAAAATAATTAACTGGCATTTTACACCTTGAAATTTTACACCATGATTAGTGTAAAATTTTAGAACCACTAAATCAATATTCTTTTTTATTTGAAAATGTATTGCCACCTTCTGAACGTACCACAAACTGAACACTCATATATGTCATTCTCTGTCAAACCTCTGGTCAAGCAGTTAAACTCACTCCAAAGAAGATAAACAAGCCAGCGATGACTGAGCCACGTTACTACATTAGGCTCCATATGATAAGAGATGATGGCATGACGGACACCTTTGATATAACCTTACTTGTAAAGTTTCATTTTAGTACATTTAAATTTAAATTGTACACTAATCGCTTCTGATGTGGAAAGAGAAGTAATATTCATAACTTAATCTGAAATCCAAATTATGAAGATAAAGCATAATAATAAGAAACTAATTATATTTAACCAAAGCAATTGAAATATATTTGGTAGGCAATAACCATTTTTAATGACCCCATCAGTTTGTCTCCATATTAAGCAAGCAAGCCATGCATCTACGATAGAAATTTATCTAAACTTAGGAGCGGGAACTTTCCATTCCGATTGGCACTACTCCTTACCTGTAGTTTTAATAACTGCACGATTTTAAATGGGTTGAGAGAATACAATGAAAATTACTAGTATTCTAAATAGCGTACTATAGTGATGCAATAGCAGCGCTATAACGTTTTCAGACCTTGAACGTAAAGCTATGAAATAAAAATGCGTTATTTTAGCTACGACCGCTATAGCAATAATAGCGGTCCACTATTTATGCTACATATGCTTTTATTTAAAGGTCCAAACTGAAAATTTATTTCAAGGATCAATGTTTTTCCACGATCCAGATTGCTTTTGTTTTTAATAGAAAATGGTAAAAAGTTTATGCCATCATGTTTAGTTTTTTTTTAATTAAAAAATAATATATAGTTGATGTCATGATTCTTAGGTTATTTTGAACAGAAAAAGATAGATAGTTTATGATATTATTAAAGATATTTTGAATAGCAATTTGGACTTTGTACTGGTTCAATATGAATATTCTAATTCTTTAATCAATTTTGTGTTACTTATTTCTCTATAAGACTTTAGATAATGTTAATAATTATTAGAAATATAAAATATTTTTTTAAACAAATAATCGCTATGTAGGATAGCTTTCGCTATAACTACGCTATTCGCGATAACTTTTTTTAGCCTTCCTGCGATGACGCGATAATCGCTATTTAGAACCTTAAAAATGACTAATTAATATGTATTTAATTTGTTATAAGAAAAACTTTAATAAAACATGCGTTTGCATAGTCATGATTTTTTTCGAAATTGTTCTAATAATTAATTTTTCTATTATTAGATAATATTGGGTTATAATATTAAATTTGACAATGTTAAAATTTTCATGAAAAATGACAGTTTTACATTCATGATACTCATAATGCTAACAAAGATCTACTATCGTACGTGTATATTAATTGGAAAAATATACATGTGACATGATGTTTCACCTTGACTCTGAGGGTGTTACACATGTTCAAATAGTTTGAATATTATTATTATAATCTCTATATGTTCAATAACATAATTAGAAATTTATCTTTTATTTTTAATTTTATTTGAATTAACTTGATAAAATATATTCAATGTAATCATTATTCAGTATTCCAATCATTTTTTTTTAAATGTGAGAATATAATTTTTAATACAAACTTAATCAATCTAAAATTTGATCCAATCGCTACTACAACAATGGGCTCTACTAACGGACAAAAAAGACTTTTAATAACGGTTTTCTCACTGTCTGTGGACAACACGATAGAATAGGAGGCGGGGGGGGGGGGGGGGGGGGGACAATTTCTAGCGTATTTTAAACGCTGGAGCTACCTTTTCTAGCGATTTTAGTACTAAAACCCTAAAAAAGAGTAGTTTTTCTACCGGTAATGTACTTGAAACCGATAGAATGGTCGTTCTGTGCATAAAATAGATTAGTTTTTCTAGCGGTTTTAATTAGTACTAAAACAGCTAAAAAAGAGTAGTTTTTCTACCGGTTATGTACTTGAAACTGATAGAGGGGGCTGCTCTGTGCATTAAAAAAAGGAAGCGTGTCTAATTGTCCATAACTAGTTGTCCACGTTTCGTCCACAAAAAAATTGTCTTTTGACTGGAGTGAATCCTGTAAAATTTCATATTCAATGCTGTAAACTTATGTAACTAATCTTATAGAAAATGCACTTTAAAATTCTAACATCTAGCGGGACCACTTTGTGTACTTGCACAACTTACCAAAATAACTGTATTAGATGCGGGACCACTTGATGTACTTCTCTAACTTACAGTTAATAATAGTTTTAAAACCTTCTAGAATATTTTAAAATTGAACTATTTCTCAAACTTGCAGTTTTTTGAAAATAATCCCGAAAATTATACAAAATTAATTTTTTTGAATCAAATTTTCCTTTGTAAAATTAAAATTAATTTTAATTTTTTTCTTCAATTATTAATATTTTTATATGCATCTATATCCCATAAATTAACACTACACATACTGTAAAACATACAGATGCAAACTATAGAACTTCAATACTGTAAAATTCCAAATTAATTTATAAAACTAACAGATGCAAACTATAAAACAGTAAATTTGAAACCTAAAACACTATAAAACTGAGATAAATACACTGCAAAATTCAATACTATAAATTTAAAAGATGTAAACAGTAAAACTAACAGATGCAAACTATAAATCATCAATACATTAAATATTCACAACCACATTGTTAAACATTAGTAACTGTTCACAAGATGAATTCTGTAAAATTAGCTGGGTGAATACTGTAAAATGACAAGATTAATACTCCATATCGCTTCCCTATCATCTCTTTCCTCCAGATTTGCAAAATATGAATACTGTAAAATTAACAGGGTGATTACTATAAAATCACAAGATTAATACTCCATATCGCCTCTCTATCACCTCTTTCCTCCAGATTTTCACAAGAAGAATACTGTAAAATCACAAGATGAATACTGTAAAATTAATGGGGTGAATATTGTAAAATAACAAGATCAATACTCCATATTGCATCTCTATCATCTCTTTCCTCCAGATTTTCACAAGATGAATACTGTAAAATCACAAGATGAATACTGTAAAATTACAAGATAAATACTGTAAAATTAACATAGTGAATAATGTAAAATAACAAGATCAAACTCCATATTGCATCTCTATCATCTCTTTCCCCTAGATTTCCACAAATTAATACTATAAAATCACAAGATGAATACTGTAAAATTACAAGATAAATACTGTAAAATTAACATAGTGAATAATGTAAAATAACAAAATCAATACTCCATATTGCATCTCTATCATCTCTTTACAAGATGAATACTGTAAAATTAACAGGGTGAATACTGTAAAATAGTAAGATCTGGTCACTACCGATTCAATCTCAATCGTGTTAGATAGATCAAGTGAGAGGTGGAGGCGAAACTAGCAAGGTTCAGAGACTCGTCGGAGAGGAGGCCGTCGGTAGGTCGAGTTTGGATCTTCCTCGGCGTTGGCGAATGTCGGACTAGTGTGTCACCGCTGCCAAAGGATACAGCGGAGGTCTCAAGCATGGAGACACAGAGTGATTCAGTATCTGTCGGGAAGAGTGATCTGAAATTTTGAAAATTAAAATTATTATCGCTTCCACCTGTTTATGTCTGGATCCGACTAGTTTGAGTACCAACAATCATCTATTGGCACAAAATAGTTGCCTGTCGCACTTGGTATTTATACAGGGATTTCTAAATGTAATCGATTATGGCAATACAACTTGGCAATATTTGTTATTATAAAGTTCAAATTACCTTCAGTGTCGTTTCCAACATCAGTTTGCAATTTGTGAACAATCAAGCATCCATCGGCATTATGATAGAAATGGAGAGAAAAATATCGGCATCAGTTCGATTTTGGGGAAAAACGGAGAGAAGAAAAATATTTGAAGAGATCTGTTTGTTATGAGGGTGGGACTGAAGTTCTTTAAAACAAGTTAAAAGGTATTGGATAAGAAGCTATGGACAAAACCTGAACAAAAGTCAATGAATAGAAATCTTTTCTCTTAAAAAAATCCCCTCACAAAGAGGATTATAACTTTCACCAAAACTTGATCAGCCATAGCGTTCCATAGGAAATTCCGTTTTCAGCGTTTGACTATTTTTACGGAAGCTTGTGATGAGGAGATATTGATTTTTATGTAATTAAAGATTTACATTCAAGAGGTAGTTGACACAGTTAGAATTGTAGGAAAAAAATGCTTAGGGCCTCAAAATTACAATGAGCAGCAATGTCACACTATTTTTGATTAATAAAAGTAAGTTAAAAACTAATTTCGAAGACAAAAAACACCTTCAATATGCCAACGAGCAGCAATGACACACTATTTCAAAAGACAAAGGTTATTAGACACATAATCCTTGTAAGTTATAAAATCAGAGCTCAAATCGGCCAACAAATTTATAGAACATATATAGAATTACCTTCATTATGCCCACAAGCAATAATCCCATACTATTTGAAAAGAACAAACTGATTAGACAAATAATCCTTGTCAGTTATAAACCCACCGCTCAAATCGACCTACCTTTACTAAGCGGCTAGGGTTTGAGAGAATCAAATATGGGAGAAGAGAGGACACGAGATGGGGTTGGATGTCAAGATGGAGATGAGAGGACGTGAGATATGGGAGAAGAGATGATCTGGACGATGAAGAAGGAGTTTGTTTGTGAGAAGCAGGAACTTGGTGAAAATTGTAGAAATTTCAGTTTAAGTTAGAATTCAAAATGGTCTTCTTCTATCAATTCCATATGTAGAACTGATATTAGAAGTTGGCAAACTTATTCTATCGGTTCTACAATAAAAAAACCAATAGAAAAATATCATTTTCTTCTATCGGTTCAAATGTAGAACCGATAGAAGAAATGTGATACTTATTATATTGGTTCTATATAAAAAACTGATAGAATAAGGTTATCTTCTTCTATCGGTTTTATGTTTAGAACCAATAGAATTAATGTGACACTTTTTCCATCGTTTCTAAAGAACATATCAATAGAAACAGTTGAACTTCTAACGCTTCGATTTCTGAAACCAGGCGTTAGAAGATCCCATTTTTGTAGTAGTAGAGAATTCTATTATTCATTATTGCCCATATATTTTCCATTATGTCAATTTCAAATTAGAACTGTAAACAAGACTTGAGAAAATCCATTGACATGCTGTCGCCTTGTTTTATTATATGAGCTAGAGGAGTAGAGGGTGTATGCAGTCATTACCAGAAATAAACAATATTCATTTACTTTATTATCTATATACAGAACTAGCATTTCATACTTTCAAAATTTATTTTCATGCCTGATATCTGTTCAAAACCTGCTAAAGCTCATTTCGAGCCATATATATAATTCACAGTTAGAATCAGCAGCTGAAAACAACAAAGTATCGATCATCTGCATAGTTTAAATTTGATTGGAATACTAGATACAAGAAATAAATTTTTCCTAGGCCTTGCTAAATTTAGTTGCAATTTGCGTGGAAATTTGATAACTATAGGAACAGAAGTACGGAGGATCTGAATTTCGTGGAAAAATTATTTTATTGGCGGGCCCCACAGGTGGAAAATTGTGGTATGACTTGAAAATTTGCTCTAATCTTCTAGCAAATGCTACATATATAGTTTGATCTCCTGTTGACCTTTGATGGAATGGTTATCATATAGTCTCCAACTTTTGGTAACCTCTTAAAAACCCGGAAGGTGACAAAAGTGAATAGATTATCAATACATGACGACAAGCCAACTAATCTTCCAATAAAACAGCAGGTTAACACGGTACTAAGAGACCATTATTCAATATCCTTTTTTGTTTGGCGATGACCACTGCCTCCCTCTGCACCACAACTGAACACTCATTTCATTCTCTCTCAAATCTCTGGTCAAGCAGTCAAAACCCCTCTCAAGAATATAAACATGCGACCGGTAACCGAGCCACGTAGCTGCATTAGGCTCCAGATGAAAAGAGATGATGGAATGACGGAATCTTTTGTGTAACTTTAGTCATAAAGTTTCATTTTAGTACATTTAAGTTTAAATGGTAAACTAATATCTAAAACTGAAAAATTCAATTGCATGTAAAATAAAATAGTAGAGTAAGAAGAGTTGACACATGGTATGTTAATGGAGTTCAGCAAGAAGGATTACAAGTTTAGAGCTGGTGAGCCCTTATAAAACAAGCGGGGAGTCACACCGCCTTATAAATTAAGTGAGCACAAAAGGCTTTAAGTTCAACTCTCAAGAAAGCTCTATATTAATCACTCTAATCTAATCAAGATTAAGATTAGTGAATTAAGTAGATTTGAGATTATTGAAAGAATATAATATGAAGATTTAAGCACAAACACCAATGGTGCCTACCCTCAGATGAGAAAAATAAAAATAAAAATTTAATTGTTTGGCGGCTTGGGAAGGTTGAATAACCAAATCCAAATCTTCTATTTATATCAAGGGAAACAAAAATCAAGGTTCAGATGACAACCATTGTAACTATTGATAACCGTTACAACAGTTGTAGTGGTTGTTGCTGGTTATCAACAGTTACACAACGGTTGTCACGGCAATTAATGCTGAGAGAAGCCAATTTTAATTCTGAAATTTCTGATGTCAATAGTTACAACAGTTGTCAACAGTTACACAACGGTTGTCAACCGAAGTCCGGATCCTCCCTTGTAACTTGTAAGGACTCAGTTGTCCTTTCCTGCTCCCCTCTTTCTTTCGGCGAGTGCAGATCCTCCCAAGTAACTCAAATTTTGAGTTAGATCACATGCCGTCTGATCAGAATTTGGACCAGACCGGTCCAAGATTGAATACACGACTACACGAGCTCCTTTAATATTAGTATTAAACAGATCCAACAGTTTGGATCCTATCTCTTTCTCTCTCGAGCATTGTCGGTGCCAATGGCAATGAAGAAGGGAGGAGGATGGTATGTGCGCGTTTAGTAGACCCAAATCGAAACCCTCGCAAAACCCTTTTTGGCAAATGGCAATGAAGAGGTTTGGATTGGTTGAATTGGGCCTACATTTGGAATGTGGAATGAGGCTTTTGTTAGTTGTTAGGTAATTAGTTTTAACTAATTGAAGGGATCCCTCCTCTTCTTTTACATGCTTTTGTCTTCGGTTCATAGCCTGTTGGGCTTTGTTTATTTTACTGTTAGGTAAACTAGTGGGCATGTGACACTGGCTTGAGTGAAAAAATTATGCCGTCTCATATCATGTTATGATCAAATTATTTTTTTTATGTGTTATTTTGTGTCGTGATTAAATTGATGAGGAGTGGTTAAGGTACACGAATAGTCACGTAACGTGAATCATGTTGCGACCAAGTCGTACCATAACTAAAGGTGTCGTGATCAAATTTACAGTGATCAAACATGCCGTAACCTATCACATTCGTCATGTTTGATCATATTTAAAATATTTAACTAACTTTTTCATAATTTAAATTTGTTTAGTGAAAAATTTAGAGAAGTTTTCCAATAATGTGGATTCTAAAAAAAATTAAAATAAAGAACTTATGTTGGAAAAAATATTGTTATCATAGAACTAATGTGAAGAAAAAAATGTGTCTTTCGTATCTTCTGTGTTGTTTCATGTCAATTTTTCTATCATTTCGTGTCGTGTTCTGCATTGTGCTGTGATTAAGGTACTTTTAATGTCATGTCTTGTATTTTTGCCTAAAGCTAGTCAACGGTACGTAAATGATCACAACACGGAATATGCAAGTTATGATACGTAACAGACACACATGTCGTGATGTGTCGTAACCGTTCCATTCCGTGCCAGGGCATGAGCCGTAGAGTTGTTTTTCTCACTCTAGACACTGTTAGTTTTATGCATACGTGAATTTAGAGATTTATTTACTATTAAGATGCTTGGAGAGTAAAAACAAATGGAAAAAACTCCCAACTAATAGCTGAACGTAAAAAAATAATGAATTATTGCAAACATCTTCTTTTGGCCATCCGTTTAATATTATAATGTAAGCAATGTACTTTATCATCTTCTTGATGAAAGATAAAAAAATGGTTAGAAAAATATAATTTTAGCAGAATAAAGGTGGAACACATGCTTCCGCACAGAAAGAGATGTAGAAAAACCCGCACAAATTCCTCTTGAATGCATTTCACATGGCATCGCGGCACTGAACTGGGCAGCTTCTGCTGCCCTCACGAGTCTCACATGTTGCGACTGCTGCTGCTGGAGTGCATCTTAAATGGGATGCGTCTTGTGCCCATAGTGATAAATGAATTATTTGGGTTCGGTTTGGCAGGATCAAAAATTTGTGATTCGGGTATAATTCGGGAATAATATGGAATGAAGTCAGAAAACTAAGTTTCAAACAAGAGAAATTTTAACACTTAGATAACTTGGACACATTTTTATATACATAAATGGACACAGAAGATCGAATTTAAACTTTTGGACTCTATTTATTCCGACTAGTTACATTAAATGCTTAAAAGTTCATCTTCTATTTTTCAATTTTAGTGGGAAGGTTTTAAAAAGATCTAAACCATTAATTTCACATTCAACTGTTCAGATCTTCAATAATCATGCAATGAATTTTCTTTGAATTGGAGAGGATCCCATGAAGCTAAAAAGTAGTGGAAAAACCACGTGATGCCCCAGGCCTCTAGCAGTTTAGCTGGCCTAGAAAGATGTGAAGCTTTCAAATTTCTCTAGATTTCAAATCATATTGCGACGAACATTTATGTTCGCACAAAAGTATGCTACAAAGTTTCAGGTACAACTAGCTGTACTAGTTTAAAATCTTGAATCAACTCTCGTCTAATACTGCAAGTGCACAATCTTATCCGTATAGTATAATAAGGTATCGATCCTCAGGGACGGTATAATTTGACTCTAAATTCCTACTAATCTGAGTTAGGTACTAGAAGTGTAAAATGTTGGGTTTGGTTTGTTTATATTTCCTAATTTCAAGTGACGATTCAATTAACAGTAAATGAAAGCAATTAAAGGTTTTGGTTTTGAACAATGATAAAAGGTGTTCCCAGGGTTTCAGGTTTCATCCCAAACTTTGCCCTCTCTGGACCTGTCATGCGACTCACATCATCTCTGATGCGACTCGTATGACGCGACTCGCATCATCTCTGATGCGGGTCGCTTGGCCCTCGAGCTGAGCTGACATGTGTTCGTGTCTAAGTTGATTTCTTATGCGAGGCTTCAACATGTAGCTCTCACCTACTGGTATCTAACCTAAATTGATTGTCTGATTTGCTAGAAGTATCCATAACCTTTCGATAATGGAAAGTTCACCTCTCGGCTACTATTGATCTTGGATCTACCTCACATACTCAATCACAATTGCAAGAAACATCAAGGTCAAATTACTAGAAGATATGCTATAGACATCTAACAGTAGACAATCAAGAATCAATCAAGCAATCAAAATCAAGCAATCAATGAATACTCAAACAAAGAATCACACAAGTTCAAACTTAGATCAAAACAACATGCAACTCAAAGACAAAGTTTAAAGACTACATTCTAACCCTAGGAACTAAAGATCTACTCAAACATGGTAAAAGAAAGCATAAAAGAGAGGGAGAATAGGCAGATCATGATGAAGCTCGAAGATCCAAGGTGGATTGGAGAGGATCTTGCAATCTTCTCTTCTCTTCTTCTTCAAGCAAACTCCAATCTCTCCCTTCTCTCTTGATCTCTGCTCTCTAAGTGATCTGGAATGTAAAGGGGGAAAAAGCTCCCGAAATTCTGGCATAGGACCTGCTTTTATAGGCAACGGATCTGACTTGGGGCTTATCGGGTTCAATTTGAATTGGGCGGCAACTCGTGATGCGACTCGCTTCAGGTGGATGCGACTCGCATCATCTGGTCTTCAAGTGAGGAGTGAGGGTCGCATCGCAGGTCGCTTTGGGCTTTGATGCGACCCGCATCATGGGTGATGCGACTCGCATCAGATCTTCCTGAAGTCTGCCATTTGCCTGATTTTGCCCGATTTCGCCTGATTCCTGCAAAGTAAGAACCAAAACATAGCAGTACCACATTCTATGGATATTCAATGTAAAAGGCACTATTTGTTGGTTCAAAACATAGATTTTTGTATGGAAACAAGTCGAAATAATAGGTCTAATAAGGTGATATCAATTTCCAAATTTATTGCGAATAAAATGTAAAATTCGTCAAATTCGCGAATAATTCGTTTAATACGCGAATTAATGTTTTGTTCATGGATTGATTCGCAAGATGCTTAAATCCGAATTATTCGCGAATAATTCGCGTATCATGTTACTATACTTATGCCAATAAATTTAGTCTTTTTTTATTTAAATAAAAGTTTGTTCAATATTGCACGATACAACTGAAAATTGCCAAATCAGACGAACAATATATCGAATTTATATCACCTATAACTAACATAATATTTATGTTTATATTCGAACTGTCCAATTAAAATCCTCACAAATATTAAAAAGATTCATACATTTCACCTAACACTATGTTTGGATGGAGAGTATATAGTGGAAGGATGAAAAATAAAAGAGAATGAAATAGAATAGAAAGGAAGATTAACATATTCAACATGTTTGTGTTTGTATGATTAATGAGGAAAGATAGATTTAACTTTTCTTTTTGTCTTATTCTTGTTTGGTTAATTAAAACTTAGATGGTTAATGAGAAATTCTGTAACTGTTGTAGATTTGTGACAACAAACTTATATAAAAATTATATAGGTAAAATATAGAATTGGCATTTGTATTATTTTTTTCTAAAAATATTTCTAGCAAAATTTGTTTCCATCCCTTACGCCCCATATTAGGAGAAAAAATGATTCTATTAAACCTTTCACCGTTTCTATCAACCAAACTCAATTCAAAGGAAATTTTTATTTTCTTTCCATTCTCTCCTTTTCTCTACTCTCCATCCAAACAAGGTGTAAGAGTTTTTATTGAAATTAGGGATACTTCGGCCGGTTTTATTAATTATTTTGTGATTTCATTTAGTTCCTTAAATAAGGAGTTAAATATATTATAAGAATATATATATATGAGAAAAAATGAATGCAGTAAGATCAGAAATATGGAAATTAGTTAGTATTATTAAAAAAAATGATAGAATAGGGAATAAAAAACTTTAGAAAAAGAATTATCTGTTGTTTTAAAGCTACATCTCCAATGATAGAAAATTAATGTATGTGTTTGTATGTTAATAAAATCATATGAACATTTTTTTGCCGATATTTCAACTAATATGAAAATGACAAAATATAAACATACCATACTAGCCTAAATCATTCAATAAATGGTTTTCATCACATAATTGCAATGTATTCTAATTTATAGGATATCTGACTGATTTTGCATAAAATAATAATTTTAAATGAGGACATGTAATAAATAGGATTGTCCTGCAAGTTATGAAAATTGTTCAACCAGAATCCAAGATAAAGTATCTTTTTTACAATACTAAATTATTTAGAAATTATACTTATTAGTAAAGAAAATATAAAAAAAATGTGTTGAATAAAATAAAGCAAGATACGATCTTGAGAAATGAAGCCAGGCAGTACTTTTGTTAGATCATAAGCATCACCAATTAAGAAAATATAACTTAGCTTTGTGGAAAACAAAACCTTTACCAATAAAAAATAAAATAAAATCAGATGCATGAATGAATGTAACATACAACATAAAATAATATAGAAAAAAATAAAGATCACCTGCCTTGGCACATGTTAGGATCATGCATCAGAGCACATAGGTAAAAGTCTATTTTATTCCAAACAATTTGCCCATACTTTAAATAAATAACACTTCAAATTAAACATATATTAATCACAATTGATATAACTATGCTTATTTCATTTTATTTCTATATTATTATGTCTGTACCCAATAATCCCATCAAACTTGATTCATGAATGCAAGTTGATTTGAATTGAACAAGCAAAACTTAAAAAAATAAAAAATAACGCTGAGAGAAAAGAAAAATATTCTTAATTACCTTTGCATGTGCATGTGCATGTGATATGTTTGCATCACCACAACCAACAAATTGTCCAAAACTATAAATTATTATTTTTTATAAGGATCAGAACCACAAGTATTTAATACAAAAATGTAGTTTACAGGCATCCAAGTGCCAATCATAGGTCTATATATAAAGACCAATGCATAGCGGCTCATACAAAGAAATTGACCTAGCACTACTAGAATTCACAATATTTCCTTGGGTAGAAAATCGGCTTTTCCATAGGCATACTGTTGGAAAAAGCCCTAAAATCGTCATTTCCATCGGATACCGTTGGAAATACCACCGTGGCAACAACCCTCGAAGGAAATAGTGATTATTTCTGACGACACTGTGGGAAATACTCATTTTTTATATTTTCCATGGGCACACCGATGGAAAAACGACCGTTGGAAATACTTTCATGCCTGGGAACTGTCTGGAGTATTTCCAAGGGTGGTGAGTGGGACCCACCTAAGTATTTCCCAGGGCAGATTGCGTGGGACCCACCCCTGTATTTCCAAGGCAAACAAGCGTGGGACCCACATGTTTATTTCCAACGGCAGATTGCATGGGACCCACCCCTGTATTTCCAAGGCAAACGGACATGGGACCCACATGTTTATTTCCAACGGTCGCATGCGTGGGACCCACCCAATATTTCCATGGATATCTAATGTGGATCCCACCAGCTTATTTCCCAGAGCCGTTTACGTGGATCCCACCCCAGTATTTCCATGGTTATCTAATGTGGGCCCTACCAGCTTATTTCCACAGGATAATATTGTTGGAGCAGGTTATTTTTAATGCTCCAAAGATACAGCCATTGAAATACAAAGCTAGCATCATATTTGTATGCACTCCCATACAATCTGCTCTGTACCAAATAGGTACTCGCATACATTACCAATTTACCTTTGATTGAAAACACATTGATAAATAGATGAAAAACATAAAAAAATAGATTGAAAACACATTCATAAATAGATCGATAGCATTTAATGTTCGTATAGCATGAACAAACTGTAATAATCAAAGTCATGTCTTCTTGAATTAAAAGCCTCCATTACAACAACAGTACTCTTTAATTAGCAGAGCTTATCATATAAATACCCAAAATATACCCACTATGAGTTAGCCAAAATTCACAAAAAAGAAGTTCATTCCTTTTGTCATATGTTGGAACTTATAAATTCACAAAAAATGTGCACTTTTGCACATTAGAAGCTAGCGCTGGTTCATGTGGAAGGTTGAATTCTCGAACCATTCATCCTCACCCCTTGTCGAGTCATCATTTCCAGCTTGAGCATGATTTAGTAGTGCTTGGAAAGCCCCTCCCTGGTTTGGTTGTATCGGAAAAACAAGACCCTATGTATACCATACAGAAACAACATATTATTGTTACAAATGTGATTTATGCATATACACCCCTCAAGTAATGATACTCCTGGTGTTGACATGATTTTGCATCATACAACCAGTCAATGTGATTGAACTGCTGGTTGACCTAATGACTTAACAGTTACATCAATTTGTTTATACTTCACCCATTTTTTTTAAATTTGACCATACTTATAACAGTAGCTACATGAACCCGTTTGATTGGTGAACCCTTGACCTTATACCACATATATAGACACAACATGTTATTGTTACAAAGATTTTTCATGCATGTACAACCCTCAAGTTACTTATAACAGTACCTACATGAACCCTCATTTAGCAAATTTTAATAGAAAGTTAAATCTGAAATCAATAAGATTTAACTCATTACCTGGGAGATGGGCATCTGCAATAGCGAAGTTCCTCCACGAGATGGTTGACTGATGAGCCCTTGACCCTATACCACATAGACACAGCATGTTATTGTTACAAAGATCATTTATGCATATACAACCCTCAAGATAGGAAAAATACACTAGTCAATTTTGGCAGTGGAAGCGATTACATGTTGGATAATTCATTTTAACCTTACCCTATCATTCCAATTTTACCCTTCTAATCTGTCATCTGAATACTCAGCACATAGTAGTATCCAGTTTTGCTACAATGACTAACTTAGACCCGATTCTATTAAAAAATAGTGGCTATGCAAGCACAAAAAATATCTTGAACTGTTACTATGCCAGCACAAAAAGAGGCCCCACCTGACATGCATTGCAGAGACAAGTTTATAATACAGACTGTTGTCACAAAAGATGGTTCAACAACCAAGGACATAACTACAGAACTGGTATTTAGCTTTTTCAGAACTATAAATTGGCAAAACATTGAACTATGCTCAAAACAAAGGAAAATCAGAAAGAAGAGCAAAAAAAATAATCAGAGGCATTTATTATGATAATGCATGCGACACTACTAGGATGTAACACATGCCATGGAACTATTATTCTGTACCGGTGTACTTGATGACATGAATTGAACAAGAGAGAACAATATTTAACTCATTACCTGGGAGATGGGCATCTGCATAAGCGAAACTCCTCCATTAGATGGTTGATTGGTGAACCCTTGACCCTAAATATGGTATATGCAAGCAGTGTTATAATCCATAGATTACCAAATAGAAAATGAATAAAATATACATTGTTATGTTCTACAGTTAAAAGTGTGACCTGAAGAGAAGCAAAATTCCCAATGACATCTTGCTGAGTTCCAGAACTATTTACTACATCCTAAGTTAAACAATGCACATGAGGTAATGTTAGTATACTGCATAGGACATATACACATTTATGCATGTACAGATGCACATGAGGTACACATTAATGCATGTCAGATACACTCATGCACATCAAAAATTCATACCACATGCATATGATAGGAGAAATAAGTGATGACCCAACAAATTAAATCGACCAACCAGAAACAAGTGATATGAAATGCATGAAGCAGTAAATTAGTAAAATACAAGCAACAATTAATTGAGGTATGTAAAATAAAACCCGTCTAGAAATATCACATGACAGTTTGACTCTTTAGTCAATTTGAATATTTCAAGGGTTCTAAATTTGACAACTATCTGTCCCTCTTAATTAACTTCCTTTTTTCTTATTAATAAAAAAATATATTGGGCTATCACATTTCAGTCTTTTCATTTTAAGCTCATTCAGATTAAATTTTCAATTCAACTAGATAACATCAATTATATTTTAGTGTTTTATAACCTACCAGGTGAAAGCTGAAATGCAGTGCCATATCAAAATTTGTCAACACAACCAAATTTATAACCCTAAATTAACTAACAAATTGGTCTTAATTACCTGTGAAGTTGGCATTTGCGCCCCATACATGCTGTATATTTGACTGAACATTAAGTCGTAAGCTGCCATTTTTCTCTCCCTCACGGCCCTTTCCTCATCAAGAAGACGTTCACGTGCAGCTAAGCTCATTTCCAGTTCTTCGCGGCTTTGGATTCCCTGCCATTCATTATTTGTCAACACAGAGCCAGAAGAAGCTATGTGTTTGGGCCTGGCTCGGGTGGTTGCTGCCGGCACCTTGTCGTGAAGCATGCTTCCAAAACCCTTAACCCTACCGTGTTTTAATCCGCCAGCAGCTGTCAGAAACATGGTGCTCTCATCCATGCCAGATGTGGCCTGATCAGCCGTCATGTCCTGCACTTTTTCCTATGGATGACATGCAACAAATATGTTGACATTCTCACAATTAAGATTTCAGGACATAGTTGCGAAGTTATATTAATTCTGACCTTGTTCTGCACTATGGTCATAATAAATGAACATTAATGTAAATAATACAACTTACATAAAGTTTTCTTGCCTCCGAGTTGGTAAAATGCAAGGAGTGGATATCATAATCTGGAACCAGTGTGGTAGGCTCCTCGGTACTTGGATCCTGAAGGCCATTTACATCAGTGTTTTCATTGGTTTCAACCCCGCCCGGTATGACAGAGGAAGCTATTTGGGCAACAACTGGTGATTTCCCATCTTGTCGACGACTATGAGTATGGAGGTAAAGTTCCCCCATTGATGGCTCTTTTCCATTGTTTAATTTTTTCTACACATGAAAAGGAATAAACAAACAGTATTAAAGGCGAGTAGAATCTTTAAATTACAAATATTGTTAATTTGGGAACCTAATATTTGATGAAGCTTACCAGTTTACCAAAATGCTGGTGTGAGCTAGCTGATCCACAATGATTGGCAACCAATAGTCCCGACTTTGTGCGGTTATCTTTGTTGGTCAAACTAACCTTTTCAAAATCCTCTGTGAAAAAGATATCACACAAAGCGTGCCAGTGGGGGTGGTCAAGGCACCAATGGGGTTGGAACTTCTTCCATGCTTCAATGTTTCTTTCCCATCTTTTAAAGCAGTAGTCCCGTGCCTCGTACATCTTCGCGCTGTACCTTTTTGCTGCTATGGCTTCAAAAACATCCCGACAATGCTTGGGATCTTCCCTTTCATGGTATCTGAATTTCTTCTGCTCAAAAATAAATAAGCACTATATTAGATGTTGGTCCTTGTTTTAAGATTTCAAGAATTGCATTAGCATATATTTCAAGAATAAGCACTATACATAGAACAAACATTACTTATGCTATCAGTTTGGATATAATCAGGTCCTCTGCCAATGTCAACCCCCCCCCCCCCCCCTCACCCCAACAAAAAGTGGTAAATAGAGATTTATGGTACCAGAAACAAGAACTCAATATTGTTCTTCGTCTTGTCATCAAATGAATTATAGCTTCTGAACGGTCCCGGCATGTTATTTAGGGCCAGCCTAGTGATAGGAATACAACGATGTAACAAAATACACATAGCTACTAAATTGAAATGCTAAAGTAATAGATGAAATGTACTTCACCTACATCTATGATTCTAACTTAATGCTGGATGCAAATAGAAGAATTTTTTATCCCAATCTACATTTTGCTTTCAAAATAGTAACACCCTTACCCTAAAGGCTGAAGGAATCATATATCAAAAAGTCAAAAGTAACACAAGCTGCTGTTTTTTATCTCATGAATTTCAGGATATTTCTTTGCATAAAAGGCTCTCTGTCCTGTCTACAGCCTCATAAACAAATAGTATAAAGTAGAGGGATCTCCCTGCATAATTCCCTGGCTGACAGGACAGTTGAACCAATTGATATTGCAAACTGACTTCGACTTTTTGATCTATGATTTTACTCTAAATGGTATAGAAAATCATAACCAAATTCTTTTTTAAATATAATGGTCAATTGACACATTCTTCTATGTAAATGCGCCACTGCCAGTACTCAAGTCAGATTTATACCTGGTGATTGCTGCTGTTATTTTGTTTGGGTCTTTTTCACAGGTGAACTCACAATCACCGACTGGCCAGATTATCGGTCTGTCCTCCACTACCTCTGTTGATTTTTGTATCTTTTTGGGGCCGCGTCCCCTTTTCTTTGGCGGTTCTGGTTGTGTAATTTCACCTTCAGGGTTAGCATTTGAACCCTCGCCAACCTCGAGAACTGGCTGTGAGGTACCCTTTCTCTTGAAGTGTTTTTTGCGTGCTACTCTTGTAAGACCAGTCTTTCTAGGAGCCATGTCTGTTGTGCTAATAACAAAAAAAATTGTGTTATGTATGGTACTGCAAAGCAAAAATCAATGTCTCTAAAGAGTAACACATAATACAAAAAATAACATGGTAATTCATCTAGATATGTCTGAACTGCCGTCTTCTCATATATAGTGAAAAAGGGATAAATTATAATCTATCCCAATAATTCATAGAATTAGATTATTGTAAAGTAAACCATACAAAGTATTTTTTTTATAAGAAATATAAATCATACTATGTTTTTTTTTTTTGGAACAGTTGGTCATCCCAACGATTTACTTTAAAATGGATAACCATTGGATTGTATCAGATTTGGTACCGGTTTACATGCAAAAGGAAATAAAGCCCTATGAATTAAGTAATACCTTGTACAACCTAAACAACCGAAAACAATTGAAGCATACAAATTAGAAATAAGCAATGAGTATTTTGTAATCTATAAAACAAGCATAACAAAATATATCAAGCAAACTATAATACTGACAAGTATTGCAATTTAACAAAACAACCCCTGAAAACTTCTGAAATTGCAGATCAAATTTCGCATACAAATAGAAATCAGCTCAAACGAAACTACAATTTAACAAGTAAAACCTAAAGAGTTTGACTTGATGAAATTTTGGGAGACTTACCAATTAAGGAGAGGTACTATTAAGCTTGAGAGATAGATGTGAGAGAGTAGCAGGTGAAGATTTTAAGTTTGAGAGATGAGGTGAGAGGAGTGTGAAATTGAGGGTTGGAGCGAGAGAATGGTTTGGGTGGCCGCCTAAATACATAGCGTTGAAATTTGGGGGGGAAAGATGGTGCGAATGGGGGGGAAACGGAAATGGAGTACTTCGCCAAATTTTGAGAAATTAGAGAGGGGTTTAGGCGGCCACCAGTTGGAAGGGTCTAGGGCGTCGTTCCAATTTTACGGTGGGAGATGTAATCCGATAGCTTTGAGATTCGGGCGAGCGTTTGGGATATAATGATTTGAGCATCGTGCAGAGTAAAAATAGCGGTCCGGATTCATGCCCACGGTATTGGGATTGGTGCGAGTATGCATACAGGGAGAATGTGTTTCCTTGGCACAATTTTCTTTCATTTTAAATGGACAGAGCAATTTCATCTTCATGCAGCACAGACTTGTAGTTGGGAGCTCCTTGGATTATGTAAGACAGTGCTGCTCGTAGCCAGAACTGCGGTGTTCAAAGGAAACCACATATAAATTGGATATGTGAACATTAAATGTGAAATAAATTTGATTTTCATGCTTGATAAATGAAATTTACACAATAATATCTAAAGTAGGATGTTTATGATTCACTAAATAATGTGTATAAAAAAAATAAAATAGCATAAGATAGTTTTTTCATGAATAACTCACATCCTTTAAGAATCAACATAGAACATCAACTTTTGCCACATAGGAAAATGAAGACCCGCGAGTATGTATTGTCCAATAGTCGATCGGAACCGTTTAAATCAAAGAGTATCACATTTATTTCATTCTACCGACTTTGGGTGAGATTTGATGTTCGTCTAGATATTCATCAAGCCGATATAAAATATAATAATCGTACGGCTATAAACAAAATACGGTGGATCGAAGCTTCGCCCTATCAAAACTTCTGTTCTTATTTTATTATTATGTATAATGCTTAATCTTGATCATTTAAAAACTAATTTGAAATCATTTCATCGAAAATCGACCGTTGAATTTTGAAACGAAAATGAACGATCCATATTAATTAGCTCAATTTTGAGAGGCATATATTAGTGAAGTCATATGAAATCGACAAATACCATCCTTATATGTTCCCACTATGTGTTTAAACATCTATTATATTTTTTCCTGAATTTAATCATAATATTTTATGTAAAAAAAAACATAATTAGTAGGTTTGTTAATACTGGCCTTCTGATGACTGATGAAGGGTCATGATCCGAAAATGGAGATATCCATTACAGATATCTTTGCATTAGATCCTATTCAATGAGGTAACACAATTTATCTTTTCCAATCTGGCGCATCATATA
Source organism: Carex rostrata (assembly GCA_964058875.1). NCBI lineage: Eukaryota > Viridiplantae > Streptophyta > Magnoliopsida > Poales > Cyperaceae > Carex > Carex rostrata. Next base: position 143,850 of record CAXKVT010000245.1, read on the forward strand.
TTATCTAGGATCTTCAGCAATCGTGCAATTCATATCACACGGTCACAATCCAAGAGTAAATATTACGGTACTTCATAAGATATCACAAGAGGTAGTTGTATCCAGCGTAAATGCTCTCTCTGGGACTTAGTGAAATCCTTGAATGCGGAATTGAATACAAAATCAAAACCCAAATTTTGAACCCTCTCCACACTCTCTCCTGTTGAAGGCTCACTCAGCGAAGAAGAAACCCGATCGTCGCCATAACCAAACCCTAAATCCGCCGCGATCTACTCCACCTTCCCCACTCTATTCTGCCGCGATCTACTCCACCTTCCCCACTCGTTCGTTCTAGGGCTTCCTCAGTCGCCGACTCTATTCCCCCTTCCCCACCCTTCATCATTATCATCCTAAAACCAGCGCTGCCTTGGTCGAAGGGTAAACCGTACGCATCGGAGAATGGAGGCGATGCAAACCGAGCAGCCTTCCGACGCCAGTAAGTCTTTTAGTCCAATTTGCATAAATAGTTTAGTCTTTTGCTTGTTAGAATAGTAAGTAAAGGGTTCCAGGAGTTGATATTAGGGTTTATACTCTAGGTTTATAAATTAGTTTTCAGTTGGAAGCCCATGCATTGATTGTTGATAGTAGTTAATCACTGTTGGTATGGATTGTAAGATTGTTGATATTAGGGTTTATACTCTAGGGTTTATACTATTTGATCCTTTTTATCTTTATTGGGGTTTATGGATTGTAAGATTGCTGGGTTATGCTGGTGGTATTAATAAAAATTTATGCGTACAATGGGTACGCAACAACAAAATAAGTTGGATTCAAATAAAGGATACCACTATTTCCATTGGTAATACCAACGGAAATACCTCCAACCCTTTTTTTGCCGTGCCGCCGCTTCCGATATAATATTATTTCGTGGACCCATCACCAGTTAGTTCTCTTTCTCTTATTTTGAATCCGTCGCCATCGTCTATCAGCTACCTCCGTTGCTGCAACGTCTGAATTAAGGTACTATCTTGCTGCCCGATCTCGTTAATGGTCCCAAGTTTGACAAATAGATACCAGTACTTTGTGCTTTGCAATAATTTTGTCGTTCTATACATTTTGTCAATCTCGTTAATGGGAAGAAGTTATTTGTATGAATTTCAAAATAAATATAGGCTGAATATAATTATAGCAAACCTATATATATATAGACATTGTATGCCCTAATTTTTTTTTTGGTTTTTCTAGTTGTATAATGATATTTGATTATATGCACACAAAGTGCTTGATGAAATGGCACCAGTGCACAGCAGAAAGAAATACCAATTTTCCTTAATGCTCAATTTGATGATTAGATCTTTTAACTCAAGTACTCTAATATGTGTATATAGATAGCTAATCATGGCATCTGGTCGGGAATGGATGTACCATGGCCGACAAAACTCTGGTGGAACTCTTGAACCCGAATTCACTAATGGTGTGGCCGAATTTATTGCAACAGCCTTGACTAAACCCTCTGTTGTGCGTGTCGATCGACAGGGGAGGAAGTGTATCCCGTGTCCGTGTATGTCATGTGACAACCTCTACAACAGAGATGCGGGGACTGTCGAACTACATCTTTATCGATCCGGCTTTTGCAACTCATATCAGATTTGGCACAAACACGGCGAGCCACTACCATGTTCAGCTAGCTTTCAACCACACAGTCCACCCACTTTGAACTTTGCCACTGATCGAATGGAAGATTTGGTAAGGGATGCTGCTCCTCAAGGGTTTGATTGGAATGAAGAGACGCCACAAGGAGCGGCGAAGAAATGGTTCGACATGATGGAAGCATCGCAAACACCACTTTGGAAATTTAACGCCACAGGTGAAATGAAATGCGAAACACACACTGTCTTGTCACTTGTGACGCGTGCCATAGCTTTGAAGTCGAAACACCAGTGGAGCCAAAGAGGTTTTGATGATATGCTGCAACTCATGAAAAGCACACTTCCTTGTGGTGAACAAATGCCAGAAAATTTCTACCAGGCAAAGCGATTGGTTGACGAGTTGGGCATGGACCACGAGAAAATAGATGTATGCCCTAACTTTTGTATGTTGTATTACAAGGCAAACAAGGATAAAACAGAGTGTGATGTGTGCCATGAGTCGAGATATAAGCCAATTGGCTCCTCCGAAAAACTTGTTCCACAAAAACAACTCTGTTACCTACCTATCACACCCCGACTACAAAGGTTGTACATGACCAAAACAGGAGCAAAGAATATGAGATGGCACAAAGAAGGTGTGCGTCACAAAGCCCCGTTGATGGTGCATCCGGCGGATGGTGAGGCTTGGAAAGAATTCTCTCGTAGATATCCTGGTTTCGCAGACGAGTGTAGAAATGTCGTGTTGGGGCTAACAACGGATGGGTTCATGCCATTCAACTCGAGTGCAGCTCCATATTCGTGTTGGCCGGTATTTGTTTTTCCGTATAACCTACCCCCTGGAATGATAATGAAAGAAGATAGCATGTTCCTTGCGCTTGTCATCCCGGGACCAAAGCATCCGGGTCGGGACATTGACATTCTTCTTGAACCTTTAATCGACGAATTGAATAAATTATGGGAGGATGGAGAAATGACATGGGATGGGTATAAAAAAGAGAATTTTGAGATGCATGCACAACTTATTTGGACAGTGAGTGATTACCCGGCTTATGAGATGCTATGTGGGTGGGGTACAAAAGGTAAGTTCGCGTGTTATTATTGCTTGGGTCAGACAAAGGCTTTTCAACTCGCACATGGTGGAAAAGCATGTTGGTGGGGGTGTCATAGGTGCTTCTTGCCTCCGCACCATGCATTCCGTCGAGATAGGAAGAATTTCAAAAAAGGTGCAGTTGATAATGATCCGCCACCACTACGATTGACGGGAGAGGAGCTTCAAAACATAGTGAGTTTAATACAACCGATCAAATGGGGTAAAACCGTAGATTTAAAACAGATCCATGGTTATGGTGTGACCCACCATTGGCAAAAGAAGAGTATTTTCTGGAGTTTACCTTATTGGAAAGACAATTTGCTGCACCACAATTTGGATATGATGCATTTGGAGAAGAATTTTACCGAAAATGTGCTATACACGCTTCTAAGCATAGGTGGTAGAACCAAGGATAATGAAAAAGCCAGAAAAGATCTAGCTCTATTGTGCGATCGTCCTAACCAGCACCTAATTCCGATCGACAATAATCCAGGAAAGATGAAAAAACCAAAGGCGCCATTCGCACTCTTTCCACAAGATAAGAAGATTGTTTTAAAATGGCTCAAGGATATAGTAAGGTTTCCCGATGGCTACGCATCCAATTGGTCAAGGTGTGTTAACCTAGACACTGGAACACTCGTTGGGCTCAAAAGTCATGACTTACATGTGTTCATGGAGCGCCTCCTCCCCATCGCCTTTCGAGACTTTGTCCCGGATTATGTATGGGATGTCTTATGTGAGTTTTCGGCCTTCTTTAGAGAGATTTGTGCCAAGGAGCTTGATCCAGTGAGGGTGGCCCAGTTAGAAGATGATATTATTGTTACAATGTGCAAGGCGGAAAAAATATTCCCACCAGCTTTCTTCGATTCAATGGAGCATCTTGTTGTGCATGTGGCATACGAGGCTAGAATGGGTGGGCCAGTAGGGTCCCGATGGATGTTCTCATGTGAAAGGTGTGTTTCATTTTGCTTCTATTTATAAACCACAACCATATTTGTAACTACTAACACTAAATTATATATTCAATTGCAGGCGTAACAAGGAACAACGGATGAGAGTCACAAACAAGGCACGTGTGGAGGGTTCAATCGTGGAGGCTACAATCGCCAAAGAAATTGGTACTACTTCGACACAATATTTTGCATATAAAACTAACATTGGCCAAGGAGTTGGAACAAGTAACCATCCATCTGGGCTACTTTCAGTATTTGATAGTACGGGCCGATTCACTGGCAGGAAAAAAGGGAAGTATCTTGAAGAAAGGGATTTTAATGCTGCACACACCTATGTGATTCTCAACTGTCCAGAGATCTGTGAGAAGTACTTGGGGTACAATTTCATGAATTTTCGTTTGATGTTGTCAAAAGTGTATATTATAAAATTTATGGAAACCTAATATTATGACATATTCTAATGTGCAGAGAGTTTGATACATGTATGCTCAACTATGGAATAGCCACAAGCCCCCAAGACTTGCCAAAGGTTCGTCAAGATGGTTTCGCACATTGGTTGCGGAAAAAGGTCATTAATTCTCGTGATGAGGACGATTACTACATACGGATGGTAGAACTCATGCCTAACAAACAAGCGTACTTCTACGAAGGGTACGAAGTCAACGGGTATCGCTTTCACACAAAAGCATATGGGGAGGACAAGACAACTCAAAGTTTCGGTGTTTGCATCAAAGGCGAGTATGATGCAACTGCCCCACAAATCGATTACTATGGAGTTCTCCAAGAGGTCATTGCACTAGAATATGATGCCCACACGGTAGTTCTATTTAGATGTGATTGGTTTGACATAATAAACGGTGTAAAGGCCGACCGCTCACATGCTATTGTTGAGGTTAACCACACTTCTCGCCTAGCAACTTACGAGCCGTTTGTATTAGCAGCTCAAGCAACCCAAGTGTGTTACCTACCATATGCTTCTACCAAGCCTGAAAGACTGTCTTGGTGGGTGGCATTTAAAACAAGCCCGAAGTCGAGGTTTCAAGCCGAGGGCGAAGATTATAACTTAGAATTTTACCAAGATGAAAGGCCTGATAATCCAATCACGGTTTCAGATGGACCAGACTTTGATTGGGATGGTATCATCTTTGGAGAAAATGACTACGAGCTAGTGGACGAAAGAACAGTCCTCCCGCCAACAACATCTGATCCATCGCAATCTATGGCGAGGGACAAAAACCAAGTAGAGGAAGGTGAGGAAGAGCATGACATGGAGCAAGTGTATCACAGTAATGACGATGATTCTGATGAAGAATTTTAATTGAACTAAACTCCAATGATCTCGATGAAGAGTATATGCATAGGTGAGTTTTTGCATATTCATTCTCATTATGTAAAAGGGACCTTGTTATTAGAACAACTATCCACATTTAATTCCTTGCATCTTCATCTTCATTTATTTTCAAAAGATGATATAAATATAATTGTTATAATTAAGACAGTGCCCATCTTGTATTTTTTTTATTAGAAAATATTTTTATTTACATGACCTTGCTAATCGTGTATTTATGCATGTATGTATGTTCACTGTTTACTAATTGTAATTACTTTTTTTTACTCATTTACTAACACTGTAAAAGGATATATTGCAGGATGAGTCATTCACTGTAAAGGGAAGAAAGCATGTATTGCTTGGATTTGTCAAAATGTTTTGTATCTAAATTAAATAGATTGGCTTTGTCCAAATATCAAAATTTATGTTTTCAATTTTATCCCAATTAAATATTTTGTGCTGTATGCTAAGATCTTCTTTAATTTATTGCTACAAAGGGAGATAACAAATAAACTTAAATGCTTCTGTCTCCATGAAATAAGCTTTTCCAACGGAAATAATAAGTCTAACATAAAATAATGTAAACTGGATGAATAAAATATTTCCCAGGGTATAGTATCTGGTATTTCCTTGAACTATCAATAAAATATAATTTTTGGGTCTATCTGGCGGGTCATGGGTCAGGCATTAGTATTTCCAACGGTATGAGGAGAGGTATTTCCATGAACTATCAATAAAATATAATTTTTTGGTCTATTTGGCGGGTCATGGGTCAGGCATAAGTATTTCCAACGGTATGGGGAGAGGTATTTCCATGAACTATCAATAAAATATATATTTTTTGGTCTATTTGGTGGGTCATGGGTCAGGCATTAGTATTTCCAACGGTATAGGAGAGGCATTTCCATGAACTTGCAATAAAATATAATATCTGGTCTGTTTGGCGGATCATGGGTCAGGCATTAGTATTTCCAACGGCAAATAGAAAACATTTCCATCAGCAGACAGGAGGGATTTCCATGCGCTACTTTTTCCATAGGTCTACCGTTGGAAATAATGGAGTGTGTCAGAAATCGCAAATTCTTTTCCATGGACCCTTCCTACGGTGGGAAATCACATTTCATACCGTGGGAAATATTGTAAATTCTAGTAGTGTAGCAACTTATATTGGGAAAAAAAATGGTGGGGAAAATGGTTGAGAGAGGAAAATCAAAGCCAAGAGAGATTTTAAAGCTACAATGCATGAAGGAGAAAGAAAGCAAATTCAAGAGGAGCATTTTTGCTGTGGAGGCTGATTCTACCACCTCTGCAATTTTTATTTCGGCTTGTATTTTTTGTTCTCCTTCAAATTGATTATAAGTATATATTTAGCTATAATTTTTGGAGTACTTAATGAAGGGATGTAGAATTAATTTATTTTTGAACTAATTTTTTTGGTTGTAATACCTAATTTTATGAAATATCTCTTGCGTAAAAAATCGAGTTGATGTCTAATGGACGAGTCAAATATAAGATATTGGAGGAAATTGAATGAATCCAAATTTGCTCAATTTCACATGGATTGAACTTCCACCAATTCTCACATATGAATCCCATAAATGTCCGATAACTGTTTTGTATACATATCAACACTTGCAGCACAACTACCTTAAAATTAAGAAGGTTTTTGAATGAGCAAGTGAAGGTAAGATATTGGAGAAAACCAAACCAGCAGCAACTCAAAAAATAGAGAAATGTGTTGGTTTGATTTCCTGCAATTCTCACATTCAATACCTCATAAACCCATATATAATATAATTTCATATTTTCTTTCTTGTAAGATTAAAACTGAATATGAGATGTTGGAGAAAACTGAACTCATTTAATTCACCAATTTTTTTTTTTTTGAAAAAGTGGTATTTTACCACCGGTTTCATTATGAAACGAAAGAGTTCATACATCAGGTCCAAAATAAAACGCTAGCATACAATCCATCTACACCTAGCAAACAATAAAAGTCTACCAACAAATCAACATATCAAACCAAAATAACATCGAACATCAGAGGCATACTAGCAAAAACATAAAAAGGTAATACTAAATGGAGTCAGAAGTGGCAATAACACTAGAAGAGGAGGCACTAGCTGATGAGGATGAAATACTAGATAGAAGGCCCGTAGCACGATCGACAGCATCAATAACTACTCTGCCACTCAAATCATCAGCTAGGTCCAACCCTTCTAAACCAAGACCAGGGTCCTCGTTTGAAACCAGCTGGGAGTTGCCCTGGTCCTGTGCATCCGTGTCGGGTAATACTAGAAGAGGGCCCATCTGAGGCAAAGAAGAAACATCAAAAGGCATAATCAAAGATAACTTTCAATAAGAATTATCTAATCTCGACTTACACCAGAATGAAGTTAGAGCAATAATAGAAGTAGCTACAGTCCTAATAGAAGGTATAGGAGAATTTTGAAAACAAATCTTATTTCGTGTTAACCAAATAATCCAAAGAGTTGCAGCCCTAATCAATTCCACTAGTAATGAATCCTTTAAAGGAATCCAATAATCAAAATACCAGAGATCCGACACCTGGGTACAATTAAAAACAAAATTGTTATGATTACCAATCCAAGACCATAAAGAAGTAATAAAAGGACAAGTAACAAAGAGGTGATCGACAGTTTCTGGGGCACCACAGAAAACACAATCTACATTACCATTTCAACCTCTGGAATGTAAATTGCATTTGGTAAGGATTTTATCTTGCTTAAGTAACCAAACAAAAACCTTAATCTTAAGTGGAATTTTTGCCTTTCAAAGAGTATCGTAAATACTAGTTGGAACACCTCTAAAGGACAACCATTTATAAAAAGAATTTACAGTAAAAATACCAAACGAAGTCCATCTCCATAGAATTTTGTCAGGACATGAAGATTCTAATGAATAAGAAGAGAAAATGTCTAAAAGTTGTAACCATTCAGAAAATATAATACCAGTTAATTGCCTATTAAATTGGAATGATAAGGGGAAATTAGTGAATACATCTGCTACGGTGATATTAGAGTTAGAAATGATTCTAAAGAGATTAGGAAAAGAACAATATAAAGCACAACTGTCATCGCCATGCCATCTATCAAACCAAAAAGAAGTATTGAAACCATCACCTACAACTCTATTGATACCCATATCAAATATTTGAGTAAGATCTAAAATACTAAACCAAAAAGATGAAAAGGTATTAGAATCGATACCATTGAGGTTATATTTGGCAATAAGAAGTGATTTCCACTTCCATTTAATTCACCAATTATTTGAAGTAAAAAGTTCAATTCCTTCCAACTCGCATTTTCAGAACTAACAATTGATTCTTGCTCAAATTAGAATTGTGGGGTAATTTATAGAAACAAAATATGAGAAAAAAGAAAAGACAAAGGCATGTATAGTATGATTTCTCGTTTTCTGATTCCATGTCATGGATATGGCATGAGGTTTTCCAAGTGTACCAGCAATATTTTTATTTTTCTTTTCAATGATAGTCTTCAATGCCCTTTATTTTTCTCTTCTTTTCAGAGATAGACTTCAATGGCCTGCTGTAACTTGTAACGTCCCTTGTTTTGGCAAATCACAACAGAATATTGTGTGTGTGTAAGAGAGAGAAAGAAAAAAAAAACATTGAGAAATTCTTCTATGCTTGTCTCACTATGTGTGTTTATTGAGACAGAGTTTGGATCCTCTAAAGTAATCCAAATTTGAGTTTGGTTCAAAATTGGCCGATTAGTTTCGGCATGAATATTAAAAAGGGCTCTGTAAATTTCAGCTTAGACCGAATTAGTCCGGATCTAATCAAACGATATGAATTCAAATTCATAAATTGAGTTACTTGCAGGAGATCCATACCTTCTGTTTACAAGATGAAAAATATTTTAAGAGCTAGCTCATGAGATATTAATATTTGTGCAAATTGTATATTTTCCCAAAAGATATGGAGAGTCCAAGCTTTGGACAACCTCCGCAATGGCGCGATTCCTATCTCTCTACGGAGAGACATGTTTAATTCATTCTATCAAAAAAAAATTAAAAGCTACTCTAGTGTAATAAGGGGCTCTTTAATAATAAAAAAATAATTTAATGGGGATTGTTTTGGATATCAAGACTAGTGGGGATTGTTTTGGATTCGTTCTCGGGTCTTGTACACACCGCCCGTCACACTAGAGGAGCTGGCTTTGTTTGAAAGCTTTTCCGATAGAAGTTTTTTCAAAATAAATAAAATATCAATCGGCTAGATTTTTCCCTTGTCTAACCAAATTAAAGATCTCCAGAAGTAATTTTTTTATTTTAAAAACAAAAGAGTTAGAACATTATTCATAAGAAACACTTTGGTGTCAACAAGATAAATTGATGGTATACAATATACCATTAATTTGATACATACACAAATATAGACATTATATGTCCTTAACAACCACATAATATTAATATTAATACTCAAGATGAATTCCATAGATCATGAACTTCAATTTGTCTCTTTGGATCTTTCTCATCTCAGCAGCTTCACTCGATTTGGAGAACCTCTGCAATGATGCGATTACCGTCTCTCTACCGTGAAACATGTGTAATTCGTTCTATCGAAAATAATTTAAAACATATTGGAGTGTATGGGGTACTTTAATTTAAAAGGAAAAAAAAAATAGGAGGATCCACTTGATGGAATTAAGACCAGTGAGGATGGTTTTGGATATATCTATCAAAACCATAACACATGCATCTTGAAAATAGATATCGATTCCAGAGAAGTTTCCTCAAAAAAAAAAAATAAAAAAAATGTAAGTATCAGTCGGCTCAAGATTCACTACTACAGAAATGGTCATTGTACACTGCACATTCTACACGGATTTGATAATTTTACCTAAAAACCGTGGAGAAATTCTAATTTTTTGGAAGTCCGAAATATGTGTGGGATCTCTACATGGATGTTTACTAAAGAATCAGTGTAGAAAGCCGTGAGAGAGCTACACGGACGTTTATCAGGAAATGTACACGGATTATTATTTAAATAACAGTGTAGAAAGCCTTGAGAGAGCTCCACGGATATTTAATTAAAGACCCGTAAAGAAAGATCGGCATTGTACACGGATGTTTGTTTAATTTAAAGTGTAGAAAGCTTGTGAGAGCTACACGGCCGTTTCATAAAACGCCGTGTAGAAAGGTGTCAATTATACACGGTTTTTTGTTTAATTAATAGTGTGGAAAGCTGTTAGAGAGCTACACGGACGTTTAATAAAAAAGGCCGTGTAGAAAGGTTATTTTAGGGTTTTGGTAAAGGGCGCGCCTTTTCCATCACCAAGTTGGTTATATAAAAGGCCTTCTCCTTCCAGCGCCGATTTGATCAATTCTCTCTCTCTCTGTGATCTGATAATTTCAGAGGTGGATGAAAATCATGTTTTAATAAAGAAAGAGCTGATCAAATAAAGAGTTGGATGAAGATCTTCGAAAAAAAAGGAAGAGGTGAGATGAAGGACCTTCAGAGCCGGATGAAGAGTCGACTCTGAAGGTTCTTCATCCATCTCTTCCCTTTTTTTTCGAAGATCCTTCATCTAACTTTTTATTTTCACCTAGCTCTTTATTTATTAAAACATGTATCTTCATCCTCCAAAAGAAAAGAACCCTATTGGATAATTTCAGAGCCAGCCGGATGAAGAGTTGGAGAAGGACCTTCAAACCGGATGAAGAGGTGGATGACGAAGGACCTTCAGAACCGGATGAAGAGTCGGATGGTCTTTCGTTTGGCTCTTTATTTGACTCTTTATCTGGCTCTGACGGTCCTATTGATGAAGAGTTGGTTATATAAAAGGCCTTCTCCTTCCAGCGCCGATTTGATGAATTCTCTCTCTCTCTGTGATCTGATCATTTCAGAGGCGGATGAAGATCATGTTTTAATAAAGAAAGAGCTGATCGAATAAAGAGTCGGATGAAGATTTTAAAAAAAAAGAAAGAGGAGAGATGAAGGACCTTCAGAGCCAGACGAAGAACCGGATGAAGAGTCGAATGAAGAGTCGGACGACTCTTCATCTGACTCCGAAGGTTCTTCATCCACCTCTTCCCTTTTTTTTTGAAGGTCCATCCAACTTTTTATTTTCAGCTAGCTCTTTCTTTATTAAAATATGTATCTTCATCCTAAAGAAAAAGAACCCTACTGGATAATTTCAGAGCCGGCCGGATGAAGAGTCGAATGAAGAGTTGGAGAAGGACCTTCAAACCGGATGAAGAGTGTCCTTCATATATCCACCTCTTCCAGTCCTTAATAGAATTTTTTAGTTTATATGGATTTAACTTTTGTAATTAATGCTCAATAAGATTTTGTAATTTTTGTATAAATTAGTGTTATTGAATTTTTTGTTCACATTGCTATGTATGTTTTGGAATTGTGGATTTTAAATGTCTTCCTCTGTTTTGGAAATTGTTTGTTTTGCTATCCGAAAAACATTTAAAAAAAAAAAATACAATGCTACACGGACGTTTAATAAAGCGCCGTGTAGAAAGGTAGAATAAAAAAAGGTTTTTCGTTTTAATTAATAGTGTAAAAAACAATTCTACACGGCTGTTTATATAAAAGTCTGTGTAGCTCTCTCGACTTTCTACACACATTTATAGCTAAATGTCCGTGTAGAAAGGTTTAGGGTTACAAAAAGCTTCTTCGAGCAGGCTTCCAGCGCCGTTTTGATCAATAACTCTCTCTCTCTCTCTCTGTATTGAATTGGTCTGATTTCTGCGCACAAGGATTGAGACCGGAGCTGAGATCTTTGAAGTTAATTTGCATTTCTCCTCTCTATCCTGCTAGGTTAGTCTTCCTCTTTTCTGTCGCTAATTTTCTGGTACTTATTATTGCTTAATTATTTAGGTCAATTATTTATTAATGCATGCATGCTTGATCTGTTTAGCTAATGTAAATAATTAGTGTATTGTGGTCCAATAACCGACCTATTGATGCTTTTAGGTCCATGCCCGTTCAAAATTAATCCAATAGGGATTAATTTTGGATAGTCCCCCGTTTGAGACTGGTTTTTGAATATTGTGTCTCATTTAGGATGTGAACACATATTAGCGGGATTTAATTAGTGTTTGAGAAAAATTTGTCAGCATTTCTCCTTATTGCTCCTACGAGTATGTGGTTTTTACGCATACTTGGGGAGTTAAGGGGAAATGCTGCCGAATTTTTCTCAAATACTAATTAAATCCCGCTAATGTGTTCACATATGAGGCATAATATTCAAGGAGTGGCTTAGGATTGTAAACCGACCCCTTTGTAAGCCAATAATTTGTAACAATATATGTTGATCGACCACCATGATTAATTGGAACCATTATTTTAATTTAATTTACAGATGGATCGAAGTTGGATGTACGAATTGCGACGTGATAGTGCAGATTATTTGGCTCGCGTTGATGAGTTCATAAAATGTGCCAAGAGTTATAGAGCGAAGACAAAGGATAATGACATCTTGTGTCCTTGTAGAGATTGTAGCAATTTTAAAAGATTTGGGGACTCGGAAGAAATTATAGCTCATTTGATTTGTCGGGGATTTCAGAAAAGATATACATGTTGGTTTATGCATGGTGAGAAAATTGGGGAATGTAGTGATACCAATAGAATTTTGTTTTGGAAGACAATGTTGATATTAATGTAGAAGTTGTTGATAATTTTGAGCTTCATTCCAACGATGATTTTGAGAATGTCGAAAATTTTGATAATGTTCTTCAACTTGATTGCAACTGTAGAATACGATTTTACTGAAAATCTAGAGGACATGTTACGTGATGTGGAATATGAAATTAGTGATAAAAATTATAAAAAATTTCAGTATATGTCTAATGAATCCAAAAAGCCGTTATATCCCGGGTGTACCAAATTTTCAAAACTGTCAGCTGTGTTGAAATGTAGAATACGATTTTACTGAAAATCTAGAGGACATGTTATGTGATGTGGAATATGAAATTAGTGATAAAAATTATAAAAAATTTCAGTATATGTCTAATGAATCCAAAAAGCCGTTATATCCCGGGTGTACCAAATTTTCAAAACTGTCAGCTGTGTTGAAATTGTTGAACTTAAAAGCAGACAATGGTTGGAGCGACAAGAGTTTCACGTCCTTATTGAACTTAAATAATTTATATTTCATTTGTCTATATTTTGATTTGTCTATATTTTAATTGTTTATATTTTGTCTGTTTATATTTTATTAATCTTTACTTAAATATTAATATAAATATGAGATTATTAATATAAAATATAAATATACTAATTTAAATATCAGATTATTTGAAAATATAAAAAATAAAGAGGCACTTTTTTCGATGGATTCGTACACGGACCTTTAATTAAACATCCGTGTAGAATACTTTTCTACACGGTTTTTTAATTTAACGTCCGTGTAGAATACTTTTCTACACGGATTTCTAATTTAACGTCCGATGTAGAAAGGTATTCCACACTTTAATTAAAAATCCGTGTAGAAAGATATTTTAACACTTTAATTAAACATCCATGTAGAAAGGTTTTTAATTTCCCAAAATTGTATTATTTTATAATTATTTTGTCTGGTCAGAAATTAAGTAAAGCATAAATTTATTTGTTTTGTAAACCCCATAAATTAAATATAACATCAATTTGTACTGCTAATTTATATCTATAACATTATTAATTATTTAGATAGCATCATTTATTTAACAAAAAATAAAAATTTATAGAAAACAAAATGTTGATTAAATTAAACAAAATATATTACATCAAAAAGGATCCTAGCTAATACATCATATAACACAAAAAAAACTGATTAAACAAAATACAGAAGAAGAAAACAAAAAAAGCTAGCTAAATTAATGAAACATGCCTTCATAAAGGCCCTGGCGCGACCCCGGCCTCCTCCTAATCCAGGGGCTCTTTGGCCTGATCCAGCGATCGCCCCTCCTTATGTACGGCTTTGGTGGTGGGTGCCCCCTTGGACTTCGGCGTGGCACATTTGAAGGCGGCCACGGCCATGTCCTCCTGTAGTTGGGAGGAGGCCTGAGATAGCCGGGAGGGACTTCGAAACCGGGGGGGAGTTCGAAATTAACATCAACCTCTTCGGGCGGGACGTAGCCGGAGGGCAATGGCCATGGCACATTTGAGGGGTGAGCACTGCCGGCCGGAGGGACTTCAGCCATTTCTACTTGCAAATAAAATTTATATAAATATCTTGATCGAACTAGTTTTATATAGAATTTTGAAGAGCCGTTTCGTCTTCTAAGAATTTTAAATTAATAAATATTTGCACACGGACGTTTAATGAAATATCCGTGGAGACATTCTCTATCATTTCTAAACGGTTTTTTACTTAAACATCCGTGTAGAAAGTTAAAAGATTTGCTATTTAAACTGAAAATGTGTTTTTTAAATAATTATCTAATGGAAGTCGGAACGACGTCGCTTCAAACTCTGAAATTTTATTATTTATAAATATTTGAGTTCAGATGCAAATTAAGTTTAAAAATATAAAAAAACATAAAAATATGTCTTTATATTTCGAACTTCCCAAGGCGCGCATTTTTTTCTGCGTACGTATAGAATTTATACACGGATTATTAATGAAATAACCGTCTAGAAATGTCTTCCTTCACGGATGTTTAATTAAATATCCGTATAGAAATGGTTTGCGCGAAATAAAATGCGCACTGGGTCGCCCTGGTCACTATCTTTTCAAAATCCCTTCGTCTCCTCTAAACCCTAAACCCACGCGTCTCCTCCTCTCTCTTTCCGTGGTTTCTCTCTCTTGGTGCTGCCACTGTTGATGTTTCACTCTCTGTTGCTCTCCTCTGATCTCGCCTGAACCTCTAAGCTCCTCTCGCTCGCTCGGTAGATTGTAGAAAGAACGATGACACATTCAGGTGAGGATAATGTAGAGAATGTAGCTGTGATGGATAATGTAGAAGGAGAGAATGTAACTGTCATGGAAGAAGAGGTCTCGCCGGCTCGGCCTGAAAAAAGGAAAAGAGGTCCGACAATGTGCAAGAAGATCACTGAGCAGAAGGAAATATTGCCAATCGAATTCCGGAAGAACGGCTGTGCGAAGGGTGAAAATCGGGTAAAGTACTCAAATTTTTGCGCCACCACAGTGAAGAAAAATGCATCTATCCTGGTTGAGCGCTGGGATAAGTTTGATGAAAAGAAGGACAAGGACCAATGGTGGAACATTGTGAAGGTAAAGTACCTAACAATTCTATTTTTTTTTTTTGAGTAGATAAACTTACATGTAGTAGTTTCATTGTCAATCAGGACCAGTGGAACATCGTGGATAACCCAAAAGACAAGATAAAGGAAAAGACTTTGAAGATAATGAATGAAGCTTGGAAGCAATTCAAGAGCAGGTTGAAAACAGTTTACATGGATCAAGAGAAAGATCCGTTGCTAGTGTATCCTTGGCTGACACAAGAGGTGTGGGAGGAGTTCCAAGCTTTGAAGAAAACAGAAGAATTCAAGGTATGTAAATTTAGGTAACTCATTAGAGCATCTCCAACAGTGATTGCTTATGGATTGCTTATGCTGATGTGTCAATTGTTTTTGTAATTGCTGGGTTGTATGGCTATTGCTTATTTAGCAATTGTTGGAAAGAATTGCTTAATAAGAAATCCTTTTCTAAAGATGAGTTGGCCAAATGTTTAATTCTCAATTGTTTGGTTGATTGCACCAATGTAAGAGTGGATTGCTTAATTTTTAAAATTTTCATAATTGCTAATTTAGCAATTACTTTCAATTGCTGGATTGGAGATGCTCTTAGTTTTTGTTCTTTCTCAATTTGTACTCATCTTCCTTAAGTAATGGATTTACTTTGATGTTCGAAGAAAAAAAGTGAGAAGGGCAGGAAGATCGCCAAAATGAACAAGTACCCGCACAAATTAGGGTCGGGTGGTTACGAGGGTAAGTCGAAAGAATGGGCAAAAGTTCTTTCGCAAAATAAAGATTCTCCCGTGGTTAAGATCCAAAATCCTAGGGGCCAAGATTGGGTCATGGGAAGATCTGAGGTAACCGTTGACGGGCGGATAGTACTCCCAAAAGACGTGGAGCCCATTACTCATAAAATGGTAAGAGCCTTTTGTTATAACTTTGTGTCATTCAAACAAAATCATAACTCTGTGTACATTACTTAGTGTTTTGTTATAACCAATTTTTTAATTAACATTTGGAGGTGGAGGAGGAGGTCAATTCTAGTGCCCGGACTGTCGCAAGACAAGAAGATTCCTTGTCCTTAGCGCTCCCGAATCCAGAACACACCGGTCGAGTTAGGGGCAGAGGGGCCTACACGGGCTGGAAGGAGGAATTCAATGGAGCAAAACCCCGGAGAAGACCTCGTGCCAAGGTCAACAAAGACGAGATGGAATCAAGGTTGGCGCAGGTGCGCCAGGAGGTATGCGAGGAGCTTACAATGGAGTACACCCAGAAGTTGGCTGAGCTGGAATCAAGGATGGTGAACCAAATGCACCAAATTAGGCAGCCATCCGAGGATCAACCTCCCGTTTCTCCGGGAGTTCGGCGAAGTAGTCAGGCATCTGGGACCGAAGTGCTAGGCGGCTTGGACAATCTAAAGATAAGCACTACTTGTTCATAATCGAAAGGTATTGTTGATTCTCGCGGTTAATTCGCTAGACAATATTATTTCATTCTAAAGACAACTAATTGCTGATAATTATTGCAGGAGGCCACAGCATGCGACCTCGTCATGTATTTCGGTACTACTCCTCTGATCATTGCTAAGGGCATTGTATATCCTCCTGCAGCCGGTGATCAGTTGAGGCCCAACTATCTCCGCGTAGCGGTTGAGAAGATCACGCAGGATTGGGCTGTGAGAATACCTCTTCCTGTCCCTGTCGATGAAATGGTGGTGCTTGATGATGCCCGCTATGCGATAGTCCAATGGCCGAAAAATCAAATTATTTTGGACAATGTACGTAATCTCCAAATACAATAGGATATCTTATTCAAATCATTCTTTTCAAATACTTGAAAAAGACATATACAAAATTTGATACAGACACGAAGAGGTGAAACAATCAATGAGGATGAAGCGTTGTCACCCGTACGGGACATGGAATGAGCCTTGGTGTCTGTTGCGCCAGAAGTGCCTGATGCGCCAGCGGATGCGCCAGTGGATACGCCAGCGGATGCGCCAGTAGATCCGACAGTGGATGCGCCACTAGACCGTACGGGGCTCACAGCAGAAGAGGTTAGCCGTTTGCCTGGTCAGTTGCAGACTCTCCACGCCCACTTGATCAAGGCACCCAAGGACATGATGGCTGTTACCTTCAGTGTCCCCCCCGGTATGTTTCTACACGATGGCAGGGAGGTCGTGCTGCCTTTCACATAATTCAACAACTTTCTACAGGCCTCCTCGTCAAGCGATAAATGGCTCGATGTGGGAGTCATCACCGTTTTCCTCATGTTAGTGACCAATCAATTATTTATATCATGTGTATAGCACTCAAATATATACTCTAATGTAAAATGATGATTTTTCAGGTTCTTAGTCCAGAAATGCCGTGAGACCGCATCGAAAGGTAAGGTGAACTTGTGTGCACTTTTGGACCCCGGCAGAATTAATGGAATGATGTTGGAATGGTATGAGGATGATTGTGTCGACTACTTGCGTAAAGCGATGCATCATGCTCGTGGGGATCAAAAGAAATTTCTTCTCCTGCCATTCCACCAAAGGTATGTTACTTGTAACCCTTATTAATTGTTTATATTTTCAGTTAAAGAATTACACAATGAACCATAGCAAACAATTGTGTCACTATTACATGCTGAAATATATATGTCACTAATTTTATGCTAAAGTACTACAATTCTTCTCCCCCCACAACTCCCACTGGTGTTTGTTGGTGATTGTGCCACTTGAAAATATGATTTATGTCATGGATTCAAGCCGGCCCGACAAATCCATCACCACTCAGCAGTCCAAAAGAGTCATGCCTGTTATAATTAAGTAAGTTATCTAAATATCACTTGGTTTGATTTTTTTTTTTATAATTGTGGAATTGCTAATTACAGTCACTCAATTTTGTAAGGGCTTTTCGGCAATATGTTCAATAGGGTGGAGTGCAAAGCACGGGTAAGAGCAGAAATAAAATGAATGGGAAGTGGATGGAGGTGAGCACACTATAATTTTATAATTTCATATTTTTGGGTTCAAAAATTTATTGTCATTCTGACATAGGCTGCTGAATGTAAATTTCAGTGCCCGCAACAGATTGGCGGTTGGGAATGCGGTTATTACACGATGATTTTTATGTTTCACTTTGTTGAGAGCATACAATTCAAATGGCCAGCATATCCGGTATGTAATTCATATGTTTTGCCTTGACTTGTCCATACAATTAATATTGATTTCCTCTAAACTTGTTTTATTAGTTGCATTGTTATAATTGCAATAATTTATTTCTATAAAGCAAAACAGAGATGTAGTTGCCATATTTTTGTAACTTGCATGTTTTGAATTTTTTGTAGTATTCATCAGAGTCAAAGAGTTACTCCAAGGAGCAGTTAGATCACTTTAGATGTATGTGGGCAGATTTTTTTATAAAACAATTTTGTAAACCAGAATATGGATTTGTATGATCTTTGTATAATTTAGTGTACATGAATTTTGTATTAATTTTTTATATAATTTGGAAATTTCCAAAATTTAGGGGTTTTGGTATTCTTATTTTGGAAATTCTCTGTTCTGGAATTGATCTGATTTTAAATGGCTGGCAAAACTGGAGGCTAGCCAAAAAAAAGCAAAAAATTAAAAAAAAAAAAAGTTCCATTATACACGGACATTTTAAAAATTATCCGTGTAGAAAGGTTTGTCCACATTAAAAAAATAAAGAAGAAAATTAATACATAAAATTAAATATTAAAAAAATATTAAAAAATAAGAGAGCTACACGGATATTTAATTATATATCCGTGTAGAAAGGTTTTTCCAAATTAAAAAAATAAAGAAGAAAATTAATACATAAAATTAAATATTAAAAAAATATTAAAAAATAAGAGAGCTACACGGATATTTAATTATATTACCGTGTAGAAAGTTTTTTCCACATTAAAAAAATAAAAGAGCTACACGGATATTTAATTAACTATCCGTGTAGAAAGATTTTTCACATTAAAAAAATAAAGAAGAAAATTAATACATAAAATTATATATTAAAAATATATTAAAAAATAAGAGAGCTACACGGATATTTAATTATACATCCGTGTAGAAAGATCTTTCAATATTAAAAAAAAATAAAAAATAAGAGAGCTACACGGATATTTAATTATATATCCGTGTAGAAAGGTTTTTCCACATTAAAAAAATAAAGAAGAAAATTAATACATAAAATTAAATATTAAACAAATATTTAAAAATAAGAGAGCTACACGGACATATAATTATATATCCGTGTAGAAAAGTTTTTCTACATTAAAAAATATTAAAAATTAAGAGAGCTACACGGATATCTAGATAAATAACCGTGTAGAAATCTAATTGTACACGGCTTTTTATGTAATAATCCTTGAAGCTCGGTTATGGAGAGCGCCAGTGTCAAGGATTTGTAAACGGCTGTGTATGTAATAATCCGTGTAGCTATCAGTAATTGTACGCGGTAAATATCCGTGTGTATATATACAAGGATTTTCTACACCGTGACAGCCCACGCGGCAGGAAATCCGTGTAGCTCACTTGTTTATGTCCGTGTATAATCACTTATTCTGTAGTAGTGATTGTTCCCTTGTCAAACTAAATTAAAGATCTCCAGAAGTAATTTTTTTTATTTTAAAAGAGAGTAAGAACATTATTTATAAGAATTGTCTCAACAAGATAAATTAATGGTATATAATATACCATTAATTTGATACATACACAAATATAGACATTATATGTGCTTAACAACCACATAATATTAATATTAATACTCAAGATGAATTCCATAGATCATGAAATTCAATTTCTCATCTCAGCAGCTTCACTCGAGCCCTATTCAACTCCTTGACAACTTGTTCGATCCCAATGCGCTCTTTTGGAGACAACATGGAGCACAAGAGGCCACATCGAATTACTGAAACCACGCAATCATGAACATCCTCTGTTACATTTACACTATCTCCTCCAACATTAACTGGGAACAGTTTATGGTCGATAATCTCAGTAACACGATCGGAAAAAGCCATCTCAACATACATGTGGAGGTTCAATCCGTCTCTAAATCTTTCATCGGTGGGGCTTATGCCGGTAAACATCTCAAGCACTAGAATGCCATAGCTGTATGAATCTCCTTCAACCGATGCCTGACCTCCCATACCATATTCTAAAAAAAATGACAAATTACAATCATACCCTTCTACAAATTATTCACCAAGGTCAGTAACAGAGTGTTGTTTTTTCTTCTCAATTCAAACATACGAGCCTTTTTTTCATTATGCATGTTGCCAATGTTAATTAGATGCACTGATTTTAATTTGGCCTTCTGAAAGCTTGTGCTAACTTTCTATACATATCAATTTGACAGCTAGGAGCTAACTAGGTTGGTACCATCTATTAAGATAATTAAAAGAACATATGAGACAATACAGATTATGTGGAAGCTATTTTTTCTGTACCGTGATAGGGTAAAACAAAGTTAAAATAAATAAGAAACACACTCACTATAATGTAAGCAGGTCCGTAACTACTTATACCTATATAAAGACTAAAACACAAAATTAATTTCTCATAAGAATAAGCTTGTACCTGGGGGAATATAACCAATGGAACCTCTAAGTCCAGCCGTACTTCTAGTCAACAGAGAAGACATCGAATCAGGTTGAACCAGAAATCGGGCAAGCCCGAAATCACCCACATGTGCAGTCATGTCTTCATCCAAAAGCACATTGCTAGGTTTAAGGTCACAATGTACAATTTGAGCTGGCCCATGGTTATGAAGATAATCCAAGGCTGTCGCAACATCGATTGCTATATTCAGCCTCTCGATAAGGCTGAGACTCCTAAATTGCCTATTTGTACATGTGCTGGGATGCAACCATGTTTCTAAGCTGCCATTAGGCATGAACTCAAAAATCAAAGCTTTAAAATCATTACCATGGTGGTCAGTGCTAGAGCATGAACTTAAAACTTTGATAAGGTTTCTGTGTCGAACTTTTCTTAATACCTCACATTCAGAGAAGAAACTTTTAGAAGCACCACGTTGATTTAGATTTAGTACCTTCACAGCAACAGTTGTCACGTTCTCAAAATTCATCGGAGCTTTGTAAACAGCTCCAAAGGTACCTCTTCCAATTAGATTCTCCAATGAAAAATGATACGTATCCCTAAGAATGTCATTGTATGACACTTTTTGATACTCAGAATTTTTGGCCACAAATGGTAAGGGATTATTCTGAGATCCCTTCTTCCAATAAAAACGGGCTATCAAAAACATGATTATACACATGCATATAATACAACCTATGCAACAAATTATTACAATGATAATTTGGGAAAAGTGCTTCTTCTTTTGATTATCTGAAAAGCATTTGGGCAGATGCATTTCAGGTACCCCGCCACAAATCTTAGGATTTCCTCTTATGTCTACTGCACTAGAATTCCGAAAAACCCTGTCTTTGGGTAATTCACCCTCAAAATTGTTGAAAGAAATATTCAAATGCTGAAGTTTCATCTGACCAACAAATTCAGGTACTATACCAGATAAAGCATTGTTGGAGATATCAAAATCTTGCAATGGTATCATGTTGCTCAAAGAGAAGGGAATAGACCCATTCAACTGGTTTCCATCAAGATGAAGTATTTGAAGTATCTGGCACCCATCAATTGCACTAGGAATTTGACCAGATAATTTGTTATTTGAAACGTAAACTTCTGCTACATTTTTTAATTGACCAATTTCTGGTGGCACTGATCCATTCAAATAGTTATTTGACAAGTCCAGGCTGATAGAAAGTGAATGAAGATTGAAGAGTTTCTTTGGGATTAAGCCTATCAACTTATTATGGGAAAGATTCAAGGTATTTAGTAATTGCATATTACTTAATTCCTCTGGTATACTCCCAGTGAATGCATTGTTATCCAGATGGAGAAAATTTAACTTGGTAAGATTACCTAAAGTTGATGGGATTTCACCTGATAACATGTTTCCCGCTAGGTCTAAATATCCCAAATTCCAAAGATTGCCGATTTCTTTTGGGATAGTGCCTTCAATGAATGTTAGACCTAGCTTTAAGGTACTAAGATTGGTTAGTTTTCCTATCGCTACAGGAATATTTCCTGAAATTGGATTTGTGGAAAGTCCTAAATAGTTAAGACTAGTAGAGAGATTTGCTATAGAATGTGGGAGCATGCCTTGGAGTTGGTTGCCTGAAAGATCCAATCTTTGTAGAAATGTGCAGTTGATTACAGAATCAAAGAATCTCCAATCATCACCGATGGCCTTAATTTGATTTGAAGCCAGGTTAAGCCAAAAAAGGTTTTGTAAGGTTCCTATACTATCTGGTATTGTGCCTCTGAAATTGTTTGACATTAACTCAATTGTAATCAAGGCTGAACAATTGGATATGGATATTGGAATCTGACCATTAAGTTGATTTTTAGCCAAAGCAAGAGTATGTAGGTTCTTAAATCCATCACAAAAGTTGGAAGGAAGATCTCCATGAAGTTGATTTTCACCTAAACCCAATTGAACCATGGATGAGAGGTTGTAAATGGAATGTGGTATCTTGCCTGACAAATTGTTTTGAAAGAGGAAAAGGTACTCGAGGGCCTTTAGTTGGCCGAGTGAAGGTGGGATGAAACCATCTAAATTATTTTCATGAAGAGAAAGAGCAACTAGATGTGTAAGGTTTCCTAAGGTTCTTGGGATGGATTCTGTAAGATTATTTTTATACAGAAACAAGTTTTCGAGTTGTTCTAGGAAACCAAACTGTGGAGGGATGCTTCCTTGGAGATGATTGGAATTCATGGAAATATATTCTAAATTGGAACAATTACCAAGAGTTGATGGAATGTTTCCATCAAGGTTATTCATTTCCAACCTGAGAATTTGCAATCTACTCAAATGACCAAGCTCTGCTGGGATATTGCGATCTAAATTATTTTCATGAAGATCAAGAGCTAATAGATGCGTAAGGTTGCCTAAGGTGCTTGGGATAGATTCTGTCAGATTATTTGTACCTAGACTCAATATTTCGAGTAGTTCTAGGAAACCAAACTGTGGAGGGATGGTTCCTTGGAGAGTATTGTTTCTCAGATTAAGTAATACTAAATTGGAACAATTACCAATAGTTGATGGAATGTTTCCAACAAAGTTATTCACTCTCAAATTGAGACTTTGCAATCTACTCAAATGACCAAGCTCTGCTGGAATGTTTCCATCAAGGTTATTCACACTCAAATTTAGACATTGCAATCTACTCAAATGACCAAGCTCTGCTGGGATGTTACCAGTAAGCTGGTTATCTGAAAGATTCAATCTTTTGAGAAATGTGAGATTTGCCAAAGAGGGGGATATATGGCCTGACAAACTTAATGAGCCCAGAGAGAGAGCAGTTACTCTGTTGGGATGGCGGTTGCCGCACCTTACGCCTTGCCATTGACAATAGTGGAGAGAATCATTCCATGATGATAATGCCTCGAACGAGTCATTAGACATGAGAGACCTGAAGGAGAGAAGTGCAACCTTGTCAGTTTCATTTGTGGCAAAGTTGTTTGATGGAAGATGAAAGGAGAATAAGCATATCAGAAGTAAGAGGTGTAAATCTCGCATTTTTTTTTTTTGGGTTGTCAAGTGTTGTAAGAGGATATCTCTAATTAATGGCCATCTTCTATGATCCTATTTATTATTAAAAAAAGTTGGTGGAAGAAGACTACCAGAGTTGACCACAGTTGGCATTTTCCTATTGCGAGTCCTTGTCTTGTTAAATAGACACAAATATATATTCTGAGTATATACATTTCCATGATGATCCATATCTACTGTTGTTTTTGGATGAATTAAAGTGGAAAATTACGCGTACGGATATTTTTCATTATGCAATTCTCAAATTAAAACTGGAAACAAGAAATGGTTAAGAGTAATTACGCGTACGGATGTTTTTGTTATTGATTACAGGACACCTTTCTGATGAGTATTGCTAAGAGTAATTTCATATACATTTATCATTATTATATAAACACCAAAGAAATGGTTTATTATGACCTGCACTGGAACTAGAGGCTTCCGAGTAGGCCTGTTATCATGGTTCTGAAACTCAAAATCAGAATCGGAATAGGGAACTTGACCATGATATCAGAACCGGATGAATCGGATAGAATCGGAAGAATCGGATTAGAAACTCGGACTTGTTTGGCAGAAATTTGCTTTGTACTAAATTTGTGAAATGACCCACTCCAAAACTCATAATAATTATATTTCGAAGGGTAACAATCAAATTTAGTGTATTACTTATAAAATTAATATTTATCTAATTTAATAATTAAATATAATATTCATAAAATAATAAAAAATCATGATAAATTCATAAAAGACAAATAAAATGTTTAATTTTAACTTTTACATTTTCATATTTTATTTTGTATGCATTAGTTTATCTTTATAGAAATATGTTTTTTCATAAACAATTAATATTTATTTTTCTTAAGTAAAAATAAAAAATAAATAAAATAAATTACTATTGTCAACAATTATATGCACCGTTTACTTTATTCAAATAAAATAAATATAAAATAAATCACTGTTTATTTAATAAGATAATCAATATTGAATTAAATAGGACAGCATTTATTAATAGCAAATTTGGTATAAACGAAAATTTAGCATTAAGTGCTGAATCCTGAATGTGACATTTTGTGCACCCGTATTCTGCTCCTTCATATTTTATAAACGATCTGGACTTGGTTTACCGTAAACCATGTCATGTCTTTAAAACAAAGCTGTACACCATACATACACCAAGTCTATTCACTATTTTATAAGAATTTAACCTTCTTCTTCGTTCTAGTCGTGATTTCCCCAAATCATTTCTCCTGTGGTTGCTAAAAATCCAAAATTGGTCGGATTGAATACCGAAACAATGTAATTTTGCTCTAGAAAGAAGAGAATTGAGTGAAAATTTGGTTAATTGTTTCAATTTAGCCTCAATTTGAGACTCCCAATTGAAATTTCTGCGCCGATTGAGACTCCTCCCATGAAACTCGAATGGCACAGCCTACGACAGACTGCACAGCACAGTCCAAGTTAGTGAGAATCGGAAATTTTTTCTTCGAATCGGCTCAACTCGGAGTAAATTCAGTGTAACTCGGCTGACTAGGCTGAAAAATCGGAAAACTCAGCCGAGTCAAGCACTGTTTATCCGAGTTTTGCTAAGAAACTCACACCGGCGTGAGACTCAGGTAAAACTCGGCCCGGTCACGTTCGATTCCAAGTTGACTCAGAATCGGCCGATTTTCCAAACCATGCCTGTTATGTCAATCAATTAAAAAATAAGAAGAGAAAAATCAAACCTTCGAAATGTTTTCAAAAGTGCGACGTTTATAATGAATCTTGTAGGAATAATTTATTGCAACACAGAAAAATTATAACTTCTTATCTCAATAATTAATGTTTCAAAAGTGGGACTTTATCAAGATTTATTTTAGTACTTTAGAGGACATCCAGGAAGAAAAATGAGAAAAAAAAAATAACAATGTTGAACTACCCAGTCTACCCTCCTCTCCCATTGAGTGTTGACTCTTTAAGTCTTCTTCATGCAGACATGTCAGGCACAATAATTGCTCTTTTGCAATAATGTTGAACAACCATCCTCTCGAACTGAATGTTGACTCCAAGTCTTCTTTATACGAAGTCTAGTACAGACATACCGAGCCCAAAAATTGCTCCTTTGCAAATAATGTGGAGCTACCCTCCTCTGTTATTGAGTGTTGACACAAGTCTTCTTGATATCGGTGGTGTAAATAACGGTATACAGTCGTCCGACGGACAGGGTATCGTCAAGCGATTAATCGGGAATAATCAGCCATAATTGAAAATAATCAGCCGATTAGTCAGAAAAATTCATAACGGTTTAGTCACTACCAACGACTAATCGGCCGATTAATCGGCCTAAATGGACTTTTTTACAACACTTCTTGATACTAAGTCTAATACAAATATACCCTTGCTAAGTTGCTAGCTACTATCTAGTTTTTTTTTTAAAGTCTAATACTGACATGGCTGATATATATATATATATACTGCGAAATCTGGATACAGTTAACATATATGATCTATCTTGTACTAATATGTTATTGCAATCAATAAATTTTAGATGAGCCTATATATAATATTTGTCCTTATCAGCTAATACATAGCATGTGCAGTTTTTATTTAAGTTATAACATTTATACTTGTTAGCCCCGACTATAGGGACGGTTCGTCAATTAATGATAACACTGGCTGAAAGGACATGTTTGTACTAGACTTAGTATAAAGAAGACTTGGAGTCAACACTCAATACTAGAGGGTAGTTGAACATTATTAGAAAAGAGCAATTATTGAGCTTGACATGTCTGTATGAAGAAAACTTAAGAGTCAACACTCAATAGGAGAGGAGGGTAGTTCAACATCAATGCGAAGGAAAAATTATTGGTGTAGAATTTGTATCCGCACAGGTAATTTATAAGTAGAACTAGGAAACCAGATCTTCTGCTTTTCTCAAAGAAATGCGAGTCTGCATCTGTCACGTCCGATGACTGGATGGACAACTCGCTGCGTTCATTAGCGTAAGACCATTTATTAATCAAATATACTATAAATATACATACATTACCAATGACAAAGATAAGTAGATAACACAATAAATGAAGGAAGTTTCTTTTTTTTGAGTTTGATAAATGTAGAAGAATAAACCTATTATGGTGTAATAATATAGAAACATTGGATTTGCACTCAAAATTTGAATTCCTGTAGACGAAAGGAAGCGTCTAATTGTCCACAGTTTTTTGTCCACCATTTGTTCACAGCTTTGACTTGCGCGAATACTGTAAAATTACTTCTACATACTGTATAATTATACAATATATCACATAAAATATATCAGTTAATCACAAAACATCCAGCAACTATTTGAAGTAGTTCCATGATAGTTAGAAAAATATTGCAACTTGTACAACAGGAGAAAAAAAATATACTTTCAAATTGTACTTTCGGAAAATGCAATTATAGGAAGTTATTGGCAGTTAGAGTTAGTTATTAGCGGTTATTAGCGGTTATTGGCAGTTAGAGTTAGTTATTAGCATCCGCACTGGGTTGAATCTTGTATACTATAAAATTGAATCTTGTATACTCCATATCGCCTCTCTATCATCTCTTTTCTCCAGATTTCATTTGAAATGCTAGATCTGTTACTGCATACAACGAAAACAACAAATTCAACAGAAATAACTTACTAGATTTGAATTTTGTCGTGCTCTTCAACAAAAACAACTTCTATTCGATCGCGCTCCACGGTTGAAGGTTCCATTGTGATAATGTATAAAAAACGAGATCGAGTCAGTAATCTCAATTAAAACCGACATTGCAAAGGAAAAATGAATCAGAGAAGATAAAGGGTGTTGCATTTGTTCGGCCTTCGTCTAAGGGTCATTCTTGGCATAGCCGTTCATGTTGCATTTGTTCTTCTCTCTGTGGCTTGCCTCGAAGCGCCGCCCCAAGATTCCGTCAATCCCTGTTTTCTCTAAAGAAATACAAGAAATTTAACAAGTCCCTATTGAAACGCAGAATCAGAATGTGGGTGAAATCGATCAAAAGGCGGCTTTGTTGAAGGATGAGATTGGAGAGCTGAGTATGAAAATTTTTTATGTCGAGATAGGTAAAGGGTGTGCTCAAATCTGATCGGATTGCAATCAAGGAGAGGAGAAGAGGTGACGTGGAAGGAGAAAAGAAAGAGAGAGAAATTCAAAAAAGGAAATCTGATCGGAAATTTGAAAAATGAAATTAGGAAGGTTCCATCGTTTGGCGATATGTTTAAATACGAGTTAAACCGTTAGAAAGTGAAAACCGGATAACACTGTGGACAGATGGTGGACAAAAGTTAGTGGACAATAACCTTTTCTTTTTTTTAATTCAATTCAGGCATCGATCCTATATATATTTCATAATGTTAATGTTCAAGTACAAAACAAGTTTTCCTTTTTCCTTATTTTTCTAATATTGAAGGTACTTTCTGTAATATTTGGTCACTGAATAATATTCTCATTTGTCAATTAATTACTACACACATAAAATAAAATAAATAAGAAGTGACTAATAGGCTGGCTTTTATTTTGATTTTTTTTTATATATTTATCTATATATGCTAAAAATAGAATTCATTTTAATAGTCAAATTAATTCGTTAAATCCTCACCTCATTTATATATTATCTAAGGTTGGAATCTTAAAAGTTTTTTTTAAAATAGTGTCAAAAAAAAAAATTTATAATGGAAAACAACATTGTCATTTTGTCTATTTTTTGAGTAAAAATGAGGATCTTGTCCACATTTATTTGTCATTTTGTCTATTGATTAATTGTGTAGTACGTGCACCAAATTTAATACAATAGTAAAATTTGCAAAAATAAATACATTATATTTTACATGTACATGATCCAAATTAATATATGAAACTGCAAAACTATGAAATTATTGATTAGCAACTCAAGCCCTATATGAAACTTTTACGTAACTTTGGAAACAACGAAATGAGTTCGTTTTCAAGAACATAAGACTGCCTCTAAGACAGTTGGCGTTGTTGATATCTGAGAAAAATGGTTTATGGATGCAATGTTGTGGGAGGGGCAACCGAGTAGAATTGGTGCATTAACACCTTGATGTAGTTTTACTTTTTATTTTTTCTGTGCTTAGAGCTGTATAGTTCTCTTATGAACTCGTTGTAATAAACACATCAATATTAATGCAACTTGGTAGTCACTGCCAAGGATTTCAAAAAAAAACAAGAACTTTGTATATTGTTGGCCAACACTCAACAATATTCATAACTTAATGTGAAATCTATATATTATGAACATAAAGTATAATAATAAGAACCTAATTATTATTTAACCAAAGCAATTTCAAATATATTTGGTAGGTAATAACCATTTTTAATGTCCGCCCCAGTTTTTCTTGTTAAAAAGCAAGCCATGAATCTTTCTAGAAATATATCTAAACTAATTAGGACCGATAACTTTACATTCCTATTGGCAGGTACTCCTTATAGTTTTAATAATTGCATGATTTTAAATGGGTCCATAATAAATGAAAATGATTAATATGTATTTAATTTGTAATAAAAAGCTTTGATAAAGCATTTGTTTGCATAATCAGTAATCATTTTTCCGAAATTGTTTGAACAATTATTTTTCAATTATTAGATAATATTTGGGTTATAATAGTTAAATTTAGTCACGTCATGACCAAGTCGTGCCGTAACCAAATTACCAAACATGTCCTGACCAAATGTACCGTGACTGGTTACATTCGTCAATCTAACCCAAGATGGAAGGCACGATCTCCCTTTAACATATCTGACAATTAACAGCAGTGTGCTTAAAGCTTTTTTAATTTTCGCTCTTTGGGAAATAGCGATTCCCCAAGATCGAAACCCCCCTTCCCACCCGCACCCCACCATTCTACATCTCGATCCGTCCTCTCTACTACTTTTAGGTTTCATTTCCGATACATCATCCTCACCTCTCTCTTGCTCGGCTCTAACTCTTCGAGCGGAGATGATAATGAGAGAGAGGGGAGGAAACTGAGTTGAGTGGAGTCAACCGGAACTGATAGCACGGTATCGTCGAAGCTCAAAGCGTAGAGTCTCAATCTCGATCAAAGTGTGATGCTGAGTAGATTTGATCGTTGGAGCGTGACAGAGATCGGGAGAGCGGATCTGGTCGTGGGACGAGATTGGATTATGGTGTTAGAGTAATTATGAGTGTATATAGGTAGAATTAGAATAGTAGATCTAGTTAAAAAGTAGATCTAAGAATTTAGAGGGTTATTAAGAGTCATTAGATTAATTTTGAGTAATTTAGAGAATTTCGTGAGAATAAAAAAGTTCATATAGGAATTATATTTACTTGACTCGTCGTAAATATGTTTTTTTATCAATCAAATTGTTAGTAGGCATTAAAGACACTAACTTTAAAAGAAAAAAAAGAAAAAGAAAAAAAAAACATATTTGACAGTCCACATATAAACTCAAATTTTCTATAACAGGATATGAATTCATTTACCTACTTGACAGCCAAGGATGGTCACATAAAGCATATACTATCTGCATATACTATCCGCGAGGATAGAAATACTCTGTATTGTTAGCATCGTCGTACATACTTTTGTCGATAATAGAAATTTATGTTAGTCTACCTTCAATAATAGTCAATTTTTACTCTTGTGGATAGTAACTGATTCTTATAGTATATAATAATGAGTTTCCATGTTATCTAAATTCAGACAGCATTTCTGACTTTCAAAATTTATTTTTATGCTTGATATTTGTTCAAAACCAGCTAAATCCCATTTTAGAGCCATATTCATATTTAGAATCAGCAGCTGAAAACAACAATTAAAGTATCATCTGCATAGTTTAAATTTGATTGGAATAATAGATACAAAAAATTAAAATTTTCCTAGGCCTTACTAAATTTGATTGGAATTTGCGTGGAAATTTGACAACTAATTCAGCTATATCGGATGATATGAACGGAAGGACCTGAATTTCGTGAAAAAGTTTATTTGAGTGGCGGACCCCACAGGTGGAAAATTGGGGTATGATTCGAAAAATTTCTCTATCTTCTAGCAAATGCTGCATCGTTTAATCATCTAGTCTCCAACTCCAACTTTTGGTAATTACCTCTTAAATTAAAAGGCCGGTATGTGTCAAATGAGAATAGAATATTAATACGGGACGACAAGCCCACCAAGGCACCAACCTTAGAAAAAGAAAAAGGCAGGTTAATTATCGTGCTTTAACATGGTACTAATAGACCACTACATCAATATTATTTTTTTGGTTGGCAATGACCACTGCATTAGTACTGCTGGACAAAGACAGGGAACACCAAATTAATTATTAAAATTTCAAAAAATTGACAAACCAATTAGTCAAGGGAAGATGTAATGGCATCTGAGATGAACTGGGTGCGAGCTGTGGCAACCTTGATGAAACACTCTGTCTGTATTCCAATTAAATCTGACACACGAGAGCACATTCCTAACATCTCTAAAATCAGGCCTATAGGATTCTCTCGGACGATACTTCCCTCTGCACCACTTAACTGAACGCTCATGTCATCATCTACTCTGATCAAACAGTTAAACTCCCTCCCAAGAAGATAAACAGACCACCCGTGACTGAGCCACGACACTGCATTAGGCTCCAGATGAAAAGAGACGATAGCATGACGGGCACCTCTGGTATAACAATACTTATAAAGTGTAGTATATTAAGTTCAGTTAGTACACTGAATTGCTTCTGATCTGGAAGGGGATGTAATATTCAAAACTTGTTTAAAGTAGTTGTTAAATTAAGATTCATCATACGGCTGTGTAAAGAACCATGTAATTGTAGCATTGCCTCCGATCGCAAACGTCATATGTTGCATACCGTAACTGATGGTGAAGGGGGATAGTATATTTTATTTTGTAGTAGTGCAAATGAGACTTGTTTATAAATTAAACTATTAAAGAGAGAGCGTAAAAGCAGGGGTAGTGAAATTAAAAGATTTTATATTGTAGTCGTATACTAGTAAAATGTTCGTTAAATGTCGTCAAATCAATAAGCGAACAATAAGAATATATACCTAGAAAAAGGAAAAACACGAAGCAAACATCAATGATACAAGTCTACAATAATATATAGCAAGCATGTAAGAATACATGGCTTTAACATTTACAGGCATACGGAAACAACGACAAAAACCTGTATAAAAAGGGGGAACAAATTGAAACATATATAGCTGAAGGGTAAAAAAAAAACAGATGAAATATGAAGATAGCTTAAATTAAAAGTACTGATGAGTACACGACATCATTTGGATATAATTGACTTGGCACGGCGGATAAGTTAGCCATCAGCAACCAGACGACAGTGAGAAGCTCTCCACCCTTACTCAATTGCTTTGCATGGAGTTTTCCGCTGCATTTGCTAGCGGCATAGCACAACATCTCGACCCACACAATGCTGATAAATCTCAACATTTCTTTCCAATGTTGTTCACGGTTCTCCCTAGTGATGACTTTTTCCTTTAAATTGTGCGCAAGCTTGCATCCATTGAATAACACTGAATTTTGGAATATGGTACCAAATTCGTATATAGTTGGTTTGGATTTGGGTTTTGCCTACCTCTGAATTTGAGTTTTGCCTACTCTTGACTGAGTCAAAGTTCTCGATTAGTGAAATTGACCGAGTCATTACAAATTTGATATATAGTCTTTCATCAATCTAATTTGAAATATACCGACAAGAGGAAGGTGATTAAAAATGGTATGATAGTGGAACCACAATAAACCTGTAAGTTTTTTTGAAAAATATAGACTAAAATGTTTTACAAAGTAATACTGAAATTTAATGTAATGCATTAAATTATTTTAATTAGGTTTAACTATTCAAAATGGGCTGAATTTTAATAGAAGAATCTTGTGACCTATGCTTCAAAATAAAATTTAATACTTTAATATTTTAGATTAATTTTTTATCTTAATAATTTAAAAAAAAAATCAAGTTGTGGATCTAATTTAGGTGATTTCTACCTATTTTCTCGATTTTAATTCATGGTCAATTACCAATTGCGCTTCCAATGAAAATTATTTAATAATATTTTATTTTGCCTACCCTGTTGAAAATACTGGCTACGCCACTGGCTGGGTCTACATCCACGTTCACATCTAGTATCATTCTTACAGGCTTACAGCATCATTTTTTTTCATAGAACACCGACACTGAAAGAACTTCCTCATCTCTTCACAGGTATGATCAAATGGATTCTGCCAAGAGCTATCAGGCATCATAAAAGGTCGTTCGATGAGCAGGAACAACATGTAGTTTGAAATGTGTTGGCTTATCTCCCGTTCCAGTTCTGATTCCCATTCCTGTTCCTCTGAGGTAGGCATGGGCCTTTTAGGGTCGAGGAATAATAGATCAGTTGCTATGTGCCACATCATGATGCTCATGTCAAAATCAACTTCCACGCTCTGACCAAAAATTTGGTCGTAACCCTTAGGCTGAATTACCCACTGGCCCCTGTCGGCAGCTGTATTCGTTATGTCCTTCATCTTATTCTTCAACTCTTGAAACACCAAGTTCTTGAGACCTTCATTAACAGTAACATATGTAGTGTACCGATAATGATCCCATGTCCCTTTGAAACCGACCCATTTTATTATGTGCCGCAACCAACATGGCCGATCTTCAAGGGAGTATGTAATCAGACTGTACTGGGCCATTTTATCGGACCATCTTGGCTTTCTCTGAGGCCTCAATTTTTTCTGAATAGAAAAGAGGAAATCTGACAGACCACTGCAACTGCCAGATGTTTTCATTGCCGCATAGGTCCGGAGTGACATAGTGCAAGGATTTCCAGACCAACTGCACCTCCTAGCAGCACGTATGTCAGATTAGTCTCAAACCATCCATACCGAAAGTGGAGCACATGCTTCCACACAAAAAGAGAAATTCCCTCTTTAATGTGTTGAGCACATCCTTTAATGGGATTCACATGAAAACTTAAAACCGTACATAGATGCATGGATGTATTTTTCAAAGTAGTGCTGATATAAGGACCCGTGTGTACAGGGGCAGAGCTAGAAATTTTTGATTAAGAGCTGAAAATTAAAATACACAATGTGCTTATCCAAAATCTTTCAATTACGAAATAGAATTCTAACCACTAAATTATAGTAAACATTTTATTATTATTGAGAGGGGCTGGAGTATATAGAAAATTCTGAAAAAAATAAAATTTAATTAAATTTTAATATACATAACTAAAATTATAAAATTATTGAAGTGGCTTAGTCACCTTTCCAATACACTGAGATCCGCCCCTGCGTGTGTAGTTATATGGCCCAATATGATGTGTTGAACATATACTCCAAAAATGGAATTGTGGGATAGATATATGGATCCATGAGGTGGGTCGTTTCTGCACGAGGCTTGTTCCCGGGCACGCAGCCGGCTCATGAATGGCACTTTTGGAACCAAATGTGCTTTTGATAGTTAGAAAATGTGCAGTTTTGGAGTCTATTTAATGTACTGGGCTTACATGAGTATATATTGGGCCCTGTGCTATATTCACTTCATATGGAGCGTTAAGCTGATTTTTTTTTTCTTCTAAATACCGATTTTGTCCTTCCACTTTTTTCTCTAACCTAATTAATGGAAAAAACTAACAAAGAAAAGTTTCATTCCCTCGGAAAATTTTTACCCCGAAATTCTTCCTATTTCTATGTGTTCCCGTTTCATATATTGTGTCTGTGAGAGAATCTCTAGGTCTCTATTCCCTTTCATAGGCTACGGTTATGAGAAATGGGAAAGTTGGATGGTGCAGGCTACCTGATAATCTTCTCTTTAATTTATAAGCGGCTTAAGAAACCTTGACTGCTAAGAAACTCAAACTTGATACAGCACATTACTTTTTTTTTCTTTTTTTTTTTAAGAACAAGAAACTCAAACTTGAGGGAAATAAGATAGAATTTTGTTTGACAATTTTCAAAGTGCACTTGATGAATTGCATGATACAGCACATTACTTTAATACTTGAGATAGAGCTGGCTCAAACTCAAGAGGAATTTTGTCTTTCTTTTATTTCGCACAGACAAAGCATGATTTTAAATTCCCAAAAATAATTCCCTTCCATGATTCTAAATTTCAGTTTGATTCTTGTATTTTCAGCTTTCTCCTTCAAATTTCTCTTAAATCAAAATTTTTCTTCACCGTATATTCAAGAATGAAAAATGAATCATATTGTATAATCAATCAAAGAGGAACATAGTATGAAATTAAATTGTATGATTCTCGTATACGCTGAAATTATTGACCGAAGTAAATTTGTGGTTCCCGATCTCGTCATGTTTCGACCCATGCGAAGGAATGCAGACAACAAGCTGCATTATATTTTCTTAGCGCTATATTATACAGTGTAATAATCTTTGTGCACCAAATTTATATTTTAGAATATAAATGCATTTAATAATTTCCTTTCAAGTACACTTGCAGGTATTAATAAATCTATATATATATATAGAATTAAAAAGATGTGAAATTATTGAAGATATAAAGAATAAGGATAAATTTGATATTAAAATATGAAAAAGTCTTTGAGCTCTCAAAATTAGAATACATGTGATCAATATAGCACCTCCTTTTTTTAAAATGAGAAGGCATAGATGAGAATGATCAGGGGACTGAGATTACATCTCTTCTACTTCAAAAAAAAAAATTGTAATAGTAAAGACAAAAATAATTAGCTTTCCGGTAAATCAAACCTTTACCATGATAAATATCATAAAATCAGATGCAATGAACTTGAAAAATGAATATAGTATACAACATAAAATAATAGAGAAAAAAATATTATCTGCCTTGGCACATGTTAGGATCATGAACCAAGGCACACAGGTTTTTGTCCATTTTATTCCAGACAATTTGTCAATACTTGAAATTAATAGCACTTCAAATTAAACATATATTAATCACATTTCATATACCTATGCTTATTTCTTGTTCTTGCTAATTTATAGTATTTGTACCCAATAATCCGATTTGCCAACGATTAGTAAAATTTAATTGAACCCCATCAAACTTGATTCATGAATGCGAGTTGATTTGAATTGAACAAATATAAATTGAAATAGGAACAAAAAAAAAAACCTTTGCATGTGCATCACCAAAACCAACAAATTGTGCCAAAACTATAAATTATAATTTTTTCTGTAGTAGTGATTTCATAAAACTCTTTCGACATCTCTGTTATTTCTATTTGCTCACTTTTAGGTAGACATGCTTCTGTGGAAACAAATAATCACATGTTATGGGTCTGAAAAGGACCAAAGCCCATTATGAGGGGAAGAATTTGGTCTCGAAGCCTTTCTCCTTAGAATTGTATTCCACGTGGCATGGCAGCACTGGACTAGGCAGCTTCTGTCGCCCCGTCACGTGTCTCACGTGTAGCGACTGCTGCTGATGGAGTGCATCTTAAACTGGATGCGTCCCGTTCAGATAAATTTATTTTTTTATCTGATTTAAATTATTTTGTTTTTCAAAATTGCAGGAGCTAACTGAAATTGCCGAATCAGACAGACAATATATAGAATTTATATCACATGTAAGTATGTAACTAATAGAATATTTATATTTAGATTGGCACCGTCTGATCAAAATTAGCACTTCCTAAAAAAACTTAGTGCAACTTGGGATTTCGAAAAAAAAAACAAAAGAGACAAACTTAGTGAATTTTACCTAAGAATTTAATTGTATTGAATTAAAATATTTAGTTTGTGGTTACTTCGGCCTGTTTTATTAATTATTTTATTTATTTCATTAAATAATGAGTTAAGATATATTATAGGAATATATGAGAAAAAATGGAAGCAGTAAGATCTGAAAAATATTAAATTATTTAGTATTAATTTAATAAAATAATACAATCGTGAATA
Organism: Carex rostrata; assembly: GCA_964058875.1. Taxonomy (NCBI): domain Eukaryota; kingdom Viridiplantae; phylum Streptophyta; class Magnoliopsida; order Poales; family Cyperaceae; genus Carex; species Carex rostrata. Next base: position 180,547 of record CAXKVT010000245.1, read on the forward strand.
AAAACTTTAGGAATAAGTAGTATGTTGTTGTAAAACAACATCTCCAATGCAGGGGCGGATTTACGTGTATGGCAGGGGGTGCTAAGCCACCCTATGATTTTAAAATTAGTAATTATGTATATTAAAATTTAATTGAATTTTTGAATTTTTTGAACTTTTATATAATTTAGCCCCTCTCATAAAATAACAAAATTGTATTGGTAGCCTAGTGATTTGTGCTCTAGTTAGTATGTGCAAGGTCATTAGTTCAATTCACACTAACCACACTACTTTTTTTTTTGTCTTTTTCACATATTACATTTTATAAATAAGGCCCCCCTATTCAAATTTTCTAGTTCCGCCGCTGCTCCAATGATAGAAATTTAATGTGTTTGTATATTAAAAAATCGCCTGAACATTATTTTTTACCGATGTTTCAATTAATATGAAAAGACAAAATATATACATACCATATCTACACTGAATTAATCGATAATTCATTTTAATCACATAATTGCAATGTAATCTAATATATGGGATATTTGACTGGTTTTGCTGTTTTCTATATGTAATCATATATAATAAAGGCATCTAATAAGGAGATGTTCAGCAAGTTTTGAAAATTGATTTCAACCAGAATACAAGACAAAACACCATTTTCTTGCAATACTAAATTATTTAAACATTATAATTAAATCTAAAGAAATTGAAAAAAAAAAGTGTTGAACTAAATATACTTAGGTTTTAAAGCAAAATTTAATCTTGATAAATGAAGCCGGACAATACTTTTGTTAGATTATCAGCATCACTAATTAACAAAAAGTAGCTTACCTTTGTGGCAAACAAAACATTTACAAGGACAAAAAATCATAGAATCAGGTGCATTGAACTTGAAAAATGAATGTAGTATATGACATAACATAATAGAGAAAAAAAAAATGTCACATGCCTTGGCACATGCTAGGATCATGCTTGAAATAAATAGCACATAAGTTTTTGTCCATTTTATTCCAGACAATTTGCCCATACTTGAAATAAATAGCAATTCAAATTAAACATATATTAATCACATTTCATGATATTGCTATTTTATATTATTTGTACTCAATAATCCGATTTACCAACGATTTGTGAAATTTAATTCCACCCCATTAAACTTAATCCATGAATGCTAGTTGATTTGAATTACAAATGTAAATTGACATAATAACATACAGAACTAAAAAAAAACAGGTCATAAGGAGAGAAAAAAAGAAAAAGAAATATCCTTACCTTTGCATGTGCATGTGATATGTTTTGTGCATCACCACAACCAACAAATTGTCACAAATGAAAATTTTTATCGTTAGTTAAGATCTTACCTTTCTTTAGTAGCCAAATGAAAATTTTTATTTTAAGGGGTATTTTGGTTTTCCAAAGGTACTGTAAGTGGTATTGTTAATATCCGCATATTCTAACCAAAGATATAAAGAGTGTATAGTAAAGAGTCGTGAGGGATTCCATCTCCAGGTGTGAGAAATAAAGAAGTGGTATTAATTGTGGGGTAATTTATAGAGACCAAATATGAGAAATAAAGAAGACGGTAACAACATGTATGGTGTGATATCTCTTTTTTTTATTCCCTGTCATGGTTATGGCATGAGGTTTTACCAAAGTGTTTATGCATGAGGTTGGATCCAAATCATTTGATTAGTTTTGGAATGAATACTAATAGGGCTCCACAAATTTCAACTTAGACCGAATTGGTCCAGGTTCTGATCAAACAGTCTGAATTCAAATTCAAAATTTGAGTTACAGGAGATCCATACCCTCTGTTGACATGATGAGAAATAACAAATTGGCAGACTTTTAGTTTTAAAAGCTAGCTGAGGAGATAATATATGTGCAAATTGTATAATTTCTCAAAAGATATGGAGGAGAATCCAAGCTTTGGAGTGTAGGGGGTGGGGGTTCTTTAATTAATTTAAAAAAAAATAGGAGGATCCAAATGTGGCAGGCTCATATTGGAGGAGTTTATCTGTTCATAGAATAAGCATCCAATTGATAAAATCAAGACTAGTGCATGGGGATGGTTTTGGATATCTCCATCAAAACCAAAACCCATGCATCATGAAAGTAGATATATATCAAGATTTTTCCCTTGTCTGACTAAATTAAAGACATCCAGAAGTAATTTTTTATTTTAAAAAGAAAAAGAGTAAGACTATTATTCATAAGAAGCACTTTGGTGTCAACAAGATAAACATATTAATTGCGCATGCGCACCCACAATCACACACACATATCACTATTGGGTTTACCAGTGGCCGTCAGCTATCCAGTTACTGTATCTAAATTTCCATCAACGGATTTGTATACAAATATAGACATCATATGTACTTAACAGTGATCGGATAATGTTAATAACAATACTCAATATGAATTCCATACCTCATGAACTTCAATTTATCACTTTTGATCTCTCTCAACTCAGCAGCTTCACTCGAGCCCAATTCAACTCCTTAACAACTTGTTCTATCCCAATGCGCTCTCTTGGAGACAACTTGGAGCACAAGAGACCACATCGAATCACCGAAACCAAGCAATCATGAACATTCTCTGTTACATTTGCATTATCTTCTCCATCATTGACTGCGAACAATTTGTGGTCGATAATCTCAGTAACACGATCAGAGAAAGCCATCTTAACATGCATGTGGAGGCTCAATCCGTCTCTGAATCTTCTGTCGGTGGGGCTTATGCCAGTAAACATCTCAAGCAGAAAAATGCCATAGCTGTATGCATCTCCTTCAACCGATGCCTGACCTCCCATGCCATATTCTACAAATAACGCACCAAGATCAGTAATGTAGTGTTGTTTTTCCTTCTCCATTCAAACATACGAGCCATGCTAAATATTGATAGTCGTATTATGTATATTGCCAAAGTTAATTACATGCATTGATTTAATTTGGCCTTCCGAAAGCTTGTGCAAACTTACTATGAGACAATACAAATTATGTTGAAGCCATTCTTTTTGTACCATGATAGGGTAAAAAAAGAGTTCAAATAAATAGGAATAAGCTTTTACCTGGGGGAATATAACCTATGGAACCTCTAAGTCCAGTCGTACTTGCAGTCAACAGAGAAGACATTGAATCAGGTTGAACCAGAAATCTGGCAAGCCCGAAATCACCCACATGTGCAGTCATGTCATCATCCAAAAGAACATTGCTAGGTTTAAGATCACAATGTACAATTGGAGTAGGCCCATGGTTATGAAGATAATCCAAAGCTGTCGCAACATCGATTGCTATATTCAGCCTCTGGATGAGGCTGAGACTCCTAAATTGCCTATTTGTACATGTGTCGGGATGCAACCATGTTTCTAAGCTTCCATTAGGCTTGAATTCAAAAATCAAAGCTTTAAAATCATTGCCATGGTGATCTGTGCTAGAGCATGCACTTAAAACTTTGATAAGGTTATTGTGTCTGACTTTTCTTAGTACCTCACATTCAGAGAAGAAACTTCTAGAGGCACCATGCTGATTGAGATTTAGTACCTTCACAGCAACCGTTGTCACATTCTCAAAATTCATCGGAGCTTTGTAAACAACTCCAAATGTACCTCTTCCAATTAGATTCTCCAATGAGAAATCATCCGTAGCCCTGAGAATGTCATTGTATGACACTTTTTGATACTCAGAAATTTTGTCCACAAAAGATTGGGGGTTAATCTGAGATTCATTTTTCCAACAAAAACGGGCTATAAATAACATGGTTATACACATTAATATAATACCAGCTATGCAACAAATTATTTCAATGATAATTTTGGAAGAATAGTTTTTCTTTTGGTTATCTAAAACGCATTTGGGTAGATGCATTTCGGGTACTCCGCCACAAAGTTTTGAATTTCCTCTTATATCTACTGCACTAGCATTCCTGAAAATCCCATCTTTTGGCAATTCCCCCTCAAAATTGTTGAAAGAAATATTTAAATGCCCAAGTTTCATCTGACCAACAAATTCAGGTACTGGGCCAGATAAAGCATTGTTGGAGATATCAAGATATTGTAACCCAATCATGTTGCTGAAAGAGAAGGGAATAGACCCATTCAACTGGTTTCCTTCAAGATGAAGTACTTGAAGTAGCTGACATCCACCAATTGTGCTAGGAATTTGACCAGAAAATTGGTTACTTGATAGGTAAACTCCTTCTACATTGTTTAAATGACCAATTTCTGGTGGCAGTGATCCATTCAAATAGTTATTTGACAAGTCGAGGCTGATAGAAAGTGAATGAAGATTGAAGAGTTCCTTTGGGATTGAGCCTATCAATTTATTATTTGAAAGATTCAAGGTAGTTAGGAATTGCATATTGCTTAATTCTTCTGGTATACTCCCAGTGAATGCATTGTTGCCGAGATAGAGTACAACCATTTTGGTGAGATTACCTAAAGTTGATGGGATTTCACCTGATAACATGTTTTCCTCTAGGGCTAACAATCCCAAATTCCAAAGATTGCCGATTTCTTTTGGGATAGTGCCTTCAATAAATGTTAGACCTAGGTTTAAGGTAGTAAGGTTGATTAGTTTTCCTACCTCTGCAGGAATATTTCCTGAAATGGGATTCCTGTTAAGTCCTAAATATTTAAGACTAGTAGACAGATTTGCTATGGAACGAGGGAGCATGCCGTGGAGTTGATTGTTGCCAAGATCCAATAATTGTAGAAATGTGCAATTGATTAAAGAATCAAAGAATCTCCAATCATCACCAGTGGCCATAATTTGATTTGCAGTGAGGTCAAGCCAGGAAAGGTTTTGTAAGGTTCCTATACTATATGGTATTGTGCCTATGAAATTGTTTGAGTTAAAATCAATCATAGTCATGGCTGAACAATTGGATATGGATATTGGAATATGCCCATTAAAATGATTCAAAGCCACCACTAGGTACTGTAGATTCTTAAATGCATCACAAAAGTTAGAAGGGAGATTTCCATCAAGCTGATTTTTAGTTAAATATACGGCAACCAAGGATGAGAGGTTGTAAATGGAATGTGGTATCTTGCCTGACAAATTGTTTACACTAAGGACAAGGTACTCGAGAGCCTTTAGATTGCCGAGTGAATGCGGGATGAAACCATCTAAATTATTTTCATAAAGAGAAAGAAGTAATAGATGCGTAAGGTTGCCTAAGGTGCTTGGGATGGATTCGATAAGATTATTTCTATGTAGATACAATTCTTTGAGTTTTTCTAGGAAACCAAACTGTGGAGGGATGGTTCCTTGGAGATTATTGTATCTCAGAGAAATAAATTCTAAATTGGAACAGTTACCAAGAGTTGATGGAATGTTTCCGGCAAGGTTATTCACACTCAAATTGAGAGTTTGCAATCTACTCAAATGACCAAGCTCTGCTGGGATGTTTCCAGAAAGCTGGTTGTCTGAAAGATTCAAACTTTTGAGAAATGTGAGATTTGCCAAAGAGGGTGATATACGGCCTGACAAACTAAATGAACCCAGAGAGAGAGCAGTTACTCTGTCGGGATGACGGTTGCCGCACCTTACGCCTTGCCATTGACAATAGTGGAGAGAATCATTCCACGATGATAATGCCCCGAACTGGCCATTAGATATGAGAAACTTGAAGGAGAGAAGTGCAAACTTGTCAGTTTCATTTGTGGTGAAGCTGTTTGATGGAAGATGAAAAGAGAATAAGCATATGAGAAATAAGAGGTGTAAACCTTGCATTTTTTTTTTTTTTTGGGTTTGTCAAGTATTGTAATAGGATATCTCTAATTAATGGCTATCTTATATGATCCTATTTATCATTCAAATAAGTTGGTGGAAGAAGACTATTAGAGTTGACCACACTTGGAATTTTCCAATTGCGAGTCATTGTCTTGTTAAATAGTCACAAATATTTGTTGCAAAGCTGTTTGATGGATAAGAAGCATATGAGAAGAGATGTAAACCTCTCATTTTTATTGGTCATCAAGTGTTGTAAGATGATATCTGTAATTAATGGCCATCACCTTTTATCCTACTTGAGAGGGGAGAATTTCATGCACACCCCTAAAGAATTATGATATTACCTATTTTTCCTTGTAAAATTCATGATATCACATTTGTCCTTCTTAATTTAAAAAATCCACTCATTTATTCAATTTATTGACAAAACTATTAAAACTCATTTTTAATTTATAAAGTATTCATTTTAACCTTTATTAAAAATAAATAAAATATATGTAATTTGTGTAAGTGAAATATTTAGTTATCTAATTGTTTAGTTTTGAGAGCAAATGGTTTATTTCCCATAATAATTACGTAAATTCAGACCAATTCCCATTTTATGGCCATTACAAAATCAGAATTAGCAGCTGAAAACAACAAAGTATCATCCTCATAGTTTAAATTTGATTGGAATTTGCTTGGAAATTCGGAAACTGATACAGCTCCGAGATTTTTATTTTTACCCAAAAAATAAATTATTTTATTATAAATAACCAAAATCACGACAAAATTTTATTTCTACCCAAACCGTAAATAATATTTACGGTTTGAATTCTTAATTCGAACCGTAAATAATATTTACGGTTCGAAGTCACAATTCAAACCGTAAATAATATTTACGGTTCGAATTAAGAATTCAAACCGTAAATATTATTTACGGTTCTAATTAATTAAAAGGTACATTGCATGTAGGCGGGGGGCTACCATCTGCCGGTTCAGGAAGTGGCGGGGGGCTGCATGCCTTCATCCCATCAGGCAGCTTCCAAGCCACCCTCCAAACCACCATGCAACAAATCCAAAAGGTACATTACAATTACATACATTTAATGTTACCATAGCCACTCATCAATCATCATAATTAATTAATGTAAATTTTGTTAAGTAATTAAGTACATCCATTTAATATATATATGTGTGTGTGTGTGTGTGTGTGTGATTCACATGCAGTTGATGCCCATAGTATCGGGGTTCTCAGGTGGAATAAGTGGCAATATCCGTGTACAGTCAGCAATCAAAGACTGTGTAGAACTCCTTGATATGTCATCTGAGCAGCTCCAGTGGTCCTCCGCTTCCTGTGATAACCCCACATCAAATCAAGCGGCGGCTGAAAACCGCCAGTTCGACCTCCAATCATGGTTGAGCGCCGCTCTGACTAATCAAGGCACATGCAAAGAAAGCCTAGCTGCTTCAGGCTCGATACTGGGGTCAATGGGGAAGCGGCTGTGACATCGTGAGTGGCATAGAATTAAAACCGTAAATAATATTTACGGTTTGAATTCTTAATTCGAACCGTAAATATTATTTACGGTTTGAATTGTGACTTCGAACCGTAAATATTATTTACGGTTCGAATTAAGAATTCAAACCGTAAATATTATTTACGGTTTGGATAGAAATAAAATTTTGTCGTGATTTTGGTTATTTATAATAAAATAATTTATTTTTTTGGGTAAAAATAAAAATCTCGGGATACAGCTATATCGGATGATAGGGACGGAAGCAGAATCTGAGTTTTGTGGAAAAATCATTTGAGTGGTGGGTCCCACATGTGAATAATTGGAGTATGATTTGAAGAACTGCTCTGCAACAGTCTAAGTCAAATTTTGTTTGTGATGGATATATTTTATCATATGGGTCTACCTCTCCTTGCCTGTCCACACATCCAAATGTTTATTTATTAGATGTTAACTACCATTTTTCAATGTGAGGTAAAATTATATAATTATTATATTTATGTTTATTTTCGTAAAATAAAAGTTCAGGTCAATATTTATGTCTTTTTTGTAATATTTTAATTGTTACTACCTATATATTTTCTATTAACAAATAAATAATATTTGTTAATAAATAAGTGATAGGTATTTATGTGAACTTTTATTGTCTCTGATAATTATCTATTGGTGTCAACCAGTGATCTCCAAGCTTATGTTTATCCCGACTTAGTAATATTGACGTTTTTTGACGGGGACCAACCCGAGTCAGACTCGAATTCGGATTCAGACTCGCTTTAAGAAGCGTGCAGCAACTATTTAAGAGGATCATATTTTGAGGATTGACCAACCATATTTTCTAGAAATATTAATTGTTGTTTACATTTCCTAGATATCTCTTAATATTTGTTTACATTTCCTAAATTTATATTTCCTAAATTATCATTTAAGTTTTCTTAATTCCTAAGTTACAAATCAATCCCTCCTTGTGGCTATAAAAGGAGACCATTTTGTAAGAGAAAGATAACTTTTGGGATTAATATATTTTCTTATTGAGAGAGTTTATACTCGCCTTTTGCTATTTAGCATTTCTTTGTTACTATTCCACTAAACCGAGTTCGAGACCCGTCACTAGCGGAGTTGAGATCCGGGACCGAGATTGCGTCAAGTGGTATCAGAGCAAGGTTCGACAACCACCTTCGCGCTTGCGTGAAGTTGTATCCCGACAACCACTCCGTTCGACATCCATCTTCAACGACATTTTTTTTTATCCGACAATGGCCGACCCAAACCTTCTCGCCATCCTTGAACGAATGCAACAAAACCAAACCGCGCTACTCGAGCGAATGGATAACAATCAAACCCAACTTATCACCACACTCATGGAACAATTAAACCCGAACAACAACAACCGAGAACAAGAAGGACCCCAAAATCGAGACCAAGTTAATCCTCCAGTTCGTGAGCGTGACCGAAATTGGGACGGTGGTCTTCGAGTAGAAATTCCAGATTTCTCGGGAAGTCTCAAACCCGAAGAGTTTCTCGACTGGACCAACACCGTGGAAGAAGTCTTTGAATTGAAGGATGTACCGCCCGAAAAACGCGTGCCGTTAGTGACAATCCGTTTCCGAGAACGGGCCGCGGCATGGTGGCAAAATTTCAAATACCGTCGCTACCTCGATAATCTTCCACCACTGAATGATTGGAATGAACTCAAGCGCGAGATGAACCATGAATTTTTGCCACTCAACTATCGACAGACTTTATATCAGCAATTTCAGACCCTTTCTCAAGGTCCAAGGAGTGTAGATGAGTACACTCTCGAATTTTATAAGTTAGAAGCTCGAAACCAGTTGAACGAGACGGAGGACCAGCGAGTGGCTCGATACCTTCACGGGCTTCGCCACAACATTCAAGATGCACTCGCCGTACACACCTTTCACAATGTCTCTGAGGCTCAGTCCAAAGCGAAAGTGTTGGAACAACAACAAACTCGTACTCGCAATCTGATCCCGAGAAACACATACCCATCAAACCGTACTCAGCCCGAAACTCTACCAAATTCAAATCAACCTCTCTTTAAACCAAACAACAACCCATCTCCCTCACAAAACCGCACTCCACCTACACTAACCAACCCAATCAACCCTCAGCCACAGAGTAACCGGAAAGCCAATATCCGGTGTCATAGATGTCATGATCTCGGCCACTACGCCAACGAGTGCCCCAAAGCTCGAGTGCAGTATGTTACCGAGCAGGATGAAAATTTCGAGGAGGAAGATGAGTTATATGAAGAGGAAGTCTACGAAGCTAATCCCGACGATGTTTCTGGGGAAAGCTTAGTCACTAGGCGATTGTGCCTAGCCCCACCGACAAAGGAGAATTGGAAGCGGCATGACATTTTTAAAGCTCACTGTTTGATAAGTGGGAAGAAGTGCAATACCATAATTGATTCAGGAAGTTGGGAGAACATCATTTCCGAAGAGGCTGTTAGAAAGCTCAATCTTTCGACTTCAGCGCACCCACATCCCTATAAGCTCGGTTGGGTCAACAAAGATGCTGAAATCATGGTTAATCAAAGGTGCCAGTTTGAGTTCTCTATTGGACCACACTACTCAAACACTGTCCGAGCTGACGTGGTACCGATGGATGCTTCGCATCTGATCTTAGGACGACCGTGGCAATTCGACAACCATGCCGTATACGATGGCCGAAAGCACATATACACCGTACAAGTAGGAGAAAAGAAGGTACAGATCTCGCCAATTCAGAAAGACTTCCTGAATGCTAGAAAAACAGTGTTTTGTGTACCAACAGAAGAATTCGAGCAAGTCCTGGAAGAAGAAGGCATATGTCTAATGGTAGCATCGAGAACATTTCTCGAACCAGAGCAAGATGGCAAGCACCATGGGTTAGCTGAGCCGATCCTCGCCGCCTATAAAGATGTTTTAGGTGAATTGCCAGATGGATTGCCACCATTGCGGGACATTCAACACCAAATCGACTTGGTGCCCGGTGCAAGTTTGCCGAACAAAGCACACTATCGGATGTCGCCCGAACAACATGAGGAGCTTCGTCGACAAGTCCAAGAGCTTCTCGATAAAGGCTTTGTGCGAGAAAGCATAAGTCCATGTGCAGTTCCTGCACTACTAGTTCCTAAGAAGGATGGGACATTCAGAATGTGTGTCGACAGCCGCGCCATTAACCGGATCACTATCAAATACCGGTTTCCCATTCCGAGACTTGAAGACATGCTCGATCAATTGAGCGGTGCGACTATCTTCTCAAAAATAGATCTGAAAAGTGGTTACCATCAAATCCGCATTAAGCCAGGTGATGAGTGAAAGACGGCTTTCAAGACCAAGGAGGGTCTTTTTGAGTGGGTTGTTATGCCGTTCGGCCTTTCAAATGCGCCAAGCACCTTCATGAAAGTAATGAATCAGGTACTTCGGCCTTTTCTAAAAAAATTTGTGGTGGTTTATTTCGATGACATCCTCATCTATAGCCGGATCAAAACCGATCACATCCACCATTTGCGAGAAGTTCTTGAGGCACTCCGAGCCAACCAGCTATTTGCCAACCCAAAGAAGTGCTCTTGGATGGCCCCGACTCTCACTTTCTTGGGCTTTATCGTCTCGGCTCAAGGCATCAGTCCCGATGAAGACAAAGTGCGTGCAATCCAAAGTTGGCCATGTCCGACCACCATTAGTGAGGTTCGATCATTTCTCGGTCTTGCAGGTTTTTACAGGAGGTTTATACAAGGGTATAGCACTATCACCTCGTCAATCACCGATTTACTCAAAAGCAAGACCTTTACATGGACCAAAGAAGCTCAAACCGCTTTCGAGCAACTGAAAACAAGGCTCACACAAGCACCAGTGCTCTCACTACCGAACTTCGATAAGGTGTTTGAAGTCGAGTGTGATGCCTCGATGATTGGTGTTGGAGCTGTACTATCCCAAGATAAGAGACCCGTGGCTTATTTCAGTGAGAAACTAGGTGGCCCGCGCATAAATTACTCGGTGTATGATGTCGAACTCTATGCCATTGTTCAAGCACTTCAACATTGGCGACATTACCTCCTCCCGAAAGAGTTTCTCCTATACACTGACCACCAAGCTCTGAAGTTTGTGCAAAGCCAAAACAAACTGAACACTCGGCATGCGAAATGGGTCATGATGCTGCAAGAATTCACCTTCTCGATCGTACACAAATCGGGGGTAAGCAACAAAGTCGCGGATGCATTGAGTCGCCGATTCAATTTGATCTCGGCAATGAAGAATGTAGTTCTCGGGTTCGAAGAACTACCCCGAGAGTTGCGGGAAGATGCCGAGTTTGGGCCGATAGTCGAAAGCGTAGAATCTAAAGCTCGAGATGACTATTTGCTCCAAGATGGTTATTTTTTTTTCGGAAAGTTACTTTGTATCCCGAACACTTCATTACGATTCTCGATAGTTCAAGAAATCCACAAACAGGGACATTTCGGAGCCGAAAAGACACTACATCTGATTCGAGAGAGATTTTATTGGCCTAACATGTCGAAGGATATCAAGTTGTTTGTCAAGCGGTGCCAAATTTGCCAAGCCGCCAAAGGGACTGACACCAACCAAGGTTTATACACTCCCCTGCCAATTTCAAGTGCACCTTGGCGTGATATTTCAATGGATTTCGTAGTGGGCTTACCGACAACCCGCAAGAAGAATGATAGCATCTTTGTTGTTGTGGATCGATTTAGTAAAATGGCCGTCTTTGCAGCTTGCAAAACAACTATAGATGCGTGTAAAGTTGCCGAGCTCTTCTTTGCTGAGGTTGTACGGCATCACGGACTGCCGGACTCAATAGTGTCAGACCGAGATGTGAAATTTATGAGCCTATTCTGGAAGGAAGTATGGACCCGACTTGGAACTACACTGAAGTTTAGCACCACATGTCACCCACAAACAGATGGTCAAACCGAGGCAGTGAACAGAAGTCAACCGATCAGTCAACCGCTCCTCGAAGTACGCACCATTCTATGTGGTGTACGGGTATCTTCCCCGTGGTCCCCTCGACTTACTACCAGTGCAATATCCAGGCATGAAATCCAAAACTGCTGAGACCCATGCACACAATTTGCAAGAGATCCACAAACAAGTTCGCCAAAACTTGGAGAAGTCGTACGAAAGATACAAGTCTTATGTGGATAAGAAAATGCGCCACATAAATTTTGAGAAAGGAGAACTTGTATGGGTTTATTTGAGTAGGGACCGTTACCCGAAAGGAGACTATAACAAGCTCACACGTCGCAAATTTGGACCCTACAGAGTACTAGAGAAATTTGGCGAGAATGCATACCGTGTCGAGCTGCCCGACGACATTCATATCTCGAACGTGTTCAATGTCCGACACCTCCATAAGTATCATGGCGAGAATTCAAGCTTGAGGTCAAGCTTTCCTCAACCCGGGGAGCATGACGGGGACCAACCCGAGTCAGACTCGAATTCGGATTCAGACTCGCTTTAAGAAGCGTGCAGCAACTATTTAAGAGGATCATATTTTGAGGATTGACCAACCATATTTTCTAGAAATATTAATTGTTGTTTACATTTCCTATATATCTCTTAATATTTGTTTACATTTCCTAAATTTATATTTCCTAAGTTGTCATTTAAGTTTTCTTAATTCCTAAGTTACAAATCAATCCCTCCTTGTGGCTATAAAAGGAGACCATTTTGTAAGAGAAAGATAACTTTTGGGATTAATATATTTTCTTATTGAGAGAGTTTATACTCGCCTTTTGCTATTTAGCATTTCTTTGTTACTATTCCACTAAACCGAGTTCGAGACCCGTCACTAGCGGAGTTGAGATCCGGGACCGAGATTGCGTCATTTTTGTTTATTCCGGATTTTATAAGAAAAATGACAATCAGGGGCGGACACTAAAAATATCTCAAAAATATGTTTTTATTTTTGTACTTTTAAAAAAAAATTACAAAAATATACTTAAACTTAAAAAAATTATAAATTTGTACCTACTCCTGAAATTTTATCTCAAAATATGATTTTGCTTTATGTTTTTTCAAATTAATTATAATCATCCGAAATTTTTTGGATCGTCAAGTGTTATGATAGGATATCTATCTAAATAATGGTTATTTTCTATGATCTTATTTATCATTCAAATAAATTGGTGGAAGAAGACTATCAAGAGTTGACTACCCGCTTGGAATTTTCCGATTGTGAGTCATTGTCTTGTTAAATAGACAAATAATTGTGGCAAAGCTGTTTGATGATAGATGGAATGATAAGAACCATATGAGAAGTAAGAGATGTAAACCTGTCATTTTTCTCGGTCGTCAAGTGTTGTAAGAGGATAATTTTATTTATACCCCTAAAAAAAATTACACAATTATGAACTTTTTTCATCTAAAATTCATAATGTCACATTTATCCTTCTATATTTCAAAAATTCACAAATTTTATTCAATTTATTGACAAAACTATTACAACTGATTTTAAATTTATATAGTACTTATTTTCATCTTTAATAAAAAAATATTTAGTGTTTTAATTGACTGGTTTTGAGAACAAATGATTTATTTTCCATAATAATTGCCTAAAACACAGTATCATCTTCATAGTTTAAATTTGATTGAAATTTGCTTGGAAATTTGATAACTGATTCAGCTATATCGATCGGACCGAATTTTTTATTAATATCCAAATTTAATATTAAATTTCAAAAAATAACCGGATCAGTAACGTTTTTCGAAATTATTTGTAGCAGTCTTTATATTATATTAATTTTTCTTACGGTCATAAAAAATCCGGCATGAAAAATGTTGATCCGGATTATTTGTAGCAGTCTTTCGAATAAATCAAATTATATAGTATTACATCTATTTTTTTTAAAACTATATTAAATATTTGTAATACTTAAATACAAAAAATAAATAAATTATAAATAAAAACTGAAAAATAAAAAAAAAATTCCTATAAAAAAAATTTTCGGAAAAAAAAAAATCCTATTTCCGAAAAAAAAATTTCCGGAAAAAAAAAATCATATTTCCACAAAAAAATTTTCCGGATTTAGCCTATTTCCGGAAAAAAAATTTCCGGAAGTAGCTACCATTTCCGGAAAAAAAATTTCTGGAAAGGGTAGATTTCGAAAAACTTTACTGATCCGGTTATTTTTTGAAATTTAATATTAAATTTGGATATTAATAAAAAATTCGGTCGATCGGATGATAGGAACGGAAGTAGAATCTGAATTTTGTCGTAAATTATTTGAGTGGCGGGTCACACATGTGGAAAATTGGGGTATGACTTGAAGAATTGCTCTGCAACAGTCAAATCAAAATTAATTTGTGATGGATACATTCTATTGTTGACTTATATAATTATTAATATTTATATTTTATCATAAAATAAAAGTTCTGGTATATATATTTTTGTAATATTTTATTTGTTACTAAGTACTAACTATATATTTTCAGTTAACAAATAAATAATTTGTGTTTATAAATAAGTAGATATCTAGATATTTATGTGAACTTTTAGACGCGCTCTTTGATGATTATGATAATTATATCTCTTGATGCCAACCAGTGACCTCCAAGCATATATATGTCAAAAAAAAAAAATATCAGCATGTAAACTTTCAAAAATTATAAATTTTTGCCTACTCCAAAAATTTTTATTTCAAAATATATATGCTTCTTTTTTTTATTTTTTTTCTCAGAAAAATTATAATAGTATATATACCTTTTATTCAAAATAATGCAACACCCGAAATTTTTGTCCCATCCTACTAATTATTCTACCTCCGTCCCTGAAAACAATAATAAAACTATTGCACCAAAACTGATAAAGCATGCATTTGTTCGTAGTGATTGAGCCTACATGCTGACATAGATTGCAAAATATTTCATGTTTGAATTTCATGTTTAATTTTGCTCTTATATCTAACACATTAAATTTTGCTCTTATACCAATTTATTAATGCATGTGTTTGAATTTCATGTTTAATTTTGCTCTTATATCTAACACATTAAATTTTTCGTTTGAGAGAGATTGCAAGAAAATGGGTATGCTAAATATTTGCATACCCAATTTGGTGTCAAGAAAAGATAAATTGGTATATAATGGTAAACCAATTAAGTAATCATATCATATATTGGTTATAACAATATTAGTTGCATAATTTAAAAACTTAAATACCCTGTTGACTTAGTAACAGGTCATACTGTAATATTTATTTATTTTTGGC
Organism: Carex rostrata; assembly: GCA_964058875.1. Lineage (NCBI taxonomy): Eukaryota > Viridiplantae > Streptophyta > Magnoliopsida > Poales > Cyperaceae > Carex > Carex rostrata. The sequence continues at coordinate 195,981 of CAXKVT010000245.1, forward strand.
TCAAGTTAAAAACTGTCTTTTCGCATTGGTTACATTTGTGTGCTGTTGGTTCAAAAGAACAGATAATCTGAGCAGGTACAGTACTATTGAACATTTTTTATGTGACAGAACCTGACTGAATATTGAGTACTTGACAAAATATAGAGAGAGAGATTGACTAATATGTTTTTGGAAGCTCTTCGGCGGAAATGCTACGTACCGAGTCAAATTTCAAAATTTTATATTCAAACGTCGACCTAAGTAGCTCAGTAAATTGGTTATATGTTGAACTTATAGAATACCAATTTTTATAATTTTTATAATTATTTTACTATTTTTTATGATTATACAAAGAATGCAAAAAATAACTTAAAAATAAAAGAAAATTAGCAACAACGAACCTGAAACAGACATGGTAATTATTGGTACAAATCCCATTTTTTTTCTTTTATTTTTTAGGAGGATATTTCTAATTAATGGCTATCTTCTATGATTCTATTTATCATTCAAATAAGTTGGTGGAACAAGACTATCATAATGGACCACACTTGGAATTTTCCTATTGCGAGTCATTATCATTTTAAATAGACACAAATATTTCTCTCTCTCTCTCTCTATATATATATATATATATATATATATATGAGTACGGCTAACGCGCTTCCTCTAGCATATGGGCCGAAATGCTTCCGGTGGAAATTTGAAATTTCAAAATCCAAAAAGTCGATCTAAACCGTTCATCTTCTTCTCCATATTAATATCTGCTTGGAGACCAAATTTTACATTTTTCTGAAATTTTTTACTATTTATTAAGCCACTTTGAAAATTGCTGATCCAACGGTGGCTTGCCAAACAGTAAAAATCAGAAGCTACCGTTGGATCAGCGATTTTCAAAGTGGCTTAATAAATAGTAAACAAATTCAGAAAAATGTAAAATTTGGTCTCCAAGCAGATATTAATATGGAGAAGGAGATGAACGGTTCAGATCGACTTTTTGGATTTTGAAATTTCAAATTTCCACCGGAAGCATTTCGGCCCATATGCTAGAGGAAGCGCGTTAGCCGTACTCTATATATATATATATATATATATATATATATATATATATATATTCTGAGTATATATATATATATTCTGAGTATATATATTTGAGTAGAACTAGGGTGCTCTTAAGCTCACCAAAGTTTTGGTGAGCTTAACTCTAAAATTCATAAAATTAATTTCAAATGACGAATCTGAACCGTTGAAACCCGCCTACCTTACGTGCGATGCATCTACATGTGAAATTTTTAAACATTCGAATTAATTTAGTATAAAGTCAAGTGGTCAAAATTAGAAGGTTAATAAATTAATTTTAGTGCATTCATTTTTGAACTTTTTTTGACCGCTTGACTTTATACTAAATTAATTCGAATGTTTAAAAATTTCACATGTAGATGCATTGCACGTAAGGTAGGCGGGTTTCAACGGTTCGGATTCGTCATTTGAAATCGATTTGATAAGTTTTAGAGTTAAGCTCACCAAAACTTTGGTGAGCTTAAGAGCACCCTTGTTCTACTCTATATATTTCGATGGTGATCCATATCTACTGTTGTTCATGTATGAATTACAGGAAAAAAATTCTCCATAAATTTTCCCTTGTGTCATTCTGAAATAAAAACTGTAAACAAGACTTGAGAATAAAATCCATTAACATGCTTTCGCCTTGTTTTATATATGAGCCGGAGGGTGTCCTTTACCTTCCACGACTCTCATTTTTACTATGTTCTATCTCTAGGCTTGTTATGGTTCTTCTCCTCATTTCAAACTTCTTATTCTTACTTCATTGGACCTTTTGGGTAGTTCTCCCTCTCCTCCTCGTTTCAAAATTCTCCTTCTTACTCTGTTCTATCTCTAGGCATGTTATGGATCTTCTACTTATTCAAAAACTATCTTTCTCACTTCTTCTCATCCTCTCCTTCTTACTTCGTTCTATCTCCAGGCTTATTATAAATCTTCTCCTCCTTTCAAAACTCTCTTTCTTTATTCGTTCAACCTCCAGAATTGTTCTGGCTTTCTTCTACCTTCAACAACTCTCCTTCTTACTCTGTTGTATTTCTAGTCTTGTTATAGCTCTTCTCCTCATTCCAAAACCCTCATTCTTACTCTATTGAATCTTCAGGCTTTTTTTTCACTCTTCTCATCATTCTAAAACTCTCTTTCTAACTTCATTCGACCTCAAGGGTTTTTTTGGCTCTCCTTCACCTTCCACTAGGGGTGTCAATGAGATGGCTAGATTCGAGCTAGGTCCTAGATCAGCTTGTTAATTTTGGACCGAGCTAAAATCAGAGCTGGCTTGGTCCAAGCTAGGTCCTTCCAATAGGGCATCTGAGCTAAAATCTCAACTTGAACTCATGATAAACCAGCCCGAGCTAGCTCGCTAGGTTTGACTGGATCTTATTTTAAAAATAAAATAAATTTTATAACTTTTTGGATCGAGTTGAACCGAGCTAGACAGTATAAAATGTACACAAATTCATACAAATTCACAAATTGATGCCTAGCCAAGCTAGCTTGCGAGCTGGCGAGCAAACTAGGCCCTTCCTTGAACTAGCAAGCTCGAGTGAATCAGGTGCAAGTCATGATATAGCCACGAGCTACGAGCTTTTTTGCCACCCCTACCTTCCACCACTCTCCTTCTTACTCCGTTGTATGTCTAGACTTGTTATTTCTCCTCCTCATTCCAAAAATCTCATTCTTACTTCATTGGACCTTCAGGCTTTTGTTATGGCTTTTCTCCTCAATCCAAATATTTCATGCTTACTCTGTTGAATCTTTAGATTGTTGATGACTCCTCTCCTCATTTCAAAACTCTCTTTCTTACTTTGTTCGACCTTCAAGGTTGTTTTGGCTCTCCCCCACCTTCCACCACTCTCCTTCTTACTTAGTTGTATCTCCAAGCTTGTTATAGCTCCTCTCCCTATTCCAAAACTCTCATTCTTACTTCATTGGACCTTCAGGGTTGTTCTAGCTCACCTCCTTGTTCCATGACTCTCATTCCTATGCCATTTTATCTCCAAGATTGTTATGGCTTTTCTCCTCATTCCAAAACTCTCCTTCTTGCTTCATTCGACCTCTCAGGTTGTTCTAGCTCACCTCCATGTTCGATGACTCTCATTCTCACTATGTTATATCTCTAGGCATGTTATGGATGTTTTCCTCATTTCAAAACTCTCCTTCTTACTTTATTTGACATCTAGTGTAGTTCTGGCTTACCTCCTCGTTCCACAACTCTCATTGTCACTCCCTTGATTCTCCGGGCTTGTTATGTCTCTTCTCCTCGATCCAACACTCTCATCTTTCTCTGTTCTATCTCCAGACATGTTATGGCTCTTCTTCTCATTAGAGAACTCTTTTTCTTACTTCGTTCGACTGACAAGGTTGTTCTGGGTCTCCTCACCATTCTACGACTCTCTGTCTTACATCTCCAGGCTTATTATAGCTCTTCTCCTTTTTTGAAATTTTTTCATTATTCAACCTCCAGGGTTGTCTGACTCTCCTTCTTACTCTATTGTATCTGTAGGGTTGTTATGACTCATCTCCTTATCCCATAACTTGCTATCTTACTTCATTCGACCTTCAGGATTGTTTTGGTTCTCCTCTACCTTCCATAACTCTCATTATCCCTTTGTTGTATCTCTAGGCTTGTTATAGCTCTTCTCCTTATTTCAAACTCCCATTTTTACTTTCTTGGACCTTCAGGGTTTTTATGGCTCTTATCCTTATTCCAACACTATGATTCTTACTCCGTTCTATCTCCAGGCTTGTCTCCTCATTAAATGCCCAATTATCTTGCCATATAGGGACACTACTAGAGTGCTCCAACCACCTTCAATTAGAGTATTGTATTAGGATTGTAAATGCCCATCTTGCCATCTCGAGACACTACTAGAGTGCTCCAAAAACCTTTAATTGGAGAGTTGTATTATGGTTGTAAATGCCCCTATATTGCCATTTGGAGACACTACTAGCGTGCTCCAAACACCTTCAATTGGAGTGTTGTATTAGGGTTGTAAATACCCTATTATCTTCCCATCTAGAGACAGTACTAGAGTACTCCAAACACCTTCAATTGGAGTGCTGTATTACGGTTGTAAAAATCATATTATATTGCTATATAGGGACACTACAAGAGTGCTCCAAAACACCTTCAATTGGAGTGTTGTATTAGGGTTGTAAAAACCATATTATATTGCCATATAGGGACACTACAAAAGTGCTCCAAAACATCTTCAATTGGAGTGTTGTATTAGGGTTGTAAATGCACTATTACACTACCATATAGAGACACTAATATAGTGCTCCAAAACACCTTTAATTGGAGTGTTGTATTAGGGTTATAAATGCCCTATTATCTTTGCATATAGGGACACTACTAGAGTGCTCCAAGCACATTCAATTGGAATAATGTTTTAGGGTTGAAAATGCTTGATTAACTTGCCATATAGGGACACTAGTAGAGTGCTCCAAACACCTTCAATTGGAGTGTTGTATTAGGCTAGTAAATGCCCTATTATCTTGTCACCGGGAAACACTAATAGAGTGCTCACAAAATCTTTAATTGAAGTGTTGTATTAGGATTGTAGATATCCTATTATCTTGCAATCGGGAAATACTACTAGAGTGCTTCAAAACACCTTCAATTAAAGTGTTGTATTAGGATTGTAAATGCCCTATTACACTGTTATATAGAGACCATACTAGAATGCACCAAACACCTTCAATCGGAGTGTTGTATTAGGGTTATAAAAACCATATTATATTGCCATATAGGGACATTACAAGAGTGCTGCAAAACACCTTGAATTGTAGTGATGTATTAGAGTTGTAAATGCCCTATTATACAACCATATAGAGACACTACTAGAGTGCCCCAAAACATCTTCAATTGGAGTGTTGTATTAGGGTTATAAATGCCGTATTATCTTGCCATATAGGAACACTACTAGAGTGCCTCAAACACCTTCAATTGGAGTATTGTATTATGGTTGAAAATGCTCAATTATCTTGCCATATAGGGACACTACTGGAGTGCTCCAAACACCTTCAATTGAAGTGTTGTATTGGACCTGTAAATGCCCTATTATCTTGCCACCGGGAGACACTAATAGAGTGCTCCCAAAACCTTTAATTGGAGTGTTATATTAGGATTGTAAATACCATATTATCTTGCCATCAGGAGACACTATTAGAGCACTCCAAAAATCTTCAATTGGAGTGTTGTATTAGGGCTGTAAATGCCCTATTTTCTTGCCCTCTGGAAAGACTACTAGAGTGCTCCAAACACCTTCAATTGGAGTGTTGTACCTGGGTTGTAAATGCCCCATTATCTTGTCATATAGAGACACAACTAGTGTGCTCCAAACACCTTTTATTTTAGTGTTGCGTTAGGTCTGTAAATGTCGTATTATCTTGCCATCAAGAGACACTACTAGAGTGCTCCAAACATCTTCAATTGGAGTGTTGTATTAGGGATGTAAATGCCCTATTATTTTGTCATATAGAGACACTACTAGAGTGGTCCACACACATTCAATCAGAGTGTTGTATTAGGACTGTAAATGCCCTATTTTCATGCCATCCGGAGACAGTACTAGAATGCTCCAAACACCTTCAATTAGATTGTTGTATTAGGGTTGTAAATGCCCTATTATCTTGCCATCTGGACACACTACTAGAGTACTCCAAACACCTTCAATTGGAGTGTTGTATTAGGGTTCTAAATGCCCTATTATCATGCCATCTGGAGACACAACTAGAGTGCTCCAAACATGCTCAATTGGAATATTGTATTAGGGTTATAAATACCCTATTATCTTGCCATCTTGAGACACCACTAGAACGCTCCAAAAACCTTCAATTGGACTCTAGTATTTGGGCTATAAATGCCATATTATCTTGCCATCTTGTGACACTACTAGAGCGCTACAAAAACCTTCAATTGGGCTATAAATGCCCTATTTTCTTAGCATCTGGAGAAACTACTAGAGCGGTCCAAACACCTTCAATTGGAGTGTTGTATTAGGGTTGTAAATGCCCCATTATCTTGCTATTTGGAGACACTACTAGAGTACTCCAAAGACATCCAATAGGAGTGTTATATTAGGGTTGTAAATGACCTATTATCTTGCCATATAGAGACACTAGAAGAGTGTCCCAAACAACTTCAATTGGAGTGTTGTATTAGGGTTGTAAATGCCCTATTATCTTGCCATTGGGAAACACTACTAGAGTGTTCCAAAACACCTTCAATTGGAGTGTTGTATTAGGGTTGTAAATGCCCAATTATACTATCATATAGAGATCATACTATAATGCTCCAAACACGCAATTGGAGTGTTGTATTAGGGTTGTAAATACCCTATTATCTAGTCATCGGGAACCACTACTAGAGTGGCCCAAACACCTTCAATTGGAGTGTTGTATTAGTGTTGTAAATGTTCTATTATATTGCCATATAAAGATACTACTAGAGTGCTCCAAAATACCTTCAATTGGAGTGTTGTATTAGGGTTGTAAATGCCCTATTATACTGTCATATAGAGACCATACTAGAATGCTCCAAACACCTTTAATATGAGTATTGTATTAGGGTTTTAAAATGCTCTATTATACTACCATATAGAGACACTACTAGAGTGCTCCAAACACCTTCGATTGGTGTGTTGTATTAGCGTTATAAATGCCCTATTATTTTTGCCATATATGGTCACTACTAGAGTGCTCCAAACACCTTCATTTGGAATGTTGTATTTGGGTATTAAATGCCCTATTATCTAGCCATATAGAGACACTACTAGAGTGATCCAAACACCTTCGATTGGAGAGATGTATTAGGGTTGCAAATGCCTTATTATACTGCCATATAGAGACACTACTAGAGCGCTCCAAAAACCTTCGATTAGTGTGTTGTATTAGGGCTATAGATGGCTTATTTTCTTACCATCTGGAGAAACTACTAGAGTGTTCCAAACGCCGTCAATTGGAGTGTCTTTTTAGGGTTGTAAATGCCCAATTATCTTACCATATAGGGACACAACTAGAGCGCTCCAAACACTTTTCAATTGGAGTGTTGTATTAGGGTTGTAAATGCTCTATTATCTTGCCATCGGGAGACACTACTATAGAGTGCTCCAAAACATCTTCAATTGTTGTGTTGTATTAGTGTTGTAAGTGTCCTACAATATTGCCAACTAGAGACACTACTATATAGTGCTCCAAACACCTTCAATTGGATTGTTGTATTAGAGTTGTAAATGCCCTATTATATTGCCATACAAAGACACTACTGGAGCGCTCCAACCACCTTCAATTGGTGTGTTGTATTAGGCCTATAAATGCCCTACTATCTTGCTATGGGGTGACACTACTAGAGTGATCCAAAAACATTTAATTGGAGTGTTGTATTAGGGTTGTAAATGCCCTATGATCTTGCCAAATAGAGACATTAATAGAGTGCTCCAAACACCTTTGATTGGAGAGATATATTACGGTTGCAAAGGCCTTATTATACTGTCATATAGAGACACTACTAGAGCGCTCCAAACACCTTCGATTAGTGTGTTGTATTAGGGCTATAAATGCCCTATTTTCTAACCATCTGGAGAAACTACTAGAGTGTTCCAAACGCCTTCAATTGGAGTGTATTTTTAGGGTTGTAAATGTCCTATTATCTTACCATATAGAGACACTACTAGAGCGCTCCAAACACTTTTCAATTGGAGTGTTGTATTAGGGTTGTAAATGCTCTATTATCTTGCCATAGAGGGACACTACTAGAGTGCTCCATGCATCTTCAATTTGTGTGTTGTATTAGAGCTGTAAATGCCCTATTTTCTTGCCATCGAGAGACACTACTAGAATGCTCCAAACACCTTCAATTGGAGTATTGTATTAGGGTTGTAAAGGCCCTATTATATTGTCATACCAAGACACTACTGGAGAGCTCCAAACACCTTCAATTGGTGTGTTGTATCTGGCCTATAAATGCCCTATTATCTTGCCATCGGGAGACAAACTAGAGTGTTCCAAACTCCTTCAATTTGAGTATTTTTTAGGGTTGTAAATGTCCTATTTATCTTGCCATATAGAGATACTACTAGAGCGCTCCAAAAACCGTCAATTGTAGTGTTGTATTTGGGCTGTAAATGCCTTTTTTTTTTGTCATCTGGAGACACTACTAGAGTGATCCAAAAAACTTCGATTGGAGTGTTGTATTAGGGTTGTAAATGCCATATGATCTTGCTATCGGGAGACACTACTAGAGTGCTCCAAAACATCTTCAATTGTTGTGTTGTATTAGTGTTGTAAATGTCCTACTATATTGCCAAATAGAGACACTGCTATAGAGTGCTCCAAATACTTTCGATTGGAGAGATGTATTAGGGTAGCAAATGCCTTATTATACTGCCATATTGAGACACTACTAGAGTGCTCAAAAATGTCTTCCATTGGAGTGTTGAAAATGCCCAATTATCTTGCGATATATGGTCACTATTAATGTGCTCAAAACACCTTCATTTTGAGTGTTGTACTAGGGTTGTAAATGCCCTATTATCTTGCCATATAGAGACACTACTAGAGTGCTCCAAACACCTTAGATTGGTGTGTTGTATTAGGGCTGTAAAAGCCCAATTTTCTTGCCATCGGGAGACACTACTAGAGTACTCCAAACAACTTCAACTGGAGTGTTGTATTGGACCTGTAGATGCCCAATTATCTTGCTAATGCCCCAAAAATCATTAATTGGAGTGTTGTATTACGATTGCAAATACCCTATTATCTTGCCATCGGGAGACACTACTAGAGTGCTCCAAAAAACTTTTAATTTGAATGTTGTATTAGGGTTGTAAATGCCCTATTATACTATCATATAGAGACCATACTAGAGTGCTCCAAACACCTTCGATTGGTCTGTTGTATTAGGCCTATAAATGCCCTATTATCTTGCCATCCGGAGACACAACTAGTGTTTTCCAAACTCCTTCAATTTGAGTGTTTTTTAGGGTTGTAATTGCCATATTATCTTTCTATATAGAGACACTACTAGAGCGCTCCAAACACCTTCGATTGGTGTGTTGTATTATGGCTGTAAATGCCCAATTTTCTTGCCATCGGGAGACACTACAAGATTGCTCCAAACAACTTCAATTGGAGTGTTGTATTATAATTGTAAATGCCCTATACTAAGACACTACTGGACCGCTCCAAACACCTTCAATTGGTGTGTTGTATTAGGCCTATAAATGCCCTATTATCTTGCTATCGGGAGACACAACTAGTATGTTCCAAACTCCTTCAATTTGAGTGTTTTTTAGAGTTGTAAATGCCCTATTATCTTGTCATATAGAGATACTACTAGAGCGCTCCAAACACCTTGAATTAGAGTGTTGTCTTAGGGCTATAAATGCCCAATTTTCTTGCCATCTGGAGACACTACTAGAGTGCTCAAAAACACCTTCAATTGGAGTGATGTATTACGGTTGTAAATGTCTTATTATACTTCCCTGGAGTGACACTACTAGAGTGCTCCAAACATCTTCCATTGGAGTGTTGTAAATGCCCTATTATATTATCATATAGAGACACTACAAGAGTGCTCCAATCACCATCAATTGGAGTGTTGTATTGGGACTGTAAATGCCCAATTTTCATGTCATCTGGAGACACTACTAGAGTGCTCCAAACATCTTCAACTGGAGTGTTGTATTAGGGTTGTAAATGCCTTATTATCTTGCCATATAGAGACACTTCTAGAGCGCACCAAACACATTCAATTGGAGTGTTGTATTTGGGCTATAAATACCCTATTATCTTGCCGTATAGAGACACTACTACAGCGCTTCAAACACCTTCAATTGGATTGTTGTATTAGGGCTGTAAATGCCCTATTATCTTGCCATTGGGAGAGACTAGTAGAGTGCTCCAAATACCTTCAATTGGAGTGTTGTATTAGGGTTGTCAATGTCCTATTATCTTGCGATATGGAGACACTACTAGAGTGCTCCAAACAGCTTCAATTGGAGCATTACATTCGGGTTGTAAATGTCCTATTATATTACCATCTCGAGACACTACTAGAGAGCTCCATTAACCTTCAATTGGAGTGTTGTATTAGGGTTGTAAATGCCATATTATATTGCCAAATAGCGACACTACTAGAGTGCTCCAAACAATTTCAATTGGAGTGTTGTATTAGGGTTGTAAATGCACTATTATCATGCCATATAGGGACACTAAAAGAGCGGTCCAAGTACCTTCAATTGGATTGTTGTGTTATGGTTATAAATGCTCTATTATCTTTTCCATATAGGCACACTACTAGAGTGCTCCAAACACCTTCAAATGGAGTGTTGTATTAGGGTTTCAAATACCCTATTATCTTGTCATATAGAGACACTACTAGAGTGCTCCAAAGAGCTTCAATTGGAGTATTGTATTAAAGCTATAAATGCCCTATTTTCTTGGCATATGGAGACACTACTGAGTGCTCCAAACAGCTTCAATTGGAGCGTTGTATTAAGGTTGCAAATGTTCTATTATATTACTATCTCGAGACACTACTAGAGCGCTCCAAAAACCTTTAATAGGAGTGTTGTATTAGGGTTGTAAATGCCCTATTATATTGCCATATAGAGACACTACTATAGTGCTCCAAACACTTTCAATTAGAGTGTTGTATTAGGGTTGTAAATGCTATATTATCTTGCCATATAAGGACATTACTAGAGTGCTCCATGCAACTTCAATTGGAGTGTTGTATTAGGGTTGTAAATGACCTATTATCTTGCCATTTGGAGACACTACTAGAGTGCTCGAAACGCCTTCAATTGGAGTGTTGTATTAGGGTTACAAATTCCCTATTATTTGCCATATAGGAACACTGTTACAGTGCTTGAAACACTTTCAACTGGAGTGTTGTATTAGGGTTATAGATGCCCCTATTATCTTGCCACATAGGGACACTACTAGAGTGCTCCAAACATATTCAATTGGAGTGTTGTATTAGGTCTCTAAATGCCCAATTATCTTAAACAACCAAATGTGTTTAGTTAATATAGTAAAATTCTGACCATACTATGGCTTTTGTGGAAATTCAAAAAGTACCATAAGATCACTCAATGTATTTGTACTTTGTTAATAGAGATATTGATTTATAAGCACAGACTGTTTTGCGCTTTGCAAAATACCATAGTCTCACGTTTTATATTAATTTATGTCATATTTTATTACCAAATGACTCCAAGATGTGCTCTCGAGTTTTGGCACTAGTGGAAAAATTGGAATCAGGATCGGCCTATCTAGATCAGCTGTAGTAAACCGATACTAATACCTATCTGGATCAGTTTTATTAATAAAACCGATACTAAAATATAATAAAATCATAGCACATGAACTAATAGGATCGGTTCTAAGCTAAGAACCGATCCAGATACTATCAGGATCGGTTCTAAGCTAAGGACCAATCCTAATTATCAAGTATTAGGATTGGTTCTTAGCCGAAACCGATCCTGATAATATCTGGATCGGTTCTAAGTTAGGAACCGATCCTAATTATTAATTATCAGGATCGGTTCTTAGCTTAGAACTGATCCAGATACTATCAAGATCGGTTCTAAGCTAAGAACTGATCCTGATAGTGCATTTAAAGGCTTTCCTAAGTTCGATTCTTCACAAAATTGCCTACATTACTTAGCGCAGCAGTTATCTTACTGGGCATTAATCAGCTATCTCATCCTTCTTTTCTCAGGTTCATTAGTGATCATTAGCATTTTTTTGCTCTTCTTATCGGAATCGTACACGTACAATGCACGTTCTCTTGGCATAAGCACGATCAATATCCAATGATTTCTGCATGTTAGGTTTGTAGCATGTCATATTCTATAATTTATATGAATTGAAAGAAATATAATAAAATTAGAATATATGTATAACACTAACATCTGATGGTAAGGTATGAATATCAATCTCTTGTCCCGATTTTCTTGGAGTGCTTTCCCTATGTATCGAAGAACACGTCCTCGGCCATCATTCAATAGGGTGGCATTCATTTGACTTGGGTCCATAAAACCAACTTGCTCATCGGGAAATTCCTCATTGATGAATTTGTGCCAATATCTACAAAATAAAGACATACCGGTGACCTCAATTTTATGAAATTTGAATTAAAAGTACTAAATTCTGCAATTATTACGAATATTAAACATAAGTTTTATGTTTTATTTACAACTTTTTTAGATGCCGTACCAAGTGAGATGAAGATCGCTGCACCAAATTTCTCAATAATAGCCAAACTACAAAATTAAACCATCGGAACCTAATTAAGGGATGTATATATGTATAACATATATATGATGCATATGCTAGGGTATATCAAAAGCTCATAATAGCATGCACGTGCAAATATAATTATATCCAAAATTTCTCACAAATTGTCAGAAATATTGGTTAGATTGAACGGAGAAAAAAAACCACCTCTAAAAACGTGTAAAAGATGGATGAGTGATGTGTCCAGTTTTTATATTTGCACTTGCACGACGAGGATGAATACTTTCTCGATAAGGATGAATACTTGTACAACGGACAACTCAAAAGTATATCATCATGGATCTCATTTTAAAGATAAAATTATATCAAAAACATTCGTGGTTTTAGATTTGTAAAATTCCTCACCGATCGTCAGAAATATTGATTAGATTAAACGAAAAAAAAAAATCCCACCTCTAAAAATGTGTCTAGTTTTTTTTTTTTTAAATACTTGATATATTAGATATGAATACTTGATGTGTTATAGATGAATACTTGATGCATTATAGATGAACATGTGCGAGCGCTAGTTGTAAAATCTTTGAAATATTATGTGGTCCCCAAATAGTAAGTGGTCCCCTAAATAGTTAGTAGTTATTGAAGTAGTTAATGACTGAGGGATGAAATGAGAGATTGTTACGGGAGGATAGCTAGGTGCTCCCTAAAAAAATATGAACATTATTTTTTAGACAATATTTCAACAAATATGAAAAAAAACAAAATATATACATACCAATTCTACCCTGAATTAATCAAGAAATCATTTTATATATAATCGTATATAATGAGGGCATGTAATAAGGACCAATTAAACAAAAATGACTTAGATTTGTGGCAAGCAAAACCTTTACCAAGAAAAACATAAAATAAAATCTGATACATTGAACTTGAAAAATGAATGTAGCATCCAACATAAAATAATATAGATAAAAAATGTCACATGCCTTGGCACATGTTAGGATCTTGCATAAAGGCACATAGGTTTTTGTCCATTTTATTCCAGACAATTTGTCCATACTTGAAATAAACAGCAATTCAAATTAAACATATATTAATCACATTTCATATCCCTATGCTTATTTCATTGTATTGCTATTTTTATATTATTTGTACCCAATAATCCTGTTTACCAACAATTAGTGAAATTGGATTCCACCTCCGTCAAACTCGATCCGTGAGTACAAGTTGATTTGAATTTGAACGACTATAAATTGAAATAAGAGTAAACAAAAACAGGGGGGGGGGGGGGGATTATATGGACGAAAATAAATAGCAATTCAAATTAAACATATATTAATTATTCACATTCTATATCCCTGTGCTTATTTCATTTTATTGCTATTTATTTTGTCTGTACTTGATAATCCGATTTACCACCGATTAGTGAAATTTAATTCCACCCCATCAAACTTAATTCATGAATTCTAGTTGATTTGATTGAACAAATGTAAATTGACATAAGAACAAACAAAACTGAGCAGATCATATGGAGAGAAAAAAGAAAAAGAAATATCCTTACCTTTGCATGTGATATGTTATGTGCATCACCACAACCGACAAATTGTGCCAAAACTATAAATTATTATTTTTTATAAGGATCAGAACCACAAGTTTTTAATACAAAAATGCAGTTTTAGAGGTATCCAAGTGTCAATCATAGACCTATATATAAAGACGAAAGTATAGCTGCCCATACAAAGAAATTGACCTACTAACTTATATGTGAAAAAAATGGTGGGGAAAATGGTTGAGAGAGAAAAATGAAAGCCAAGAGAGATTTTAAAGCCACAATGCATGAAGGAGAAATAAACAAATTCAAGAGGATCATTTTTGTTGCTAATTAAGGCTGATTCTACCACCACTAGTGGAAAATATGGAATCAGGATCGGTTATATACACATATCAGTAACGGAATCCAACCGATCCTGATGAAGGCGATACTGATACTATCAGGATCGGTTTTATATTTTTTAAAGAACCGTTCCAAATAGAAACTAATAGGATCGGTTTTTTCATAAAACCGATCTTAATAGTAGTTATCTAGATCAGTTTTTGAATAAAAACCGATCCAGATAGGAACTATTAAGATCAGTTTTTATATAAAAACCGTTCTTGATAATATTTTCGAATATTTTTTTTTATTAAAAATTTCATATCTATATCAGTTTTTGAATAAAAACCGATCCAGAAAGGAACTATTAAGATCAGTTTTTATATAAAAACCGTTCTTGATAATATTTTCGAATATTTTCTTTTATTAAAAATTTCATATCTAGATCAGTTTTTGAATAAAAACCGATCCAGATAGGAACTATTAAGATCAGTTTTTATATAAAAACCGTTCTTGATAATATTTTCGAATATTTTTTTTTATTAAAAATTTCATATCTAGATCAGTTTTTAAATAAAAACCGATCCAGATACGAACTATCAAGATCAGTTTTTATATAAAACCGATCCTGATACTTTTTTTTTTGTTGGAATGAGGATCTGAAATCTGGATCGGTTTTTAAAAAAATAACCGATCATAATAGTAGTAATCTGGATCGGTTGTTTAAAATAACCGATCCTGATGTTTTATTGAAGCTAAAAAAAATATTTTTATTTATTTGACCAGCTTCCATATATATTTTGCTGGCCAGCATCCTAAATATATTTTTTTTTGCACAGTAAGAAACAATAATCAAATATCATATACACATCATAAATTAAATATCATACACATCTTAAATTATTACAAAAAATTCATGTTCATACAAAGTTTTGTGAAGCATTACATATTATAACAAGAAATTTAAATCCAAAAAAAATTAATTAACAAACATACAAGTGACTAATTGAGCTATTTCTTCAATTAACACACATTTATGCAATTAATGTAAAGCACAACAATAAAAAAATCAATAATTACCTCTTTTGCAATCACATCACTTGAGATTAAAAAAGATCCTAAAAATAAAAACAAATGTAACAATTAGATGGAAAAACATTTTACAATAAAAAATACAAAAAAATGTGTTTTTAAAGCATAATAATGAGAAAATTATATAAAGTTAATACCGTAATAGTTGATCGGCCGAGCCGGAGGTGCGAGAGGCTCGGCTTTGAGAGGAAGAGACGGAGAGAAAGAGAGAGAGAGACACGGAGGAGAGGGAGAGACGGAGACAGAGAGAGAGACACAAAGAGTACAGAGGGAGAGACGGAGACAGTGAGAGAGACGCTAAGTTGAAAATGAGAGGCGCGGAATGAAAATAAGAAGAACCATAAGCAGGTTATATAGGGAGTTATCATTAGGATCGGTTGTTTATAAAAAACCGATCCTAATAGTATCAGGATCGGTTTTTTATAAAAAACCGATCCTAATACTAATTTTTTTTGGCGGGACTAACTTTGAAAAAAATAGTATCAGGATCGGTTTTTTATATAAAAACCGATATTGATAAATTTTTTTTTCAAAATGGGTTCTGCAAAAAAAAAAAAAAAAATCAGGATCGGTTTTTTATAAAAAACCGATCCAGATACTATCAGGAACGGTTTTATTGCTAAAAACCGTTCTTGATAATTTTTTTTTTTTTTTTTTTTTTTTTTTTTTTTTTTTTTTTGCTGCAGAACCAACTTTGAAAAAAAATAGTATCAAGATCGGTTTTTTATAAAAAACCGATCCTGATACTATATATAAGAAAGATCACTGCGGTAAACCCCACTCATATTGATGGTCTATCAACCATCAAACGGCTACCATTTATTTTCTTTTCTGTTGATAATGCATGTACACAGATAAATATTAAGAAAAATGTGAAAAATATCAAATTTATTTATTTGTGTTTGTATGGCCAAATCAACTCTACTATGATCAATTTTGTACAATTTTATTATTATTAATGGCATCAAATTGTTAAATGGAATGCAGACCGTTCATTTCTGCATGATCATCCAACGGTGGGTCTGTAATTAAATGACATGTAATAATTTTTAAAATGATCAAGATATAACATGGAACATTAATAACGTAAAAGTGCCGAAGGCCCGACAACTGTAAGTTTTGATCCAACGTAAATTATTTACGGCCGTGCGATGTTGCTATATTGTTTTGCTTTGATGAACTAGTACACGAATCCCGAATTGTATCAAATTTTATAATGGTGAAATTAATATGACATTCTTTCATTTTAACGGTTCCGATCGACCAAATGCTAATATTCGTATTCGTTCCTTCACAACCCCACACAACAAGGGTTCAAGTCCTATGTATATTATTATATGGCACAAGTCATTGATGCATCATGCATGATTGTATAAAAAAATTCAATAGTCAAAATGACTTCAAAATGAAATATCAATGTCAAATAACTAATTATATTATCACATAAATTTTAATAATGTAAATTACATTAATTTTCATCAAAAAATATTTATAATTGAACCATATGCCATATACAACAACCATATATATATTCTATTAATCACCACACTAATTACATATACAACAACCATATAATTGAACCATATGCCATATACAAAAAAATAGTATTAGAATTGGTTATTTGAAATAACTGATTCTAATACTATTTTATTTTCAAAGTTGTTCTTAAAAAAAAAAAAAAAAAAAAAAAAATTATCAAGAACGGTTTTTAGCAATAAAACCGTTCCTGATAGTATTTGGATCGGTTTTATTGCTAAAAACCGATCCAGATGCTATTTTCTGATATATATTTCATTCGTTATATGTATTTAAGTTATCTGAGATATATATATATAACCAGAGATTATTTAAAAAAAAATAAACAACTTGTTTGTGTTTGTATAATTGTTTGTTTAATTATTTATTTGTTATTTATAAATTAATACCATAAAATTAATTGCTTAATTGATGTCATGAACAAATGGAAACAAATTCATATTACCTGAGATAACAAAATATATATGATTAGACCAAGACCATATTGATTCGAATTTTATCAGACGGTTCATATATAGGATGTACATAGGGAATTAAATATCTTTAATTTGACATCTTTAAAGATATTAATTCAATTATAAACCTCTTTTTAAAAAAATATATATACTTGAAAGCTGGCCAGGTTTTACAATGCTACCTTTAAAAAAAAAAAAAAAAAAAAAAAAAAAAAAAAAAAAAAATTATCAAGAACGGTTTTTAGCAATAAAACCGTTCCTGATAGTATTTGGATCGGTTTTATTGCTAAAAACCGATCCAGATGCTATTTTCTGATATATATTTCATTTGTTATATGTATTTAAGTTATCTGAGATATATATATATAACCAGAGATTATTTAAAAAAAAATAAACAACTTGTTTGTGTTTGTATAATTGTTTGTTTAATTATTTATTTGTTATTTATAAATTAATACCATAAAATTAATTGCTTAATTGATGTCATGAACAAATGGAAACGAATTCATATTACCTGAGATAACAAAATATATATGGTTAGACCAAGACCATATTGATTCGAATTTTATCAGACGGTTCATATATAGGATGTACATAGGGAATTAAATATCTTTAATTTGACATCTTTAAAGAAATTAATTCAATTATAAACCTCTTTTTTAAAAAAAAAAATATACTTGAAAGCTGGCCAGGTTTTACAATGCTACCTTTAAAAAAAAAAAAAAAAAAAAAAAAAAAAAAAAAAAAAAATTATCAAGAACGGTTTTTAGCAATAAAACCGTTCCTGATAGTATTTGGATCGGTTTTATTGCTAAAAACCGATCCAGATGCTATTTTCTGATATATATTTCATTTGTTATATGTATTTAAGTTATCTGAGATATATATATATAACCAGAGATTATTTAAAAAAAAATAAACAACTTGTTTGTGTTTGTATAATTGTTTGTTTAATTATTTATTTGTTATTTATAAATTAATACCATAAAATTAATTGCTTAATTGATGTCATGAACAAATGGAAACGAATTCATATTACCTGAGATAACAAAATATATATGATTAGACCAAGACCATATTGATTCGAATTTTATCAGACGGTTCATATATAGGATGTACATAGGGAATTAAATATCTTTAATTTGACATCTTTAAAGATATTAATTCAATTATAAACCTCTTTTTAAAAAAATATATATACTTGAAAGCTGGCCAGGTTTTACAATGCTACCTTTAAAAAAAAAAAAAAAAAAAAAAAAAAAAAAAAATTATCAAAAACGGTTTTTAGCAATAAAACCGTTCCTGATAGTATTTGGATCGGTTTTATTGCTAAAAACCGATCCAGATGCTATTTTCTGATATATATTTCATTTGTTATATGTATTTAAGTTATCTGAGATATATATATATAACCAGAGATTATTTAAAAAAAAATAAACAACTTGTTTGTGTTTGTATAATTGTTTGTTTAATTATTTATTTGTTATTTATAAATTAATACCATAAAATTAATTGCTTAATTGATGTCATGAACAAATGGAAACAAATTCATATTACCTGAGATAACAAAATATATATGATTAGACCAAGACCATATTGATTCGAATTTTATCAGACGGTTCATATATAGGATGTACATAGGGAATTAAATATCTTTAATTTGACATCTTTAAAGATATTAATTCAATTATAAACCTCTTTTTTAAAAAAAAAAATATATACTTGAAAGCTGGCCAGGTTTTACAATGCTACCTTTAAAAAAAAAAAAAAAAAAAAAAAAAAAAAAAAAAAAAAAAATTATCAAGAACGGTTTTTAGCAATAAAACCGTTCCTGATAGTATCTGGATCGGTTTTATTGCTAAAAACCGATCCAGATGCTATTTTCTGATATATTTTAATTTGTTATATGTATTTAAGTTATCTGGATCGGTTATTATGTATAGACCCGATCCAGATGCTATTTTATGATATATTTCAATTAATAAGATTTATTTGAGATATTTTAATTATCAGGATCGGTTTTTGTTGGAAACGGATCCTGATACTATCAGGATCGGTTTTTACTAAAAACTGATCCAAATGATTGAACTATTAGGATCGGTTCTAAAATAAAACCGATCCTGATATTATCAGGATCCGTTTCCACAAAAAACCGATCCTAATAGTAATAAACTAGGATCTGTTGTTACTAAAAACCGATCTGAATAGTTTTTAGGATCGGTTTTTTTAAATAAACCGATACAGATACTTATTAGGATCGGGTGTCCATATAACCGATCCAGATAGGCCGATCCTGATTTCTGTTTTTCCACTAGTGCACCTCTGCAATTTTTATTTTGGCTTGTATTTTTTGTTCTCCAAATTAATTCTTATTTCATATATAGCTATATTTTAGTATGATTACACTATCTCTTTCTCTACAATGCCAAAGAAATTAATTAATTTTTGAGGCAATTTTTGGGTCACAATACCTGATATTATGAAAAAAAATCTCTTGCGTAAAACATCATGTAGATATCAAATGGACGAGTCAAAAGTAAGATATTGGAGAAAATTGAATCCAATTTTTCTCAATTTTACATGGATTAAATTTCCTCCAATTCTCAAATTTGAATCCCATAAACACCGATGGCAACACAACTACCTTAAAATTAAGAAGGCTTTTGAATGAGCAAGTGAAGGTAAGATATTGGAGAAAACCAAACCAGCAGCAAGTCAAGAGAAATGTATTGGTTTGATTTCCTGCAATTCTCACATTCATTGTCTCATAAACTCATAATAATTTCATATTTCTTTCTTGCAAGATTAAAACTGAATATGAGATGTTCTAGAAAACTGAACTGATCATTTAATTCACCAATTATTTGAGAGTAAAATTAAAGTTCGGAGGTATCAAAATTAATTCGTGCTGAAACTAGAATTGTGGGGTAATTTATAGAAAGCAAAACTGAGAAAAATAAAAAGAAAAAGGCAAAGGCATGTATGGTGTGATTTCTCTTTTTCTGGTTCCATGTCATGGATATGGCATGAGGTTTTACCAAGTGAACCAGTAATAATTTTTCTTTTTTCTTTTCACTTTTCAAAGACAGTCTTCTATGCCTTCCTGTTACTTGTGTTGTAACGTCCCTTTTTTATTGCAAAATCACAACAGAATATTGTGTATGTGTGTATATGAGAGAGAGAGAGAAACTTTGGGAAATTCTTCTATGGTCCTGATCACTAAGTGTGTGTTTATTGACGAGTTTGGATCCTCTGAAGTAATACACAATTTGAATTTGGATCCAAATCATCTGAATAATTTTGGCATGAATACTAATAGGGCACCGTAAATTTCAACTTAGACCGAATTGGCACACTGTTACTTACAGGAGATCCAACGGTCTGAATTCAACTTCAAATTCAAAATTTGAGTTACTTACATGAGATCCACACCCTCTGTTGACATGATGAGAAATAATAACTTGGCACACTGGTAGTTTTAAAAGCTAGCTCATGAGATAATATCTGTGTAAATTGTATATTTTCTCAAAACATATGGAGGAGAAATCCAAGCTTTGGAGTCATATAATAAGCGTCCAATTAATGAAATCAAGATTAGTGGGGATGGTTTTGGATATCTCTATCAAAACCATAACGCATGCATCATGAAAGTAGCTAGATATTGATCGATCCCAGAGAAATTTCCTAAACAAAAAAAATGTAAATATCGGTCGGCACAAGATTTTTCCATTGTCTAACTAAATTAAAGATCTCCGGAAGTAATTTATTTTTAGAAAGAAAAAGAGTAAGAATATTATTCATCAGAAACACTTTTGTGTCAACAAGATAAATTAATGGTATATAATAAACCATTAATTTTATACTTACACAAATATAGACATTATATGTCTTTAACAATCACATAATATTAATATTAATACTCAAGATGAATTCCATAACTCATGAACTTCAATTTGTTTCTTTTAATCTTTCTCATCTCAGCAGTTTCACTCGAGCCCTATTCAACTCCATGACAACTTCTTCGATCCTAATGCGCTCCTTTGGAGACAACTTGGAGCACAAGAGGCCACATCGAATCACTGAAACCAAGCAATCATGAACATCCTGTGTTACATTTGCACTATCTCCTCCAACATTGACTGGGAACAGTTTATGGTCAATAATCTCAGTAACACGATCGGAAAAAGCCATCTCAACATACATGTGGAGGTTCAATCCGTCTCTGAATCTTTCGTCGTTGGGGCTTATGCCGGTAAACATCTCAAGCACTAGAATGCCATAGCTGTATGCATCTCCTTCAACCGATGCCTGACCTCCCATACCATATTCTAGAAAAAATGACAAATTAAAATCATTCCCTTCTACAGATTATTCACCAAGATCAGTAACATAGTGTTGTTTTTTCTTCTCAATTCAAACATATGAGCACTTTTTTCATTATGTATGTTGCCAATGTTAATTAGATGCACTGATTTTAACTTGGCCTTCTGAAAGCTTGTGCTAACTTCCTATTCACATATCAATTTGACAGCTAGGAGCTAACTAGGTTGGAACAATCTATTAAGATAATTAAAAGAGCAAATGAGACAATACAGATTATGTGGAAGCTATTCTTTCTGTACCGTGAAAGAGTAAAACAAACTCAAAATAAATAATAAACACACCCACTATAATGTAAGCTGGTCCGTAACTACTTATACCTATATAAATACTAAAACAGAAAATTAATTTCTCATAAGAATAAGCTTGTACCTGGGGCAATATAACCGATGGAACCTCTAAGTCCAGCTGTGCTTCCTGTCAACAGAGAAGACAATAGAATCAGGTTGAACCAGAAATCTGGCTAGCCCGAAATCACCCACATGTGCAGTCATGTCATCATCCAAAAGAACATTGCTAGGTTTAAGGTCACAGTGTATGATTGGAGCGGGCCCATGGTTATGAAGATAATCCAAGGCTGTTGCAACATCGATTGCTATATTCATCCTCTGGATAAGGCTGAGACTCCTAATTAAATGGCCTATTTGTACACATGTCAGGATGCAACCATGTTTCCAAGGTTCTGAAACTCGGAATCGGAATCGGATTTTTGACCGCCGAGTCAGAATCGGATGAATCGGCCGGAATCGGAAGAATCGGATCGGTAACTCGGGTTTTTTTGGCAGAACCCTTGTTTTGTAGCCAAAAAATAGGAAAAATTTAATAAAAATAATTTGCAAAAAAACTATGTTAATTAAGTGTTATATTCCAAAATTTTAAAACATGATTTAATTATTAAGTTGATTATTTCGTCTAATTAATTTTTTTATTAGATTAATGAACAATTAGATTTATTTGAGTAACATAAAATGAATCTAAAATTTAGAAATATAAACGAATCAAATTCGTACATTAAAAATTGGAGGTTAAAAACATAAGATAAAATATAGCACCATAAATAAAGTGTAAATATTCGGTAAATCTAAAATTCGTTACAATCGTGAAACTAAGAAAGGAAATAAATCAAATCATGTAAATAAATAAATAATTGAATTCTAACTAAGAGTAATTAAATTAGGAATTATAAATTGATTTGGTAATTATATGTGTATATATATATATATACTACTTTATATTTAATTAGTCGGATCTAAAAATCAAATTATAAACACGTAAAATACTCGTACGACATTATAAATTGTTACGAATCTTCGATTCGAAATTTGGACGAAAACAGATTTTTAATAAATTAAATGAATACATATTAAGTTTTGGATTGCTTGGACCATTGGATTTAATCCCAACACGAATCTTGAACTCATCCTACACTTTGATTTTTGAATTGATGAAAGGAAGGGATTTAAACCCATTTGAATAAAAATTTCGGGTCCGGCACCGAATTCTCATCCTCTGAGATATCTCATATTTTGCGTGACTTGTTGAAAAACCAAAACCGTTCAAATAAGTTCTGCACAAATCTCAAAGCTCAAATAATACTGGCCCCCTGCGCTATCCTTCTCTTTTTCCCTTCTCTCCCGTTCGCCCCGTTCGCGCAAGAAACAGGAAGCGACACCATGAAACTTCTCTCCAGCGATCTCAGCGATCTCCTCAGCGATCTCCATGAAACTTCTCCTCAGCCGGTCTTCAGCCTTCTCCTCCAGGTACTCATCTCCTCCTACGGCAGAGCACAATCCAGGTTAGTTGGAAATCGGAATTTTTTGAAATGAAATCGGCTCAAATCGGCTCAACTCGGCTTGAATCGGTGTAACTCGGCCGGAAAATCGGAAAATCGGCCGATTCCGGCACTGTTCATCCGAGTTTTGCCGAAAAACTCGCACGGGCGCGAGAATCGGGTAAAACTCGGCTCGGACGCCGCCGATTCCGAGTCGACTCGGCCGAGTCAACTCGGAATCGGCCAATTTTCGGAACCATGCATGTTTCTTGTTAGAAATTTATTTTAAAACTCAAAATTTAAATAATATTTATTTTAATATTAACGGTTTTTTAACTTTATGAATTATAGAGCTATCTGTGAATTAATTTCATTGATACAATTTGTACATAAAAGCTCACTATTTGGCAACAGAAGATCGAATCAAATAAAATAAGTAAACAGGAGCTGTCCATGGTCTCAATGATACAATTGTTTAAATCTTGCCAGTTACTCATTTTAATCAATTGAATTAATTGAGAATAGCATGCGCAAGCATTAAAATCAATTTCTATTTTAGTTGATCTGCATATGCTAACCATTCATTCATATTTGACCGTTTATTTTCTTTTAATACAAAACGGTAATAGAATGAATATCATTTTAATTCTCATAAATGTATAAAATTATTGGTATCAATGTCTATAAATAATACATGATACTTGAAGAGCTAACGATCCAACAATTCATATTCTCTTGCTCTTCCTATTAGCTCTATAATTCATAAATTTAATTTCTATTCTCCCACAAACAAATATTTTATTTATAGAAAACATATTATTCTGCTATCATTGTTGAAAGAAGCTACATCAACCTCTACCACGGTTGCGCCCGAAGGTAGAGGAATACCGGCGTAACTTGGGGCAAGCTTAACCGATTATTCCTGCGCTTAGGACGGGAAGTTGCCTTAGGTCCGCATTTTGCAGCTCCGGGTAATAAAGTTTTAATTATATTCTTGATTATATTTTTAATATAATTTTTATTTATTTTATTGATCAAAATTCAGATTTAAAATTAGTTGGTTAGTTCATATTTTTCCAACAATCTAAGGCAAAAACCCGTAATCTGAATTTGATCAAATTAAATTCTGATTTTAATTATTTTATAAATTGTAGAATTAATTAGTTTACCAAAATGAAAGATAAAAAATCAAAATCAAAATATTGATCATAACAAAAACTATTTCCCTGATTCGGATGGTATTTTGTATGAACTGTCACTGTAATTTGTGATATAAATTTAGCCGTTATGATTACTATGAAATTGTATTTAATTAATATTATTTGATTTAAATTACAATCGGAGAAGTTAGAAATATAAATTTGAGTTTGAATATATGCTGTGATTTATGAAATTAAATTAAGTTCCTTATATATCAATTAATGTTTTCTGTATTGAATACATTAAGAAATTATATTTGTTAATTAACTTCTAATTATGAGAATGATTTCCGCTATAAAAAATAAAATACAAGTTTGTCTTAATTTGTTTATATTATTTAGATCCCAATCATAATCAAAAATCAAAATCTTATTTCTTACTTAGACATTATAGATTTCTTACTAAAATATAAATTTAATTTTAGTAAATGGAAATTTTAATAATAAACTAAAATGATTTTAAGTTGATGTAGTTGTTGATCAATGGAATATTATATAATTGAAATCGAAATAGAAAGTTACGAAAAAGTGAATTAAATATTAAATTGATTAATTTGATATTTAATTACAAAAGTGTTTCTTGTTATCCAATTGTTAGCATATATTTGATATGATAATTATACAAAGTCCGTTAGTAAATATTTGTTAAGTATATAATTGAATGTTATCAATAAAATTCGGAAATCTGATTATTACTCTTAACTCAAGTAATTAAGTTTACAAATTATTTTTCTGAAAAAGAAGAATAAATTATTTAGTAGTGGACATCTTTGTCATAAAAATAAATAGAAAAAAAAAACATTAATTTTTTGACTTATGCTTCATCATTGTTGTTGAATTTTATAACGGATTAATATTATTAATTATTATAAATAAGAAAACTTAAAAGTCCTAATTAATGCTCATATAATTGCCACCTCTGTAATTTAATTGCATGAACCACCTTGATGATCTCTTTAATGAGTAGAGAAAACCAAAATAAACTATGAACGTCTGTTTCTTAAATTAACACATGAAATAAGTGTTAGTTTCATATAATTAAAAAAAAAATATATATATATATAGAGGAATCAACAAGTGATATACAACCCATCTAATCAATATTAATATTGATAATTTCCCTCATCTAATGTCGTCCATATAATTAGATGAAATATTATATTTAATATTGAGAAAGTTGTGACTTGCAAGAGTATAGTATAATTTGAATTTATATGGATGTTTTCTAATTAAATTGTTAATCATGGTAATTATATCTTTAATGTTTATAATTATGTATTTAATGATTGGGAATATTGAACAGAGAATATTAAGCAGTTATATTCTTGAAAGACATTAATTCTCACTTGTCCAATCAGAAAATGCTATGTCATTTTTTGTGTGTGTCTAATCAATATTAAATTGATTGTAGATATCGTTAATTTTATTTTGTGGGACATTAAAATCTGATTTCCAAATGGATATTCTACATTATTAAATTAAACTTGACATTCTATCCAGTCAATTTATAATTTTAAAACAGAATCTACATTTGCAATTGGAGGCCTTATTTTAATACTTTCTTATGGTCATAGTAACCAAAATATATAATTATGTTGAGATATTTTGTTCTCGAATAACTATACAAAACAATCTAGATAATATTTTATTTTTTATTTTAAAAAAAAAAAAAATTTCATGATCAAAATTATATTTTACTTATTACCAACTTCTAAGGAAAATTATCATAATGTAAAACAAATATGATTAGTAATAGTTTACAAACAGAGATAAAACTATTACAATTTAATAATGTTCCATAGTAATATATATTATCTAATATTATACTATTAGTTTCATTGATGCCAAAAGTAAGAATTGTGATATCAAAGGGTTTATTTTGCCAAATAAATGAATATGTCAGTCTTATTTTCAGATTAAATAAAAATGATCCATGACATCTATGTAAAATAAATATGATAAATATTGTAGGATTCCAATTTTATAAATATAATAATAAATCAAAATATTTAATATATTGTTGTCAGGTGAGATTTTAATTATATATTATTATAGTCTGAAAGACTACTCAAATAAAATTGATAATATTCAATACTTCTGAAAATAAAGAAGAAAGAGAAATGTTTGGGTATAATTTAAAAATAATATTAATTAAAATAATTGTGATTAATTTTATTCATTGAGGTTCATTTTAATCAATTAATCATGATGACTAGTTAGCATACATGATTCATAATGTTATGTTAGAAAATAATTAAATAAGATGTCAATCTTACTATTTGATATATAACAGAATAATATGAGAGTTCAAATGTTTATTAAAATATATATAAACCTACCCTAAGTTATATATGGCATGAAATTACAAATGCATAAATTAAATCTTAATTGCACAATACTGATTATGCATTTATAGAATGCTTTAACATTATGTTATATATAGTTAATTGTGGAGATTATATGATATGTATGGCATGAATATTGAATATATGTCCTTGATTTTAATTTTATGAGGAATTGTGATAAAGCTTAATAAGAAAACGAAATGTGGGGGTGCGAAATAAAATGTACTCATTTAATTATTGATCATGATAACTAATATATATATTGATTGTGATTATAGCTAATATGTATTAAATGAGACTACTTGATAATTTTCTCGTATGTTGCAAACAAATGTGAGAATTTAAATTATCATATATCATGACATGAGGTGATAAAAATTTATTGAGATATACATGCTTAATCTATCTTGATGTCTTAAATTACTTTGATTGTATTAGAATGCATGATTTTGACATTCTATTAAAAATACTATTATTGTTAGCTCATATATTTTATTCTAAGTGCGTGTGATTAATTTTATGTCACATGTTGCTACAAAATTAATGATATGCTTTTGAAAGCATTATTTCTAATTATAATAATTTGGTGAATATTATTTTGCAAGTGATTTATAAATAAAAAATAAATTACTTGCATGCTTGAGCAATAAATGATAATTCATTGACATGAAAATGTTAATAATGGACTAAAGTTAAAGTCCATGTGTATATAGGACGAAAGTCCTAGAGTCATTGAGGGGATGGGATTTAGCCTAATGGGCCAATCTGGTGTGGGAACCCAACCTCTGTGATGGGCGATCCCCTGAAGGGGGTTCAATGGGTAAGAACAAGCAGATAGGTTGGCCAAGGAGCACAAGAATATTTTAGATATGGAACTTCCGTTCCAAACCCATCCCTATGGTGATCAGTGCTCCTGTGTAGTGTAATAAGCTGAGTATCCCAAGTCGGTAATTCGCGAGATGTGACTCTACACACATCCCAGAGGGAACTCTTCTATATGAGAATGACCGTATATACAAGGCCGCGGCTACTGAGTTTAGGCAACCCGTAGAATATTCTCATGAAAAAATCAAGTTAATGTGCATGGCCTCAAACGCACAACCCGCGATGTAGTTTTCTGTACTGTGTGTGTAATAATGTAAGTTCCGATCAAAGGAATCGTTGTTCAAGACCTGGTTCACTCCGATCTCCTCGGACTGAAATTATTGACACTAAGCGAAATCAAAACATTTTGCCCAATGCACAGTATAAACAATGGTAGCAGAAATATTTATATATATGTTTTAGTTTATTTTTATTTTTTAAATTAAATTTTGAATTTTGTGGGGGATTGTTAGAAATTTATTTTAAAACTCAAAATTTAAATAATATTTATTTTAATATTAACGGTTTTTTAACTTTATGAATTATAGAGCTATCTGTGAATTAATTTCATTGATACAATTTGTACATAAAAGCTCACTATTTGGCAACAGAAGATCGAATCAAATAAAATAAGTAAACAGGAGCTGTCCATGGTCTCAATGATACAATTGTTTAAATCTTGCCAGTTACTCATTTTAATCAATTGAATTAATTGAGAATAGCATGCGCAAGCATTAAAATCAATTTCTATTTTAGTTGATCTGCATATGCTAACCATTCATTCATATTTGACCGTTTATTTTCTTTTAATACAAAACGGTAATAGAATGAATATCATTTTAATTCTCATAAATGTATAAAATTATTGGTATCAATGTCTATAAATAATACATGATACTTGAAGAGCTAACGATCCAACAATTCATATTCTCTTGCTCTTCCTATTAGCTCTATAATTCATAAATTTAATTTCTATTCTCCCACAAACAAATATTTTATTTATAGAAAACATATTATTCTGCTATCATTGTTGAAAGAAGCTACATCAACCTCTATCACGGTTGCGCCCGAAGGTAGAGGAATACCGGCGTAACTTGGGGCAAGCTTAACCGATTATTCCTGCGCTTAGGACGGGAAGTTGCCTTAGGTCCGCATTTTGCAGCTCCGGGTAATAAAGTTTTAATTATATTCTTGATTATATTTTTAATATAATTTTTATTTATTTTATTGATCAAAATTCAGATTTAAAATTAGTTGATTAGTTCATATTTTTCCAACATTTCTAAGCTGCCATTAGGAATGAACTGAAAAATCAAAGCTTTAAAATCATTACCATGGTGGTTTGTGCTAGAGCATGAACTTAAAACTTTGATAAGGTTTCTGTGTCGAACTTTTCTTAATACCTCACATTCAGACAAGAAACTTTTAGAAGCACCACGTTGATTCAGATTTAGTATCTTCACAGAAACAGTTGTCACGTTCTCAAAATTCATCAGAGCTTTGTAAACAGCTCCAAAGGTACCTCTTCCAATTAGATTCTCCGATGAAAAGTGATCTGTATCCCTGAGAATGTCATTGTATGACACTTTTTGATACTCAGAATTTTTGGCCACAAATGGTAAGGGATTATTCTGAGATCCATTTTTCCAATAAAAACGGGCTATCAAAAACATGATTATACACATGCATATAATACCATCTATGCAACAAATTATTACAACTTGTATTTGTACCATAGGATTTTTTTAAATTACAGTTTGCTACATTTACCATATTAGAAAGAATTTTGATGATTGCTTTATGTTGTCACTATTATAATTTTGATTTTGCTGTCACATCTCTATACTGTAATTCTTAAATTTTTAATTTGGCTTTTACTGATCGCTTTTACCTTTCATTTTTGCATTGTTGTTGGGTTAACGGTTTTCTGTTTTCTATATTTCATATGCTCATTTTTATTTCTAAATCACTGTCTTTGCTGGTAAATTTTTCAATGACTGTTTTTTTTCTTAAACAAATTTAGTTAATTTCCATCAATGGTGGTTTTTTTTAATTAGTGCTTTGGGAAGAGCGGTGGCGGCGGCGCTTTTGAAGCAGAGCGCCACTGAATTCATGGCGTTAATGACAGAGGCTGAGCGACCGATCGACACAATTGTCAGTGCGAGAAGCTCTGCTCGATGGCGTGTGCGCGTAGTAGACCCAAATTGAAAACCTCGCAAAACCCTTTTGGCAAATGGCAATGAAGAAAGTAAATCTGGGTATTTGAATTGGGCCTAAATTTGGGCTGGGAAGCCATTAGGCCTTTTACATGTTTTGTGTTTGGTTAATAACCTCTTTTTTTTTTTTTTTTTTTTTTGCTTTTGATCATGCTATAATCGGAAAGTAAACATGTGCACTGCTGGCTTTACGTATGCATAGAGTATTAACAATATCCTTAACGGGTATACTCTACCCTACCCGCCCGTGCCCGCCGCCCGGGGTATCCGTGCCCGAGCCCGGGTATGGGTCGGGTACGCGGGTAGGGGCAAAAACCGGACCGGACTCACATTTTTGGACCCATACCCGACCTTACCCTACCCGATCTTACCCGTACCCGACTATACCCGACTACCCCTACCCGATACCCGAGTACTGTTCACCTTAATTCAAAATTCAAAAAATCGGTTCCCGCCCACCCGGTGCCATCCCATCCGGACTCGACCGGCCGGACCCACCCGGACCGGACCGGACCGACCGGATGGGATTTTTTTTTTCTGTTATTCTTTAAAAATTTAAATTTTATCCCTCCAATCAAAATTTCTTTAAATACCCCTCTTCCTCCCTTCATTTTCACATCTCCATCTCAATTCTCATTCTCTTAATCTAAATTTCTATTATTCTCAAATTTTAAATTTATTGTTAAAAAAATATATAGTTGTACATTTAATTCCTTCTACAAATACGCAAACAGAATTACGAAGGTATCGAAATTACGAAGTTCGGGACATTCCGCAAGATTTTTCCGCGAGATTTAAAGGTTATATTTAGTTCATGTTAGATTAATTTATTTTTGTAGAGTAAATTTATTTTATGTAGATTTATTGGATGTTAAGTAATTAGATATTTAGATTTGTTAGATTTATTTTATGTTAGATTTGTTAAATTTGTTAGATTTATTGAATATGTTAGATTTATTTAGTTTATGTTAGATTTGTTTTTGTAAATGTTAGATTTATTTTGAATATGTTAGATTTATTTTGAATAGGTTAGATTTAATTTCTGTTTTAAAATTTCTGTTTTTTAATTTCTGTTTTTTAGGTTTATTTTTGTAAATTTTAGATTTATTTTGAATAGGTTAGATTTATTTTTGTAAATGGTAGATTTATTTTGAATAGGTTAGATTTAATTTCTGATTTTTAATTTCTGTTTTTTAATTTCTGTTTTTAAATTTCTGTTTTTAAATTTCTGTTTTTTAATTTCTGTTTTTTAGATTTATTTTTCTAAATGTTAGATTTATTTTGAATAGGTTAGATTTATTTTTGTAAATGTTAGATTTATTTTGAATAGGTTAGATTTAATTTCTGTTTTTTAATTTCTTAGATTTAATTTCTGTTTTTTTGAATAGGTTTAAAATATGACAACTCCTCCTCGCGACGGGATGAAGATTTTGCCTCGAGATTGTCGGCCTCACTTTTTGGCCCCAATATGCCACGATCTCATTATCCACAAAATTATCCGCCTAATTATCTTGATAGTTCTTCCTCCCAAATGCCACCACCTAATTATCCACTAAATTATCCACAAAATTATCCACAAAATTATCAAAGAAGGGACCAAATGCTAGATTTAAATTATCAACAACCCCCACAAATGAGTGCACCGCCACCGTATTATACTTCAAACGATCCAAACGTATTCATTCCACAAGAATAACTTCAACCGACACCATCGTATACATATGGAGGCATGGGCTCTTCTGTAGCATCGAGTCAATTCACTTACACTACCCCTTCGACAGCTGAACCTGAAATTCAAGAAGAAGTAGTCGCTCCTTCGACAAGTAGACCCCCAGAAGCACCAACAGTGAAGAAGACTAAAAGAGAAAGAGCTCCTCCCGATTACAATCAACCGTGGGCGAGATTTTATGACATTACCAAAAATAATAGAGGTATTATGCAATTTCTAGATTGTAAGGTAAAAAATTGCAATAAACATTTTGAGTATAAACTAGGTAGTGGTATGAGCAGCTTTAAAAGACATGCCGAAATGCATGAAAAAAAGCATGAGGAACCAAGTGAAGATGCTGAACCGAAAATAATCCAAACCCTTATTAACGTGGATGGTACCAGAACCAACCCAAAATTCGATGAATAAAAAATGCTTAGTGAATTGGCTCGGTACATTACCCACAAAAAACAACTAATAAGTATGGGTAGTGGCATGAGTTTTTCCCGGTTATGCATTCGGGGGTTAGGCCAACCAATGTACAAGATGATGCATCATAAAAAGATGGTTAGTGAAATAAAAAAACAGTTTCTCTCTAAAAAAGATGACCTTAAAGCTCTATTTGCATACCAAAATAATAAGGTCTCGATTACATCCGATATATGGACTGCCGGTAAACATGGACTTGGATACTCTTGTGTTACCGGGCATTGGATCGATGATCATTGGTTATTACAAAAAATGATATTAAGTTTTGGAGTGCTAGATTCCTCGCACACTGCAAATGTAATTTTCAAATACATTATTTTCGTTTTAGAAGAATATAACCTTAAGAGGGATATAGCTAACAAGGTTTTTTCTATCTCATTCGATAATGCGAGCAACAACATAGCTTCCATTGAGATTTTTAAATGGTCACTAAACCCGATCATGAATGGTGAAATGTTTCACCAAAAGTGTGCGTGCCACATACTTAATCTCGTCGTGAAGGCGGGTCTTAAAACAGAAGCCGTAAAACTATTGATAATTAAATTTAAAAATGCTCTCAACCACGTTGTTTCAAACCAAGAAAGAAAACAAAAGTTTGGGTCTTTGTGTGTCCAATATGGATTTGACAAGTTGAAAGTACCTTGGGATATAGATACCCGTTGGAACTCTACCTGTAGGTTGTTGAACCGATGCATTCCTTACAAAGCTGTCATAGAGGAGTTTTTGAGAAGCTCCACCCCCGAGGCAATACAATTGGAACTCACCGACAGAGAATGGGAGCAACTACAAAGGCTATGCAATTTCCTTCAAACCTTTTTATTAAACATATATTAATTATTCACATTTTATATCCCTGTGCTTATTTCATTTTATTGCTATTTATTTTCTGTACTCAATAATCCGATTTACCACCGATTAGTGAAATTTAATTCCACCCCACCAAACTTAATTCATGAATTCTAGTTGATTTGATTGAACAAATGTAAATTGATATAAGAACAAACAAAACTGAGCAGATCATATGGAGAGAAAAAAGAAAAAGAAATATCCTTACCTTTGCATGTGCATGCATGTGATATGTTCTGTGCATCACCACAACCGACAAATTGTGCCAAAACTATAAATTATTATTTTTTATAAGGATCAGAAACACAAGTATTTAATACAAAAATGCAGTTTTAGAGGTATCCAAGTGTCAATCATAGACCTATATATAAAGACCAAAGTATAGCTGCCCATACAAAGAAATTGACCTACTAACTTATATGTGAAAAAAATGGTGGGGAAAATGGTTGAGAGAGAAAAATGAAAGCCAAGAGAGATTTTAAAGCCACAATGCATGAAGGAGAAATAAACAAATTCAAGAGGATCATTTTTGCTGCTAATTAAGGCTGATTCTACCACCTCTGCAATTTTTATTTTGGCTTGTATTTTTTGTTCTCCAAATTAATTCTTATTTCATATATAGCTCTATTTTAGTATGATTACACTATCTCTTTCTCTACAATGCTAAAGAAATTAATTAATTTTTGAGGCAATTTTTGGGTCACAATACCTGATATTATGAAAAAAAATCTCTTGCGTAAAACATCATGTAGATATCAAATGGACGAGTCAAAAGTAAGATATTGGAGAAAATTGAATCCAATTTTTCTCAATTTTACATGGATTAAATTTCCTCCAATTCTCAAATTTGAATCCCATAAACACTGATGGCAACACAACTACTTTAAAATTAAGAAGGCTTTTGAATGAGCAAGTGAAGATATTGGAGAAAACCAAACCAGCAGCAACTCAAGAGAAATGTATTGGTTTGATTTTCTGCAATTCTCACATTCAATGTCTCATAAACCCGTAATATAATTTCATATTTCTTTCTTGCAAGATTAAAACTGAATATGAGAAGTTCTAGAAAACTGAACTGATAATTTAATTCACCAATTATTTGAGAGTTAAATCAAAGTTCGGAGGTATCAAAATTGCTTCATGCTGAAACTATAATTGTGGGTTAATTTATAGAAAGCAAAACTGAGAAAGAAAAAAAGGCAAAGGCATGTATGGTGTGATTTCTCTTTTTCTGGTTCCATGTCATGGATAGGGCACGAGGTTTTACCAAGTGAACCAGTGATAATCTTTCTTTTTTCTTTTTTCTTTTCACTATTCAAAGACAACCTGAATTTGCCTTCCTGTTACTTGTGTTGTAACGTCCCTTTTTTATTGCAAAATCACAACAGAATATTGTGTATGTGTGTGTATATGAGAGAGAGAGAGAGAAACTTTGGGAAATTCTTCTATGGTCCTGATCACTAAGTGTGTGTGTTTATTGACGAGTTTGGATCCTCTGAAGTAATACACAATTTGAATTTGGATCCAAATCATCTGAATAATTTTGGCATGAATACTAATAGGGCACCGTAAATTTCAACTTAGACCGAATTGGAACACTGTTACTTACAGGAGATCCACACCCTCTGTTGACATGATAAGAAATAATAACTTGGCACACTGGTAGTTTTAAAAGCTAGCTCATGAGATAATATCTGTGTAAATTGTATATTTTCTCAAAACATATGGAGGAGAAATCCAAGCTTTGGAGTCATAGAATAAGCGTCCAATTAATGAAATCAAGATTAGTGGGGATGGTTTTGTAATAAACTGTAAATGGACTCCTCCATTACAGTCTTTAAATTGACATAATATTATTTAGGAAGATATTTAGGAAGATTATAATCTCAGAGAGATTACCGTTTTATTCTTTCTGTTTTTAACTTTTATCACAGCTCATACATTTCTGTAATCGCCTATATAGGCTGTAATCTTCTCTGTTGGAATTTAATACAAAAACTTAGAGCAAATACCAAAATTATTTCTATTCCATTTATTTTCATGGTATCAGAGCTGTACCACTTAGATTGGTACCATGGCTGACGCCGATAACACACCTCAAACACCTCTAGTAATTTCCCCTATACCAGATCCGATTATTCCTTTAAATTTTCCAATAGCCACGAAATTGACAGAGAGCAATTTTCTCACATGGAAATCGCAAATACAGCCTATAGTTCATGGTTTCAATCTCAACAAATACCTGGAGGAACCTCCACCCGAGAAGAAGATACCAGATGCTAACGGTCAACTTCATGACAACCCTATCTTTTCACACTGGGAACGCCAGGATCAACTCCTCTTGGGTTGGATCCGGTCATCTCTGACAGAGATCATGCAATCTCAAGTTTCTTCCTGTGCCACCTCCTACGACCTCTGGAACAACCTCAAGCAATCATATTCTGCTACTTCTCGTGCACGTATCACCGACCTCCGCCGGCAAATCCAAACCACCACCAAGGGTTCAGCTTCGTGCATAGATTACCTTCGAAGGATGCGACGTGTCGCCGATGAGCTCGCATTCATAGGTTCCCCTGTGACTGACGATGACCTAGTCATGTATGTGCTCAATGGATTGGGACCGGAATTCAACTCTTTTGTTGTCTCCGTCACCACCTCCAGCCGGCATCAACCTTACAAGTATCCTGAACTCCATGCATCTCTAATGAGTTATGAGAATCTCTTACAAGGTCAGAACCTCTCTAATGGTTTGCTTCCTTCTCAAAATAATCCAACAACTTTAATTGCTCAAAACCGACCCGGTCAAAACAAATCCAATTATATTGTTCAAAACAAACCCAATTACAACAATCACAACAGGTCTAACCAAAACCACAACCAAAACCGACCCAATTACAATGCTCAAAACCGACCTAATAACCCACCTCAACTTAAACCCCCATACCCTGGCTTCAACTCCAATTCACGCTATGGACCACCCACTCCCCAATCCAACAGCCCCAAACCACCACCTTCTAACTCAAACAAACCACAGTGCCAAATATGTTCCAAATTTGGTCATGTCGCTAAAGCTTGCTATTGGCGGTATGAGACCGATCCCTCCTACCCGTGTGTCCCCTCCACCTTCCAAGCATATGTTGCAAACCCCTCTAGCTCGACCAATCCACCAACCGAATGGGTATTGGACTCAGGTGCTACCAATCATGTCACCAATGACATAAATAATCTCTCCTCCTTCAATTATGGTGGTCAAGACACCCTCCAAATTGGCAATGGTGCGGGACTACCGATTCTTCATATCGGTTCTTCTAACCTCTTTCTCTCTTCTCATTCAATTTCTCTCAAAAATGTCTTACATGTCCCTAATTTCACCAAAAATCTGCTTAGTGTCTCTCAACTTTTACAAGACAACCCTCATCTAACCCTTGAATTTTCTTCTTTCTCTTGCTCTTTCAAGGACCACCTCACCAAGAATACGATCCTTCAAGTTCCATGCACTAATGGCCTCTTCTTCTTCACTCCACCTTGTCATTCACCACCACTAGCTCTCCTAGGTGTTCGTGCTTCGGCCGACTTGTGGCATGCTCGCCTAGGCCACCCTTCTTCTTCTACCACTTTAAATTTACTAAAAACATCCAATTTACCTTGTAATTCAAATAAATTGAGCACTTGTCATGATTGTTTATTGGCTAAGTCTCACAAGTTACCTTTTCCCCCCTCTCATTCTACTTCTACTTTACCTCTAGAACTTGTGCATTCGAATGTTTGGGGCCCTTGCCCTGTTGCCTCGTTTAATGATTTTTGATTTTATGTTATTTTTGTTGATGATTTTTCACGATTCACTTGGATTTATTTTCTAAAAAATAAAAGTGAAGTGCCTCACATTTTCTCTTGCTTCAAAGCTCAAGCCGAAAACTTACTTTCTCACAACATCAAAACATTACGAACCGATGGAGGCACCGAATATCTTCCCATCACAAAACAATTCCCTCATATCATCCACCAAACCACTTGCCCATATACTCCCGAACAAAATGGTCTTGCCGAGCGAAAACATAGACACATTGTAGAACTAGCCTTAGCCATTATGTCACATGCCTCGCTTCCATCAATTTATTGGGATGAAATCTTTTCAAGTGTTGTCTATCTCATAAATCGTTTACCTTCACCTTCAAATTCGGGAAAAATCCCCTACACCGAACTCTTCCATAAACAACCCGACTACTCGTTACTTCGTGTACTAGGTTGTCAATGCTTCCCATATACCCGCCCATATAACTCAAATAAACTTGAAAACCATGCCTTACCTTGCCTTTTTCTCGGTTATTCTACAACACAAAAAGGATACCGTTGCCTTTATTTACCAACCAACAAAATATACATCTCCAGACACGTGCAATTTGATGAACATTTTTTCCCTTTTAAAAACACTACTACCTCTGTCGAACCTGATGCCTCTCAGCCGAATCCCCATTTATTCCAAAATACAAATCAGCTTCTACCTAACCAACATACTATTTCAGCCCAGCTATCTCCTAGCCCACATTTAAATCAAATAACACAAAATACAAATCAGCTATCTCCTAGCCCAAATTTAAATCAAATAACACAAAATACAAATCACCTATCTCTCGGCCCAAGTAATCTCACCTTATCAAGTCCAAATTTAAATACCATACAACCTCTCTCTTCAAATTTCTCCCAACCCGTGGCACCCCTATTTTTACCTACACGGCCTACTACACAACCTTCTACTTCCCAGCCTACTACCCTCCCACCCGTTACCACCTCCTCTCCCCCATCCGATCCAATACCATCTATTCCAACAGATCAAACCGAACAGCACCCTCCTCCTACAGCGCCATCCCCCCTTCCACCTGCCACTCTATCCACTCACTCAATGGTTACTCGAACTCGTGATCACACTCGTCGGGTTCGTACCTTTCCCGATCATGTTGCATTCACCGCCACCATTGAAACTGAACCTACATCTTTTCTTCAAGCAAATTCTAAACCTGAATGGCGATATGCTATGGCCAGTGAGATGAATGCTCTTGCCCAAAATAATACATGGACATTGGTGCCTCCTCAACCGAATCAACAAATTATCGGCTGCAAATGGGTCTATAAAATCAAGCGACGAGCCGATGGTACAATTGATCGTTACAAGGCACGCTTAGTAGCCAAAGGATTCAATCAAATTGAAGGTATTGACTATTTTGATACCTTTAGTCCTGTTGTTAGGCCTACAACTATCCGACTTGTTCTCTCAATTGCGGTTTCTTCCAATTGGCCAATTCGACAATTGGATGTTCATAATGCATTCCTTAATGGTGACCTCACCGAACACGTACTTATGTCCCAACCACCCGGTTTCATTGATCCCGACCATCCTAACCATGTATGCCTTCTTTCTAAGGCTCTTTATAGACTTAAACAATCTTCACGGGCTTGGTTCAACAAACTTAGCTCGGTTCTACTTGCACATGGTTTTAATGCTTCTTGCTATGACCCTTCACTGTTCATTTCACACTCACATGATCACACCACCATGCTCTTGGTTTATGTCGATGACATTTTGATCACCGGCAGCAACACCAATCATATCAATCAATGCATATCTCACCTACAACAAGCCTTCTCTCTCAAAGACCTTGGCCCCCTTAGCTATTTTTTGGGTATTGAAGTACATTCATCGCCTATTGGATTACTTCTTTCCCAAACAAAATACCTCACTGAGATTCTCAACCGAACCCACATGCAAGATGCTAAACCGAGCCCCACCCCTATGGCATCTGATTCCACCCTTTTTAACAAGGATAGTGCTCCTTTTGAAGATCCACATCTCTACCGAAGCATTGTTGGCGCTCTCCAATACGCCACTATCACTCGACCGGATCTTTCCTTCGCTGTCAATAAGGTCTCACAATTCATGCAAGCTCCTACTATCAACCATTGGAGTGCCGTCAAGCGCATTTTGCGTTACATTCGCGGTTCACTTACTCATGGAATCACCATCTACAAGGATTCAACCAAATCAATTCATGCCTATAGTGATGCCGATTGGGCCGGCTCTATTGATGATCGTCGCTCGACTTCTGGTTTTTGCATCTTCTTAGGCCGCAATCTCATTTCATGGAGTGCCAAAAAGCAACCCACTGTATCCCGCTCTAGCACCGAAGCCGAATACCGTAGCCTTGCCATAACTTGTGCCGAAATCCTATGGCTCCAATACCTTCTTCAAGAACTTCATATTCGACTTGATTCGCCACCAACCCTTTGGTGTGATAATCTTGGTGCTACCTTCCTTGCTGCCAATCCAATGTTTCATGCTCGTACAAAGCATGTTGAAATCGACTACCACTTTGTCCGTGAGCGTGTTGTATCCAAAGACCTTTTTGTGCGTTTTTTGTGTTCTAAAGATCAATTGGCAGATGTCCTGACAAAACCACTCCCTACTTCAAGATTTCAATTTCTTCGGTCCAAGCTAGCCGTGACAGACGTCACTTCTGCTTGAGAGGGGCATAATAAACTGTAAATGGACTCCTCCATTACAGTCTTTAAATTGACATAATATTATTTAGGAAGATATTTAGGAAGATTATAATCTCAGAGAGATTACCGTTTTATTCTTTCTGTTTTTAACTTTTATCACAGCTCATACATTTCTGTAATCGCCTATATAGGCTGTAATCTTCTCTGTTGGAATTTAATACAAAAACTTAGAGCAAATACCAAAATTATTTCTATTCCATTTATTTTCATTTTGGATATCTCTATCAAAACCATAACCCATGCATCATGAAAGTAGCTAGATATTGATCGATCCCAGAGAAATTTCCTAAAAAAAAAAAATTAAATATCGGTCGGCACAAGATTTTTCCATTGTCTAACTAAATTAAAGATCTCCGGAAGTAATTTATTTTTAGAAAGAAAAAGAGTAAGAATATTATTCATCAGACACACTTTTGTGCCAACAAGATAAATTAATGGTATATAATAAACCATTAATTTTATACTTACACAAATATAGACATTATATGTCTTTAACAATCACATAATATTAATATTAATACTGAAGATGAATTCCATAGCTCATGAACTTCAATTTGTTTCTTTTAATCTTTCTCATCTCAGCAGCTTCACTCGAGCCCTATTCAACTCCTTGACAACTTCTTCGATCCTAATGCGCTCCTTTGGAGACAACTTGGAGCACAAGAGGCCACATCGAATCACTGTAACCAAGCAATCATGAACATCCTCTGTTACATTTGCATTGTCTCCTCCGACATTGACTAAGAACAGTTTATGGTCGATAATCTCAGCAACACGATCGGAAAAAGCCATCTCAACATACATGTGGAGGTTCAACCCGTCTCTGAATCTTTCGTCAGTGGGGCTTACACCAGTAAACATCTCAAGCACTAGAATGCCATAGCTGTATGCATCTCCTTCAACTGATGCTTGACCTCCCATGCCATATTCTAAAACAAATTAGAAATTACATTCATATCCTTCTACAAATTATTCACCAAGATCAGTAACATAGTGTTGTTTTTTCTTCTCAATTCAAACATACGAGCCCTTTTTTCATTATGTATGTTGCCAATGTTAATTAGATGCACTGATTTTAATTTGGCCTTCTGAAAGCTTGTGCTAATATATTCACATACAAATTTGACAGCTATGAGCTAACTAGGTTGGTACCATCTATTAAGATAATTAAAAGAACATATGAGACAATACAGATTATGTGAAAGCTATTATTTTTGTACTGTGATAGGGTAAAACAAAGCTAAAATAAATAGTAAACACACCCACTATAATATAAGCTGGTCCGTAATTGCCTATGCCTATATAAATAATAAAACTCAAAATTAATTTCTCATAAGAATAAGCTTGTACCTGGGGGAATATAACCGATGGAACCTCTAAGTCCAGCCGTACTTCCTGACAATAGAGAAGACATAGAATCAGGTTGAACTAGAAATCTGGCAAGCCCGAAATCACCCACATGTGCAGTCATGTCTTCATCCAAAAGCACATTACTAGGTTTAAGATCACAATGTACGATTGGAGCGGGGCCATGGTTATGAAGATAGTCCAATGCTGTTGCAACATCGATTGTGATATTCAGCCTCTGGATGAGGCTGAGACTCCTAAATGGCCTATTTGTACAAGCACTGGGATGCAACCATGTTTCTAATCTGCCATTTGGCATGAACTCAAAAATCAAAGCTTTAAAATCATTACCATGGTGGTCAATGCTAGAGCACGAACTTAAAACTTTGATAAGGTTTCTGTGTCGAACTTTTCTTAATACCTCACATTCAGAGAAGAAACTTTTAGAAGCACCACGTTGATTCAGATTCAGTACCTTCACAGCAACAGTTGTCACGTTCTCAATATTCATCGGAGCTTTGTAAACAGCCCCAAAGGTACCTTTTCCAATTAGATTCTCCGATGAAAAATGATCTGTAGCCCTGAGAATGTCATTGTATGACACTTTTTGATACTCTGAATTTTTAGCCACAAATGGTAGGGAATAATTCTGAGATCCCTTTTTCCAACAAAAACGGGCTATCAAAAACATGGTTATACAGAAGCATATAATACCGCCTATGCAACAAATAATTACAATGATAATTCGGGAAAAGTGCTTCTTCTTTTGATTATCTAAAACACATTTGGGTAGATGCATTTCAGGTACTCCGCCACAAAGTTTTGAATTTCCTCTTATGTCTACTGCACTAGAATTCCTGAAAACCCCATATTTCGGCAATTCCCCATCAAAATTGTTGAAAGAAATATTCAAATGCTTAAGTTTCATCTGACCAACAAATTTAGGTACTGGACCAGATAAATCATTGTTGGAGATATCAAACACTAGCAACCCTATCATGTTGCTCAAGGAGAAGGGAATAGACCCATTCAACTGGTTTCCATCAAGATAAAATACTTGAAGTAGTTGGCACCCATCGATTGTGCTAGGAATTGGACCAGATAATTTGTTATTTGATAGGTAAACTTCTACTACATTTTTTAATTGACCAATTTCTGGGGGCAATGATCCATTCAAATAGTTATTTGACAAGTTGAGGATAACAGAAAGTGAATTAAGACTGAAGAGTTCCTTTGGGATTGAGCCAATAAATTTATTATTTGAAAGATATAAGGTATTTAGCAATTGCATATTGCTTAATTCATGTGGGATACTCCCAGTGAATGCATTGTTCTCGAGATGTAGTGCATTCATCTTGGTGAGATTGCCAAAAGTTGATGGGATTTCACCTGAT
This sequence comes from Carex rostrata, assembly GCA_964058875.1. Lineage (NCBI taxonomy): Eukaryota > Viridiplantae > Streptophyta > Magnoliopsida > Poales > Cyperaceae > Carex > Carex rostrata. The sequence continues at coordinate 238,333 of CAXKVT010000245.1, forward strand.
AACATGTTTCCCTTTAGGTATAACCCTCCCAAATTCTCAAGATTTCCGATTTCTTTTGGGATAGTGCCTTCAATAAATGTTTGACTTAGTCCTAAGGTAGTAAGGCCAGTTAGTTTTCCTACCTCGGTAGGAATCTTTCCTGAAATTGGATTCTTGCTAAGTCCAAAATAATAAAGATTAGTTGAGAGATTTGCTATAGAACGAGGTAGGATGCCTTGGAGTAGGTTGTATTCAATACTCAATACTTCTAGAAATGTGCAGTTGATTAAAGAATCAAAGAATCTCCAATCGTCACTGGTGGCCTTAATTTGGTTGTTAGATAGAATAAAAAAAGAAAGGTATTGTAAGGTTCCTATACTATTTGGTATTGTGCCTATGAAATTGTTTGAGCTTATATCAAACCTCCTCATGGCTGTACAATTGGATATGGATATTGGAATCTGCCCATTAAGTTGATTTTCATACAAAATTAGATACTGTAGGTTTTGAAATATATCACAAAAGTTTGAAGGAAGATTTCCATCAAGCTGATTTCGACATAAAGTCAAGTCAATCATTGCTGAGAGGTTGTAAATGGAATGTGGTATCTTGCCTGACAAATAGTTTTGACGGAGGGAAAGGTACTTGAGAGCCTTTAATTGGCCGAGTGAAGGAGGGATGGAACCAACTAAATTATTTTCAAAAACATAAAGAACTGATAGATGCGTAAGGTTACCTAAGGTGCTTGGGATAGATTCTGTAAGATTATTACTACCTAGGTGCAATATTTCCAGTTGTTCTAAGAAACCAAATTGTGGAGGTATACCTCCAACGAGAAAGTTACTTCTCAAATAGATGGTTCTCAAGTTTTTACATTGCATTAGATTGGAAGGGATGGTCCCTTGGAGATTATTGTGCGCCAGAAAAAGAAATTTTAAATTGGAACAATTACCAAGAGTTGATGGAATATTTCCATCAAGGTTATTCACACTCAAACTGAGAATTTGCAATCTACTCAAATGACCAAGCTCTGCTGGAATGTTTCCCTCAAGGTGATTCACACTCAAATTGAGACTTTGCAATCTACTCAAATGACCAAGCTCTGCTGGGATGTTACCAGTAAGCTGGTTATCTGAAAGATTCAATCTTTTGAGAAATGTGAGATTTGCCAAAGAGGGGGGTATATGGCCTGACAAACTTAATGAACCCAGAGAGAGATCAGTTACTCTGTCAGGATGGCGGTTTCCGCACCTTACGCCTTGCCATAGACAATAGTGGAGTGAATCATTCCATGATGATAATGCCTCGAACGAGTCATTAGACATGAGAGACTTGAAGGAGAGAAGTGCAAACTTGTCAGATTCATTTGTGGCAAAGTTGTTTGATGGAAGATGAAAGGAGAATAAGCATATCAGAAGTAAGAGGTGTAAATCTCGCATTTTTTTTTTGGGTTGTCAAGTGTTCTAAGAGGATATCTCTAATTAATGGCTATCTTCTATGAACCTATTTATTATTAAAAAAAGTTGGTGGAAGAAGACTACCAGAGTTGACCACAGTTGGCATTTCCTATTGCGAGTCCTTGTCTTGTTACATAGACAAAAATATATATTCTGAGTATATACATTTCCATGATGATCCATATCTACTGTTGTTCATGTATGAGTTAAAGCGGAAAATTACGGGTATGGATATTTTTCAATATGCAATTCTCAAATTAAAACTGGAAACGAGACTTGAGAAAATCCATTGGCATGGTGTCGCCTTGTTTTTTATGAGCTAGAGGGTGCCATCACCAGAGAAATAAATATTTTACATAACTAAAATGTAATAATGTGTATTTCGTATAGGCAATTAGTATGTATACTGTTGTAACAAGTTAATGCATAGTTAACGCATCATTACCAGTTAATGATATAATTGACCTTTAAAGTTATCCACCTACCAATGGTGACGTGATCCCTATTTTTCTTCAAAATAAAAAAAAAAAGTTATCCACCTACCTTAATTAAAGGTTGTCCACCTGCCTTTCTTTATTAAAAGAGTCAATTAAAGGTTGTCCATTAGTTTATCTTTATTAAAGGTTGTCCAGACCTACATATATAACATTTATGTTCCCGTGCATTGAATTATCGAACAAGAAAATACATTGAAGGAAAGAGCCTTGCTCATGAAATTAAGGGTATGGATTTCATCAATGATTTATCTCCTCTCACATTGTATGAATTTCATTGAAATGTTCTTGCAAAATATGAGCTATTTATTTTAGATGGAAAGATAAGACTGGGATGAATTTGTCGTGTACCGAATGACAGAGGAATTTGATGTATGTTTATTTATATGGATCACCTACCTTATCTCTAATTAAGAATTCAAATATTTTTATAATTAAGGTCAATTGTTTCTTTGTTCAAATTGTTGGCTGCCTGCGAGATTGGGAAGACGAATCAGCCCCACAACAAGTATCCGCATTTCTTAGGATCGGTTGAGCATAGGCACATCACATGAAAACTAGCAAGATAGAAGCTCTCAAACAAGACCAATGAATGCTTTTATCCCGAGACATACGTACCGGTCATCAACAAAATTGTGAGGATTTAGATTTTCATTCATTGAAATTAAACTTTAATTTATTATGTTATAACATGTTGTCATTTCAGGAAGAACAAGAAGTGGCTTTGAAACAGGGCTTGTTGGCCGTTGAACGATACAACGATGTTATGAGAAAATCTCTGCCAAATTCGGAACATCCTGGGAGGGTGAGAGGAGTGGGAGGTCTAATTCCAATCAAAAAAATATACGGGAAGAGCTCAATAAAGAAGAGACACTTTCTCGAGGTCCGAAGCAGAATTTGAAGCGAGAGTGGATAGAAAAGTGGAGGAGAAAGTAAAAGGAATAGAGGAGACATTACAGAGAGAAATGGAGGACAAATTTGCAATGTTGCTTCAGCAGATAATGGGCCAACAAGAAAGGACGTATAGCCCAATAGTCATTCAGAGCAGCTGCCAGTCAGTCAAACTATATGCAAATCTTTCCGATTTTATTGAGGTAATGCAAAACTAAGATGCAAACTCCAGATTTTAATTTATTCGAGTAAATACATATATTTGTACAGGAGGCAGAACTAAGATGCAAACTCCAGATGGTTCTCAATGGGAAAACTGTTGTAGTGGCCTTTGTGACAATTCATGTTCCAGTTGTACAAGGTGGAACAATTCACACTAGGCATATGCCGCCCGACCATGCAAGAGTAATGGTGGATGGCATTTGCGATGTGGACTATCTAGACACCCCATTACCTGTACCAATTGGCGAGCTGAAAACCCTAAAGGATGTCCTCTGCAGTTTCACTGCATGGCTGATGTCTATGATATTGATAGGTTCAGATGAGGTATATTATTATTAAGTTCTTATCCTTCTTAATTTGTATCTATATGATAGAGTTATAGTTGATTTTGGATTTTATTTCAATTTATTATGAAATTTTGCAGGAACCAGGCAAAGAGTTACAAGTTCCTAGTGGTGGGAACGCAACGAGTCACTCCAAGGTGTTTGATGGTATCAATTTTGACAAGCTGGGACGAACATTCAAGCAGCTGCGTGATTGGTTTTCGAAGCTAGATGGCAGTGCATTCAAAATCGATCTGCCACTTGATATTTTATGTTCAACGGACTCCATATACATTTATGCAGATAATTATGCGGCCTTGCTTATACCACGGAAGTAGCTCACTATACCAGTTATTCAGATCTGGATGTTGTGACTTAATATTCGTAATAATTGCAGAATTTAGTACTTTTAATTCAAATTTCACAAAATTGAGATCACCTGTATGCCTTTTTTTGCAAGTATTGGCACAAATTCATCAAGGAGGAATTTCCCGATGAGCAGGTTGGTTTCATGGACCCCATCGAACGAATGCCACCCTGTCGAATGATGAACGAGGTGCTACACTTCAATACATAGGGAAAGCACTCAAAGAAAATCGGGACAAGAGATTGATATTCATACCTTACCATTAGATGTTAGTGTTATATATATATATTCTAATTTTTTTATATTTCTTTCAATTCATATAAATTATAGAATATGACATGCTAGAAACCTAACATACAGAAATCATTGGATATTGGCCTTGCTTATGCCAAGAGAAAGCGCATTGTACGTGTATGATTCTGATAAGAAGAGTAAAAAAAATGCTAATGATCACTGTTTCGGTTGAGGAGTAAGTGTCTTCCTAAATTTTATGTTTGTTTAGAATGCTAATGATTTTTTTTATTGTTTTATCATTTTAAATATCTCTCGTAAGTACTGATTGTTCAATGCGTTCATATTTCAACAGTGTCATCATGAGGGAAATAGGTACTTCTTTAATGGTTCATAACGATTGCAAGGTAATACTTTATATTAAGATATGATTATAGGGACCTAGATGCAAAAATTTGTGAATATGTAGACATATAAGCCATTTGTATGCTCATTAACATACATTTCAATATTTTCAAACTTGTTATATAGTGCCCACAACAACCAGCTGGCTGGCAATGTTCATATTATGTCATGTTGCTCATGCAAGACATAATAAAGGAATTCCTCGAGGATTTTATGAAGTTAAAGGTATATATGCATTTATATATTTTCCAAAAGTAAGTATTATTGCCTCAAATATAATAAAATACACAATTAATTGTGCATGCTCTTCTATCTTTTAAAAAATACAGGATATTCCTGCTAAACATACTGTACAACGCTTGGGCGACCTTCGCCTAATGTGGGTTCAAATTTTACTAAATGAGATAAAGCTGAAAAGAAGTATAACAATTTAGGATGTGTAAACTTAATTTGCATGAATATGAATTTTTTGTAATAATTTAGGATTTGTGTATGATATTTAATTTAGGATGTGTTTGATATTTAATTACTGCTTCTTACTGTCCAAAATATATACTAACCAGCAAAATATAAATGGGAAACTGGCCAAATAAATGAAAATATTTTTTTAGATTCAATAAAAAACCAGGATCGGTTATTTGTAAAAACCGATCTAGATACACATAGATAGGATCGGTTTATGGTTTAATCAATTAACCGATCCAGATTCTGATTTTTATAAAAAAAAATGTTCAAATAACCATTAGGATCGGTTGTTTAAAAAAAACCGATCCTAGTAAGTATTCATCTGGATCAGTTATTTAAACAACTGATCCTAATGGATATATAAAAAAAATGAAAAATAACTATTTGGATCGGTTCGTCTAAACAACCGATCCTAATAGTGGTTGATCTGAATCGGTTGTATAAAAGAACCGATCCAAATAGTTTTCTTTAGGATCGGTTCTTTTATACAACCAATCCAAATAAACTCATATTAGGATCGGTTTTTTAAAAGAACCGATCCTAATAGTTCTAATCTGGATCGGTTGTAGAGAAGAACCAATCCTAATGCAAACTATTTGGATCGGTTATTTAATCGATCCAAATTATTGTAGTATCAGTATCGTCTTGATCAGGATCGGTTTTATTCCGATACTAATATGCGTATATAACCGATTCTGATTCCATATTTTCCACTAGTGTATAATCTTCCAAATAAAAAAAAAACAGCAGGTTAACACGGTACTAATTATAGACAACTAAATCAATATTATTTTTTGTTTGAAAATGTATTGCCTCCCTCTGCACCACAAACTGAACACTCATGTGATTCTCTCTCAAACCTCTGGTCAAGCAGTTAAACTCCCTCGATCCAAAGAAGATAAACAGGCCACCGATGACTGAGACACGCTACTACATTAGGCTTCAGATGAAAAGAGATGGGCAGGACGAACACCTTTGATATAATATTAATTATAAAGTTAGGAGCGGGAACATTTTAATAATTGAATGATTTTAAATGGATTGAGAATTCAATTAAAATGACTGGTGTTCTCAATAGAAAAAAGATAGATAATTTATGTTATGATGTTTTGATTTTTTTTTAATTGAAAAATAATATATAGTTTATGCCATGCTGGTTACCTTATTTTGAATAAAAAAATGTAGATAGTTTATGATATTATTAGAGATTTTTTAAATAGCAAGTTCGACTTTGTACGGGTTCAATATGAATATTTTAATTTCTTAATAAATTTTGTGTTACTTATTGCTCTATGAGATTTTAGATAATGTTAATTGTTAGTAGAAATATAAAATATAATTTTTTAAACAAAAAATGCTATGTAGGATAGCTTTCGTTTATAGCTACGCTATTCGTGGAATCGTGGTAGCTTTTTTTTTAGCCTTTCCGTGATGACGCGATAATCGCTATCTAGAACCTTGAAAATGACTAATTAATATGTATTAAATTTGTTATAAAAAGCATTGATAAATCATTTGTTTGCATAATCACTAATGATTTTTTCGGAAATTGTTCTAATAATTATTATTCAATTATTAGATAATATCTGAGTTATAACAGTTAAATTTGATAATGTTGAAACTTTCATGAAAAATGATAGTTTTCGATTTATGATACTCATAATGCTCACAAAGATCTACTATCATACGTATATATTAATTGGGAAAATATACATGCGACATGATGTTCCACCTTATGTCTCAGGGTGTTACACATGGTCAAATTGTTTGAATTTTATTATTATACTCTCTATATATCCAATAACACACTTAGAAATTTGTCTTTTATTTTTAATTTTATTTGAATTAACTTGATAAAATATATTCCATGTAATCATTGTTCAGTAATCCAATCATTTTTTTTAAATGTGAGAATATCATTTTTAATACAAAATTAATCAATCTAAAATTTGATCCAATCACTACTACAAATTGGGCTCTACTAACGGACAAAAAAGACTTCTAATAACGGTTTTCTCACTGTTAGTGGTCAACACGATAGAATTTGGGGGGGTGGGGGGTGTGGGGAGGGGGGGCGGGGTACTAAAACCGCTAGAAAAGAGTAGTTTTTCTACCACTTGAAACTAATAGAATGGTTGCTCTATGCATAAAAAAAGAGTAGTTTTTCTAGCGGTTTTAGTTAAAACCGCTAGAAAAGAGTAGTTTTTGTACGGGTTATGTACTTGAAATCGATAGAAGGGTTGCTCTTTGCATTAAAGAAATCCCTTCAGAAAGAGGGTAATAGCTTTGACCAAAAGTTGATCGGTTCTCGTAGGAAACTCCGTTTTCAGCGTTCGACTACTTTTCAGAAAGCTCGTGATGATGAGATATTGATTTTGATGTAATTAATGATTTACATTCAAGGGATGGTCGGCGCAGTTGGAATTGTAGAAAAAAATGTTTAGAGCCTCAAAACTGCAATTGAAATTATTGATTGATAACAGTAAGTAATAAAACTGATTTCAAATGCAAAAAGTACCTTCATTATGCCAACGAGCAACAATGCCACACTATTTCAAAAGACAAAGGTGATGAGACAGATAATCCTTGTACGTTATAAAATCAGCACTCAAATCGGCCAACAAATTATAGAACATATATAGAATTACCTTCATTATTCTAACGAGCAACAATCCCCCACTTTTCAAAAGAACAAACTAATTAGACAAATAATCCTTCTATGTTATGAACCCACCGCTCAAATCAACCTACTTTTACCAAGCGGCTAGGGTTTGAGAGAATCAGATATGGGAGAAGAGAGGATCCGAGATAGGGTTGGACATTGAGATGGAGAAGAGAGGATGTGAGAAATGGAAGAAGAGACGACCCAGACGATGAAGAAGGAGAGTGTTTGTGAGGAGCGGGAACTTAGTAAAAATGGTAGAAATTTCAGTTTTAAGTTAGAATTCAAGATGGTCTTCTTCTATCAATTCCATGTGTAGAACTAATAATAGAAGTTGACAAAAAATATTCTACCGGTTTTACAGTAAAAAAAGATAGAAAAAAAGATATTTTTCTTTCGGTTCAAGTGTAGAACCGATAGAAGAAATGTGATACTTATTATATTGGTTCTACAGTAATAAACCAATAGAATAAGGTAATCTTCTTCTATCGGTTCTAAGTCTAGGACTAATAGAATTAATGTGACACTTCTTCCATCGGTTCTAAAGAACAAACTGATAGAAATAGTTTAACTTCTAACGGTTCACTGTTTCTAAAGAACAAACCGATATTTTCTATCGGGTTTTATTGTAAAACAGATAAAAAAAAAAAGATTGAATTAATTTCCAAACTTACCACAATACCTATGTACTTTCGGTTTTGACCGAAAATGCTTCGAACCATTAGAAATCAGGCATGAGAATCCCATTTTTGTAGTAGTAGAGAATCCTATTATTCATTATTGCCCATATATGTTCCATTATGTCAATCTCATATTACAACTGTAAACAAGACTTGAGAAAATCCATTGACATGCTGTCGCCTTGTTTTATTATATGAGCTAGAGGGTGTATGTCTTTACCAGAAATAAACAATATTCATTTACCTGCTTGACAGCCTAGAATGATTGCATTTTTGATACTCTTTCTGAATTTATTTTCAAGCCTAATATCTGTTCAGAACCTGCTAAAGCTCATAGTTAGCTAGAATCAGCATAGTATCGATCATCTGCATAGTTAAGTTTCATTGGAATAATAGATGCAAGAAATTAAATTTTCCTAGGTAGGCCTTGCTAAATTTAATTGGAATTTGCGTGGAAATTTGATAACAGCTATATCGGATGATATATAGGAACAGAAGTACGTAGGATCTGAATTTCGTGGAAAAATTATTCCGGGCCCCACAGGTAGAAAATTGGGGTATGACTTGAAAATTGTTACATAGTTTGATCCTGTGGACGTTTGATGGAATGGCTATCATCTAGTCTCCAACTTTTGGTAACCTCTTATTGAAAAGGCCGGAAGGTGTCAAAACTGACTAGATTATCAATACGTGACGACAAGCCAACTAACTTTCAAAAAAGAAAAAATAATAAAAGAACGTATGGCAGGTTAACACGGTACTAATAGACCACTGAATCAATATTCTTTCTTTGTTTGGCAATGACCACTGCATTCCTCTGTATCCAAGGGTGGATTTAGAATTTCAGTCAGGGGTAGACACAAAATGCACACACTTTTTGAAATTTGTACATGAAAAAAAATAGTACTATACGAAACTTGCATAGAAAAATTACCCGTAATCATTTCTATTTAGGTTCAAAAACATGAGTAGAACTAGGGTGTTCTTAAGCTCACCAAAGTGTTTGGTGAGCTTAACTCCAAAACCCATCAAATCGGTTTCAAATAACGAATTTGAACCGTTGAAATCCGCCTACCTTACGAGTGATGTGTCTACATATGAAAATTTTAAACATTCGAATTAATTTAGTATAAAGTCAAGCAGTCAAAAAACGTTCAAAAAATGAATGCACTAAAATTAATTTATTAACCTTCTAATTTTGACCGATTGACTTTATACTAAATTAATTCAAATATTTAAAATTTTCACATGTAGACGCATCACTCGTAAGGTAAGCGGGTTCCAACGGTTCGGATTCGTCATTTGAAACCGATTTGATGGGTTTTGAAGTTAAGCTTACCAAACACTTTGGTGAGCTTAAGAACACCCTAGTTCTACTCCAAAAACATAACCTAGTATGATTGTTTATGCTGAAATTTTATTTGTAAAATCTAGAGTTCAATTTTATATTTTTTTTTCTTTTAACACACTAGATATTATACAGACTTTGTATATTAAACAATGAAAATAATCTAACAGAAATTATTTGGAACCTCTGCTTTCATTTAATTTGATTAGGATACAAATTTGAGATAAAACTTTCATTTAATTTTAGGAATTATGAAGTTATTTTTAAAGTTTTTTAAAATCATCAACTAATCTGGTGTCAATAGATCTTCATCCTTTAGTAGAATATATATTGAAATAACTCACAAATTAAAATTGGTGAATTCTCGAGACAAAAATAGGTTAAAGTTGTTTAAGAAATAATTGCCAAGTTGTTTTTATAGAAGTAGAGAGTATGTTTTGAAATTGTGTAAGAGTACGTTTGAATTCCAAATTGATATAGTAAATGTAAACAATGTTTCATTCAAAAAAATATAAAGTTAATTTATAAAATATATTTCAATTATAAGGATGTAAAATCGAAAAAAATATAAATAGAAAATATTGCTATTTATATTGAATATCAGTATTGAAATTAATTATATGATAGTTTTTAAAATTATTAATGTGCGAACAAATCATTTTCTACAACTATAATTAATTGTCAAAATAAAAAAGTTACTAAAGATGAGCTACAAATTAAACCTATATATAGCACCCTAAATATATGATCCAGACCATTCACAAATTTTGTTCGTAAATCATAGATGAAGAGCAGAAGCTCGGAAACTCTCCAGTCCCTTGCGCATTTAATCATCTTATAATTCAAATTCTTTGTATTTTGTTTCTCTGACAGTTTCGTACAGCGAGTCATTATAGTAATTCCAAATATAGTACATAAAATCACTATAGGCTTCACCCCCCATAATCCACCCACAGAATACATCAGTCTCTCTCTAATAAATCAACTATGTGGGCCGTGCTTTTCAAAGAATTATGGGCCAGGGGTGGGCATTTCAACTATGTGGGCCGTGCTTTCATTGAATTCTGGGCTTTTATGGATTCGCCTTTGTCTGCACCACAACCGAACACTCATGTCATTCTCTCACAAACCAGTGGTCACGCAGTCAAACTCCCTCCCAAGAAGATGAACAGGCCACCGGTGACTAAGCCATGCCACTGCATTAGGCTCCAGATGAAAAGAGATGATGGCATGACGAACAACTTTTGTATAACATTAGTTATGAAGTTTCTTTTTGGTACATTTAAGTTTAACTGGTTAATAGAATTAGTTACGTTTGATTGTTAGTTAGTATTCTATTAATTGTACTTAGTGAAGTTTTTAAGAGAATGTTAGAAATATTATTAGAGTTGTTAAGAGACTGTTAGTGGTAGAATTGTAATTAGACAAGACTCTATATAGAGTACCTATTGTAATTAATCAACACAATTAACGAAATACAATTTCATTTCTATTTATCTCTAAAATCCTTTATGGTATCAGAGCTTCGATAAAGTGAAATTAGGGTTAATTACGTCTATTCCAGGATTTATATCTATTCCAGTTTATAATGAAAATCCATTATTCCAAAATTAAGCATAATTCTAGTACAGTCTAAACCTCTCTATTCTTCCCTATACCCAGAATAACTCCATATTCTTCAGATTTTCCCTTTATTATCCTTTCCAAATCTCTCTCAACAGATCTACCTCCCTATTCCCTCTATTCTCCACTAATTTCTAATCCCTTCCTATTCTATGACTAACAGCCTCTTCACAACTATAACAAGATTTCTAACATCCTCTTGACAAACGTAACAGGACACCAGTTGTAATCGACCCATTTATTGAAATAACTAACTCCATTTCGAAAACTAGCATTTGCTCTTGTAGCATAGGCAATACTCTATAAAAGTACAAAGAAGCTGCCAAAGATAAAACTAATTATATATATTTTTTCTAAAACTAGGCAGAAGCTGCCAAGTGTAAAAGTAATTATATTTAACCAAAGCAATTTCAATATATTGGGCCGAGGAATGAGGCTTTTGTTAGTTAAAAGGTAATTAGTCTTAACTAATTCAAGAGACCCCTCCTCTTCTTTTACATGCTTTTGTCTTGGGCTCATAGCCTGTTGGGCCTTTTTTATTTTTGTTTTTTAGCTTTAGATTATTCAATAATCGGAAAGTAAACATGTGGCCATTGCAGCACTAGAGATTGATGGCACAAAAGAAGGTGGAGCACAGGTTTCCGCACAGAAAGAGATGTAGACAATCCGGCAGATATCCCTCTTGTATTGCTTTCCACGTGGCATTGTAGCACTCGACTAGGCAGCTTGTGCCGCCCCCTCACATGTCTCTCACGTGTAGCGACTGCTGCTGCAGTGCATCAGTAACTGGATGCGTCCAGTGCCTATAAATTTAATATTTTTTCGATTTAAATAAATTTTTTTTTTCAAAATTATATGAGCCAACTGAAATTTCCGAATCAGATGGATAATATATAGAATTTATCTCACCTAAGTAACAGAATATTTATGTTTATATTTGAACCGTCGGATCAAAATCCTCACAAATATTAAAGAGACTCGTACAATTCACCTAAGAATTTGCATTGAAATCGGGGTTACTTTGGCCTTTTTTATTAATTATTTTTTTATTTTATTTATTTCTTTAAATAAGGAGTTAAAATATATGATAAGAATATATGAGAAATATTGGATGTAGTAAGATTTGAAATATGTAAATTATTTAGTATTATTTAAAAAAGATGAAAGAATCAGGAATAAAAAACTTTAAAAAAAGATATCTGTTGTTATAAATTAAACTACATTCCAAATATAGAAATCTAATATATGTGTTGTTATTTAGCCGATATTTCAACTATATATATATATGAAAAAAGGCAAAATATATACATACCATATACTTACCCTGAATCAATCAATAAATAATTCTAATCACATAATTGCAATATAATCTAATATATGGGATATCTGACTGGTTTTGCAATTTTCTATAAATAATCATTTTAATTGAGGACTTGTAATAATAAGGAGATGTTCAGCAAGTTGTGAAAATTAATTTCAACCAGAATCCAAGACAAACCACTATTTTCTTACAATACTAAATTATTTAAACATTGTAATTACATCTAAAGACATTGAAAAAAAAAAGTTGAACTAAATATACTTTGGTTGAAAGCAAAAAAATTAGAGGAATATATGAGAAAATTTTGGATGTAGTAAGATCTGAAATATGTAAATTACTTAGTATTATTTACAAAAATGTTAGAATAGGGAATAAAAATCTTTTGAAAAAAAGATATTTGTTGTTATATATAAAACTACATCTCCAAATATAGAAATTTAATACGTGTTTGTATATTAAAATATTGTCTAAACATTATTCTTTAGCCGATAATTCAACTATATATATAATATGAAAAAGGCAAAATATATACATACCATATCTACCCTGAATCAATCAATAAATAATTCTAATCACATAATTGTAATATATCCTATATATGGGCATGTAATAAGGAGAGATGTTTAGCTAAGTTATCAAAATTGATTTCAACAATAATCCAAAGAAATTAAAAAAAATATATTGAACTCAATATACTTTGGTTGAAAGCAGAATTTGATCTTGAGAAATGAAGCCGGACAGTACTTTTGTTAGACCATTAGCATCACAAATTAAACAAAAAATAACTTAGCTTTGTGGCAAACAAAACCTTTACCAAGGAAAAAAAAGAATAACATAGAATCAGATGCATTGAACTTGAAAACTGAGTGTAGCATATATATGACAAAAAATAATAGAGAAAAACAATGTCACATGCCTTGGCACATGTTAGGATCATGCATCAAGGCACATGGTTTTGTCCATTTTATTCCAGACAATTTGCCCATACTTAGATAAATATCACTTCAAATTTAACATTTGTTAATCACATTTCATATACCTATGCTTATTTCATTTTATTGCTATTTTATATTGTATGTACCCAATAATCTGATTTACCAACAATTAGTGCAATTTCATTCACCCCTATCAAATTTGATCACTGGGTACACATTCATTTAAATTGAAAAAAAACAAATAAAAACAACAATAAATAAAAAAAGAAGCATATCATATGGAGAAAAAGAAAAAGAAATATTCTTACCTTTGCATGTGCATGTGATATGTTATGTGCATCACAAAAACCAACAAATTCTCCCAAAACTATAAATTATTATTTTTTATAAGGATCAGAAACACAAATTTTTAATGCAAAAATGCAGTTTACAGTTATCCAAGTGCCAATCATAGACCTATATATAAAGACCAAAGCATAGCTGCTGATACAGAGAAATTAACCTAGCAACTTAATTATATTGGAAAAAAAAAATGGTGGGGAAAATAATTGAGAGAGAAAAATCAAAGCAAAGAGAGATTTTAAAGCTACAATGCATGAAGGAGAAAGAAAGCAAATTCAAGAGGAGCATTTTTGCTGCTGAGGCTGGTTCTACCACCTCTGCAATTTTTATTTTGGCTTGTATTTTTTTGTTCCCCTTCAAATTAATTCTTAGTTTGTATGTAGCTATAATTTTTAGTATGATCACACAATCTCTTTCTCTACATGTTCTAGCTACAGGAATTAATTTATTTTTGATGTAATTTTTGGGTCACAATACCTTATATTATGAAAAAAAAAAAATCTTGTCTGAAACATCTGGTTGATATCCAACGGACAAATAAAAAATAAGATATTGGAGGAAATTGAATCCAAAATTTCCTCAATGGCACATGGATTAAATTTCCTCCAATTCTCATATTTGAATCCCATAAACACCAATAAGAGTCGTGAGAGTGTGAGAGTGTGAGTGTGTGTGTGTGTGTGTGTATCGACATGGCAACACAGCTACCTTACATTTAAGAAGGCTTTTGAATGAGCAAGTGAAGGTAATTATATTGGAGAAAACCAAACCAACATCAACTCAAGGAAACAGAGAAATGTATTGGTTTGATTTCCTGCAATCTCACATTCAATTACCCATATATGATTTCATATTTTCTTTCTTGTAAGATTAAAGTTGAATACGAGATGTTGGAGAAAACTGAACTCATTTAATTCGCCAATTATTTGAAGTAAAAAGTTCAATTCCTCCCAACTCTCATTTTCAGAACAACCATTAATTCATTCTCAAACTAGAATAATTGTGGGGTAATTTATAGAAACATAATCTGAGAAAAAGAAAGGCAAAGGCATGTATGGTTTGATTTTACCTTTTCTTCCATGTCATGGATATGGAATTGCGTGTGTATGAGAGAGAAACTTTGAAATATTCATCTATGCTTGTTCTCATTAAGTGTGTGTGTTTGTTGACGAGTTCGAATCCTCTAAAGTAATCTAAAATTTGAGATTGGTTCCAAATCATCCGATTAGTTTTGGCATGAATATTAAAAGGACTCCTTAAATTTCAACTTAGACTGAATTAGACCGGGTTCTGATTAAACTGTATAAATTCAAATTCACAATTTGGGTTACTTCAGGAGATACAAGCCCTCTGTTGACATGCACATTGTATATTTGTGCAAATTGTATATTTTCTCATGTTAGTTTTAAAAGCGCTCATGAGACAATATTTGTGCAAATGGTATATTTTCTCAAAAGATACGGAGGAGAATCCAAGCTTTGGAGAATAGCGGACTTAGCGCAATGGCGCGAGCCCTGTCTCTCAACGGAGAAAAAAGAGTAAGAACATTATTCATAAGAAACACTTTGGTGCCAACAAGATAAATTAATGGATATAATATATCATTAATTTTATACATACACAAATATCGACATTGTATGTACTTAACAACCACATGATATTAATATTAATACTCAAGGTTAATTACATAGCTCATGAACTTCAATTTGTTTCTTTTGATCTTTCTCATCTCAGCAGCTTCACTTGAGCCCTATTCAACTCCTTGACAACTTCTTCGATCCTAATGCGCTCCTTTGGAGACAACTTGGAGCACAAGAGGCCACATCGAATCACTGAAACCAAGCAATCATGAACATCCTCTGTTACATTTGCACTATTTTCTCCAACATTGACTGGGAACAGTTTACGGTCGATAATCTCAGTAACACAATTGAAAAAAGCCATCTCAACATACATGTGGAGGTTCAATCCGTCTCTGAATCTTTCATCGGTGGGGCTTATGCCGGTAAACATCTCAAGCACTAGAATGCCATAGCTGTATGCATCTCCTTCAACCGATGCCTGCCCTCCCATACCATATTCTAGAAAAAATGACAAATTACAATCATACCCTTCTACAGATTATTCACCAAGATCAGTAACATAGTGTTGTTTTTTCTTCTCAATTCAAACATATGAGCACTTTTTTCATTATGTATGTTGGCAATGTTAATTAGATGCACTGATTTTAATTTGGCCTTCTGAAAGCTTGTGCTAACTGCTAACTTCCTATTCACATATCAATTTGACAGCTAGGAGCTAACTAGGTTGGTACCATCAATTAAGATAATTAAAAGAGAAAATGAGACAATGCAGATTATGTGGAAGCTATTCTTTCTGTACCGTGATAGAGTAAAACAAAGTCAAAATAAATAATAAACACACCCACTATAATGTAAGCTGGTCCGTAACTACTTATACCTATATAAATACTAAAACAGAAAATTAATTTCTCATAAGAATAAGCTTGTACCTGGGGGAATATAACCGATGGAACCTCTAAGTCCAGCTGTGCTTCCTGTCAACAGAGAAGACATAGAATCAGGTTGAACCAGAAATCTGGCAAGCCCGAAATCACCCACATGTGCAGTCATGTCAACATCCAAAAGAACATTGCTAGGTTTAAGGTCACAATGTACGATTGGAGCAGGCCCATGGTTATGAAGATATTCCAACGCTGTCGCAACATCAATTGCTATATTCAACCTCTGGATAAGGCTGAGACTCCTAAATGGCCTATTTGTACACATGTCGGGATGCAACCATGTTTCTAAGCTGCCATTAGGCATGAACTCAAAAATCAAAGCTTTAAAATCATTACCATGGTGGTCTGTTCTAGAGCATGAACTTAAAACTTTGATAAGGTTTCTGTGTCGAACTTTTCTTAACACCTCACATTCAGACAAGAAACTTTTAGAAGCACCATGTAGATTAAGATTTAGTACCTTCACAGCAACATTCGTCACGTTCTCAAAATTCATTTGAGCTTTGTAAACATCTCCAAAGGTACCTCTTCCAATTAGATTCTTCAATGAAAAGTGATCTGTATCCCTAAGAATGTCATTGTATGACACTTTTTGATACTCAAAATTTTTGGCCACAAATGGTAAGGGATTATTCTGAGATCCCTTTTTCCAATAAAATCGGGCTATCAAAAACATGATTATACACATGCATATAATACCACCTATGCAACAAATTATTACAATGATAATTTGGGAAAAGTGCTTCTTCTTTTGATTTTTGAAAATGCATTTCAGGTACCCCGCCACAAAGTTTGGGATTTCCTCTTATGTCTACTGCACTAGAATTCCGGAAAGCCCCATCTTTTGGTAATTCCCCCTCAAAATTGTTCAAAGAAATATTCAAATGCTGAAGTTTCATATGACCAACAAACTCAGGTATTGGACCAGATAAAGTATTATTGGAGATATCAAGATCTTGCAACCCTATCATGTTGCTCAAAGAGAAGGGAATAGAACCATTCAACTGGTTTCCTTCAAGATGAAGTACTTGAAGTACCTGGCACCCTTCGATTGTGCTAGGAATTTGACAAGATAATTTATTGTTTGATAGGTAAACTCCTGCTACATTGTTTAAATGACCAATTTCTGGTGGCAGTGATCCATTCAAATAGTTATTTGACAAGTCGAGGCTGATAGAAAGTGAATGAAGATTGAAGAGTTCCTTTGGGATTGAGCCTATCAATTTATTATTTGAAAGATTCAAGGTATTTAGTAATTGCATATTGCTTAATTCTTCTGGTATACTCCCAGTGAATGCATTGTTGCTGAGATAGAGTGCAACCATTTTTGTGAGATTACCTAAAGTTGATGGTATTTCACCTGATAACATGTTTCCCACTAGGTCTATCCCTTCAAGATTCCAAAGATTGCCGATTTCTTTTGGGATAGTGCCTTCAATAAATGTTTGACTGAGTTCTAAGGTAACAAGTTTCGTTAGTTTTCCTATTTCTGAAGGAATATTTCCCGAAATTGGATTATTGTTGAGTCCTAAATAGTAAAGACTAGTTGAGAGATTTGCTATGGAACGAGGGAGCATGCCGTGGAGTTGATTGTCTCCGAGAGCCAATAATTTTAGAAATGTGCAGTTGATTAACGAATCAAAGAATCTCCAATCGTCACCAGTGGCCTTAATTTGATTTGCATAGAGGTTAAGCCAATAAAGGTTTTGTAAGGTTCCTATACTATACGGTATTGTGCCTGTGAAATTGTTGTAGCTTAAATCAATCATAATCAAGGCTGAACAATTGGATATGGATATTGGAATCTGACCATTCAGTTGATTTTCGTACAACTGTAGATGTTGTAGGCTTTGAAATGCATCACAAAAGTTTGACGGAAGATTTCCATCAAGCTGATTTCTACTCAATCTCAAGTCAACCATTGCTGAGAGGTTGTAAATGAAATGTGGTATCTTGCCTGACAAATTGTTTGCATGGAGGGAAAGGTTCTTGAGAGCCTTTAGTTGGCCGAGTGTAGGTGGGATGAAACCATCTAAATTATTTTCATAAAGATAAAGAGCTGATAGATGTGTAAGGTTGCCTAATGTGCTTGGGATAGATTCTGTAAGATTATTTGTCTGTAGAGATAATTCTTTGAGTTGTTCTAGGAAACAAAACTGTGGAGGGATGCTTCCTTGGAGATTATTGGAATTCATGTAAATATATTCTAAATTGGAACAATTACCAAGAGTTGATGGAATGTTTCCATCAAGGTTATTCACACCCAAACTGAGAATTTGCAATCTATTCAAATGACCAAGCTCTGCTGGAATGTTTCCATCAAGGTTATTCCTATCCAATCTGAGAATTTGCAATCTACTCAAATGACCAATCTCTACTGGGATATTGCAATCTAAATTATTTCCAAAAAGATAAAGCTCTGATAGATGCGTAAGGTTGCCTAAGGTGCTTGGGATAGATTCTGTAAGATTATTTGCACCAAGATTCAATATTTCGAGTAGTTCTAGGAAACCAAACTGTGGAGGGATGGTTCCTTGGAGATTATTGTTTCTCAGCCCAAGAAATTTTAAATTGGAACAATTACCAATAGTTGATGGAATGTTTCCGACAAGGTTATTCAAACCCAAATGGAGATCTTGCAATCTAGTCAAATGACCAAGCTCTGTTGGAATGTTTCCATCAAGTTTATTCACACTCAAATTGAGATTTTGCAATCTACTCAAATGGCCAAGTTCTGCTGGGATGTTACCAGTAAGCTGGTTATCTGAAAGATTCAATCTTTGGAGAAATGTGAGATTTGCCAAAGAGGGGGATATATGGCCTGACAAACTTAATGAACCCAGAGAGAGAGCAGTTACTCTGTCGGGATGGCGGTTGCCGCACCTTACGCCTTGCCATAGACAATAGTGGAGAGAATCATTCCATGATGCTAATGCCTCGAACGAGTCATTAGACATAAGAGACTTGAAGGAGAGAAGTGCAAACTTGTCAGTTTCATTTGTGGCAAAGTTGTTTGATGGAAGATGAAAGGAGAATAAGCATATCAGAAGTAAGAGGTGTAAAGCTCGCATTTTTTTTGGTGGAAGAAGACTATCAGAGTTGTAAGAGGATATTGTTGGAAGAAGACTATCAGAGGTGTAAAGCTCGCATTTTTTTTTGGTGTTGTAAGAGGATATTTATAATTAATGACTCTTCTATGATCTTATTTATCATTCGAATATTGGTGGAAGAAGACTATCAGAGTTGACCACAGTTGGAATTTTCCTATTGCGAGTCATTGTCTTGTGGACACAAATATTTGTGGCAAAATTTTTTAATGGAAGATCGAAGGAAAAGAAGCATATGAGAAGTAAGAGATGTAACGCTCTCATTTTTATTGGTTGTCAAGTGTTGTAAGATGATATCTCTTATTAATGACCATCATCTTTTATCCTACTTGTGAGGGGAGAATTTCGTGTATACCCCTAAAGAATTACGCAATAACGTATTATTTTTTTCTCAAAATTCATAATGTCACATTTATCCTTCTAAATTAAAAAATTCTTACATTTATTCAATTTATTGACAAAATTATTAAAACTCATTTGAAATTTATAAAGTACTCATTTTAATCTCTATTAAGAAAAATAATGACATGTATCTTAAGTGAAATATTTTGTCTTCCAATTGACTAATTTTGAAAGAAAATAATTTATTTTCATAATAATTACCTAAATTTAGACAAACTGAACACCATTTTAGGGCAAAAAAAAAACGGAATTAGCAGCTGAAAACAACAAAGTATCATCTTCATAGTTTAAATTTGATTGGAATTTGCTTGGAAATTTGATAACTGATTCAGCTATATCGATCGGATGATAGGAACGGAAGTAGAATCTCAATTTTTGTGGAAAAATTATTTATGGTGGGTCCCACATGTGGAAAATTGGGGTACGAATTGAAGAATTGCTCTGCAACAGTCAAATCAAAATTGGTTTGTGATGGATACATTTTAATATTAAAAACATACGTAGTCTGCCTCCTTGATTGTCCATGCATTCAATTGTTCACTTATATAATTATTAATATTTATATTTTATCGTAAAATAAAAGTTCTGGTATATATATATATATTTATGTATTCTATTATGTAATATTTTAATTATTACTAACTATATATTTTCAATTAACAAATAAATAATATTTGTTGATAAATAAGTAGATATATATCTATGTGAACTTCTAAACGTGCTCATTTATTGTCTCTGATAGTTATCTCTTGATACCAACCAGTGACCTCCAAGCCTATATGTCAAAACATATTTATGTTTATCCTGACTTATTTTCACTGAGTAATACTTACTTTTTTGTTTATTCCTGATTTTATAAGAAAAATAACAAAAAAAAAGGCCTAAATTTCTAAACAATCAGAAGGGCCGACAGTCAACATTTTTTCAAAATTATGCTTTTGTTTTTATATTTTTTTCAAAAAAAATATAAAAATTTACTCAAGCTTCGAAAAATTATAAATATTTGCCTACTCCTAAATTTTTTTCTCAAAATATAAATGCTTCTATTTTTATCTTTTTCTCTGAAAAAAATATAAAAATATACTTAATATTCAAAATAATTCTAAAATTATGCTTCATCCTAAATTTTTGTCCCACCCTGCTAATTATTCTACATCCGTCCCTGAAAACAATTATAAAACCATTGCACCAATACTGAGAAACATGCATTTGTACGCACAATTCAGGCTAGATATATGCTGACATAAATCTCTTTATTTTTTTGAAAATGTATACTGACATAAATCTCTTTGATTTTTTTAAAATGTATACTGACATAAATCTCAATATTATAAATGCATGTGTTCGAACATATTTAGTTTTGCTCTTATATCTAACACATGAAATCTTTCTAAATTTGAGAGAGATTGCAAGAATTTGAGTATGCTAAATATTTTCATACCCAATTTGGTATAAAAAAGGGTAGATTAATTATATATGCTGAACCAACTAATCATATCATATGTACCCTTAGTTATAACAATATAATTAGTTGCATAATTTAAAACATTAAATAACATGCTGACTTGGTAACAGGTCATATGACTGTAATATTTTTATTTCGCTCAAGTTAAAAGCCTTTTTCCCATTGGTACTTTGTATGCTGTTGGTTCAAAAGAACTTCCTATCAGATAAATCTGACCTCAACATTTTTAACGTGACAGAACCGCACTGGACATCTAGTACTACACTAACTATATGCATATATATATATAGAGTACGGCTAACGCGCTTCCTCTAGCATATGGGCCGAAATGCTTCCGGTGGAAATTTGAAATTTCAAAATCCAAAAAGTCGATCTGAACCGTTCATCTTCTTCTTCATATTAATATCTGTTTGGAGACCAAATTTTACATTTTTCTGAAATTTTTTACTATTTATTAAGCCACTTTGAAAATCGCTGATCCAACGGTGGCTTAACAAAACAGTAAAACCATTGGATCAGCGATTTTCAAAGTGGCTTAATAAATAGTAAAAAATTTCAGAAAAATGTAAAATTTGGTCTCCAAGGAGATATTAATATGGAGAAGAAGATGAACGGTTCAGATCGACTTTTTGGATTTTGAAATTTCAAATTTCCACCGGAAGCATTTCGGCCCATATGCTAGAGGAAGCGCGTTAGCCGTACTCTATATATATATATATATATATATATATATATATCACTGTTGGCTTTACCAGCCGCCGTCCACTATCAAATTGGGGTATGACTTGAAAATTTGGTCTAATCTTCTAGCAAATGCGACATAGTTTTATCCCTGTTCACGTACGTTTGATGGAATGTTTATCATCTAGTCTCCAACTTTTGGTAACCTCTTAGAAAGGCCGGAAGGTGTCAAAACTCAAAAGTGAATACACTACTATAATTCACAATATTTTCCTGGGTAGAAAATCGGCTTTTCCATAGGCATACCGTTGGAAAAAGCCCTAAAATCGTCATTTCCATCGGATACCGTTGGAAATACTACCGTGGCAACAACCCTCGAAGGAAATAGTGATTATTTCTGACGACACTGTGGAAAATACTCATTTTCTATATTTTCCATGGGCACACCGATGGAAAAAATACTTTCACGCCTGGGAACTGTCTGGAGTATTTCCAAGGGTTGTGAGTGGGACCCACCTAAGTATTTCCCAGGGCAGATTGCGTGGGACCCACCCCTGTATTTCCAAGGCAAACAAGCGTGGGACCCACATATTTATTTCCAACGGCAGATTGCATGGGACCCACCCCTGTATTTTCAAGGCAAACGGGTGGGGACCCACATGTTTATTTCCAACGGCAGGTTGCATGGGACCCACCCCTGTATTTCCAAGGCAAACGGGCGTGGGACCTACATGTTTATTTCCAACGGTCGCGTGCGTGGGACTCACACCAATATTTCCAAGGGCAGAGAACGTGGGACCCACCTAAGTATTTCCAACGAAGCGTAACTGGACCCCACCTGAGTATTTCCAAGGCAAGCGAATGCAGGACCCACCTATTTATTTCCAAGGGCAGCGACGTGGGACCCACCTGTTCATTCTACATTCTTTCTTGTACCAACCCAGTACCAAACCATTTACATTCCCCAATTCCTATTCAATTGAATTAGCAGACACATTGAAATTACAGCTAAGATTTACATAGTATAAATAAGAACCAGTAAATACATATCACATTGCTATTAAACTAAATCATAGTACATTTCCATATTGTCATCCAAAATACATTCGAAGAGAAATATATGAGACTATTTATTATTAACTAAACATATCACACATCTTTTCTATCAGTACAAATAATAAAGAAGACTGCACAGGTGAAAGATGCGCAGATCAATTTCCTGATATAGAAAAAGAAAGTTTGATGGTCAAATTGAAAAGAACTAAAGTTTTAACTTTGGGCATCTCAGCTCTTGTTTTAAATTATTTAATAATCGTAGACATACTATTCTAAAGCTTGAGACATTAATAAATTCAAGTTGGCACTCCATTATACACCATGTGAATCAGCAACTCCATTTAATGTTTGTAAACTGTGCAATTTTCATATACTATAGTAGAAACTCTTTAGGTTTAGCAAGAAAAGTATTTTTTTTTTGCATATATCTAATGAAATCAAAATATGGGACCATATATGGTTACCTTAAATGGTTTCATTATGTGATTGAATATATCAAGTTGAAACACTTATATATCCAAATATGTACCTTTAGACAAAGAGAGATCCGGGGTGGTTTGCTTTGATTCTATCAAACGCTTTGCAATGACCTTCACAAAAATAAAAACTAAGTTGAGAGATTTCAGCATAAACTATACAAGTGCTTAAATTAACCAGATTTGATAGTTGTTTGAGTATAAGCCAATTTGTGATAACCTGTTTCATGAGAAATAAGAAAAGAAAATTATGATATACATCTTAATATAATTTGTTCTTTCCTTCAATTTAGCCCTTTTATAATTTTTCAGATATTAAATATTTTTGGTACCGGTCCTGATATTGTTACTGGTACAAGAAGTATGATATATTATACCGGCATTTCTGCGAACACCTTGCATCTACCAGCATACTACAACCAAGCAAATTTGCCTGACCAGCTAAGTGTAATATATTCATGACTCCACAACATGTGTTAACATAAAATAAAAAAATAATATCAGAACATACTGATGGTACTGGTTTTGTTGTCGGTCGCACTCTAGCATGAATACACCATGTACCAGGCTTGCAGCAACAAATGATGTTGCCATGTTCCACTGCAGCTCAATACCTGCATAGGAAATGCAAATAAATCAGCATAAATTTGGAAATGAGGGATTTTATTTTGAATGGAAATTGGAAATTACCGATATAGGTCAGCCTTTTGAGTTGCAACTCATTCGCAGTTTGTCCCAAAATTACCTGCGGTATAGAGCTGTGGCGTGGTGATATAGAGCAGTGGCGTGAGGTTAAGGTTTATGTCCCAAATTAATTAATTTACATGTAACTCGTTAACTACCCTGTAGATGTACTAACCCAAGATTTCTAAATTAACAAAACTAGTCCACTAAACTGCAAAGGGAAAAGAGGGGAGGATGTTGTACAGCGCTGCATAACCACACATGCACTTGAAGTGAAATCAAACACTCCCCTCAAAATGGCAATTAAGCATCATTAGACAACTATTTTTGTACCGTGGAACACCAGGTTGAACCAATTTTTCTTTGAATTACCCACTTAGTAAGACCAGTAGACCACTAAATAAGGAAATTTTCTTGCATGTCCCAGCAGGAAATCAAACAAAGTTAGTTGTACCTGGAGTTCATCCAGAAGAGATTCACATGTAGTTGTCATTTGGCTAAGATGATTTTTTGGGAGACTTGTCATACAACTGAGGTGATGTTTTTCCCCTAAAAATATAAATATATCCCAAATATCTTATAAGGAACTTGCAGAAATAAAATGTTGAATTTAAATATCTTCATTTCTCAATTACAGCAAACTAGTAAAAGAAAACTAATAATTGAATAACTGAGGAACAACTGGAAGTGCTCCAATAATCCATCTATTGCCTTAGTTCTGTTTGGGTGAGTTTAGGTTTCATATTGGACAATAGTTAAAAGAGGGTAAATAAGTTTTTGATATCAGATGTAAAGTAAAGTCAAATTGAGTGATAATTGGCATTCCCAGTCTAAGTTTTTGATTATCAGATGTAAAGATCAAGTTTGGAGCACTGTTTGTTTTCGGATATTAAGGATGGCATTCTGAGTAGAGAGCTCGATTCTTGAACAAACCAAAGAATTGAACAACAAACCCCCCAAAAAAAAAGTTCACAAGAGAACAGTACTGACCTCGATTACGAAGACACTGAATGATCGGATCAGATCTGAGAGGGAGATCTGAGCAGGTTTGGGAGGATCGGATCTGAGAGGAGAAGAAAGGAAGCAAGACGAGGTTGAGCGGGGTGATTTAGGAGTGAGGGTTTTGGGTTCTTTGCTGGAGAAGGAAACAAAATTTTCTAAAAGTGGGAGAGTGAATGAGTGAAATTTTGAGAGGAAATTGAAGGAGGGAAGTGAAAAATTTAGGGTTTTGGCGCTCAAGCTCGGTTTTTTACGGAGTACATGGAGGAGAGTAGTGGAGAAATATCGTGAAGTCCAGAGAGGCAGAGAGTAAAAATAGAACAAGTTTGCATTGCATATACTGGGAGAACTCCTAAACTCTGAGGTAACATAATTTATGGGTTTGGACAGAAGCCGTCTGATCATCATCACGCACAAATATTAAAGGATCTTGCTCATCATTTAGGGTCGGATCTAAACAGAAATATTATGTTACCTCAGAGAATACGGACTCTCTACCCACAACATCTAAATTAAGACATCAGGACCATTCATTATCTATCCGACGGCTCAGAACTTGATATTTACTAATTAGATGATGCATATACAACAAATAATATGAAAAAATTCAAACAAAAAATTGATTAAATTATTTACATCTTTTTATGGCCAAATCATGTTTTTAATTATCCATTTTATAGACTTTTATTATTATTTGCCGCTTCATATTTAATACATACATGCGAACCGTTCATTTTCACGTGAGCAATCAACGGTCGATTTGTAATGAAATTATTCCATATTTGTTTTAAAATGATCAAGGAAAAATATTGAACGTAACCAACATAAAAATTATGAAGATTTATTATGTCTGAGCTTCGATCCAATGTGAAGTATTGATAACCCTTCGATGTTTCAATATTCCGTCAACTTGATGGATAGGTAAATAAAAATAAAATTTCATCAAATTTTTCTGCGAGAATATATATGCAGTGCTCTTTAATTTCAACGGTTTTGATCGACTAGTGAACGATGTATATATGTGTATCTTCATTAACTCACAAAGCAAGAGTATATGTTCCATAGAACATAAACTCTTGCTTTGTGAGATAGTGAAGACGCACGTAAACACATTGTCCGTCGGTCAATCAGAACCGTTGAAATTAAAGAGCACTGCATTTATTTTCTCGCAGCAAAGTTTGATCTGATTTCATGTTCAATTACTTATCCATCTGGCTGATGGAATATCGAGACATCGAAGGGCTATGAACATTTGTAAATCTGAACCGTTCGATTAAAAATGTGCCATCCTGATTGTCAATGGACATCTCCATTTAGCAATCCTAGTCATATTTTTTACCTAGATGTATTCAGTGACAGCTGGGTCCGATTTTCAGTTTAAGAGAACTCCAAATTTCTTTCCCTGCCATACTTTGGTTTATTTTCATTTCTCCCTCCAAACTTTTCATTTCAGTGCCATTTCACTGTCTCTGACAATCATGTCCCACCCTCCAAAGAATTCATTTCAGCACCTTTTCTCCATTCTCTGACAATCATGTCCCACTGTTCAGCGTTTCAACAACAACAAAAACACCTGAACTTCTCCTCGTCAATCTTTCCTCCTCTCAATTACTCCATAAGCGAGAAAAAACCCGATTTCTTGCGGCATCCTCTCAATTCCTCGTCAATCTCCTCTCCTATCAACCCTCTCTTACCCATCGCAAAAACTCCCTAAGCAGATCCTCTCAACCCTCTATCCACTAACTTTAACCTACCAAATTAAAACTTGCGGCGTCTCACTCGAAGGGCAAACCGTACCCATCAGAGAAACTCTCAAGCAAACCGAGAACCCTCTGAAACACTGGTACGTAGAATTGGTTGAATCTATGCGGTATTAGTTTCCTTAATTTTTAGACATTTCTGTTATTTTGATTAGGAACAGTGATCTGTGTTTTAAGCACCAAATACATTTACAATCCAGTGAGCTTAATTCTAAGTTTCGTTCAAATAATTATAGCATTTGAATGATTGACGCTACTACAACCCTAGTTAAGCATTGGTAATTAGAAATTAGGTTGGTATAGTTAATCATTATATGATAGTGATATTAAAGAGCTTTTCTATCCGATGCAAGCAAACAAGACCACAAGACCTCTGGGAAATCATTTAATTTGTAGTCAACAAATACTTATAAATGTAGTGAAATGGTTCAAACAATTAGTAATATTTGAATGAAAAATTTGAGTACGTGGGAAGATAGCAAAGCCAGCTTAATTCTACCAAAGCAGCTTGATTCTCTCTCTTTTCTTAGTAAAAGGAAGGTATCAAAACCAAAACTACATGATACCCCAGCAAGTACCTCTGTACAGATGCCAACCATTTCAGTTAGTAAGGAAAATGGAAAGTTCAAATCCTAAAACAGTCTTTATGTCTGAACCAAGTCATGCCCCATGTCCAAACAGTGTCTAAACATCAACACTACATATTAGGCATGGGTGACCAACAAATAAAAGAAAGGAAATGGATGTGAGGCATGACTGGTACAAACATACTCCAAAATGCCCCTGAAGACAAATCAGAAAATCTGAAATAGCTAGGGACAGAACTAGGCCATGCCAGTTTGCAGTGTTATAGAACACATCATGCCAAGTATTTTGATATTAAACTTTGCATTTTTAGGATTTTTCTACTATTTTCTAGCTATTTTTGAATCTCAGTTTTTTTAAAATTTTTTTTGTTATTTCCTGCAAGGTAGAAAGCTGGTACCTCAATTTTCACTTTAGAAATCACTCTACCAGTCAGATTTATGTATCTTCAAAAATCTCACAATAAATCATGCATGTAGATCAGGTTTTTATACACATTTCCATTAAAAAAACAAAAAAAATTGGTGTAGTAGTTTGTCCGGTATGAAAATAACAAATTAGGTTGTCAGAAAAATCATGAACTGTTGGGTTGTTGTTGCAAAATTGAACATAAACCATATGAATAAATTTCTTAAAAATGTGAGAAAAATCTGAGAACTACCTAACATCATTTAGAAGGACCTTGTAAAATGAAGTTTGTCCAAATCAAACTCCTTTTTGCAATTTTGTTTTAATTTATGAGGCTCATTTTACTTGAATTGTTGAAGAAATTAAGGGTTGAGGCCTTTGTGTTTTAGATACATCTTACGAATCAATGATTTAGAATTAATTCAACCCAATGTAATTTTAGACACTATATCATGCTTTAGGTGCTAACAACAGTTACTGATATGCAGGGAAGCCACCTAAGCCTATACTTGCTCATGGGAAGAGAACACAAAGGTCTCGACTAGAATTGCGTAGTAATGCCTCTTAATTAATAATGAATTTTACCTTCAACAGATTCTTAATTATTATCCCTAAATTATCTTGAAGTTGTAGATTAAACACAAGAATCTGTTTGCTAATTATCACTGTTTACTAATTGGAACTAATTTTACTCATTTACTAACACTCATGTGTTTAAAAACATATATTGTAGGAGGACACAAGAGTCTTTCAAAGGAAGATCTTATGTATTGCTTGTATTTATGAAAATGTTTTGTATCTAAATTAAATAGATCAGTTTAATTCAAATACCAAAATTTATATTTTCAATTTGTAGTGTTTCATTTTATATATCACAATTAAATACTGCTTGTTGTATGCTGTGATTTATTTTTATTGCTACAAAGTGAGATATCAAATAAAATTAAATGCTTCTGTCTCCATGAAATAAGCTTTTCCAACAGTAGTCTCATGGAAATAATAAGTCTAACATAAAATAATGTAAACTGGATGAATAAAACATTTCCCAGGATATAGTATCTGGTATTTCCTTGAACTATCAATAAAATATAATTTTTGGGTCTATCTGGCGGGTCATGGGTCAGGCATTAGTATTTCCAACGGTATGGGGAGAGGTATTTCCATGAACTATCAATAAAATATAATTTTTTGGTCTATTTGGCAGGTCATGGGTCAGGCATAAGTATTTCCAACGGTATGGTCTATTTGAGTTAGATCACATGCCGTCTGATCAGAATTTGGTCTATTTCCAACGGGTCAAGGGTCAGGCATAAGTATTTTTTGGTCTATTTGAGTTAGATCACATGCCGTCTGATCAGAATTTGGACCAGACCGGTCCAAGATTGAATACACGAGCTCCTTTAATATTAGTATTAAACAGATCCAACAGTTTGGATCCTCTCTTTCTCTCTCGAGCATTGTCGGTGCCAATGGCAATGAAGAAGGGAGGAGGATGGTATGTGCGCGTTTAGTAGACCCAAATCGAAACCCTCGATCGCAAAACCCTTTTTGGCAAATGGCAATGAAGAGGTTTGGATTGGTTGAATTGGGCCTACATTTGGAATGAGGAATGAGGCTTTTGTTAGTTGTTAGGTAATTAGTTTTAACTAATTCAAGGGATCCCTCCTCTTCTTTTACATGCTTTTGTCTTTGGTTCATAGCCTGTTGGGCTTTGTTTATTTTACTGTTAGGTAAACTAGTGGGCATGTGGCACTGGTTGAGTGAAAAAATTATGCCGTGTCATATCATGTTATGATCAAATTATTTTTTTATGTGTTATTTTGTGTCGTGATTAAATTGATGAGGAGTGGTTAAGGTACGCGAATAGTCACGTAACGTGAATCATGTTGCGACCAAGTCGTACCATAACTAAAGGTGTCGTGATCAAATTTACAGTGATCAAACATGCCGTAACCTATCACATTCGTCATGTTTGATCATATTTAAAATATTTAACTAACTTTTTCATAATTTAAATTTGTTTAGTCAAAAATTTAGAGAAGTTTTCCAATAATGTGGATTCTAAAAAAAATTAAAATAAAGAACTTATGTTGGAAAAAATATTGTTATCATAGAACTAATGTGAAGAAAAAAATGTGTCTTTCGTATCTTCTGTGTTGTTTCATGTCAATTTTTCTATCATTTCGTGTCGTGTTCTGCATCGTGCTGTGATTAAGGTACTTTTAATGTCATGTCTTGTATTTTTGCCTAAAGCTAGTCAACGGTACGTAAATGATCACAACACGGAATATGCAAGTTATGATACGTAACAGACACACATGTTGTGATGTGTTGTAACCGTTCCATTCCGTGCCAAGGCATGAGCCGTAGAGTTTTTTTTCTCACTCTAGACACTGTTAGTTTTATGCATACGTGAATTTAGAGATTTATTTACTATTAAGATGCTTGGAGAGTAAAAACAAATGGAAAAAACTCCCAACTAATAGCTGAGCATAAAAAAAAAAATGAATTATTGCAAACATCTTCTTTTGGCCATCCGTTTAATATTATAATGTAAGCAATGTACTTTTTCATCTTCTTGATGAAAGATAAAAAATGGTTAGAAAAATATAATTTTAGCGGAAAAAAAGTGGAACTACACATGCTTCCGCACAGAAAGAGATGTAGAAAAACCCGCACAAATAATTCCTCTTGAATGCATTTCACATGGCATCGCTGCACTGAACTGGGCAGCTTCTGCTGCCCTCACGGGTCTCACGTGCTGCGACTGCTGCTGCTGGAGTGCATCTTAAATGGGATGCGTCATGTGCCAATAAATTTAGTCTTTTTTCGATTTAGATAAAAGTTTGTTCAATATTTGCACGAGACAACTGAAATTGCGAAATCAGACGAACAATATATAGAATTTATATCACCTATAACTAACAGAATATTTATGTTTATATTCGAACTGTCCAATTAAAATCCCCACAAATATTAAAAAGATTCCTTACATTTCACCTGACACTATGTTTGGATGGAGAGTAGAGGAAGGAAGGAGAGATGAAAAGTAAAAGAGTGAAATAGAATAGAATGAAAGATTAACATATTTAACTGACGAGTGATGCTTCTATGGACATAAGGACCTATTTGTAAAATGAACA
The DNA here is from genome assembly GCA_964058875.1 of Carex rostrata. Taxonomy (NCBI): domain Eukaryota; kingdom Viridiplantae; phylum Streptophyta; class Magnoliopsida; order Poales; family Cyperaceae; genus Carex; species Carex rostrata. Next base: position 269,368 of record CAXKVT010000245.1, read on the forward strand.
TATTTTTATTTTCAAAGTTCAAATAGTCGATCCAAACCGTTCATCTTGTTCTCCATATTAATATGTGCTTGGAGACCAAATTTTACATTTTTCTGAATTGTTTTACTATTTATTAAGATGGGTGCAAAAAATATCAAATTCAGACCATTGAATTTTGTACCCATCTTAATAAATAGTAAACAAATTCAGAAAAATGTAAACTTTGGTCTCAAAGCACATATTAATATGGAGAACAAAATGAACGGTTCGGATCGACTGTTTGAACTTTGAAAATAAAAATATGTTCATTTTACAAATAGGTCCTTATGTCCATAGAAGCCTTTTCCTTAACTTATTTGTGTTTGTATGATTAATGAGGAAAAATAAATTTAATATTATTTTTGTCTTATTCTTGTTTGGTTGATTAAAATTTAGAAGGTTAATTATATGAGAAATTCTGTAGCTATTGTAGATTTGTGACAACAAACTTATATGGGAATTATGTTAGGCTTATTCAAGAAATGTAGAATACCGGTACACAGGTACCAACTACAAGAAACCCGCAAAAGATCCAATATACCGTATACAACAAAATCTGAGCAATTAGAGACAAATACAACTTGCATGCAACTAAAACCAACAACAATAGAATAAAGATGTTACCGCGAGATAGATCGAGTTCAACAAGCACACAAGAGAAAGCATAAAAGAGAAGCACACAAGAGGTAAGGTGGTTCAGTCGAGCCTACTCCACCGGGAGGCAACCAACCGACAAACTTCACTATTAATCAAGAGATTACAAGGAATACAAGAGTGTTCCAATTATTAATTAGCACAAACAATCACTCTATCTCACTAATCTCTCTTCCTCTCTTTCTCACTTTCTCTCTTTCTGTTTCACTCAAGAAGAGCCGCCAGCCACAGCCACCTTGAATCAAAATAACCTACAGAGAAAAATATAGAGGGAGTTACGGTTTGGATATGGGCTAGGCCTATTCGGGCTTAAAACCCAACAAATTATATATATAAGATATATGATTGGGGATTTGTGTTATTTTTTATAAATATTTGCAACAAAATTTGTTTTTATATGTTACATCTCAAATTGAGAGGGAAACTGATTCTATCAAACCTTTCAACGATTCCATCAATCAAACTCAATTCGACGGAAAGTTTTATTTTCTTTGCATTCCCTCCCTTTCTCTACTCTCCATTCAAACAAGGTGTAAGAGTTTTTATTGAAATCAGGGATACTTCGGCCGGTTTTATTAATTATTTTGTGATTTCATTTATTTCTTTAAATAATGAGTTAAATATATTATAAAAATATATATATGAGAAAAAATGAATGCAGTAAGACCTGAAATATGGAAATTAGTTAGTATATATTATTTAAAAAATGATAGAATAGGGAATAAAAAAACTTTAGAAAAAGAATTATCTGTTGTTTTAAAGCTACATCTCCAATGAGAAAAATTAATGTCTGTGTCTGTGTTTGTATGTTGAACATTTTTTTTACCGATATTTCAACTAATATGAAAAAGACAAAATATAAACATACCATACTAGCCTCAATCAATCAATAAATGATTTTCATCACATAATTGCAATGTATTCTAATACATAGGATATCTGACTGTTCTTAAAATAATATTTTTAAATGAGGACATGTAATAAATAGAATTGTCCAGCAACTTATGAAAATTGTTCAACCAGAATCCAAGATAAAATACATTTTTTACAATACTAAACTATTTATAAATTATACTTATTGGTAAAGAAAATATAAAAGAAAATTGTGTTGAATGAAATATACTTTGGTTGAAAGCAAAATATGATCTTGAGAAAGGGAGGCGAAGAGCACTTTTGTTAGATCATAAGCATCCCCAATTAAACAAAAATAACTTAGCTTCGTGGAAAACAAAATCTTTACCAAGAAAAATAATAATAACATAGAATCAGATGCATTGAACTTGAAAAATGAGTGTAGCATATGAAAAAAAATAATACAGTAAAAAAAAATGTCACATGCATCAAGGCACATAAGTTTTTGTCCATTTTATTCCGGACAATTTGCCCATACTTGAAATAAAAAGCACTTCAAATTAAACAAACATTAACAACATTTCATATACCTATGCTTATTTCATTTTATTGCTGCTATTTTATATTGTCTGTACCCAATAATATGATTTACCAACAATTAGTGAAATTAGATTTACCCCTATCAAATTTGATCACTGGGCGCACAATCATTTAAATTGAACAAAAACAAATAAAACAACAATAAACAATAAAAGAAGAATATCATATGGAGAAAACGAAAAAAGAAATATTCTTACCTTTGCATGTGCATGTGATATGTTATGTGCATCACCACAACCAACAAATTGTCCCAAAATTAGAATTTTTTTTTCTTATAAGGATCAGAATCAGTGAACCACAAATATTTAATACAAAAATGCAGTTTACAGGTATCCAAAAGCCAATAATAGACCTATATATAAAGGCCAAAGCATAGCTGCTCATACAAAGAAAATGAACTAGCAACTTATATTGGAAAAAAAATGGTGGGGAAAATGGTTGAGAGAGAAAAATCAAAGCAAAGAGAGATTTTAAAGGTACAATCCATGAAGGAGAAAGAAAGCAAATTCAAGAGAAGCATTTTTGCTGCTGAAGCTGATTCTACCGCCTCTGCAATCTTTATTTTGGCTTGTATTTTTTGTTCTCCTTCAAATTAATTCTTAGTTGATATGTAGCTCTTATTTGTAGTATGATTAAACAATATCTTTCTCTACATGCATGTGCTAGCTACAGGAATTAATTTATTTTTGATGTAATTTTTGGGTCCTTGTAATGAAAAAAAATCTCTTGCATAAAACATCTGGTCGATATAGACGAATCAAAAATAAGATATTGGAGGAAATTGAATCCAAAATTTCCTCAATGGAACATGGATTAAATTTCCTCCAATTCTCATATTTGAATCTCATAAACATCAATAAGAGTCGTGAGTGTGTGTGTGTGTGTGTGTGTTTGTGTGGTGTGTGTATCGAGATGGCAACACAGCAACCTTACATTTAAGAAGGCTTTTGAATGAGCAAGTGAAGGCAATATATTCAAGAAAACCAAACCAACAGCAACTCAAGGAAACAGAGAAATGTATTGGTTTGATTTCCTGCAATTCTCACATTCAATAGCAATATTAAAGCTGTATACGAGATGTTGGAGAAAACTGAACTCATTTAATTCGCCAATTATTTGAAGTAAAAAGTTCAATTCCTTCCAACTCTCATTTTTAGAACAACCATTAATTAATGCTCAAACTAGAATTGTGGGGTAATTTATAGAAACATAATCTGAGAAAAAGAAAGGCACAGGCATGTATGGTGTGATTTTATCTTTTCTTCCATGTCATGGATATGGAATGAGGTTTTACCAAGTGTACCAGCGATATTATTATTGTTTTTTACAAAGATAGTCTTCTATGCTCTCCTGTTACTTGTGTTGGAACGTCCCTTTTGTTTTTGGCAAATCAAAACAGAATATTGCGTGTGTGTATGAGAGAGAAACTTTGAAATATTCTTCTATGCTTGTTCTCACTAAGTGTGTGTGTTTATTGACGAGTTCGAATCCTCTAAATAATCTAAAATTTGAGATTGGTTCCAAATCATCCGATTAGTTTTGGCATGAATATTAAAAGGACTCCTTAAATTTCAACTTAGACTGAATTAGACCGGGTTCTCATTAAACTGTATAAATTCAAATTCACAATTTGGGTTACTTCAGGAGATACAAGCCCTCTGTTGACATGCACATTGTATATTTGTGCAAATTGTATATTTTCTCATGTTAGTTTTAAAAGCGCTCATGAGACAATATTTGTGCAAATGGTATATTTTCTCAAAAGATAGGGAGGAGAACCCAAGCTTTGGAGAATAGCGGACTTAGCGCAATGGCGCGAGCCCTGTCTCTCAACGGAGAAAAAAGAGTAAGAACATTATTCATAAGAAACACTTTCGTGCCAACAAGATAAATTAATGGATATAATATATCATTAATTTTATACATAAACAAATATCGACATTGTATGTACTTAACAACCACATGATATTAATATTAATACTCAAGGTGAATTACATAGCTCATGAACTTCAATTTGTTTCTTTTGATCTTTCTCATCTCAGCAGCTTCACTCGAGCCCTATTCAACTCCTTGACAACTTCTTCGATCCTAATGCGCTCCTTTGGAGACAACTTGGAGCACAAGAGGCCACATCGAATCACTGAAACCAAGCAATCATGAACATCCTCTGTTACATTTGCACTATTTTCTCCAACATTGACTGGGAACAATTTACGGTCGATAATCTCAGTAACACAATCGAAAAAAGCCATCTCAACATACATGTGGAGGTTCAATCCGTCTCTGAATCTTTCATCGGTGGGGCTTATGCCGGTAAACATCTCAAGCACTAGAATGCCATAGCTGTATGCATCTCCTTCAACCGATGCCTGACCTCCCATACCATATTCTAGAAAAAATGACAAATTACAATCATACCCTTCTATAGATTATTCACCAAGTACAGTAACATAGTGTTGTTTTTTCTTCTCAATTCAAACATATGAGCACTTTTTTCATTATGTATGTTGGCAATGTTAATTAGATGCACTGATTTTAATTTGGCCTTCTGAAAGCTTGTGCTAACTGCTAACTTCCTATTCACATATCAATTTGACAGCTAGGAGCTAACTAGGTTGGTACCATCTATTAAGATAATTAAAAGAGAAAATGAGACAATGCAGATTATGTGGAAGCTATTCTTTCTGTACCGTGATAGAGTAAAACAAAGTCAAAATAAATAATAAACACACCCACTATAATGTAAGCTGGTCCGTAACTACTTGTACCTATATAAATACTAAAACAGAAAATTAATTTCTCATAAGAATAAGCTTGTACCTGGGGGAATATAACCGATGGAACCTCTAAGTCCAGCTGTGCTTCCTGTCAACAGAGAAGACATAGAATCAGGTTGAACCAGAAATCTGGCTAGCCCGAAATCACCCACATGTGCAGTCATGTCATCATCCAAAAGAACATTGCAAGGTTTAAGGTCACAGTGTACAATTGGAGCGGACCCATGGTTATGAAGATAATCCAAGGCTGTCGCAACATCAATTGCTATATTCAGCCTCTGGATAAGGCTGAGACTCCTAAATGGCCTATTTGTACACATGTCGGGATGCAACCATGTTTCTAAGCTGCCATTAGGCATGAACTCAAAAATCAATGCTTTAAAATCATTACCATGGTGGTCAGTGCTAGAACATGAACTTAAAACTTTGATAAGGTTTCTGTGTCGAACTTTTCTTAATACCTCACATTCAGAGAAGAAACTTTTAGAAGAACCACGTTGATTCAGATTTAGTACCTTCACAGCAACAGTTGCCACATTCTCAAAATTCATCGGAGCTTTGTATACAGCTCCAAAGGTACCTCTTCCAATTAGATTCTCCGGTGAAAAATGATCTGTATCCCTGAGAATGTCATTGTATGACACTTTTTGATACTCAGAACTTCTGGCCACAAATGGTAAGGGATTATTCTGAGATCGCTTTTTCCAATAAAAACGGGCTATCAAAAACATGATTGTACATATACATATAAGACCACCTATGCAACAAATTATTACACTGATAATTTGGGAAATGTGATTCTTCTTGTGATTTTCTAAAACGCATTTGGGTAGATGCATTTCAGGTACTCCGCCACAAAGTTTTGAATTTCCTCTTATGTCTACTGCACTAGAATTCCTGAAAACCCCATCTTTCGGCAATTGTCCTTCAAAATTGTTAAAAGAAATATTCAAATGCTTAAGTTTCATCTGACCAACAAATTTTGGTACTGGACCAGATAAAGCATTGTTGGAGATATCAACCTCTTGCAACCCTATCATGTTGCTCAAGGAGAAGGGAATAGACCCATTCAACTGGTTTCCATCAAGATGAAGTACTTGAAGTAGTTGGCACCCATCAATTGTGCTTGGAATTTGACCTGATAATTTGTTATTTGATAGGTAAACTTCTGCTACATTTTTTAATTGACCAATTTCTGGTGGCACTGATCCATTCAAATAGTTATTTGACAAGTCGAGGATTATTGAAAGTGAATGAAGATTGAAGAGTTCCTTTGGGATTGAGCCTATCAATTTATTATTTGAAAGATTCAAGGTATTTAATACTTGCATATTGCTTATTTCTTCTGGTATACTCCCAGTGAATGCATTGTTGCCGAGATAGAGTGCAACCATTTTTGTGAGATTACCTAAAGTTGATGGTATTTCACCTGATAACATGTTTCCCACTAGGTCGATCCCTTCAAGATTCCAAAGATTGCCGATTTCTTTTGGGATAGTGCCTTCAATAAATGTTTGACTGAGTTCTAAGGTAACAAGGTTTGTTAGTTTTCCTATTTCTGAAGGAATATTTCCCGAAATTGGATTATTGTTGAGTCCTAAATAGTAAAGACTAGTTGAGAGATTTGCTATAGAACCAGGTAGCATGCCTTGGAGTTGGTTGTTTCCAAGATCCAATATTTGTAGAAATGTGCAGTTGATTAAAGAATCAAAGAATCTCCAATCACCACCAGTTGCTTTAATTTGATTTGATCGAATGATAAGCCAAAAAAGGTTTTGTAATGTCCCTATACTATCTGGTATTGTGCCTATGAAATTGTTTGATTCTAATTCAACCCAAATCAAGGCTGAACAATTGGATATGGATATTGGAATCTGACCATTAAATTGATTTCCGTACAACTGTAGATATTGTAGGCTCTGAAATGCATCACAAAAGTTTGATGGAAGATTTCCATCAAGCTGATTTCTACTCAATCTCAAGTCAACCATTGCTGAGAGGTTGTAAATGGTATGTGGTATCTTGCCTGACAAATAGTTTTGACAGAGGGAAAGGTTCTTGAGAGCCTTTAGATTGCCGAGTGAAGGTGGGATGAGACCATCTAAATTATTTTCATAAAGACGAAGAACTGATAGATGCGTAAGGTTGCCTAAGGTGCTTGGGATAGATTCTGTAAGATTATTTGTACTTACACTCAATATTTCGAGTAGTTCTAGGAAACCAAACTGTGGAGGGATGGTTCCTTGGAGATTATTGTTTCTCAGCCCAAGAAATTTTAAATTGGAACAATTACCAAGAGTTGATGGAATATTTCCATCAAGGTTATTCACACTCAATCTGAGCAATTGCAATCTACTCAAACGACCAAGCTCTTCTGGAATGTTTCCAGTAAGTTGGTTAAATGAAAGATTCAAACTTTTGAGAAAGGTGAGATTTGCCAAAGAGGGGCATATACGGCCTGACAAACTTAATGAACCCAGAGAGAGAGAAGTTACTCTATCGGGATGGCGGTTGCTGCACCTTATGCCTTGCCATTGACAATAGTGGAGAGAATCATTCCATGATGATAATGCCTCGAACGAGTCATTAGACATGAGAGACTTGAAGGAGAGAAGTGCAAACTTGTCAGTTTCATTTGTGGCAAAGTTGTTTGATGGAAGATGAAAGGAGAATAAGCATATGAGAAGTAAGAGGTGTAAACCTCGCATTTTTTTTTGTGGAAGAAGACTATCAGAGTTGTAAGAGGATATTGTTGGAAGAAGACTGTCAGAGGTGTAAAGCTCTCATTTTTTTTTTGGCGTTGTAAGAGGATATTTATAATTAATGACTCTTCTATGATCTTATTTATCATTCAAATATTGGTGGAAGAAAACTATCAGAATTGACCACAGTTCGAATTTTCCTATTGCGAGTCATTGTCTTCTGGACACAAATATTTGTGGCAAAAATGTTTAATGGAAGATCGAAGGATAAGAAGCATATGAGAAGTAAGAGATGTAAAGCTCTCATTTTTATTGGTTATCAAGTGTTGTAAGATGATATCTCGAATTAATGACCATTATCTTTTATCCTACTTGAGAGGGGAGAATTTCGTGTATACCCCTAAAGAATTACGCATTAACATATTTTTTTTCTAAAAATTCATAATGTCAAATTTATCCTTCTAAATTAAAAACTCTTTCCTTCTAAATTAAAAAATTCATACATTTATTCAATTTATTGACAAAACTATTAAAAGTCTTTTGAAATTTATAAAGTACACATTTTAATCTCTATTAAGAAAAATAATGATATGTAGTTTGCTTAACTAAAATATTTTGTCTTCCAATTGACTGATTTTAAAAGCAAATAATTTATTTACATAATAATTACCTAAATTCAGACAAACTGAACCCCATTTTAGGGCCATAAAAAAATCAGAATTAGTATCATCTTCAGAGTTTAAATTTGATTGGAATTTGCTTGGAATTTGATAACTGATTCAGCTATATCGATTGGATGATAGGAACGGAAGTAGAATCTGAATTTTGTGGAAAAATTATTTATGGCGGGTCCCACATAAATTGGGGTATGAATTGAAGAATTGCTCTGTAACAGTCAAATCAAAATTGGTTTGTGATGGATACATTTTATTATTAAAAACATACGTAGTCTGCCTCCTTGATTGTCCATGCATTCAATTGTTCACTTATATAATTATTAATATTTATGTTTTATCGTAAAATAAACGTTCTGGTATATATATATTTATGTATTCTATTATGTAATATTTTAATTATTACTAACTATATATTTTCAATTAACAAATACATATTATTTGTTGATAAATAAGTAGATGGATATCTATGTGAACTTCTAGACGTGCTCATTTATTGTCTCTAATGATAATTATCTCTTGGTACCAACCAGTGACCTCCAAGCCTACATGTCAAAAAATATTTATGTTTATCCTGACTTATTTTCAGTGAGTAATATTTACTTTTTTGTTTATTCCAGATTTCATAAGAAAAATAAAAGAAAAAAGGCCTAAGTTTCTAAACAATCAGAACTGCCGACAGTCAACATTTTTTGAAAAATATGCTTTTGATCATTTTATATTTTTTTTTCCAAAAAAATATAAAAATTTACTCAAGCTTCGAAAAATTATAAATATTTGCCTACTCCTAAATTTTTTTCTCAAAATATATATGCTTCTATTTTTATGTTTTTCTCAGGAAAAAAAATATAAAAATATACTTAATATTCAAAATAATTATAAAATTATGCTTCATCCGAAAGTTTTGTCCCACCCTAGTAATTATTCTAATTCCGTCCCTGAAAACAATTATAAATTAAAATATTGCACCAATACTGAGAAACATGCATTTGTATGTAGAATTCAGGCTAGATATATGCTGACATAAATCTCTTTATTTTTTTTTAAATCTATACTGACATAAATCTCTTTGATTTATTTAAAATGTATACTGACATAAATCTCAATATTATAAATGCATGTGTTCGAACATATTTAGTTTTGCACTTATATCTAACACATGAAATCTTCCTAAATTTGAGAGAGATTGCAAGAATTTGGGTATACTAAATATTTTCATACCCAATTTGGTATAAAAAAGGATAGATTAATTATATATGGTGAACCAACTAATCATATCATATGTACCCTTAGTTATAACAATATAATTAGTTGCATAATTTAAAACATTAAATAACATGCTGACTTGGTAACAGGTCATATGACTGTAATATTATTATTTGGCTCAGGTTAAAAGCTTTTTTGGCATTGGTACTTTTGTGTGCTATTCGTTCAAAAGAACTATCTAGCTATCAGACAAATCTGACCTCAACATTTTCAACGTGACAGAACCTCACTGGACATCTAGTAGTATACTAACTATATGCATATGCATATACATATATATATATATATATATATATATATAGAGTAAGGCTTGGGTGCTATGGATAGCATAGAGGGCTATGGTGCTACGGCTCAATATTTGAGTTTTCAAAATCTTATCGGTCGATCCGAACTGTTCATCTTGTTCTCCATATTAATATGTGTTTGGAGACTAAATTTTACATTTTTTGGAAATTTTTTACTATTTTTTTAGCTAGGTAGAAAATCAAATATCTGAATGGTGCAGAATTTTTTAGATCAAGTGATTTTCTATCTAGCTAAAAAAATAGTAAAAAATTTTCAAAAAATATAAAATTTGGTTTCCAAACACATATTAATATGGAGAACAAGATGAACGGTTCGGATTGACCGTTAAGATTTTACAAATTCGAATATTGAGCCATAGCACCATAGCCCTCTATGCTATCCATAGCACCCAAGCCTTACTCATATATATATATATATATATATATATATATCCCAGTTGGCTTTACCAGCGGCCGTCCATTATCAAATTGGGAACCTTCTAGCAAATGCGACATAGTTTTATCCCTGTTCACGTACGTTTGATGGAATGTTTATCATCTAGTCTCCAACTTTTGGTAACCTCTTAGAAAGGCCGGAAGGTGTCAAAAGTGAATAGATTATCAATATGTGACGACAAGCCAACTAACATTCCAAAACAAAAAGAACAGCAGGTTAACACGGTACTACTAATAGACCACTAAATCAATATTATTTTTTGTTTGAAAATGTATTGCCTCCCTCTGCACCACAAACTGAACACTAATGTCATTCTCTCTCAAACCTCTGGTCAAGCAGTTAAACTCCCTCCAAAGAAGATTAATAGGCTACCGATGACTGAGCCACGCTACTACATTCGGCTCCAGATGAAAAGAGATGATGGCATGACGGAAACCTTTGGTATAACATTACTTATAAAGCTTCATTTCAGTACATTTAAGTTTAAATGGTACACTGAATTGCTTCTGATCTGGAAGGGGAGGTAACATTCATAACTTAATCTGAACTATAAATTATGAAGATAAAGCATAATAATAGAAACAAAGCAATTTCAGTATATTTGGTACGCCATAACCATTTTTAATGTCCGCCCTAGTTTTTCTCCTTAATCTAGTCAAATATATTACTTGAGTATTGCTTACAACAACAGTTACACCTTGAGTCTCAAATTGTTACAAGTTCAAATTGTTTGAATTTTATTATTTTACTCTTTATATGTTCAATAACATACAGAGAAATTTATTTATGATTTCTAATTTTATTTGAATTAATTTGAGGAAGTATATTCAATGTAATCATTTTTTTTTGTAAATGTGAGAATATCATTTTTAATACAAACTTAATCAATTTAAAATTTGCAACAAATTTTAAAAACAACAAGAGCCAATATGAAATTTTTTGAACCAATCCTATTATTCATTATTGGCCATATATTTTCCATTATGTCAATCTCTAATTAAAACTATAAACAAGACTTGAGAAAATCCATTGACATGCTGTCGCCTTGTTTTATTATATGAGCTAGAGGGTGTCCTTACCAAAAATAAACAGTACTCATTTACCTACTTGACATCCTATAATGGTTGCATAATTCATAATACTGAGTTTCCTAATTATCTATATTCAGACCTAGCATTTGATACTTTCAAATTTTATTTTCAAACTTGATATCTGTTGAAAACCTGGTAAAGCTCATTTTCGAGCCATATTCATAGTTAGAATCTTCTGCATAGTTTAAATTTGATTGGAATTTGCGTGGAAATTTGATAACTAACAGCTATATCAGTGATAGGAACAGAAGTACGTAGGATCTGAATTTCGTGGAAAAATTATTTGATTGGCGGGCTCCACAGGTGGAAAATTGGGGTATGACTTGAAAATTGCTCTAACATTCTAGCAAATGCTACATAGTTTGATCCTGTTAACGTTTGATGGAATGAATGGTTATCATCTAGCTAGTCTCCAAACGTTTGAGGACAAGCCAACTAGCTTTCAAAAAAAAGAAAACAAAATGGAACGGCAGGTTAAACAAATAAACAGTACTAATAGACCATTACTTGTTCTTCTTTGTTTGGCAATGACCACTGCATCCTTCTGTTCCACAATTTACCACTCATGTCATTCTCTCTCAAACCTCTGGTCAGCAGTCAAAACCCGCCCAGGAAGATAAACAGGCCACCAGTGACTAAGCCAATTAAGCTGCAGACACCTTAGGTATAACATTACTTAAAGTTTCATTTTACTACATTTCAATGGTAAACTGAATTGCTTCTAACCTGGAAGGGGTGATGTAATATTTAGAACTTGTTTATAGCAAGTAGTTGTTGAATAAAGATGGACATCATTAATTATTTATCAAGGACATGTAGTACAATTCAGAAGACAATAATTAACTGGCAATTTAAACCATGAAATTTGACACCATGATTAGTGTAAAATTTTAGAATTAATTACTAATGTTTCTTTCACTCATTATAGGAGGAGGGACCGAATATTTTATTAATAGGAAATAAAAAATACGAATTTTTGGAATCTCGGATGGTAGGAAACACTCCACATTATATGACATCCATGTGGGATGCCATAGTTTAAAACGTCCCTTAACCCAAAAAAATAAAATAATTATAACTGGACATCACAAAGTAGGGCCCACATATTAAAACTTGAAAAAAAAAAAAACAGCGGATGCTATACTCTTTAATTAACATGCCACAACAGTGAAATGGTAAGAGAGTGTTCTAAATGTAGAACGATGAATGTAATTTATGTTTAATTAAAATAAAAATAGTTTGTAGCTACTGTTAAGGGTTTCAAAAAAAAAAAATAAGGAGAGAGAGAGAGACGCCTTCGTTTGTGGCGTCCAGCGCCTTGTTTTTCTTTTTGCACCACCTCATTCTACTGTTGTCCCGAGCAACACCTAAAGGGGGTTCAATATGTGATCTTTTAAATTTTTAATCGTTTTAGGTTTACTATTCAAAAACTGAAAAATTCAATTGCATGTAAAATAAAATAGTAGACTAAGAAGAGTTGACACATGATATGTTAATGGAGTTCGGCAAGAAGGATTACAAGTTTAGAGCCAGTGAGCTCTTACAAAACAAGCGGGAAGTTGGCTTTATGAAGCGAGCACAAAAGACTTTAAGTTCAACTCTCATGTAAACCCTTTATTAATCACTATAACCTAATTAAGATTAAGATTAGTGAAGTAGATTTGAGATTATTGAACAAAAATTAATTGAAGATTTAAGCACAAACACCAATGGTGCCTACCCTCAGATGAGAAAAAAAAAACGATATTTTTAATTGTTTGGCGGCTTGGGAATGTTGAATAACCAAATCCAAATCTCCTATTTATATCAAAGGAAACAAAATCAAGGTTCTGATGACAACCATTGTAACGGTTGATAACCGGTACAACATATGAGAGAAAAATGTTGTTGCCGGTTATCAACAGTTACACAACTGTTGTCACAGCAATTTATGCCGAGACAAGCCATTTTTAATTATGAAATTTTTAATGTCAATAGTTACAACAGTTGTCAACAGTTACACAACGGTTGTCAACTGCTGTAACTTGTAACGTCCCTTTTTTTTGGCAAATCACAACAGAATATTGTGTGTGTGTGTAAGAGAGAGAGAAAAAAAAACATTGAGAAATTCTTCTATGCTTGTCTCACTATGTGTGTTTATTGAGACAGAGTTTGGATCCTCTAAAGTAATACAAATTTGAATTTGGTTCAAAATTGGCCAATTAGTTTCGGCATGAATATTAAAAAGGGCTCTGTAAATTTCAGCTTAGACCGAATTAGTCCGGATCTAATCAAACGATATGAATTCAAATTCATAAATTGAGTTACTTGCAGCAGATCCATACCTTCTGTTTACAAGATGAAAAATATTTTAAGAGCTAGCTCATGAGATATTAATATTTGTGCAAATTGTATATTTTCCCAAAAGATATGGAGAGTCTAAGCTTTGGACAACCTCCGCAATGGCGTGATTCCTATCTCTCTACGGAGAGACATGTTTAATTCATTCTATCAAAAAAAAATTAAAAGATACTCTACTGTAATAAGGGGCTCTTTAATAATAAAAAAATAATTTAATGAGGATTGTTTTGGATATCAAGACTAGTGGGGATTGTTTTGGATATCTCTATGAAAACCATAACCCATGCATCATGAAAAGTAGATATCGATCGATCGCTAGTAATCGCTGGTCAGCCACACGACGGTGAATTTGTTCTCGGGTCTTGTACACACCGCCCATCACACTAGGGTAGCTGGCTTTGTTTGAAAGCTTTTCCGAGATAAGTTTTTTCAAAATAAATAAATAAATAAAATATCAATCGGCTAGATTTTTCCCTTGTCTAACCAAATTAAAGATCTCCAGAAGTAATTTTTTTATTTTAAAAACAAAAGAGTTAGAACATTATTCATAAGAAACACTTTGGTGTCAACAAGATAAATTGATGGTATACAATATACCATTAATTTGATACATACACAAATATAGACATTATATGTCCTTAACAACCACATAATATTAATATTAATACTCAAGATGAATTCCATAGATCATGAACTTCAATTTGTCTCTTTGGATCTTTCTCATCTCAGCAACTTCACTCGATTTGGAGAACCTCTGCAATGATGCGATTACTCTCTCTACTGTGAAACATGTGTAATTCGTTCTATCGAAAAAATTTAAAACATATTGGAGTGTATGGTGTTCTTTAATTTAAAACAAAAATAAAATAGGAGGATCCACTTGATGGAATTAAGACCAGTGAGGATGGTTTTGGATATATCTATCAAAACCATAACATATGCATCATAAAAATAGATATCGATCCCAGAGAAGTTTCCTCAAAAAAAAATATATATTTAAGTATCAGTCAGCTCAAGATTTTTCCCTTGTCTAACTAAATTAATTATCTCCAGAAGTAATTTTTTTATTTTGAAAAAAACGTAAGAACATTATTCATAAGAAACACTTTGGTGTCAGCAAGATAAAGTAATGGTATATAATATACCATTAATTTAATACATACACAAATATCGACATTATATGTCCTTAACAACCACATAATATTAATATTAATACTCAAGATGAATTCCATAGCTCATGAACTTCAATTTGTCTCTTTAGATCTTTCTCATCTTAGCAGCTTCACTCGAGCCCTATTCAACTCCTTGACAACCTCTTTGCTCCCAATGCGCTCCTTTGGAGACAACTTGGAGCACAAGAGGCCACATCGAATCACGGAAACCAAGCAATCATAAACATCCTCTGTTACATTTGCACTATCTCCTCCAACATTGACTGGGAACAGTTTATGGTCGATAATCTCAGTAACACGATCGGAAAAAGCCATCTCAACATACATGTGGAGGTTCAATCCGTCTCTGAATCTTTCGTCGGTTGGGCTTATGCCGGTAAACATCTCAAGCACTAGAATGCCATAGCTGTATGCATCTCCTTCAACCGATGCTTGACCTCCCATGCCATATTCTAAAACAAATTAGAAATTACAATCATATCCTTCTACAAATTATTCACCAAAATCAGTAACATAGTGTTGTTTTTTCTTCTCAATTCAAACATACGATCTCTTTTTTCATAATGTATGTTGCCAATTTTAATAATTAGATGCACTGATTTTAATTTGGCCTTCTGTAAACTTGTGGTAACTTCCTATTCACATATCAATTTGACAGCTATGAGCTAACTAGGTTGGTACCATCTATTAAGATAATTAAAAGAACATATGAGACAATACAGATTATGTGAAAGATATTATTTTTGTACTAAGATAGGGTAAAACAAAGTTAAAATAAATAATAAACACACCCACTATAATATAAGCTGGTCCGTAATTAACTATAGATATATAAATAATAAAACACAAAATTAATTTCTCATAAGAATAAGCTTGTACCTGGGGGAATATAACCGATGGAACCTCTAAGTCCAGCCATACTTCCTGACAATAGAGAAGACATAGAATCAGGTTGAACCAGAAATCTGGCAAGCCCGAAATCACCCACATGTGCAGTCATGTCTTCATCCAAAAGCACATTACTACGTTTAAGATCACAATGTACGATTGGAGCGGGGCCATGGTTATGAAGATAGTCCAATGCTGTTGCAACATCGATTGTGATATTCAGCCTCTGGATGAGGCTGAGACTCCTAAATGGCCTATTTGTACAAGCACCGGGATGCAACCATGTTTCTAAGCTGCCATTTGGCATGAACTCAAAAATCAAAGCTTTAAAATCATTACCATGGTGGTCAGTGCTAGAGCATGAACTTAAAACTTTGATAAGGTTTCTGTGTCGAACTTTTCTTAATACCTCACATTCAGAGAAGAAACTTTTAGAAGCACCACGTTGATTCAGATTCAGTACCTTCACAGCAACAGTTGTCACGTTCTCAATATTCATCAGAGCTTTGTAAACAGCCCCAAAGGTACCACTTCCAATTAGATTCTCCGATGAAAAATGATCCGTAGCCCTGAGAATGTCATTGTATGACACTTTTTGATACTCTGAATTTTTAGCCACAAATGGTAGGGGATAATTCTGAGATCCCTTTTTCCAACAAAAACGGGCTATCAAAAACATGGTTATACAGAAGCATATAATACCGCCTATGCAACAAAGAATTACAATGATAATTTGGGAAAAGTGCTTCTTCTTTGGATTATCTAAAATGCATTTGGGTAGATGCATTTCAGGTACCCCGCCACAAAGTTTGGGATTTCCTCTTATGTCTACTGCACTAGAATTCCTGAAAACCCCATCTTTTGGTAATTCCCCCTCAAAATTGTTGAAAGAAATATTCAAATGCTGAAGTTTCATCTTACTAACAAATTCAGGTATTGGGCCAGATAAATCATTGTTGGAGATATCAAAATCTTGCAACCCTATCATGTTGCTTAAGGAGGAGGGAATAGACCCATTAAACTGGTTTCCATCAAGATGAAGTACTTGAAGTAGTTGGCACCCATCGATTGTGCTAGGAATTGGACCAGATAATTTGTTATTTGATAGGTAAACTTCTGCTACATTTTTTAATTGACCAATTTCTGGTGGCAATGATCCATTCAAATAGTTATTTGACAAGTCGAGGATAACAGAAAGTGAATTAAGACGGAAGAGTTCCTTTGGGATTGAGCCAATAAATTTATTATTTGAAAGATATAAGGTATTTAGAAATTGCATATTGCTTAATTCATGTGGGATACTCCCAGTGAATGCATTGTTCTCGAGATGTAGTGCATTCATCTTGGTGAGATTGCCAAAAGTTGATGGGATTTCACCTGATAACATGTTTCCGTTTAGGTATAACCCTCCCAAATTCTCAAGATTGCCGATTTCTTTTGGGATAGTGCCTTCAATAAATGTTTGACTTAGTCCTAAGGTAGTAAGGCCGGTTAGTTTTCCTACCGCTTCAGGAATCTTTCCGGAAATTGGATTCACGTTAAGTCCAAAATAATAAAGATTAGTTGAGAGATTTGCTATAGAACGAGGTAGGATGCCTTGGAGTTGGTTGTATTCAATACTCAATACTTCTAGAAATGTGCAGTTGATTAAAGAATCAAAGAATCTCCAATCGTCCCTGGTGGCCTTAATTTGATTTTTAGATAGAATAAACGAGGAAAGGTTTTGTAAGGTTCCTATACTATTTGGTATTGTTCCTATGAAATTGTTTATGCTTATATCAAACCTCCTCATGGCTGTACAATTGGATATGGATACTGGAATCTGCCCATTAAGTTGATTTTCACGCAAAATTAGATACTGTAGGTTTTGAAATATATCACAAAAGTTTGAAGGAAGATTTCCATCAAGCTGATTTTGACCTAAAGTCAAGTCAATCATTGCTGAGAGGTTGTAAATGGAATGTGGTATCTTGCCTGACAAATAGTTTTGACGGAGGGAAAGGTACTCAAGAGCCTTTAGTTGGCCGAGTGAAGGAGGGATGGAACCAACTAAATTATTTTCAAAAACATAAAGAAGTGATAGATGCGTAAGGTTGCCTAAGGTGCTTGGGATAGATTTTGTAAGATTATTACTACCTAGGTGCAATATTTCCAGTTGTTCTAAGAAACCAAATTGTGGAGGTATACCTCCAACAAGAAAGTTACTTCTCAAATAGATGGTTCTCAAGTTTTTACATTGCATTAGATTGGAAGGGATGGTCCCTTGGAAATTATTGTACGCCAGAAAAAGAAATTTTAAATTGGAACAATTACCAAGAGTTGATGGAATATTTCCATCAAGGTTATTCACACTCAAATTGAGACTTTGCAATCTACTCAAATGACCAAGCTCTGCTGAGATGTTACCAGTAAGCTGGTTATCTGAAAGATCCAATCTTTTGAGAAATGTGAGATTTGCCAAAGAGGGTGATATATGGCCTGACAAACTTAATGAACCCAGACAATAGTGGAGAGAGCAGTTACTCTGTCGGGATGGCGGTTGCCGCACCTTACGCCTTGCCATAGACAATAGTGGAGAGAATCATTCCATGATGATAATGCCTCGATCGAGTCATTAGACATGAGAGACTTGAAGGAGAGAAGTGCAAACTTGTCAGTTTCATTTGTGGCAAAGTTGTTTGATGGAAGATGAAAGGAGAATAAGCATATCAGAAGTAAGAGGTGTAAATCTCGCATTTTTTGTTTTTGGGTTGTCAAGTGTTCTAAGAGGATATCTCTAATTAATGGCTATCTTCTATGATCCTATTTATTATTAAAAAAAGTTGGTGGAAGAAGACTACCAGAGTTGACCACAGTTGGCATTTTCCTATTGCGAGTCTTTGTCTTGTTACATAGACACAAATATATATTCTGAGTATATACATTTCCATGATGATCCATATCTACTGTTGACATGTATGAATTAAAGCGGAAAATTACGCGTATGGATATTTTTCATTATGCAATTCTCAAATTAAAACTGGAAACAAGACTTGAGAAAATCCATTGGCATGGTGTCGCCTTGTTTTTTATGAGCTAGAGGGTGCCATCACCAGAAATAAATATTTTAGATAACTAAAATGTAATAATGTGAATTTCGTATAGGCAATTAGTATGTATACTGTTGTAACAAGTTAATGCATAGTTAACGCATCATTACCAGTTAATGATATAATTGACCTTTAAAGTTATCCACCTACCAATGGGGACGTGATCCCTATTTTTCTTCAAAAAAAAAAAAAAAGTTATCCACCTACCTTTATTAAAGGTTGTCCACCTGCCTTTATTTATTGAAAGAGTCAATTAAAGGTTGTCCACCTATCTATATAACATTTATGTTCCCGTGCATTGAATTATCGAACAAGAAAATACATTGAAGGAAAGAGCTTTGCTCATGAAATTAAGGGTATGGATTTATCTCCTCTCACATTGTATGAATTTCATTGAAATGTTCTTGCAAAATATGAGCTATTTATTTTATTATAGTATAAAAATAATAAAAACCTAATTATTATTTAACCAAAGCAATTTCAAATATATTTGGTAGGTAATAACCATTTTTAATGTCCGCCCCAGTTTTTCTTGTTAAAAAGCATGCCATGAATCTTTCTAGAAATATATCTAAACTAAGTAGGAGCGATAACTTTGCATTCCTATTGGCAGGTACTCCTTATAGTTTTAATAATTGAATGATTTTAAATGGGTCCATAATAAATGAAAATGACTAATATGTATTTAATTTGTAATAAAAAGCTTTGATAAAGCATTTGTTTGCATAACCAGTAATCATTTTTCCGAAATTGTTCGAACAATTATTTTTCAATTATTAGATAATATTTGGGTTATAATAGTTAAATTTAGTCACATCATGACCAAGTCGCGCCGTAACCAAATTACCAAACATGTCCTGACCAAATGTACCGTGACTGGTTTCGTTCGTCAATCTAACCCAAGATGGAAGGCACGATCTCCCTTTAACATATCTGACAATTAACAGTAGTGTGCTTAAAGCTTTTCTAGTTTTCGCTCTTTGGGAAATAGCGATTCCCAGCCCCAAGAAACACACCCCCACCTGCCCTGCTCCATTCCCACCCCCCACTCCACCATTCCACATCTGTTCATCCATCCTCTCTACTACTTTTAGGTTTCATTTCCGATACATCATTCTCACCTCTATCTTGCTCGGCTCTAACTCTTCGAGCGGAGATGATAATGAGAGAGAGGGGAGGAAACTGAGCTGAGTGGAGTCAACCGGAACTGATAGCGCGGTATCGTCAAAGCTCGAAGCGTAGAGTCTCAATCTCGATCAAAGTGTGATGATGAGTAGATCCGATCGTCGGAGCGTGACAGAGATCGGGAGAGCGGATCTGGTCGTGGGACGAGATTGGATTATGGTATTAGAGTAATTATGAGTGTATATAGGTAGGATTAGAATAGTAGATCTAGTTAAAAAGTAAATCTAAGAATTTAGAGGGTGATTAAGAGTCATTAGATTAATTTTGAGTAATTTAGAGAATTTCGTGAGAATAAAGAAGTTCATATAGGAATTATAGTTACTTGACTCATTGTAAATATGTTTTTTTATCAATCAAATTGTTAGTAGGCATTAAAGGCACTAACTTTAAAAGAAAGAAAAAAAAAAAAAAGAAAAAAAAAAAAAGAAAAAGAAAAACGCATATTTGACAGTCCACATATAAACTCAAATTTTCTATAACCTTAGAGGATATGAATTCATTTACCTACTTGACAGCCAAGAATGGTCACATAAAGCATATACTATCTGCATATACTATCCGCGAGGATAGAAGTACTCTGTATTGTTAGCACCATCGTACATACTTTCATCGATAATAGAAATTTATGTTAGTCTACCTTCACTTTTTACTCTCGTGGGTAGTAACAGATTCTTATAGTATATAATAATGAGTTTCCATGTTATCTAAATTCAGACAGCATTTCTGACTTTCAAAATTTATTTTTATGCTTGATATTTGTTCAAAACCAGCTAAAGCCCATTTTAGAGCCATATTCATATTTAGAATCAGCAGTTGAAAACAACAATTAAAGTATCATCTGCATAGTTTAAATTTGATTGGAATAATAGATACAAAAAATTAAAATTTTCCTAGGCCTTACTAAATTTGATTGGAATTTTCGTGGAAATTTGACAACTAATTCAGCTATATCGGATGATATGAACGGAAGGACCTGAATTTCGTGAAAAAGTTTATTTGAGTGGCGGACCCCACAGGTGGAAAATTGGGGTATGATTCGAAAAATTTCTCTATCTTCTAGCAAATGCTGAATAGTTTAATCATCTAGTCTCCAACTTTTGGTAATTACCTCTTAAATTAAAAGGCCGGTAGGTGTCAAATGGGAATAGATTATTAATACGTGCTTTAACACGGCACTAATAGACCACTACATCAATATTCTTTTCTTAGTTGGCAATGACCACTGCATTAGTACTGCTGGACAAAGACAGGGAACACCAAATTAAAGAGTAAAATTAATTATTAAATATTCAAAAAAATTGAGAACCAATTAGTGAAGGGAAGCATGTAGTGGCAACCAGCTTGATGAAACACTTTGTCCGTATTCCATCCCCAATTAAACCTGACACACGAGAGCACATTCTTAATTAACCTCTCTAAAATCAGGACACCAGGATTCTCTCGACTGATGCCTCCCTCTGCACCAAAACTGAACGCTCATGTCATCCTCCCCTCTGGTCAAACAGCAAACTCCCTCCCAAGAAGATAAACAGACCACCTGAGACTGAGCCACGACAATGCATTAAACTCCAGATAAAAAGAGATGATGGCATGATGGACACCTCCGGTATAACCATACTTATAAAGTGTCATTCTAGTATATTAAGTTCAGTTAGTACACTGAATCGCTTCTGATCTGGAAGGGGATGTAATATTCAAAACTTGTTTATAGGAACTAGTTGTTAAATTAAGATTCATCATACGGCTGTGTAAAATTCCAAGTAATTGTAGCGTTCCCTCCGATTGCAAACGCCATATGTTGCATACCGTAACCGATGGTGAAGGGGGATAGTAAATTTTATTTTGTAGCAGTGCAAATGAGACTTGTTTATAAATTAAACTATTAAAGGGAGAGTGTAAAAGGAGGGGTAATGAAATTAAAAGATTTTATATTGTAGTCGTATACTAGTAAAATGTTCGTTAAATGTCGTCAAAGCAATAAGCAAAGAATAAGAATACATACCTAAAAAAGGGAAAACACGCGAAGCAAACATTAATGATACAAGTCTACAATAATTAATATATGGAAAACATGTAAGAATACATGCCTTTAACATTTGCGGGCATACGGAAACAACGACAAAAAATTGTATAGAAAGGGGGAACAAATTGAAACATATATAGCTGAACGGGGGAAAAAAAAAAAACAGATGCAATATGAAGATTGCTAAAATTAAAAGGACTGATGAATACACGACATCATTTGGATATAATCAACTTGGTACTGGCTTCAGCTGATAGGTCTCCCATGCCAAAGTTAGCCATCAGCAACCAGATGACGGTGAGAAGCTCTCCGCCCTTACTTAATTGCTTCGCATGGAGCTGCCCTTTGCAGTTGCTGGCCGCATAGCACAACATCTCGACCCACACAACGCTGATAAATCTCCACATATGATTCCAATCTTCATCACGGTTCTCCCTAGTGATGAATTTTTCCTTTAAATTATGTGCAAGCTTGCATCCATTGAATAACACTGATTTGCTGCGATCGCCTTTAACAGATACTGGGTCATACTCCATGTCGACATCTAATATCATTCTTACAGCTTCATTTTTGTTCATGGCACCCTGTCTCTGAAAGAAGATTCTCATCTCTGTACAGGTGTCACCAAATGGAATCTGCCAATTGCTATCAGGCATCATAAAAGGTCGCTCCATGAGCAGGAACAACATGTAGTTCGAAATATGTTGGCTTATCTCCCGTTCTGGTTCCCTTTCCCGTTCCTCAGAGGTGGACGTGGGCTTTTCGGGGTCCAGGAATAATAGATCGGTTGCTATGTGCCACAACATGATGCTCGCATCAAAATCAACCTCCACGCTCCAACCAAAAAGTTGGTCGTAACCCTTACGCTGAATTATCCACTGGCCCCTATGGGAGGTGAATCCCCTGTCAGGACCTGTAATCAATTTGTCATTCATCTTATTCTTCAACTCTTGAAACACTAAGTTCTTGAGACCTTCATTAACAGTAACATATGTAGTGTACCGATAATGATCCCAAGTCTCTTTGAAACCAACCCATCCTATTATGTGCTTCAACCAACAAGGCCGATCTTCAAGGGAGTATGTAATCAGACTATACTGGGCCATTTTATGAGACCATCTTGGCTTTCTCTGAGGTCTCAATTTTTCCAGAATAGAAAAGTGGAAATCTGACAGAGCACTGCAACTGCTGGATTCTTTCATTGCCGCATAGGTCCAGAATGACAGAAGCATAAAAACAAGTGCAAGGAATTCCAAACCAACTGCACCAACTAGCAGCACGTACGTCAGAGTAGTCTCAAACCGTCCAAACCCAGTATGGTCAGACATTGCAAATAAGCAAAGGGCTGCCATAGTAATGACTAGAGTGATCACACGAGAAACCCAGCCATAGTGTCTGAAGGCGTAAATAACAGAACATTTGGAATGAAAGATGTCGTACATCCAGGAGAGCTCAATCTCAATCAACTTGTAGGCATCACCGTATCCAAGGCCCTCAAAATACATCTGGAGTACCTCCCGGGCTTTATAGTTCAGATTTAGATCCACAAAGAGGCGCTTGTATATTGGGAAGAACTCGTACGCGTTGCACACAACTTCAGCATATTTGAGAGACTTCCTCTCTTCTGACTGTTGAGTTTTCTGGCTCTCCATATCACCATTATGCTTCTCGATCTCGACCTTGATTTGGATAGGGAAAATTTCCTTCATGCCACTCCAAAACTTGAAAAATACCAAATTGCCACCCCAAAATCTTAAATTACTTATTTGTCATCCTAAAATCATCAAAATTATCAAAATGCCCCATTTATACATCTGATATACGTTTTCCCTTAAATTTATACTGAAAAGTGTTGTATAAAAAACGTATTTTTGTTATTCCCATTTTACCCTTCATTTTTCATTTAAACATATGAAATGGATCTGTCCAGTATACTACCTTTCGCCTTCTACCTTAAACCTTTCGCCTCTCTCTCGTTCACTCTTCCTCCATCCCACAGATCCGTCCCCTTCGCCTCCTTCAACTTCCCTACGCCTCTCTTTAACCCTCCCGTCTCCTGCTCCTCTCATCCACCCCTCTCGTCCTTGCCACCTCCGCCCACAGATCCATCACTCTCACCTCCGGTAGCCTTTCTTTCTCTCGTTGCTGTCCACTGGAGATCCACCTCCGTCGATCTCCACTGACGCCTACTTCACTGGCGATCCACCTCTGTCGCTGTCCACTGGCGATCACCAAGGTTATTGGAGGGCTCGGCAATGATTTTTTAAGGCGCCTACTTCACCAAGGTTATTGGAGATCTCCACTGACGCCTACTTCACCAAGGTATACGAATTTTTATATCCAACTCAATTTTCTTTAATTCCAGTAGTACGAAAGAGAATTTATAGGTGTAGTTTGAGGAGAAGTGAATCAGAATTGCATGAGTTACCTAATTCTGGTTTTTTTGGAGTGTGACTCACCAATTGCTGGGTTAGGTTATGAATGCAGGAGAGCATGTGCACCAATTGCTGGGTTAGGTTATTAATTCCAGTAGTATGAAATATATAACAATTCATTGGTAGAACAAATAATCTGACCAACCTGAGGGTATTAGGGTTTAGGGTTTAGGGTATTACTGACTTCTATTATTTTAACTTAGGATTTAACTATAGTTAATTTCATAGTTATTGTGTAATGGGTAAAAAAGAAAGAGTTTTAAGATTTGAGGGATAAATTAGATAAATTGAAGTGTTCCGAGGTAAATAAGAAATTATAAGAGTCTATAAGGGTATACTGAAAATTAACCCTTTATTTTTTTGTAAGGGTATACCCATGAGCTTTAGATGATGTGTACTCTTCCATGAACTTGGCATAATTTGGGCCTGGATCAAGTTTAAGGATCATGGAACTCCGCAAGCCAGACATGCTTGCACGCTTCAAGCACCGGATCCTCTCACCATACTTGAAGATCGCCACCGCAAACATGAGAGCGGCAGGTGGCCACAGCTCTCCGATTTGCACGTTCGATGTGGAATAATTGTATATTAAAAGCGCCACCTGGGACAGTAGTGTTAGCAACTGTCGCGACCACAGGTCATTATCTTCAATGGACAAGCTAGTGATGGTGTCCTGCCCCCCAAGGTGGAGGAGGAAGAATGGGGCCCAAAACATGAGCAGTTGGGGAGTCTTGCTTTGAGGAGCCTTATCTTCGCTCTTGAGGTATGCAAGAGCGACAATGGCCACGTAGTCAGCCATGAGGTATGAAAACCAGAGAAACCAGTGGAACATAAGAGCTAGAGCACCTCGCCACGTTTTAGCAGTCGTTTGGGCGTATCGGAATGAAACTACATGCTTCCGAAAGCCGGCGAGACCAAGGAGCAAGATTTGTATGCTGAGGCTGCTGATGACAAGCACCCTGATCTCTATTTTGTTCCATAATTTTAGTAAGGAGTCCAGCATCTCTTCTCTGATTGCTCTTTTATTTTTTTTCTTAATTAGATGGATGCTTCCTCTCACGCGGTCTTCGTCATTTAAAGATGGTTTCCTTACTCCAGCATGGAACCATTACATTTTGCATTAAAAAATAACTAAATAAAAGATGCTCTGATCTTATACTCCTACTTTAATGGGAGCCGCATGAAAACTTAAAACCACACATGGATTGATGGATTTATTATTCAAAGGAGTGCTGACATAAGGACCCGTGTTATGCCGCTAGCTAAACCAATATGATGTGTTGAGCATATACTAAAAAAATGGAATTGTAGGGCACATATATCGATCCAATGGAATAACATAGTCCTGTTATTCCGATACTAATCATTAAATTTTATTGAGATTCGTTGAGATTAGTTTATGGAAAACTTTGAATATTCATTAATGTTTGGAATCGGAATAACAGGATCCTATTATTCCATTGGAATAAGAACAGATTTATTTCCATAAGGACCCGTGTGTAGTTATATGGACGAATATGATGTGTTAAACATCTGATCCATGAGTGTATAGTCTCAGCACAAGGCTTCTTCTACGGGCAGCCCGTTCGTGAATATCACTTTTGGACGCCCATGTGATTTTGGGCTTACATAAGTGTATATTGGGCCCCGTGTTATATTGGGCCCTGTGTTATATTCACTTCATATGGTGCGTTAAGCCGAAATTTTTTAGAGTTAAAAGAACAATTTTTTTCTAAATATCGATTTTGTTCTTCCACTTTTCTCTCTAACCTAATTAATAGAAGAATTAAGAAAGAAAAGTTTCATTCCCTTGAAAAAATTACACCCCAAATTCTTCCTATTTGTATGTGTTCCATAGTGTCTGTGCGTGAGTGAATCTCTACTCCCTTTCATAGGCTACAGTTACGAGAAATACCTGAAATCTTCTCAAGCGACTTAAGAAACCTTGACTGCTAAGTAAGCCAAATCAACAGAAATTCTTTTTTTTTTTCAAGAACGAGAAACTCAAGCTTGAGGGAAATAAGCATAGTAGGAATTATCCGTATCGGGATCGGGATCGGTCCTAGCCGATACTGATCTGGGATCGGGGTATTGGCCGATTCGGATCGGAAAGTTGGACTTTTTGGCCAGAAGCTTGTTTTACACTAAAAAGTAGGAAAAAAAATGATAAAAATATAATTTGTCAACAATTTATGTTTATATAAATGATTACAATCAAATAATCCACTAATACAATATAATACAAGCATTAAAACTATAAACACACTCTTTCACTGCCAGAAACTATGTCGTACTGACTGGATCACTTCATCGTCGTTTGTATTATGATAAAAATGAGGATATTGTTGTTCGGAACAAAAAAAAGAAGACATTATAGAACCAAATGAAAGATTATTAACATCTTTAATCACGGGTTCATATTTCTCTATTTCAGCATAGTTGATACTTGATACTCTATTTAATCAATGAATGTGACAAGTTTTCAGCATGTGCATAGTTTATACTCTATTTAATCAATCACGGATTCAAGTTTTCAGATAAATAATGACCAAAATTGGACTAAAATAATAGAAATTAGACGAAAAACAGAAAATCCGTGAGTATCGGCTCAGTATCAAATTGGTGTCAGCCGATACCGATACGTATCGGCTGATACGGATCGGTATCGGTCGATAATTCCTACTATGAAAATAAGATAGAATTTTGTCGGTCAATTTTCAAAGTGCACTTGAAGAATTGCATGATACAGCTCATTACTCTAATACTTGAGATAGAGCTGGCTCAAACTCAAGAGGAATTTTGTCTTTCTTTTATTTCGCACAGACAAAGCATGATTTTAAATTCCCAAAAATAATTTCCTTCCATGATTCTAAATTTCAGTTTGATTCTTGTATTTTCTTTCTCCTTCAAATTTCTCTTAATTCGAAATTGTTCTTTACCATATATTCAAGAATGAAAAATGAATCATATGGTATAATCAATCAAAGAGGAACATAGTATAGAAATTAAATTGTATGATTCTCGTATACGCTGAAATTATTGACCCAAGTAAACTTACTTCTGGTGCCCGATCATCTCTTCATGTTTCGACCCATGCGAAGGAATGCAGACAACAAGATGTATGATATTTTCTTGGCGCTATATTATACAGTGTGTAATAATCTTTGTGCACCAAATTTTTTTTTTTAGAATATAAATGCATTTAATAATTTGCTTTCATGCAAGCTTGCAGGTATTAATGAATCTATATATATATATATATATATATATATATATATATATATATATATATATATATAATTAAAAAGATGTGAGATTATTGAAGATATAAAGAATAAGGATAAATTTGATATTAAAATGTGAAAAAGTCTTTCAGCTCTCAAAATTAGAATACATGTGCTCAATAT
This sequence comes from Carex rostrata, assembly GCA_964058875.1. NCBI lineage: Eukaryota > Viridiplantae > Streptophyta > Magnoliopsida > Poales > Cyperaceae > Carex > Carex rostrata. The sequence continues at coordinate 297,282 of CAXKVT010000245.1, forward strand.
AGCATCTCCTTTTTTTAAAATGAGGAGGCATAGATGAGAATTATCTGGGGACTGGGATTACATCTCTTTACTTTCTAAATCTAAAAAAAATTGTAATACTATAGAAAAAAAATAAGGGAGCTGATAATTGTCCCCGCAGACTCATCCCCACAATATCCCCGTACATACTGCCAAAAACAATCATGAGGGGACCAGTAAATAAAATAATAATCGTTAAATATTTATTATGAAGAATAAAAGTATTTATCATTGGATGTAGCAGTATTAACTATTATTCGATGAACTCTATTTCTAAAGGGCCATGATAATTGTCCCCCCCCCACTCCCATCCTTTCATTATCCTCCCAATTTTATTTGTTCAATCTCGTTCGCATTTTTCACGATCTATAAGTAATTTTGCAAATCTAAAACCACGAATGTCTTCTACGCAATTTTATCTTTCACATGAGATCCATGATGACATACTTTCGAGCTCGTCATCACACAAGTATTAATATCAAGTATTACAAGTATTTATACCTATGCACTGAAGTATTTATACCTATGTGGTCAACTATTTTTGTTACAGAAAGGTTGATGTATGGACGATTGGAGAAGGTTGATGCGGAGATGCGGGGTCCACGATTGGGGAAGATAAATACTTACAAGTATAGGTATAAATACTTGTGTGACGATGAGCCCGAAAGTATGTTATCATGGATCTCACTTGAAAGATAAAATTGCGTAGAATACGTTCGTGGTTTTATATTCAAAAAATTCCTCATAGATCGTGAGAAATGTGGACGACGTTGAAAAAAAAAAAAATTCATCTCTAAAAACGTGTATGATTTTTCTCCCCATGTAGTTTGAGTGGTCCCCCATATAGTCATATCAAGTTAGACATGTAAGTATTAATATCTTAGTTTGCAAGTATTAAATTATTATCTTCCAAGTATTTATACATATGAATTTAATTAAACTTAGAAGAACACATTGTTTTGAATAAATTTAATTAAACTAGTTAGTTAAATTAGTTTATGGAAGTTAAACACGATTGGGGAAGATAAATACTTACAAGTATAGGTATAAATAATATTTAAAATATGTAATTAAAAAAAAGAAAGAAAACAAACAAATATATAAAATATGTAATTTAAAAAATAAGAAAACAACAGTTAAAAACATTTTAAAAAGATGAAATTAAAAAAAATCCGAATCAAAACAAAAGTTAGTCCCACAACTAGCAATCAAATATATCTAAGTTCCCTTTATATAAGAGGAAGAGAGAGACACAGTTGGAAGAAAATTTGAAGAGGGCACGTGGCTGGAGGCAAAAAGGTAATGAAAGAGTGTGGGTCCCAGAAGGAGAGAGAAGGTTGGGAAGAAAAAAATGATGTTTGAGCTCCGTTTTTTTAGCCCACCAAATTGCATTGAAATGGGAACAATGGGATTGTACCTGTAGGAATATTGTGGGAAAAAAAAGGACTGCCGAACGCCTACATGGAATTATAATTTGATCTCACTCAAACCCATGAAAAATCCCAGAAAAAAAGGGCTGCCGAACACGCCCTAAGGGTGTGTTCGGATTTTACTGTTCACGTGGGTAAAAAAAATTCACTTAGACTGAAATTTTTTTTTCCCACGTGAACAGTAAAATTTAGTTCAAAAATTTTACAATCCCATTTGTATTTCTATTCCTGTCCGTTTGCCGAACACGCCCTAATAGTGTATTATGGGAGAAGTCACTCACGCGGAAAAAAGCTCCCACAAACACATACAGTCCATTAAATCTAAACCGTGTTCGGAAATTAAAAATATTTGTACACCTATTATTGTACACGGTTCCTAGAGATCGGAACCATTAAAATTATTTACACGATTTCCTTGATTTAACTGTCTATGGATAGGTCTAGGTTTATTCTGAAAAACATCGGAAAATTATTTAACACCACTGTGCTTACTGTGATCCAAAAAGTCCAAAAACCAATCGGTTTAATGGCTCCGTTCTATTAGTGAATTGGGATGTGGTACTTACTGGATATATATATATTAATGTTCAGAAAAACAAATTAAAATATTAAATTGAGTGATTTGAGATGCAGATATGACCGGGAATTTTTTATTTATAGAAGGAAGCGACTTGTATCCGGTTTTCATCCAAATCATCAATTGTCATTCAACCATCGCGAATACTGTAAAACTCAATATTCCATACTGTACATCTCAATAGCAAATCATATATAATTAGTAATGCAAAATTCTAGCAATGAGCAACTCTTGAAAGTGATCCCGAGTTAGTTGCTAACCATTTGCAACTTGCACAACTTGCTAAAACTATCTGTACTTCAAAATGGAACCACTTGTTGTACTTCCACCGGGACAACTTCTAGAAGTTTTCAAAACTAGACCGCTTCTGAAACTTGCATTTATTTCCAAATAACGCCTGAAATAATGCAGGTTGTGGGGGCACGGCTGGTTTGATGGTAGATGTGGCCCGGAGTGTTGATCCAGAGGATATAATTAATTCAACTCATGGAATGTTGAAAGAATAGACCATTAATTGTTTGTGAGTGTTTTGATCCTTTTTGTTCCTGTTTTTTTTTTTTTTTTTTTGCGGCGATGCTGAGAATTTTTTTTATTTGTGGCACAAGCCGTGATTGATAGTAATTTTAATGGGCAATTTTAAGATTGATTTCCTGTAGTGTGCTTGATTTCTGTACTATCGATAATTGATATGAAGTTTGTAGTTAGTTTTCATGTCTTGTGATTTTTTGGTATTTAATTTGCGATAAGAAAATTGATACAATTTACCCAAATGAGATTGCAGCGAGAAAGCTTCACATTTGTAAATTAAGCAATGTCACTATTTGTACTTTGCTAGACTAAACTGGATACAGTACACTACTACAAAAAACGCTAATCATGCACAGCAAATAATACATAGAAGAGAGAAATTTTCAACAAAACAGTGTGCAAAGAGAGGTGGTGCGCGTAGAAATGAGCTCAACCATAAACACACGGTTAATAAGAACAGAACCCGTATACGACAGGTACCTGTATATATGCATGGTTATTCATTAAGAAACCATATACGATTAAACCATGGTTCCGAGAGTCGGAACGGAATCAGCCAGTGCCATTCCGAGTTTTGACCGATTTCCATGGTCGGGCGTTTCTTTCAGAAAAATTGATGGAATCAGTTGGAATCGGACCGATTCAACTGAGTTTTTGTTCAATTTGGATCGCTTCTCTGCCGATTCTGCTATTTTTTTCTCTGGATCTATGATTTATGGTTTGAGATTTGAGTAACAGTGAAAGAAAAATTTGGGGAGGGAGATTATTCTAACAGGTGAGATCCAATAAGAAGAATCAATGTTAATGGGCTGAATTTTGTTGGGCCTCCATTATTATTTATATTTATTTCGTTTTAAATTGTCGGTTAAAGGAGAAACAAGATTTAATTTGTGAAGTCTTGATATTTATATTCAAATTTTGAGATAAAATATATGAATTTATTAAACTGGTGACAAAATGGCTAAAAATGGCTTAAAAGAATTTTAATAAATAATTCCTAATTAGGCAAAATGGCTAAAAATGGCAAAGATAAGAGAATAGAAATTATAATTATTTTTTGACAAGTTTGTTTACTATTATTGTTATACAAAACAAGTGTTTTAATAAAAAAAATTCAAATTTCCTAGTTGATTTGGCCGATTCCGACCGATTCCTCCATTCCGAGTCAAGGATATTTTCAGAACCTTGATTCCAACCTTCATACACCGTAACTTAAATTAAAAGGCCGGTAGGTGTGAAATGTGAATAGATTATTAATACATGACGACAAGTCCACTAACATTAAGAAACCAGCAGCTAGAAAGGTCGAGCTGACCACTAAAATGAATTATATGATATTCTACATGTGATTTCTTCAAGTTTGTGATAGAAAATTATTTTGTGCAATTTTATTCTAATTTCTTTCTTGTTCAGTTCACCTCGGAGGATCCGTCCTACGATGACGAGAGAATTCAAAGGGCCTGTTCTAGAACAAAACAGAACTGCATGCAACCAATAAACAATTAAAAAATAATGATATCTTTACTGAACCATGAAAATTTAATTAGTACTAATATTTGAAAAAAAAAAAAAAAAACTTACACAGGTGAGATGTTGTATAATTGTAAGCTTTTTTAACTTTGATGAATTCATTATAAGCCAAGTTTCCATTTGAAAATATGAAAACAAACAAAGAGAAACAGTGACATCATCAAGTAATAAAATATTGAGTGTCCTAGCAGCAAAACTGGTTTTGGCAGATCCTAAATTGGGAATAGTGATATAAATTAACACAAGTTAGAATAAAGCAAAGTAATGAAAATATGATGTGCATACTATGTAAAGATCACACATGAAATGTAACTCCATGACTTCAGCATTTGTAACTTTCAAAAGCAAAGAAGTCATCCCTTCCATGAAAGCATGAGTTTGAGAATCTCCGCATCGATGTGGAGGAAGGGTAAAGAGGTTCAGAGGTGCTGATCCCACCTCTTTGACAGAACGCATGCCCACACTGCCTCCTTTGTCACGAGCAGCTCTAAGATGATGAGTAGTATTTGATTGGGTAAATTGCTTATGTAGTCACACATCATTCCGTAATTGAAGGTGCAATAGAAGAGAAATAAAGACGAAGAAGAGAGATAAGAGAAATTTAATTTTGTTAGACTTGGGAGTGTGAAATAGTTAACGGTTCAAAATACAACCAATAAAAAATATTCAACTTGCTTATACCAGTACTAATGTACGATCTGATATCAGGAGATCATGAAATAGTTATATCGATCGGTTAGAATATACGTTCTGCAAAGGTAACTCAAAGTTCTTCTATCGGTACATAGTAACTGACCGATAGTATAAATTTGGACAAGTTTCCTATTGGTAAGGAAAGTCTGTATCGATAGAAGAATATGTCAACTTATTTACAAACTTGCTTCCATAGCGTTGATTTATCGGCTTCAGACAATATCGATTTAAACAGAAATAAAATGTGTTAGGAGATCCCAATTCTGTAGTAGTGCGTGTACAATATATCGACTCTATTGTATACGATTCCAGTAGACATAGTTGCAAAATAATCTGTTAGTTCATTTTTCAACTGTTTATAGTCGCGTTTTCTATACTAGTGAGATTGTAATTATTTGTATATGGTGTATAGATGAGCGGCATTCACTACAGCAGAATGGATTTTCTGCGACCATATCAGCGACCGGCGCCAGTATCGGTCGCAGAAAATCTATTTTTTCCAAAAAAAAAAATTATAACAAAAATCAAATGCGACCAGGACTTTCTGCGACCGTATCAGCGACCGGCGCCAACACCGGTCGCTGAATTTTTTTCTTTTTTTTTTTTTTTAGTGTCGCTGAAAAAAAAAACGCGGCTTCTGAAAAAAAAATCGCGCCAGTACCCCTCCGCCAAAATCAAAACAGCTCTGATCAAAATCCTTCCCCAAAATCAAAACCCTCCCGCTCCAAACCAAATCTCCGCTCACCCAAACTCACCCTCCCGACCCAAACCCTTACTGCCTCCGCGCCTCTTCGCCTCTCCTCTCCTCTCTCCTCAGTCTTCTCTGGATTTATCTGCCTACCTCTCCGTCTCTCTGTCCTCTTCCCTTCTTCTGCGAAAACACTCCACAGCAGACTGCACCGTTGTCTCAACCTCCTTGCTGCTGCCTTATGCGCGAAGCTTGAGGCGAGGCCGAGAGCAAAGCAGGAGACGGTTCCAACCACTGACCTTCGCCAAGACTTGAGTCGGAAGCACGAATCGAATCTGAAATTTCGTTCGGTAATGTTCTAAATTACTTAGTTGCTTCTTTTAAATGTGAAATTTCTAAGAATTTGTGTTAATTGCTTGTGGTTGATTAACACGATTCAAATCTGATTTTAATTGAGAAATTTCATGTTTTTCAGTTCAGTACCAGTATTTTCTGATTCTGGTACCGTTAGGGGCTGTTTTGTAAGTTTCCAACAGGGCGCCATCTTATTGTGCTGTTCCTTTATACTATCAACAGGGCGCCGTCTTCTTGTTTATTAAAACTATATAATTCATTGATGTGCGAAAGAAATTCTGATTCTTTTATAACAAACTGAGTCTTTGTTTAAGGTAGGGTGTGTGTGGAAAGGTAAGGTGGTAATGTATATATTTCCTTTTAAGGCAAGTAGAGAACAGTATCATTTGGACTGACAAGTGGAAAGATTTAAGAGAACTTTGAGTCAGTACTACTCACAGAGAGCTTAAACTTAAAATTGATTATGGCACATTAATTATTTATGCCATGTTTATGTGAATTTATAAGAATACCCTGGAAGGCGAACCAAATTGCCATATCCTGTAATTAATTTGATAATTTCTTTTTATTTTTCCTGGTTCTATTGAAACCCTTCTTTCTTTGAGACTTAACTATTAGCTTTAGATTGGGACAACAGAGAGGATCAAAGTGTACATAGATTACTGGGTGTAGCTGAAGTAGTTATAGTAAAGAAGCAATTATTCAGTCCAAACTGAATTAGAAAAACACTTAAGAGGCATTAGTTAGTAGTTTCTTGAGTCTAGCTAAGATTATTGTTGACTCAAAATAATGGTAATTTAATGAATAAATGGAATTATAAGTTCTGACATTTCATTAAGAAGAGACTAGTACGCATATCAGAAATAATTCTCTTACTCTGTGTTATTATAATTCTCCACAATTGAACAAATTTAAATTAATACTTCATACTGTCATGCTTACCGTTGTGTCTCTGTTTATCATGGACTCTAATTGTCATATACATATATAAAACACATAGCATACACTTGGAATTATGATAGACATAAATATAACTCTCATGACCAAACCCTACTGTAGAAAAATTAAACATTAAAGCTAAGGAAAAATTACTGTTTTGTAGCATCCAAGCTGAGATACCTTTATCATCATCATTGTACCTTGTATACTTATCTTTCTTGCCACCTAGCCATGTCTCTCTAACTCTCTTACAAAGATATCTGTCCTGTTGCAGGAAAATGCGACCGAAAATGACAAGTGAAATTTTTGTGTATCTCTTCTTTGGCGCCTTGTTTGGGTAACAATGTTTTCTCTGATATACTATCTTTATTTGTTTGGAAAGTAAAAAAAAAAAATTTCAGGAATTCTACAAGATTATCTCTAATGTAGATTCTACCAATTGATTTTTTACTTTTAAGAAAAAGGTTGCATTAGTTGTTGTATTACCAGTGCTCTGCTCCCAGCAGACAGGGAGCCTCCAGTCTCTACTAATATGACTTGAAAGGTTTTTCCAAATGATGCTATAAATCTCATACTCAAGTCATTTTATATATTACGTACAAAAATATTTTGTTATGATAAAATTATTATCTAACAAGATCAGAACTGGTATTGCAGTGCATCTCTGACCCAGTATCTCTTCTTCACCGGGTTGAAGTACACTTCAGCAACATTCGCTTGTGCATTCCTGAACATTGTACCGGTGTTCACTTTCCTAATGGCCTTGCCATTTCGGTACTCCAGATTACTTGACTTTATATGGATATTAAAATTTGGACAAGCAATTATATTTTAATATTTTTCATTAGATGCCCATCAAGTTGAGGACAGCTTATTTCATAAGCTAACAATTTAAGACCAAAAGTAGATGTTAGAATTGTAACTAATAAAGGGAAAGAGATTCTCTTTTTTTGCCTGACCTTTAAAATCGGTTCTGAAATTGATAGGTTACAAAAGAAACTTATGTCCTGTGAAATGACTGAATTAACAGTGACATGTTTAGGGAACCCTTTTATGATTTTTTCTCTTGCAAAGCTCAAAATATAGCTCAAGCGTATAGTCCATATTATTTTTCCATTTAAACAGTACTGTTGTGTATTATATTTTGCCTTGCAGCTTGGACATCTTTAATGTAAATAACAAAGCTGGTGTTTTAAAATTGTTGGGGACCCTTATCTGCCTGATGGGTACAATTGTGCTAATGTTCTACCAAGGTGAGACCCTTATTCCCTCCCAAAACTCCCCTCATTCAGCAATATCAAAGCAAGAGGGCGGGCCCGCAATCGGCCCAACACGACATGATTTGATGATAGGTTCTGTTTTTTTGGTGACTGGTTGCATTGCCTGGTCTTCGTGGTTTTTGGTACAATCCAAAATCAGCAAGAAGTACCCCGCATTGTACTCTGGTACTGCAGTTACATTTTTCCTTAGCTTTATTCAGGCTGCGGCTTTTTGCCTGGTTACTGAGAAAGGTATCTCAGCTTGGATCCTTGTCAAAGTCTACTAGTATTGATAGGAATGTGATAAATTCTTGTGATGAATTGGGGTATTGATCGATTGAGTACGGGTTGTTGATTTTCCCGGCTTTATTAAATTCATTGATATGTGCTGTTTTGTTAAATGGGGGTGTTTGATATTGTGCAAAATAACAATAGGCTAGCTTAATTTGGGAAAATTAGAATTGAGAATTTTGAGGAATATGTGCTTTTTTATTATTTCATGACTTGAGAATTTTGAGGATATTGTAATTGATACTATGGTAAAATTAGAATTTTTGTGTTGATATTATTACTGTTGTATCTCAAATCAAAACTGTAATTTTGTATGATATTTGACATTACAATTGAATCGATCTATTGTGTATGTTTTGAGAAAAGTAAAATTAAAAAAAAATCCAAAAAACTGACAGAAAAGTAAATATAAAAAAAAATGACAGAATAGTATCAGCGACCGGATTTAACTATCAACGACCGTCGATTCACGGTCGCCGATACCTTTTTCCTGACGTTAACAAAAAACAACAGCGACAAAACAAATTGGTCGCAGAAAAAGTATTAGCGACCGGATGACGTCATTCAGCGACCGGTGACGTCATCAGAAGAGCATCTGCGACAATGCTTTCAGCGACCGGAATCGACTTTCTGAAACCGGAATGACTATCAGCAACCGGCGACGTGACTATCAGAGACCGGAAAACCGGTCTCTGAAAGTCTTTCCTGCTGTAGTGATTATATTTCATATGAAAGACAAATTAAGATTCTAACTTTCACACTATAATATCAATTATAATTAAGAAGAACGAGGCCCTACGATGTAAGTCATATTTTAATCAATGTCATAGACGGTGGAAAATTAATTTCGCTCTCCACCAAATATGTTAATTAATAATTAGTCATTTTCTTTTCATATTAGTTAATTTCGTCTCCCCCAACTTTCGTAGAAGCTGTCAATATAATTAAAATATGGGTGCACATTAGGTCGATCTGAAGTCGACAAGATTGACAAAATTAAATAAATAAATGAATGCATACACCTCGAGATTTGTCTTTTTGTTGACTAATACATGAATAAATGTACCTCAGTCGACTTTTCTAAAACAATATAAAATCAACACGCAATAATGACTCACAATATGGTTTGCATCGACAGTGATGTCACCTCAAAACAGTACAAGGGCAAAATTAGTGGTCAAAGGATATACCCAACATACGGAATGAATTATAAATTAAGAAACTTTCGTACCGATAGTAAAGATGAACATTATTAGAATATTATTTTTTATTACGGTAAATAGTGGTTGAGACTTATACCAAATGAACATAAAAATATCTTCCTTCAAGAAATACTTGAAAAAGAAGTATACATGACCTTATCACTCGATCATAATTTGGAAGCTATGGTATGGAAACTTAGATCCTATTTATATTCTTGCAATTTAAAAATTAGTTGTGTCAATCATTATTTATTTACCAAAAATAATGAAAAAAATAACTCTTGTGCTAGTATATGTGGATGATATTATAATTACCAGTAATAACATAGAAGAAATAAAAAGAAAGTTATACTTCAACTAAAAGAAAATTTAAAAAATAAAGATCAAGGATATCCAAAATATTTCTTAATTCAAAATGGTATTTTTTACCCAAAGAAAATATATTTTAGATCTTTTGAAAGAAACCGCTAAATTAGGGTGCAAACTGGCCACACTCTACGACTGGCAAAGAATCAGCTCAGTCCACGCTAGACCAGCCTCATGGCTCATTCGTTTTGGCAACAAACGAGCCATGAGCAAGCCAATATTATTAACATCCGAGCTAAAAAAGTAGCTCGTGACTCACTTGTTTTGACAACGAGTGAGCCAAGCCATCTCGTGAAAGCTCGTAGACCAAAAGCTAAAAAAAAATAATCTCAGTAGAGAAAGTCTTCTTAGCATCAAAAAATACCTCTAAAATTTTTGCCAACTCTTTGGCCTCCTTCAACTCATCCAAACTAGGAACATCCAATAAAGCGCTATCTTCAAATCTTAATAAGACATCTTTCTATTTTAAAGCTTCTTTAACCATCTTGTATGTTGAATTTCACCTAGTTGCACAATCTAGAGTCATACACTTTTTAACTCCTAGTTAAACTTCTTTTAAAATATCATTGAAAAATTGAAGTTTAACTAAACTTCTTCAAAGCCGATTAAATAATTTTCGTATCATCTTGCACCATTATATTTAAGATGTGAGATGCTCATCTCATGTGCATGTGTTGCCCACCAAAACCGCTTTTATTCCCAAATTTCTCTTCGAGACTTCCTATCGCATTATCATTCACTAAACAATTTTCTAGTGTAATCTTGAAAATCTTACCATTCAACTTCCACTAAACAAGAATTTTCTCAATTAAACTTGCAACTGCTGGACCCGAATGCGAATAAGATATTTGTCTGAAACCAATAATAGTTTTTTGAAAATTTAATTTATTGTTGATATAATGTTCCGTTAGGCACATATATTCCAAATTCACACTTGATGTCCAAATATCGCTCGTGAAAGACACGCATGAATCTAGCACTTCGAACTCCTTCAATGATACCGCCACCCCCGCCTTAAATACCTCCACACAGTTATTTCTTAAGATTTGTGCATCTGTTTAGATGTACAAGGTGATTTATTATTTCAGTTTTCACACAAAATGTCAACATGCATCAAACAGTTCAAATTGAACATTGAACCGATCGAATTTAATCCAATGCTTATCAAATAGGTCCGCCTCCCATGTTTAGATATATTGGTAGTTAGATATACTCAAATATCACTAATAGATCATTTTTGTACGCAGAACTTCTAACTATGCCATATAGTCAATATTTCAACATGGAAGAATATTTTTCCTATGTTTTAAGACACCGTGAACACTACAACAAAACTATCCATTTGGGACCGGGTTTTGGGACCGGTCTGTACGCCGGATGCAGAAGACATCCTAAAAAATTCATGGAATTCATGGAGGAGATGAGGCGTACCAAGGCGGGTTCTTCATCTCATCAGGTACGAAATCCAATTTTTGGGTATGTTTCAATCCAATAAGGGCATTCATAAAAATTTTAGTTATATTCTCACAGAGAGGTTCTACCTTGCACCCCGATACTCATGATGACAGCGGGGATGATCTCGGAGATGACTAGTAGATATTTGATGTTTTAGGATATTATGTCGTACTTTTGATATTTTGTTTTTATTTCATACTTGAGATATTTCATATTTGATGTTTATGTAGTACTTCAGATGTTTTATGTCGTACTTGAGATATTACATATTTGATTTTTATGTAGTATTTTATATGTTTTATGTCATACTTGAGATATTTCATATTTGATGTTATGTAGTATTTTAGATATTTCATGTTTATGTTATTTTGTGAATTGTTTGTGAATTATTTGATATTTGATGTTAAATTCTTGGTACGTACCAATTACATTACTTGTGAATTATTTGATATTTGATGTTAAATGCTTGATACGTACCAATTAAATTGCTCATAAATCGTATGATATTTGATGTTAAATGCTTGTAAATACTACGTTTCGTACCAATTGAGGCGAGAGAAAAATGTATGAATAAAATGGGTTTAATATTATATTTGTTTTGTACAGTTCTTATCAATTGAAAATAATAAAAAAATAAAAATAATAATAATAAGCTTCTGTGACGATCTGGGAACCTTCTGCGACTGCCCAGTCGGTCTCTGATAAGCCCCTAGCCACGTCAGCATGTCACACCAGGGACGGATATAATCGGTCACTGAAGGGGTCATCTACGACCGGCGCCTTAACCTTCAGAGACCGGTGACATCAGCAAGGCTGTCATCAGTGATGGAGCAACTGCGACCCATTTCAGTCATCTGGGACCGGCGCTTCACCCATCTGCAATCCATTTGGCCAGTCGCAGAAGGGTATTTCTGCTATAGTGAAAGGTCATGGCAGGGGACTGCCATTTGCATTAAATAAAAAGGCTCCCATGTGGGTCACATCATAATTGAGCAATGATTGTCTCAATTATAGCAATCAATCATAATTCACATCATTGAATTATCATTAATAAATGACTCTCATGTGGGTTACATCATCATTGTCCAATGAATCTCTCAATTAATTACAGCACGCAATCATAATGCACATAATTGACTAAAAAAATTCTCATGTGGGTTACATCATCATTGACTAATGAATCTCTCAATTACGGCAAGCAATCATAATGCACATAATTGAATAAAAAAAATTCTCATTTGGATTACATCATCATTGAACAATGAATCTCTCTCAATTACAGAAACCATAATTAATGCACATCATTGAATAAAAAAGTTCTCGGTCAGATCTGCATCTCAAATTACTCAATTTAATATGTTAATTTGTTTTTGAACATTTACGAGTACTAGTTTGGGGGGAAGACAAATTAAAATATTAAATTGAGTTATTTGAGTGAAAATATGACCGAGAATTTTTTATTTATAGAAATATTATTAAAATAATATAAGATTTTGAATGGATTAGTACCGTTGAATTTTGATTTGGTGGGAAGAACTAAAATGTGATTTCAGTTCTTTTTATGAGAAAATCTCCTTTTAATTAAGAGATTACCGTTTAAATCGCCAAAAATATCACTGGAACTGTGGGCTTGAAATTAAATAAGCCCGCCCCAATTAAAAGTTGAAGCGGTTAGTTTGGGGCTGTAGATATGAACTTTTCTATGTTCTGGGAGGTTGTCGGTGTAAATAGACGTACTGTACAATGCTCATTCAATAGCTAGCTGTAAATGCAATATTTTTTGGTTGTTTTTTTTTTTAATTATTATTCAATGATGTGCATTATGATTGCTTGCCGTAGTTGGTACATTCATTCCTCAATGATGATGTAACTCACATGAGAATCTTTAATTTATCAATTATTATTCAATGATGTGAATTATGATTGCTTGCTGTAATTGAGACATTCATTGCTCAGCGATGATGTGACCCACATAGGAACCTTTTTATTCAGTGCAAATTGCAGCCCCTGCCATGACCTTTTCACGGTGTCTTAATTAAAACATAGGATAAATATGCTTCCATGTTGACATATTCATTGTATGGCATGTACCAAACTAGATTTGAATTCCGTTTACTGTGCAATATTTCTTTTATAAATGGTTAGAATATGAGAGCATGCCTAATTCTAAATATACCACTATATGGAAATCTCATTTCTGTTAAAAATTAAAATATTTTTGTGGCTTGTTTGAAAGGACAAGATTTTGACTAAGAATAACCTAATAAATAAAGGTTAGCAGGAAGATACAAAATGTGTATTATGTGATCAAATAGAGAGTACAGAGCATATTTTCGTTCAATGTTCTTACATTAGATTAATATGGATTTGGATTGCAGATTATAATAATTTTAATTGTAATTGTCATACTTTGGAGGATTTATGGATGATTGATGCTTCTATTCCTTTAAAAGATAGATTACTAGTTGAATTATTAAGAGGGGATGTTATATGAATTATTTGGTTAGAACGAAATATATTATGTTTTAATGATAGTTCTTCCTATTTTATTAGGGTTATAGGTGTTAAGATTATTTTTTTGACTCAGTTTTGTTGTAAATCTAGAGGGGATGATTCCTTTTTAAAATTAAATCTTATAATGTCTTTTGATGTTAAATATCTCTCATATCTCATTCTGTTGGACGAGGAAAGAAGCTCCGATACTACTCAAGCTTTGGACCTCCTGGTACAAGGTTCTGTAAATGGCAACCCTCCATTTCCAATGTCTGGAGAAGAGGAGGATGATGAAGATTTATTAGATTTGTAGTTCTTAGTTTTATGCTTGTTATGAGTTTGGATTTTTTTTTTATGTTGTTGCCTTAGTTGTGTGGATGCTATGATGTTTTGATATTTTTTTTGAAGTGCTGTAATAACTTGTTGTATTTGATTTTGATACCAATTTTAGGTACCATGGTCAGATATGATATGGTTTTCGATTTAAATGAAATCGGTGGTATATACCACTATGTTTCAAAAATAAAAATAAAAAAAGATTTGAATTCCCTTCCCAGTTCCCACTTTCACAGCGCCTAATCAATCAGCTCTTCAACTTCCCTATGTCAACAGATGTACTTTACATTATGTAGAAAGCCTCTGTTGAGTGCACTCTGCCACATGAAGACTATACAATCATGCACTCTGCCAATCCCAGTTATTAACTCCCCTATTTTTCTTAAACTCAACAAAATCCCCTGCAACTCTTGTCACAGAGAAAGATCTCCATCGATACTAGACAAATGGATATTCTGGTATATCGTTCACTGATCCCTTCACTGGACGCTCGCCTCTTACCCAGTAGCTCTCTGTTTCTGTCATCGCAGAACCCAGTGTCGAGCGGCTCTTCCTTTTGACTATGTTTAATTGGTTGTCGCATAACTCACTTATATATGCTGCCAAAACAAGAATAAAGTATGACGGAATAGCATGGAGTTGGAAATCATTTATGCCATCATAACCATAGAAGGAAAAATCGGTCGTTTCCGACCGGAATCAGCCGATCTGAATCGGAATTGGACTGTACCGATCCGATTTCAGACTGAGTTACATAGTATGTGAATTTTTCATTCAATTTCGGCCGAAACGGTCCAATTTCAGTCAAATTTCAGACAAAATGGTTTTATTCCAATGAAATTCCGGCTGAAACGGTTTGATTCGAGTCATACCATCGACCAAAATGCACAAATACCAATCTCCAAAAATTTCCCTCTCCAGCATAACTCGAACCAAGAACCTCTTAGTTATCAACCAAGTCAATTACCACCACACTGCTATTTTTTGTTTGATAAAATATACATGTAAATATAAGTGTTGAAATGCTTGTATTGTACTGTACCAGTGAATTATTTGATTGTAATCATTTGTTTAAATATAAATTGTTGACAATTTATTTTTTCCTATTTTTTAGTATAAAACAAGTTTCTAGCAAAAAAGTCTGAATTTCTGATCCGATTCGACCGATTTCGACCGATTCAACCGATTTTGATTCGAATAAAAAATCAGTTGAATCGATGTGATTTCCGCCGATTCCATCGATTTCATCACAAAAATCGCCAACCGTGTAGCTAGGCCCAAGATTAGCTCACCGTCGGCCGATTCAAATTTGATCTAATGATTTTGCAAGCCATGGAATATGTTTGAAAATTGTAATTAATTTGTCACCAACCTCATTGCAGTGACATAAGTCCTTGTCTCTTAGTAGAGAAACACATGTTCAATTTTCAAAAATAGCATCTAAAACATACACCCCCTGGGACCTTATTAAAAAAAATGTGACGCGTTCTTGCTTTTGCTGTTAGAGTTTACGTAAAATCATAAATTATGCATCGGTCTAATTAACTCTGAATAACAATAAAAACCAGTAAAGTTTCCATTAGTAGATTAGTACGGAAGTAGGTAGACATTAAGAGAGCAATCCATATCCAGATCCAGATCGTAACACGTGTCGTACTTTCTCCAAGCCGTTTACACCAAAGTGCTTCCGTGAATTGTGGCATCTATACCAAACCATTAGCCACAATATATAGTGCTTGTCGTGTTGACATCCACAAGCTTAAACCAAAATATTTTCCAACAACGATAAATTCACCGTTATAAAACCAGACACGAACGAATTCCACCTTGAGAGCTCTTGATTGAAATGAACGCCTCTGATAGTTCATTGATAGATGAAATTCAGAAAGAACTCTGGGACTTATCCGGAACTCCAATGGAGGAAGAGATGTTCACCATGTTCCGGGTGCCTGCGAATATCCGACAGAAGCACAAGGAACTATACGAGCCAAAGATGGTTTCGATTGGCCCATACTACAACGGCCATGATGATCTTCATTATATGGAGAAGCACAAATGGCGTTTTCTTCGAGACTACCTCTCTCGAAATCCCAAGAACACCCTTGAGCACTGCGTTAGTGAATTAAGTGGACTAGAATCCCAGGCACGCAGATGTTATTTTGAGGAAGTGAAGCTTCCTCCGCCAAGCAATCAATTTCTCATGATGATGCTCCTTGATGGATGCTTCATAATTGAATTGATGCTAAAACTACATCTTGGTGTTTCGGGTTGGATATGTGATGTAAGTTGGGCTTTCCATATAATACGAATCGACCTTCTTCTGTTGGAAAATCAGATTCCATTCTTTGTGATTCAGAAATTGTTTGACCTCCTAACCAGCTCTGGTCCTGTTTCAACAGTACCTCTTGTTGGATTGCTTTCAATGTTCATATCAGGAGGGAAAGAGCAACAGCATCCAATCCCTGAATGTGTCAGTATTAAACACATTTTACACCTATATCACCTCTTTTACGTGCCCACACCGACATCTAACGAACCCTCTGCAAGGAGAACCATGCCGAAAAATAGAAGGTTTCCTCTAAAACTTCCATCTGCTACTGAGCTCAAAGAATCTGGCATAATCTTTAAAGGCAAGAATACAAAACAATTTTTGGATATCAAGTTCCAAAATGGTATTCTCGAGATTCCCATTATCCCAGTAGATGATCATTGGAAAATCCTCCTTTTGAACCTTGTGACCTTTGAGCAGTGCAATGGAGAACTCAACAAAAATCTGACGAGCTATGCGTGCTTCATGAGCAGCATACTTAGAGCACCAAGAGATGTCACCCTGCTTCGAAAGGAGGGAATTGTAGAAAATCTACAGGCAACATATGAAGAACTGGTTTTGTTTTTCAATTGTTTAATCGAGTGCTCTGGTTTGAATTACGATACACACTACCTCAAGGAACTATTTACAGATGTAAACATATATTATTTCTCTGATTGGCATAGGTGGAGGGCAACACTCAAGATAAATTATTTCAGTAACCCATGGTCGATTATATCATTGATAGCTGCATTTGCTCTTTTGGTACTCACTATCTTACAGACTACCTATACTATCATTCCTTACTACCAAAACTAGTTCTTGCGTGTATTATGTTGGAGTTTACTATATTTTATTTGTAATCTTTGTTTTCTTTTGTTGCTTTTGTGAAGAAAAGAATTGTAGAACCATTCAGTGTGCTATGTATGTGTAAATTGTCTCAAACATAGTGGTTTCTTTTTGTGTGTGTGTGTGTGTGTGTGTGTGTGTGTGTGAGTATTCTGCGGCTGTAAATGACAAAACCCAAAAGCCAGACTTGTGGGGCGAGGTGATACAGCGTGGCTGGTTTGATGGTAGATGTGGCCCGGCGTGTTGGTCTAGAGGATATAATTAATTCAACTCCTGGAATGTTGAAAGAATAGACCATTAATTGTTGGTGAGTGTTTTCATTCCTTTTTGTTGCTTTTTTTTTTGAGATGTTGTGATTTTTATAATTTGTGGGACGAACTGTGATTGATTGTAATTTTAATGGGCAGTTTTAAGATTGATTTCCTGTAGTGTGCTTGATTTGTGTAGTATCGATAATTGATATGAAGTTTGTAGTTAGTTTTTATGTCTTGTGACTTTTTCGTATTTAATTTGCAATAAGAAAATTGATACAATTTAGCCAAATGAGATTGTAGCGAGAAAGTTTCACATTTGTAAATCAAGCAATGCCACTATTCGTACTGTATATAACTAAACTGGATACACTACTACAAAAACGCTAACAAAACACAGAAAATCATACATGGATGCGAGAAATTTTCAACAAAACAGTCTGCAAAGAGAGAGGTGCACATAGAAATGAGCTCAACCATACACACACGGTCGATAAGAACATCACCCGTGTACAATAGGTACCTGTATCTGTAGATGGTTGTTTATTAATTAAGAAATCGTTATTATTCAAACCTTCATACAAGGTTAAACTTAACAACCGTGTACGATTCTGCCTACTCTCCAAACATGGTTTTATCTAATGAAACCGTGTACATTATACATAACAAATTTATGTATGTTTATGGCTAGCAAACATGGACAATATTTATTCTGTATATATGTAATTTTTGTGTAAATTTGTTTAAACACTAGATAAATTAAATAAGCAACATAAACAACATAAATTAATCAGAAAAATCAGTTTGTGGGCTAAACAGGCAATGTCATAAATTAAATAAACAACATAAATTATATAGCATGCAACATAAATAGTCACATTAACAAGAAACAAACAACATAAATTATTCTCTAGCAGTATCACTTTTCTTCTGGAGCCTAATGCTTCACCTAGAACCAATTACCGGTGGCTTGTTTCTCTTCTTACAACATCTGTTTTCTTTTGGTTGGCAGGATTTTTCAGTCAAGGGACTCCTGGAGGCTTGATTCTATCAGCTTCAGTAAATCCTAGAGGGATGTCGTTGTGGATGATGTCCTCTAGGTTACAACCCACCTCTGGTGTTTCAGATTTAATTGGTGTGTCACAGCTCGAACGACTTCATCACTTTGAGCAGCTAGAGCTTTACCTCAAATTGGAACAAAATATATGTGAATTAATGCCTCAATGACAAAAATGAATGTTTTTTCTAAACTTGCAACAAATACAAATGATTATCTTTACCATTAGTTACAGATAAAGATGCAGCCCCAGTTTTGCCTTCACCATCAGATGAACCAGGTAGCTCTTTGAAACGCCTAAACATCCTTGTTCTCAGGGGCGGATCTACTGTAGCATAGGGGGGGTCAGTTGCCCCCTCCTGGATTTCGAGTTTTAGTGGTGATTTATTGGTACCGATCGACTCTGGCCCTCCCTGGAAATTTTTTTGCCCCCCGTTGGGTGTTTGAGTTGTAATCCGGGTTAAATTTAGTATTAAAATCAAAATAAATTTCTTGAATTATGATTGGTAATATTAATTATAAGTTATAGGATCATAAATTATAAGTTACGGTGTTGAAAAAATAAGTCAAAACATTATTTTTTTTATCGAGTACTCAATTAGTTAGTGGGTTTAAATCCGATAAGCTATTTAAATCCAATTCGATATTTTTTTGCCCCTCCCTGGCAAAAATTCTGGGTCCGCCCCTGCTTGTTCTTGGCTCTAAGTACCAATATAATTCCCAGTGAAGTGTACACAAGTTGGTCGTCGGATGCCATTACCCTAAAACCTAAAACCAATAAAATGAGTAAAAGCCTAAAATGAATAAAAACCTAAAACGAATATAACAGTGAGAACTAATAGCAATACTCAAAATTAATTCTTGAAGGGACGCACCTTGGTATGCTTGTGCGTCTCTTGAAATCCTCGTAATTTCCTCCATTTTTTCATTTAAGTACAGCATGACCCATGTATTTGCGCCCAGAGGCGGAGCTACGTTGGGGCAGGGGTAGGCAGTTGCCTACCCCTGAATTTTGAGTAGTTAGTAGTGATTCATAACAATTGGGCTTTCTGCCTACTCCTAATTGGGCCTTTTGCCTACCCCTGTATCCATCTCCAACTTGATTTTGTTTGTCGGAATTATTCTCGTGATCTGCTAGTGAAACAATTTCGAATTATCCATAGCTAATCGGCCTACTGCCTTCTTAGTTCTTCCAATGAAAATGAAATCACAAATCTCAATTAACAACAAAATACCTTCTCTCGATCTCCGTTTGGACGCGTAGTGGCTTAGGGCTCCAAAATCGTAACTTGGGCGTGAGATTGTGCTAGTCGGAGACGCAGTTGCAGAGAAAAAGAAGAGAAGAACTGAAACCCGGGCGGCTGTGTGGGGCTGCGAGCTGGCAGGGTGAAGGATAGCAAGGTTGGCATCGCTAAGAGATTAGACGGGAGCACAGGGTTGAAGCCTAGAACTGGGATTTTGAATTTTGCTAAAGCCGGTAAAATCCTAAAATCTTCAAGAAGTTATAAGAAGACTCAAGCACACACCAGTACCCTTCTTTCTCTTTGTTGTACGTTCTAGAACCATTTTAAATTTTTCCCCAATTTTCAATTAATGAATCAAGAGAGAAGATAGATAGTAAAGAGAGCTAAGTGAAGATAGGTGAATTAGTGAGAGAGTTTGTGGAGTTTGATGAGTGGTAAAGTTGTAATTAGATAATTACAAGGATGACAACAGGTGTCTCACATGCATTTTTTGAACATAAAAGGAATTTATTTATTAATTCTTATTATTTAAATGATTAATTGATTTGTACTCAATCTCCGTTGGTTTTTAAATAATACTGTTCACTTTTTTTGAAATGCTAAGTTTGTAATTAACATAATGTTAAAATTCATTTACAACAAAAAATGATGCCAAATTTGACAATTGGTCAAAGCTAATCTATATTATAGCCGCTATTATTTTATTCTCAAAATCATTCTATAATTGTTAAGGTTTTAAATTAAAAAAAATATATTATAGAACTGAAGTGGGTACAAGGACATCCATCAAATTATTCTTGTTGCATAATTAACTTTTAATTATGTATTAGCATTTCATTAGCACATTTTTAGTAGTTAATTATTTATTTCCTTTCATTAAATTTTGCCTACCCCTGATCAAAATCCTAGCTACGCCACTGTTTGCGCCTCCTTCATGACCCATGTAAATTGTACAGGGTTGTTAATAAATAAACCATGTACTTTCAAAGGGTAACATATATAGTTTATAAAATAAAATAGTGTGTGATTAATGTGTATTTTACATGGTTTTTTATTGTTGGGACTGTGTATGAATAGTTCTTGGGATTGTTCAATTTTTTCGTGCCTCTTCACGGCCTTGTCTTTAATTCTCACCTACCTCCCATCTAATCAAATAACATTATATCCTCTTTCTCACTTCAATATGAGTCATGTCTCTCCAAATTCCTTAGAACACTTCCTTGCGAGGTAAGAGGAGGCTACTTCTGGTTACCTGCCTGGTACCGTGCGGCCTTTGCCAAGCCGATGTTGGAAGCAAGTTCCGGTAATTTTTTAATTTCTATGTTATTTCTATAAAATGCCTTGTGAGGGCATAGGAGCTGAGCTCCTTGATGATTTGAAATGAGAACTACTAACTTTTAATATTTATAAACCCTAATTTAACTTACAATCAGATTACAAGCGTATAATCATACAGTGTAGTATAGATTGGGGCGTCAATCTGCATGGATAGTTTTGTGTACAAAAGTATAACAATTTACTATTTTAGGTTGATTCGATGTTTTAGTTTAGTTGTGGTGTTCAAACAAACAATTCATGACAGGTAAACGGTAAGGTTGAGTCCCCTAAGGTTCATGTTTCCTATCATTTCTAATCAGTAAAATTGATACAAGTTAAAAAGCCTTGCTCTTCTCTCTTCACCTCTCTTCTCTTCCCCCTCCTCCTATAACTACCACTCATCCTCTCCCAGCCTGAAACACTAATCCCCTAGTTCGTCACACATTCCTGCTTCAATAATCTCCCTCCCTCTACTATCAACTGACAACCACCACCTCTCTTTTTATGTCGCCATTAAACCATATAACACAAAAATGCCTTCACCTTATATCCCTATAAATAAGATACATACCCAACATTGTTTCCTCTCCTCCGGCACAGAGCATGAGAAGCTAGTGGTAGACCTAAACAACAAATGGCTCCCAGTTACTGTATCAGCTTGTCCTCCGATATGGTGGCTCTACCAATAACTGAAAGATTCAAGTTATCAGACATGGGTTCATGGTATCACCTCAACCAATAAATAGTCCCAAAACTATCAATTATTATTTGTTTATAAGGATCAGAACCATAATTATTTAATACAGAAATGGTATTTCACAGGTATCCAAGTGCCAATCATAGACCTATATATAAAGACTAAACCATAGCTGCTCATACAAAGAAATTAAACTAGCAACTTATATTGGAATAAAAAATGGTGGGGAAAATGGTTGAGAGAGAAAAATCAAGGCAAAGAGAGATTTTAAAACTACAATGCATGAAGGTGAAAGAAGACAAATTCAAGACGAGCAGTTTTGCTGCTGAGGCCGATTCTACCACATCTGCCATTTTTATTTTGGCTTGTATTTTTCGTTCTCCTTCAAGTTAATTTTTAATTTCTATTTAGCTATAAATTTTAGTATGATTACACTATCTCTCTCTCTACATGTTCTAAAGAAATTAATTTATTTTTGACGCAATTTTTGGGTCGCCATACTTGATATTATGAAAACAAATCTCTTGCGTATAACATCGGATTAATATGGACGAGTCAAAAATAAGATATTGGAGGAAATTGAATCCAAAATTTCCCCAATTTCACATAGATTAAGTTTCCTCCAATTCTCATATTTGAATCCCATAAACACTGATGGCAACACAACTACCTGAAATTTAAGAAGGCTTTTGAATGAGCAAGTGAAGGTAAGATATTGGAGAAAACCAAACCAGCAGCAACTAAGAAAACAGAGAAATGTATTGGTTTGATTTTCTGCAATTCTCACTTCAATACCCCATGTGTAAAACAGAGAACCTCCACAGTGACGTGATTCCCGTCTCTCTACTGTGAGACGTGTAATTCGTTCTATTAAAAAAATTTAAAAGATATTGGAGTGTATAAGGGTTCTTTAACCAAAAAATAAAAGAAAAAAAAATTAAAAAAAAAGGAAGTTAGGAGGATCCAAATGTAGCAGGCTGACCTTGGAGGATTTATCTGTTCATGGAATCAAGAACAGTGAGGATGGTTTTGGATATCTCTATCAAAACCATAACACATGCATCATGAAAATAGATATCAATCCCAGAGAAGTTTCCTCAAAAAAAAAAAATGTAAGTATCAGTCGGCCCAAGATTTTTACCATATCTAATTAAATTAAAGATCTCCAGAAGTAATATTTTTATTTTAAAAAAAGAGTAAGAACATTATTCATAAGAAACACTTTGGAGTCAACAAGATAAATTAATTGTATACAATTGATAACGCCAAAACATATAGCGAAAATTACTACTTTTTAGTATGAAAAATGACGGAAATGCGTATGCAAAGTATCCATTTTTCCGAATTATTCATCGCAAACGTGTTTTTAGGCTATTTTGGCATATTTTGAAGAAAGTTGCGAATTTAGGCCGAAAACAGAGCAAATATGTCATATTTAGGCCACTTCTGAAGGAAGCGTCAAAATAAGGTAACACATGGAGTATGCAAACAACTCACACGAAGTGCACAACATGCAACATGGCAAAATTCACTAAAATTCGGCTAAATACACTGCCCTGCGGCCTCAGCTATACCGCATGCGGCATAAATGCCTATGCCGCAGGGGCACACAGATTGAATTCGTGGACTGTTTAGTTTGGATTTAATCTCAGCCGTTGGAAAGCAACCTTCCAGAAGGACAAATTTCCAGATGTGGCAGTCCTTACTACGCTTTGAAATCTATTTTTACAACTCTATTTTGGGAGGAATCCATGTTTAGATCCTCTAAATATGGCATGCGTGCTATATTTGGTGCCCATGTTCCCCCATGATCTTCGTGACTCAACACGCATTAGGAAGGCTATATAAACCCCCCTTGTAATAGGAATTAGTGTGCATGTTTTAGTTGTGTAAGTCAATAGTTTAGAGTAGAATACTATGTGTAATTTCTGGAGTCGGGAGAAGACGAGGCGCTCGAAGTCGAGTCGGGAGAAGGAGTCTTCTAAGGAAGATGTGTTCTACGTTCTAGGTTATGTCTTTCTTTTATTACTTCTTTTATTTTGTCATGGCTTTGAGTAGTTAAGTTCCTCCTCTCTAGGGATGGATGTAATGAATTCTAATTGCTCTTTACTATAATATTTATTTTTCTTTTATGTCTATTTGAGATTTCATTATACTTAGAATGTTGTCGAAATATATCCTTGCATACATAGTTCTGTCTACAGATAGTCCAGTGTCCTCCACATACCAATAGGTGTTAAGTCATTGTACCTCGGTGTGAGAGGGGATACAAGTAAGTACTATAAACACTTCGGCTAACAAAGCCTGGCCAAGGTTCAAAGGCTAAGGTTCGAACCTAGTGGGCTCCCTTGGCAGGATATAGATTAGATAACATCTCAAAGTATAATTAGGAATTTATTTATTACTTGTGATAAATAGGGTTTAGGGTTATTACTTAGCGAGTAATAGGGAAATATAATTAATTAGATTGGTATGAGTGGTTTAATTACATTATATCATGTGATAATCTGAATTGTCCCCCACAAGCCAACCTTAGAGTCAGAGAACCTTTCAAATACACATAGAACTGAACCCAAGTGATCTGTGGGGAGTAATAGTACCGGTATGCGGCTTTGCTCTGCGGGGTGGTCTATATCGCATGCGGTAGTGACAGAAGGCCGTAGGCGAGGCCATATGCGGTAGTGACAGTGCCGTATACGGGTAGACATGAGTACCATAAATATTGTATTGAGTTAATTAGAAGGAATTCATCCAAATCTCTAGAGGCTCCCTAAACTTGGTTTACAGCAATTAGCATTTCCACCTATAAATTCACCAGAGTAAACTGTAAAATCAAACTACACCTATTATTATTATTATTATTATTATCATTATTATTATTATTATTTATTAATTATTAAGTATACACGCTACCCAATTAAACCCGAAGAACCTAGACTAGTGTTATTGTTGTTAAACTACTAAGATCTATCCCTGTGGATCGACACCCAACACATTAATTTGATGATACATAAATATAGACATTATATGTCCTTAACAACCACATAATATTAATATTAATGATGATCTAGATGAATTCCATAGCTCATGAACTTCAATTTGTCTCTTTTGATCTTTCTTATCTCAGCAGCTTCACTCGAGCCCCATTCAACTCCTTGACAACTTGTTCCATCCCAATGCGCTCTTTTGGAGACAACATGGAGCACAAGAGGCCACATCGAATCACTGAACCATGCAATCATGAACATCCTCTGTTACATTTGCACTATCTCCTCCAACATTGACTGGGAGCAGTTTATGGTCGATAATCTCAGTAACACAATTGGAAAAAGCCATCTCAAGATAAATGTGGAGGTTCAATTCGTCTTTGAATCTTTCGTCAGTGGGGCTTATGCCGGTAAACATCTCAAGCACTAGAATGCCATAGCTGTATGCATCTCCTTCAACCGATGCCTGACCTCCCACACCATATTAAAAAAAATGACAAATTACAATCATACCCCTTCTACAAATTATTCCCCAAGATCAGTAACATAGTGTTGTTTTTTCTTCTCAATTCAAACCTACGAGCCCTTTTTTCATTATGTATGTTGTCAATGTTAATTAGATGGACTGATTTCAATTTGGCCTTCTGACAGCTTGTGTTAACTTCCTATTCACATATCAATTTGACAGCTAGGAGCTAACTAGGTTGGTACCCTCTATTAAGATAATTATAAGAATATATGAGACAATACAGATTATGTGGAAGCTATTATTTTTGTACCATGATAGGGTTTAACAAAGTTAAAATAAATAATAAACACACCCATTATAATGTAAGTTGGTTATTAACTACTTATAACAAATACAAATACTAAAACACAAAATTAATTTCTCATAAGAATAAGCATGTACTTGGTGGAATAAAACCAATGGGACCTCTAAGTCCAGCTGTGCTTTCTATCAACAGAGAAGACATAAAATCAGGTTGAACCAGAAATCTGGCAAGCCCAAAATCACCCACATATGCAGTCATTCCTTCATCCAAAAGCACATGCTAGGTTTAAGATCACAATGTACGATTCGAACATGTCCAGATGGCAAGGTAATATGACATTTACAACCCTAATACAACACTCCAATTGAAGGTGTTTGGAGCACTCTAGTAGTGTCTCTATATGACAAGATAATAGGTCATTTACAGCTCTAATACAACACTCCAATAGAAAGTGTTCGGAGCACTCTAATAGTATCTCCATATGACAACATAATAGGGCATTTACATCCCTAATACAACACTCCAATTGAAGGTGTTTGGAGCACTCTAGTAGTGTCTCCAGATGGCAAGATTATATAGCATTTACAACCCATATACATCACTCCAATTAAAGGCATTCGGAGCACTCTAGTAGTGTCTCAATATGACAAGATAATTGGATATTTACAACCATTATACAATAATCCAATTGAATGTGACTGGAGCGCTTTAGTAGTGTCTCTATATGGCAAGATAATAGGGCATTTACAACCGTAATACAACACTCCAATTACAGGTGCTTGGAGCACTCTCGTAATGTCTACGAATTGCAAGATAATAGGGCATTTACAACTCTAGTACAACACAACAATTGAAGGTGTTTGGAGCACTCTAGTAGTGACTCTATATAACAAGATAATATGGCATTTATAACCCCAATACAACATTACAATTGAAGGTGTTTGGAGCTCTCTAGTAATGTAGCAAGATAATTGGGCATTTTCAACCCTAATACAACGCTTCAATTGAAGGTGTTTGGAGCACTCTAGTAGTGTCTCTATAAGCTAAAATAATAGGGCATTTTCAACCCAAACACAACACTCCAATTGAAGGTGCTTGGAGCACTCTAATAGAGTCTTCAGATGGCAAGGTAATAGGGCATTTACAACCCTAATACAACATTCCAATTAAAAGTGTTTGGTACACTCGAGTAGTGTCTCTAGATGGCAAGATAATAGTGCATTTACAACTCTAATACAACACTCCAATTGAAGGTGTTTGGACTACTCTAGTAGTGTCTCTATATGGCAAGATAATAGGCCATTTACAACACTCCAATTGAAGGTGTTTGGAGCACTCTAGTAGTGTCTCCGTATGACAGGATAATAGGGCATTTACAACCCTCATACAACACTCCAATTAGATGGCAAGATAATATAGGATTTATAACCCTCATACAATACTCCAATTGAAGGTGTTTGGAGCACTCTAGTCGTGTCTCTATATGGCAAGATAATAGGGCATTTACAACATCTACGGCACTCCAATTGAATGTGTCTGAAGCGCTCTAGTAGTGTCTCTATATGGCAAGATAATAAGGCATTTATAACCCTCATAAAACACTTTAATTAAATGTTTTTGGAGGACTCTAGTAATGTCTCTAATTGGCAAGATAATAGGGCATTTACAACCCTAATACGACACTTCAATTGAAGGTGTTTGGAGCACTTTAGTAGTAATCCCATATAGCAAGATAATATGACATTTACAGCCCTAATAAAACACTTCATTTGAAAGTGTTTGGAGCTCTCTACGGCAAGATAATAGGGCAATTACAACCCTAATACACACTTTAATAGAAGGTGTTTGGAGCACCCTAGTAGTGTCTCCATATGACAAGACAAGGGCATTTACAACCCTAATACAGCACTCCAATTGAACGTGTTTGGAGCACTCTGGTAGTGTCTCCACATGGCAAGATAATAGGGCATTTACAACCCTAATACAACACTCCAATTAAACGTGTTTGGAGCACTTTAGTAGTGTCTCCGGATGGCAAGATAATATAGCATTTAGAACCCCTAATACAACACACCAATTAAAGGTGTTTGGAGCACTCTAGTAGTGACTCTATCAAGATAATATATTTACAACCATAATATAACACTCCAATCAAAGGTGTCTAGAGCAAGTTGTATCTCTGTATGACAACATAATAGGGCATTTACATCCCTAATACAACACTTCAATTGAAGGTACTTGGAGCACTCTATTAGTGTCTCAAGATGGCAACATATTATAGCATCTACAATCCTAATACCACACTCCAATTGAAGGTGTTTCGAGCACTCGAGTAGTGTTTCTATATGGCAAGATAATTGGACATTTACAACCCTTATACAACACTCAAATTGAAGGTGTTTGGACCACTCTAGTGGTGACTATATATAGCAAGATAATATGGCATTTACAACTTTAATACAACACTCCAATTGAAAGTATTTGGAGGTCTCCAGTATTGACTCTATATGGCAAGATAATAGGGCATTTACAACCCTTATACAACACTCCAATTGAAGGTGTTTGGAGCACTCTTGTAGTGTCTCTAGATGGCAAGATAATACGTCATTTACAACCCTAATACAACAGTCCAATTGAAGGGTTTGGAGTACTGTAGTAAGCACTATATATAGCAAAATAATAGGGCATTTGCAACCCAAATAAAACACTCCAATTGATGGTGTCTCGAGAACTCTAGTAGTGACTCTATACGGCAAGATAATAGTGCATGCACTACCCCAATACAACTCTCCAACTGAAGGTGTTTGGAGCACTCTAGTAGTGACTCTATATTGAAAGATAATATGTCATTTACAACCCTAATACAACACTGTAATTGAAGGTGTCCGGAGCACTATAGTAGTGATTGTATATAGCAAGATAATATTGCATTTACGACCCTAATACAACACTGCAATCGAAGGTGTGAGGAGCACTCTAGTAGTATCTCTGTATGACAACATAATAGAGCATTTACATCCCTAATACAACACTCCAATTGAAGGTGCTTGGAGCACTCTAGTAGTGTCTCTAGATGGCAAGATGTTATAGCATTTACAACCCTAATACAACACTCCAATGGAAGATGTTTGCAGCACTGTAGTAGTGTTTCGATATGGCAAGATAAATGGACATTTAGAACCCTTATACAACAATCCAATTGAATGTGTCTGGAGCACTCCAGTAGTGTCTCTATATGGCAAGATAATAGGACATCTACAACCGTAATACAACACTTTAATTGAACGTTTTGGAGGACTCTAGTAATGTCTCCAATTGGCAAGATCATAGGGCATTTACAACCCTAATACGATACTTCAATTGAAGGTGTTTTGACAACCCTAACACAACACTCAAATTGAAGGCGTTTTGAGCTCTCTAGTAATGTCTCCAGATGGAAAGATAATACGGCATTTACAACCCTAATACAACACTCCAATTGAAGGTGTTTTGACAACTTTAGTAGTGTCTCCAGATGGCAAGATAATATAGCATTTACAACCCAAATACAACACTCCAATTGAAGGTGTTTGAGCACGCTAGTAGTAACTCTATATAGCAAGATAATATGGTACTTACAATCCTAATACAACACTCTAATTGAAATTGTCTGGAGCACACTAGTAGTGACTCTATATTGCAAGATAAAATGGCATTTACAACCCTAATACAACACTCCAATTGAAGGTGTTTGGAGCTCTATAGTAATGTCTACAGATGGCAAGATCATACGACATTTACAACCCTAATACAACAATCCAATTGAAGGTGTTTGGAGCAGTCTAGCAGTGACTATATATCGCAAGATAATATGACATTTACAACCCTAATACAACACTCCAGTTGAAGGTGTCTGGAGCACTCTAGTAGTATCTCCATATGACAAGATAATAAAGCATTTACATCCCTAATACAAGACTCCAATTGAAGGTGTTTGGATCACCCTAGTAGTGTCCCCAGATGGCAACATAATATAGCATTTTCAACCCTAATACAGCACTCCAATTGAAGGAGCTTGGACTACTCTAGTAGTGTCTCTATTTGGCAAGATAATATGGCATTTACCAGCTTTATACAACTCTCCAATTGAATGTGTTTGGAGTACTCTCATAGTACCTCTATCTAGCTGTATAATATGATATTTAGAACCCAAATACAACACTCCAATTGAAGGTGTTTGGAGCACGCTAGTGGTGACTCTATATGGCAAGACAATAGGGTAATTACAACCTTTATACAACACTCTAATTGAAACTGTCTGGAGCACACTAGTAGTGACTCTACATTACAATATAATGTGGCATTTACATCCCTAATACAACACTCCAATCGAAGGTGTTTGGAGCACTCTAGTAGTGTCTCCATATGACAACATAATAGAGCATTTACATCCCTAATACAACACTCCAATTCAATGTGTTTGGAGCACCCTAGTAGGGTCCCCAAATGGCAACATAATATAGCATTGAATGTGTTTGGAGCACCCTAGTAGGGTCCCCAAATGGCAACATAATATAGCATTTACAACCCTAATACAGCACTCCAATTGAAGGAGCTTGGACCACTCTAGTAGTGTCTCTATATGGCAAGATAATATGGCATCTACCACCTTTATACAACACTCCAATTGAATGTGTTTGGAGTACTCTTGTAGTACCTCTATCTAGCTGTATAATATGACATTTACAACTCTAATACAACACTCCAATTGAAGGTGTTTGTATCTCTCTAGTATTGACTCTATATGGCAAGATAATAAGGCATTTACAACCGTAATACAACACTCCAATTGATAGTGTTTGGAGCACTCTAGTAGTTTCTCCATATGACAAGATAATAGGGCATTTACAACCCTAATACAACACTCCAATTAAAGGTGTTTGGAGCACTCTAATAGTGTCTCCAGATAGCAAGATGATATAGCATTTACAACCCTAATACAACACTCCAATTGAATGTGTTTGGAGCACTCAATTAGAGTGTCTCCAGATGGCAAGATAATAAGGCATTTACAACGCTAGTACAAACACTCCAATTGAAAGTGTTTGGTGCACTCTAGTTGTGTGTCCATATCAGAAGAAAATTGGGCATTTACAACCCCAATACAGCACTTCAATTGATCGTGTTTGGTGCACTCCAGTAGTTTCTCCAGATTGCAAGATAATAGGACATTTACAATCCTAACACAACACTCCAATTGAAGGTGCTTGGAGCACTTTAGTACTCTATATTGCAAGATAATAGGGCATTTCCAACCCTAATACAATACTCCAATTGAAGTTGTTTGGAGCTCTCTAGTAATGTCTACAAATGACAAGATAATACGTTATTTACAACCCCAATACAATAGTCCAATTGAAGGTGTTTGGAGCACTCTAGTAATGTCTCAATATGACAAGATAATAGAGCATTT
Source organism: Carex rostrata (assembly GCA_964058875.1). Lineage (NCBI taxonomy): Eukaryota > Viridiplantae > Streptophyta > Magnoliopsida > Poales > Cyperaceae > Carex > Carex rostrata. The sequence goes on from CAXKVT010000245.1 coordinate 328,376, forward strand.
ACAACCCTAATACAACACTCCACTTGTAGGTGTTTCGAGCACTCTAGTAGTGTCTCCATGTAGCAAGATAATTGGACATTTACAACACTCATACAACACTCCAATTGAATGTGTCTGGAGCGCTCTAGTAGTGTCTCTATATGGCCAGATAATAGGGCATTTACAACCCTAATACAACACTCAAATTGAAGGTGTTTGGAGCACTCTAGTAATGTCTCCGAATGGCAAGATAATAGGGTATTTACAACCCTAATACAACAAACCAATTGATGTTGTTTGGAGCACTCTGGTAGTGACTCTATATAGCAATATAATATGTTATTTACAACTCTAATACGACACTCCAATTGAAAGTATTTGGAGCTCTCTAATAGTGATCCTAGATGGCAAGAAAATAGGGCATTTACAACCCTAATACAGCACTCCAATTGAAGGAGCTTGGACCACTCTAGTAGTGTCTCTATATGACAAGATAATAGGGCATTTACAACCCTAATGAAACACTCCAATTAAAGGTGTTTGGAGCACTTTTGTAGTGTGTCCAAATGGCAAGATAATAGGGCATTTACAACTCTAATACAACACTCGAACTGAAATTGTTTGGAGCACTCTAGTAGTGTCTCCAGATGGCAAGATAATAGGGCATTTATAACTTTAATACAACATTCCAATTGAAGGTGTTTAGACCACTATAGTAGTGTCTCTATATGGCACATTAATATGCTATTTACAGCCCAAATACAACACTCGAATTGAAAGTGTTTGGAGCACTCTAGTAGTGTCTCCAGATGGCAAGATAATAGGGCATTTATAACTCTAATACAACACTCCAATTGAAGGGGTTTGGACCACTATAGTAGTGTCTCTATATGTCAACATAATATGCTATTTACAACCCTAATACAACACTCTAATTGAAGCTGTTTGGAGCACTCTAGTAGTGTCTCCATATGACAGGACAATAGGGCATTCAGAACCCTAATACAACACTCTAATTGAAGGTTTTTGGAGCACTCTGGTAATGTCTACAGATTGCAAGATACTACGGCATTTACAACCCTAATACAACACATCAATTGAAGGTGTTTGGGGCCCTCTTGTAGTGAATCTATATAGCAAGATAATATGGCATTTACAACTTTAGTACAACACCCCAATTGAAGGTGTTTGGAGCTCTCTCGTAGTGACTCTATATGGTAAGATAATAGATCATTTACATCCCTAATACACACACTCCAATTGAAGGTGTTTGAAACACTTTAGTTGTATCTACATATGGCAAGATAATACTGCCTTAGTCTTATCTCTATATGGCAAGATATTAGGGCATTTACAATGCTAATACAACACTCCACTCGAAGGTGTTCCGAGCGCTCTAGTAGTGACTCTATATAGCAAGATAATAGGGCACTTACAATCCTAATACAATACTCCAATTGAAGGTGTTCGGAGCACTCTAGTAGTGACTCGAAATGGCAAGATATTATAGTATTTACAACCCTAAAACAATAATCCAACTGAAGGTGTTTGGAGAACTCTAATAGTGTCTCTATTTGGCAACATAATTGGACTACAACCCTTATACAACACTCAAATTGAATGTGTCTGGAGTGCTCTAGTAGTGTCCCTATATGGCCAAACAATAGCGCATTTACAACCCTAATACAACAATCCAATTAAAGGTGTTTGGAGCACTCCAGTACTGACTCTATATAGCAAGATAATATGACATTTACAACCCTAATACAACATTCCAATTGAAGCTGTTTGTATCTCTCTAGTATTGGTACTATATAGCAACATAATAAGCCATTTACAACCCGAATACAACACTCCAATTGATAGTGTTTGGAGCACTCTAGCAGTTTCTCCATATGACAAGATAATAGGGCATTTAAAACCCTAATACAACACTCCAATTAAAGGTGTTTGGAGCACTCTAGTAGTGTCTCCAAATGGCAAGTTGATATAGCATTTACAACCCTAATACAACACTCCAATTTGCTTAGAGCACTCAATTAGAGTGTCTCTAGATGGAAAGATAATAGGGCATTTAGAACGCTAATACTAACACTCCAATTGAAGGTGTTTTGAGCACTCTGGTAGTGACACTATATAGCAATATAATATACTATTTACAACTCTAATACAACACTCCAATTGAAAGTATTTGGAGCTCTCTAGTAGTGATGCTAGATGCCAAGATAATAGGGCATTTACAACCCTAATACAACACTCGAATTGAAAGTGTTTGGAGCACCCTAGTAGTGTCTCCAGATGGCAAGATAATAGGGCATTTATAACTCTAATACAACATTCCAATTGAAGGTGTTTAGACCACTATAGTAGTGTCTCTATATGGCACATTAATATGCTATTTACAGCCCAAATACAACACTCGTATTGAATGTGTTTGGAGCACTCTAGTAGTGTCTCCAGATGGCAAGATAATAGGGCATTTATAACTCTAATACAACACTCCAATTGAAGGGGTTTTGACCACTATAGTAGTGTCTCTATATGTCAACATAATATGCTATTTACAACCCAAATACAACACTCTAATTGAAGCTGTTTGGAGCACTCTAGTAGTGTCTCCATATGACAAGACAATAGGGCATTCAGAACCCTAATACAACACTCCAATTGAAGGTTTTTGGAGCACTCTGGTAATGTCTACAGATGGCAAGATACTACGGCATTTACAACCCTAATACAACACTTCAATTGAAGGTGTTTGGAGCACTCAATTAGAGTGTCTCCAGAAGGCAAGATAAGACACCATTTACAACTCTAATACAACACCTCAATTGAAGGTGTTTGGAGCCCTCTAGTAGTGACTCTATATAGCAAGATAATATGGCATTTACAACTTTAGTACAACACTCCAATTGAAGGTGTTTGGAGCTCTCTAGTAGTGACTCTATATGGTAAGATAATAGAGCACATCCCTAATACAACACTCCAATTGAAGGTGTTTGAAACACTTTAGTAGTATCTACATATGGCAAGATATTACGGCCTTAGTCCTGTCTCTATATGGCAAGATAATAGGGCACTTGAAGGTGTTCCGAGCGCTCTAGTAGTGACTCTATATAGCAAGATAATAGGGCACTTACAATCCTAATACAACACTCCAATTGAAGGTGTTCGGAGCACTCTAGTAGTGACTCTATATAGGAAGATAATATTGCATTTACAACCCTAACACAACACTCAAATTGAAGGCATTTTGAGCTCTTTAGTAATGTCTCCAGATGGCAAGATAATACGGTATTTACAACCCAAATACAACACTCTAATTGAAGGTGTTTATAGCACGCTGGTAGTAACTCTATATGGCAAGATAATAGGGCAATTACAACCATTATACAACAATCTAATTGAAACTGTTTGGAGCACACTAGTAGTGACTCTATATTACAAGATAAAATGGCACTTACAACTCTCCACTTGAAGGTGTTCCGAGCGCTCTAGTAGTGACTCTATATAGCAAGATAATAGGGCACTTACAATCCTAATACAACACTCCAATTGAAGGTGTTCGGAGCACTCTAGTAGTGACTCTATATAGGAAGATAATATTGCATTTACAACCCTAACACAACACTCAAATTGAAGGCATTTTGAGCTCTTTAGTAATGTCTCCAGATGGCAAGATAATACGGTATTTACAACCCAAATACAACACTCTAATTGAAGGTGTTTATAGCACGCTGGTAGTAACTCTATATGGCAAGATAATAGGGCAATTACAACCATTTACAACAATCTAATTGAAACTGTTTGGAGCACACTAGTAGTGACTCTATATTGCAAGATAAAATGGCACTTACAACTCTCATTCAACACTCCAATTGAAGGTGTTTGGAGTTCTATAGTAATGTCTACAGATGGCAAGATAATACCGCATTTACAACCCTGATATAACAGTCCTATTGAAGGTGGTTGGAGCAGTCTAGCAGTGACTCTATACCGCAAGATAATATGACATTTACAACCCTAATACAACACTCCAGTTAAAGGTGTCTGGAGCACTCTAGTAGTATCTTCATATGACAACATAATAGAGCATTTACATCCCTAATACAACACTCCAATTGAAGGTGTTTGGAGCACCCTAGTAGTGTCCCCAGATGGCAACATAATATAGCATTTACAACCCTAATACAGCACTCCAATTGAAGGAGCTTGGACCACTTTAGTAGTGTCTCTATATGGCAAGATAATATGGCATTTACCACCTTTATACAACACTCCAATTGAATGTGTTTGGAGTACTCTCGTAGTACCTCTATCTAGCTGTATAATATGACATTTACAACCCTAATACAACACTTCAATTGAAGGTGTTTGGAGCTCTCTAGTAGTGACTCTATATGGCAAGATAATAGGGCATTTACAACCGTAATACAACACTCCAATTGATGGTGTTTTGAACACTCTAGTAGTTCCTCCATTTGACAAGATAATATGACATTTACAACCCTAATACAACAATCCAATTGAAAGTGTTTGGTGCACTCTAGTAGTGTCTCCAAATGGCAAGATATTATAGTATTTACAACCCTGATACAATAATCCAACTGATGGTGTTTGGACAACTCTAGTAGTGTCTCTATTAGGTAAGATTGGACAAATAATAGCGCATTTACAACACTTCAATTGAATTTGTCTGGAGCGCTCTAGTAGTGTCCCTATATGGCCAAATAATAGCGCATTTACAACCCTAATACAACACTCCAATTCAAGGTGTTTGGAGCTCTCTAAGAGTGACTCTATATGGTAAGATAGTAGAGCATTTACATCCCTAATACAACACACCAATTGAAGGTGTTTGAAACACTTTAGTAGTGTCTCCAGATGGCAAGATAATACAGCCTTAGTCCTGTCTCTATATGGAGAGATAATAGGGCATTTATAACCCTAAAACAACACTCCAATTGAAGGTGTTTGGAGCACGCTAGTAGTGACTGTATATGGCAAGATAATAGGGCAATTACAACCTTTATACAACACTCTAATTGAAGGTGTTTGGAGCACTCTAGTAGTGACTCTATATAGCATGATAATATGACATTTACAACCCTAATACAACATTCGAATTGAATCTGTTTGTATCTCTCTAGTATTGACCCTATATGGCAAGATAATAAGGCATTTACAATCCTAATACAACACTCCAATTGATAGTGTTTGGAGCACTCTAGTAGTTTCTAAATATGACAAGATAATAGGGCATTTACAACCCTTATACAACGCTCCAATTAAAGGTGTTTGGAGCACTCTAGTAGTGTCTCCAGATGGCAAGATGATATAGCCATTTCAACCCTAATACAACACTCTAATTGAAGGTCTTTGGAGCACTCAATTAGATTTCTCCAGATGGCAAGATAATATGGCATTTACAATGCTAATACAAACACTCCAATTGAAGGTGTTTGGCGCACTCTAGTTGTGTCTCCATATCACAATATAATTGGGTATTTACAACCCCAATACAACACTCCAATTGATTGTGTTTGGTGCACTCCAGTAGTTTCTCCAGATTGCAAGATAATAGGACATTTACAAACCTAACACAACACTCCAATTGATGATGTTGGAGCACTCTAGTAGTGTCTCTATATGGCAAGATAATAGGGCATTCACAACCCTAATACAATAGTTTAATAAAAGGTGTCTGGTGCACTCTAGTAGTGATTCTATATTGCAAGATAACATGGCATTTACAACCCTAATACAATACTCCAATTGAAGGTGTTTGGAGCTCTCTAGTAATGTCTACAGATGGCTAGATAATACGGAATTTACAACGCTAATACAACAGTCCAATTGAAGGTGTTTGGAGCACTCTAGTAGTGTCTCTTTATGAAAAGATAATAGGGCATTTACAACCCTAATACAACACTCCAATTGAAGGTGTTTGGAGCTGTCTGGTAGTGTCTCTAAATGGCAAGATTATAGGGCATTTACAACCCTACCACAATTGAAGGTGTTTGAAGCACTTTAGTAGTGTGTCTAGATGGCAAGATAATAGGGTATTTACAACCCTATTACCACACTCCAATTGAAGGTGTTTGGAGCGCTCTAGTATTGTCTCGAGATGGAAAGATAATAGGGCATTTACAACCCTAATACAACACTCCAATTGAAGGTGTTTGGAGAACTCTAGTACTGTCTCTATATGACAAGATAATAGGGCATTTACAAACCTAATACAACACTCTACTTGAAGGTATTTCGAGCACTCTAGTTGTGACTCTATCGGGAGACACTACTAGAGTGCTCCAACACCTTCAATTGGAGTGTTGCACTTGTGTCCTAAATGACCTATTGTCTTGCACCTGGAGACACTACTAGAGTGCTCCAAAACACCTTCGATTGGAGCGTTGTATTAGAGTTGTAAATGCCCTATTATACTGCTATATAGAGACACTACCACAGTGTTCCAAACACCTTCCATTGGAGTGTTTTATTCGGGTTTTAAATGCCCTATTTTCTTGCCAAATAGGGACACTGCTAGAGTGCTCGAAACACCTTTAATTAGAGTGTTCTAGTAGGGGAGTAAATGCCCTATTACCTTGCCATCGGGAAACACTGCTAGAGTGCTTCAAACACCTTCAATTGGAGTGTTGTATTAGGGTTGTAAATTATTATATTGCCATATATAAACTCTACTAGAGAACTCCAAACACCTTCAATTGGAATGTTGTATTAGGGTTGTAAATGCCCTATTATTTTTGAATATAGTGGACACCATTAGAGCGCTCCAAACACCTTCAATAGGAATATTGTATTAAGGCTGTAAATACCCTATAATCTTGCCATTTAGGGACACTACTAGAGTGCTCCAAACACCTTTAATTTAAGTGTTGTATGATGGTTATAAATGCGCAATTATCTTGCCATATAGGGACACTGCTAGAGTACTCCAAAGCACCTTCAATTGGAGTGTTATCTTAGATTTGTAAATGCCCTATTATACTGCCATATAAAGACACTACTAGAGCGCTCGAGACTCCTACAATTGGAGTGTTGTATTAGGGTTATTAGTGCCCTATTATCTTGCCATATAGAGACACTACTAGAGCGTTCCAAACACCTTCTATTGGAGTGTTGTATTAGGGTTATTTATGCCCTATTATGTTGCCATATAGAGACACAGCTAGGGCGGTCCGAACACCTTCTATTGGAGTGTTGTATTAGGCCCTATTATCATGCCATCGGGAGATACTACAAGAGTGCTCCAAACACCTTCAATTGGAGTGTTGTATTCGGGTTGTAAATGGCTTATTATCTTGCTATATAGAATCAATACTAGAGAGATACAAACAGCTTCAATTGGAATGTTGTATTAGGGTTGTAAATGTCATATTATCTTGCTATATAGAGTCAGTACTGGAGTGCTCCAAACACCTTTAATTGGAGTGTTGTCTTAGAGTTGTAAATGCCCTATTATACTGCCACATAAAGACACTACTAGAGCGCTCGAGACTCCTTCAATTGGAGTGCTGTATTAGGGTTATTAGTGCCCTATTATCTTGCCATATAGAGACACTACTAGAGCGCTCCAAACACCTTCAATTGGAGTGTTGTATTAGGGTTATTTATGCCCTATTATGTTGCCATATAGAGACACTGCTAGAGCGGTCCAAACATCTTCTATTGGAGTGTTGTATTAGGCCCTATTATCATGCCATCGGGAGACACTACTAGAGTGCTCCAAACACCTTCAATTGGAGTGTTGTCTTAGGGTTGTAAATGCCCTATTATCTTGCCATCTCAAGTACACCAAAGCACCTTCAATTGGAGTGTTGTCTTAGAGTTGTAAATGCCCTATTATACTTCCATATAAAGACACTACTAGAGCGCTCGAGACTCCTTCAATTGGAGTATTGTATTAGGGTTATTAGTGCCCTATTATCTTGCCATATAGAGACACTACTAGAGCGTTCCAAACACCTTCTATTGGAGTGTTGTATTAGGGTTATTTATGCCCTATTATGTTGCCATATAGAGACACAGCTAGGGCGGTCCGAACACCTTCTATTGGAGTGTTGTATTAGGCCCTATTATCATGCCATCGGGAGATACTACAAGAGTGCTCCAAACACCTTCAATTGGAGTGTTGTATTCGGGTTGTAAATGGCTTATTATCTTGCTATATAGAATCAATACTAGAGAGATACAAACAGCTTCAATTGGAATGTTGTATTAGGGTTGTAAATGTCATATTATCTTGCTATATAGAGTCAGTACTGGAGTGCTCCAAACACCTTTAATTGGAGTGTTGTCATATTAGGCCTGTAAATGCCCTATTATCTTGCCATTGGGAGACACTACTATAGTGCTTGAAACACCTTCAATTGGAGTGTTGTATTAGGGTTGTAAATGCCCTATTATCTTGCCATATAGAGACACAACTAGAGTGCTCCTGACAGCTTCAATTGCAGTATTGTATTAGAGCTGTAAATATCATATTATCTTGCCATATAGGGACACTACTAGAGTGCACCAAAACACCTTCAATTGGAGCATTGTATTTGGCCTGTAAATACCTGATTATCTTTCCCTTGGGGGACACTACCAAAGGGCACCAAACACCTTTAATTAGAGTGTTGTATTAGGGTTGTAAACATCCTATTATCTTGCCATATAGGGACAATACTAGAGTCCACCAAAACGCCTTCAATTGGAGCATTGTATTAGGCCTGTAAATACACGATTATCTTACTATCGGGAGACACTACTAAAGGGCGCCAAACACCTTTATTTACAGTGTTGTATTAGGGTTGTAAATACCCTATTATCTTGCCATATAGGGACACTACTAGAGTGCACCAAAACACCATCAATTGGAGCATTGTATTAGGCCTGTAAATACCCTATTATCTTACCATTGGGAGACACTACTAAAGGGCTCCGAACACCTTTAATTCGAGTGTTGTATTAGGTTTGTAAATGCCCTATTATATTGTCATATACACTACTAGAGTGCAGCAAAACACCTTCAATTGGAGCACTGTATTAGGCCCGTCAATAACCGATTATCTTGCCATCGGGAGACACTACTAAAGGGCTCCAAACACCTTTAATTAGAGTGTTGTATTAGGGTTGTAAATGCCCTATTATCTTCCTATATAAAGACACTACGAGAGCGCTCCTAACACCTTCAATTCGAGTGATGTATTAGGGTTGTAATGCCCTATTATCTTACCATATAGAAACACAAATAGAGTGCTCCTGACACCTTCAATTGGAGTATTGTATTAGGGTTGTAAACACCCTATTATCTTGCTATATAGGGACACTACTACAGTGCACCAAATCACCTTCAATTGGAGCATTGTATTAGGCCTGTAAATACCCGATTATCTTGCCATCGGGAGACACTACTAAAGGGCTCCAAACACCTTTAATTCAAGTATGGTAATAGGGCTGTAAATACCATATTATCTTGCCATATAGGGACACTACTAGAGTGCACTAAAACACCTTCAATTGGAGCATTGTATTAGGCCTGTAAATACCTGATTATCTTGCTATCCGGAGACACTACTAAAGGGCTCCAAACATCTTTAATTAGAGTGTTTTATTAGGGCTGTAAATATCCTATTATCTTGCCATATAGCGACATTACTTGAGTGCACCAAAACACCTTCAATTGGAGCATTGCATTAGGCCTGTAAATGCCCTATAATCTTGCCATCGGAACACACTACTAGAGTGCTCCAAACACCTTCAATTGGAGCATTGTATTAGGCCTGTAAATACCTGATTATCTTGCCATCGGGAGACACTACTAAAGGGCTCGAAACATCTTTAATTAGAGTGTTGTATTAGGATTGTAAATACCCTATTATCTTGCCATATAGGGACACTACTAGAGTGCACCATAACACCTTCAATTGGAGCATTGCATTAGGCCTGTAAATGCCCTATTATCTTGCCATCGGAAGACACTACTAGAGTGCTCCAAACACCTTCAATTTGAGTGTTTTATTAGGGTTGTAAATGCCGTATTATCTTGCAATATAGAGACACAACTAGAGCGCTCCTGACACCTTCAATTGGAGTATTGTATTAGGGCTGTAAATACCCTATTATCTTGCCATATGGTGACACTACTAGAGTGCACCGAAACACCTTCAATTGGAGAATTGTATTAGGCCTGTAAATACCCGATTATCTTTCTATCGGGAGACACTACTAAAGGGCTCCAAACATCTTTAATTAAAGTGTTGTATTAGGGCTGTAAATACCCTATTATCTTGCCATATAGGGACACTACTAGTGTGCACCAAAACACCATCAATTGGAGCATTGTATTAGGCCTGTAAATACCCGATTATCTTACCATCGGGAGACACTACTAAAGGGCTCCAAACATCTTTAATTAGAGTGTTGTATTAGGGTTGTAAATAGCCTATTATCTTGGCATATAGGGACACTACTAGAGTCCACCAAAACGCCTTCAATTGGAGCATTCTATTAGGCCTGTAAATACCCGATTATCTTACCATCGGGAGACACTACTAAAGGGCTCCAAACACCTTTAATTCAAGTATTGCATTAGGGTTATAAATGCCCTATTATATTGTCATATTGGGACACTACTAGAGTGCACCAAAACACCTTCAATTGGAGCACTGTATTTGACCTTTAAATAACCGTTTATCTTGCCATCTGGAGACACTAGTAAAAGGCTCCAAACACCTTTAATTAGAGTGTTTTATTAGGGTTGTAAATGCTCTATTATCTTGCTATATAAAGACACTACGAGAGCGCTCCTAACATCTTTTAATTAGAGTGTTGTATTAGGATTGTAAATACCCTATTATCTTGCCATCGGGAGACACTACTGGAGTGCTCCAAACATCTTCAATTGTAGTGTTGCATTTGGGTTGTAAATGTCATATTATCTTGCTATAGGGAGACACTACTGCAGCGCTCCAAACGCCTTCAATTGGAGTGTTGTATTAGGGTTGTAAATGCCCTATTATCTTGCAATATTGAGACACAACTAGAGCACTCTTGACACCTTCAATTAGAGTATTTTATTAGGGCTGAAAATATCCTATTATCTTGTCATCGGAAGACACTACTAGAGTGCTCCAAACACCTTCAATTGAAGTGTTGTTTTTGGGTTGTAAATGCCCTATTATCTTGCCATATAGAGACACAACTATGGCGCTCCTGACACAATTGGAGTATTGTATTAGGGTTGTAAAGACCCTATTATCTTGCCAGATTGGGACACTACTAGAGTGCTCCAAACACCTTCATTGGAGTGTTGTATTATGGTTCTAAATGCCCTTTTATCTTGCCATATAGGGACACTACTAAAGTGCTCCAAAACACCTTCTATTGGAGTGTGGTCTTAGGGTTGTAAATGCTTTATTATACTGCCATATAAAGACACTACTAAAGTGCTCCAAACACCTTCCTTTGGAGTGTTGCATTAGGATTGTAAATGACCTATTTTCTTGCCATCTAGGGACACAACTGGAGAGCTCCAGAACACCATCAATTAGAGTGTTGCATTTCTGTTCCAAATGACCTATTGTCTTGCCATCCGAAAATACTTCAAGTGTTCTCCAAACATCTTCAATTAGATTGTTGTATAAGGGTTGTAAATTTCCTATTTTCTTGCAATATAGAGACACTAACTAGAGTTGTACAAATACCTTCAATTGGAGTATTGTATTAGGATTGTAAATGCTCTATTTTCTTGCCATATAGGGACACTACTAGAGGACTCCAAACAACTTCAATTGGAGTGTTGTATTATGGTTATAAGTGCCCTATTATCTTTCCTTATTAGGGCACTACTATAGTGCTCCAAAACACTTTCGATTGGAGTGTTTTATTAGGGTTGTAAATACCCTATTATACTGTCATATAGAGACACTACTTGACTGCTACAAACACCTTCAGTTGGAGTATTGTATTAGGGTTGTAAAATTCCTATTATCTTGCCATCTCGAGACACAACATGAGCACTCAACAAACGTTCAATTGGATTGTTGTATTAGGGCTGTAAATGCCCTATTATCTTGCCATCTCGAGACATTATTAGAGTGCTCCTGAGACCTTCAACTGGAGTGTTGTATTAGGGTTGTAAATGCCCTATTATCTGGCCATATAGGGACACTACTAAAGTGCTCCAAATTCCTTCGATTGTGTTGTATTAAGATTGTAAATGCCCTATTATACTGTCATATAGGAACACTACTAAAGTGCTTCAAACACTATCAATTAGAGTGTTGTATTAGGCCTGTAAATGCCCTATTGTCTTGCCATCTGGAGACACTACTGGAGTGCTCCAAACACCTTCAATTGTAGTGTTGCATTTGGGTTGTAAATGTCCCATTATCTTGCTATAGGGAGACACTACTACAGCGCTCCAAACGCCTTCAATTGGAGTGTTGTATTAGGGTTGTAAATATCCTATTATCTTGTCATATAGAGATACTACTAGAGTGCTCCAAGCACCTTCTGTTTGAGTGTTGCATTAGGGTTGTAAATGCTCTATTATCTTGCCATCTGGAGACCCTACTAGAGTGTTCCAAACACCTTCAATTGGAGTGTTATATTAGGGTTGTAAATACCCTCTTATCTTGTCATATAGAGACACTATTAGTATGTTCCTAACACCTTCAATTGGAGTTTTTCTTTAGGATTGTAAATGCCCTGTTATCTTGTCATCTGGAGACACTACTAGGGTGTTCGAAACACCTTCAATTGGAGTGTTGTATTAGGTTGAAAATGCCCTATTATATTGCCATATAGGGACACTACTAGGGTGCTCCAAAAACCTTCAATTGGAGTGTTGTATTAGGACTATAAATGCCCTATTATCTTGCCATGTGGAGACACTACTAGAGTGCTCGAAATGCCTTCAATTGGAGTGTTGTATTAGGGCTGCAAATGCCCTATTATCTTGCCATGTAGAGACACTACTAGAGTGCTCGAAACACCTTCAATTGGACTGTTGTATTAGGGTTATAAATACCCTATTATCTTGCCACATAGAGACACTACTAGTGTACTCCAAATACCTTCAATTGGAGTGTTATATTAGGGTTGTAAATGCCCTATTATCTTGCCATCTGGAGACACTACTGGAGTGCTCCAAACACCTTCAATTGGATCTCCAAGGTTGTTATGGCTCTTCTCTACCGTACACGACTATCATTCTTACTCTATTATATCTTTATGCTTGTTATAGCACTTCTCCTCATCGCAGACCTCTCCTTCTTATGATATTGGACCTCCGGAGTTGTTCTAGCTGTCCTCCTTATTCCACGACTCTCATTCTTACTATGTTCTATCTTCATTCTTGTTATGGCTCTTCTCCACATTCGACACTCTCATTCTTACACCGTTTTATCTCTAGGCTTATTATGGCTCTTCTCCTTAGTCCAAAAGTTTCTTTATTACTTTGTTCAATTGACAGGGTTGTTCTGGATCTCCTCAGCTTTTCACGACTCTCCTTCTTACTCCATTGTATCTCCAGGCTTGTTATAGCTTTTCTCTGAATTCCAAAATTCTCCTTCTTACTTTATTGGACCTCCAGTGTTGTTCTGGCTCTCCTCTACCTTCCACGACTCTCATTCTTACTTTATTCTATCTCTAGGCTTGTTATAGCTCTTCTCCTCATTCCAAATCTTTCCTTCTTACTTCATAGGACCTCATGGCTTGTTTTGGCTCTCCTACTCATTCCACAACTCTCATTCTTACTATATTCAATCTCTAGGATTGTTATGGCTCTTTTTCTCAATCCAATACTCTCATTTTTACTCTGTTGAATCTTATGGCTGTTTATGGCTCTTCATCTCATTCCAAAATTCGATTTCTTACTTCGTTCGACCTCTAGGGTTATTTTGCCTCTCCTCCACCTTCCACCATTCTCCTTCTTACTCTGTTGTATGTCCAAGCTTGTTATTGTTCTCCCCATTCCAAAACTCTCCTTTTTTATTTCATTAGACCTCCAGGGTTGTTCTGGCTGTCATTCTACCTTCCACGATTCTTATTCTTACTATGTTCTATCTGCGGCCTTGTTATGGCTCTTCTCCTCATTTTAAACCTCTACTTCTTACTTCATTGGACCTCTAGGGTTGTTCTAGGTCTCTTGCTTGTTCGATGATTCTCCTTCTTAATATGTTTTATCTTTAGGCTTGTTATGGCTCTTCTTCTCTTTTTAAAACTCTTATTCTTACTCTGTTGAATCTTCAGACTTTTTATGGCTCTCCTCATTCCAAAACTATCTTTCTTACTTCGTTCGACCTCTAGTGTTGTTTTGGCTCTCCTCCACCTTCTACCACTCTCCTTTTTTTTCTTTTGCTCTGTCCTTTAGGTTCGGAATAGAGAAAGTGTCTTCTGTTTGTTCAAAGTTGTGGATTCTGATTTTAAAGGAATTATTATTTATTAATTAATGGATTTATGTTTACAACGAAGTATTGAACCTTGAATTCAATCTTTGAATTTTATGAAAAGAAAAATAATTTTATATAATTCATTTATGAAATTTTGTTCTCCTTTTGTTTTATTAAAACAATAAACATGCAATATTATATTTGTTTTGTGGTGAAGACACGGTGATGGAATTATAAATGAGGTGGGATCAAGTTACAACAAGCATTATTTACATTTTTAAAGTCCAAATCGTCGATCCAAACCGTTAGATGTGATCTTTACAATAAAATGTGCTTGGAGACCAAATTTTACATTTTTTGGATTTTTTTTACTATTTATTAAGATGGGTACAAAATTCAATGGTATGAATTTGACTAGTTTTTGTACCCACCTTAATAAATAGTAAAAAAATTTCAAAAAAATATAAAATTTGGTCTCCAAGCACATTTTATTGTAGAAATCACATCTAACGGTTTGGATCGACGATTTGGACTTTGAAAATGTAAATAATGCTTGTTGTAACTCAAAAAATGTTGTAACTTGATCCCTCATTATAAATATAGGAACAAAGATCTGGGAAAAAAAATGTTAGCCCGATAAAATGTACTACAAGAATTTTGGTCAAGGGATTGGTTGGCAGCCCCCTTATGCTTGCACTAAATTATGAAGTTGTGATCGGTATAAACAACCAAATTTTTTTAGTTAATATATTAAAATTCTGACCATACCATGGCTTTTGTGGAAATTCAAAAAGTACCATAAGAGCACTCAATATATTTGTACTTTGTTAATAGAGATATTGATTTATAAGCACAGACTGTTTTGCGCTTTGCAAAGTACCATAGCCTCACTTTTTATATTAATTTATGTCTTGTTTTATTACCAAATGAGCCCAGGATGTGCTCTCGAGTTTTGGTAAAGGAAGTGAATCTCTCTTTCTTTGTGCAAATGTATACATGCATACATAGAGTAGAACCAGGGTGTTCTTAAGTTCACCACGCCCATTTGTGAACCCAACTATAAAATTTATTGGATTGATTTTAACCGACAAATTCAAACCGTTGAAACTCATCTATCTTATGAGTGATGTATCTATATGCAAAATTTTAAATTTGGGAGAATTTCATAGGTCATAGCCTCACTCCATATATAAATTTGGGAGAATTTCATGTATACCCTGCAAAAACTTGAAGATTACGTATTTTCCCCTCTAAAATTCATAATATCATACATGAAATTGTCAGTCTTCTAATTGGTCGGTTTTTTAGAGCAAACATGTCTTTCTCTATTTCTAACACTTACATATGCATATATCCAAATGTCACTGTGTTGGAGTCCACATCAGCTGCCACAAAAGTGATAATAGTTTGCTACCACAACTGCAAAGTGAACCATGTGCATGTTTATATGGGCCCCAGGAGACATGGAGAACATGAAGATCATGGGAGATCATGGGTGCCAAATATAGCATTTTATGCTATATTTGGAGTGTTAAATTTAGACTTCAATGCGAGGCAAGGCCTGCCATATCTGGAGATTCGTCCTTCTAGAAGGTTGCTGTTCAACGGTTGAGATTTAATCTAAACTAGACAATCTACGGATTCAATCCGTGTGCCCCTACGGCATAGGCAGTTATACCGTACGCAACATAGCTGAGGTCGCAGGGCACTGTACTTAGTCTAATTTCAGTGAATTTCACCATGTTGCATGTTGTGCACTTCGTGAGAGGTGTTTGACGCCTTCTTCAGAATTGGCCTAAATATGACATTTTTGCTCCGTTTTTGGCCTAAATTTGTAACTTTCTCCAAAACCTGCCAAAATAGCCTAAAAACACGTTTGCAGTTAATAATTCAGAAAAATGGGTACTTTGCATACGCTTTTCCACCATTTTTCGTACTAAAAAGTAGTGATTTTCGCTATATGTTTTGGCGTTATCTCCTCTTCACAGCCTATTGTATTTTGGGGTTACATATTTGTATTTTTGTCTGACGGTCCTAGCCGCCTCCTTAATGCTCATCGATGGGTCCTCCTTAATGTCTTGCTCAATTGCATCTGCAATTAGTGATGTCGTTAGCTGTGAATGGTCTTCCTTATGGACGCAGACTTGCAAGTATGAGGTGGTTCACACTTCTTAATTATCCAAGCTTCTCCCACACCCGTAAGGGTTGCAAAAAGGCAGAACTCGCAACGCGGGTTAGTTTTACATAACACAACTAACCTTGTTCGGTCCATTTTGTGTATTTTACTTTCCCAGTTGCCGTGAACATGAGTTTCATTGATTTTCTTTATAAGTTCATCTATGTTGGTATAAAGTTGCCCTGGGGCAAGTTTGTTACTGTATACAACACGAGGAGCAAAAAAACTAATGTCTGCCTCTTTGAAAGCTGTGGTATCGTTGAATGTGGCGACCAGATGCTTATTTCTTTGACCTCTAATCGAGAATTTTTCTTTCCTGAATAAACCTGGTACATTTGCATCACCATTTGATAAGTCATCAGATTCCCAAATCCCTTGGTATATATCCCCCGTTTCCATTTTCCTATCTGGTATGACATCAATAGCATCAACATCAATATCATTTCGATTAATGGGTACCGGTCCTGACTTTGGCATAGATGAAAATTTAGGGATTATGGGTGCCTGTCTGGGTGATGGTGGTGGTGGTAACTCTTCAGTAAACTCAGGAGAGTTGTGGTACCCCGGGTTGTCATAACCGGGGCTGTGGTACCTTCGGTTGTCATAAGGGGAGTGGTGGTACCCCTAGTTGTCATAAGGGGAGTGGTGGTACCTTTGGTTGTCATAACCCGAATTGTCATAACTTGAAGGTCCAACCAGAGGAACACTAGAAGGTCCAGTCCCAGTCTAGGGAACCCTCTTCGAATATAAGTCTATTACCGGGACCCTAGCCGACTCAAATTGTTGGTACACAGCTCTTAAGAAGTCCTCATCTGTTATAGGATACCTCACAAAGTAAGGTCTACCCCCCCAACCCTTTGTGTGTTAATCCCTGTAACTAATTCTATGTCATACCGGTTGGGGTTTATACCAGTCTTTTTGTATACTAATTGCTTAAGTTTCAAAAATGTGGTACTTTCATTAACTTGGAAGCTAAATGCGGCATCTTTCGAGTAAAACATGCCATCTGCACCCTTAGTTAGCTTACTGCCCACATACAGTGCAACTAACATTTTTTCCATGAAATTAAAAAAAATTAGAAAGTAATTAAAAAAAATTAGAAAGTAATTAAAAAAATTAAATTAAAAAAAAACCTGTAGTAGTCGCGTGAAATTCGCCTGAAATCGCCAAAAAAAATCGCTCCTTCTCTCTACCTTTGAAGTGGGTAGTAAAAATGAGTTTGGAGTAGGCAGGAGAGAAAAAACAGAATTTATAGGAATTCATACCGAACCGCCCAGGGGGGGCGGTCTGCTTGGAGACTGGACCGCCCAGGGGGGGAGGTCTGCTAGAGGTCTGGCCCACCCATGTAGGGAGCGGTCTGCTGGAAGTTTTTGCCCATCCGTGGGCCTGGCGATCGGGACATTTAAAAAAAAAACAAACATGAAGGTAGTTTTAAAAATTCTTTGTTTTAGGGTATTAATAAAAATGGCCGCATTCTGTCTTTGCTGGTAAATTTTTCAATGACTGTTTTTTTTTCTTAAAATTTTTAGTTAATTTCCATTAATAGTGGTTTTTTTCAATTACTGATTTGAGAAGAGCTGCTGCGGCGGCGCTTCTGAAGCAGAGCGCCAATGAACTCATGGCATTAATGGCAGAGGCTGAGCGACCGATCGACACCATTGTCGGCGAGAAGCTCTGCTTGATGGCGTGTGCGCGTAGTAGACCCAAATTGAAAACCTCGCAGAACCCTTTTGGCAAATGGCAATGAAGAAAGTAAGTTTGGGTATTTGAATTGGGCCTAAATTTGGGCTGGGAAGCCATTAGGCCTTTTACATGTTTTGTGTTTGGTTAATAGCCTGTTGGGCTTTTCTTTTCTTTTTTAATTTTATCTTTTTGCTTTTGATCATGCAATAATCGGAAAGTAAACATGTGCACTGCTAGCTTTATGTATGCATACATGGATTTAGAGATTAGCACAAAAGGTGGAGCACTTGTTTTCGCACAGAATGAGAGGTAGAATCCTCTTGAATTGCATTGCATGGAGTTCGCATCATCTGCATTAACTCAAAAGAGCATCTTGCGAATTAACGCATCCTGCCGTTTGATTTTAAACGGAGTCAATTCGATCACAGTTTATAGTTTAGAGGTCTTTTAATATTAGTGTAGATCTAATCCATACGAATTTTAAAGCAGATCGGACAATCTAGATGCGTTAACTCAAAAGATTCTTTTTTGAGTTAATGCAGAGGATATGAATTCTCCGCATCGTCTGCATTAACTCAACAGAGCATATTTTGAGTTTACACATCTTAACCGTCTGATTTTAAACGGAGTCAATCCGGCCATAACCTTTAATTAATGGGCTCTTTAATATTAGTGTAAATCTAGTTTGCACGATTCTTAAAGCGAATCGGACTGGATACGAATTGGAAATAAAAACTTTAGAAAAAGAATGTTGTTACAGCACTACATCTCCAAAGATTGAAATTAATATATGCGTTTTTATATTAAGGAAAAATATGAACATTATTTTTTAGCCAATATTTCAACAAATGTGAAAAGGACAAAATATATACATACCATATCTACCCTGAATTAATCAAGAAATCATTTTATATATAATCATATATAATGAGGGCATCTAATAAGGACCAATTAAACAAAAATGACTTAGATTTGTGGCAAACAAAACCTTTACCAAGAAAAACATAAAATAAAATCTGATGATACATTGAACTTGAAAAATGAATGTAGCATACAACATAAAATAATAGAGATAAAAAATGTCACATGTTAGGATCTTGCATCAAGGCATATAGGTTTTTGTCCATTTTATTCGAGACAATTTGCCCATACTTGAAATAAATAGCAATTCAAATTAAACATATATTAATCACATTTCATATAGCTATGCTTATTTCATTGTATTGCTATAATCATGTTTACCAACAATTAGTGAAATTTTCCACTCCCATCAAACTCGATCCATGAGTACAAGTTGATTTGAATTTGAACAACTATAAATTGAAATAAGAGTAAACAAAAACAACGGGGGGGGGGGGGGGGGGGGGGGGGGGGGGGGGGTGTAGATTATATCCCTGTGCTTATTTCATTTTATTGCTATTTATTTTATCTGTACTCAATAATCCGATTTACCAACGATTAGTGAAATTTAATTCCACCCCATCAAACTTAATTCATGAATTCAAGTTGATTTGAATTGAACAAATGTAAATTGACGTAAGAACAAACAAAACTGAGCAGATCATATGGAGAGAAAAAAAGAAAAAGAAATATCCTTACCTTTGCTTGTGCATGTGATGATATGTTCTGTGCATCACCACAACCGACAAATTGTACATGCAAAAGTATTATTTTTTATAAGGATCAGAACCACAAGTATTTAATACATGCAAAAGTGCAGAGGTATCCAAGTGTCAATCATAGACCTATATATAAAGGCCAAAGCATAGCTGCTCATACAAAGAAATTGACCTAGCAATTATATTGGAAAAAAAAAATGGTTGAGAGAGAAAAATCAAAGCAAAGAGAGATTTTAAAGCTACAATGCATGAAGGAGAAAGAAAGCAAGTTCAAGAGAAGCATTTTTGCTGCTGAAGCTGATTCTACCACCTCTGCAATTTTTATTTTGGCTTGTATTTTTGGTTCTCCTTCAAATTAATTCTTATTTTATATATATGTAGCTATAATTTTTAGGATGATTACACTATCTCTTTCTCTACATGTTATAAAGGAATAAATTTATCTTTGAGGTAATTTTTGGGTCACAATTAATATCTTATATTATGAAAAAAAATCTCTTCCGTAAAACATCGGGTTGATATCAAATGGACGAGTCAAAAATAAGATATTGGAGGAAATTGAATCCAACATTTCTCCAATTCACATAGATTAAATTTCCTCCAATTCTCATATTTGAATCCCATAAACACCGATGGCAACACAACTACCTTAAATTTAAGCAGGCTTTTGAATTCGAATGAGCAAGTGAAGGTAAGATATTGGAGAAAACCAAACCAGCCGCAACTCAGAAAATAGAGAAATATATTGGTTTGATTTCCTGCAATTCTCACATTCAATACCTCATAAACCCGTAATATAATTTCATATTTTCTTTTTTGCAAGATTAAAACTAAATATGAGATGTTGGAGAAAACTGAACTAATCATTAAATTCAATAATTATTTGAGTGTAAAATAAAGTTCGGAGGTATTAAAATTGTTTCATGCTGAAACTAGAATTGTGGGGTAATTTATAGAAAGCAAAACTGAGAAACAGAAAAAGAAAAAGGCAAAGGCATGCATGGTGTGATTTCTCTTTTTCTGGTTCCATGTCATGGATATGGCATGAGGTTTTACCAAGTGAACCAGTGATTATTTTTCTTTTTTCTTTTTACTTTTCAAAGACAGCCTTCTATGCCTTCCTGTTACTTGTGTTGTAACGTCCCTTTTTTATTGCAAAATCACAACAGAATATTGTGTATGTGTGTTTATATGAGAGAGAGAGAAAAACTTTGGGAAATTCTTCTATGGTCCTGATCACTAAGTGTGTGTGTTTATTGACGAGTTTGGATCCTCTGAGTAATACACAATTTGAATTTGGATCCAAATCATCTGATTAATTTTGGCATGAATACTAATAGGGCACCGTAAATTTCAACTCAGACCGAATTGGCACACTGTTACTTACAGGAGATCCAACGGTCTGAATTCAACTTCAAATTCAAAATTTAAGTAACTTACATGAGATCCACACCCTCTGTTGACATGATGAGAAATAATAACTTGGCACACTGGTAGTTTTAAAAGCTAGCTCATGAGATAATATCTGTGTAAATTGTATATTTTCTCAAAACATATGGAGGAGAAATCCAAGCTTTGGAGTCATATAATAAGCGTCCAATTAATGAAATCAAGATTAGTGGGGATGGTTTTGGATATCTCTATCAAAACCATAACGCATGCATCATGAAAGTAGCTAGTATTGATCGATCCCAGAGAAATTTCCTAAAAAAAAAAAAATGTAAATATCGGTCGGCACAAGATTTTTCCATTGTCTAACTAAATTAAAGATATCCGGAAGTAATTTATTTTTAGAAAGAAAAAGAGTAAGAATATTATTCATCAGAAACACTTTTGTGTCAACAAGATAAATTAATGGTATATGATAAACCATTAATTTTATACTTACACAAATATAGACATTATATGTCTTTAACAATCACATAATATTAATATTAATACTCAAGATGAATT
Source organism: Carex rostrata (assembly GCA_964058875.1). Taxonomy (NCBI): domain Eukaryota; kingdom Viridiplantae; phylum Streptophyta; class Magnoliopsida; order Poales; family Cyperaceae; genus Carex; species Carex rostrata. The sequence continues at coordinate 350,188 of CAXKVT010000245.1, forward strand.
CCATAGCTCATGAACTTCAATTTGTCTGTTTTAATCTTTCTCATCTCAGCAGCTTCACTCGAGCCCTATTCAACTCCTTGACAACTTCTTCGATCCTAATGCGCTCCTTTGGAGACAACTTGGAGCACAAGAGGCCACATTGAATCACTGAAACCAAGCAATCATGAACATCCTCTGTTACATTTGCACTATTTCCTCCAACATTGACTGGGAACAGTTTATGGTCGATAATCTCAGTAACACGGTCGGAAAAAGCCATCTCAACATACATGTGGAGGTTCAATCCATCTCTGAATCTTTCATCGGTGGGGCTTATGCCGGTAAACATCTCAAGCACTAGAATGCCATAGCTGTATGCATCTCCTTCAACTGATGCCTGACCTCCCATACCATATTCTAGAAAAAAAATGACAAATTACAATCATACCCTTCTACAGATTATTCACCAATATCAGTAACATAGTGTTGTTTTTTCTTCTCAATTCAAACATACGAGCCCTTTTTTCATAATGTATTTTGCCAATTTTAATTAGATGCACTGATTTTAATTTGGCCTTCTGTAAGCTTGTGCTAACTTCCTATGCACACATCAATTTGACAGCTATGAGCTAACTAGGTTGGTACCATCTATTAAGATAATTAAAAGAACATATGAGACAATACAGATTATGTGAAAGCTATTATTTTTGTACTGTGATAGGGTAAAACAAAGTTAAAATAAATAATAAACACACCCACTAAAATATAAGCTGGTCCATAATTACCTATACATATATAAATAATAAAACACAAAATTAATTTCTCATAAGAATAAGCTTGTACCTGGGGGAATATAACTGATGGAACCTCTAAGTCCAGCCGTACTTCCTGACAATAGAGAAGACATAGAATCAGGTTGAACCAGAAATCTGGCAAGCCCGAAATCACCCACATGTGCAGTCATGTCTTCATCCAAAAGCACATTACTAGGTTTAAGATCACAATGTACGATTGGAGCGGGGCCATGGTTATGAAAATAGTCCAATGCTGTTGCAACATCGATTGTGATATTCAGCCTCTGGATGAGGCTGAGACTCCTAAATGGCCTATTTGTACAAGCACCGGGATGCAACCAGGTTTCTAAGCTGCCATTTGGCATGAACTCAAAAATCAAAGCTTTAAAATCATTACCATGGTGGTCAGTGCTAGAGCATGAACTTAAAACTTTGATAAGGTTTCTGTGTCGAACTTTTCTTAATACCTCACATTCAGAGAAGAAACTTTTAGAAGCACCACGTTGATTCAGATTCAGTACCTTCACAGCAACAGTTGTCACGTTCTCAATATTCATCAGAGCTTTGTAAACAGCCCCAAAGGTACCACTTCCAATTAGATTCTCCGATGAAAAATGATCCGTAGCCCTGAGAATGTCATTCTATGACACTTTTTGATACTCTGAATTTTTAGCCACAAATGGTAGGGGATAATTCTGAGATCCCTTTTTCCAACAAAAACGGGCTATCAAAAACATGGTTATACAGAAGCATATAATACCGCCTATGCAACAAATAATTACAATGATAATTCGGGAAAAGTGCTTCTTCTTTTGATTATCTAAAACGCATTTGGGTAGATGCATTTCAGGTACTCCGCCACAAAGTTTTGAATTTCCTCTTATGTCTACTGCACTAGAATTCCTGAAAACCCCATCTTTCGGCAATTCCCCATCAAAATTGTTGAAAGAAATATTCAAATGCTTAAGTTTCATCTGACCAAGAAATTTAGGTACTGGACCAGATAAATCATTGTTGGAGATATCAAACACTAACAACCCTATCATGTTGCTCAAGGAGAAGGGAATAGACCCATTCAACTGGTTTCCATCAAGATGAAGTACTTGAAGTAGTTGGCACCCATCGATTGTGCTAGGAATTGGACCAGATAATTTGTTATTTGATAGGTAAACTTCTGCTACATTTTTTAATTGACCAATTTCTGGTGGCAATGATCCATTCAAATAGTTATTTGACAAGTCGAGGGTAATAGAAAGTGAATTAAGACTGAAGAGTTCCTTTGGGATTGAGCCAATAAATTTATTATTTGAAAGATATAAGGAATTTAGCAATTGCATATTGCTTAATTCACGTGGGATACTCCCAGTGAATGCATTGTTCTCGAGATGTAGTGCATTCATCTTGGTGAGATTAGCTAAAGTTGATGGGATTTCACCTGATAACATGTTTCCGTTTAGGTATAACCCTGCCAAATTCTCAAGATTGCCGATTTCTTTTGGGATAGTGCCTTCAATAAATGTTTGACTTAATCCTAAGGTAGTAAGGCCGGTTAGTTTTCCTACCTCTGCAGGAATCTTTCCTGAAATTGGATTCATGTTAAATCCAAAATAATAAAGATTAGTTGAGAGATTTCCTATAGAACTAGGTAGGATGCCTTGGAGTTGGTTGTATTCAATACTCAATACTTGTAGAAATGTGCAGTTGATTAAAGAATCAAAGAATCTCCAATCGTCTTTGGTGGCCTTAATTTGGTTTTGAGATATGGTAAACAAAGAAAGGTTTTGTAAGGTTCCTATACTATTTGGTATTGTGCCTATGAAATTGTTTGAGCTTATATCAAACATTCTCATGGCTGTACAGTTCGATATGGATATTGGAATCTGCCCATTAAGTTGATTTTCGTACAAAAATAGATATTGTAGGCTCTGAAGTGCATCACAAAATTTTGAAGGAAGATTTCCATCAAGCTGATTTTCACTCAAACCCAATCTAACCATGGCTGAATGGTTGTAAATGGAATGTGGTATCTTGCCTGACAAATTGTTTTGACTGAGGTCAAAGTACTTGAGAGCCTTTAGTTTGCCGAGTGAAGGTGGGATGAAGCCATCTAAATTATTTTCCAAAAGATTAAGAAGAAATAGATTCGTAAGGTTGCCTAAGGTGCTTGGGATAGATTTCGTAAGATTATTACTACTTAGATCGATTGATTCGAGTAGTTCTAAGAAACCAAACTGCGGAGGTATGCCTCCTACAAGAAAGTTATTTCTCAAAGTGATAGTTCTCAAGTTCTTACATTGCATTAGATTGGAAGGTATGGTTCCCTGGAGATTATTGGTTCTCAGATTAAGTAATTCTAAATTGGAACAATTACCAAGAGTTGATGGAATATTTCCGACAAGGTTATTCACACTCAAATTGAGAAATTGCAATCTACTCAAATGACCAAGCTCTTCTGGGATGTTACCAGTAAGTTGATTATCTGAAAGATTCAGACTTCTGAGAAATGTGAGATTTGACAAAGAGGGGGATATACGGCCTGACAAACTAAATGAACCCAGAGAGAGAGCAGTTACTCTGTCAGGATGGCGGTGGCCACACCTTACGCCTTGCCATTGACAATAGTGTAGAGAATCATTCCATGATGGTAATGCCTCAAACGGGCCATTAGACATGAGAGACTTGAACGAGAGAAGTGCAAACATGTCAGTTTCATTTGTGATGAAGCTATTAGATGGAATAAGAAAGGAGAATAAGCATATGAGAAGTAAGAGGTGTAAACCTCGCATTTTTTTTTTTTGTTGTCAAGTTTTGTAAGAGGATATTTCTAATGAATGGCTATCTTCTATGATTCTATTTATAATTCAAATGTTCGTGGAAGGAGACTGTCAGAGTGGACCACACTTGGAATTTTCCTATTGCGAGTCATTATCATGTTAAATATGTTGAAATGCCACAGAAGAACAAAATGAACCAAGATGGAAGGTGGTGTGCAAGGAAGGAAAGAAATGAATATCTTCATGAGATCTAGAATAATATCTTTTGTAATATTTACTTGAGTAAAATATAGAAATAGTTAGGCCAATTATGGAAATGGGTATAAGGCAGGTTGGCTACCTTGGTGTGCAAGATATCCTTGCTGCCTTGGTGCGCAAGTTCTAGGCCTCTCTATATAAGAAGGTCTCCCATGTAAAGTTTTGTATCACAAATTATTTGAATCAATAAAATGAAAGGAGGGAAGGGATTTCAGGGAGTCTGGTGTTTTTACATAGCTTTTCTATTTTAATCATGGTATCAGAGCACAGGTTCAATCCTGGGAGGTAACAAAGAAGATCTCCCTTCTATCTCTATTCTTCCTCGGCAATTTTTTTTCTCTCTCTTTCTTAAAACCGAAACCCTTGTCAACAAAAAACCATGTCTGGAATTACCTCAGACAGTTCCAAAAAATCCTCAGAAGAAGGAGCAGCAGCAAATACCGCTGCACTTCTAGAAAAATTAACCCAACTAGTAACCATGCAACAAAACCAGATCATGTCTCTACAGCAACCACAAAATAATAACCTACCACCAGCTGCAACAGTAGTAAAGGCGCCAATACACCCAAACCCAATTTCCATAAAACTGAATGACATGAACTATACCCTTTGGTCCCAAGCAGTGCTGATGTATGTGAAAGGCCGTGATAAAATAAAACACATCAGTGGCAATCCTCCTCCACCATCACCAACCGATCCACTGTTTTTAAGATGGGATATCGATGATGCTATAGTAAAGGGGTGGATCAATTCTCTAGAACAAAAACTACAAAATACCTTTATTCAGTATCCAACTGCAAAAGAAGTATGGGATGCAGTAGCCACTACATTCTATGATGGGAATGACAAGGCTCAGGTGTACAATCTGAAAAAAAAGAGTAACTCGGCTCAAACAGTCGGGTAGAACCATAGAAGAGTATTATCATGAACTACAGGGGTTATGGCGTGAGATTGACTACCGTCGTCCTAATCCGATGGTTCATGCAGAGGACATCACAAAATTCAATGAGTTTGTTCAAGAATCTCGGGTCTATACATTCCTAGATGGACTCGATGATCGACTAGACAATGTGAGAGCCGTGGTCCTGCAGATGACATCATTCCCGTCAGTCGAACAAGCATATGCAATAGTCAGGAGAGAGACTTCACGACAAGTTGTTATGCTAAAGGGAGAGGAAGGAACCGGGAACTCCATGGCAATGGTATCACAGGGATACAAACACCTTGAGGTAAACTCTGTTTCAAATAAATATCTATCTAAACACGAAAAGGCAAAGTTAAAATGTTGTCACTGTGGTGGAACGGGACATTTGAAAGAAGGTTGTTTCAAAATAATTGGATATCCTGATTGGTACCAAGAGAAGAGGATGAAGCAGCAAGGGGGTAAAATGAAGGGGAAGGCGAACTGGACGGCAACCAATTTAGACCCGGGTCATCCAGGTCTGAACTACACTCGGGCCGGGTCAGATGTACTCAGGTCAGATCAGGAGCAAGGTCCAGGCCACAACTAGACCGAACCCACTGCTACACCACCACTAGCACAACCAAGCCGCACCAACCAGGAGAATGCATCCAGCTCTAGTTCGGGTCAGGTGCATCTGATTCGAGCAGACAATTCAGGTACTACAATAGGTAAACAAGTGGGTCAAGGTATGTACTCATCCTTTGGTAATAATTTAAATAATTGGGTTATTGATTCTGGGGCAACTGATCACATGACATTTGCAAAAACTGATATGACCAATTTGAGAAAACCTATACGAGATGGGATACTAAATGCAAATGGAATGGAATACCCGATAGAAAACACAGGAGATGTGTGCTTATCACAGTCCCTTAGTTTTTAAAATGCACTTTTGGTTCCTTCCTTGTCTACTAAGCTGCTTTCTGTTGGTCAGTTAACTGAGGAATTGAATTGTGTTGTTTTCATGTTTCCTGATTATTGTATATTCCAGGATATCCTCACGAAGGAGATCATTGGCCGTGGTATTAAGAAAGGTCGTTTGTATCATTTAGAAGAGTTGAAAATTGGAAAGGCGAATGTAGCAAAAGGGGCTTCAAGTTCAGAAGCACAAATTTGGACATGGCATCGGCGGTTAGGGCACCCTTCCTTTAGCTATATGAAAAAATTGTTACCTTATATGTTTTCATATTTTGATAGTTCTATGTTTTCTTGTGAGACTTGCATAAAAGCAAAGAGTCATCGTGTTTCGTATCCAACTAGTATTAATAAAAGTACTGCTCCCTTTGATTTAATTCACTCTGATGTTTGGGGACCATCCCCGGTAACCTCAATTTGTGGGTATAAATGGTTTGTTTTGTTTATTGATGACTGTACTCGAATGACTTGGGTATATTTATTAAAGGAGAAGAGTGAAGTATCTGGGGTCTTTAAAAGTTTTTATAATATGGTAAGAAATCAATTTGACAAAGGGATTAAATTTTTTAGAAGCGATAATGGGGGTGAGTTTGTGAATGGTTTTCTTAAAGATTTTTTTGTTGAAAAAGGAATAATTCATGAAACAACCTGTGTTGGAACCCCACAGCAGAACGGAGTAGCTGAGAGAAAAAATAGACACATTCTTGAAACCGCGAGGGCTTTGTTGTTTGAATATAATGTACCACAAGTTTTCTGGGATAATGCTGTTAGTATGGTTGTTTATGTTATTAACCGGTTACCCACAAAAGCGAATAATTTTCAAACCCCATTAAAAACACTTCAAACATTTGTCTCAATACCTTCTGTTCAAAGCCTACCTCCAAAGATATTCGGATGTGTTGCTTTTGTCCATATTCCAAAACACCAATGATCAAAAATAGAGTCTCATGCGATTAAGTGTGTGTCGCTCGGAGTTGGACTACATAAAAAGGGGTACAAATGATATGACCCAGCAGAAAAAAAATGGTATGTTACCATGGATGTGATCTTTATTGAAACCGAACCATTTTTTTCTACATATTCGCCTCAGGGGGAGAATACAAATGAGAGCGAATATTCTGAAAATGTTGCACAAGTTTTACAGTATTCACTCGGGTCAGAGCCACTCGGGTCAGTGCCACTCGGGTCAGAGCCACTCGGGTCAGAGCCACTCGGGTCAGTGCCACTCGGGTCAGAAGAACAACAGAAGCAACAGAAGGTGTTTAGGAGAGGTGAAAACAGACGAGTTTGGGTAAACACAACTGAAGAAATGATACAAACGGACCAGATACCACAAGAGCCGGGATCTCCTGAGGAACATCCACAGGTAAGTACCTCTAACTATACTTTACCTCCACGAAAGAATAGGGGAAAACTACCAGACCGGTATGTTCCAGAAGATGGAACGAGTATTGCTAAATACCCAATAGCAAACTATGTGAGCACAAAGAATTTGACCCAACCTTTAAGAAATTTTAGTGAAAACATGTTATCCTTAGAAGTACCAAAAAATATTGAAGAAGCAAAAAAGGATAAAAAATGGGTGCATGCAATGGATGTAGAAATGGAAGCCTTGAATAAAAATGGAACCTGGTCCCTGGTAGAGTTACCAAAAGGAAAAAAAACGGTTGGATGTAAATGGGTTTATACAATAAAGTTCGGTGCTAATGGTGAAATTGAAAGGTATAAAGCCCGATTAGTTGCGAAAGGATTCACACAAACCTTTGGTATCGATTTTCAGGAAACTTTCTCACCAGTTGCTAAACTTAATACTATTCGGGTTTTACTATCTCTTGCAGCAAATCTAGACTGGCCGTTACATCAATTTGATGTAAAAAATGCTTTTTTACATGGTGACTTGCAGGAAGAAATCTATATGGATCCTCCTCCCGGGTACATAAACACGGGATCAAAACCAGTGGTCTGTAGATTGCATAAGGCATTGTATGGTCTAAAACAGTCACCCCGAGCCTGGTTTGGTCGATTCTGTAATGCTATGAAAAATTATGAGTTTGAACAGAGCGATTCTGATCATACTCTATTCTTTAAAAGGCAACAAGAGAAACTAACTATTTTGATAATATATGTAGATGACATGATCATTATAGGAAATGACAGGGACAAAATGAAGAGGCTTGAAGAAAACCTTTCAAAAGAGTTCGAAATGAAGAACTTAGGTTGCCTCAAGTACTTTCTTGGAATTGAAGTGATAAGATCAAAGCAAGGCATTATTCTCTCTCAAAGGAAGTACATCCTTGATCTACTAGCAGAAGTTGGGATGCTTGATTGTAAGCCAGCAGACACACCAGTGATCCAGAATCTCAAGTTGGAAGAGAATCCAGACCAAGTACCCGTGAACAAAGAGAGATACCAAAGGTTAGTAGGGAAACTTATATATCTATCACACACTAGACCGGACATTGCTTATGCAGTAAGCCTGGTAAGTCAGTTTATGCATAACCCAAGCGAAGAACACATGGAGGTTGTCATAAGAATAATAAGGTATTTAAAGGGAGCTCCAGGGAAAGGAATTCAATTCCTGAGAAACGGACATTTAGATGTTATGGGGTATACAGATGCTGACTGGGCTGGAAATGTTACAGACAGGAGGTCAACATCCGGCTATTTTACATTTGTAGGAGGAAACTTAGTCACTTGGAGAAGTAAGAAGCAAAAGACTATTGCCTTGTCAAGTGCTGAGTCCGAGTTAAAAGGGGTAGTCAACGGAATTTGTGAACTAATGTGGCTCAAGAAACTGATGACAAAACTTGGCTTCCCGCCTACAAAAGAAATGGACTTGTTCTGTGATAACAAAGCAATGATAGATATCTCTCATAATCCGGTTCAACATGATCGGACCAAACATGTTGGGGTAAACAGACACTATCTTCGTGAGAATATTGAAGCACGAATAATCCGGCTAATACATGTTAAGTCTGAAGAGCAACTTGCAGACATTCTTACTAAGGCAACCTCGAGCAAGATATTCTATGGCATACTAAGCAAGTTGGCTATGATAGATCCATACATATCAACTTGAGGGGGAGTGTTGAAATGCCACAGAAGAACAAAATGAACCAAGATGGAAGGTGGTGTGCAAGGAAGGAAGAAATGAATAACTTCATGAGATCTAGAATAATATCTTTTGTAATATTTACTTGAGTAAAATATAGAAATAGTTAGGCCAATTATGGAAATGGGTATAAGGCAGGTTGGCTGCCTTGGTGTGCAAGATATCCTTGCTGCCTTGGTGCGCAAGTTCTAGGCCTCTCTATATAAGAAGGTCTCCCATGTAAAGTTTTGTATCACAAATTATTTGAATCAATAAAATGAAGGGAGGGAAGGGATTTCAGGGAGTCTGGTGTTTTTACATAGCTTTTCTATTTTAATCAAAATAGACACAAATATTTATATTCATATATATATATATATATAGAGGAGGGTTCAAATGCACCCAAATGCACCCTATCTTTCAAATTCTTTTTCTCCGTTTTCAAAGTCTGAATAGTCAATCCGAACCGTTAGTTGCGATCTATATATTAAGATGTGCTTGGAGACCAAATTTTACATTTTTTGGAATTTTTTTACTATTTATTAAGCCACTTTGAAAATCGCTGATTTTACATTTTCTGAACCATTGGATCAGCGATTTTCAAAGTGGCTTAATAAATAGTAAAAAAAATTCCAAAAAATGTAAAATTTGGTCTCCAAGCACGGACATGGCTACGGTGCTATGGGTAGCTAAGAGGCCTCCCGTGCTACGGCTCAATATTCGACTTTTCAAAATTCTAACGGTCGATCCGAACCGTTCATCTTGTTCTCCATATTAATATGTGCTTGGAGACCAAATTTTACATTTTTTGGAATTTTTTTACTATTTTTTTAGATTTATTGAAAATCGCTGTTTTTCATACAAATCTGGACCATAAAACACGTTTATACTCCATGCAATATTTTCATGCAATATTTTCATTTTCAAAATTCAAATAGCCGATCCAAACCATTAGATGTTTAATCTATAATAAAATATGCTTGGAAACTAAATTTTACATTTTTTTTGAATTTTTTACTATTTATTAAGCCACTTTGAAAATCTGAAAATCCTGGTGAATAGTAAAAATTTCTGGACCACCGAATTGGCGATTTTCAAAGTGGCTTAATAAATAATAAAAAAAATTCCAAAAAAATGTAAAATTTGGTCTCCAAGCACATTTCAATATGGAGATCATGTTGAGCAGTTCGAATCGGTTGTTTGGATTTCCAAAATGGAATTTTTTTGCCATGGAGTAAAAAATCTCTTTTACTCTATAGCTCACCATAGCTCATCTCATATATATATATATATATATATATATATTCTGAGTATATACATTTCCATGATGATCCACAGCTACTGTTGTTCATGTATGAATTACAGCACAAAATTCCCCATAAATTTTCCCTTATGTCATTCTCAAATTAAAACTGTAAACAAGACTAGAGAATAAAATCCATTGACATACTTTCTCCTTGTTTTATTATATCATCCAGAGGGTGGTCTTACCAGAAATAAACAATATAAATTTACCTACTTGACAACCTAGAATGGTTGCATAAAACATAATACTCAGTTTCCATGTTATCTATATTCAGACCTAGCATTTCATACTTTAAAAATTTATTTTCAAGCCTGATATCTGTTCAAGACCAACTAAAGCTCATTTTCAAGCCATATTCATAGTTAGAATCAGCAGCTGAAAAGAACAAAGTATCATCAGTGTAGTTTAAATTTGATTGGAATAATAGATAGAAGAAATTAAATTTTCCTAGGCCTTGCTAAATTTGAATGGAATTTGCGTGGAAATTTGATAACTAATTAAGCTATATCGAATGATAGGAACGGAAGTAGGATCTGAATTTCGTGGAAAAATTATTTGAGTGGTGGGCCCCACATGTACTAAAAATTGGGGTATGACAGTCCCAATTTAACTAAGACTATTGCTAAGGATAAGATCATTTAAGTCAAAATTGATCGGTGATGGATACATTTTAGGGGGCTGCTATGTTTTGGTCAGAAATTCAACTATACTTAAATTGGTTGGTGATGGATACATTTTAGAGATGGCAGAAATTCAACTAGACCTGAATTGGTTGGTGATGGATACATTTTATGGAGGGCAGAAATTCAACTAGACTTAAATTGGTTGGTGATGGATACATTTTAGGGGGCAGCTATATCTTGAGGGCAGAAATTCAACTATTCAGAGCTGAGAGAATTTTCTTATCCTATGTACCACTTTTGCCCTTCTTAAAAACATTCTTGTTTTCTATTTTCTGCTTACAATTAAAATCTACTATAATTAGAAAAGTTAATAACCTGCTAAAAGTAGAAAGAAATTGCTAGATATTGAAAACATAATTTTATTTTATTTTTATTTGAAGTCCATAGGCATGAAAATAGAAATTTGATTCTTTGTTTATTTCAATATCTTATGTCCTCTTTCTTGCTCTATTCTATTTTGGTTTTAGAGTCTAATGTTTTCTTTTCTAAGGAAGAACGAACTTTGACCAGCTTGTTAGAATTTTGAACGGCTGAGATCTGTTTTTCAATCGTTAGAATTTTGAATAGTTCAGATCAAGGGTTAGAATTTTAAACAGTTCAGATCGGTCGTTAGAATTTTGAAAACAAAAATATTGATTTGTATTACGAACCAACCCGTAATATGCATAATACAATAGATTCATTCTAAAAAAATAGCTCAAAACATTGGAGCTTTGAAATAAAAGTTGAAAAAACAAATAAGGCAAACAAAGTGCAAGCCAGTAACAAATAAATTACTGGTAAAGTGCCGAAAATAGGAAAATAAACTAGGAAATATGTAGATCTTGTTCCTGATCAAGTTGTTAGGATCGCCTCCTACATCTGTAGTACCTCATGAGCCAGCTCTTATGCATGTGTCCTTTCTACAAATGAATTATTCAGATTTGGCTGGGCAGGGTCAAAAGTTTTGTGATTTCGGAATGAAATAAATTGAAATTATCTGGATCGAATATCTCAATTCCACAAGGGAGCAAAAAGAAAAAAAAACGAATAATTCGTAAAATTTAGAAAATATTCATGAAATTCACAAATAATTCGGTCAAAGTTCGTTCTTCCTTAGAAAAGAAAACATTAGACTCTAAAACCAAGATAGAATAGAGCATGAAAGAGGACATAAGATATTGAAATAAACAACGAATCAAATTTCTATTTTCAAGTCTACGGACTTCAAATAAAATTCTGTTTTTAATATCTAGCTCTTTCTACTTTTAACAGGTTATTAACTTTTCTAATTATAGTAGATTTTAATTGAAAGCAGAAAACAGAAAATATGAAGATTTTTAAGAAGGGCAAAAGTGGTACATAGAAGAAGAAAATTCTCTCAACTCTCAATAGTTGAATTTCTGCCCTCAAGATAGCAGCCCCCTAATTTAAAGCATTAAATAACCTTCTGACTTAGTAACAGGTCATATGATTGTAATATTTTTATTTGGCTCAAGTTAAAAACTTTTTTTTCATTGGTTACTTTTGTGTGCTGTTGGTTCAAGAGATGATCAGATAATCAGACCAGTTTAAAACACCGATAAGTGCCGTTTATATATCGAAATTTGCTCAATTTCACATGGATTAAACGTCCTCCAATTCTAACATTTGAATCCCATAAAACACCGATAAGTGCCGTTTATATATCGACATGGCAACCTAACAGACTTAAATTTAACAAGGTTTTTGAATGAGTAAGTGAAGGTAAGATATTGGAGAAAATCAAACCAACAACAACTCAAAAAAAACAGATAAATGTATTGGTTTGATTTCCTGCAATTCTCACATTCAATACCTCATAAACCCATAATATAATTTCATATTTTTTTTCTTTCAAGATTAAAACTGAATATGAGATGTTGGAGAAAACTGAACTCATTTAATTCACCAATTATTTGAAGTAAAAAGTTCAATTCCTTCCAACTCTCATTTTCGGAACTACCAATTGATTAATTCATTCTGAAATTAGAATTGTGGGGTAATTTATACAAACCAAATATGAGAAAAAAGAAAAGGCAAAGGTATGTATGGTGTGATTTATCTTTTTCTGATTTCATGATCATGGATATGGCATGAGGTTTTATCATGTGTACTGGTGATATTTTCTTTCTCATGCAGAGACAGTCTTCTATGCTCTCCTGTTACTACTTGTGTTGTAACAGGATTATGGTTCTTCTTTTTTTTCCAACTAAATGACGCTCAGCCACTGATTCTAGTGATGATATATTGAGGGGTGGAATTTGAATTCAAGTTTTCATAACTACAAAGTAAAATTCTAACTATCAACCTACAAACACAAATTTAACATTTATGAGAAAGGCATAACTTTATAGCAACAAAAGAAAAAATTAATTAAATTACAATACTCATAATTAAAATTAAAAAATTATAGATGTATAAGCACTCCAGATTTGGCTGTAAATCTGCCCCTCAAGATACTAAGTCAAAATTAAACCAACTTTGATTAACATTACAACATGTCATATTTAACATATATATTGACTTTTTTTTAAAATAAACCTTCTAAATAATTATCAAAAAAATTGCCCAAGGAAAATCTATCTGATTTGATTTCTCTCTCGTCAACTCTTTTGTTTAATTTGTTTAATTAGCTTCATGTTTATTGCCTCTCTCACTTGTAGGTACTTTAATATTACTTGATATTGGCATATCTCCAACCTTGACTTTACAAATAAACAAGTAAACAAACAAGGCTCTTATAATGGGCCTGAGGAAGAATTAAATTGGTCAACATTGTTACTAGAACATAAATTCATCCTAGTACTACCTCAGCACTCTGTTATTGTTAAATGTACCCATTTGGATGTTTCAATGGGCCATTAATGGGCCTCGAGAAGATCATGATCATCCATCATCATCCAGCCCAAAGTATACCGTTTAAATTCTACATTAGGCCTTTTTTTCCACTCCATCATTTTTTGTTTTCTTTTTGCATTTCATGTTAGCTGCAGTTGAGTAAGAATAGCTAGCGTTTAGTCAAAGTCAAGAACTAGGTCTTCATTCAAGGGGATGACCACTGAGTCAAATGCCAAGCCTCTTTTATCTTCACTATTTCTTCAACTTATTTTAAGCTATATATTTCTGCAAAACTTGTGGCAAGTGGTGTTTCTATTTAAAAAACTCTAGTGTGGAATTCAAATTTAATTAATGATGTGATGTTTTCTTTTTTGTTTTGAAAAGTTGTAGTAAAGACGTGAAACTTTTTTATCTCTCCAACTATTTTTGGCTTTTAAGCTAAATAATGTTAACACAATTGAGAGTTTTCTCAACCGATTTGTCATACAAAATATATATAAAAGTGAGATATTCAAGTATAGGTGCATAAAAGTGAGATATTCAAATACTCAGGGGTAGACCCATTGGTGGTGGGGGTGGGGGCTGGGGGTGGGGGGCTGCCCTCCCCTCCCCCCTAGATTTTAAGTTCTAGTGGAGATCAGAATGTTTTGATTGACTTTGCCTCTCTTGAAAACTTTTTTGCCCCCCTCTGGATGTTTACTTTATAATTTGGGTTAAATTTAGAGTTAAAATGAAAATAAATTTTTTGAATTATAATTGGTAATTAAAATTATTGGTTAGAGAATAAGAAATTACAAGTCAGAGTATTAGAAAATATAAGTTAAATCTTTGTTTTTTTATTGAGTACCTAATTAATTAATGGGTTAAATCCGATTGATACCCCCCTCCAGATGAAAATCCTGGATCCATCCCTGCAAATACTGTGTACAGACAATAATCACAAATGACTATTTTAAATGCACTTTATATATATTTGAGATATCCAAATACGGTTTATTAATAAAATAAAACAATGTAAAAATATAGGTGTCTTTCGTACACGGTTGCGTTTTAAATGATTGTTTGTGTATATTGGAGCTCATTTTCGTGCAACCGTCTCGATCCTCCTTTTACAGTGTTTATTTGAAACTTTTTTGCATCTGTGTATGATATGTTGTGCATGGTTAACGTTCTTGTATAGTAGTGAATTACGTTTATGGGTTATGTGGTGTTTAAGGTTATTATATCAGAATGAATCAAGCTGTTTTTTTTTTTTTTTTTTTTATCAAAAACGTTACAAGTCCTAATTAGAAGGCATGTTTAGTGCCATCACATCAATGGCGTGTAACGCGCCTTTTAGAAGCGATGTCAATGTATAATTAATGGTGTGGTCCAGAGGTAGAATATACAGATATAGTTATTTTACCGTTGGTTATAAAGAATTGGTCGGTCTTACTCGTTTAGCAGTACAGTACCAGATTCATTTATATCTTATTGTATGTGTTAACCATAACATGTAAGGAATAATTATCAATAAAATAATATTTATATATGGAGTTCGGCTCTTTTACTTTCCGTTTGTATCTTCAATTTCAAAGTTCAAATAGTCGATTCAAAACTTTCAACATGATCTCCATATTAAAATGTGCTTGGAGACCAAATTTTAAATTTTTTTAAATTTTTTATTATTTCTTTAGAATTTTTGAAAATCAATGTTTTTAATTTTAAACACACTGATTTCAAAAATTCTAAAGAAATAGTAAAAAAAAATTCAAAAAATGTCAAATTTCCTCTCCAAACACATTTTAATATAAAGATCTTGTTAAAAGTTTCGAATCAACTATTGGAATTTTGAAATTGAAGATACAAGCGGAGAGTAAAAGAGGACTTTAATTCCCAAAGCATGATATATAGCTTAACTCTTTATATATGTTTTAATTCGAATATATATATACCAAGTAATTAAACATACTATTTCAAACTATAACATGTGCATAATTAATAACATAAAATAAAACAAAATTTTATTTATGTTTTCTCATTTTTTTTTTAAGAAAATATAATAGTTATAACTAAATTATAGAAGATGAAAAATGGTTCCTAAATCCTTTTAAAATTCGTTAATAATTTGTATTTATCCATTATTCAGTGAGATGGCAGTAGCATGGAGTAGATCAAACCAAGTTACAAAAGCTGACTTTCTCAGTTTCTTTATTAATTGTTCATAGGATATGGGGACCAATCTACTTAGCTTCAGCTAGAAAATTTATTGGCTCTTGTCTGTTGGTAATTGGAAATCAGAGGTCGTGCATGCATGCACAACTCTTCCCTCTGGCAACATAACTAGATTTCATCACAACATTATAAAAGCATCTATTAGTACTTACTAGTAGCCATACATCTATCCTTGTTTCCCTTGTTGAACTAATCATATTTCCTCTGCTATCCTTGTGTTTTTAAATAAACAATGCAGGTACGCAATGAGTTGTTCATATTGTACGAAATTGTACATGTTATTAATTATTACTAATTACTGGTAGCTAGCCATTTATCATAATTGCACCCAAGTGAACTAATCATATTTCCTTTGTTATCCTTGTTTTTAAATTAAACAATGCAGATACGCAATGAATTGTTCATATTGTACGAGATTGTGTGGCCAGTCATGGTAACAGGTCTCCTCCTCTACTCGAGAAACCAGGTCTCAATGCTATTTCTCGGGCAACTCGGCACTGCTCAACTAGCCGGCGGATCAATAGCGAATGCTTTTGCTAACATTACAGGTTACTCTGTGCTAAGGGGTCTTTCGGCCGGCATGGAGCCCATTTGTGGTCAGGCTTACGGAGCCCGGCAATGGCCCATCCTCAGCCAAACAGTTCAAAAAACCATTATTCTCTTACTTGCTGCAACTATACCGATCTCACTTCTTTGGTTATACATGGAACCCATCATACTTTTATGCAATCAAAAACCCGAAATCATTGCACCCGCAAAGGATCGAGTACATTCTGTTCTCCCTTCCTGATCTCTTTGCCCAAGCCTTTCTTCATCCAGTGAGAATTTTTCTGAGGACACAAAACATTACTATGCCAGTAAGTGTTTGTGCCACAGTAGGCCTTCTATTACATATACCCATTAGCTACTTTCTAGTTTTCTCTATGGGTCTTGGGGTTAAAGGTATAGCCATAGCCTCTTCTTTGAACACCATCAACATAAACTTAGGGCTTATTGGTTATATGATCTTTTCTAAAAGCTGTCTGAAACCGTGGACCGGCTCCTTGGTGCCGGGGCTAAAGGGTTGGATCCAACTAATAAGACTTGCCGTTCCGAGTTGCATAGGGGTTTGCCTTGAATGGTGGTGGTATGAGGTGATGATGGTTGTGTGTGGTTGGCTTGTAAACCCTAAGGCAAATGTTGCATCCTTTGGCATTCTAATTCAAATGACTTCTCTCTTGATCTCATCTATGTTTTTCCATCCTCTCTTGGTATGGGCCTCTCGACCCGTGTAAGTCATGAACTAGGAGCCGGTCGGCCAACTCAATCCAAGGTTGCCTCTTCTGTTGGTATTGTTGTCTCAATGGTTTGCGGCGTTACGTCTTGCCTCTTCACAATATCGGTCAAGGATGTGTGGGGGCAGATGTTCAACAAGGACCCTAGTATAGTACACTTGACAGCAGTTGCTTTGCCGATCATCGGCATCTGTGAGATGGGTAACAGCCTTCAGACTGTTGGTTGTGGAGTGCTTAGAGGGAGTGCGAAACCCGAAATAGGAGCGAACATAAATTTTGCCGCCTTTTACCTTATCGGACTTCCTGTCTCCTTGTTGTGTGCCTTTCCATTCAAGCTGGGTTTTGTTGGATTGCTGATGGGGCTTCTGGCTGCTCAGGCATCATGTGCTTGCTTCATGGTGTATGCTATTTGCACCATTGATTGGGAGGCTCAGGTAGAGAAGGCCAGAAACTTCACTGAATCTAGTGATGAGAAATCTGACTTAAAGGCTAGTCTAATTGTAGCCGAGTGCGCAGTATAGGCTGTGTGTTGTCAGTGTGTGTGGGTAGTCAGGGATGAATCTTAGTGTACTTCAAAGGGTGCTAAACCACCTCATGATTTTGATTTTTTTTAATTATATATATTAAAATTGAATTGAATTGAATTTTCTTTTAAGTTCACTTTAAGTTTTTATATATATAGTTCAGACTTCTTATAAAATATTACATGTTTGATTGTACTCTAGTTGTTAGAGTTATCCATTGTGGCCACATATAAATTTTTACATTATATTTTCAGCCTCTCTATTTACATTTTCTAATTGCACCCTGGAATATTAGGTTACATAAACCGGAAAAAAAGAATTCTCTAAATTTGTCCTTGCGTTTTTCATTCATGTCAAGACTAGTATCATGAATTAGCACACTCAATGTCCCTTGCTGGGCTGTAAAATTCCGCCTATTTCTTTAGCCCAACAACCAGCAACCCATACAGGGTATGTTTGGTTGGAAGGCAATTTTTAGAACAAGGTTATTTGAAATAACTTGTTTTTTGAATGGATGGAATTGAATAGCTAGAAGCCCAGAATAATGAATTCAACTCTTTTGACTTATTTAAATAGCTTATTCTTACAAAAAGTTGAATTGACTATTCTAATAAGACAAATGATAAAAAAGTTATTCTAGTTATTCTTGTTTTGCAATCAAACATACCCATAGTGTTCCATAACCATTGCAATACAGTCATGTCATGCAGTCGACATTTCAATAATATATACATTTTTACATTTTATTTTTATAGAAATTAATGTAAAATAATGATACTCTCAAGATTTTGATGCATAAACAAAACTGTAAAAAAAAAAAAAAAATCGACTCCAATACATTCCAACATATTCTTTGGCAGAATCAAATCCACTGTTATTCTCTTCTAGTGAACAGTAACCCTGCTATCCCTGTTTTTTCAAATCCAACCGTTCAATTTTTTCAGTAACAAATCTCAAAGCAACTTTTTTTAGAACTTTTTTGTGCACGTATCTCGAAACAATTCAATGACTGAATTTGAAAAAACAGGAATAGCAGAAACACTGTTCATGCACAACAATAATAGCAGATTTTGATCCTTCTTTGGCTCCAATGTTTGGTTTGTCCGGATCCAATGTAGCCAAGTCAAGCAATGTTCGTGGTGTATAGGGTGAATTTAATAGATCCCAACTAAAAATTTCAAATTCGGCTTCAAAGAATGGAGCCGAATTT
The DNA here is from genome assembly GCA_964058875.1 of Carex rostrata. Classification (NCBI taxonomy): domain Eukaryota; kingdom Viridiplantae; phylum Streptophyta; class Magnoliopsida; order Poales; family Cyperaceae; genus Carex; species Carex rostrata. The sequence continues at coordinate 369,012 of CAXKVT010000245.1, forward strand.
TTTTTGGTTCCGTCTATGGCATCTAAAACCTACAGTACTCATTCTAGTACCTTATATTATTTTTTATATTTCGTTTCAGAAATAATTTTTTTTTCTGAAAATACAGTATAGCAAACTTCATTATTTTAGCTTATCTTACATAAATTACTGGTACTTCCCAAACCCCAGTTTCTCTTATCACCAAATATTATCACTTTAATTACATAAACACCAATTTATATTGTTACAAAGACAAAGCAAGCTTACCTAACTAATTTTAAAATAAGATGGATTGTATGCTACTGTTGTTTCCTCCTATTTCTTGGGCCATGAAATGTCATATCAAAAATTATTGGGCATACATGTATAATTATATTTTTATGATTTAGTTTGGTCATGAATTCAACAGAAAGTATAAAATTAAGTCAGAAATAGGAAGAGAGCAATTTACTTACATGAAGAATTGAAACAGTGAACACATTCAAAGTAGCACCTCTAATTTTTACATACATATATATGAAGTTCAAAGCTACTTATTATACTCCTAGCAACATTTAGTACATTCTTGTTCTTATTAAAAAAATATATATGACAAACATGAAACAGACACAACTCTATCCTGATAGGAATCTATGTGCTTCTTAGTGAAAATATGAGCAAATTGATTGAAAAACATAATAGGGATCAATCGATGGATCGCCTCACTCGAGTACAATCTTCCTTAACTCGATGAGCAAATTTTGCCATGAGTGCAGTGCTAATTACAAATAAATAACTAAATAAAAGCTGCTAGTTCTCTATTGAACAAAACTTATATAGATTGTTAATTTGGTGCTCAATCTATATATGGCCTACTTGGAACAGGAGAGAATAGTTGCTTCTTTATTCCTTTTTGTTTTTTCCAGTTGGAAAATCCTTAATGAAGTCTAACCGGTCCAGTCTCTATCTCTGAATATATATATATATATATATATATAGAGAGAGAGAGAGAGAGAGAGAGAGAGAGAGAGTAGATGCTACTTTTGAGTTTTTAAGAGATAATAGTGACTGCTATTTTTTTATTTTATTCTCTTTATACATTGCTAATGATATTAATTAACTGGTCCAGTCTCTATCACTGGATAGAATAGATGCTACCTTCTGAGATTTAATAGTGAAAGCACTTTTTCTGAAATAATTAATAAAAGTTGCTGCGGTATATAAATAGGCAGCACATTGTTTAAGAATTATCCTTCAAGTATAAATGTATAATATACCTTATCCTCTTGATCTTTCATTTTTTTTATTACTTTCTTTTAGTACGGATAATATAATGCATTTCTGGAACAGAGAAACTGTCCAATTTCATTAATTAGCTCTTGAAGTGATAGGAAGCCAATGAAGCAAGGCACTATGTATCTCATATATTCTCATTTAAACATAGCATTTTGGCTTTGAAATATTGGTTATTTATTATCAAGTTCTGATTATTCTTTTCTCATGCTATTATTAGTTTCATCACGATATGTCAGTCATGTAGCATGATTTGTGTGTCACGTTATGTGTCAATTCATGTGATGAGTCTCGCTTCAACTAAAAATGACACGTCAAATGATGTCACATGAACTGACTCATATTTTCCAATGACGTTACATGGATGATCAATTTTTTCAACATTATTTTTATTTTAATATATTTTGCAATATATAGCTTCTTCCTTTTTAGCATCTTTGTTGATTTATTTTCTAGCTAATTAAATCTTTAAAAAATAACAAACGTAATCGTGCATTTATGGCTAGACTTGGTCTACACGCGGTCCACCACCAAAATTAGTGGTGAACCGAATCAAACTTGAGCATTAAAGTGTCACCAAATTTGATCTTTTAAGATAACAAGGCTCCTTTACAGAATTTTTTTTCAATTTTTTAAGGTCTCTCACTCTCTAATCCAATTAAAATGAGATAATTGAGAGAGGATTTAGTCTGTTTTGTAATTTGGAGACCTGCAAATTATTAAATAAGATAAAAAAAAATCTTATTTGATAATTATTCAGTTTAGACCATCATTAAAATAAATATCATTATTAAGTTTTACATATTAAAAATTCATATTCTATGACACATTAATTTTTAAAATAATCTTAGCCGTGTTAATCATTTTTTAATTAGATATAAAATTGTCAGTATGCAATTCATATATATATAAGCCTAACTTAAATAATTAATGATCCAACAATATCAACATAAACTTAAATTGAAATTTAATTATTTTTTTAAGTTTTTATATAGTTCAAATTCCTTATAAAATATTAAATGTGTATTTATATTCTAGTAGTTAGAATTTCACATTATCATTCTGAAAACTTGAATGCAAATTTTAGCAACCACACATCATCCATTTTACGTTTTAGCTTTCTAAATCTAAATTTTCTAGTTTTTTCTCTTAATATCTCACCACTTCACATAGATAGTACTATAATCAATGGATGAGCCTCATGTAGTTGGCAAATTGAGATATTGTAATTCTAAATTGTTAACTTGAACTTTTATAATTTCTAACCATGTCAACACACATGAGATCATAAGGGGTCTAATGGATATAGGATCAAATTCAATTGGATGTTCATTCTGGATTATTCAATCGGCGTTGAAAGTTCATGCAGCCGATTTAGATTCACAAAAAAAATTATAATTACGATTTTTACACGAATTTTAAAGCAAATCAAACAGTCCAGGTCAACCATCTCTGAAAATAGAAATATATCATAATCCCATTACAACATAAGTAACAGGAAGGCATAGAAGACTATCTCTGAAAAAGAAAAATTACCAGTACTCATGGTAAAACCATGGTTCCGAAAATCGGCCGATTCCGAGTTGACTCGGCCGAGTCGACTCGGAATCGGCGGTGTCCGGGCCGAGTTTTACCCGATTCACGCGCCCGTGCGAGTTTTTCGGCAAAACTCGGATGAACAGTGCCGAGTCAGCCGAGTTTTACCCGATTTTGCCCGATTTCGGCAAAACGGATTGAACAGTGTAGAATCGGCCGATTCTGCCAACAGCCAATGAGACGGACTCGTAGCCTCGTACGGCATAGAGGCGAGAGCGGGGAAATCAAATCCCGTCGTTTCTTACTCCTGGCAGGAAGGAAAAGAGAGAGAGGGAAGGCGGAGTGGGCCTTGTGCTCAGTAGCAGAGAAGGAGGGAGTGAGAGACCACTCTTGCGTGAAAGGGAGAAGGAGAACTGAAAAGGAAGAAGGGGTCTGTGGGGCCCGTCGGCAGAGAAAGAAAAAGAGAAAGGGGTCATGGACCCGAAATTTTAACTCAAATGGAGCTTATTCCCCATTTTCAATTCCATTCAAAGATCAAAGGGTGAGATTGCTTTAGGATTTGTGCTTGATTTAATCCAAAGGTTCAAAAAAATTCAGAATTTCAATATGAACTCATCTAATTCAAAATCAAAGGTTGAGATGACTTCAAGATCCGTGCTATGATGAGATCCAAGGGTTAAGACAAATCCAGAATTAAAATGGGGTTTCCAACTAAATTGGTTTGAAAAGAAAATTTTCCTTATAATATTCATATATGCATATAAATATCTAATTTGGCTATATAATTTTTATTAGTACGAGATTTGTAACTTTTATAATTTTTATTAGTACGAGAGATTTGTATTTTTATTCTCCTAATTAGAACTCAATATATTTATTTATTTTCACGAATTGAATTAATTTGGTTCATTTTCTTTCTTAAGTTTCACGATGGTAACGAATTTTCTTTCTTAAGTGTGTTCTATTTGTAATGTTTGTAATACATTATATAAGTAGTAAATTATGTGAGTGTAATATTGTCTTAATTAACATAGGTTTTTTACAAATTATTTTTATCAATTTTTTCCTATTTTTTGGCTACAAAACAAGGGTTCTGCCAAAAAAATCCGAGTTACCGATCCGATTCTTTCGATTCCGGCCGATTCATCCGATTCTGACTCGGCGGTCAAAAATCCGATTCCGATTCCGATTCCGAGTTTCAGAACCTTGGGTAAAACCTCATGCCATATCCATGACATGGAATCAAAAAAGAAAAAATCACACCATACATACCTTTGCCCTGTTTTTTTTTTCAGATTAGGTTTCTATAAATTACCCCACAATTATAGTTTCAGCATGAATAAATTGGCAGTTCTGAAAATGAGAGTTGGAAGGAATTGAACTTTAATTTTACTCTCAAAATAATTGGTGAATTAAATGAGTTCAGTTTTCTCCAACATCTCATATTCAGTTTTAACCTTGCAAGAAAGTAAATATGAAATCATATTATGGTTTTATGTGGTATTGAATGTGAGAATTGCAGGAAATCAAACCAATAAATTTCTCTGCTTTTCTGAGTTGCTGTTAGTTTGGTTTCCTCCAAAATCTTACCTTCACTTGCTCATTCAAAAACCTTTTTAAACTTAAGGTAGTTGTGTTGTTACTATTCTTCACATTCAGTGGACTAAATCTACTCATTTAGACACCTTCTAGTGAAAGAATAAATACCTACATATAGGGGGTGTCCTTTCAATCCAGCCGGTTTATTTGGTTTTCAATTAATTTGACAAATTTTGAATTAAATGATTCCGTTTTTCGATTTAAACGGTTCAGTTCAGAATTTTTGAACTTCTTTCATTTTTTTTATATTTAGTTTAATTTAGTCTCGATTACTTATCTCGGTTCAATCAAACGAACTGAAATTTATTTCATATTTACTTGAATTATTTTGATTTTTCATATTTGGTTTGATTAAATTGTTGTTGTTTCGATTCGACTCGTATATATCTTGATCTATTTCTAAGATTATTAAATGTATTTATGTATATTGAGTTTTGACTATTTGAAATTTGATATCTTATTTCAATTAGAATTTCTAAAATCGAATAAAATTTTAATTTGACTATCTTAATTTGATTTTAACCAAACCGACTGTTTAAATATTTGTCTACTGATTGAAGCTAATCCGATAAGTTTTAGAGTTGAGTTCACAAAAAGATTTGGTAAACTTAAAGACACCCTAGTTCTACTTTATTATTTAAAAAATGATTAATACAATTAAGATTATTTTGAACATTAATCATGTAGAATGTGAACTTTTTATATGTAAAATTTAAGGATGATATTCATTTCAAATAATGGACTAAACTGAATAATTATTAAAATAAAGAATTAGAAATTTTTTTGACTTATTTAATAATTTCGTCTCTAAATTTCAAGACAGACTAATCAATTATCTCATTAGGTTAGAGATTGAGAGACTTTAAAGAATTAGATTTAGTGATGCTTTCACGCTCAAGCAACAGCCGGTCTAATTTCAATAAAGATATCAATTGACTCAATAAAGATATCAATTTTTAATTATATAGTAAATTCTATGAAAATTATAAAATTGACGCCTCGTACTTTTTGTGAATAATTTATATGATTGACTCTAATACAAAACTTTCAATATTTGATCTCCATAAAACTCTGCTCCAGCGCTCAAGTCTGACTTGAATTCAGGTACGCTTTCGTATGAATTTTATACTCAACACAAAAACAATATGGTAGACAACTATGACTTTTCCAGTCCCAACAAGTGAAATCAAAACCGTTTAATTCAAAATAACTTTTTTTTTAATTGAAATCGTACCAGATCGATATAGTTAATGAGTAGAGTTTTAGTATTGCTGATGTATTTCTATAGTAGAAATCTTATTTAAAGGTTCAGACAGTGACAATTTTGTACAGCGAAAAAGAAAGTTTCGAGTCGGTTCACCATTAATTTTGACCGTGGACCGTTTGTGAACCAAGTCTAGCCAGAAACCTTTTCGATCGAAAATCGATCGCGTAGCGTATTGTGAACCGAGCGTACACCGCACTCATTAAGGGCGTCGGCGATACACCAGCGCGCGTTTTGTGCACCGCGCAAAGACCAGTCCGAATTAAACCTCTTTCGCGATACACCGCGCGTAGACCGGTTCAGGATAGGTTCACCATGAGCCGCGACAACACCGGATCCGTATCATTACCTGACTCAACACCATTTCAACGGTCAGATTTAATTTCAGCCGGTGGGTGCTCGGATGACTCCAAGAGCTAACAAATGAAATTTAACAGTCTCTCTGTTTCAGAACTGCATTATTTTATCTGTAATAAAATAAAGAAGGAAGATCAAGAGGATAAGGTATATTATACAATATACATACATATATACATTAAAATTAATATTTTTTCAGTAGTACCTAAAATGTAAAAGTCAAAAGAATATAGTGCAGTGGCTATTAGCTGTTCTGCAATGCATAAAAATACAGTAGCAAGCAATCTTTATTATTTCAGAAAAGGTATTGTCACTATTAAATTCTAGAAAGTAGCATCTATCTATCCAGAGATAGAGACTGAACCAGTTAGACCTCATTTGTATTAAGAAGTCAAATTAAATTCCTTTCTATAAAGAAGCATCTATGCTCTCCTGTTCTAAGCAAGCCATATATTGAGCTCCAAAATAACAAAGTTTTCATCAATAGAGAGCTCTGCAACCATGGCAAACAACACAATAGGCACTGACGACCTCGAATCGGCGAAACCAAATCAGCCGCAAATTAAGCCGAAAACATTCCTAGCGAAGGCGGGTGACAACATTGTGTTTCGCTCGAAATGGGCAGAGATAAATGGCGCCATGGGTGATCTTGGCACTTACATCCCCATCATCCTTGCTCTTTCCCTTGCCAGGTTTATATATTGTGCTAAATTATCTAATTATTCTGAACTTTTTGATAAAACAAAGATGATGTTCATACTTTTTTTATGTTCTGATGTAGGAATCTCGATCTAGGAACGACTCTTATTTTCACTGGCATTTACAACATAGTCACTGGTCTCCTTTATGGAGTACCGATGCCGGTTCAGCCGATGAAATCCATTGCTGCTGTTGCCATCTCCAATAGCTCTTTCGGTGTCCCTGAAATCATGGCTGCTGGTAAATTTTAAAAAACAGATAATTGATTAAGTTTTTGCTGCCAAATAATCTGAAACTATCAACTAATTATATATAGCACATGTAATATTCAGGTATAATTACTTCGGGTGTTGTTCTTGTACTTGGCGTAACCGGCCTGATGAAAGTAGCATATTGGCTGATACCTCTATCGGTTGTTCGAGGTATCCAGTTAGCACAAGGTCTCAATTTCGCCATGACGGCCGTGAAATACATTACAAAAGAGCAAAACCTTGGAAAGGGAAAATCACTAGGTGAACGTCCCTGGACCGGACTTGACGGCTTAATCCTTGCAATCGTCGCATGTTGCTTCATACTTGTGATCAACAGTGCCGGTAAAGAGGCTCAACAACAGAATGAAGATGAAAGTAATGATGATGAAAACCCTAATCCTACCGTTAGGCAGCGTAAAAATTTCCTGGAGAAGTTATCTGATTCGATACCATCGGCTGTCATAATTTTTGTTTTGGGGCTTATTTTGGCAATCATTAGGAAGCCCAGTGCTGTCAAGGAGCTACGTGCCGGTCCCGAGACAATCCGCGTGATAGATATCTCATGGCGTGCTTGGAAAGACGGATTTATTAAAGGCGCAATCCCTCAACTACCTCTTACATTACTGAACTCAGTCATAGCCGTATGTAATTTGTCTAAGAATTTGTTCCCGGAAAAAAAAGTTAGTGCCACATCACTCTCTGTAACAGTCGGGTTAATGAATTTGATCGGTTGTTGGTTCGGTGCCATGCCATGTTGCCATGGGGCGGGTGGTCTAGCGGGTCAGTATAAATTCGGGGGAAGGAGCGGGGGATGTGTAGCAGCACTTGGAGCATTGAAATTGGTGTTAGGGTTGGTGCTTGGCGGGTCAATACTACGGGTGCTTGTTGAATTCCCGGTCGGATTACTTGGTGTGTTGTTACTATTTGCCGGAATTGAATTGGCCATGGCAGCAAGGGACATGTCAACCAAACAAGAGGCTTTTGTGATGCTTGTTTGTACTTCTGTTTCATTGGTTGGATCGAGTGCAGCTCTCGGTTTCCTCTGTGGCATGGTAGCACACGGGATCATCGAGTTAAGGAAGCTTGCACTTAAGTGAGACGATCGATCCCTGTTATGCTTCTTCGAATAATTTATTTGTTCATATTTTCATCAAGATTTCTATTAGGGTAGAGTTATGTTTGTTTCATGTTTATCATGCTTTTTTTTTTCTTTTTCTTTTTTTCTAATAAGAACAAGATTGTATAAGTGTTGCTAAGAGTTCAAGCTGTTTTGAACTTTACATGCATGTCAAAATCAGGGGTGCTATTATGAATATGTTCTCTTCTTCAATGCTTTCTTCCATTTTCTGACTTTAATTTTATACTTGCAGTTGAATTCACAACCAAACTACTACTATAAATTTTATTATACTTTAATTATTAAAGTTTCTTGGGTTCTATAAATTTACTGATTATGTATTATTTTTGTTTTTTTACTGGCACTTTATTGCCATGATAAATGATTTGAAAATATTCTCGCTTTGAAGTTTAGCACAATATAAAGATCCAATTTTGGATACCAGAAAATGAATCAGATACTATTCTTCACCTTCAATGGACTAAATCGACCCATTTAGACAACTTCTAGTGAAAGAATAAAAAACCTATATGTAGGGGTGTCCTTTGGATCCAATTATTTGGTTCTTAATCCAACAAACAAATTTTGGATCAAATGATTCGGTTTTTCAAGTTAGATGTTTCGGTTCAGTTCGGTTTGAATTACTTTAATTTTTTATATTTAATTTGATTTAATCTCACATATTTCGGTTGACAAACCAAAATTTACATAATATTTACTTGAATTATTTCGATTTTTTATATTTAGTTCAATTTTATATTTCTTATATTTATCTTCATATTTATTTCTATAATTATTAAATATAGTTATATATGTATTGAGTTATGACTTTTTAAATTTGATTTACTTTATTTCAGTTCAATCAAACAAATTAATATATATTCATCATGATTCGATTTGATTTTTGAAAACCAACTAAAATTTTAATTTAACTATTTTAATTCAATTATAACGGAACCGACTGTTTGAATACCTACCTAGTACCTACCTGCACCATCCATCTCATTTTATAAAGAAAGCTTGATTTTTCTATGTAAAAATAAAAAATGGTGATTCCAGAGAGTGATAATATTCGGTAAAAAGAGAAATTAGGGTTTGGGAATACCAGTAGAAACCAGATCCTCTGCATTAACGCACCGTTTGAGATAATCTCTGAACCATCCAATAAAAATCCAGACCAATCCAGCCCACGCCTGTAGCACACAGGGCCCTTTAATATTCGTGCAGATTTAAATCAGACAGTCCTGATCTTAACTCAAAATTTGAGTTGACTCGTAGGATACGAATTCGTACCAGTAGGCTACCTAAGAAAAGCAGCTAATAGGTGCAACAAAACATAATATACTACCAGAATATACCAAAATACCAAGTTCTAAATTGAGAATTTAAAATTACAAAACATACTAATTTGCCTACAAAATAGATGCTCAGCCATTAATTTTAGTATACAATGAACTACCAAAATTTCACCAGCTCAATATCACACCTTCCTTCAAAGATTCAGAATAAATAATTCAACAAAATTTGCCCATAAAAAAAAAAGAGTTACTCTGATTCAGTCTTTCTCTTCTTACCCTCTTTGTTTTGTTTGGCTTCGCGCCTCTCTCTCTTGAGTCCTTTGATGTTATTCGATAAAGGCATATCTCCAACCTTAATAGAACAAATAAATAAGTAAACAAACAAGGGTCATAAATGGAAAAAAGGGAGTTCTATGAAAAGAAAAAACTAAGAAATAGGTTTGAATCAAAACCTTCTGATCAGGCATGTAGATCCTTCCAGTTTTGCCCTCGATAACATCACTCGAGACATTCTTGATCTGAAATGTAATAGATATTATAAGACTTAGTACCCTATAATTACAAAGAAGCCCTTCTTGTTTAAATAATTACAAAGAAAATTCTGTTAGATATTCAAAAGTCCAAACAGTCAACACATTCACCATATGAAAACGTACTTGTAGATCAAATTTTACATTTTTTAGAATTTTTCTTACAATTTTTTTAGATAGGTAGAAAATCACTTGATCTAAAGATTCTAGACCATTCATAAGTAGTAATTTCTTTACCTATCTTAGAAAATAGTAAAAAAATTTCAAAAAATATAAAATTTAGATATACAAAGAATAATGGCTGCTAAATGATGCATATGTATATGTATTATGATAGCAGTTCACCTTCTTCGCCTGATCAGGTGCTTTCATGGCATCTTTGAATAAGCCTTCACTAGGAAGCCGGTGCCTTCTGACGACCAAGTCCATAGAGGGGCCCACCTCAACCAACTCCATTCTTGGTACAGCTGTGCCAGACTTCTTAAGACGAAGTGCACAATGATTCAACAGCACAGATTTTGAGGAGATAGCAGTGCATACATACACGTGATCCACCCCTGTTAGGTTCAGGTTTTCAACCACCTGAGAAGCAATAATGAATTAATATACTTCATATATATATAAAAAAATTCTAATAAAAGATTTGCATGTACCCAAAATATAAGGACCAGAAAAAAGGGAAATGATCTTTGCTGAAAAAGTTAATATTGCCAAAGCAATGCAAAACACAGTATATATGTTTTTAATAATTTGACCATATACTTTTTAAAGAGTTCCCAATATTTCTCATATTTGTAACTAACACCAATTATTGTTTGAACTTTGCAGAAGCAAAAATTAGAAACAAAGGTACATTGAAATTTGAACACAGAACACTCAATATATAAACTACCACAAGTATATTTTCACATATATTCAACTTACTTCCTGACATACTAATGCAATGTTCTAAATCAAAATCTAAATTCAATTGCCTCTATTCGAGTACATTTGTCCCTAAAAAAGAAAGAACAGTAACAAGAAATAAGAGCAAGAGCATCGAGGTTTCATATGTACAATGATTATTTCACAACAGTCACATAGTCGGGCATAATTACAGTATATACAGTATGAAAACCCAGCTGTTATTTGTGAATATAGGGTGTTAAGCAAAAACCAGAAAACAATGATTACAACTACCATAGAGTGAGGCTACAGTACTATGCATAGCACATAATGGTCCGTACTATGGTTCAATATCTCCATTTTCAAAGTCCAAACAATCAATCTAAACCGTTCAACATGATCTTCATATAAAAATATACTTGTATATCAAATTTCAATTTTTTAGATAGGTAGAAAATCACTTGATCTAAAAATTCTAGACCATTCAAAAGTAGTGATTTTCTACCTATCTAAAAAAATAGTACAAAAATCTGAAAAATGAAAAATTTAGTATGCAAGTACATTTTCATATAGAGATCAAGGTGAACAGTTTGGATTGGCTATTTGGACTTTGAAAATGAAAATTATTGATCCGTAGTATGGACCAATCTGCGCTATGCATAGTACCATAGCCTCTCTTGGCATTGGCCAAAAATAAGCATACCTCTCCCCTGAAAATATCAAGTAGCACCTCTTTCAAGTGCTTCAACTCATCAACAGTCTCAAATTCTTCTCCAATAAAAGCGAAGAATGGTTTTGACCCAATTTTCGGTGTCAACTTCTTGTCATATTTGAATGATTCCATGGATCTGAAATTCTCCACTCCAACTTCAACAAGGTCATAGATGTGGTGGTCATATGTTCTCCCAAGAACTAAGTTGTTCGGCCTTTTCTTCGAATGCGCACCATACTGGCACATAAATAATGTAATATTAGTCAGAGAGAAAAAAAATAACCAAATAAAAATTAAAGGGGAAATTTTAAATACACCACTCAAAAATTTGTAATATCATGTTTACCCTTCTAAATTTGAAGAACTCACAAATTTACCAGATTTATCGAGTTTTAATAGAAAAGTCAATAAATTGGATAAATTGTGAGTTTTTTTAAATTGAGAAGGGTAAATATGATATTATGAATTTTAGAGGAAATACGCTATTTTGAGATTTTATAGGGGTATACATGAAATTCCCCCGAAATTGTATAAATATTTCAAAATTGTGAAAGTCATGACTAGGACCTTCGTAATGCCAATATTTTAATTTGTTTTGTTACTTTCTTCTTCTCTAAATTTTCTCAACTAAAATCAAGAGAACTAATTAGGAACAATTGATGTTACTAAAAATTAAATAAATAAACAATTAATTAACATACCACAAAAAGACTGCAATCTGTCTTTAGAGAGTAAAACTCCAGAGAGGTCTCGCCACCGCTCTCAAAAGGTCTTATATTTTCGTTCTTTTTTGAGAATTTCACCGCACTGCCTCTTTTCAAGTGGTATAACTCAGTCAAAATTGAATTCAATACAGCGCTTGTCTTGGTGCCATGTAGAATCAGTGTTTTCTTCCCATTTTCAACCTAAATAAGAAGTTAAATCAATTATGCACAATTCACTGAAGAAATATATTCTTTTAAACTGAATATTGAAAAAATGTACCACTGATTCAGTGAACCGGATATAATTTTTACAATTAACAAGAGCCAACAACCATTATATTATTTTTGCTGTTTTTATTTATAATAATGCAGTGCACATCCCAAAGAATTAAAACAGAGCACATTATGGTTTGTGCGCTGCTTGAAGCCAAAACTGCTCTGTAAAAATCTTTTGCCGTTCTATTGGGGTATGGTTATTTAGATTAAACCACCATGGATCAACAGCATTAGTATCAAGGTTCTATTGGGGTAAAAATTGAACAGCGCAGTTTTGACTTCATGCAGCGCACATATCATAGAATTAAAACAGCACACATATGGTTGGTGCGCTGCATGAAGCCAAAACTGCTCTGTTAAAATCTTTGCCAGTTCTATTGCCTTAGGAGTATGGTTATTTAGATTCAGGTAAAAGAACAACAAATTAACAAAAACAAACAAAAAGGGTGAGAAAGAAATTAAGTGGACTTACGAGTTTAGGAGCGCGTTTCTCAATCTCCCGCTTCGCTCTTTTCGTTTTCGGAGTCCTTATTTGCATGATACCAGCTATGCGAAACCTCAACACGAGCAGAGCCAATCGCCGTAGAGGGAGAGAGAGGCGGAGAGGGGGAAGAGAGAGAGAGAGCGAGCGCAGCCTAGGGTTTTAGAGAGGGTTCTCACTTTTCTCAGCTGGAAGAAAAACGAGCTTAGTTTATAATTCCATCATGGATCAGACGGATGATTAGGTGTCAATAGTCGTGCTTCGTTGATTAGAAGGATTATTGAAGGCCCCCGGAATTTTTAGACCTAAGGTAACATAAATATTTTGTTTATACTCACACCGTTTAATCAGAATCTGCACGACAATTAAAGGAACATAGTTCTGATCTTACGGTTCTGATCTAAACATGAATTTTATGTTACCTCAGAGATAAATAACTCCGGGGATCCGCAGCTTTTCTTTCTTGGGCTGGAGATTTTTCCTAACTTTTGGAATCACATAAATACTATTGGGCTATTTGGGCTATTTGAAGATTCAATTGGAGAAAGATTTCAGAGGCTTTGGAATTTCTCTGTCCGGCAAGTAAGTCTTATATTGTATTCATTCATGAAATCACATATACGTAGGGGCCAATTTAGGAAAGACCGATGGAAATTTAGGGATGCAAACGGATTGGATACGGGGATCCGATAGTGGTAAACTCATATCCGTATCCGTTTTTATTTCTGGGATGCAAACGGATTGAATACGGATCGAATAGTGGTAAACTCATATTCGTATCCGTTTTTATTTCTCTGATACAGATACATATATTCGCTTTTTTAAATAGTAAATAAAATATTTTTTTTAAATGTATATTAAACTATATATCTATTATTTGCATGGGCGGACCCACCTTGAGCTAGAGGGGGGCAACTGTCTCTCTCTGAATTTTGAAATTCAGTAGAAAAATACGGATTCGTATCACTTTGCCCCCTTCCTAGAACTAAAAATTTCACCAAACCAGTTCAAAAGCATTGTTAATGAAAAATTGTGTTGTTTTTATATAAATTTTATAGAAATTTACAGGTCCGAACCAACTTTGTTGTTTTTTAATATGTAAAGTGATTTTTTTTTGTTGTTTTTATTAAGTAAGAGTATGTTATTTATAATGTTTTTTATTATGTTAATTATTTTTTTATCTAGTATCCGATAGTTAATGAGTTTGAACCCTGTAAGCTATTTGAATCTGATTCCTGCTAAATACTGTATTCGCCCCTGATTATTCGGATGTGAATAAAAAATATTTAAAATTATATCCATAGCCGTATCTGTACGAATATCAGTATTTAATTTTCGGATACGAATATGAATACGAACGGATAACATCCAACCTGTTTGCACCACCTAAATGGAATTCATATCATGTGTGAGGTAACTCAAATTTTGAGTTTTGATATGCTTTTAGGGTATAAACGGAGTTAATGCGGAGCGAATAATGTTATATTAAATTTATATATGTGTTTCAATGATTGAAACGAATACAGATAGTAAATAGATGTCAAAAATTAAAATCAAATCTGTCTTAAATGGAAACGGAGCAAATAATTCATAAATATGAATAAAAAATGGATAATTGAGTCATATAAATAATCCAATTAAATAATATAATACAAGTATTATAATTAAAAAAAATTAATAATGTACAATAAAAAAAGAACAAAAAAAAGTTGCTCCGGTCTGGAGCACCGTTTAATTAGTCCCACAAGTCACAACTGTAATCAAAAGTGTAATTGTGGGCTGTTACATTTCTATGCGGTTATAGAATTGGATGATTCTTTTATGAATCCGCAAATTTATCATGTTTCTGCATTCGGATCCGAAAATTATTCGATCCGTTTACACCTCTAATTTAGCCGAAATATTTATTGATAGAAAAATAAACAAATATTGACAATGAAAAAGGAAATGGTGTAAAATTGAGACTTAAGAAAAACATGATAGTCTGCTCTAATTACTCTCTAATTAAACTGCGGGAAAAAAAAAGTTATGGCCTTCATAGACTATCATGGCCAGAGATGAAGGCCTACAAAGATGTATTTATATATGCATTCATCTGGCCGTGATAGTCTATGAAGCCCAGAAAAAAATTGCAGTTTAATTAGAGAGTAATTAGAGCAGACTAACCAGGCCGTCATTGTTTATAACGTGATAAACTATCACATTTTTTCTAGATCTCAATTTTACTCCATTGTCGATATTTATTTATTATTTTTCTATTAATAAAAATTTCAGCTAATTTAGCACATATATTAAAAAGACTTTGTATATTCTATTTTGGATCAAATTAATTCGGATTCTGACTGGATTGTGCCGATCCAAACTAAAAATATGATTGTGCATATCTGCTACAAAATCGAAGAAAAGTATTCCTTAATATATGGTTATGCAAAAAATTATTACTTAATCTATCAAGAAATTAAGATAAACAATGAAAATTCCTTGTTGATACTTAATGAAAATTTTGCTCAATACATTTTTTTTTCATATGTCAAAATCTTTGTTGAACGTATTGAAAGTTTACAATTCTTTACAAAAATAATTTCATAATGCTGCAAACTATCTTAATTAATAAACGAAATAATTTTATTACTTCGGTTTGCTGAATTTTATGTCTTTTATTATACTTATATGTTTATTTACAAATAATAAAATAGGTGGAAAGTAAATTATTTTTTAGATTTTTTGTGACAGTGGATTTATGTGCACAACCAACCGATCACTGATATCATTGCATTTTAGTTTTTAAATTTTGGAGCGAATCAGACGATTCTGATCAAGCATCAAACTAATTTAGTTTTTAAAGCTGAAGAAGCAAATACAAAATTGAAATGGATGTTGACTCAATTATATAATTAGGAGATCAGATCTACATTTCAATAATTGAATTTTTTTTATTTAAGCTGTCCTTTTCTGCAATTATTTTTCCTTAAAACAGCATTTCATTTCAATAAATGTATTTCTTTATTATCAATTTAAATACCTGAAAATAATGTAGGCCAGTTCTAGGCCTTTCTTAGTAAATAAAATAATTTTATTAGAGGAGATAGGCTACAATTGATAAACAAGAGCAGAGAAATCTCAAAATATCTTGTATAGTTTTCATGTGTAAAAATCAAAATAAACAAAAAAAAAATGTGATACTATAATGTTGTTTGTTATATATTAGCATGAAATTAATGTGAGGATTCCTGTGAATGGATTATAAACACTAAAAAAATATCACTTAATTCTTCTATCTAAAATCTTGCACCTTACCGTCTATTTACCTAACAAAGTCGCCTATGTATCAATCAAACACAAAAATATAAATTTAAAATAAGATAATGGAGTAAACTAAAAAAAAATTATTAATTTTTAGCAACCGAAAATTATATCAGTTTTATTTCTTTATTACATAATTGCTTAATCCATCTGAACTAAAACCTTTTCTACTTTGTTGCAGCCCAATTGCTCCATAAACATTGAAAATTGTAACAAAGTTAGTTATTTAATTATATCCAATTCATTTCAAAATAAATTATTTATTTAAAAATATTAATTTATCTGTCTTAACCAATGCCTTTTCCAATTAATTAGATAAAATGATTTTGAGATCTTGAGGTATTGGTAGGGCAAACTCGAGTTTCAGCTAATGTGCCATCAATGTATTGAAATTTTCTCCGCGTAAATTAATATTTTTCTCAAATTTTTTCGGTATTGATGATTTTTATTTCAAATTAAAAAAATTTCAAATATAGAAAACATTTTGCAGAATCTATTTTGTACATTAATAAAATTTTGAGACAAAATTGTGTAATAATAACGAATGTTTTTAAGTAATTGTGGAAATGAGCTGAGAATTATATTATGCGACTGTAATGCAATTTCATCCGTAAATGTTGGTTCTTCTGAAGAAATTCATTTAAATGATGTATTCAAACAAACTTTTTTTTTTTTTGCAAATGATGACTAAATTATGCAAAACTCGAGTTATAATTTTTGTGAGAAATTAACAAAAAAAAACTTTTAATCGTTATTTTGATAAAATTATAAAAATATATGCATTGTTTCATATGTCAAATCTTTGTGGAACGTATTGCAAGTTTACAATTTTTTTAAAAATATATTTTTCATAATGCTGCAAAGTTTCCTCATTAAAAAATAAATAATTTTATTACCCTTCGTTTTCTGAATTTTATAACTTTTATTATACTTACATGTTTATTTACAAATAATAAAGTAGGAGGAAATTAAAAGAAATAAAAAAACCGACTCTGTATCCGGCATTTTTTTATGTTAGTCCCAAAAATTTTACAAGTCATAAAATATATATTTTTTCATCAATGCCTTCAGTTCATGAGCTTCTCTTGCAATTTTTTTATTCATTGTTAGAAAATGGCATTTGTCTGTGTGCCTCTTGATGAAGTATTATTTTTTAGATTTTCTGTGGCACTGGTTTTATGTGCACAACCTACCGATCACTGATATCGTTGTATTTAAGGTTTGTAGTAGAGATGCTAAGTTAATTCATTTTGCATCATTTGTTACGGTTTGATTTTATGTTAAATTAATTCAAAATTTTAATTTTTGCATAAAAAAAATATCATTCGTAAAATAGAACAGTTTGCACAGTTTCAATTTATACTATATTTTTACTCAAATAAATGTGTCTTTATTTTATTTTTGGGCTTTTTATTACTAATTCAAACACCGGAAAAGAATATAGGCCAATTCTAGGCCTCTCTTAGTAAATAAAATAATTTTATTAGGGGAGGTTATAATTAACGGACGGGAACAGGGAAATATCAAAATATCATGTATTTCTTCTCATGTGTAAAAATCAAACTAAACACAAAACATGTGATACTATGATATTATTTGTTATATATGTGCATAAAATTAATGTGAGAACTCATGCGAATGGGTGATAAACACTAAAAATATTAGTTAATTCTCACTCTATAAACTAGCACCTCACCGTCTATCTACCTAGCTAGGTTGTTTATATGTCAATCAAACACAAAAGTATAAATTCAAAATAAGATAATGGAGAAAACTAAAAAAACATAATTATTTTTGGGGAACGAAGAAGAGTTATATCAATTTTGTTTTTTTAAGAATCAACATGAAATTTTCGATTAAATTCAATACCAGTAGAAATATTATAATAAGGCAAGAAACCAGCTGTCCTGGAAATGCAATTTGAGTCTTTGAACTTTCAACATTTTTTTTGGTAAAAAGGCAAATAGCCCAGTTGCATTACCAGCAAAGTAGTACAGCTCTTACAACTAATTCAATGAAACTTAAACCCAAGAAAACTAGCTACTGAACACATCTGGCTGAGCACATATGCAGCAGCAAGGTTTTTTTATTTTTTGTTTTTGTTTTTATCATTTGGCTGAGCAAATACGCACTCAATCCCTAATCCCTCAAACTTATTTGTTCACAGCATCTGCTTCATGCAGAGTTTTAGCAACTAAAGCAAAAACACATACTAAGTTCATAGAGAGAGAGAGAGAGAGAGAGAGTGTATAAACGGGCACCTGTATTTGGTCTTGACCCGAGTCAGAGAGAAAGGACAGAGAAAACGGAGAGAGTCGGCGAGAAAACGGAGGAGGCCGGGAAGCGGGTGGGGAAGAGAATCTTAGGTTTTAGCGATTTCGAAGTAGATAGAGGGAGAAAGTTTTCGCCGTAGCTAGGGTTTTAGAGTTTAGTTCATAATTCCATCGTGGATTAGACGGATGATATGGCATCAATAATCGTGCTTCGTTGATCGGAACTCAGAAGGATTTTGGAAGGGGCCGGATTATATTACCTAAGCTAACAGAAATATTCTGTTTAGATTCGGACCATCTAATCATAATCCGGACGAATATTCATGGAACTCCATGCATTCTAATTGTCTGGGATTCTGATCGGACGGTAATAATGTAAAGAGAAATTTTCTGTTACCTCAGAGGAATATAACACTGAGGATCCTCAGATTTTCTTTCTTGGGCTGCAGATTTTTCCAAACTTTTAGAATCACACAAATACAATTGGGCTATTTGAAGATGCAATTGGAGAGCCCAATTGGTCTTAGCGAATTTAAATCGGATCTAATTGATTTGGATTTTGATCGGACCGTTCGGATCCAAACTCAAATTTTGAGTTCGATTGAGAGCAGGGATGAAAACAGAGCAGATATTATCCGACCGAATCCAAATCCATATTAAACAATTAGAATATCTGAATAACTTTACAGATAATGATACAGATATGATCTTGAATATTAATTATATATATTCAAATAATAGATATATATCATATAGTTTAATATGTATTATAAAAATATTTATGTATATATTTACAAATATTTGATATTCAATCTATATATGTGTTGTCATGTAACCAGTATTCTTTTGTATCAGTACAAGGAAACTATTTAAAACAAAAGTTTTTAATCGGTTAATAAAATATCATTTCTGTTGCTTATTAGATATTCTTTTATTTTCTTTTCTTTTTCAATTAATGAATGGGTAAAGCCACCCAATACTTTTTAATATTCTCAGTATATCTCAAGTTAAGTTTCAAACTGTAACTTTTCATACGGAGAGTTATATTTTTTTTTGTTACTAAATCAAATGTTGAGATAAGTATTATTTATAATTATGTTTTAGTTTAAATTCAATAACCATTTTCATTAACTTATTTTCTAAACACCGCTCCATAAACTTTTTACGCATAATAAATAAATTCTTTATTATTACATAAATAAAAAAAATATTTATACACTTCTCATTTATACATTAATTACATATTTACTTATTTCATAATGTAGTAAAATCATAAGAAAAGAGGTAAAATTGAACTTGGACATGCACATGGGCTGGGGCAAACTTGAAGAAATTAGAAAATGGAAAAAGGCATCTTATTAACTTTGAAAATTAAGCCATGAACACAAGAATTGAAGTACATAACTAAAATTAGTTGGTGTAATATAACATAAAATTTGACAAAGAAAACAACAATGGCCATCAAAACCTACGTACATTTTGAAATTTTGTATTAAAATTGAATACTTAACTAATTACAAAATGTATATCATAAATAAGAGAGCGACAGATACATAATTTAATTTATGCCATTCAATACACTGAATGAACGAACAATTAATTAATGATTCAATGTAATTAATTAATAAGTAAACAACAATTAATTAACGATATTTTCTTTCAATAAAAAATTGTAGCGGTAAGTCGAGATTTCCAAAAAAAACTATCAAATGGTTTATTTTTTTAAAAGATATAAAAGAAAAACGTTAATAAACATTTTGTATTTGATTGTAACAATAATTTAATAAATCAAGCTTTCAATTATATCATTTACAAAATAGTACCAATCATCTATCGTCCCACCACCTATTCAAAGGAATTGCAGGACCTGATATTTCAAATTTAACCTTTCATTTGTTTTGAAATTTGTTCATAAAAAACAACTTCTATTAATATTCAAACATGCTAAAAAATGAACGTTGAATTTGGAATAGCAGGACCCTGCAATTCCTTCAAATCGCAGCAGATTTATTTCCTACATATTCACACATTTTCTAATCTACGACTCTCACATGATAGAACATGCATTAGGGTTTTCGTCGCTGAATATCTCGTGTGATGGGAAGGAGTCGTACCGGTTTGCATCTATTGGTGCTTGTGTGTGCCTTGTAGGAACCACTGACATGTGGCCCCTAGGACCCATCGGTTTCATGGGTCTTGTCGAAACCATTGGTTCCATGGTGCCCTCATCAGACAATGGCTGACATGCTTTCTGATTGTCCGATTTATCTGATTTCTCTTTTTTCTCTTTGGAGTCATCTTTCTTATCATTTTTCTCTTCACCACCATCGTCTTTCTCGTTGTAGGCGACAACCTCTACGTTCCTTTTGAGCTTCTCTTTTAATAATGCAGGAAGAGATTTTGCATCCATTGTGCCCTTCACTGTGACAAGATCTTTTGCGGTGTCGAATGCCACATCCTTCACACCTGTATTTACAAATGGAAATGTTGTTAAGGCTGTTGAAAATTAATAACATAAATATCTCGGAGACACTTAGCAAATCCAATACAATTTTTACCAAATACATCCCTCTTCCCTATTTTCCAATACTTGCCAAAAAAATGAGAAAAACAAGGTTTCAGATATGTACAAAATCTCCAACGGCTCTTTACTTTACAAATTTCTCTAACGGCTGTTTGAGCATTGTATCTTATAAATAGACCTTAGAAGCAGTGTAAAATTATGATCAATCAATGAAAGATTTCTTCTTCAAAGTTTATTATCTCATATTGGATCTCAAATTCTAACAAAGGCCTTGATTTGTAGAGGGACTGAAGGTCTATTTAATAATTGTCAATATTATTAAATTTACCTTTGATTTTGAGGATGTGGAGGTGGATCCTGCCAACGCAACCCTCGCAATGGAGCCTAATTTTCAGGACAACAGATGATTCTGGCATCTATTAGCATTTAATTAGTCAGTAAATTTATATTGCAACAATGAGAAGTAACAAAATTTGGAGTAGAACTTGGGTGTTCTTAAGTTCACCAAGTCTCTTGGTGAACTCAAATCTAAAACTCGTTAAATCGGCATTAAATGACGAATCCGAACTGTTGAAGCCCGCCTACATTACGAGTGATGCGTCTACATGTGAAAATTTTAAACATTCGAATTAATTTAGTATTAAGTCAAGCGGTCAAATTAAAAACGTTCAAAACATGAATGCATTAAAATTAATTTATTAACCTTCTAATTTTGACCTATTGACTTTATGGTAAATTAATTCGAATGTTTAAAATTTTCATATGTAGACGTATCACTCATGAGGTAGGTGGATTTTAACTGTTCAGATTCATTATTTGAAGCCGATTTGACAAGTTTTAGACTTGAGTTCACCAAGAGACTTTGTGAACTTAAGAACACCCTAGTTGTACTCCAAAATTTGCATCTCAATATGATGTTAGCAAATTAGGAGAGGAGTCCAGAAAATTAATTACCTTCTGTAGTTTCTCCATTCCCCTGTCTTTCTCTTTCTCTCTCTCATCTAATTCTTCCTTCTCTTTCTCTTTGTTTTTTCCTTTCTCCTTCTTCATTTCCTTTGCCTTCCATTTCTCATTAATTTCCCATGAATCTGAAGTACCAGCTACAGATATCTTGCTTGTGATACGATCAGTGGATTCCTTCCCGACTCCTGCTTATTAAAATTTTAATTCTGGAATTAGTATTTAGCTATACCAGACTAAATCAATAAAAAAAAAAACCAATAGAAAGGGGACAAACGACTAAGCAATTGCTTCCTGCTGAATTATGATTTCCTTTGTCACATAAAAGAGCAAGACCCCACAATTTGAGTATTTACAGGCAGGGGCCGAGTTACATATCGGTACTATACACAATATTTGTAGTAAAGAAAACAAACCTTCTAGAGAGAGTATTGAATCGATCTCTTTTTGCTCTTTGGAGTCATTTTTCTTATTATTTTTCTCTTCACCACCGTCGTCTTTCTCATTGTAGGCGACAACCTCTACGTTCCTTTTGATCTTCTCTTTTAACAATGCAGGAAGAGATTTTGCATCCATTGTGCCCTTCACTGTGACAAGATCTTTTGCGGTGTCGAATGCCACGTCCTTCACACCTGTATTTACAAATGGAAATGTTGTTAAGGCTGTTGAAAATTAATAACATAAATATCTCGGAGACACTTAGCAAATCCAATACAATTTTTATCAAATTCATCCCTCTTCCCTATTTTCCAATACTTGCCAAAAAAATGAGAAAAAGAAAGTTGTCAGATATGTACAAAATCTAAATCTCCAATGGCACTTTACTTTACAAAATTTCTCTAACGGCTCTTTGAGCCTTGTATCTTATAAATAGACCTTAGAAGCATTGTAAAATTATGATCAATCAATGAAAGATTTCTTCTTCAAAGTTTATTATCTCATATTGGATCTCAAATTCTAACAAAGGCCTTGATTTATAGAGGGACTGAAGGTCTATTTAATAATTGTCAATATTATTAAATTTACCTTTGATTTTGAAGATATCGCCACGGATTCTGTCAATGCAACCCTCACAATGGAGCTTAATTTTCAGCACAGCAGATGATTCTGGCATCTATTAGCATTTTATTAGTCAGTAATTTATATTGCAACAATGAGAAGTAACAAAATTTGAATCTCCATATGATGTTAGCAAATTAGGAGAGGAGTCCAAAAAATTAATCACCCTCTGTTGTTTCTCCTTTCCCCTGTCTTTTTCTTTCTCACTCTCATCTTCTTCCTTCTCTTTCTCTTTGTTTTTTCCTTTCTCCTTTTTCATTTCCTTTGCCTTCAATTTCTCATTCATTTCCCATGAATCCGCAGTACCAGCTATAGATATCTTGCTTGTGATACCATCAGTGGATTCCTTCCCGACTCCTGCTTATTAAAATTTTTAATTCGGGAATTAGTCTTTAGCTATACCAGACTAAATCAATATAAAAAAACCAATAGAAAGGGGACAAACGACTAAGCAATTGTTTCCTGCTAAATTATGATTTCCTTTGTCACATAAAAGAGTAAGACCCCACAATTTGAGTATTTACTGGCAGGGGCCGAGTTACATATCGGTACTAAACACAATATTTGTAGTAAAGAAAACAAACCTTCTAGAGAGAGTATTGAATCGATCTCCTTCAGCCTATCCCTATTAATCTGATCACTTGCCAGTTGCAACTTCTCCCTCTGAGTTGGAATAATCTCATCAACCATCTCTGTATACTTTGAGAATGCCTTCATGCTCCCGTCAGGCACTAATCCCGAGAATATCTTCTCTTTGCTAGCATCCAACAACTCAGCCATTGAACTCGGCTTCACGAGGGATACACCAGGTAAGCTTGAAAGCTGGTATACCTGGCCATTCTCTTTTGTCGCTCTCTCTAGGTTGTTCGTCATGATAGCTTGTAGCTTAGAGATGACATCCAAGAATGGAGAAGCAACTCCTTTAGAGATTTTCTTTGTATCCGCCAGGGCAGCTAAACCAATTTTTAGACTAGCGATTTCTTCAGCTCTCTCTTCCTTTTCATGGAGCTCAAGAGAGTGCCTATACAGAGCTTCGCCGTAGAATTGAGCAGCCTTGAGTTGCACATGTGCAACCCATTTTTCATCGAAGTGTTGGCCGAGTGGAGGAGCACTTAGCAAGGCGAATGCCTCCTCGTAGTATAGGCCAACCTATATACAACATGAACTTTAATGATTTAGGGGTTCTTCTAAATTCTAATATGTTGACATTAGAAAACTTTTAGCATTCTGTGATAATAGTATAATACATATAGGTGAATACAAGCCATACCTGCCTTGCAAACTTGGAACAAAGACCTGGTCGCTTCTCATCTCTAATAACCTTTTCAAAGTAACATTCTTGTGCTTGTGCAAGCATCAACCTTTCCAGCATTCCTGCATCAACCCAGAAAGGTTCAGAGATCTAATAGAATTTCGAAACCTTATGTGCTCGAAGCATCATTTGAAATTGAAGATCGATGTCAAATGCCTACCAAACTTCTCACTAAAAATCAAATGAGTCAAAGAATTCTAGTCTAATCATATACTACAAGATGACTGTCATGGTGTCTAATTAATTACTATGCTTATACTGGTATTTTCAATTTTCAATATTAAAATAGCATATATAATTAATAGGTAGCAACAAATGATAGCTCTAGTAAAGTTCCAAGAAACAGTACCAGCACACTCAGGTGAGAGATCCACGGTGGCACCCGCAGCTGTTGCCTTTCCTGCGACATTTTCCTTCAGATAAGCAAAAGCACCAGCCGCAGTTTGAAATGTGTGGCATGCTATCTTCAATCCATATTCAGTCGTTCGATCTGCTGCCTGTGCGATCTGAGAATAAATTGCACCCAAATTGAACAAAATTGCAGCTTTCTCAACATGGATTGAAGCAACGGAGGACTTCTTAGAGGGCTTGAAAGCATCATACCAGGTGAAGGAGCACGAGATTGTGAATCGTGGCTCGATCAAGGTTAGGGACTTGTAGTAGGACAGAAGGAGGTCACGACGTGAATCGAGGGACGACTCAGCTATGGGTTTTCTGAGGTCATAGCGCATCTTATGAACAGAGACGAGGTCATCGTTGCAATTCTGCGCATCACGTTCAGAGAAGGTATGGCGGAGCAGGTGGTAGAGGTCTAGATATGTTGTATTCTTCTCCTGAACTGTTAGCATGATGTTCATGGCTGCTAGCGAGCTAGACGTCGCCATGGATTTGAGAGGAGGGAAGTGGTTGATCAAAAAAATGAGAAAAAGAAAAATTCATGAGCAAGCAAGTGGTTGGTCAAAATTTACCTACTTTGAATCTTCTAATCCCTCTCTACTTGTTTGGTAAGAAATCTATATAATATTCTTGACTAGCTAGTTAATTATTATTAGTACAGTTGACCTGAAGTCTTCTTTAAGTAGGATATTAAAGTACTTTTTTTAGCTGTGGTTTATCCTAGCAAAATTGTTGTGACTCATGGCTCGGTGAAGATCAAATCAAATAAAAACTCATAATTACCTCGCTCGATTCTGATTTGGTTCGTCATGGACGAGTTTATATATGATTCAGCTGGACTCATTGCAAGAACAAGAGGAGGAACACATGCATGGTTCTCAGGTTTCTAGCAAAGAGGCCCCACGACTGGAGCTCACCTTGAGAATGTTAACAACAACATAGTAGACACTTTTCGCGAAGAAAAAAGCGCATTTATGACAGTACTCCGTCGCGAATAGAAAAAACAGAATAATGACAGTACTTCGTCCCGAAAAGTCACTTTTTTATTCTCGTAAAAAGTGTCTCATTCTTGTTGTTGTCATCACTTTTAAATTTTAATAGTGCTTCGGAAAAATTTGTGCGTGATCAAGAAGAGAGATTCAAGTTGTTGCATGTGGATGGCTCATGCATCGTACACAAATACTTTTGCTTATTTTGTGTTACAAAATTTATAAACCATGGCGAGAATCATACGTTGGTCTAGTTAATTGTAAAGGAAATG
Organism: Carex rostrata; assembly: GCA_964058875.1. Classification (NCBI taxonomy): domain Eukaryota; kingdom Viridiplantae; phylum Streptophyta; class Magnoliopsida; order Poales; family Cyperaceae; genus Carex; species Carex rostrata. The sequence continues at coordinate 395,060 of CAXKVT010000245.1, forward strand.
TCTGTTAGGATTGTTCTACAGGATAAAATTATCTCGGTCGATATTGATAATTTCTGGAATTAAATATCGGTAAACCTAAGTGGGTTGCATGAATAAATGGGCCTGAAATTTTTGCTCTCTGGATATGATCACATATGGATAAGTAAATATGAATAGGTGCATACTGATGGGTGCGATCAAGTGGTGCGATGAACTGGTGTCTAGTATTATAAATATATACATGCACAGTTCATTTTTCGACTGGCTATTATGTTCACACCACTTCAGAACCGAGAGAGAAATAAAGAGGAAAAGATGGAGTTATCCATTCAGTACTAGTATACTGACTGACAGTTGTTTTATACTGTTCGTGTGGATACCGGTAGAATCGTAGCTGCTGTTATTGTTGCGTACATCTGACAAGAAACCAGAGAGAAGAAGGTAACTGCTCCTACGACTGGACAAAAAAAATTGATGTAAATCTAGTGGTAAATTCTTTATCCTGGATTTAATTTACATTTGGATTATGTTTTCATGTATGAACAATTTACTGAACCGAATTGATTTGTTGCACCAATGGTATCAGTGTTACTTGTGTTGAAATTAACTCTGGATACATTCTTACTTGTTGACTGTTAATGTTATTAACGTCAGAATTAAATTAATTGAATTGATCTGTTAACGTCTACAGATCTGTTATATAATATCACTCCCTCAAGGAGCTCAAGAGATATCATCACTTAGACAAGTTATTAATTTATGTTTTTAAAGATAAATAAGAAAATATAAATTGTGAAGGATACATAATACAATTTTATTTTATTTTCTCTTTATGTTGTTCACATACTTTTATAACCCGTGTTTAATTGTGACATAAGTCATGGAATAAGCACCTTATTCTGCACTTGTGCTGCCAAACATAAATAAAGTTTAACTAATGAAGCCTCATGTTCATACTGGGCCGTAGGCATAAAAGACTCGAGATAGGCCTGCTAGCCCATTAGTCTAGCAATATAGCTTCTTTAATGTGGTTCCATCTAGTCATATGGAATACTTTGTTTTTCAAACTCTTAGACTCGAGATCGATTGTTTAGTGTTTGAGCAAAATATAACGAAACCAATGTGTTGTGTTGTGTCTTGTCGAATATCAAATTGTTTTATTTTTAAAACTTTCTTTCAGATTAAAAAAAAAAATTATCTCATGATTTCATAAATAATAGAAATAAATATTGTATATAAATAGGATAATTTTGTAAAAATAAAAAATAGTAAAACAATATTAAAATATTAAACTTTGATATTTTTATATGGTTTTAATTAGTGTTTTAAATAGCGTGCTATAGCATTTTCGGACCTTAAACACTAAGCTATGAGATAAAAGTGCGTTATTTCAGCTATGACCGCTATAGCAATGATAAGAGTTCGCTAATTATGCTACATGCTATAGTGCATGCAATGCTACATAGGCTTTTATATAAAGGTCGAACGAAAAATTAAATTTAGAGATTATTTTTTTCAAGATCCAGATTGATTTTGCATTTAAATAGAAAAATATATATAATTTATTTCATGATGCTTAGATTTTTTCTTAATAAAAAAAATATATATAGTTTATGCCATGATGCTTAGATTATTTTGAATGGAAAAAGGCAGATAGCTGGAAAAAGGCAGATAGCTTATAATATTATTAGGAGTATTTTGAAATAGCAATTTGAACTTTGTACTAATTCAATATGAATATTCTAATTCCTTAATCAATTTTGTGTCACTTATTGCTCTATGAATTAGTAGAAATATAAAATATAATATTTTAAACAAAAAAAAAACGCTAGGCAGAATAGCTTTCGCTATAGCTACGCTATTCGCAATAGTTTTTTTGCTTTTAGCCTTTCCACTATAACGCGATAATTGCTATTTAAAACCTTGATTTTGATATATAGAACGTCTTGAATTGAATTGACCCGTAAAGACAAAAACAAATTTGAGCCGTCAACATTTTTTTTTTTAGTGTCAATTACATGGCCCTTAGGCCTAATACATCATCTCCGAAACAGGAAATAAGGATAAATACGGTGCCCTCCTATCCCAGGAATATTATTAGCTAATTGGTGCCCCATTTGAATTCCCTCTTCTTCCCTGCTACAGTAGACGATTGTGACCTTATCTTTCAGAGAAACTCGCACAGCAGAGATCATATATATATACAAACCAGCCAAAACACTATCTAATAAGATACTTAAACTATAAAGTCGTAGAAGGGAGCAAATGAGGGTAGGTATATAGATCCTTCATGCTGAGACTGACTGGTACGGCCCAAGCGTGCAAGCCATCTGCCTCCTCATTAAATTTACGGGATATATGTACACACCTGTAACTGTGATTCTGTGCCAGTATGGACCATATTTGCATGACTTCCGAATGCACCCGCCAATCCACACGGATTGGAGATGGCTGAGTGGTCAAAGTGTTAAGTAGTTGTGTTGAATCCGTGAAAAAAGTGCATTCTTCAATTTGCAATGCAACTGCTGCTCTCATTCCAATTAATAATCCCAAATTCCCAATGCTTCCATATGAAAAGAAGAGAACGCCTTTGAAAACATGAAACCATATCTTACCAGCCGATGTGATTGTTTGAGGATATATGACGCACCTCCTTGATCGGGATCGCTAAATGATCCATCCACCCAACATAGAAAGGATGCATCCTGGTGGATCGGGTTAACTTGAGAGCAGAAAGGTTTTGGATAAAAATCACATGCTCTATGTTTTGAATGAGATATTGCATAGCTTGTATGGCATTTGTAGGGGTTTTGCAAAGTTTCACCATATATGTAAATCCTTAATTATATCTGTAAATAAAATCCTTATTTTTTTACTTAATTTATACAGACTACGGGAGGTTGGCTAAGTTCAAAACGTTTTTTCCAGCCTCCGGAACAAACGACTCGGTTTTTCAATTTTTAAAGTCCAAAAAGTCGATCCAAACTGTTAGATGTTCAATCAATATTAAAATGTGCTTGGAGACCAAATTTTACATTTTTTGGAAACTTTTTTACTATTTATTAAGATGGTTTGAAAATTATTGTTTTTCAATGGTGCAGAAATTTAATAAAACCAACGATTTTCAAACCATCTTAATAAATATTAAAAAAATTTCAAAAAATGTGAAATTTGGTCTTGAAGCACATTTTAATATAGATTGAACATCTAATGGTTTGGATCAACTGTTTGGACTTTAAAAATTGGAAAACCGAATCGTTTGTTCCGGAGACTAGAAAAAAAACGTTTTGAGCTTAGCCAAGCTCCAGATTACGGTATCGTAATTCGTATAAATTAAGCTTAAAAAGTTAAGAATTAAATATACATATATAATTCTGACTGCGGCCGCAGCACCCTGTATACTTTGAAAAATATATTCAATCTGATGTTTGATCGAAGTCATTATATCCGTATTCAGATAGGTAGAAAAAAAATTAATATTTTTTACTATTTTTTAGATTATTTTTACTATTTTTATAGATAGGTAGAAAATCACTTTATATTATAGAAAGTTCAAAAGTAGTGATTTTTTACCAAACCAAGAAAATAGTAACAAAATTCCAAAAGAAAAAGGAAGTTAGATATACAAATAATGGCTGCTAATTGATTAATATGTATATGTATTATAATAGTAGTTTACCTTCTTCGCAGGTGCTTTCATGGCCTCTTTCAATAAGCCTTCACTAGGAAGCCAGTGCCTTCTGACGACCATGTGCATAGTGGGGCCCGCCTCAACGAACTCCATTCTTGGTACGGCAGTGCCGGATTTCTTAAGACAAAGTGCACAATGCATCAACAGCACGGATTTTGAGGAGATAGCAGTGCAAACATACGCGTGATCCACCCCTATTAGGTTCAGGTTTTCAACCACCTGAGAAGCAATAATGAATACTTCATAAGTTGATATATATAGAAATCATCAACCACTTGACTTTATACTAAGTTAATTTGAATATTTAAAAATTTCACATGTAGATGCATCACATGTAAGATAGGCGGATTTTAACGGTTCGGATTCGTCATTTGAAATCGAATCGTGGATATTATATTATATTATATTATATATACATAAAAAAAAATCAAACCGTGGATATTTTCTTTCTTCAAACTCTATTTATAGTGCAAGCACACAAAAAAAATCGAGCGTTAAATTTTTTATGACCGGAATTAAAAATTCCGGGCCGTGAAATTTTTTCACGCGTTGGTTATTTTTAAAATTTCATTCTAAACTTGAGAAGTCGGGAGCGATCGATGCAATCAAAGAAGAAAGGCCGGGAGGCCGCTATTGGCAACATGTGGCAAGCGTACAAGGAAGAAGAGATCACACTTGGTTAGAGGTGTTCAAACGGTCCAGTTTGTTTAGTTTTCAATCGAATCGAAAAATTTCAATTCAAATGGTTCGGTTTTAATTGATCAGTTCGGTTGAATTTTTGAATTATTTCAGTTTAAATATATTAGTTCAGTTTAGATTTTTCAAAATTGATTAAACCAAACCGATCAAATTATATTGGTTCAAGTATGGTTTATATTTTTTTTGGTTCAATCATTGCTTCATTTCTTTCATTTTAGTTTAAATATTTTAGAATATCTACATATTTTGTATGGAATTGAACAACTTATGTCGAACATGTGTAATTTTCATTAATAATGACATCAATATGTTTACTTTGGTTTGAACCTTAATTACAAACCAAAATTTACTTCGATTTATTCGATTTGGCTCTTAATCGATTTGGTTCGATTCTATTTTTTAAAATTAAAAAAAAATTGATTTAATTATTCAGTTTGATTTCAATTGAATCGACCATTTGAACACCCCTACAACTGGTAAATTGGAGTTGACATCAGCAAACCTCAGACGAAGACATCGGATTCCTTCATTTCCTATCGAACGGTAACAAAGGTGGACTGTACTGTTAGGCTGAAATTAAACCTCCAGGAAATAAATATGCTGTTATTTTGATCTCAACCGTTGATCTTCTTTAAAATTTGTGCATAAAAACTTATTTTGTTAAAATTCGTACACAAAAAGTTTCAATGATTGATTGAGATTGGAATAACAACAGATTTATTTTCCATTGGAAATTAAGGTATTATAATTCCATTTCTACACGACGGACCTTTCTACCAAAAAATAAAAAAAATTGCAACTTGCGGTCAACGAGATTCCTGTTTTGTGTGCTCAAATAAATATTTTTGTTTTCCTTTCAGGTTACTAGGTCGCTATTACCTTTGTTTCAAATTGCAATATAATCATAGGGTTTATATATAAATTTGATTTGATCACCCCGCTAAAATATATGATCCCAATTTTCTCACAATAAAAAATAAATAAATTCAAAATTAAGGATTTTATTTACATATATAATTCTGATTGTGAACGCAGCACACTGTATACTTTGAAAAATAAATTCAATCTTATATTTGGTCGAAGCCGTTGAATCCGTATTGAGATTCGTACGGATAAATTATTTTAAAATCCACCTCATAATCTTAATAAGTGTACAAATTATGGAATGGGTCCGCGGTTTAGGTCGAGCTTCAAACTGAATTTAATTTTCAAATATGAAGAAGCAAATACAAAAATTGAAATGGATGTTGACTCGATTATATAATTAGGAGATCATATCAACATTTCAATAATTGAATTTTCTATTCAAGCTGTCCAATTTTGCAATTATTTTTCTTTCAAATCTCATGTCATTTCAATAAATGTATCTCTTTATTTCATTTTACTTTTTGACTTTTTATTATCAATTTAAACACCAGAAAAGAATGTAGGCCAATTCTAGGCCTCTTTTAGTAAATAAAATAATTTTATTGGGCGAGGTTACAATTAACAAACGAGGGCAGGAAAATCTCAAAATATCTTGTATAGTTTTTATGTGTAAAAAACAAACTAAACACAAAAAATGTGATACAATAATATTATTTGTTATATATGAGCATGAAATTAATGTGAGCATTCATGTGAATGGATTATAAATACTAAAAGATATCACTTAATTCTTCAATCTAAAATCTAGCACCTCACCGTTTATCTACCTAACAAAGTCGTCTTTGTGTCAATCAAATACAAAAATATAAATTTAAAATAAGATAAAGGAGTAAACTAAAAAAATCTTTATTATTTTTTAGCAATGGAAAAAGTTACATCAGTTTTGTTTCTCTACAGAATTGCTTAATTCATCTTAACTAATACTTTTTCTACTTTGTTGTGGCCCAATTGCTTCATGAACCCTGAAAATTGTAAAAAAAATATTTATTTAATTTTATCCAATTCAATTCAAAATAAATTATTTATTTAAAAATATTAATTTTATCTATCTTAACCAATGCTTTTTTCAATTAACGAGAAAAAGTGATGTACGAGATCTTGAGGTATTGTTAGGGAAAACTCGAGTTTTCAGCTCATGTGCCATTAATGTATTGAAGTTTTCTCCGCATAAATTAATATTTTTTCTCAAATTGTTTCGGTACTTATGATTTTTATTTCAAATTAAAAAATTCTCAAATATTAGAAAGGACTTTGCATAATCTATTTTGTACGTTAATAAAATTTTGAGACAAAATTATGGAATAATAACAAATGTTTTTAAGTAATTGTGAAAATGAGCTGAGAATTATATTATGCAACTTTTATGCAATTTCATCTGTAAATGTTGGTTCTTCTGAAGAAATTTATTTAAATGATGTATTCAAACAAACTTTTTTGCAAATGATGACTAAATTATGCAAAACTCGAGTTATAATTTTTGTGAGAAATTAATAAAAAAAAACTTTTAATCGTTATTTTGATAAAATTATAAAAATATATAAATTGTTTCATATGTCAAATCTTTGTGGAACGCATTGAAAGTTTACAATTCTTTTAAAAATATAATTTCCATAATGCTGCAAAGTTTCCTAATTAAAAAATGAAATAATTTTATTGCCCTTCGTATCCGTATCTGGCATTTTCTAAAGTTGTTAGTCCCAAAAATTTTACAAGTCTTAAAATATTTTTTTTTCATCAATGCCTTCAGTTCATGAGCTTCTCTTGCTATTTTTTTTATTCATGATCAGAAAATGGCATTTTTTATTCAAGATCGACTCTGTATCCAGCATTTTTTAAGTTGTTAGTTCCAAAACTTTTACAAGTCATAAAATTTTTTTTTTCATCAACACCTTCAGTTCATGAGCTTCTCTTCCGAAATTTTTATTAGTAGAAAATTAATTAAATAAATATCGATAATGAAAAATAAAATTGAGTTTTTTCAAAATATAAAAAAAACGTTATGTCTTCTGCACTTTATAGACTATAACGGTTAGATTAACTATAAATTAATTACAAACTGCGCATCTACCTGAACTGCACAAAAAAAAAATAATAACAACAAAAATATCTTGTATAGTTTTCATGTGTAAAAATCAAAATAAACAAAAAAAACTGTGATACTATAATGTTGTTTGTTATATATGAGCATGAAATTAATGTGAGGATTCCTATGAATGGATTATAAACACTAAAAAAATATCACTTAATTCTTCTATCTAAAATCTTGCACCTTACCGTCTATTTATGTAACACCGTGAAAAAAATAATAATAATAAAATTTTAAATGCAAATTGAATTAAAAGCCTAATTGTTAAATTAAATTGTATATATATATGTATATTCTTCTTTTAGTAATATCAAACAAGTGGAGGGTCTATTTTGAAAAATGTCCAAAATGCATGTAAACAATTCAACCCCCTCTCTCCCTTCGTTGCTCCCTTGTGTGTTTGCTGCCAAAAGAAAGAGAAGGAGAGATCATCTCTTCTCTCTCAAAAATCCACCAAGAAATCTTGAGAAATTGAAGAAAAAAATGGAAATTGTTGAGAATCTCTCCTTCTAGTGGCCATCTAGCTTCCCCATTGGTACTCCCTTTCTCTCCTCTCTCATCAAAAATCTGAATTTTATCTCCATTGCTAGGGTTTTGCTCAAATCTGAAATGTTTGTATAAATGATGAGTAATCTATCTCCATTATGCTTCTAGGTTGTTAATTTAGTGATTCTATTCTCAATTCTATCTTAATCTTGATTTTCTATCTAGGGTTTGGTTCAAATCCGAAAATTAGAGAAATATTTTGATTTGTCTAGTCTAATCCAACAAACAAAGGTGTTGATTGGTAAGTTCTTCTCTCACTCTCTTAAAATCTGAAATTATTTTGATTATGATTGATTTAGGGTTTGTGTAGTTGGGAAAATTGATAAATCTGAATTTTTATGTGACATTATCGATTTATGCAATGTTCTTGACTTCATGAAGTTAATTAGTGTTGTTGTGCTTGATTCAAACCGGCCCTCGCAAATTTTATAGTTACTACTAAGGCTTAAGTGTTTTGATCAGTTGAAACTCTCGTGTTAAATTAAGTTTGCCTATTGAAATTTAAAATGGATTGAATCAGTTTTGATGACCTCTTCTCTCAACCTACGTATGTCATTGATTAATTAAATTTCCTTTGCTTGAATGACTTGTCAACAATTGCTTGATTTTCCTTCTAAAATTCTGAATTAGTCATGATTACCCTTGAATGGTTGATTAACCTATTTATACAACTTTGAATAACCAAAATTACCCTCCTCTCTATGCTGGTATTGATTTCCAGTTTAATAGTATTCCGTTTCAGCATTTTCTGGTATACTGGTATGCTATTCTGAGTTGCCCAAGGTCATTTCTGTAATTTTTCAGCATTCTGCATAGTTTTGCGTTATTCTGCAACATTTCAGGGTCTGTTCTGTAAATTTCCAGTATTCTGAACAGCTCTAGGTCAATTCTGGTAAATGACAGAGTTTGTAGTGTAAAAATTCGGGTCTGACAAGGTTTAGGGACTGATTGGTGACAGAAAATAAAATTGTTTAGAAAACAGTCCCTGGCTAGGGACCTCTTTGTAACAGGATGTAAAAAGTTGTAGGATAAGTCTTGTCTAATGGGAATTTCATAGAAATACTAGTTGCAAAATGTATTAAACTTAAGTAATGTTTTCAAAATAAATTTGAATAGAAGAAATTATTATTTTGAAGTTAATTTAATAATTTGTGAGCACAGATAGCTACTCAAGAATAAATAAATAGGAGACCAAGTTGGTATAAGTTGATCTCTTTTCTTTGCTCCCTCTTTTGTGCATGTTGTTGTTCAATTGAAATTCTAAAATGTGAACTTTGCATATTCTATGATGTCCAACGTATTGAATCAAAATAGCAAGTGTTGATGAACAAACTTGATTTACCATTAAATTCGTGACTGCACAGTGGGCAGATTTTTAGACTGATTAAGGAGCTGATTTGAATGGGCAATTCTAAATCATTCTGGACAAATGAAGAGTCTATTTGATGCGTCTCGGAGTCTAGTTTCTAGCGGTTCAAGTTTCAAGTTGTTTGGAGTTTCCTATAAAGAGTTATTGCAATTTTAGTAACCAAGTGTCAGAATTTAGGGCTGCTGTCTATAATTCTGTTTTCATTTATTTTGTGTTCTTGTTTACTCTTTCTCAAATAGCGCTCTCTATTTTTAACACCAAGAAGGTGGATACAAAGTTATATGGATTATGTTAAGGAAAGTATATAGAAAATAATATCACTCAAGTAAGCATATCAATCGTCGAACAAATATTGAATTAAGTATATATGTTAATATAGGTGTAGGCTTGGTTGAGCAAGATTTTGCGGGATCTTTCGAGACGTCCGAACCATAAGTGCGAGATACGCTCTTCATAATCAGGTGCGGGGGTTCACGGGATCTGTTTTGATTTGTATTTCTTTGAACTAAATAACTGTGCATATATATATATATATATATATATATATATATAGGGTCTGTCTAAATTGCTGCTGGTAGCATTTCGGCAGAGGTGCTGCCGGGGCTATATTTAGCCGTGTGATGTCCAAACAATAAATCCAAACCGTTAGATGTTTAATCTATATTATAATCTACTTGGAGACCAAATTTTACATTTTTTTGAATTTTTTTACTATATATTAAGCTGGTTTGAAAACCGCTGATTTCAGTAAATTTCTGCAGCATTGAAATCAGCAGTTTTCAAACCAGCTTAATATATAGTAAAAAAATTCCAAAAAATGTAAAATTTGGTCTCCAAGTAGATTATAATATAGATTAAACATCTAACGGTTTAGATTTGTTGTTTGAACATCAAAAAATAGAAAAAACAGTGGCAGCACCGCCGGCAGAAATGCTGCCGGCAGCAAATTAGCCACAGCCTATATATATATATCTATTGGATTTCTAATTGAACCATTGTGCATACTAACATGTTGAATCTCTGCTTGAAAGCATTATTCGCCGCATTGCATGAGGAAAAGTAATAGTATAATTGGATTGATATGATTGTGATGATCTAGCATGTTGGTATGGTTTTATCGATTTCTGTTCTATCGTTTCTGATAATTGAATGGAACCACAGTACTTAATTGAATTGAATTGAATGAATGAATTGTAATTGCAAAGTCTAGAGTCGACGCTAGACTTTGATTCAGGACCCATATGCGCATACGGAGAATGACCCTAATTGACCCAGTACCGGTTGGGTGAGGGAAATTGAATTGTGATTGTAGGAGTAGTGAAACTGTGGTAAATTGAATGTTTATTTGGTCACTCTTTGATAAGAGTGATGATCCGTTGCATAATCACGAGATATGCGACCATAAATCGGAATTGATGAATTGATATGAATGTACGACTATAAACCAGAGAATAGAATGGTTAAGCCCGATACGATAAATAGTTGATATCTATCATTTATAACCGGACTTGGTAAGTTATCAGTTAAGCCCAGAAAATTCTGAGACTTTCTCGATTGCTTTTGAATGTGATATGAGTTGGATTTCATTTGATTCTATTCTTGGTGCATGTGCATTCATTATTATTGCATAATTGAATTGATACTCAAATGCGGTGTGTGTTTAGTTCTGGTAATGGATTTCTTACAAATCCAGTAGCCCTAATTAAATTCCGCACTGAGAAAACGGATGACAAGTTTTCTCACCCCCCCCATCCCCCTCGGGGAATTTTATTTGATTGAATGTGTTTCAGGTAAACGCGAGTAAAAGGGACTCGAGCTCGACAAGTGAGGCATAATCCGGATAGATTTAGGGTATGCCAACTCAATGTGTCCATTTTGGTGTTTGATTAAACCATCGCATGGTATTTTGTTGTATAGCCTCTTATCGGACCATGTCATGTTGATTGTAACCCTAAATACGACCTAAATATACATACTTTATGTTAATATAGATTATTATGTTTTAAATGGGTATTATATGTTTGTGAGTATATGTCGAAAATATATAAATCATATTTGTATAAATATGATTTTTGACTACTTAAATGGTAAGTTAGATTGGTTGTAAACCGTTATTATGTTAGGTTTACATCGTACTTGCCTTGTGAGTATATAGGAGACTATATATTCATGGCGGGACTGCACGACCCCATGTTTCGGGGTGTGACAATTTACCTAACAAAGTCGCCTATGTATCAATCAAACACAAAAATATAAATTTAAAATAAGATAATGGAGTAGACTAAAAAAAAAATTATTAATTTTTAGCAACCGAAAATTATATCGGTTTTGTTTCTTTATTATAAAATTGCTTAATCCATCTTAACAAAAAACCTTTTCTACTTTGTTGCAGCCCAATTGCTCCATAAACATTGAAAATTGTAACAAAGTTAGTTATTTAAATATATCCAATTCATTTCAAAATAAATTATTTATTTAAAAATATTAATTTATTTGTCTTAACCAATGCCTTTTCCAATTAATTAGATAAAATGATTTTGAGATCTTGAGGTATTGGTAGGGAAAACTCGAGTTTCAGCTAATGTGCCATCAATGTATTGAAATTTTCTCCGCATAAATTAATATTTTTCTCAAATTGTTTCGGTATTGATGATTTTTATTTCAAATTAAAAAAATTTCAAATATAGAAAACATTTTGCAGAATCTATTTTGTACATTAATAAAATTTTGAGACAAAATTGTGTAATAATAATGAATGTTTTTAAGTAGGGAGCATCTAGCTATCCCCCCGTAACAATCCCCCATTTCATCCCCCAGTCATTAACTACTTCAATAACTACTAACTACCTAGGGGGACCACTTACTATTTGTGGACCACATAATATTTGAAAGATTTTACAACTGGCGCGCGCAAGTATTCATCTATAATGCATCAAGTATTCATCTATAACACATCAAGTATTCATACCTAATATATCAAGTATTTAAAAAAAAACTGGACACGTTTTTAGAGGTGGGATTTTTTTTGTTCGTTCAATCTAATCAATATTTCTGACGATCGGTGAGGAATTTTGCAAATCTAAAACCACGAATATTTTTGACATAATTTTATCTTTAAAATAAGATCCATGATGATATACTTTCGAGTTGTCCGTTGTACAAGTATTCATTCTTATCGAGAAAATATTCATCATCGTCGTGCAAGTGCAAATATAGAAACTGGACACATCACTCATCCATCTTTTACACGTTTTTAGAGGTGGTTTTTTTTTCTCCGTTCAATATAACCAATATTTCTGACGATCTATGAGGAATTTTGCAATTCTAAAACCACGAACGTTTTCTACACAATTTTATCTTTCAAATGAGATCCATGATGACATACTTTCGAGTTGTCCGTTGCACAAGTATTCATCTCTTATCGAGAAAGTATTAATTCTCATCGTGTAAGTGTAAATATAAAAACTGGACACATCACTCATCCATTTTTTACATGTTTTTAGAGGTGGGTTTTTTTTTTCTCCGTTCAATCTAACCAATATTTCTGACGATCTGGGAAGAATTTTGCAAATCTAAAACCACGAACGTTTTCTACACAATTTTATCTTTCAAATGAGATCCATGATGACATACTTTCGAGTTGTCTGTTGCACAAGTATTAATATCTTGTCACGCAAGTATTCATTTATACACATTGAAGTATTCATATCTAAGACATCAAGTATTCATTTATATATCTCTATTTTTTTCAAAATTTGTTTTTATGTTATTTATTTAATACGCAGTGGCCTAATTCACCATTAATAAAGCTTTGTTCTTTGCAAAACTCGCTACTTCATGAGGAAGGGGAACATAAACATGAAAAAGATTAATTGCATATACATATACAAAATTATTTTGATACGATCGACAGTGACGGATCTGACTCAGTAGAGACGTGCTTTAGTATTCATTCAAACACATTGAAGTATTCATTCATACACGTTGAAGTATTTATTCCTGGCAGAGGCGTGCTTGATTGGGATGGAGTGACGGATGATCTCCGGCAGAACGTTCGCTAGAGCAAGAGCAGCAGACATAGATGGAAAAAATCGATGCGAAAGTGTAAGAGGGAGGGAGCTTATTGTATTTATCATTTCGAGGTGGGAGAGAGAGGGGAGCTTATCAATGGAAAAACGGAGGTGGAGGAGGAGGTGGGATGCGAAGGTGGGAGAGAGAGGTAGAGGCGGAGGTGAGGTGAGGTGAGGTGAGGTGAAGGTGAGAGAGGGAGGTGGGAGGCAGAGGTGGGAGAGGGAGGCGGAGGTGGAGGTGGGAGAAGAAGATGAAGGTGAAAGAGGAAAATAGAGGTGGAAGAGAAAGGGAGAAAGATGAAAGAAATAAAGGTTGTTAGAAATAGTAATTATAGTTATAGTTAAAATAGAAAGTTAGTTGGGGGATGAAATGGGGGATGGATAGGTGGGGGATATTATAATTACCCTTTTAAGTAATTGTGGAAATGAGCTGAGAATTATATTATGCGACTGTTATGCAATTTCATCCGTAAATGTTGGTTCTTCTGAAGAAATTCATTTAAATGATGTATTCAAACAAACTTATTTTTGCAAATGATTACTAAATTATGCAAAACTCGAGTTATAATTTTGTGAGAAATTAACAAAAAAAAACTTTTAATCATTATTTTGATAAAATTATAAAAATATATGCATTGTTTCATATGTCAAATCTTTGTGGAACGTATTGAAAGTTTACAATTTTTTTAAAAATATATTTTTCATAATGCTGCAAAGTTTCCTCATTAAAAAAAGAAATAATTTTATTACCCTTCGTTTTCTGAATTTTATAACTTTTATTATACTGGCATGTTTATTTACAAATAATAAAGTAGGAGGAAATTAAAAGAAATAAAAAACCGACTCTGTATCCGGCATTTTTTTAAGTTGTTAGTCCCAAAAATTTTACAAGTCATAAAATATTTTTTTTTTCATCAATGCCTTCAGCTCATGAGCTTCTCTTGCTAATTGTTTTTCTTCATGGCCAGAAAATGGCATTTGTCTGTGTGCCTCTTGATGAAGTATTATTTTTTAGATTTTCTGTGGCACTGGTTTTATGTGCACAACCAACCGATCACTGATATCGTTGTATTTAAGCTTTGTAGTAGAGATGCTAAGTTAATTCATTTTGCATCATTTTTTACTGTTTGATTTTATGTTAAATTAATTCAAAATTTTAAATTTTGCATAAAAATATATCATTCGTAAAATAAATTAGTTTGAACAGTTTGAATTTCTTAATTATTAATTTAATATCGATATGATTAATTTTAAAATAAATTCACCAAAAATATTATGAGCTTAAAGGATACTCTAGTTTTACTCAAATAAATGTATCTCTTTATTTTATTTTACTTTTGAGCTTTTTTATTACTAATTTAAACACCGGAAAAAAAGAATGTAGGCCAATTAATCTAGGCCTCTCTTAGTAAATAAAATAATTTTATTAGGGGAGGTTATAATTGATGGACGAGGGCAGGGAAATATCAAAATATCTTGTATTTCTTTTCATGTGTAAAAATCAAACTAAACACAAAAAATGTGATACTATGATATTATTTGTTATATATGTGCATGAAATTAATGTGAGAACTCATGTGAATGGGTGATAAACATTAACAAATATTACTCAATTCTCACTCTATAAACTAACACCTCACCGTCTATCTACCTAGCTAGGTTGTATATATGTCAATCAAACACAAAAGTATAAATTCAAAATAAGATAATGGAGAAAACTAAAAAAACATAATTATTTTTGGGGAACGAAGAAGAGTTATATCAATTTTGTTTTCTAAAGAGTCAACGTGAAATTTTCCCTTAAATTCAATACCAGAATTTTATATGAAAGATACTTGATAGTTAAAAGTAAGTTATTAATGTTGTATGGTTGATTCAGGTCGATAAATAAACACAAATGAAAGACGTAATTTTGTAATTTATATTATATTTACGAGTTTTTGATGGTTTTACAATCGCTAACAAGGTTTTAATTAATTAAAAATATATTGTAAATGAAATCAAAATTACAATTTTAAAATAGACTTTTATCATATTATTTCCAACGTTTTTTTTCTCCTATATTTTTGTATTTTTTTTTTTTGTAATTAACATCCTCTCTCCTTCTTGTGTGCTCAAATAAAATTTTTCATTGTTGTTCGACGTTACTTGGTCGCTCTTAAGTTTGATCTTGCGTTTCAAATTACAATCTTAGGGTTTATATTTTTTTGATGTGATCACTCGGCTAAAATATTTGAATTAAATAATAATCCCAATTTTTCCCCAATTAAAAAAATTAAATTCGAAATTAATTAAGAATTTTATTTACATACATAATTCTGACTGCAACTGGTTCACCGTGTACTTTGAAAAATATATTCGATCTGATGTTTGATCGAAGTCGTTAGATCCGCATTAAGATTCATATAGATAATTTATTTTAAAATCCGCCCCATAAATCTAAATAAGCGTACAAATTATGGAATGGATCGGACGGTTCTGATCGAGTATCGAATCGAATTTGTTTCTCAAAGCTGAAGAAGCAAATACAAAATTGAAATATGTTGAGTTGTTGACTCGATTATATAATTAAGAGATCATGTCAACATTTTATTAATTGAATTTTCTATTCAAGCCGCCCTTTTTTGCAAATTTTTTATTTCAAATGTCATGTCCCCAAAACAACCTAATTTAATCCAAACAAGTGATCTCATTGCTAACATGTCACTTATATTTATTTTTCAAAGGGTTCATGAAATTAACTCGGCAAAATAAAAGATATGCAAGATAAATCTTTATTTTTTTCACTAGGACTTTGTAACAAAAAAGAAATATGACCAATAATTAGAATTTTGTAAAAAAAAAAATCATTTCAGGTAATTTTTTTTTAATTAATTTTAATTTATGTTTATCACTGAAATTCATTTTACTTTTAATTCATGAGATTCATTAACTATTTTAATTTTTAGCATACTTATAAATTATTCTTTTTATTTATAATCACTAGTTATAAATTAAATGTAAATGTTAATGAGAAGGCTTCAAAAGCCTATATTTTTGTGTCTCCATTATGACTTTATTTTTAAAATTACAATAACTTAAAATTTTAAATTTAGATTAAAACAACTAGATATAATCTAAATTATTTTCTCTATGCACACGTAAAATATCATTACATTTCAATTCTTTTATTAGTATCAAGAGTTTAAAAATTACAAAAAACGTGGATTATGAACGTTGATTTTCAACTTATTAATTCATATAAAATTGAAATTAAAAAATGATAATTTTTATTGTGCATGTAGTTACATCTAATATCTAATAATTTTAATTTGATATATACATTTTTAACTTTTATTATTAAATATTTAAAAAAGTGAAAACACAACGAAGAGGCAAAAAAATAATGATATTTCAACCTTCTTCAACCTTTTCAAAGGCTGCGAAGTTATGAGAGAGAGTTTTGTGAAGGAAAATTGAACTCTCAATCTTTAAATAATGAATAATCTTAGGACTTTTTTCCTAACCAACTGTGCTACTTTTCTTTTCTCGAATCCTTTTCAATGTTAATATAATATTTTAATCTTATTGTTATTAAATAAGAGGAGGCATCCAATTATACCTTTTTTGGTAACATTTTTTTTTTGAATTTTTTTACTATCTATTAAGTATTTAACAAAATCGTTATATTCAGACTATTGAATTTTTGTATCCATCTTAATAAATAATAAAAAAATTAACAAAAATGTAAAATTTTGATCTGCAAGTACATTTTAATATATCTATCATGTTTAACTGTTTGAACTTTAAAAATATATAGTATAATCCGGTATCACCAAAAAAAAATGTAATTAAATTCCTCATTAAATAATCATACTAAATTTGATCTGTTACAGTTCGGATCGACTAGACGGGTCACATAAGTGGGCCGTAAATATTTACTCGGATTGTATCTGTCTTCTTCTCCAAGACAAAAAATAAAAAATAAAAAATAAAAAAAATTCTACCGGGGGTAAAGTTTTTAATAGAGTAGTTTCGACTTCATGCAGTGCACGAACTATAGAATGATAATAGCACTGCATATGGTCCCTGCGTTGTATGAAGCCAAAACTAGTTTGTTAAATTCTTTACCCCTTACCCACGCCATTAAATACTTCAAAAATCCGGTCCCACGTGTCAGAGTGATTGCTAAATGAATTTTAATTTTCTAATAAAACGGGGCGTTCAACTCAAAAGTCGCTCACGGCTCTTATGGCTTTATAAAAGCTCTTCTTCAATCTTTCATTCTCGCAAAATTCTCTCTTCTCATTTTCTTCTCTTTTCAATTTATAAAAGCTCTCTCTTTTTGGCTCTAATCTAACAACACCATGGGTAATGAATCAGTTTTCAAAGCCTTTTCATTAATCAAAATGTACCTACACTTCTTTTATGTATTTATGTATCTGTCTCTGATTTTTCTTTTGCTCTTTGTTTTCTGTTTTGTTTCCTCTGTACAGGCAAGATCAAGATTGGAATCAATGGTATACAATTATTTTTTTTTGGGTTTTTTTCTTTTTTCTGTTGCATTAGTTGTCTTATGTAATTACAATTTTTTTTAGAGAAAATGATAAATTGGGATTTATTGATTGGAATAGGTTTCGGTAGAATCGGCCGTTTGGTTGCCAGGGTTGCTCTTCAGAGTGAAGATGTCGAGCTAGTGGCGATCAATGATCCATTCATCACCACTGATTACATGGTAACACACAAATTAAATGTACCTTTTACCAGTAATTTAGTATTATCAACCATGATACCAGTACATTTTATGATCTGATACTGTTACAGTACATTATAATACCAATGCTGGTATAATATCAGGTATCCAATTCCTTAATCAATCTCAACATGGTAATTAGTTTAACTATATATGATTGATATTTGTAACATATTTTTGTTTCAAATGCACCAAAACTTGTAAGATTTAGAAAAGTTTTAATGGGTGGATCTAACACATTATTTTACATGGTAACACAAATTAATGTACCTTCTATTAATATTTTAGTATTATCAACCATGATACCAGTACATTTCATGATCTGATACTGGTACAGTACATTAATACCAATGCTGGTACAGTATCAAGATCTGGAATTGCAATTATTGAGTCCTGTTTGTTTCAAATGAACCAAAACTTGTATGATTTAGAAAAGTTTAACGGGTGGATTTAACCCATTATTTTCTGAAATGTAGACATACATGTTCAAATACGACACAGTGCACGGATATTGGAAACACAGTGAAATCACTGTCAAGGATTCGAAGACTCTTGCCTTCGGCGACAAAGAAGTTACTGTCTTCGGCAACAGGTACCTTATCAAATTGCAACTATTTTATTATATCAACCTCAAATCAAACCTCAAATCAAACAATAAATGAATAAACAAATAAAATGGATAAAAAAGAATAAATAAACTATGTATAGCGTGGATTGGTCGGTCCTATGGATCATTATTTTCGTTTTCCAAGTTCAATTAGTCGATCTGAACCATTCAACATGATCACCATATGAAAATGTACCTGCAGATCAAATTTTAATTTTTATAATTTTTTTACTTTTTTTTTGGATAGGTCGAAATCACTTGATCTAAAAATTCTAGACGATTAAAAAGTAGTGATTTTCTACCTATCTAAGAAATAGTAAAAAAAATCTAAAAAAATGTAAAATTTAGACTTGAAGTACATTATTATATAGAGATCATGTTGAAGATCGACTATTTGAACTTTGAAACTTGTTACTATGGAATTTAATGACATGATAAAGTTTCATTTAACTCATTTAGAAGAGGATAAATATGTTGAGTTAGCTCTATTTGATTGTTTCTTTTATAATTAATAATTGGATATTTTTTTAAAACTGATAGAAATCCAGAGGAGATCCCATGGGGAGAGGCCGGAGCCGAGTATGTCGTGGAGTCAACCGGTGTTTTCACTGACAAGGACAAGGCTGCCGCTCACTTGAAGGTATTTCTTTTGTTAGCGTTAAAATGATAGTAAAAGTAAAACAAATGAAGAACCATCTCTTATTTTGAGATGTTTTGATATTTGGATTCTGTAAATGGTACCAGCTTACTGGTACCAAAAAAACATAAACTGATTTATTTGGTAATTACAGGGTGGAGCAAAGAAGGTGATCATCTCTGCTCCGAGCAAGGATGCACCAATGTTTGTTGTTGGTGTTAATGAGACCGAGTACAAACCCGACATTGACATCGTCTCGAATGCCAGCTGCACCACCAACTGCCTTGCTCCTCTTGCCAAGGTACATTTTACAAAATTGCCCCTCAATTTGTTTTTTTTTTTTTTTTTCCATTTTCACAAAGGTATTATATATTTCATTGATGATGATGATATATGTTGTGCCAGGTTGTTAATGACAAGTTCGGAATCATTGAGGGCTTGATGACCACAGTGCACTCAATCACTGGTGAGGAATATTAATTTTTATTATTAGCATGGTTGATGTTGTTTACTGATGTAAAATAAATAATAAGCATTTTCTGGTTTGGAATTACTGGTATATACAAGTTATTTATAACATAGAAATTGATGTGAAAGTGCAAGAATTAGCAAACAACATTGATTTATTTTACCAATTCACAAATCCATCTTTTGCCTATATATAACATTATTTTTAAATTGCACAACTTATCTACACAATGTTTTTGCATTTTTTTTTTCACTAATTTTTAAAATAAACCTTTTTTTTCCAACATTTCAGCCACCCAAAAGACAGTTGACGGACCCTCAAGCAAGGACTGGAGAGGTGGCCGTGCTGCCAGTTTCAACATCATCCCGAGCAGCACCGGTGCTGCCAAGGTTATTAAAAAAATTTCAAACAAACATACTCAAAGAAAATTTAATTTTAATAGATTTGCATTGAAATAACCTTATAATAATTGATAAATGTGCAGGCTGTAGGGAAGGTGCTCCCTGCTCTAAACGGCAAACTCACCGGGATGTCATTCCGTGTCCCCACCGTGGATGTGTCGGTGGTTGATCTCACTGTCAGGATCGAGAAAGCTGCCACCTATGACGAGATCAAGGCTGCCATCAAGTAAGTTGATCCCATTCAAATAATACCACATATTTGTCAATTTAAAATTATCAAATTCTTTCAAGAACTCTACAATAGATGTGAATATTATTTGATAAATGGAGTGTTCGATTTTTCAAAATCACATTATGATACTTGCTATTTAGTACATGTTGAAATTTTATATACTTTTGAGCATTCAATTGAGTACCCAGCAATACCTTTGGACTCATATCTCTGTTTTTAAATTCTAAATAGTCAATTTGAACTGTTCAACATTCTCTTTATATGAAAATGTACGTGTAGACCAAATTTTACATTTTTTTTGAATTATTTTAGATAGGTAGAAAATCATTTAATTTGAAAATTCTAAACCATCCAAAAATAGTGATTTTACCTATCTAAACAAATAGTAAAAAAATTCTAAAAAAATGTAAAATGGCTCAGATCAACTATTTAAACTTTAAAAATTAGAGATATGGTTTCATAGCATGAGTCGATCTGTAATATGCATATCACCATAGCCTCACTCTTTTTTTTTGTGACATATAACAATAATAAATTATTCCTTAAATAAATATATTACAGGGCAGAAGCTGAGGGTAGCATGAAAGGAATTTTGGGATATGTTGATGAGGATTTGGTTTCTACTGACTTCCTTGGAGACAGCAGGTACTATAAAAACTGTGGAATGCATCAATTTTTCTTGTTTGCTTAAGTTATGACTTATGAGTACTGGCATTAATTTTTTAACCAATTGTGGAAAACAAAATTAGAGATGGTATCAGGAGTGAGAAAATTAAATTTTGCGCACATGTTCTTCTGTAAAAAAAAATATTTTTAAATGTTTCAAATCTGTTTCTTCAATTGGGACTTTTTTTTTGAAAGACTTCAATTGGGACTTTGAACTGTTATTCTGTTATTTCTTTGGCAGGTCAAGCATTTTTGATGCAAAGGCAGGAATTGCTTTGAATGGTAACTTTGTCAAGCTTGTCTCCTGGTATGACAATGAATGGGGCTACAGGTACATCTCTCTCTCTTCATGTCAACAACACTCCCTCCCTAAAAAAAAATTAGAGAATTCACTCTGAGTGATGATACAGTACTATGCATAGTGTATATTGGTCTGTTTTATAGATTGATATAATTGTTTTTAAAGTCCAAACAGTTGATCTGATTTGTTCAACATGATTTCCATATAAAAATGTACTTGAAGATCAAGACTACAGAGTACATCAGACCTATTTTAGGTTTGATGGGCTCCAGGACCATTCGATCTATTTTAAGATTCGTACGCATTCACATCAAATTTTGTGCACATGGATCTTAAAGCGGATCGGACTGTCCTGAAGCCCATCGGACCAACTCCATTCTCGTAGATCAAATTTTACATTTTTAAAAAAAAATATATTCTTTTAGATAGATAGAAAATCGCTACTTTTAAATGGTCTATTATTTGGATCAAGTGATTTTCTACCTATCTTAAAGCAGATAAGTACATTTTCATATAGAAATCATGTTTAACGGTATGAATTGACTGTCTGATTGTTAAAAATGAAAATATAGATTTATATGCATATTACCATACGAGGCTCATTCACTTTTTATATCTCAAAATTGATTGTTTTCTTTATGTTCTAATTTTTTACAGCAACCGTGTTGTTGACTTGGTGCGCCACATGCACAAAATTGCATAAAAGAGCTCCATATTTGCCTTCTATTGATTCCCCAATTTCTGCAGCTGTTGTCTGATTTTGTCAGAAAATAAATCTGTGACCATTTTGTTTTTTGAGAACTTGTTATATATGTATATTTTTTTTTTCATTTTCTGGGATGGTGCATACTATTGCCACCCCTTTTTGTTTAATTTTTCTCTAGATGGAAATAATATATTTGTTTTTCTATTCTCATAGTAAGAACTGTTTATTTTTTTTTTCTCTTTAATATTCTTGGAAATAATGCTTTGAAATTTGAATCAATTTTAGATTCAATTTATAAAGTTTTGAAAGGATCCGTATATGAATTTACTAATTGAATGTATCAGGGTTCAAAATGATATATGGTTGTCAATTTTGATTCAATTTATTCATATAGCGCTTTCAGTTTTATTTTTAAATCACTTATATTCCTCAAATTTTACTTATATTAAGTACAATTAACATTTTTATTGAAAGATAATGATTTAAATTTTAAAATGAATTGACATAATTTTTCTTCTCCTTTATTTGCAACTAATTTCGTTTAATTATTTTTAATTCTTAAATGAAATTAGTTTCCAATAAAAAAAAACAATTAGATGAGATCATAAAGTAATTTAAAAAAAAGATAACATTTAAAAAAAGTTAAGATAAATTTGTTTAGTTCAGGCAAAGAAAGATAATCATATCAAATCTACTTATGCCACACATAAACTATATGTTTGGTGAGGAGGGATTAACTTACAACATTTGTAAGTTACAATATTTTATAACAATTTGGTTTTGCAATTTTAAAAATTCAAACAGTCGATTCAAACCATTTAACATGAAATATATATTAAAATGTGCTTGGAGATAAAATTTTACATTTTTTTTTCTATTTATTAAGTATTTTACAAAACTACTTTTTTTAGACATTCTAGACTACTAAAAAATAACAATTTTGTAAAATACTTAAATAGTAAAAAAAAAAATTAAAATTTTATCTCCAATCACATTTTAATATGTATATCATGTTAAATGGTTTGGATCGACTCTTTGAACTTTTAGAATAGCAAAACCGAATTATTGTAAGTAAGATGTTTCGCAAAAACTATGTTGTAAGTGAATCCCTCCTCATGTTTGATATATTATTAGGGTTTTTTTGGAAAAAAAAAATAATAAGGATCGAGTTTTTATTTGTTGATTTGAATAACGAAAAAAGTTCATGTTTTGAACTAAAACCTGTTTTACAAAATCATTTAAGAAAAGTACCAATGTATTAAGTCGCCAAATTTGAAGGAAAACAAAAAAGGGTTGAAAACGAACATGAAAAAGAGGTCAAAAGAAGACAATGAATTGTAAAACTCTTCATAATTCATCTTGGCAGATTAATTTATGAGGAGGGTTCAAATGCCTCCATGTTTTTGTGCCTCCATCATGTCTCCATTTCTCTCCATCATTTTCAAAATTCAAACAGTCGATCCGAACCGCTCAATCTAACCTCCATACTAAAATATGTTTGGAGACCAAATTTTATATTTTTAGGAATTTTTTTACTATTTTTTTAGATAGGTACAAAATCAGTAAATCTGAACCATCTAAAAATAGTATTTTTGTACCTATCTAAAAAAATAGTAAAAAAATTCCTAAAAATATAAAATTTGGTCACCAAACATATTTTAGTATGGAGGTTAAGTTGAGCGGTTCGGATCGACTGTTTGAACTTTGAAAATGATGGAGAGAGATGGAGACATGATGGAGGCACAAAAATATGGAGGCATTTGAATCCTCCTCTTAATTTATACCTAGTTATGCAAATTTAATTGTGAATGTATTTTCGATATACTTATTGTTTTTTTTTGTAGATCGATGACATATATTAAATATCATGTGATATGTAAAACTACAATACAATTTTCATACAATATGTAATCAATTTTTTTTTTTTATATAGTTTTAGATTTTTCTTCCATGTCTGTAATTTTTTCACATAAAAAACAACAATAATTTCATATAATTTTTTTTTCAGGTTGTCTAATAATATTATATGCCTTTTTTCTGAGGAGGTACATCAAAGTTAGCTTTAATTATTTGCCCTTTCTTTTAAATTTAAATTATTAGCAAAAAACCGCGCATAGAAACCAAGGTGCGCTTGTGGCAGCTTGCCGCAGAATAGCATCTGAGTCAAGCTTCCAGACAGCAGAGAAAAATTTCCAAAACCTTAATCCAAGGTTTCAGTTTATCAAAACCAAAAACCAAAACAAAAATCAAAACCAGAGACCGTTTCCTTTGACTTGTCTTTGATTCAAGGAATCTCTCTTTGGATCCTGTCCTTTGGTCCGCACAACAAATTGAATTTTTAAAGACATATTTGATCGTCTGAATTTTCTTTTATCTGTAACACTTAAAAAAAAGTTGAAGTTATATCATTAAAATAGAAATATTTTCATTTGAGATTAAGAAAATGTTGATTGGTGGAACAGTTTAAGGAAACCATGTTTCAGTTCAACCATTTGGTCAGTTTCTAACAAAAATGTTGCTTGGTGGAAAACTTTTAATGGCAGATAATATTTTTTTTTGTTACTTTTAATTCAGTAAATATATTAGCAATATCTGAAGTAATAGATTAAGAAAGAAATTTGAGTATTTTTTTAAGAATTGTTTTTCTCAACTGTATTTTTATTAACACCAACCATCATTCTAGAACAACATTGGCACAAATTATTATTGAGACCAGAGCGTTTATTTTATAATTAGAAAATTGACTTCAATAGAAACTAGAACTTATAAAACAATGGTGGAAATGAAATTGATAGTGATATTATTGTTTGGTGTTATTAAAACTGTATAAATATTTGAGAATTATTATTTGATCTAATAGTTAAGATAATATTTTCCGTATAAAAGATCGCATGTCCGAAATTCAGCTGGAGAATTTAAAGTGGATTTTTAAGTCGAAAAGTTTGATCTCCATCTTTGCTTCAAAAAATTACATAAATATTAAAAAAAAACAATGAAAATTCAAACTATTGTGTGTTGTTTTGAAAAAAAATTATATCAAAGAATTAGATGGAAGTATAATTTTGTAAAGCTAGTGGTGATCAAATTCTTTCAGAATTGGATAATTTTAAAAAGTTAGATTTCTGGAATTAAAATTATATTTCGGTACTCTTACTGAAAACTTTTCATCTTTTATTCAATAATAATAATAATAGTAAAAGTTATCTAATCTGAAAATTATGGTCAACAAGATGTTCTTTTGCTCAATTTTGTATTTATAATTATTAACTCAAAAGTAAGATGAATTTTATTTTCACAATAGAATATTAAAATACTAGTCCAATTAAATATATTTTTTCAAACAATGTTGGTAAAATACTTTAATGCCATTTGAATTATTCCTATCAATCCTTAACAATAATTAAGTGTTCCACCATACTAGTTCCTTCCTACATCCTTTTGTATTTTTTTCCCACAATTTTTTGCAAATTAATTTTGGAATTCCATGCATAAGGTAGTAATTAAGAATTATATATCCAACAAAATATAATTAGTAATCAAATCAGGAGGTTAGGTGCAAGGTATAGGAAACCCTATTCAATTTTTTAAAAATAAAAAATAAGTCAGATTCAGTAGTAGAATCAAATTAAATTCTTTAAAACATTTTAACAAAAAGTCGCCCATGGATCTCTTTCTCTCTCTATAATTCTTTATAAAAACCCTTCTTCAACCCTCTATTCTTCACAAGTCATAAGCCTCTATACTTTTTCTGATCAACAAATTAAGCATATATTTCTCTCTAATTCAAGACCACCATGGGTAATTAGTATTTTAATCAATCTATTAAATGCCAAAATTCTACTATATATTTAACTATTTTGTATTTCTCTTTCTAATTTTCACTAAATTTGTTCTTCCTCCTCTGATACAGGCAAGATCAAGATCGGCATTAATGGTATGTAAAATATATTTCTTGTTTAGAGTTTGCTCTTTCTAATAAATTATTTCATAATTAATCTTTGCTTTTGTTTCGATAGGTTTCGGAAGAATTGGACGTCTGGTTGCCAGAGTTGCCCTTCAAAGCGAAGATGTCGAGCTCGTTGCGATTAACGATCCGTTCATCACCACTGATTATATGGTAATTTGTTAATATTCTTCTATCCATCATGCATTGACATGATTTGATCAAATTATGTCAGAATTGATCATTAATATATATTAATTTGTACTCCAAAAGAAAAGAAAAAAGCATTGATTTGTGTAATTTTGAAAATTTTATAAAACACCTTAATCTGATATATGTATATATATAACCTATGTAATGTAGACATACATGTTCAAGTATGACACCGTACATGGCGCATGGAAGCACGGCGACGTCTACGTTAAGGATGCGAAAACACTCGTCTTTGGTTCCCAAGAAGTCACTGCTTTCAGCTCTAGGTAACCAGATTTGAACCATAAAATGTGTAATTTCATTTTGAAATGTTAATTTACATTTTATTTGATTGATATAGAAACCCCGAGGATATTCCGTGGGGCGAGGTTGGAGCAGAGTACGTTGTCGAGTCGACCGGTGTATTCACTGAAAAGGCCAAGGCTGCTGCTCACTTTAAGGTATCTAACTAATTATCCTTTTGTATTAATAAAAATGGCCGCTAATCTTATTCAATAATTGAAATGAAGGATATATATATCATAGATTGATTTGTTTTGTAATTAAAATACAGGGTGGTGCTAAGAAGGTGGTCATCTCTGCTCCTAGCAAGGATGCACCGATGTTCGTTGTCGGTGTCAACGAGACCGAGTACAAGTCCGACATTGACATCGTCTCCAATGCCAGTTGCACCACCAACTGCCTTGCTCCCCTTGCCAAGGTACAATTACTAGATTACCCTTTGCTATGTTTTGCTATTTCCACAATACTGGTATTTTCAGTTATAAGAATACTAAGGTATCGATACATTCTGACAGGTTGTCAACGACAAATTTGGTATCGTTGAGGCCTTGATGACTACGGTGCACGCAATCACCGGTAATTAACTTATATTATCAAATTTAATCATAGAAAAAAATGATTTTTACTGGTAAAAAAACTGAAAAAAATTAATATATTGATGTTTTGCATGATTTGATTTTAATATATTTCAGCGACCCAGAAGACGGTTGATGGACCGTCAAGCAAGGACTGGAGAGGTGGCCGTGCCGCCAGCTTCAACATCATCCCTAGCAGCACTGGTGCCGCTAAGGTACCAATTAATCGAAAATTATAACAAATAATCAAAAATTTCACTGAAATTACCAACAATTAATGAATGCATCATTTTAAAATTGAAAAATGTGAAGGCTGTTGGCAAGGTGCTCCCAGCTCTGAATGGAAAACTAACTGGCATGGCATTCCGTGTCCCCACCGCAAATGTGTCAGTGGTGGACCTCACCGTCAGGCTCGAGAAGGCTGCCACCTATGACGAGATCAAGGCCGCCATCAAGTAAGACATGAGATTTATCATGTTAACCTTGCTTTCTTTGTCACCTAATTATTAATATTCAATAAGATCAAATATAGTATATTAATCATATTTCATATTTTGATTGTTACAGGGCTGAATCTGAGGGAAGCATGAAAGGAATTTTGGGATACGTCGAGGAGGATTTGGTGTCGACCGACTTTGTCGGTGACAAGAGGTACTTCAATTGAAACCGAAAACACGTTATTTGAACCGTCAACAGTATTCTGGCATTTTTTTTTATTTATAAACAGTAATTAAGTTCTTAATTTTGTTTATCAAATCTATGCTTTTCAGGTCAAGTATTTTTGATGCAAAGGCTGGAATTGCATTGAATGGTAACTTTGTCAAGCTTGTGTCTTGGTATGACAATGAATGGGGATACAGGTATCATCTCTCTCTTTGCATCCATAAAATTTCTTTCATTTTGGTTTATGATTTTTTTTTTTTTTTCATTTATTTCTAATTTAACTAATTATGTTTTAACAGCAACCGTGTCGTTGACCTGATACGCCACATGAACAATGTCGCTTAGAAGAACTTCATATGTATCCCTGTGTTTTTGCAAGTTTTGGTTGAATGTGATTTTTCATGAATAAACCTTTTATTTTCATGTGTAATTATAAGGTGCTGCATTTGATTTTCTTTTCCTTATGTTTTTTTTTATACACTATGTTGCAATCCTTGTCTAATTTTGCTGAGTTGGGAATAATACCTATCTTTTGTTGATTGCTTTTCAACTGATAAATAGTGATCTTTCAGGTACCTTGCTTGGAAATGCTACTTAATTATACACAAAATATTAACCTTAAAAAAAAATTATACACAAAATATAAAAGAAAAAAAAAAAACAGAACTCTTTGTTGGAGAAATTCATTCAAGTAACAAAAGGATGAAAATTCTTGTGCATGTGAACACACTATTCTTGTGCATGAGGTGCCTGTTCGGCTGGGTAGGATTTAGCTTCCTTAACGCTCCTTAGACCCTTAATCCACGTTAATCCATCCGAACAGCTGCTCCTTTGACAGGATTAAGAACCCTCCTTAGTGCAACACCTTAATCCAGGAACCCCCCTTCCTTGAGATTTTGTCGTTCAAATCGCTTCCTTAAGGCCAAAAAGTGCATATTTATTTTACAATATTGCCCTCACCAACTGACCTCCTTAAGGTCCTGTGCATTTTTAATTCATTTTTCACTGTCTTCTTCGTCTGGAGCGGGAACGCACCCCTAGGCGCGGGAAAGAAAAAACCTGATTTCTCCGGCGTAAATTGATGGCTCTCCGATGAATAATTTATAAATCCGACACCGCACAGTCATTCTCGTCGACGTGCTCTCTCCATTGATACCCATCTTGTTCGGTACTTTTTTCTATCGTTGGCATCTCTAAAATTTCCTCTTTACACTGAAATTTTTGCTATTAGTGGATGAAGTAGGCATCCTTTGTTCATATCGGTTTATCAGTCATGCCTTTTGTCACCTAATTTCATTTCGCATCATTGTCGAGTGTTTTTCATTTTTCTATTTCAAGATAGATGCAGCTTTGATTCTTCACTCCATGATGTAGTAGTTAACTTTGATTTTTCATGGAATAGTACTCAACACTAATTATGATTGTGATAAGCATGGAATGAAATTTGTATTGAAATTTGTATTGCTGGCTATTGAATATAAACTATGATAGTTGGTTTATTGCAGCCTTCTTTGTATTGAAATTAATGCTGGTTTACCCCTGTATCAGTACTGGTAGTCACTGTTTCTCACTAAAATTAAGTTGAATGTGTATCTAGATGTATCCAGTTTTGATTTTTTTTGTTAACATTAGTTTAAGGATATTGTAACTGGTTAGAAGGGAAAGGGATTTTTATTAGAAATGGTCATGACATCAGGATGCCCTTTAGAAATCATGTCATGTAGAAAATGCATTGCCTTCTAAATTTCACCTGTTGATGCTCTTTAAAAATCAGGTCATGTAGAAAATTCATTGCCTTCTCAATTTCATGCATTTTTGGTGATTGTATGCAGTTTTGGTAGGGCCAAAATTGTCAATAGTTTGGTATTCGGTATTGGTCCAATAGAAGATATTTTTTTAGATGAGGATTCAGTACTGGTACGCTTTACTTATTGTTTTGTTTTGACTAGAACTGCTAGCATTGATAAGAAAATATAATATAGAACGAGAATGGATAAATTGGTTCAATCATGTTGTATGAACTCCTCAATTTTCCCATTTTGTCCATCTTTTTTGATTTGTATAAGAGATATTATCGAAAAAAAGTCAGATACCAAACTATTGACAAAAAGCATTTGTATATTTGTATAAGAGTTATAACTCAATTTTTAGCAATTTGCACTTTTTGAAAAAAGTCAAATAAAATATGAACTTAAATTGAAAAAAAAAAAAATGCTTGTTTGTGTTTTAAGATTGCATCTGTACCAGATGCCACACGATATGTACCAGTATGTATGGTAAATTTAAAATTCACTTCCTGAAATATGTCTCCGGTACTCATTCCTAAATTCATTTCCAGAAATTAATTTAAATGCAATATAATGTGAAAAACAATGAATTAATTACCGTGTCAATAATGTTATATAACAATTTAGAATGGGGGTATATTGGTCTTTGTCTCTTGTCACATAATAAAGTAGACTTTTTTTTATGTTTAATCCATCTTTCATCTTAATCTTTTACTTGCCGAACATGAGTTCCTTAGCGCTCCTTAAGCTCTTAATCCTTCACCTCTTAATCCATGTTGCCGAACGGGGCCGAGAAGTTCATTGAATATATTCAGGTCGGAACAGTCCAATTTGCATCAAGATTTGTGTGAATAATTTTAATGCTGATCGGACCGCCCTTCACTACCTTACATGAGGAACTTTAGATCCATTACGGTAACAAAATAAAACACATTTATTGTGTTTCTAATGGCCTGATTCAGGCTAAATTCACAACCCCTCAGGTTACTGACTAAGGACAATTGAAATGGACGGTCCAGGATTGTTGTTTTAACTTGGCACAAATCTCAAAGCACAAATAATACTGGTTCCCTGCTCTATTCCGAATATGCCCCGGCTGAGAGTAAATCTGGACCGTCCGTTTCAATTTGCTTGAGTACTCAGTTACCTGAGATGATATGGATCCATTGAGGCTTTGGGCCGGGATGCATGAATATATATATATATATATATATATATATATATATATATATATATATATATATATATATATATATAGGCCTTGTTGAGGAAAGTTACACCTTAGCTTATTCTCATTGGATGTCTGTTTTTCTATTCTCCTTTCTTCTTATTTTTCTTGTTATTTTTGGTTCAGTTTTCTTATTACAATTTTTTACTACCAAACTATTTTTACCTTGGTGAAATGTCCAGTGAAAATCCATTTTATCTAGAGCTTCTATAATAAGTAGCAAAGGAGTTAAGAGGAAATTTATGGGCTCAGCAATAAATGAAACAAGAGGAGGGTTCAAATGCCTCCATGTTTTTGTGCCTCCATCATGCCTCTATCTTTCTCTATTATTTTCAAAGTTCAAATAGTCGATCTGAACCGCTCAACCTAACCTCCATACTAAAATATGTTTGGAGACCAAATTTTATATTTTTAGGAATTTTTTTACTATTTTTTTAGATAGGTGCAAAAATACTGCTTTTAGATGGTTCAGATTTATTGATTTTGTACCTATCTAAAAAAATAGTAAAAAAATTCCTAAAAATATAAAATTTGGTCTCCAAACATATTTTAGTATGGAGGTTAGGTTGGGCGGTTCGGATCGACTGTTTAAATTTTGAAAATGATAGAGAGATGAAGACATGATGGAGACACAAAAACATTGAGGCATTTGAACCACCCTCAAAAATTAATAAGTAGCAAAGGAGTTAAGAGGAAAATTATGGGCTCAGCAATAAATGAAACAATTACCCAATTACATGTTAATACCAGTGGCCCAATAAAATTCATTAATCAATCAAGCTGCTGGGTCTGATTTACAGTCTGTCTAGATTTTTTAAAATAAACTGAGACTATGGTAATAAAGTAAAACTAGAGTGTATTATGAACATAATACTAAAAAAAAAATTTTGGTGAACATAACTCTTATAATTTTTCGGATCGATTTCAAATGACAAATCAAACCGTTCAAATCGATACTCTCCACGAGTAATGTATTTACATGCAAAATTTTAGAAATTTCAAATTTATTTAGTACAAAATCAAACGGTCAAAAAATAATAAAAAATAAATGCATTAAAATAACTCATAATACAAAGTAGTGTATTTATACTCGGGCGGGTATGGGTACCCCGGGTATACCCGTCTCGGGTACGGGTATACTCGGGTACAAGGGTATTCGGGTACGGGTATGGCGGGTATAATTTTCAAAACCCATACCCTACCCGTCCTATACCCTTACCCGTGTACCCTTGACGGGTAGGGCGGGTACGGGTTTTTTTTTTTTTTTTTTTTTTGCTGTTTTTTTTTCTGGTTTTTTTTTTTTGTTGGTTTTTTCTGGTTTTTTTTCTATTTTTTTCTGGTTTTTTTTGTTGGTTTGGAGGGAAAAAAATCATATTTTTTTAATTTTGAAATGGGATGAACAGTGGTCGGGTATACGGGTACGGGTACTCGGGTAGTCGGGTACGGGTAAACTCGGGTAGGGTATAGTCGGGTATTAGTCCAAAATAACGGGTCCGGTCCGGTTTTTGCCCGTACCCGAGTACCCGACCCATACCTGGGCTCGGGCACGGGTACCCCGGACGACGGGTACGGGCGGGTACGGGCAGGTATACCCGACCCGGGTTTTTGCCAAACTCTAATACAAAGTCAAGCGTTCAAAAAATAATAACCAATCCCTCTTAGTGAACACATTTCATCCAAGCTTTGCTATTAAATATGTCTAGAAAATTACTTCACTTGAAAATTCTAAACATTCAAAATCAATAATTTTCTACCTATCTAAAATAATAGTACAATAAAATTTACTTTGTAAGATCATATTTAATGGTTCGACTGTTTAAACTTTGAAAACTAATTCTCTAAAACTATACGTTATGTTGTACTTGTTAGTTTGAGTATACGCATAAAAATAGAGAGAGAGAGAGAGAGAGAGAGAGACGCAGACTCTATTAATATTGTGATGTTTAATTTTGAATTGATGGCAGAGACTTTGATTGATTTAAATTTCTGACTAACTTCAACTTCCCCCTGCATCCGCAAACTGGATTGTCATGTTTAAATTATATAATTAATATTTGGAATTTTCATCCATTGAGAAAAAAAAGGAGGTGCAACTTAATTTGGATTTTCTAAATTACTGCACATGGATGGATTAAAGACATTTTATTATTTTTAGAAAAAAAAAAATATGAATCCTTTTAAAGAACCGGAAAGATCATAATATTTATTTATTTTCTAAAAATAAAAAATATTGTCATATTTCTGCTTCATTAAAAAAATGTTTATTTCATTTGTAAATAAAAAAAAATTCAAGGAGATAGCCCCAAATAGTGCAAGTTTCAGAATTCCATATAGATTTTCTTTCATTAAAAAATTGTTATAGCTGGCATCCGTATTAACTAAAGATTTCTTTTAATTCAAATATAATACATGACTTTTAAAAAAAAAAAATGTATCTCACTAAAATTTTGTTTCTTATCAAACTCTAGTCTTCTTTGATTAATTTCTAATTCTCCCAATATGTACCACAATATTATATTAAACATTTACAAATGAAGACTAATTAGAAACCAGAGCGAAATTAAAGAGTTATTGGAGCCACGCACTTGGTCTCTTCTAATTGAAAAATTCCTATTTGATTTGATGTGATAATAAAATTCTAATAAAATCATCCAACTAAAATCCAACTACTTAAGCCAACATTTTGAAATTTTAAGAGACCAAATATTTTAGAGAAATGTTCTGGTACCCCGAGCCATTTAACCCGAGCTCGTCCCTGAACTGGTTTAACTGGGTTTAACTGTCCGCTAATAACGAAAATTTGTTAATTTTCCATTAATTAACGCATCGATGTTTTAACGCATTATTATTTTACATTGATTGCTTTAAATGTTAGCTTTGTTTTAAATGTTTTAACGCATTGCTATTTTACTAATCTCCGAGCTAGTCCCCCAGCTTATTAACAGTCATGTAATCATTAATTAACTACTTACTTGAACGTACTTTAAAGTGCTGTAAAGTACAATTTAAACCCAGTTAGCTCGGGGACGCGATGGGGGATTGGTTCTAATTTTAATTATGCAAATTAACAGCTTTCGATATTTAATAACTAAAAATACAGTCTCCATTTTGAACAAGTAATCCATTAAATTAAGATTTTTCAATGTTTGTAAACACATGTTTATATACTTTAAAATGTGTTTGAAGAATAAGCTTTAAAATGTGTTTGTAAACACAGGTTTATATGTTTGTAACAAATTTTAAAGCATATTTGTAAACACAGGTTTATATGCACAAATTTTCATTGCTTTGTTTATGTTGTTTTCTTGCCAGTATATATTGGTTTACTTGCTTTACACACAGGTTTATATGCTTTAATGTGTTTGTAAACACAAGTTTATATGTTTGTAAACACAGATTTTTCAATGTTTGTAAACACAATTTTATATGCACAAATTTATTTATCATATTTAATGTTTCGACTGTTTAAACTTTGAAAACTAATTCTCTAAAACTATACGTTATGTTGTACTTGTTAGTTTGAGTATATGCATACAGAGAGAGAGAGAGAGAGAGAGAGAGAGACGCAGACTCTATTAATATTGTGATGTTTAATTTTGAATTGATGGCAGAGACTTTGATTGATTTCAATTTCTGACTAACTTCAACTTCCCCTCTGCATCCGCAAACTGGATTGTCATGTTTAAATTATATAATATTTGGAATTTTCATCCATTGAGAAAAAAAACGAGGTGCAACTTAATTTGGATTTTCTAAATTACTTCACATGGATGGATTAAAGACATTTTATTATTTTTAGAAAAAAAATATCAATCCTTTTAAAGAACCGGAAAGATCGTAATATTTATTTATTTTCTAAAAATAAAAATATTGTCATATTTCTGCTTCATTAAAAAAATGTTTATTTCATTTGTAAATAAAAAAAAAATTCAAGGAGATAGCCCCAAATAGTGCAAGTTTCAAAATTCCATATAGATTTTCTTTCATTAAAAAATTGTTATGGCTGGCATCCGTATTAATTAAAGATTTATTTTAATTCAAATATAATACATGACTTTTTTTTTAAATATATCTCACTAAAATTTTGTTTCTTATCAAATTCGAATCTCCTTAGATTAATTTCTAATTCTCCCAATATGTACCACAATATTATATTAAACATTTAAAAATGAAGACTAATTAGAAAACAGAGCGAAATTACAGAGTTATTGGAGCCACGCACTTGGTCTCTTCTAATTGAAAAATTCCTATTTGATTTGATGTGATAATAAAATTTCAATAAAATCATCCAACTAAAATCCAACTAGTTAAGCCAACATTTTTAAATTTTAAGAGACCAAATATTTTATACTATCCAATTAAGATCATAGTATTTTTCTTTTTTTTGTCATCATTGCATCATGCAATAATTATGTATGAGCACCTACATGATGTCACCAACAAATATAGTATGATGTTTTTATTTGAGATAAAAATGGGTTGATTTTTAAACTTTAAATATTAACAGAAATTAATTTTCAATTGATTTTCAAAACTTGCATTTGTCACCCAGGAATTGTTGTCTTTAATTAGCCATTTAATTAAAACCTAATTCTAAAAAATAACATTATATTTTAATTCACTATTTCTAATATATTGTAAATAATTGACAAAGATTTTTGGATTAAATTTCTTATTTTCTTAAAGTACTGTAATC
The DNA here is from genome assembly GCA_964058875.1 of Carex rostrata. NCBI lineage: Eukaryota > Viridiplantae > Streptophyta > Magnoliopsida > Poales > Cyperaceae > Carex > Carex rostrata. Next base: position 430,565 of record CAXKVT010000245.1, read on the forward strand.
TTATTTTAACGGTCACTGAAAATACTTTTATTATGCTGGTATGAGCAGCGCGGACCCAGGTAGAGCCAGGAGATGCCTCCTGGATTTTGAAACTTTATATAGATCTATATAACCGGATCAACTTTGTCCCTCCTTGAAAATTTATTTGCCCCTCTTTTAAATTCTGATTTTTAATTTTAGTTAAATTTAGAATTTAAATTAAAATAAATTTATTAAATTCTGATTGATAATTAGAATTAGACGTTAAAGTATTGCAATTTGAAGTCAAAGAATTAGAAATTATAAGTTAAAACATTGTTTTTTTTTAATCTAGTATCCGATTAAATATTATATTTCAATCCGATTAGTTATTTAAATCCGATTCGTTATTTAAATCTGATTCGTTATTTTCTTTTATCTTTTGACAAAAATTCTAGATTCGCCTCTAACTTTGACTGAGAGCCATTTGAGTTTTGAGGACTTGGTGTAAATTATTCTTTGGTAAATTTGGAGGTATATTGTTGTACATAGTACAAAGTCCAATGTTCTTTTTCCTGGTCATTGCAGATATCCATCAAGATCGTTACATTTAATTGTAAAATGGAGAGAAAACCGCGTCAGATCTTTGAAAAAGAATTAAAATTTGACAATGACATGAGAATTGAACTATCTTCTAAATGCCAAGAAATTTAGGTCATCGTTTATAATTAATTATTCCGTGTGTACTTAATTTCTCCGATTGTACACTGTTCGTACTACATTTGTAGTCTAGTAGACTGTCAAAATCAAAAGATGCTAATACTAGTGCATCTCAGCCGTCTGATCTAGATCAGAGTTAATCCGGTCCACGCTTATAATGTATATGGCTCTTTAATATTAGTGCGGATATTAATTGAATGGTTCAGATCTATTAATGCACGTTCCGTTAATGCAGATGATATGAATTCCTAAAACTAGGGATGGGAAAAGAGCTTATTGCTCGTTAATCGATTGAGATTAGTATGTGACTCGATTGTTATTGGCTCGAGCTGTTAATAAGTCAGCTCATTATTGACTCGGTTCATATTAAATGAATTTGAACAGGATCTAATTTACTTGCGAGCTGCTATCAATTATATTTTAAGAAGCAGTGTTTAATTTTGTGAGAAAAGACAATATTCTTTCCGTAGGAGGTTGCATTTTTGAAATTCAAACGCAAATTTTTTATGAATATTGAATAGATTGATGGTTTGATTTCTGTTTTTTCTAAATAAAGATAATAAATTAGTAAATATCAATATTTTATTATAAACTTAAAACTCAATTAAATATAGTTCCTTGGTCATCTTTGATAGACTTCTACGAAATTGGTCCCATAAAATATCTCTATCAGTTAGATTCTATATGATTTCATCCGAGCAATATAAACTCAAACCTAACACAAAGGAACATGAATCATAAAACCAATTTAATCCGAGCAAACATAAAATTTTCCTTTTATATAAGGATTGAAATCAAACCTCTCAAATTTGAATATTCACAAAATAATTTCTCACTCAATTTTAAATTTGCAACATCTCACACATATAAATACCAATTCTTTCAAATTTAAGTTGAATCCTAAACCAATATAAATTTAAAATCCTTATACAGTGTGAATTTGAAATCTGGTCAAATTTTGAACCGCTTGTAGTATTGATGCTTACGCAATAGTTTGACCGCTCAAAATTAAGGTCAACGAAATATCTCTATCTAAATCAAGTGTGTATGAAATATCTCTATGCAAGACAGCTAACGAGAGAATTTATCACTAATTGGGTCAAATTTTCTGCTCAAATCACGGTGCGTTGTCTTCAATAAATGATGCATCCAAGCAACACGCACATGTCATATTTATTTTAGGGGAATTCATGTATACCCCTCAAAAACTTTGAAATTACGTATTTTTGTCTCAAAAGTTCATAATATCATATTTGTCCTTCTAAATTTTAAAAAATCACAAATTTATCCATTTTATTATTTTTTTTCTATTAAAATAATAAAAACTCACAAATTTGTCCTTCTCAAAAGTTCATAATGTCATATTTATCATATTTGTCCTTCACAAATTTTAAAAACTCACAAATTTGTCCATTTTAACTAATAAAGATACCAAAATATCTTCATCCAACTAATATTTTCTTCGTTGGCAGCTCTATTAAATTTTATTTTTATTTTCTTCTTTTTTATGACTCAGGAACAAGTATCCCAATTTGTTTGAATAAAATACAAATCTCATATTAAGGGTGGATTTAAGTGGGTTAAAAAATTAAAATTTTTTGTTTAATTTTTGTTATTTTTAATAAAATTCTATAATTTGTCCTTTTTACAAATAAAATATTTGTTTAATTAAAAAATAAATATGTTTCATTCTAAATATATCTCCTTGTGAGTAGAACTAGGATGTTCTTAAGTTCACCGAGTCTCTTGGTAAACTCAAGTTTAAAATCCATCAAATCGGCTTCAAATGACGAATCCAAACTGTTGAAACTCACCTATCTTACGAGTGATGAGTCTACATGTGAAAATTTTAAACATTCGAATTAATTTAGTATAAAGTCAAGTGGTCAAAAAAGTTTAAAAAATAAATGCATTAAATTTAATTTATTAAGCTTCTAATTTTGACCGCTTGACTTTATACTAAATTAATTCAAATGTTTAAAATTTTTACATGTAGACGCATCACTCGTAAGGTGGACGGGTTTCAACGGTTTAGATTCATCATTTTAAGACAATTTGACGGGTTTTAGACTTGAGTTCACCAAGTTCTTGGTGAACTTAAGAGCACCCTAGTTCTACTCCTTGTTGAATATTACTTTTTACAATTCAGCCCTCATTATAAAAAATATTTTATTTCACCGAATAATGATTTCGTCACCACATTAAAGTATTTTTTTTTGTACTAACTTTACAATCAATATTGGTTCAAAATCATTATCATATTCATACTAATCACTGCCTTAAAAAGAATTGTTTTCCCTCAAAAAGTGCATTTCTTTTGAGTTATCTAAGTAGTTTGACTATTAGTAGGTTTCTTTTTGAATGGAATAATAAATTCATAGATTCTTAATTCAATTGAAAAAATGTATACCTTTTCCACAATGTTGGAAAGTGGGTGTTCACATCAAGTACCTAAAATTCTCCAAAAATATTAGCACATAGTCAAAAAGTTAAATCATATTGGAGTATGATATTTTTGTTATATATTATTATTTGATGAAGGACATTTTTTGAATGGAATTATTATTAATAGATTTTTTTTTCCGAGAAACTAAGATTGAAAATAACCTCCATTAATATTTTTGTTAATTCAATTGGAAAAGTATATTCCTTTTTCACAATGTTGGAAAGTGGGTGTTCACATCAAGTACCTAAAATTCTCCAAAAATATTAGCACATAGTCAAAAAGTTAAATCATATTGGAGTATGATATTTTTGTTATATATTATTGTTCGATGTAGGGCATTTTTTTTAATGGAATTATTATTAATAGATTTTTTACGAGAAACTAAGCTTGAAAAGAACCTCCATTAATATTTGTCTTAATTCAATTGGAAAAGTGTATACCTTTTCCACAATGTTGGGAAGTGGTTGTTCACATCAAGTGCATAACGTCAAAAAGTGAAACCATATTGGAGTATGATTGTTGCGGAAAATATCTAAGTTTTTTTTTTTCAGACATAAATTTTCAAGCCTTTTTTTTTATTCATAGGCACATCAAAATCGGGAGGGCATAGTTTAAGTTTAAGTGATTTTTTTCCCCATAAAAATGATAGTTTTGTGATAATTAATGAGATATGTATCGAAATAATATAGAGAGAATGTTTATCAAATAGTGTTTGAAAATTAATGGAAATATATACCTAAAATGATACAAAAAAAACAACCATTTTTGAAAATATTTTTTATGGGGTTTTATTTGTTGAACAAATTCAAATAATATGCAAATAGCATAAAAGAATAAATAAATTATATAAAAATAATTAATTAGAATTTTGTTATCCGAATCACGATACACTATTTTAAGCGTATAATGTCTTAATTATACGTAAAGATTTCAAAATCACTATCAATATAATTCGAAGTTTTCACTCCTTGAAACATGGCACAGCTCCAAAATATTCAATGAAAATTTGAAATAGACTATATGGGATTTTACAATCTAATTAAATATAAGGGATTTTTGTATGTATTAGCCTCTTTTTGTTTTTATATATGTTCATACCTTTGGCAAATGGATTGGGCTAATATAAATAAATAAGCAAATAACGGCTAGTATAAAGTATAAACCATATTAATTGAATATATAATTGTTAGTAAACCATATTACTTGTTGTATTGGCTAAGAATAATTGTTAGTTATGGGTGCAACTTATAAAAGCTCCACTTGTTTGTAAATAAATTGAATATTGAAATCTCAAATGGGCTGTATAGTGCTGTATTAAAATGAGTACATGTTACTTCCAACAATATTTTTATTTTTTTATTTTAGTGAACTTAATAATAGAGGACATAATTAAATTTTATTATTAAATGATTTTTGAATTTTCTAATTATATGTTTCAACAATAATTCCCACAAATAATTCAGAGATGCAGCCATCCTTAATTTAGCAGAGTTTGGTACCTACCATTCTCTAAGTCTTTCTTTTTTCTAAAGCTTCACAGAAGTTGCGAAGTCGTGAGTGGAGCTCGAACTCTCGACATTTAAGTAACCACAATCTTAAACATTTTTTCCTAGCCAACTGTGCTCGTGCCATTCTAAAAAAATATTAATCTATAAGTCAAAAACAAGAAAAATACCCTACACTCTATATGTTTCTTATATTTTATTTAATTATTATTTAAAAAAATTATGTTAGTTATTCAAAGTATTGTAAGATTCTTTCTTAACATTTATGTTAATAGTTTTGCCCCACTATAAATCACAAACACAGAAACACTTCTAGTATAGTGTAAGAAATATCTAACCACAAGCTTTATATCTTCAGATATTTTGTCTAGAACATGCAGTAACTTTGTACAATCATTGTAGTAAAGCCAGAAATTTGTATTTATAGAAATTATTTAAAAAAATATAAGATAATAGATGGTTTGTCTTTATATTTAAGCTTCATTCAGGGACGGAAAGTGAAGAGAATGAGATTAACTAATCCCTATTTTTACTTTAATTTTTTTGTATTTAGGTATGATTTTATTAGGGGTGTTCAAACAGTCGGTTTGGTTGAAACTGAACTAAAATAATCAAATCAAACTTTTTTTTTTCGGTTTTCAAAAATAGAACCGAACTAAACTGATTAAACTTATAAACCGATTAAGAACTAAATTGAACAAACCGAAGTAAATTTCGGTTTGTTGGGTTCATACCGAAATAAACCTATTGGTGTCATTATAAACGAAAATTATACATATTCATACACAATTTGTTCAATTCCATACAAAATATGTACATGTTCTAAAAAATTTAAACTAAAATGAAAAAAAAAGAAACAATGATTGAATCAAACAAAATATAAATCATACTTGAACCAATATAATTCGGTCGGTTCGGTTTAGTCGGTTTTGAAAAATCTAAACCGAACCGATCTATTTAAACTGAAATAATTCAAAATTTCAACCGAACTGTACCATTTAAACCGAAAAACCAAACCATTTAAATCGATATTTTTTGGTTCTGTTGAAAACTGAAAAAACCGAACCGTTTGAACACTCCCAAATTTTATGTATAATTTAGAGTAAAATGTCACACGATATTGTAAAATTGATCTCATTCACTATAAAAAAATTTAATATGATTGATTCTCATTATGTGTTTATCTGGTTAGGTCGCATTAGCCAATTCTGAAGAAACCGGAAAAAATATTCGGTTCTTTCTATATGATCAAAATTTTCATACAATCTATCTATCATCTTATTTTAAACAATTTCTATAAACAAAAAAAAAGTTTTAAGGCAGCTTCCCTCTCAATTTCCAATTCAACTTTGAAAATTTTGAAGTCTTTCTGTACTCTGCACTTCTGTAGTCGGCTATTATTTTAATATTATAATAATAATTGATTACATAAAGCAGGCGCCGCATTAAAACCTGAGCAGCATTTGTCTATACGACCCCATAATATTGTTAATATTATATTTTAGCTGTTGACTACGCGGCAATCACACGCTGTCTTCAGGTTTTATTATTTACATTTTGGGAAATATTCCCACAGGAATTAAGAAGGAATATTACGGCTAGCTTGCGCAATTAAAGACTTTGATTAAAAAGCTCGTACTTCGTGATTTAATTGAGTTCGATTTGAAAAAAAAAATCACTATTAACTCGTTCGATTGAAGTTCGTTTTCAAATGAATTAATCTGGTTCGGTTCGAAATTAGTTCAAACTCGAATTCGAATTGGGTCTGGTTCAATTCGAAATTGATTTGGCTCGTTCGAAATTGGTCTAGCTCGGTTCGAAATTGATCTGGCTCGGTCTGAAGCCTCCCAACTCTTCTGATTCTCCCACGATTCGCCTCAATTAATTCGAATTAGTTCGAATTGCACGAATCGAATTCGAACTCTTCTTTTCCGTTCAAAATTCTGCTTCAAATCAAATCAGCTCGATTAGAACTCGAACTCGAATTCAAATTTGTATTGTTTTTTTTTTTAAATCCTTGGCAGATGCTGCCGAGTTTGTAATTCGAACCATTCGATCAGAGTCCGAATCAGTTTGGAGAAATTTAGAAGTTAACAAAATTCCTTTAATATTCGTGCTAATTCGATATAAACAATAGTTAATTAAACATTCTCAATTAGTAAATAATTAATTATATTATAAAAGTTTATTTATTGCTTGTTTTCCTTTTCCTTGGTATTATGCTACTATTGATACTGTATATATATATATATATATATATATATATATAGAGTACGGCTAATGCGCTTCCTCTAGCATATTAAAAATATTCTTCCGGTATCTAAAATCTATCGAATCGGCTTCAAATGACAAATCTAAACCGTTCAAACCAATGTCTTTAACGAGAGCTTCGTTTCCATATAAAAAAAATTTAAGTTTCGAATTTATTTACTATCAAGTCAAGTGGTCAAAAAAATGACCAAAATAGTGCATTAAAATGCGCATAAAATCCTTCATCTTTTGACCGCTTGACTTGATAGTAAATAAATTCGAAACTTAAATTTTTTTATATGGAAACGAAGCTCTCGTTAAGGACATTGGTTTGAACGGTTTAGATTTGTCATTTGAAGCCGATTCGATAGATTTTAGAGACCGGAAGCATATTGTTAATATGCTAGAGGAAGCGCGTTAGCCGTACTCTCTCTCTCTCTATATATATACAGAGAGAGTGGCTAATATGCTTTCGGTAGCATATGGACCGAAGTGCTACCAGTCCAAATTCTATTTTTCAAAATCCAAACGGTCGATCTGGACCGTTCATCTTGTTCTCCATATTAATATGTGCTTGGAGACCAAATTTTACTTTTTTCTGAATTTTTTTTTTACTATTTATTAAGTATTTTACAAAATTGTTGATCCAACAGTGACTTAACAAAACAGTAAAATCAGCAGCCACCGTTGGATCAACAATTTTGTAAAATACTTAATAAATAGTAAAAAAATTCAGAAAAATGTAAAATTTGGTCTCCAAGCACATATTAATATGGAGAACAAGATGAACGGTCCAGATCGACCGTTTGGATTTTGAAAAATAGAATTTGGACCGGTAGCACTTTGGTCCATATGCTACCGAAAGCATATTAGCCACACACTCTCTCTCTCTCTCTCTCTCTCTATATATATATATATAAAGGAGGGTTCAAATGCCTCCATGTTTTTGTGCCTCCATCATGCCTCCATCTCTCTCCATCATTTTCAAAGTTCAAACAGTCGATCCAAACTGCTCAACCTAACCTCCATACTAAAATATGTTTGGAGACCAAATTTTATATTTTTAGGAATTTTTTTACTATTTTTTTAGATAGGTACAAAATCAGTAAATCTGAACCATCTAAAAACAGTATTTTTGTACCTATCTAAAAAAATAGTAAAAAAATTTCTAAAAATATAAAATTTGGTCTCCAAACATATTTTAGTATGGAGGTTAGGTTGAGTGGTTCGGATCGACTGTTTGAACTTTGAAAATGATGGAAAGAGATGGAGGCATGATGGAGGCACAAAAACATGGAGGCATTTGAACCCTCCTCATATATATATAGTTGTTAGAAAAAAATTTAATTAGAAATTTATGGGCACTTGATTAATCAATGAATTCTCACATAATTTGGTTAAGAAGATCTTGAAAAAAATTGGTCTGATGTGAATGATTTTTCAACTATTTAATCTACTTTTCATGTAGAGGAAAATATATATCATATCTGACAGTTTTATTTTGAAATACAAATTTAAAAAAAAATATATAAAAATAAAAAAACAATGAAAATATTTGAATCATCATTTATGAAAATAAAGATACCAAGTCAAAGAGCTTAGTAATCCAAACAATTAATAAGCATGGTGTAAGCCATCTTATCCATTTCATATATACTACAATCCAAAATTCGGATGTTATATTATTTATTTGACTCTTTTTTATAATTTTTGGGTTCCTAGCTAAAAAATAAAAGACCTGGTTGACAAAATTGTAAATACGAAAGGGATGTGTGTATTCAATCGTCAACAATATACGAACTAATTAATTAACTATATTTAGATAAGCCGCGTATAGCTGATCATAACTTTGTATTATTCATTGGAAGTACATGAGAAATTGATGTATAATTACTTCAGGATATATGATAAATTATTACGTGCTTTATGGGGGCTTTTTTTTTTTTTTTTTTTTTTGGGGGGGGGGGGGGGGGGGGGTATATATATGCTCTCTGTATGAATTAAAAACTGCCCAATCAAAAAGTGTATCTGTTATTAGTCTAGTGACAAGCAATGTTCTTAGTATGGAAGTTCACAGATTTAAAATTTAATTAGAGAATTCCTTGTGAATATTAGATAGTTGGTTGACTTGATAATATGTCTCTTCCTTCCGAGCATTAGATCATATGAATACAAGTTTAAAAAAAAAAATGGTATAAATTAAATTTACTTTAAATGTTAAATATTAAAAATCAGTATTTGAATCTTTGAATCTCCATCTCTTGGCGTAAGAATCTGCTGCTCTTCTCCAAGAAAAAAACAAGTACCATTTTTTTTCTCATCCAACTGTTTAAATATTTTAAAGAGAAAAAAAAAAACAACATATTTTATCTCCAAATTAATCTGATTGATAGAAAAACTTTTAATTAGTTAGAATGAAAAAAAAATACAAATTTCTATTTTTCTGAAAAAAAGAGCAACATATTAGATTCCCAATCAAACATTGTAAATCCACTAAAGAATTATATCTCAAAAGTCAAAACCCTTCGAACCTATGTAACCAATTGCGGTTAATAAAATAGAAGCACGACTCCTATTTCTTACTCAAAAACAAAAAATTCCCAATCAATAATTCCAATTAACATTTTGAACACGAATGTGAATTGGCACTTAGCTTCGATATTTATGCTATCACAATCTTTCTCAAAATTCATTGGTATGAAGGCATGCCACGGTGTGAACTTCACCATGCTCTCTCAGCCGTTATCTGACAGCTCATCTCATCCATAAATTCAAAATCCAACGGCTCAAAAAATATTCTTTAATGTAATACAAAGTCTGAACTTTTTGTCATGATGTTTAGAGTCAACTGGTAGCAACTTCTCTCCTTCTTCCCTGCTCTTTACACCCACCCACCCACACACACACACACACTGTGAATAAACATGCACCTCTTGAGACTTATAAAATGAACATTATCCATCTCTACTTTCAATGAAGTATTCTCTCTAGCTCCTTAATTTCTTCTCTCTCTAGCTCTCTTTCTTAGATCAATTGAGAAATTGAGATAGTCATCTCTCCTGCTAATTAAGTAAGAGACATGGGAACACAAGCGCCATCACCTCCTCATGAAGCCCATCTCTCTTCTAATAAGGTGCGAACACACACACACACACACACACACGAACACACACATAATTTGCTTTAATCATATGTCTCTCTCTCTATCTCTCCTCTCTTTTTTTGCTTCTCCTTTCTTATTGATTCCTATTTTGAACTGGCAAATAGCATATCCATCATTTTCAGTTCAGAGACTATATATGATGAACTAATAATGTGTGTATATATATATAATTAATTTCCTTCAAGGCTTAATTAATCACTAATTTAAAGTGCTGATATGTGTTTGATTGAGTATAGCTAGCTATATATAATGTTGCACATATCTTGTTAATTTAATTTATTTTTAAAAAAAAGTACATGTTTTGCATTTCTATTTTTCTAATTTATGGTTTTATGTTGAATCATTCTAAGACATGGGTCCTTTGATCTGCCACGTCATTCATGATTTTTTTACACTTTTATAAACCCTTTAAATAATTAACTTCTAAGTGCAATAAAAGAAATTATATTAGTTGGTAACCAATGCAAGTCAAGTAGGTTAGGTGAGTAGGTAACCAAAGCAACATAAACTAAGCTTCAATTTGATGACATGCACATGACTTATAAATATGACATAATATACATGTTACTATGTTTCAGTTCCCAAATTACACAAAAAAAAATAAACATAATATATAAATAAATAATTCCAACCTGTTGTCACGGAATACTTGGTAGTAAACCAGAATCCTGTGAAAAAAAACAAAAATCATATCTCATGGTTGTAAATTTTTGCAAGTTAAAAAAATCCTGTTTTTAAGTTTGAATTTGTCAAACTATCTCTTTCCAAGGATCATGGGGTCTGCTATCACATCTGGTTAATGCAACAAAGCTACAACCATGTACCACCTAAAATATCACCTAGCTAAAGTTTACCTAGTATTATTATTTTTCTTATTCTAGTTGTTGTAGTCAAAAACTACAACATCACACTACATATATGTGTAATTAGAAATTGTAAATTAAAATAATACAAAATTGAAGTTACAAATAAATATCAATTCAAGAAGCTACATTAGTGGTGGCTCTAGCTTTATCTTTTTAAGGGATTATAGTTTTCTCGACATTACATATATTGTCTTTTTCACTTGCTCTCATGGTAAATTTTTTAATTTTTTTTTACTATCACTCAAGTATGTGTACCACAAAGTATATATCATGTATCTAATAGAGTATAGCTGATTAAGAAACCAATTCTTACATTGTTGGATTTACTCGTCTCATGTTCTTCATAAATATCAAATTTTGTATTAACTTTGTATTACATATATACTCTAAACAATCATGCTTGTTGACACATCAAACTTATTTTTTTAAATAATAATAGAAGTACCGGCTTGATTATATTTGCCACCCACGAGTTTTAGTATTGATTTTGCTTGAACAATTGTCTAATAACTAGTTAGCTAGACATCATTGCTCATTCATCAATAACAATTTTGAATGTGCTTTGATAGTTCCAAATAATTTATTAAAAAAATATTGACTGAAAGTGAAAGTTTGGAGACTATTATGAGCATATTATAGGATCCAAGGACAAAGTTCTAAATTAATATTAATTATCTTATTATTAATCATAGAGATGTTTTCTTATAATTTAAATAATTGTAAAACTAATAAATATAAATTTTGTGAAAAAAATAGCTACATTATTTTTATTATTCATTAAATCGTTAAATAACATCGTGTTATATATGATGCCAACAAAAATATTTTTGACAATTGATCATGCTTATATTCTTGTAAGATATCTTTTAATTAACATCACTGAATCTTCATTTAATTTTCAAAAGGTGTCAATGTCTATTAGGAAAATAACGTAGAAACAACTTTGAGAATTTTCTTGTTGATAGTTCAAAATCATTTATCTAGAATAATAAACTGGAATTAATTCTGGGAAAGGGACTTGGAGATTCTTATCAACCCTTGAGGAATAATGTGGAATTGTGGATCACTAAAGTAGAAAGTAGTAAAAAAAGGCACGTGTTGATACTGTGCGGTGCCGTGAGATCCATGTCTACCTCATTAACTCGTCAACTTATTCACATTCAAACTCAACATGTGTATTTATTAATTAAAAATTACTTCTATACCCATTTAATAACACCATATTGTAAACACAACCCTGCATCGCTAATTAATCTTAACGGCTATGCAATCCCAATGTATAATCATTAAACGATAAATGATTTTCAGGTTTATTTGAAATAGAGCATGGTTAAAATGTACTATTGGTTTTGTGCCTCAATTATACTTCACATCTTTTCTTTTTTCGAACCGCTCAACATGATTTCTATATTAAAATGTACTTAGAATTCAAATTTTATATTTTTTTGAAAATTTTTTACTATTTTTTTAGATAGATACAAAAATATCATTGTTTCTGGAACATTCAAAAACAGTGATTTTCTATCTATCTAAAAAAAAATTTAATTTTTTTTTTCAAAAAATATAAAATTTGGTCTTTAAGCACAGTTTAATATGGATATCATTTTGATCAGTGTATCGACTGTTTGATCTTTGATACAGGTGATAGAGATGTAGAGTATGGTTGAGCACAAAACCAATAGTGCATTTTAACTCTACTCTTTGAAATATAGTGTTTTCTTTAAGATTCATATAAACTTAATTAAATTAAACGACTCGGATCTAATATGATCATGTCAGATACCTCATTTAATCTGAATTCAACGGCTACTTCTCTGTGAGTATTTCAAAAGAGAAACCTTGTTTAATTATGACCTCTCTTGCTTACAAAATAAATTACATGAAAATGCAGTCAGAAAAGGAAGCATCACTTGATGCTTGGCTCCCAATTACATCCTCGCGTAACGCTAAATGGTGGTATGCGGCATTTCACAATGTCACGGCCATGGTCGGCGCCGGTGTGCTTAGTTTGCCATATGCCATGTCAGAACTCGGGTGGTACGTGAGATATCTAACCTTCTTTAATTTCTAAGTATCTTAATTATTACAAGAGACCATATGTTAATTAGCAATGTACCAATAATGTGTCACTAGTACAATGTACCAGTGTTGAAAAAAAACGTCCGTTTAGTTCGATTAATCGGCCGATTAGTAGTTGGTAGTGACTAAACCGTCGTGATTTTTTCCGACTAATCGACTGATTATTCCCGCTTATTTCCGATTAATTGCTTGGCGGTACCATGTCCGTCTGACAACCGCGTACCGTTATTTACAACACTGCAATATACATCCCTTTCTGGAATTCTGATTTGTTATTAGAGTTAAATTTAAAGTAAAGATTAGAGTAAATTTTTTGAATTTTGATTGGTAATTAAGATTACAAGTCAGAGAATTGAAATTTATAAGTTAGAGCATTGTTTTTTATCTAATACCCGATAATTAGCTAATGGATTTGAACCCGATTAGATATTTACACCCGATTCGCTATTTTCTTGCCCGCCTTGATGAAAATCCTGAATCTGCTCCCGGTGATAAACATATAAATAATGTGAACATATCGGTATCGGTTCCTTAATAAGAAATCGACACTGGTTTAATACTCTTCGGTATCGGTTATAAATAAGTAATCGATTTTTTGTAATAAAACATGTTTCAATTTTGCTAAATTATTTCAGGGGTCCTGGCATTGCAGTACTTATACTGTCATGGATAATCACTCTGTACACACTATGGCAAATGGTGGAGATGCACGAGATGGTACCGGGCAAGCGGTTTGACCGGTACCACGAGCTTGGTCAACACGCATTTGGCGAGAAACTAGGGTTATGGATCGTCGTACCACAGCAATTGATCGTTGAAGTCGGTGTCAACATTGTTTACATGGTCACTGGAGGGAAATCTTTGAAGAAATTTCATGATTCAGTCTGTCCCAGTTGCAAACCGATCAAACAAACATATTTCATCATGATTTTTGGATCAGTGCATTTTATACTGTCTCAGCTGCCTAATTTCAATTCCATTTCTGGTATTTCCTTGGCTGCTGCTGTCATGTCTCTCAGGTAAGGAATTCCTTTTGTTTTGATTTCTTCCAGTTTTTTATTAAAAAAATTAATTTAGTTTATGAGTGAGGTCCACACTATGGACTCATATATTTAAAAAAAAATGTTTTAGTATTTTTAAAGATAAGTAGAATCAGTTGATTTGAAAATTCTGAACCATCCAAAATAATAGTTTTTTACTTATCTAAAATATATTAAAATGTATCTAAAAAATGAAACTTTTTGTCTACAAGTACATTTTCGATCATATTTAATAGTTTGGATCGACTGTTTGAACTTTAAAAATAAATATATAAATCAGTAGTATAAGTCGATCCGTAACATGCATATTACCATAGCCTCACTCTTAAGTTTATTAATTGTTCTGTGCCTATATATTGTTATTTCTTCCTATATCATTCTGCATTTCACTAACTTGTGCTATATATGCATCACTTACATTACCAGCTATTCAACAATTGCATGGGGTGCCTCGGTGGACAAAGGAAGACAACACGACGTGACATACGCCTTAAGATCACATACCAGATCTGGTAAAGTATTTGACTTCTTTAGCGCTCTAGGTGACGTGGCATTCGCCTATGCGGGTCACAATGTAGTGCTTGAAATCCAGGCAACCATCCCTTCAACCCCCGAAAAACCATCGAAGAAACCCATGTGGAAAGGTGTCATTGTGGCCTATATTGTCGTTGCGCTATGCTATTTCCCGGTTGCGCTTATCGGATATTATGTGTATGGAAATACTGTGTCGGATAATATTTTGATAACTTTGGAGAAGCCACGGTGGCTCATTGCTATGGCCAATATGTTTGTTGTCATCCATGTCATCGGTAGCTACCAGGTACTGTTCTGACGCCTTCTTTTTCTTTCCTGGTCAAGTTAGAAATGTCGCATCCCATATTTACACAGTAGTAGAGGTGTCAACGGGTATCAAACGGATCAGATGGAAGCATTTTCATATCCTTAATCATACCCGATAAACTGATGAAAAAAGCACTTTACCTATACCGGCTTATTGAATTTATTTTTAATATTTACTCCATAGGGTAACAGGTACAAAATAGTCATTCCCATTTCCTTGTTCTGTTAATGAAAAAATAACTTTACTCTTATCCGTACCCAATAAGTTAATGCAAATAAAATTACCCGCATCCGGTATCCGTCTTATCATTCATTTCTCTCTGAACTTCTAAAATTTTACATATTGTCTTTGTAGATATATGCCATGCCAGTTTTTGACATGATAGAGACAGTACTGGTAAAGAAGCTACGTTTCCCGCCTAGTCTGGGCCTTCGTATAATTTCTCGGAGCTTATATGTTGGTACGCATCCAATGCTAGAACTAATTTGTTTATTAAAACAGTTTTTTACCTTATTTTTTTCAATAATAGGATATAAAATTGACTATATATACTGGTTTAATTTCTTGATGCAGCATTTACAATGTTCATTGGCATGACGTTCCCATTCTTTGGTGGATTGCTCGGATTCTTTGGCGGGTTCGCATTTGCACCAACAACATACTTCGTAAGTCGATTTTTCCTGTTAAATTATATTTCCTATAAAATTGATATTTTTAGAGGATTTCCTACAAGCATAGCTCTAATATATTTCCTTCTCTCTTTTTGTGTAGTTGCCGTGCATTATGTGGTTAGCAATCTACAAACCGAGAAGATTTAGTCTCTCTTGGTTCACTAATTGGGTACAAATCTTTTATATTTGAATAAATTATTGAAGAATCAATTTTTTCTCTCATGATATTGTCACTAATTTCGAAAATTACCAGTATATTGTTCATACCAGTATCTTGTGACATTTCTTAAAGTACTTGATTCAAGTAAAATGCCATCTTTCTTGAACTATTTAAGGTGTTAATGATATTGTCATGAAATTTAAACTTTGAATAAGTTATCCAACAATCAATTTTCTTCCCCATGATATTGTCACTAATTTGGAAATTTATCAGTATAGTTATAGCAGTATATTCTGATTTATTTACCTTCTTTTATATACCAGAATATACTGTGACATTTCTTAAAGTACTTGATTCAAGTAAAAGGCCATGATATTGTCATGAAATTTATTTTGATCTCCTTTTTTTTTTTCATTTTCCAGATTTGCATTGTGCTAGGAGTTATTCTGATGATACTGGCACCAATCGGTGGACTCAGACAGATTATTCTACAAGCGAAAACATACACATTTTACTCATAATCTACTATTTCTTGGAAATTATGTTGAAACTTTTGGATTGATATATTATGGCCTGGAAGTAATTAGTTAATTAGTCCTTAAACTCAACCAAATTGGATTTCAATGGCTAAATCTTCATCATCTCTCAGTTCTTCATCGGGTAGAGATGTTCAACAATCGACATCGATTCATCGTTTGGATGTTAAATTTGAAAGAAAGGGCATGAGGCAGAGTAAAAGATAGGTTTGTGTTTTGTTCTTCATTTTGTGGTTTGTGTAAATTTTGTGTGGTGTTTGATATAATATTTTTCTTGCTTTTTTCTATTTTTGAGAAAAGGGGTATGATATAAGTTGTAAAGAGGTATGCTTTAGGTAGATACAAAAGCTATTATAGTTCCTCCTTACTATTTGTTGAATTTATAAACTTTTTCTCTGTAAATTTGGGGCTAAATCTTTCATATTTTCATAAATAAAAAGAAAAAAAAATCAAGTTTCTACATTTTGGTGTTTAAGATCTTGCTTTATTTTTCTAGTGAAAGATGGTGCTCATTTTTGAAATGATTGATACTTAACACAAAGCAAATCAATCATTAAATCAAATAATTACAAAATGTTGTTTGAGCTACATTATATGCTGCAGATGGCACATGTGTAAATCGAATGAAAGAAAGATACCACAAAAAAAAACAATCTAAACAATTATATATCAATGGAAAAAAAAGCAATTATATATACAAAACAAAAACAATTATATACAAAATCTTTATCAACTCTAAACAACATCTAATTATATACAAAAAAAAAAACCTCTGACAAAAATAATGTATCAAATTCCAAGTAAAAAAAAAAAATTCAAATTTGGACTAAGCTATATTTATAATAAAAAAATAATAAAATAATGGTGTGGTTTGGGGTCTAAATTCCACATAATTGTTTCGTTATCAACTCTTAAGCAACACCTAATTAAATATAAAATGGAACCTCTGATAAACATCATGTATCAAATTCCAAGGAAAAAAAAAAATTTCATATTTGGGCTAACATATTTTTAATATCAACATGTTGTTACTTGGGTTCATTTACCCAAAAGACAACAAATTGATTGGGGCCATAAACTCAATTTGTTTAATTCCTCTATTTTGGAATCCATGTTTATCCAAACTCTGAGTCAAATTTTTGTTCTTTAGTCAGGGCAGTAAACGAAATTGAACACCAAATCCAAACTTCACTTAGTATTAAAGGAAGCCTTAGTCAAACCATTGAGCTAGCTTGTTAATAGCTTGTTTGTATTGTAAGTGTCAATGGGTACGATAGTGATCGGTTGGAAATATTTTTGTATGATACTTATCATGATAGCAAAAAAATCTTTATCCTTACCTGTACCTGATAAGTTAATGAAATAAAATTTATTTTTATCCGTCTTTTCAAATACAATACGGATCAGGTAACGGATAAAAAAATGTCATTACCATCCCTATTGTGCTTTTGATAATATATTTTTTCAATAAAAAGGGAAAAAAAAAGAAATAGTTAATAATAAATACAACTAATTTGTATTATAAAAATTTAGTAAAATATAAAACTTTATCAGCTTTATCATATCATGTATCATCTTCATACAAAAATATATATGTATATATAATTTTATTTTTAAGAAATATCTTATAGGATATGGGTAAAAAGTAATTTTATCTGTACTTTTATCAGTTATAATAACAAAAAAAAAGTTATCATTATTCTTATTTGATAATTAATAAAAAAAGAAAGAAATTTTACTTTTACTTATCTTTCAAAATACGACGAATCTAATAAACGGATAAAAATTAAATGTGCCATAAATTTAAACTTATTTTTGTAAAATGCTACAGATAAAAATACAGCAACAAATTGATGGTGTTCCTATAGTCAAGTTGTTTAATTACTCTATTTTGGAATTCAAGTTTATCCAAACTAGAGTCAGATCTTTATCTTTAGTCAATAGCATGCATGTGATTTGTTCTACCAATTAAGTTTATTTGACAATTTGTTTCTTATACTTTGAGAAAAGGAAGTACCTCAAAGAATTATCTAATGACTAGTAGAGCATCTATAGGTGTCTAGCACACATCAAATTTGTCTCTTGTACCCAAATTTCAAAATAGACTCTTAATTGTTGCATTTTATTTTTCCATCTTCTTTGACTTTATAGAAATATTTGGGGTATACAAACATTTCCTTGTAATTCTTTTTTTTTTTTTTGAAGTTGTGGATTGATTTTTTATATATATATATAAATTAAGGAAGGTATTTTCAACTATGTCATAAATTTATTTTATTTATTTATTAATGTCATAAAATATCGTACTTTCCATTTTAAAAAAAAGAAGAAGATATTGTTTGTTTATTTTTATAATGCAAACAGTATTTGGACCATGATGAAAATAAAGGAATTTCTGTGTACTTTCTGTTACTAATTAATATATACTCCATTAGTGTAATTCATACGGTACCAATTAGTGAGATGTAGAAGCAATGAGCTGGTCCTAGTTGAAAATAAATAATATAAAAATATTATATAATCTGATATGATCTGGGGGAATATACAGTGCATTCAACAAGTAAACATAGTTTTCATTTATGAATAAAGTGTGATAGGCAAATGTTGACTTAAAAGATTCAGTATCAAAAAGTCACAAATAAATTATTCTTTCAACTAACATCTTTTGCTTTCAAAATTTCAACTCTATTTAAACAATCATTTTCACACTTTCTTACCTTCCTTCCTTTCTTTCTTTCTTTCTTTCTTTCTTTCTTTCTTTCTTTCTTTCTTTCGGCATATTTTGTGCTTTCTTTTCAAAAAGACAATGAAAAAACCATAAAGTATTTATAGGGGTGAAAACGGAGCCGGATTATCTAGCGGATTATCCGCTCCGTATCCGGATATAATCCGAATCCGGATAATTTTCAGAAATCCATAAAAGATCCGGATTCGGATACGGAGTCCTAAACGGAGCGGATATCCGGATTATCCGGATTCGGATAGTTTGGCCAAACCCATATAAAAGAGGAATAAATATTTGCTAAAGGTGGGATTTGAACCCATGTCCTCCCATCTCAATGCCTTTAGACTAAGCTTCAAACCACTACACCACAACATCTTTTGTTACCATACACTTATTTGATATATATATATATATTATATGAATAGATTATCTTTCATCTCTTATAAGTTCATTAATATTTATATTTAATGTTTTAATTAATATTTGTATTTTAGAAGTTCATATATCTTAATTATCCGACCATTATTCGTTTTATATCCGTATTCGAATCCGTATCCGTGGACTATCCGTTTCGTATCCGTATCCGTTTAAGGCGGATTTGGTTTTGAATTTTGATATCTGTTTACTATTCGTATCTGTATTCGTATCCGCTCATTATCCGACGGATGCGGATACGGTATTAGCATTATCCGCTCCGTATCCGCTCCGTTTTCACCCCTAAGTATTTATCATAAGTCAATAGTATTTATTATAAGTCAATAATATTTATGAATTATATATTTTGTGCAATCAAACTAAAATCCAATACAAGCAACAAAAAAAAGGGTACATATTTCAGAGATATATTGACCCGGATTCAATTTTGACATTTAAGTTTTTTCTGAGATCACTCAAAGCTCCATATTCCAAGGCGGAGGGATATGGAGTAAATGGGAATCAATCGACCCTATATTTTTTCATAAACTAATAATTATTATATGGTTTTGTTATATATTTTATAGTAAAATGTTATAGACTAATAGACACTATAAATTGACTCCCGTATTTTTTATAAAAATATTATATGCTTAACATTCATTATTTAAAAAAAAAAATAGACTATTGTACAATATGCTGGACCTTCATTATTTTTCAAAGAAAAATTAGACTACTGTACTGTGTACAACTTGAGTTTTTGTAGTATTTTATCTTTATATGTTTTTTCCCTGTTCATAGCCGTAAAGAAGTACAATATACTAAAATGAGACACCAAGTATATTATCTTTTAGAATAAAGATTTCTTTCCCCCACTTTATTTCCCCCATTCATCCCCCAATCATTAATTATATGAGGGGACCACAACTTTCAGCACAAAAAGACAAAATAAAACGTGTATTAGTCATTAATAATGCGGGGGACCACTTATATTTGAAAAACTTTACAATTAATGCGCATAAATATGTATACTTATACATGCAAGTATTAACATATAATATAGTAAGTATTCATATGTAAGATATTAAGTATTTCTTTAAACAATCTTTCTTATCATATACTCATTTTTTACACATTTTATGGTTTTTGTTTTCTTACTTCAATGTCGCCCATATTTCTGACAATTTGTGAATTTTTTTGCGAATCTAAAGTCACAGACGTTTTCTACGTAATTTTCTCTTTCAAATGAGATCTATGATGAATTACTTTTGAGTTGTCCGCCACGCAAGTATTCATACTTGATATATTATATATTAACACTTGCGCGCATATGCATCCATATTTACACGTGATAGTTATAAAATCTATCAGATATTAGGTGGTTACCTAAGTAGTTAGTGATCCCTCACTTAATTAGCAGTCCCCACAGGTAATGCATTACGAGGTATAAATACTTGCTCAACAAGATATGAATACTTACACGACAACGATGAATATTTTCATGACGAGGTATGAATACTTGCACGACGGACAACCTGAAAGTATGTCATCATGGATCTTATTTGAAAGAGAAAATTACGTAGAAGACATCCATGGTTTTAGATTTACAAATTTTCTCACAGATCGTCATAAATATTGATGAAATTGAACGGAGAAAAAAAAATCCAACTCTAAAAACGTGTAAAAGATGTGTGTGTGATGTGTCCATTTTTTTTTCTTCGAAATACTTAGTATCTTAGGTATGAATACTTGATATATTATATATTAACACTTGTGCGCATAGGTATCCATATTTGCACGCATCAGTTATAAAATATATTAAATATTAGGTGGTCCCTAAGTAACTAATGAAGTTCAGTTAGTTAATGGTCCCCACAAGTAGTTATTGACTGGGGGATGAATGAGAAAAATTGACTGGGAGATAGTTAGTCGATCCCTATCTTTTATTACTAGATCAAAAATTATTTCTAAATCGTAAGATGATTTGAAAACTTAAAATTGCACTTAATGGTCATTAAAAGTGAGAGAATTATTTACCTTTCGATAATATGGTGATGATATAAAATTGTCAAAAATTATAGAATTGACATATTGTATAACATTTTTTGTCATATATTACAAAAAATGGTGTTGAAAAAAGAGAAAGTATCTGAATTTTATTATATTAAGGTGCTAGACTTAGAGCTTTAATGGAAACTTACAATAATCAACAAAATATGATAATTAAAATAAATATATTTAATGGAACCAATTTTAGTGAGATGTAGAAGCAATGAGCTGGTCCTAGTTGAAAATAAATAATATAAAAATATTATATAATCCGATATGATCTGGGGGAATATACAGTGCATTCAACAAGTAAACATAGTTTTCATTTATGAATAAATTGTGATAGGCAAATGTTGACTTAAAAGATTCAATATCAAAAAGTCACAAATAAATTATTCTTTCAACTAACATCTTTTGCTTTCAAAATTTCAACTCTATTTAAACAATCATTTTCACACTTTCTTCCCTTTCTTTCTTTCTTTCGGCATATTTTGTGCTTTGTTTTCAAAAAGACAATGAAGAAACCATAAAGTATTTATCATAAGTCAATAGTATTTATTATAAATCAATAATATTAATGAATTATATATTTTGTGCAATCAAACTAAAATCCAATACAAGCAACAAAAAAAGGGTACATATTTCAGAGATATATTGACCCGGATTCAATTTCGACATTTAAGTTTTTTCTGAGATCACTCAAAGCTCCATATTTCGAGGCGGAAGGATATGGAGTAAATGGGGATCAATTGACCCTATATTTTTTCAAAAACTAATACTATATGGTTTTGTTATATATTTTATAGTAAAATGTTATAGACTAATAGACACTATAAATTGACTCCCGTATTTTTTATAAAAATATTATATGCTTGACATTCATTATTTAAAATAAAATAGACTATTGTACATTATACTGGACCTTCATTATTTTTCAAAGAAAAATTAGACTATTGTACTGTGTACAACTTGAGATTTTGTAGTATTTTATCTTTATATGTTTTTTTTTTCTCTATTCATACCCGTAAAGAAGTACAATATACTAAAATGAGACACCAAGTATATTATATTTTATCACTAGATCAAAAATTAGTTCTAAATCGTAAGATGATTTGAAAACTTAAAATTGCACTTAATGGTCATTAAAAGTGAGAGAATTATTTACCTTTCGATAATATGGTGATGATATAAAATTGTCAAAAATTATAGAATTGACATATTGTATAACATTTTTTGTCATATATTACAAAAAATGGTGTTGAAAAAAGAGAAAGTATCTGAATTTTATTATATTAAGGTGCTAGAGTTAGAGCTTTAATGGAAACTTACAATAATCAACAAAATATGGTAATAAAAATAAATATATTTTGGACTAACTAGAGATGGGCTATCATGTCTTTTTTTTTTATTAACTTGATTTTTTTAAATGTTGTAAAAAATATTTCCTCCTTTAGACAATTAATCTTTTGTGAACTTGTAATATTCATTACTTTTAGTCACTTTTAACGGTGACGGAGCCACATAAAATCAGACAAACATGTCATAAAAGTTCTATGCATGTTTCAAAAATATGCTTCTTTTCTGTGTTTTTCCACAAAAAAATTATAAA
Source organism: Carex rostrata (assembly GCA_964058875.1). Taxonomy (NCBI): domain Eukaryota; kingdom Viridiplantae; phylum Streptophyta; class Magnoliopsida; order Poales; family Cyperaceae; genus Carex; species Carex rostrata. Next base: position 453,597 of record CAXKVT010000245.1, read on the forward strand.
AATATATTTTAAATTCATATAATATAAAATTATACCTTATCCAAAAAGAAATTTCTTATAATATGCTTCTATATATATATATATCAATTTCTAAATAAATATGTAAAATATACTTTCTATCTAAAATATTATAAAAGTATGCATCACCATAAAATTTTGTTTCATTTATTTTTAATTATTTTTGTGCTTGTGAAAGGAATATAATGCCACGTCTCACTGACGAATGCCGATTACAACATATTTATAACTTGGCGTTTAATGGTAAAGCATGACGTTTCAAAAAATAATTAAAAAATGTACATTGAGGTATCAAATAAAAAAATTCGGCGCAAGTGAAATTATTTTTTTAAAAACTAAATTATTGTACGTAGTTTATACCTACTTGAAATCAGTTTCCTTTTTTTTTTTGCGTGCAAATTGGGATTGTTTTCTTGGTCTTTTTCATCGGTGCAGAAATTTGCATTAAAAAAATATTCAAGATTTTCTATATATTTTGAACATTTTATGGATTCATTCTATACAAAATATTAGATAATTATTTACATGATCATGAAACCTATTCTCTTTTTTTTAACTGATAAAGACGATTTTTTTGTTTTGTTTTGAAAATATATTTAACTTGATTTAAACTTTAGTGTGAGCTATAGGAGTTAATATTTGAAATTGTTGAATAAATTATACCACTCAGAAGCTTATCAACATAATTTTCACACCATATTAATTTATAACCGTTCAATTGAAAAATCATTTTTTTGTATTGCTAGAAAAAAAATATGATAAAATTTGAACAATTGAACATAACCCAAAACCTCTAATGATGACAAAAGAAGTTAATGCGCAAATTTTACATGATGTTAGATAAAAGAATTTATAAATCGGTTCTATGAATTTTTTTCTACTAAAATATAATTAAAATTGTAATTTATATTATATACCATTAACCCGTTGTAAAAAAAGTTATATAAGCATACAATTGGTACCACAAACCGATTTTAATGCAAACAAAGTCTTAATTATATATCATAAAAGTACAGATTTTGTGTACTTTTATTTGATAATTTTGAAACATTGACCCTTACAAAAAAAAATTCCTATAATTAATGATTCTTTTTTTTTTTGAAAACCTTCGCAGAAGCTGCGAAGTCATGAGGGGGAATCGAACTCTCGACCTTTGAGTACAACAACTCTAGGATTTTTTTCTAGCCAATTGTGCTACTCCCCTTTCTCAATTAATGACTCTTTATTGTTTGAAATTAAATTATTTATCTAATAATAATTGTTGGGGCATTTAAATAGTCGTTCAAGTTTTATTTAATTTTTGTTTTCCCTTCTGAATTGATGAGTGCTGGTGAAGAACCATGCATGTTCTTTTTTGTTAATTGGATCAAAGAACAATTAATTTAATTTAATTCATAAATGTCTCAGGAGCTCTGTCATTCTCCATTTGTGCACACAACTATGTTTAGTTGTCTCCTCAGCAAAATTAAATCCATGGTATAACATGAAAATAAAAATTCCAAGGGGCTTGAAATTAGAAACACACAATAATAATAAAAAAAAACTATATAAAAATATAATTCATTGTGTTTGAAAAGTGTTGACTCTGACTAGGACTTATTTTTTACTCCAAAGTCCAATCAAATTTATTCTTTTTTTTAATTAAAGGATTTTTATGTCTTGTAACTACTCAAAAATAGTTTAAAAAAATGCAACTAGTACAGTTAATTAAATCATTATTTTGTGTTGAAAGTTGACATTTTGTAAGTCAATACATGACAGTTGATATTTATTTAATGCTTAAAAAAATAACCCAGACAATTAATTACAAATATGGAAAAAAATAACATTATTTGAAAATTTACTTGAATGTAAAATTAAATGATCCAAATTGCACAATATCTTGAAATATATACCTTGGCAATATTAATTATATATGAGTCCGGATTATCTGAGACAACTCAAATTTTGAATTTAGATCTGAACCAATTTGGTCCAAGATGAATTGTACGAGTTCCTTTAATATTTGTGCCAAAGCAGATTTGACGGTCTGGATTCAAACTCAAAATTTGAGTTACCTTAGTTAATATGAATTCAACAAAACATGATATACTTGCGTGGAACAGAATTTTTTGTTATATATTTTTCGTTTAATTCAATAAAAGTATTGAGGTGCTTTTTTCGTGTTTTGTTTTTGTAAACTAATTGTATTCAATATTTTTTAGTCATTTGGGAAATAAACACAATATCTTCTATATTCAAAAATAAAAAATAAAAAACAAATCTCGATGCAGATATAGGGGTGTTCAATAAATGTGGTTCATTTGGTTTTCAACTGAACTGACAAATTTTGGATAAATGGTTCGGTTTGATTGATTTTTTTTTTAATTACATAGTTCTTTTTATATTTAGTTTTATGTAATATCTCTTATTGCAGTTTAAATGATATATATCTTGATATTTATTTCTATAATAATTAATTATATAATATTATTGAGTTTTGACCTTTTGAAATTTAATCTCTCTTGTTTTGGATCAACGGAACAAACTAAATTTACTTTGATTTTTTTTATTTTTATTTGGTTGTTATTCATTTTGACAAGTTTAATTCAATTAGTTCAGACAAAATTTTAGTTTGACTATCTTAATTCTCTTGGTTCATATATCAGGTAAGGATTATGTTAAGTAGAATACATATATATACTCTTTCTTCAATAGAAAGAGTATAAAAAAAAATGAGGAGGGTTCAAATGCCTCCATTTTTTGTGCCTCCATCATGCCTCTATTTTTTAAAACTTTAATAACTTAAAATTTAAATCTTAAAATTCAAAATAAAACCGTTGGATATGAACTATATCATTTTATCTATGCACGTGTAAAAAATTATGACATTTCAACTTTGTTTTGGTTGTCATCTTGAGCTTGTTAAAATGTATACTAATGTGGATAATTTCTAGACGTTGATTTTTCAACTTATTGATTCACATAAAAACAAAATAAAAATGTGATAATTTTTTATAGGCATATAGAGAAAACAACATAGATCACATCTAACGGTTTTATTTTGACGTTTAAGTTTTAAATTTTGAGTTATTTAAGTTTTTAAAAATGGAGGCACAAAAAATGGAGGCATTTGAACCCTCCTAAAAAAAATAGATCTGAGAAAAGAAATACAAACTGAAGGAATCTGACAATTTCCCAGAAACCCATTTTGAGGAAGTTGTCCAGAAGGAATGCATGATGATGTCATGAATTTTCTATCTATTTCTATTTTAATTGTATTTTTTGTTCAATTATTATTATTATTTTTAGAAAGAGATGTCAGAAGGCTCCTATCTATTCCATGTGGAATAAATGATTCATAAGTGAGTCTATGATTTTATGCATAGGGAGGATTAGTCTGTACTACATATCAATATTTTTATTTTTAAAATTCACACAATCAATTTAAACAGTTCAACACCTTCATATGAAAAAATATTTGTAGATCAAATATTATATTTTTCACAACTTTTTTACTATTTTTAAAAATAGGTAGAAAATCACTTGTTTAAAAATTCTAAATCATTCAAAAGTAGTGATTTTATATCTAACTAAACAAATAATAAAAATATTATAAAAAAATGTACACTTTAGTCTGCAAGTACATTTTCATATAGAAATCATATTGAACGTTTATATTAACTATTTGAATTTAAAAACAAATATATTTATCCATAGTATGAATCAATTCGCGCTATGCATAGTGCCATAGTACCATAGCCTCATTCATGATTCATGCCACTCAAAATTGAAGTGTAAAAAATATCATGTAAACTCATGATTCTTGCCACTCAAAATTCAAGAAGTGTAAAAAAAAATTTGATTTACATCATTGCATGCTTATATATGTATATTTTCGTATTGAGAAAAAATTAAATGCATTAATGTTACGTTATGAAATTTTTTACAATTAAATTCGAATGATTTAAAAGAAAGAATCGATAAATCATGTTAATAAAATGGAAGTTTAAACCTTAATTAAGGTTCCCCTAAATAAGTAAGTTAATTGTGAATTGAAACCGCGTCGAAATTTCGAGATTTCGGAATTTTATAGCCCCAGTGCGGATTAGGTTGACCGCAGTGCGGGTGGAAGCCATCCGCAGTGGCTCAGGCTTTTTCTGGAATTTTGCCAAAAAAATGACTAAGTAGTGAGTGCGGGTGAGGGATCCGCAGTGCGGATGAGTTTAGCCGCACTCATGAATTTCTGTATTGCACTGAATTTTCCTGAAATCGGCTAAGTAGTGAGTGCGGATGAGGGTGAACCGCAGTGCGGATCAGGTTCATCCGCAGTAGGCTCGGACTTTTCCTGGATTCGGCTGACAACCGACTAAGTCTCGAGTGCGGATTAGGTAACCCGCAGTGCGGATTGGCTAATCCGCATTCAGGGTAATTTTAACCCTAAAACCCAAATTAAACCTTCTCTCTCTCTCTCTCTTCCACCATTCCCCATTTCTAAGTGAAATTCGTCCAAGAGAGAAGGAAAAGATCCCGTGAGTTTCCGTTTCGTTCAGACTCCCGATTGTTGCGAGAAATCGAGTTTGGAACCGAGAAAGCAGCCGAGGATCTCTCAGAACCCTTCTATTTGGTATTTCTTTCTCTCCTTTTTACTTTCGAAACCTCGAATTTTCTCGATTTCTCGGATTCTCGTTTTAAACCCGAGATTTGTGCTCGAATTGCTCGAGGACTAGTTCCTCTACACTTCTTACTAGTTTGTTTGTCATTCTTTTTCCCGATTTCTTCCGATTTATGAAATCTGATTTCTAGGGTTTCGTGCCAAAATTGAAAGTTGGCATAATCGTGATTTGATTTGCTTAACCCGACCAATTAGACTTGTAATCGGTAGGGTTGCCTCCTGATCGTGAATTTTTAGAACAATTAACGGCTGATTTGAGATTTTGACCAAATTAGGGTTAACCAAACGGTGAATCGAATTGATCCGAGAACCAAAGTAGTGAAACGGTGATTGATGGTTACCAAAGTGAAATAGTATAAGGCTAGAGGGCCTAGATGAGATTTTGTGTGGTTTTAGAGGATTTTGGTAAGAAATAATGAACCGAACGAATTGATACCAAAAAACATAGGAATTGATTAGAGAAGGTATAAGCCCTAGAAGTAACTCGAATAAACCTCTCGATCCTGAACCAATGTTAAACCAAGTATACGCATAATATAGGTGTAGGCTCGGTCGAGCAAGAACTTGCGAGACAATACGAGACGTCCGATCCTTAAAATTAAGCGGTACGCTCGGCATACTAAGGTGCGGGATTCTTGGACTTGTTTGATACTTTATTTTCAGGAATTAAACTGTGTTTTCGTTTGTCATGTTGAATGATTAATTGTTGCATATTTTGGAATTCATGCTGTAGATTGATTCTTGCATAACTGAGAATGATTTGAATTGTTTGGTTAAGATTATTTGGCATGTTGGTATGGTTATTATTTGATTAGTTCTATTAATTGTTCTTGATGTGAATGAATCCGCCAGGCCGACCTGTTTAGGTGGCTGGATAAGGTAACGGTGACCTATCCGTTGACCTGTGTTAGAATTTGCCAGACCGACCTGTTTAGGTGGCTGGATAAGGTGACGCTGCTGACTTATGCGTTGACCTGTTAGAATTTGCCAGACCGACCTGTTTAGGTGGCTGGATAAGGTGACGCTGCTGACTTATGCGTTGACCTGTTAGAATTTGCCAGACCGACCTGTTTAGGTGGCTGGATAAGGTGACGCTGCTGACTTATGCGTTGACCTGTTAGAATTTGCCAGACCGACCTGTTTAGGTGGCTGGATAAGGTGACGCTGCTGACTTATGCGTTGACCTGTTATGATTTTGCGAGACTGACCTGTATGTGTGGCTTTGATTTATATTTGCTTGTGATTTAGCAAAGTTGACCTGTATAGGTAACTTTGATTCCATGTGATTGCATTTGTCAAGTTGACCTGTATTGGTGACTTGTAACCGGACCATTAGGAAATGGTTAAGCCAAACAGCAATTTCAGATGGGTGTCTGATAAAGGGTCCAGCGGTTGGCCATCTGTAGGCGTCTGTAACCCTACAGATGTGGGTTTGATAACGGTTCAGCTCGAGAGAACATCTGTAATTGCTACAAGCCCAATTGAACTGAGTTAGGAATCGAGTTAAGCCAAAATATATGTTGTGTGTTGAAAACCATCTTGGAAATTCCGTAAACTGTGGTTCAGGTTGATTAACTGTTGTCGTGCATTGGCATTCTGTTATTTATGTTTATAAATATATATCTGTTTGAACTGTTATTGGTTTGGGTTTCATTTTTGAATATAGAGTTTGATTGCAAGTCCAATAGTCTAAACTGTGGCAAATTCGCACTGAGAATTTATTCTCACCCCCACCTTCCCCATTATTTTACAGGTATTGGTGCGACGGATTCCGGGGAGGCACGAGAGTAGTAGGCCTTAGTAGCTGACCAGTACATGACCCTAGATAGCTTTTGTTGTATAGATTTAGGGTAGGCCTCGTGGTTGGTATCCGGATGAGATACTTATATTGTATTATATGCTGACCAGACTGTGCACTCTGATTTTATGTTAGAAACTTGTTTTGAATTGCGTGTTGTTTGGTTTAAATTGTGATTAGCCTTGTAAGCATACACGGCGTTGTATGCTTACGGCGGGGGACTGTTACTACCCGTGGCTGCGGGGTGTGACAATTAACCATCAAATTTATTTAATAGCCATTTGAACTATTATTTATGATAAAGATAGTTTTCAAATTTCATATTGTGGATAACAAAAATTCATGAAGTTTTGTGTGAAATTGTACCGAAAATAAAATTTGTATATACAAATATTATTTATTTAAGCGAGTGAACCATGCGTTCATTTTAAAATGTATATTTAAATTCAAATTCGCGTTTAATGTCACTGAATTTATAAATCCAACTAGCATAGAAAATAATAGAAAATAAAATACAAACAAAATATATTCAACAAGGTACTATTTGCAAAAATGTCCTTTTTAAAATACATTCTAGATTTTTGTCCTGACTCGTAAGTCAAAGTCAACTGTTGTAGTCCTCTAATTTATATAATTTATAATGGTACATAGTTCAAAAAAAATAATTAAATAATGAATTTATACCCGCTTATATCTCCGAAATTTAAGGTTTTCAAATTACTCCACCGAATTCAATTTCTTTGTTAGTTTTCACACCTCTCAATTTTTTTGTTTTTGTTATTATCAGTAATGTTTTTTTCAATCTATTAAATCTCTAAAAAATTTCAATTTGTCTATTTTGATTTTTTTTTGTGTTAGTTGTTCATACAACCTAATATATAATTATACTAAGAACATAGATAATTGTATTGTCAATTCAATTTTTATGATACATCTTCTTGATATTTCAAAATAGATGTTCATATAAAACAACAATGTTGAGTGAATTTCAAATTGACTCAACATTATTATTTGAAAAATAATGAACACATCTCTGATTTAAATTTTCTCATCTGAATGATATTTTTCAAGAAATCAAACAAATAGAAATAGAATTTAGTTGTACGCAACAATTAACTACCTCAAGAATATAGAAAACAAACAATAATATTATTCCTTTCTCTCTTTTATCAATAAGCAGATAATTTAAAAAAAATTAAACAAATAATAATAGTGCAAGCACACTTAAATATTTTCCAAAAAAAAAAATACTTGAAGATATTTGAAAAATATATTGACCAAGACAAAGGCAGTTGCAAACAATTCTATTTTTAGTCTAGTTTACAAGTAAAAAAATTCTGTTCACAGATTCAACTTTACTAGATTTAGGTAAAGAATCAAACTGTGCAACTCAAAATCTCTGTTAAACCTTTTTGTCAAGCAACTAATTAATTCATCTGTTAATTTATTTTATCAGTGTGAAAAAAATTATTTTCAAAGAAATTTTAGAAAGTCCAGATTCACTCAATTTGACAACTTTTATTATTTGAATTAATTTATAAAATTTATTATTACAAATTACTACTAATAATTATATTTTTTGTGTTGGATGTATCTATTAAAGAATGGTTAAAAAGATTCAATTCTCAGAATTAATTACAGCAAAAAAATGGAAACACAATCAAATAAGGATCCTTGCAGAATCTCAAGAAAGAAGATAAGATCCTTATAATAATAACCATAATTAATTAACAAATAAATAAATATATAAACAAGGATGGAATGGCGAAATAAAAAAAACTCAAGGTCCTTATAGTAAATTATCCTTTATAAATATATATCCTCCACTCCTTTGCCTGATGGTTCAAATAATCTCTCTCTCTCTCTCTCATTTCAACTAGTTAGAGGAGCCATTTATTTGGTTCCCTTTCTAATTAGAAATGGGGATCCAAGATGAATCAAGCAAACAAGACCAAGGCTATGAACACATCACTACTAAGAAGGTGCTTGCTCTTGCTTTTCTCTTTCTACCATTGTTTTTCTCATTTTCATGCATTAATTAATGTGCTTCGATTTGTGGGTTATAATGCGTTATATGATATTATATTATTATATATATTGTAATTGTTGGATTGAATCTTGATGCCATTTTGATTTGAAAGAAACAATAAATGCTGAAAGAAACCATGGAAACAAAGAGATATAATTAATAGGTTAGATTAATACTGTGATTATCAAGGTTAATTTTAAAAATATGTATTTAGTGATAAGTAATACTTTATTTTTCTTGAAATAAATTAAAGATATATTTCTTTTTAAATTTTGGTTTTTTTTCCCTATTTTAAAAGGCTATGAACACATCACTACAAATAAGAGGCTTGCTCTTGATTTTTTTTTTCTTTGTTTCATTTTCTTTCTCATTTTAATTCATTAATGTATTTATAATATATATTTTAATAATTTGGATTGAATCTTATATGCCATTTTGATTTGGAAGAAAAAAAAAATATCTGAAAGAAACTTTGCAAATCATAATCAAATTTTTGCAAACATTACAGCTTTCTCATACACCGGTTATCGATCCGTTACCTGAAATTAGATATAATAAGCAAGATTACTACTGTTATTGTCTAGGTTAAGTTCTAAAATATACATTTAGTAATAAGTAATAGTTTATTGTTTCAAATATGACTTTTTTCTCATATAATAATATTTATATTATTTTCAAGAAACTTATATTGGCACAAGATTTACTTTTGAAATGTGTGCTCAAAATTAAATTTTGTGTGTGGAAAAATACAGACAGCAAGGGAAATTGAGGTGGATAAATGGCTACCTATCACATCTTCACGCAAAGCGAAATGGTGGTACTCGGCATTTCACAATGTCACGGCTATGGTTGGTGCCGGTGTGCTCGGGTTGCCCTATGCCATGTCTAATCTTAGATGGTAAGAACAAAATTTGATCCATTTAAGTTTTAATTTGAGCATCTGAAGACAACGAGTACCAGAGGGTTGTTCAAAGAACAAAAGAAGTTGTATCAGTGCAGCATAAATTATTATTTAATTCTGTTCATACTGGTAACATTAAAATATCAATCAATTAGTAACCTTATGAATAAATTGTGTTTACCTGGTTGTATTATGATTTATACGATTTCTGTAGGAAAGTCGAAATTAACTAAAGAATTCACACATTTTTAGGGGTCCTGGAATTACAATACTTGTCATCTCATGGATAATCACCTTATACACTCTCTGGCAAATGGTGGAGATGCATGAAATGGTACCAGGAAAGAGATTCGACCGGTACCACGAGCTCGGTCAAGAAGCCTTTGGGGAGAAGTTGGGGCTGTGGATCGTTGTGCCGCAACAGTTGGTCGTTGAAATTAGCGTGGACATAGTTTACATGGTCACTGGAGGAAAATCTCTGAAGAAATTTCATGATACTGTTTGCCCCGATTGCAAACAAATCAAGCTCACGTATTTCATCGCAATTTTTGCATCCGCGCATCTCGTGCTGTCTCAACTGCCAAATTTCAACTCCATTTCGGGTGTTTCATTAGCCGCTGCGGTCATGTCGCTTAGGTATCTAAATTTAACTAGTTCTTTCCTTGTTTCTATGTTCCAGTTGTTTATTTAATTTGAATTATAATTTCTCACATTCAACTTGATAATTTGAATTTACCTAGCTCAAGCACTTCCTCAAGTGCAAACTTGATCTTGCTTAAATTTTACAATATATGGATATTTATTACCATAACTGTGTATACATATTTACAAATAAAAAATAACAAAATTTGGAGTGACAATTTTGTATGAAATTTACATAAAGGATTATAAATTATTATTATTAATATTAATATTATTATTATTATTCCATCATAATAATAGCATTTTACAACATAGTGGTATGAGAGCATTCGGTTCTCGGACTGTGTTTGAGTCCATATTTCATTTATTATCAGTATCCTATCTGAGTTCTGAGCTATTCTGATTCATCTAAAAATAAATCTTACTGAATCCCGTATGTCTATCATTCAATAATCAGCATTATTTTTTTTTTCCGTCTTAACAGTTACTCGACAATTGCATGGGGTGCCTCAGTAGACAAAGGAAAACAACCTGAAGTGTCATACGACTACAGACATCACAGTACACCCGGAAGAGTGTTCGGATTCTTTGGTGCCCTAGGTGACGTAGCATTCGCTTATGCGGGTCACAATGTGGTGCTTGAAATCCAAGCAACCATCCCTTCAACCCCCGAAAATCCATCGAAGAAACCCATGTGGAGAGGTGTTGTTGTGGCCTACATTGTCGTCGCCTTGTGTTATTTCCCCGTTGCACTTATCGGATATTGGGCATTTGGAAATAATGTCGAGGATAATATTTTGATGAGTCTCGAGAAGCCCCGGTGGTTGATCGCCATGGCAAACATGTTTGTTGTCATTCATGTCGTCGGTAGTTATCAGGTAACTTCAAGGGCGGAATCATAATGCAACCGTACGATTTTAATTATAAATATTGAAATTTAATTGAATTTTTTTTCTTGAAGTTTTTATATGTTTCAGTCCCAAATACCAAATGTGTGCTTGTAGTGGTTAGAATTTTCAAATCTCACCTACAAATTAAACATTTTGGCATTTTAGGATTTTATGTTTCAACGGCACCCCATAATCTAAATTTTTTCTAGTTCTGTCCATGGTTAACTTGAAATTTAATACTCTCAATTCATCCTAACATATACCATACCAGGGCAGAAATATACTTATATGCCAAATCTGATACAGTGTCCCAGAGGATAATGTAACAGTAATAGTTATAACCGTATTACTACCTCTTTTTTCATCTCATTTTTTTTTTTTTTTTGCTTTCTTCTTGTTTTTGCGCTTTAGATATACGCCATGCCTGTTTTCGACATGATGGAGACTGTGCTGGTAAAAAAACTCAATTTCGCACCGAGCTTTACCCTTCGCTTGATCACCCGAAGCTTATACGTTTGTAATGCTCTTACCCCTTTCCTTTCAAAACGATTGTAAGATTGTCAAAAAATATTGTAGTTTTTGTTATTTTTGTTCTAACTTGAATGTAATATATGCAGTGATTACAATGTTCATCGGCATGACCTTCCCGTTTTTCGGTGGATTGCTCGGATTCTTCGGTGGACTGGTGTTTGCCCCGACCACCTATTTCGTAAGTCATATTTCTCATTTTAAAACTGAGGGATGCATTGAACAATAGATGATGATATTATCAAGATATTTTTCATTTTTATCTGCTTAAATTTGTAGCAGTAATTCTTTTTTTCTTTTTCTTTTTTTCTTTTGCAGCTTCCATGTGTTATGTGGCTAGCTATCTACAAGCCCAAAAGATTTAGCCTCTCTTGGATCACTAATTGGGTAATATATTTGAAATAATTTATTGCTATCATGAAATGCCTAATCCTGTTCATGCTATCGTATTTTCTAAATAAGAAAATTCAAGGATTTCAATGAGAGGTTTAATCCTCAATTTCTACAGTAAAATTCTTTATTTGGATTCTACCAACAAAAATTCAAAAAGATCTTTTACTAAATAAGCTTGTAATAACAAAAAAAATAAAAAAGAGTGAGGCCATGGTATTATGCATAGTGCGGATTGGTCCATACTATGGATCAATATTTTCATTTTTAAAGTTCAAATACTTGATCTAAACTGTTTAATGTGAAAATTCCAGGATTCAATGAAAGTTTAATCTACAAATTCTAAAATAAAATTCTTTTGCTTGCATTTTGCTTATTACCCACAAAATTCCAAAATGAATATTGAACTAAATAAGCTTCTAATATTTAATAAATAATGTTATATTAATCTATTTAATTGCAGATTTGCATTATTCTTGGAGTGCTTTTGATGGTTTTGGCACCAATTGGAGGATTGAGGCAGATTATTTTAGATGCCAGTAAATACAAGTTCTACTCATAGACACTTGTTTATCCTACCAGAACAATTTTTTGAAGTTATTATGGTATCATACTTTGGGTCAAAAAGAAGAAAAAATGAATTAATTTTAAGTTGATGTACTTGTGTTCTGATTTATGTAATTTGGGTGTGTGATAATTTAATGTGATTTGTTGATTTGTGGGCCTCAACTGGCTGCATTTGCTGGTACTGGTACGGTTTTGGTGCAATTTGAACAAATTGGAATCCTATTTCTTCTCAAATTGTCATTTTTCATATTAATTATTTGCATTTTTAGGTAATAATTACAGATAAAATATTTTACAAACTTTTCCCTATCGTTCTGACATCGCATTATACAAAATTTATTGGGGAAATTTTTTAAATTTGAATGACTTCATCAAAAAAAATTTCTAACACAAAAAATATGTACAATAAAAAATAATGAGATTAGGTATCTAAATTCTATTTTAAATGATGAGAGAGTAGATTACATCAACCACTTAATTGGAATAAACAGAAACTGGTCAAATCATTGCAAAATATTTAAAAGCTAACACCAGTTACAAATTATAATAGTTTTCTTTTTGCAGTATCATGTTTAATATTAAACAACAATTCAGCAAAGAAACAAGTACACTGGAAGAATAATGAAATTAAGTTATACTAACAACAATTATCTTGGATCAGATAACACTTGGTATTTCTACAATTTTTCACAAAAGAAGAGATAATAAAAAAAACAGCAACCAATCAATTCAACTCAATCAACTAAACGGTTACTTGTTTCTCGAAACATAGTCGACACATTTTTTAACTTCCCAGCCCTTCTCTGTATAAACTTCAAAAGCACAATGCGGTGATATTCACCGAAATAAAAAGATTTACTCTAAGAAAAAAGGGGATGTACAAAAAAAAACCAGTCAATTTCCTAATTAGAGAGGGATTATAACTAATAAGTAATAACTAACTCAGTCTATCTCTCCCTCCTCTACATCCCCCACTCTAATTGTATCGGGTTCGGTTTCGGTTTCGGGTTCCGGTTCATCTTCTTCTTCGTCATCAACCTTCATGAACAGACCCAATTGTTCAAGCGGGTTTGTACCGGGTATGAAACCCGTTCCGATTCCCTCTTGCACATCCATTGGACTGGTCTCACCAACTGAACTGGCAATATGCTCTGGAACTGTTCGAAGCATCTCAAGATCTCTCATGAAAAAATTTCCTTCGTCAATTTCTACCGTCTTTTCCATCTGAGAATTATGAGGAAAAATATATATCTATAATCTTGTAATCTTTCAAATATATGGTGTAAGAGGGACTATGAGCACTTGCAAGTATGATATGAAATCTTTTACTAAGGTATTCATCCAAAGAGAGCATCAAATATGTCAAATCTCTTGGTCCTAATTCATCAAAATTACCATATTTACTCTTCTATAATTTGTAGTTATACTGTGATATAGAGGGCTAATTTTGACATTTTTAATCAGAAATTCCTAATTCTTGGAGGATATAAACATGATATTCTATTTTGCAAGGGATAAATGATATTTCTCACTTGACAGCACATGCAAAATTTTGAATAGACACACACATGAACCTGCTCCTTTTATTAAAAATAAAGGTCTCTAATTGTAAGTAAAGATTACTTGTTGCAGGGCTTGGCGGGCCGCCTCTCTCTCTTGGGCTCTCCGGCGCTTGGCCTCCTCGGCTTCAGCCCGCTTCCTCGCTTCCTCAGCTACTTTTGCCTCTGCTTGAAGCCTTGCTTTTTCTATTTAAATGCCAAAAAAAATATAATAATAATTAGTAACGAAAATTATCGAAAGTTAAATGAAATGTTTGGCAAAGGAGACAACCACCCACCTTCTCTTTTTAACCGTTCTAACTCTTCTCTTTCTCGCCTTAGCTTCTCAGGGTCCTTTTTTGCAACCTTCTAGATTGCATTAGTCATTAATCAAAGTTAGTAACCAAATATAAATGATTCCATAAATTCTGACTTAATTATTTTTGTTTTTGTTTCCAGACTTCTTTGGAGCTAGGGGTGGTCATTGGATCCAGTTTATCTGGTTTTCAACTAAACCGACAAATGTTGGATTAAATGGTTCGTTTTTTCGGATTAAATGGTTCAGTTCAGTTGAAATTTTCAATTACTTCGGTTTTTTATATTTGGTTCGTTTAATTCTCGTATTTCGGTTCAACAAAAAAAACTGAATTTACTTGACATTTACTTGAAATACTTTATATTTGGTTCGATTTAATTTCTCTTATTTCAGTTCGATTGATATATATCTTGATACTTATTATGTATTGAGTTTTGACATTTTAAAATTTAATTTCTTATTTCGGTTCTACCAAACAAACCGAAATTTACTTCGGTCTTTTTGGTATGCTTGTCATTCGGTTGACAAGATTAATTCAGTTTGTTCGGTTACATTTTTGAAAACCGAATAAAATTTTGATTTGACTATTTTAATTTGGTTTTTAACTGTATCGATTGTTTGAACACCCCTATTTGGAGTGTTGCAAAAAGGTTGTTGCCTTGTCCTTTTCAACTGTGTATGGACCAGGTTATCTTTCTAGATTAGACAATCAAAACCAGATGGTAGTACTTTTAAGCCCTACAATGTTTGCCATAAACCAATAGAAAGGCAACAATTGAAAACCTGGTCAAGAGTCTTTTCACGAGCTTTCAAAATAGTATCAGCAAAGCGGCCCCGCAAGAGTGCAGCTCGGTATTGCTTGCCAGGTGAAACTGGCCTTTCGGCAGAATTACTTTCTCCTATATGATTTCATGCAGGATATGATAACACTTAGTATACTCTCAGATTTATGTCACATAGGAAGGTTGACTTTCATTAAGTTTTTTCTTACCATCCTGTGCATCCATGTCAGTAGGATTGGCCAGGTTTAACGGGTCATCCGCATCTGATTGTTTCGACCCGTTAGATGATTCTGTATGCACATCAAGAATAAAAAAAAATATTAGGTAAATAATTTTAATTATTTCATCTCATTGCAAAATCGAAGGCAAGACAAATTTAGACAGGTTGAGAAGAGACTAACTAACTAAGATGCACAGTACTGAGTTATTACTGGTCCAACAAAACAATTGGTCATTGGTATGTCCCTTATTTTAATTGTTTTGGTTTCTTCGCCAATGAGGAGCCTACCCCCAACTTGTTTTTGGGACTAAAAGCTTGGTTGTTGTTGGTGGTTGTTGATTTCTTCGCCAATGGTAACCAGAAATGACAGTCCCTGAGCAATCTTATGTTACCAGTATGTACTGGTAAACTATAAAACAGTTAAAGTTACATTACTTTTTTCACGATCCGAAGCAGGCCCAGAAGCTTTTTCCTGCAGATTGAAGTGTGACAAAAATACCATCAGATAATTTACCAGAAATAGTTCTATCATCAAGAAGGTGCGATTCTTAGTAGCCCTAACAAGTACAATCACAGTAAAAAATGTACCTTGTTTTCATGAAGTGTTGAGGCTTTGGCATCTGAACCACTTCCTGAGGAACTACTTGAGTCTGAATCTGGAAAAGAGAAAAAAATCTCATCAATTGCAATAGATACAATTTGAATTTAAAAAATTGCACATGGCAAGAAACCCTAGGTACCACCAGTAAAAAGCCAAAAAGAAGCTGAACAGGAGGACAAGCCTCCCTCCCTCCCTCAAAGAGGTTTTTTTTTTCTCTCTCTACAGTGTCATTTAGGTGATTCAAGGTGTGGAGTGCAGGCTGCTAGAGATGAACTAAGAGTATTGGTCAAATAGCATATGCCTTACTGTACAACATAAGCAAGATATAATGCCTACTTTCTAATGATTTTGTAATGGAACTTGTTCAATATATGTTTTACATAGTTGCTCTAGTTCATTTCAAATTGAGTTCAGCCAAATGATTGGGCCGAGGATTCCCAACTTAACAATGGAACTCAAATTAAATTATGATCTGATAACGTTGGTTTAGTGTATATCTATTGTCCCACTAGTGTAAATGACCTAAACTATACCAGAAACTAAAAATATCCTGTGTATTATTGCAAAACGAGAAAAACCTTGCATATTCTAACAAGACATGGGCATTTTTACTGATAGGCATATACAAATATTGTCCCCACTACAAACAAACCCAAAGAAAGGGGTAAGGATATTGACAGAGCATTCTTTGCATCATACAACGCACAAGTCATGTGCAGTACTGTTTTAGCACTTTAATCCGAGCACTGCATGAAGCAAAACTGCTCTGTCAATATTTTTACCCAAAGAAAGTGAGAGAGAACAAACCATGGGAGGTAGATGCAGAGCTATCACTGGAGGAGCTTGAAGTGTCACACTTGCTATTTCTTTGAAGCGTCTCCTTTTCGATCACAACTGGAGAATACCTAGACACTGGAGGTTCATTGCCTCCTATATCTATATCCATCTCCTCCTCTGCTGGTTCATGGCCTACAGTATATACACAAATTGAGAAATAGATCAACAACCCAACAAAGAAACCAAACAAACAAATACAAAGAATTCTTAATAGCAATACTAAGTAAGGCACATAAATGGATTCTATTTACAAACATTCTAAGATAGTGTTGAGTATACAAGTATAGCTCCAATTTATATTAGTTTATATTATTAAAAAGTTGTTTTCCATTTCCTTTTTTTCGGGGGGAGGGGCATATATTGAGTCATTACCTTTGCCTTCGTGCATTGATGAATTGCTGAGTCCAGATTCATTCAAGACCTACATGAGAAAGAACTTCAAACATAAATAAAGTAATATCACTAAATTCTTTTTAAAAAGTTAGAAATCCAAACTGATATATGACTTGACCAATAATGGCACATTTCAATCCTAATTCGCAGCTGAAACCAATACTGAAAGACAATTCTGGCATGATGTTTTGATGAACCACTATTGATTAAAAAAACTTTCAGTGATTAATTTGGAAAAGACTAAGTTTGAAACGACCTAAATTACAATTCCACAAAAAGAAAATAAATTTAAAGCAGTATGGACCTTTGTCTCGCAATGCTCATTCTTTGGTTGGTCAAGGGCTTCTTCTTTCTCTTTCTCACTCATAAACTCGTCCAAAAGACTCTCAAGCTCAAACAAAGTTTCATCAGCAAGAGAATCAATATCTATTTCAATCTCATCGTCCCCGCTCTGACTATCATTTGAAATATGCCGCTTCAAATACTCTATTATGTGCTCTGGCAATTCCCCCACTATCGATTCAAGTCTTCTACTAAGTTTAATCTTATGTTCGTCGGTCATTTTTCTTTTCTTCGGGCTCACTCTCACCATCTCCATTTCACGTACAACTTGGGGTTCTGCTTTTCTCTTCTTCGGCAAAACCCCCTTCACTTCTCCTCCCTTAGCCTCCTTCTTCTCTCCAGTGATTTCTCTTTTCACAATCGGTTGTTCAACCATACCGATTTTTTTCTCTATGGGTTTCCACCTTGCCTCGAAAAATTTCGCCAGAACATCAGCCATTACATGCACATCATTACCAGCCGGGTTGTAAGTCATGGCATTAGCGAAGGTTAACCGCACATCAGAAGCAAAACCGGATGGAGTCATATAAGACCCGGAATGGAGTTTCTCCTTTACTGTACCAAGGTCCATTGGGTGCTTTATCACATTGTAATAATCAGGTAAATTCAACTTAACCGCATCGACCGGCGTGTTAAAGACCCATGCATATTGATGCGCCATAAGCCTTTTAAGGAGCGTTTCGCATTGCTTCATCACCATTACATGATTGTTACCGAGTTGGGGCTTGTTAGCTGGAGGAGGAGGTGGCAGTTGTACTGGCGCAGAAGCAGGTTTTACGGGTTTGGAAGAATTGACCCGATCCAATTTGGGATTCTTTTGTAATGAACCATGCCCTTGTTTCTTTGTACCAGGTCGAGTGGGCCCAGCAAAATTACTGGTATGGAACCGCCTTTGGAAAGTCCGGACCCGCTCAAGTTCTCCTCTGAGCTGGGACTCAAGCTCCTTTTTTTCAGACAGAGAAAGCTTAGAAAGAGAGAAGAATTGGAGAGGTACATCAAAGCCTTTGGTTTTTACTGCATTTAAACGGCTTGACTTAGGGTTTGGTGCACAGGAATCCTCTGAGTCAATCCGGGTCGGGCTTGCAAAAACCTCCGATTCACCAACTGTCTCTACCACATTCCGATAATCAGGTATAAATCCCACAGGACGCTTTTTTGAGATCTTCTGGGTTTTCCCCATCATTGTATTAAAAGCCCACTTTTTTTAGTAAACTAAAAGAGTTAATTCGCCTACAGAGAGAAAAAAAAAAATGCTACTGATTAGCAATCAAAGTATGGATAACTATAAATGTGGCACAAGTAAACTATTTTGCTTTATGGCCAAGGAAACCCTAATTTTCACAATGAGCTTCTTCGCTGCAATTTCCAATTCGAAAACAAGTTTAAGTAAGGTTGTTTGCTGAATTAATATGATTAATGTTCCATAATCAGCTAATTAACAGAAAGAAAGATAAGGTACTTTTCAATGCAGATCAATTTGGGTTTTACCCAGCTTAAATTTTGAAATTCAAGTAACCCTAATTTCCACAATTGAGCTTCTTCGCTGCAATTTACAATTCGAAAACAAGTTTAAGTAAGGTTGTTTGTTGAATTATTAAGATTAATGTTCCATAAACAGCTAATTAATAGAAAGATGAGGTACTTTTCAATGCAGATCAATTTGGGTTTTACCCAGCTTAAATTTTGAAATTCAAGTAACCCTAATTTCCACAATTGAGCTTCTTCGCTGCAATTTACAATTCGAAAACAAGTTTAAGTAAGGTTATTTGTTGGATAATTAAGATTAATGTTCCATAATCAGCTAATTAACAGAAAGAAAGATAAGGTACTTTTCAATGCGGATCAATTTGGGTTTTACCCAGCTTAAATTTTGAAATTCAAGTAACTTTATCCAAACCCAATTTGAGCTTGTGCACTAAACAATCACCAATTGAGGCAAAACCCTAACCAAGGCCTCACTCCAAAATACTTACCCCAAATCGACAAAAAACAGCTCACACAGATCAAACGAAACACCATTTGAAAAGGAGAGATCGAAGCTAGGTCGAACGACCCCAATTCGAACCGTGGGAATTGTGATTTGAGAAATGCAATAGCAAAACCTGAAAGATTTTGATCTAAGAGCGCGCGACGAGAAAACCCTAGGTGATGAGTTTCTCTTCTCAGGATAAAATTTCTCTCTTTGCTTCCTTCGCCTCTTCTCTGTTCCGAGCGCGTCGCGAGAGAGAGAGAGAGAGAGAGAGAGAGAGAGAGAAAATTAAAAAAAAAATCAAAAAACGAGAAAGCCGTGAGAAATTATGAACTTATTTATCTCAAGTCAACACTCCACCGGAGATATCTCAAGTCAATGAACAAAACGACGGTCTGGATTTAAGATGGCTACACAGTTACTTCGGCGGAAAACTACTGGATTCATCCATTTTTTTAAAATGGAAAGGATTCAGGAGTACATCACCAGGATTTCGGCGGTATGAAAGGTGGGTCCATTATTCAGTGAGACTACTTCCTTTTTTATCAAATGTTCTGGGAGTATTCAGTAATTAGTTAGTACAGCCGCTCTACAAAAGCGTGCTGGGTTAACAGACTATTTTTTGGTCGTGCTGTCGATGACAAATGGACCCCACTTTCTGACAACATGGGAGCGTTGTTCATACTTTCTAGAACTTTTCTATTTATTGTTTCTTTCAAATTAGGAAATTAAACGTGGGAGCTAAAAAAAGAAAATCATCTTTTTTTTCAGAAAAAAATAAAAAGAACCATATATGGTTTCTAGAGATTTTAACCTTTTTGTATTAACCGTTTCAAATGATTATTCATTTATTATGCTCTTTTTGTTTCATAAAAGCCAACAAGTTTGGTATTTGACTTGGTCAAATGAAGGTAAAAAAATTTAAACTTTTTTTAGAGCCATACTTTTATTCCTCATTCTATTGTTTTGACCTTTTTTTAAAAACCTGTGACTATATATTTATTTCAAAAACATCATCATATCTGGTGCTTGCCATTTTTTCATACTTCAAATAATAATTAGAGAGAAGTTATGTACCATTTAGTTTTCCTAATGCACAATTTTGATTTAGAAAAAAGACTATGTATAGTGTAGGGATTTGGCTACGGTGCTATGGGTTGCATAGAGGGTTACGGTGCTACGGCTCAATATTCGAGTTTTCAAAATCCTAACGGTCGATCCGAACCGTTCATCTTATATGTGTTTGGAAACTAAATTTTACATTTTTTGTAAATTTTTTACTATTTTTTTAGATTTATTGAATATTGTTGTTTTTTATGGTCCAGATTTGTTTGAAAAACAACGATTTTCAATAAATCTAAAAAAACAGTAAATTTTTTTTTAAAAATGTAAAATTTGGTCTCCAAACACATATTATTATGGAGAACAAGATGAACGGTTCGGATCGACCGTTAGGATTTTAAAAACTCGAATATTGAGCCGTAGCACCGTAGCCTTCTATGCAACCCATAGCACCGCAGCCAAATCCTATATATAATGAATATATATATATCTTACAATTTCATACCCTAATTTATAGGATTATTAAGTGTCTTTGGATGAACTGATCAACAAAGAAGATAGCAACTTGCGCTATTTCATTGAACTCATACCAAGCAGCTAGCGGTTCTACCTATTTTCCGTTACAAGAAAAAAAAAAAAAAAGTGCAAAATGGGCTTCGGCCCATTTTCTTTTTCTACACTTCAACAGTGCCAAAAACATAATGCTCTACTATGGTAAATACTTTTGAGAGCCGTTTCTCTTTAATGTTTATTTCAAATTAGGAAATTAAACGTGGAAGCAAAAAAATCTATCTTATATTTCCAGAAAAGTAACAAGCTGTAAAAAGAAAAATATGGGTTTCTGGAGATTTAACTTGGTTTTTCTTTATCCGTCTTTCTTTTTAATTTATTCTGCCTTTTTTGTTTCATAAAAGCTAGCAAGTTTGGTATTTG
Organism: Carex rostrata; assembly: GCA_964058875.1. Lineage (NCBI taxonomy): Eukaryota > Viridiplantae > Streptophyta > Magnoliopsida > Poales > Cyperaceae > Carex > Carex rostrata. Next base: position 475,007 of record CAXKVT010000245.1, read on the forward strand.
ACTTGGTCAAATGAAGTTCAGAATTAAAACCTTTTTTAGTGGGCATACTTTTATTCTTCATTCCATTTTTGTGACCATCTTCAAATAACAATTAAAGAGATATTATGTACCATCTTATTTTTTCCTAACTCACAATTTTGATAAAAAAAAAATACTATGCGTAATGAAGACTGAACCTTATTTACTTTCAATGTTCCAACGGTTTATTCAAACCGGTGAACATGATCTGTATATATAAATGTACTTTGAAAAAAAAAAAACTTATATATTTTTAACAATTTTTTAGTACTTTTTTAAATAGATAAAAACATCACTATTTTAAATTATTCAGAATAAGTGATTTCCTCCCTATTTAAAAAATAGTAAAATAATTCAAAAAATATAAAATTTTATCTCTATATATATTTTCATATAAAAGTCACAGTTAGCGGAGTGGAGATGACTATGGCTGTTAAAAAAGCTCGTAGTTCGTGATTCGATTGACTTCGATTCGAGAAAAATTCACAACTAAATCGTTCGATTGAAGTTTGTTCTAAAATAAATAAAATCAGTTCAGTTCGAATCTTATTTAAACTAAAACTCAAACTAGAATAAGTTTAAATTTGTTTTATTATTTTGCAGACCTAGAGATAACTATGCATCATGTGGAATTACTTCACTGAAGTGAGGTAAAATCTAAAATGATTTTTAACAAGTTTCAAAGTTATTGGTATTCGAATCAATGCAATATGATTTAGTGGCAAAAAGCAATGTTCCATCAAATTTCATCTTTGAAATTTGTAGAGATCTTGAATGTTATGAACAACTTGATAAATTGACCTCCGACTTTACTCAAATATAAAAATTTATTGGTCTCCTAAAATCATCACATGTGGTGCTCGCCACTTCTTCATACTTTAAATAAAAATCGAAGAAAAGTTATGTACCATCTTATTTTTTCCAACGCACAATTTTGATAAAAATAAGATTGATCCTTATTTATTTTCAAAGTTCAAACGGTTGATTCAAAGCATTTAACATAATCTTTATATACAAATGTATTTTTAATTAGGTAAAAAATCAATATTTTGAATGATTCAGAATAAGTGATTAATTTTCTGATTATTTAAAAAATGGTAAAATAATTCGAAAAATATAAAATTTAATCTCCATATATATTTTCATATAAAAATCACAGTGAGCGGAGTGGAGATAACCCAATTTTTTTATAAATATCCAAGAAAATAATTAAATTTAAAAAACTAACCAAAATTGCACTGGATTTCGAAATCTACTCAAATCGTAAAAAAAATTTGTGGTAATTCAGTATAAAACCACAAAAAAAAATTGCGGTTTTTTCAAAACTAGCGGTTAAAAAAAACCGCAAAATTTTTTTGCGGTTCCAATGTTTTTTTTCATTTTCCATATTTTTTTATTTAAATAGAAATATTTATAATTTATTTATTTTTTGTATTGATATATTAGAAATATTTAATATATTTCTTTGAAAATAGATGAACTACTATATAATTTGATTTATTATAAAGACTGCTACAAATAATCCGGATCAACATTTTTCATCCCGGATTTTTTGCTACTGTAAGAAAAATTAATATATTTCCTTATGAGTTATTGAAAAAAATTAAAAATGCTTGGATTCTGAGTTATTGATCCCGATTTAAAAGTTACTTCTAGGTAATACAGAAAATATTATGATCCTTCCAGTACATTAATTTATAAAATGTTGTATCTATTTTGAGAATTCTTTTTAATAACAATCATTAAATAACTTAAAATTTTTGTTTTTTTTAAATAGATATAATTTTTTAGAAATTAAATGTACTAGAAGGATGACAATATTTTCTATATTTACTTAGAAGTGACTTTTGAACCGGAATCAATAACTGAGAATCCAAACATTTTTATTTTTTTTCCAATAACACATAAAGAAATATATTAATTTTTCTTACAGCCGCAAAAAATCCGGTAGGAAAAATGTTGATCAGGGTTATCTGTAGCAGTCTTTCTAATAAATCAAACTATATAATATTCCATCTATTTTCAAAGAAATATATTAAATATTTCTAATATTTCAATACAAAATATAAATAAATTATAAATATTTTTATTTAAATAAAAAAACTGAAAAATGAAAAAAACATTGGAACCGCAAAAAAATTTTGCGGTTTTTTTTTAACCGCTGGTTTTGCAAAAACGGCAAATTTTTTTGTGGTTTTGGAATTCCGAAACTGCAAATTTTTTTTTGTGGTTTTAGATTGAATTACCGCAAAAAAATTGCAGTTTGGGTAGATTTCAAAATCCAGTACAACTTTGGTTAGTTTTTTAAATTTAATTATTTTTTTGGATATTTATAAAAAATTCGCGGAGATAACTATGCATCCTATAGAATTACTTCACCGGAGTGGAGTAAAATCTAAAATGATTGGTAATAATTTTCAAAGTTGTTGGTCTTCGAGAATCAATCTTTAATTTAGTGGCAAAAGAAAATGCTCCAGCAAATTTCATGTTCGAAATTTATGAAGATCTTGAATGTTATAAACAACTTGGTAAATTGACCTCCAACTTTACTCAAATATAAAAAATTACTGGTCTCCTAAATTCTCCCCTTAAATAAAATTAGATATTCTAAGTTGTCATTCCTATTCACTATATCTCCTTAATTATTTTAAGAGGTACTCTTCAGACCGTGTTCTAGTGAATAAGAGGTGGGAGGGACTACGGAAATATCCATCTAAACTCCACTTTCCTTTCATTTACATATTATTGAGTTGCATTTAGACGGAGGAACAATAGGAAGTAATTAATGTTTTATTACAAACAAATGAAAAAGTGTTATTTCTTTTTAAAATGAAAGAGTGGAGACTAAAAAGATCTTCCATACAAATCTTATGTAAAAATGAGTTTTGATATTTTAACAGTAATTTTTTTTTTTTTGTTCTGATGAACATGAAGAAGAATTGGTTGTGCAAATTTATCTATTGAGATAAGGGTGATGTTTGAAACATTCAAAATTTCTAACTTTTTCCGTCAAATTAAATTGAATTTATAATTAACTTTGTTTCCATTAAAGAAAAGTCTTTCTTTTCTTCCAATTTGTTCATCCAATCTGAAAAATTGAATTAAATCATCAATTCTTTATTAAAGCCTGATATATGTCTAATTTGCTAGAATTGTGTGAGTCAATATCAATTAATTAATCAAACCAAGTTTGAGGTGAAATGTACCGGCCATTTTTATTAATATCCCTAAAAAAAATCAAAATTTTAAAAATGCCCCTGTCTCCCATTTTTTTTTAAAAATGCCCTGACCGCCAGAACTACGGGCGGCCCAAAACACAAGCGAAGCGCCCGTGGCTGGGGCGCTCCATGGTAACTAGCGGGGCGCCCGTGGCTGGGGCGCCCCATGGCCCCTTTTTTTTTTATTTAGTATTTTGATTTGAATAATTTCGTGAAAAAAAAGTTTTCTTATTTAGAGTGTATGCCAAAAAATAAAATATTTGATATATTTACGAAGTGATGTCGTAAATTTTTATAACTTTGATTTTTTTTATTTTTATTTTTTTGGTGAACTTTGATTTTATTTGTCAGTTGGATATCACAAGTCTAAATATAACACTAATAAGGACTTAGCCTTTATTATGGTTTTTATAATATATGTATCATATACACATATACACATATACACATATACATATACATACACATACACATACACATATACACAGACACATATACATAGACATATACATAGACATACACATGTACACACATACACATACACATACACATATACACATACACATACACATACACATACACATACACACATACATACACACATATACACATATACATATACTAGTATTTTGATTTAAATAATTTTGTGAAGAAAAAGTTTTCTTGTTTAGAGTGTATGTCAAAAAATAAAACATTTGGATATATTTATGAAGTGATGTCGTAAATTCATATAATATGCAATAATTTTTTTTTTACGAAATTGATTTTCAGTGGTTCGTATAAAAGTTATACAGATTCAATTAATTTTATGTATAGATATTTTCTTATAATTTTGAACGAAAATTTTAACTGAGAATTTTTATTTTTTATTATGTATGCACATATATGTTGATGAATGTCATTTGGAGATGCAATATGTTGGAGATCTTTAACCAAGAGACATCATGTCATGGATCACATGCATACTCTTTTTTTGATATGTTGGATCTAATACGCCTTAGTTTGTATGAAATTTCAGTTCAAACTAGATCATAACCAAGCATTTTGGCAATTTGAGCCCAACTTACTAAATTTTGGGCCAAACCTTGATCATGTGGTTACTAAGTGGTAAGAACAGAACTTTTATACAAACATTGTATTGGATCCAGAGGAGTATATGTTATGTTTTATTTTTTGAATATATCACTTCATAAACAATAAAACTTTTTCTTCACAAAATTATTTAAATCAAAATACTAGTATATGTATGTATATGTATATGTGTATATGTGTATATTATACATATATTATAAAAACCATAATAAATGCCAAGTCCTTATTAGTGTTATATTTAGACTTGTGATATCCAACTGACAAATAAAATCAAAGTTCACCAAAAAAAAAAAAAAAAATCAAAGTTATAAAAATTTACGACATCACTTCGTAAATATATCAAATATTTTATTTTTTGGCATACACTCTAAATAAGAAAACTTTTTTTTCACAAAATTATTCAAATCAAAATACTAAAAAAAAAAAAAAAAAAAGGGGCCATGGGGCGCCCCAGCCACGGGCGCCCCGCTAGTTACCATGGAGCGCCCCAGTCACGGGCGCTTCGCTTGTGTTTTGGGCCGCCCGTAGTTCTGGCGGTCAGGGCATTTTTAAAAAAAAGTGGAAGACAGGGGCATTTTTAAAATTTTGATTTTTTTTAGGGATATTAATAAAAATGGCCGGAAATGTACGTACCAGATATCTTTAATATTTGTGCAGATTTTGACGAGACAGTTCAGATGTAAAGAGAAATATTGTGTTCCCTTAGATTATATGAATTGAATTTAATTCTAATAATAAATGATTTAATCATTAATTAAATTGGGCTGGGCCTTAGGATATCAAGTAATGTTTTCCTTTGGTGCGAATTTCAGTATGGGCTTTCTCCCTCTCTTCCTTCATTTTAGTCCACTTTTATGCACTTTGACTTTAATATGATCATCAGGTTAAAAAGGGTCAATCAAAATGATTAAGATAGAAATAGAATTAATGAACCAAGACCTTTGGCTTTGGTGCATGCTCAATATAGGTTGTATAGTTCACTGTGGAAAATTCAGCAATTGAAGTCTTTGGTTAAAATGACAGTCGTCTCTTATGAACAACATTATTAATGAACAATATTATAAGTTTGTAATGCAAAAAAAATAGAATCAGGTATAAACCCATTATTAACTAATTAGTTACTCGATAAAAAATAATACTTTAACTTATACTTTTTTAATACTCTGCCTTATAATTTCTGATTCTCTAACATATAATTCTAAGAGGAGGGTTCAAATGCCTCATTTTTTTCATACCTCATCATACCTCATATTTTATATTTTCGTTTTCAAAGTCCAAATTGTCGATCGGAACGTCCCGATCTCCACTCTGCCCCCCCCCCCCCCCCCCCCACACACACACACACACACACCTGGGTCCACCCCTACACACATTTAGTGTTTTACGATGAAAACAGCAAATATATAAACATTCTCGAATATTACAAAATGTAAAGAATAGAAATGCTAATTTGTATTTTTGGAGATGGTATACTGTTTGACAAGATCCCTTCATAATAAAATTATTTAATTATTTTGTCAATATTTTTTCATTAATTTGAAAATTGTAGAAATTAAAACTAAATTTACTTGATGCGTTGTGGGGCACAACTAAAAGCATATTCATCAAGTTTCAAGCATATGATTGTTGTTAATAATATATCAAAGACCATCACATTTATCTCATAAAAATCAAATTGATTGGTAAATTAATGATAAGAGTATATCAAATCTCATAAATTTTATATGACTGGCATGTGTTCTATATTAACTATATCCTATAATATTAATTAGTTTCTTACTTGAATTATGATATCCTAATCATGCATTTTGACGATCATTATTTTATCTTCGCACATATTAGAATAACAAAATTTTACAAAATAACACTACAACAGAACCTACTTTCAGCGACCGGAATTCCGGTCGCTGAAAGTTATATCGCCGGTCGCTGAAAATAATTCCGGTCTCAGAAAGTCTGAACCGGTTGCTGAAAGCCTCGTCGCAGATACTCTTCCGATGACGTCGCCGGTCGCTGAATGACGTCATCCGGTCGCTGAAACTTTTTCTGCGACCAAAGTTTTTTTCTCGCTATTGTTTTTTTGCTGACGTCATGTAACGTTATCAGACACCGGAAATAACGGTCGCTGATAGTCTATTCCGGTCACTGATACTTATTTATCAGGTTTTTAGGATTTTTGTTATTATTTACATTTGCACCATTTAATAATTGCTATCACACGTACCAACATACAACATACAAGAAAAAATAAATATCGATACACACTCAACATACAACACAAGCATACAAACAAATATAAACATAAAGATCTGAAAATAGTATATCATCTCATCAAACATAAACATCCGAGTAACGTAAACAGTAAGTCTAAATGTCAAACTGTACCGTCAGCATCATAAACATAAATATCGAGTACATAACTGTGCCAGTAACATAAACAATATCATCTGACAAGGCATAAATATATAAAAAGACCTAAGCAGTACCATCACCGCCAACATCCGACCAATTCTCCTCGTCATTAGCGTCGTCGTCATCCTCGTCATCCTGAGGAGCGGGCGGTGAGGCCTGGTGTGAGCCCGAACCTCCTGGCTGTGAGCCTGAACCTCCGGCCTATGAGGTTGTAAGAAAGTAGTTTACATAATTAGGATTAGTTTACGGTTCACAATTAAAACATACTTATCGAATTTTATACCTGTAGCTCCCAACCGAGCTCCCAACCGAGCCTCCAACCGAGCATCCACCTGAGCCTCGCTCTGAGCCTCCATCTGACGAAGTACCCGAGAAGATATCCTGTCGATATCTTCTTCTGTCAGACGCTGACCTGGCGGCATAGAGGAATATGACTGTGAAGAATGCGAGTGAGAACCGCTAGACCCTCCGGAGCGAAACATGCCTCTCGTCTTGCCTGGAACATTAAAAGTAAGACAATTAGTACGAAATGACAAAACTAAAATAAATTTCAAATTTCAAAGAATGTTTATTTTACCTAGAGCACCGAGACCATAGTTGTCGCCGTGGACATTCTGATCATCAATGCCCGTAGAGTACCAGAGGTCGGCGTCGTATGCGGGCCATGCGCCTCTATCCGCTCCGTACTTCTCCGTCATAGCTTTCTCATATTTTAGCTGCAAATTTTTCAAAATATAACAATAATGTTATGTACAACTGGAACCAATTGGTGTAATCTAAACGATTCAAAAGTATTATTACCTGTGCGTTTTTAGCCTTGACATTAATGTATTCCCTCGTTTCCTTTCTCGTATGAGTAGGCTGGAACAACTCATCCGACCATCTGGATTCGCGTCCTTGTGTTTGCTCCTATTAAGAATTTGAAATCATTTCATTTAAAAAAAGATTATCAAGATTAGATCGATTAGATTCAATTCGAATGAAAATAAATTAATTTAATAAAAAAACAACTTACGAAGCGCTGTTTGTGAACAAGCATGTTCACAGAGCCCGTCGTGGCACCTGAACCTTCAGCATTGGCCCTATTTTCTGCATTCCGCTTGCTCCTACTGGTAAAATCGTCACTGCACCAATGATCAACGAGTCCGGGCCAGTATGCCGGCGTGATCTATTCGCAGTAGGGGCGAGGAGCAGCCCCACGCTCCTTCCACTCAACCATTGAATCTCCGTACTGCTTGGTTGCTGCCCCCTTGCACTTATTCAGCATATCCTTCAGCCGTGCATTAGCTATCTTTTGAAATGTAGACCATGCCTCACGCTCATCTACACTAGGTGCAAACTGATAGTGCTTCTGCAATGCATAGTAGATAATTAATATCATCTGTTAGCTTTGAAAAAAAAAGAAATAAGTAATTATTAGAGGTTTTGTTTCAGAAAATTTTAGTTACCAAAAACTCCGCCTCGATAATCTCCTTAGTATTCTGGGGGAAATCATTGTATCTGTAGTACGGGCCAGGATAATTATTTCGTACTTCCTGCGAAATAATTTTTGCAACATCCTTCGTCTTCTCCGAGTGCCCTGCATCAAAAGTCCTGCAAATAAAAATAATTATTACAATCACTACAATTAAAGCATAATTACAACATACCAAAAAATTGAACATTACTTGAAACCCACCAACCGAAGCACTGGTCGCAAACTCAGATCTGAAGGCGGCGCTTTGTATGCATTTCGACCGCGAACATTTTTCGAACTTGACTTGCCTTAATTAGGTCTACATAAAATTAAATGCACACGAGGTCAAAAATGAACTTGAAGTTATGATTTCCTTATATTCTGACACTTCAATGAAATAATGACATTAAATATAAACAGGTCCAAAGTTGTTAGTCTTTTGGGGCTTACGAAGGGCCGGTGTACAATCCTATCCCACTCTTTGAATGCTATGTCTCAATAGTGAAGAAATGTTTGTGGATTTAGTATTTAAGAAAAATTCGGCAGCATTTCCCCTTAGTTCCCCGAGTACGCGTTAGAAACACATCATTTGGGACATGTTTCAATACGTACTCGTAGGAACAACAAGGGAAAATGATACCGAATCTTTCTTAAATACTAGATCCACAAACAGTTCTTCACATCCTAAATGAGACAAAGCATTCAAAGAACAGTCCCAAAACGGGGACTATTCAAAATTAATCCCTATTGGATTAATTTTGAACGGGTATGAACCTAAAAGGCATACTAAATGTTCCGGTTTTGTTGGATCATAAAACAGTACTATACTAATAACTAACGAATTGTACTACACAATTAATAATATAATTAAATACCATTTCATTAAGAGGGAGAAAACTTGCCTGACTACAAGCAATTATTCTACTTCTTCCCCGTACCTCTCTTTGAGCCTTTTTTCTTTTGCACCTTTTAATTCAACATGCTATAAAGAATTTAATATATATTATTAGTACAATTGATTACTAAAATTGTTGGATAAGATAAGAGAGACCATAAAGAATTTAATCATTATATCATGCTATAAAGAAGCTCATATGGTTGGATAAGATAAGAGAGACCAATAATCCTTTATTGATGTATAAAGTATTACAGCAATTGTGCCTCAGAGAACCAATGCTTAATTTGCAGTTTTTTAATAGTTATTAAAAGAGAAGTCTCATCATATTCCTATTCTTGAAACTTGAAACTTGAAACTTTTGAGTTTTGACCTTTTAATATACTAGCTATATCCTAATTTTTTTTTATATATCAGCACTAAACTAATAGACTATTTGTCTAGTGTTCCATAATATATAATAGAAGCAATTATATTCAATATATAAACAAAATATGTATAGTACTTAGATATATTATTGACGTCACTCTTTTAATTATTAAGCTTTTATACATATTTTATAATAAACATGAAGCCTATGAATTATTGGCTAGAAAATTTTTCCTTAAGAGTCATCCATCCATCATAAAATGTGAGTACAAATTCTTCAAAAAAGTGTCAACTATGTTAAAAAAATTATATAATATGTTCTTGTTGACAATACTGAAGCAATTCAGGATAAAATAAAAGACAATTGAAACTAAGCAGATCTACAGAACTAATAAACTAAGCAGTGCTGTTTATGAGTTTAAGAGGGTTGTTTGAGAGGGCAAAGTCCAGGCTGTTACTGGATGATAGGCACATTCCCGAGTCTTTCTATGTGGAGGCATTTATTAGTGGACTCAAAGATGGCAGAAATGATAAAACTAATGGTAATAGCAATTCAGCCTGTAACTCTTTTCTTTCTGACGCATTCAAGTTGGTTCAGAACATAGAGTGTGTCAATTTAAACCAGTTTAAGAAATTGAAAGGGGTTAACAAGGGTTTTAACATTCGGGTGCCTAGTCACAATATATAAAAGTGTGGGGTATACAGGGATGACAGCCAATCGGATGTTCACAAACCCTCAACCAGTCAACAGAAATGCACTAAAGGAACAAAGGAGGTCATTGGAGTTGTGTTATAAATGTAGAGACAAATATTTTCCAGGCCATCAGTACATGATAAAGGTTCATATATTTTTTTGGTTAAAAAAGCCTAAGCACTTCTTCATTAATGAGAGCATACAAGGAACCATACATGTACAGCCCTCTCCAAAAAGGAACCATTGTTTTAAGGAGAGCATACACAACCCTCTCAAAAAAGAAACAAGTTAATTCAGTCATCTGCAATATAACAGGATCTTCATGCTATGATGTTTGCATAAGCAAGGAAAGAAAAAGGAGCAAATTGCTCACTGAGATCCTATAACTATTACTATCATTAGTCTAGGATTGTTTCTAATTCCCAGGAAATTCCCAGGAAATTAATACAAAAAATAAAAATATTCCCTGTAGTGGTTTTAACACCAAATTGGCATTAATTAATTTATGTTGTACATTAGATTTGGTCCGGAATTAGGGAGCAGAGATCAAGCTCTTCATGCAATTTTTTTTTCTACATTGACCAATGCACACAGCACAGCAGTGATGTGCAATGCTACTTTCAATTTTAAACTACTAAAAAATAGAGAAAATTTATACAGTATATTGATATAAATGCACAGATCTAAAGGAAATTAATAAAATCAACAAAAACTATATGCAGGAAAACACAGAAATTATACCAGTATACCAGTAAAATTCAGCAGCGACCCATAAAATTCAGCAGCGATCCAAAACAAAGAAAACTGAAAAAAACGGCAAAAACCAGTAAAATTCAGCAGGAAAACCAGTATACCAGTAACTTCAATCCGATTTTGAGGACTAAGCAGCGACCCAGAAAACACAGATTGCAACTAACCTTTGAATATTCTTCAAGGAATTCAGTCGTTTCTGAAGTTCAATCACCTCTTCCTGAATATCCTACAAATTACATAAAGCAACTAACCTTTAATACAAATAACCCCTTGATGAATATCCTGCATGCATTAGATTGCATTTTTATTAAATTGAACAATTTGGCAATGAATACCCAGTGATTACAGAATCATTTTGCTGTCCAATCGCGCTCGGAGCCGAAGCCGGAGGCTGCTCTCCAATCGAGCGCGCTCTAGAGAGAAAGAGATCAGAGAGGAGAGATTTATTTCAGACGCAGCAAAGAGGAGATGACAGGCAAAGAGCTTGGGCTAGGGTTTCGACGGAGGCGACGGTGGCACAAAGAGCTTGGGCTAGGGTTTTTGGGGCGAAATTTTTGCAGAATGGGTTTTGGGGCAAAGACGACGGCTCTGGCGCGCGAATGGGTTTTGGGGCTAAATTTTCGCAGAAAAAAACTTTTAGCGACCGGCGAGGGCGCCGGTCGCTGATAGTGTCGCTGAAAGGTATCGTCGCCGTATGTTTTGGTTTTTCTTTCTTTTTTTTTAAGAAAAAACTATATGCGACCGGCTTCAGCACCGGTCACTGATACCGGTCGCTGAAAAACCATTTTGTTGTAGTGTAAAATTAAGAAAAACTTTAGAAAAATGAATTCATATTATATCTTGGTTGGTTATAAAATCCATAACTTATCTTTTTGGAGCCGCTAAATAATTAAACAGTATACTGGGTTTGTACACAATAAACTTCTTAAGAAATAAACAAGGCTATCCGAAAGCCCAATTAGAATTTTATTGGCTCGTTTCTATATTAATACAAACATCATTTCTTTTTCAATCCGAGTTGTTGTTCTCCCAAAAAAAGTTTAGAGCTTAATAAGGGCAGATCTTCAGCTCTGAGCCATCTATAATTTTAATTTTTTTTTAATTATGTACCTTGAAATTTAATTTAACTTTAAAAAAAATTATATATAGTTTAGTCTCCCACATAAGACATTAAATGTGTATTCTTTGTAGTTGTAAAGACTTGAGTTCAAATTCTGACTGCGACCATTTTGTATTTTACATTTCAGCCACTCAATTTAAATTTTCAAGTTTTGTCTCAGTCAACCAAGTTGAAGGATAGAGATGAGATAAAAAACTGGTCATCAAAATTTTAAACTTTTCTGTAATATTTGAAAAAAAATTACCTGCATCAACCTAATAAACATAAAATTATCACTTTCATGTTTAAGATTTTTAACTATTGTAATCCAAAGAGGGCATGTAAGCTTTTTAAAGCATGAACTAAATGATGGCATACTTTTATTTAAGAAAAAAAAATCAATGTTGAATTAGGAGGTAAAAGAATTACACTGATATTTTTTAGAATATTGCAGCTCCACAAATTGTCAAATATTAGTTTGGATATGGTCTTCAAATGGTATTTTAACTGTTCACTCCTTGTAGAGTTTGCTTGATTTTGGGAGAATAACAAATGCATAATGTGAGCTGCTATTTTGAGGTTAGAAATTCAACTATTGAGAGGAGAGATAACTTTTTCTTCTATGTACTATGTCTTTCTTAAAAATCTTTCTATGTTTTTACTTCGAATTCGAACATGCTATAATTAGAAAACTTACTCCTAATTGCAATAGGGGCTGCTATTTTTTTTCTTTTTGTAGAAAGAACCAAAATGAATAAAAATATAGAGAAAGTATATATGTGGTTTTCAAATACTTTTAAATTCTTCTGACAATAATGCTGAAGAGCTCAAACTTTGTACAAAAGCAAGACCAACAAAAGTTGATCAAAATAAATTTATGGTACTCATAAAAAGACTGGTCTAAAAGTCCAAATTATTAAGTTATTAATCTGACTAATTAATGAATTAGTTAAATGAGTTTATGAAATTTGTTAAATGATAAATTAATTTATCCGATTGATGAGTTAATCTCTAAACATGAGTTTGTTGTCTTTTTACAAACATACGAATATGATATTGAAGAATGATATGCTGCGTTGGATGCAAATTCATGTTACTTTTATTTGGATTTAAGCCTTGATATGAAATTATATCATTGCATTGATGTTGATTTTTGAATGTTATTTTATTTGAGGATGTATTATTTAAAAATATGACCAAATGCTAATCCTCTAACTCAGCTTCCCTAACTAGTATTCCCTTCTAATCACTTTGTATATATCTCTCTTTCCTCTCTCTCTCTCTCTTTGAAGGAAACCTGTGGAGCCATAGTTGCCAAAACATGTTTCGAATATTGCTCTTTGCGCAAATATTGCATATTTCATATCCTCCTCTTTGTCCAAGAAGAATTTGTATTGCTTTCTTGGCCCACACAAAAAGCAAAAGAATTCATTTGAAAGCAAAAGAATGTATATATACAAGCAATCAAGACAAGAAGTATATTACTTTCTTGTTCCCTAGATCACCTAACAGCATCCAGGGTAAGAAATATAAATATCATTCTGTTCTAACTTCTATTAGCAAGATATAACATTCTACAAGTGTGGCGTTATGTACATTTGAAACCTGCAATAGTAATAATTTTTTTTTTAATTCTCATACAGTTAGTCATTTAATAATAAATCACCTGTAATTAATTAAGCTGACCAGCGTGGTAATTAAAGGGTAGTAGTTGTTAATTAAAAGTTGTAGTGGGCCTAAATTACGAAGCTGCCTAGTTAATTAACCATCGAAACAGTTTGTATGTTTTATTAATTAGATTGTGTTATACTTTCTATTTTGTACCTATAATACTACAATAACTCTCTCTCTCTCTCTCTCTCTCTATATATATACATAAATATACATACAAAAATATTAATTAATTAGACATTAAAATACACATGTAACAAGGCGTAAGATTGACATAATTTTGCATATTTATATCCAACGGGTTGGAGCATATATAATTAAGGTTCACTTTGTGTACGCACAGTAGAAACAGAGGATTCATCTTGGCTTTTTATGTTACTTTATTCCAAGTTGAGGCATGTATGTATGAATAAAAAAAAAGGCATGTATGCTACTTTATTCCATGTTGAATATGGTCAAAGGTTGATTTCCATGTGAATGCTTGATACCCATCTTAATTAGTGTATTTAAATAAAAGAAGTGTAATCATAATTATAGGTTTATCAATGAAATGATAGCATGACTCTTATTTTTTCTCAAAAAAAAATAATTATAGGTTGCTCTTTTGTTGCACTCCACAATATATAATTTGTGGCACAACTAAAAGTGAGCTAGTGGTAGATATATATTACTTCATTTATATAAATATATGAAAATTGAAGACTTGGAGATATTATTAATGTTAAAAATGTCATAGATAAAATTTAGAGGTATCACGTTAGTTATTTATTAATTGTTCAATATATCAAATATTACTCCCTCGACGTATATATAAAATTGTAATGCCGGACAACTTTCAAATTAATTCCTCTCTTTGAAGTAAATTATGTATAAATGGTGTATATATCAGATGAACAAATAATGAAATTATAAAACTAAATTAAAAAAATTTGTTAAAAAAAATCTCATGTGTGGTGGCATCTATTAGGATTCAAATTGGAAGATAGGAATAAAGGTCTAAACGTAGAGTGCAATTTACTTGAAAGGCAATATTTGCTTAGCTTTTAGTTGTATCTTAAATTCATCAATATTTGCTTAGCTTTTAGTTGTATCTTAAATTCATTATATATTAAACCTCCCAATCAACCATAAGTTCCTCTCCAGCACCCCTACTTCTCTCTTTTCTTGCCAAGTCCACCAGGTCATTTCTCCTGTTCTGAACCTGAAACTGCAACGGTACCGAGTGAGTGTCTCCTCTCTTCTCTCTATTTGGGATTCACTTCTATCTTCCTTACTGATTTTCTTCCCATTATGTACTGTTTCGGCCTGATCTGTTGATGGCGCTTGATATGTTAGCAGGGGCTCTAAGGTCTAGAGATTCAAGCTTCAGCAGCCTTCAAGTTGGTAGCATTTGACAAATATTTCCTACTCCATAATTAGAACTAGATTTCAGTTTTTACCATATATAGTACTTTTTAAATATTTCTTTTGAAATGCAGTTACTTGGTGGAGCTCGCAGTCGAATTAGGTGTTAGATTTTGTTACCACAGAGAAAGGAGAGACTACAAATTAGTACCTGGAGCAACTTGGTCAGAGGTATTCTTAATATTTCTTGAATATGAAATCTTATAATTTATAGGTAACTGTTTGGTGTATACTTTTTTCCTTCGTGGCATAAATGACGTCATCCCAATATTAATAGTATGATTTATGTATCAAACAGTTAGGTCATTGTCACTACAATAAGCTCGCGGTTCTAAAAACAATGCAATTTTATAATTCATTTTTGCAACTTGACTCTTGATTATCTTTTAGATAAAGAGGTCCTCATTGGGGTGTTAATAACCTCCTTTTATCTGTTCATCTTTATCGTATTTAATAAGACGGGTATTGCTAAGCCATTTTTCTATTAGCTTATTGGGTACGAGTATTACTAAATTTTTTTTTTAATGTTAGCTTTATGAATAAGGATACTAGTAACGTACATATCTGTTGTCTTATAAGATAATTATAAAAACTAAAATTATTATTATCTACACGTTTTTATGAAATGTCTCTTCAATAAAAATATATTTGAAGCAATTATACTTACATTATTTTTTGTTGTTGTGACAGTGTAGTGTAGAAAAACAAACAAAGAAATGCATAGGAGTAAACTATTAGTAAAATTATATTTACACATATCTAAATTTCAGATTAAAACAATGCCAAGAAAATGATTGTGACGCAAACAAAAATTAGGTTGTAAACTGAAAGTTATACTATAGCTAGCGCATCCTAAAACTATTATTTATCTAGTCTAAAACTAATCTTACCATACCAAACTTGAAAGAACAAAAAATATTTGGCTATTGCTATCCGATACCTTTTATTCTATGGATAATAAATCAAACTAATAAAGTAAAAGCACCGTACATATTACTTACCAAGATAATTTTCTGTATCATTGTCTTTTCTAATTTTCTCATGGACATTAGTTTATGCTTAAAACTTAACATTAGAAGTATAATTTATATAATAATAATATTAGAGTGAGGCTACGGTATACTATGCATTACGCATATTTCTATAAAAATAACAAGATTAGTTCCAATTTTGCTTTTCACTAAAGTGATTTAAATATTTTTTTTAAACCTAAATATTATGATTGTTGTTGCGTTACACACTCTAATCACAATGTTGAGTTATTTGAGAATTTAATTAGCAAGTTATGTACATTATGAATAACTTATAATATAGTTTTTAATTATAAAGATAACTTAACTTAATTTTAAAAATACTTTTAAGATTTAAAAAAGATTGACAAATAATTATTAATTAGTATTTTCTATTTATTTTTTAAACTCTTTGTTTTGTACATTCTCTTTGAAATTCATAACATCGTACTCATATCATTCATAACATTTAATTATTTTAGAAACCATTAATGAATTTAATTTTGTTTCCACATTAGTTAAAAATAATAAGACTTAGTTTATATCTTATTGTTCTCATTAATGATTTAAATGTTTCTTTTTTCAAAAACCTAAAATTCGTGATTATTGTTGTATTACAAACTTATAATATATATATATATTTTTTATTAGTAATGTATATTACTTTCTTGGTCCCACAACAAACAAAAGAATTCTTTTGAAAGCAAAAGAAGGCATATACTATATATCAACTTGGACAAGTAGTATATTACTTTCTTGTTTCCTAGGTCACCTAAAAGTAACCAAGACAAGAAGTATAGATATCATTTTATACTAACTTCTGTTAGCAAGTTACAACATTCTAAAATTGTGGTGTTTCATTTGAAACTTGAAATAGTAATAAAATGTTTGTTTCATTCTACGTACAACTTTTCGTGAATCATTTGTATGTTTGATGAGATTGTCTAATTATTCCAAATGAATGATGAATTATTTATGAAAATATACTTTTTAGTTTGTGTATAAGAATAGATATAAAAAAATATTAATTAGACATTGAAATACACATATAACTAGTTTGACTCTAATTTTGTATTTTATATCTATTCTAAAAAGTGTGGCTATGGTATACTATGCATTACGCATATTGCTCGCGATATGAATATCTATAAAAATAACAAGATTAGTTCCTATTTTTCTTTTCACTAAAGTGATTTAAATATATTTTTTAAAAACCTAAATATATATTATGACTGTTGTTGCATTACAAACTCTAATCAGAGCGTTGAGTTATTTGAGAATTTAATTAGCAACTATATATGTACATTTGAAACAACTTATAATATAGTTTTTAATTATAAATATAATTCAACTTAATTTTTAAAAATACTTTTAAGATTATAAAAAAGATTGACAAATAATTCTTAATTAGTATTTTCTATTTATTTTTTAAACTCTTTCTTTTTTCCGTACATTCTCTTTAAAATTCTTAACATCGTACTCATATCATTCATAACATTTAATGGTTTTAGAAACCATTAATGAATTTAATTTTGTTTCCACATTAGTTAAAAAATAATAAGACTTAGTTTATATTTTATTGTTCTCACTAATGATTTAAATGTTTCTTTTTTCAAAAACCTAAAATTCGTAATTATTGTTGTATTACAAACATATAATATATATTTTTTATTTGAAACTTGAAATAGTAATAAAATGTTTGTTTCATTCTACGTACAAGTTTTCTTAAAACATTTGTATGTTTGATGAGATTGTCTTATTCCAAATAAATGATGAATTATTTATGAAAATATACTTTTTAGTTTGTGTATAAGAATAGATATAAAATATATATATTAGACATTGAAATTAAATACACATATAAGTAGGAGTAAGGTTGACTCTAATTTTGTATTTTGATATCGAACTGGTTGGATCATATATATTAAATTTCATCTTGTGTATATATTTTACTATTTTGGTAGCTTCGGAATGCTAAAAAAGTTGATTTCCATGTGAATGCATGATACCCGTCTTAGTCTTATTTAACTAAAAGGAGGGTGATTTCCTCTGTTCAAAAGTTGATTTCCTCTGTTCTTGTCTACCAAGTCCCCCAGATCGAACTACCAGGCCAGTTCCTGAAACAGTCTCCTCTCTGTGTTTCTGGCCCATCCTATTCAGTTCTGGCCTTCATGGTGGGGCCTGATTTGTTGTCAGGGGCTCTATGGTCTCGAGTTCTAGCTTTCAACAGTCTTAAAATTTAGCAACTTGATAATGTTAGATTGCAGTCATGCATCATTAATAGTACTTTTTAAATGTTTCTTTTGTATTGCAGTTACTTGGTGGAGATTGCAGTTGAATTGGATGCGAGTGAGGGAGGGAAAGAAGGATTAAACTGTTTCGATTTCTAGAGGATAGAGAGAGATAGAGGATTTTGGTTGTGATTTTAAGAAAGTTGAAACAGAGATGGATGCTATACCTTTTATAAAAGAAATGCTATCTAAACCTTTCCTTAGAGTTTTTTTATCAGACAATGTTGAATTGGATGTCCCCAGAATTTTTGAAACAGAGGAAATGAATTTGGCTTATTATGTATCTTGTATGAGAATGGACAGGGGGCACACTGAGGACCAAAAGCAGAAAACAATTAACGAGCTGAAAACAATTTTCAGAAAATTTGGGATTTCAAGGAGGGAGATTTCAACGAGAGAGAAAGGGAAGAAATGGGAGATTTCAGGGATATTTCAAGGAGATTTCAAGGAAATTTTAAGTACGGAGATTTCAGAGAGAGAGAAAGTGAAGAAATGGGAGATTTCAGGGAGTTTTCAAGGAGATTTCAAGGATATTTCAAGGAGATTTCAAGGAGCGAGAAAGTGGTCACAATCACAATGGGATAGTCATCGTGATTTCAGGATTCTTAAGACAGAACTAGAACGTTGTATTGATGAGTTGGTTTCCTGCAATTATTTGGAGCAAATAGAAGTAGAAGGTGAGTTAGAGCACAAAGTCGACAGAGATGCAGTTATCAACTCTCTCCACGACATAAAAAGCATGGAAGACTTGCTTCTTCACAACGCAAACAGTTCAAACTGTTTTACAAATGATGAGAAGAGCCGAGCACTCCTCCTCATAACAGCGTTTCCAGCTCTTTGTGAGCTCAAAGACTGTTATAAAATGCTCCGGTTCTTATTCGAGTTATTCACAGAACTGGACGATCTTCCTGAACAGATTTGCAAGGCATGTGAAGGACAGCCTCAGGCTCTTCTCCTTATAGGGAGTCTCCTTTCGGTCAAACCAATGGCCTACGACACATGGAACAGGGTGAAAGATGATCTGCTCCAGATCAAAGATTATATGTTGGACATTTATACCTACTGCTATGATGATATATCTTACTTTTTCAGAGGATGCTTTCTTTATTTAGCATGTTACCCGATGAATTATGAGATTCCTGCAAGGTCTCTAACAGAGATATGGATTGCTGAAGAATTTGTTGACCCACAGGATGGAGAGACAATAGAAGAGACTGCAAACAAGTACCTAGAGCAACTTGTTCAAAGGTATTCTTAATATTTTTGAAATTTGTCATTCGGTCTTATAATTTATAGGTGATTTATTGTTAGGTGTGCATTAATTGTTTTTGCCTTTGTTTCTTAATTAGATGTTTGCTATTTAAAAAATTAGCTCATAGTTTCCTAAAAAGAGTTCATCAATAAAACTGAATTTTTGCCGGTATAATTCTAACGTCACAATACCAACTAGAAATATACAACGTACACTCCCAAGCGATGAACAAAAAAATTTTATATTCATTTACGTAAATTGACTCTTTAATTTTATATATAGAGATGGGCTACGGTGAGTTGCGAAGTAAAGTGACTATTTTACTTCACGCTCATATTTTGCAATTTTAAAGTTTAAAACGTCGATCCGAACCGTTCATCTTGTTCTCCATATTGAAATGTGCTTGGAGACCAAATTTTACATTTTTTGGAATTTTTTTACTATTTATTAAGCAATTTTGAAAGTTGCTGATCTGATGGTCCAGAAAATTTTACTGTTTTTTACTGTTCACATCAAAACAGCAATTTTAAAAGGGTAATTATAATTTCCCCCACCTATCCATCCCCCAACTAACTTTCTATTTTAACTATAACTATAACTATAACTATTATTTCTAACAACTTTTATTTCTTTCCTCTTTCTCCTTTCTCTTCCACCTCTATTTTCTTTTTTCACCTCCATCTTCTTCTCCCACCTCCACCTCCGCCTCCCTCTCCCACCTCCGCCTCCCACCTCCCTCTCTCACCTTCACCTCCCACACCTCACCTCACCTCCGCCTCTACCTCCCTCTCCCACCTCCACATCCCACCTCCTCCTCCGCCTCCGTTTTTCCATCGATAAGCTCCCCTCCCTCTCCCACCTCCCATCCTCTCCCATCTCGAAATGATAAATACAATAAGCTCCCTCCCTCTTACACTTTCGCCTCGATTTTTTCCCTCTATGCCTGCTGCTCCCGCTCCAGCGAACGTTCTGCCGGAGATCATCCGTCACTCCATCCCAATCAAGCATGTGTGCCAGGAATGAATACTTCAACGTGTATGAATGAATATTTCAATGTGTATGAATGAATACTAGAGCACGTCTATACCGGGTCAGATCCGTCACTGTCAATCGTATCAAAATAATTTTGTATATGTATATGCAATTAATCATTTTCATGTTTATGTTCTCCTTCCTCATGAAGTAGCGAGTTTTGCAAAGAACAAAGCTTTATTAATGGTGAATTAGGCCACTTCTTATTAAATAAATGACATAAAAATAAATTTTGAAAAAAAATAGAGATATATGAATGAATACTTGATTTCTTAGATATGAATACTTCAATGTGTATAAATGAATACTTAATATCTTAGGGTGAATACTTGCGTGACAAGATATTAATACTTGTGCAACAGACAACTCGAAAGTATGTCATCATGGATCTCATTTGAAAGATAAAATTGTGTAGAAAACGTTCGTGATTTTAGATTTGCAAAATTCTTCACAGATCGTCAGAAATATTGGTTAGATTGAATGGAGAAAAAAAAAACCACTTCTAAAAACGTATAAAAAATAGATGAGTGATGTGTCCAGTTTTTATATTTATACTTACACGATGAGGATTAATACTTTCTCGATAAGAAATGAATACTTGTGCAACAGACAACTCGAAAGTATGTCATAATGGATCTCATTTGAAAGATAAAATTGTGTAGAAAACGTTTGTGGTTTTAGATTTGCAAAATTTCTCATAGATCATCATAAATATTGGTTAGATTGAACGGAGAAAAAAACCCACCTCTAAAAACGTGTAAAAGATGGATAAGTGATGTGTCTAGTTTTTATATTTGCACTTGTACGACGATGATGAATACTTTATTGATAAGGATGAATACTTGTACAATGAACAACTCGAAAGTATATCATCATGGATCTCATTTTAAAGATAAAATTATGTAAAAAACATTCGTGGTTTTAGATTTGCAAAATTCATCACCGATCGTCAGACATATTGATTAGATTGAACGAAGAAAAAAAATCCCACCTCTAAAAACGTGTCCAGTTTTAAAAAAAAATACTTGATATGTTAGGTATGAATACTTGATGTGTTATATATGAATACTTGATGCATTACATATGAATACTTGCGCGCGCCAGTTGTAAAATCTTTCAAATATTATGTGGTCCCCAAATAGTAAGTGGTCCCTCTAGGTAGTTAGTAGTTATTGAAGTAGTTAATGACTGGGGGATGAAATGGGGGATTGTTACAGGGGGATAGCTAGATGCTCCCATTTTAAAAAATGATTAATAAATAGTAAACAAATTCCAAAAAATGTAAAATTTGGCCTCCAAGCACATTTCAATATGGATTAAACATCTAACGGTTCGGATCGGTCGTTTGGACTTTCAAAATAAAAATACGACGTGAAGTAGAAACGCGTTTTACTTTGTAACTCACCGTAGTCCATCTCTATATATATATATATATATATGTATATATATATGTAATTGTTATTTATTTTTTTCCTTGTTGCTTGCAGGTCATTAGTTTGGGTTTCAAAGAGATCAATCACAGGCGCAGTCAAATATTGCCGAGTACGCCAATCTATTCATGAATTTTGCATTAAAAAATCCCGTGAGGTAGAGTTTTTGGTTGCCAATCCAAAAGAGGAATAAATGAGATCCCTGACCCGTGTAGCATTTTATAATGATGACAAGAAACAGTACACGGGGGAGGAATTTGAGGAATACGAGTATCGTAATATCGATTCTTTAGTCTGTTATGATTTTGATACGAGTGTTTTACGAAAAATCAAATTATTGCCGTACGTGTTGGAATTGAGGAAATCCGTAATCACAGAAAGTTTAATTAGTTCCCATACTATAAAATATCTGGGTTTGAGGGGTAGTAACATATCTAAGCTTCCTAATGATATTGGGGACTACATGAGTGTTCTCAAAACCTTGGATATTAGAGATACAAACATAGATACCCTACTTGAATCTCTATGGAACATCAAAACACTTCGTCATGTATATGTCAACCCTAGCCCTCAAATTAAAGGCCCACCCTCCACAGCAAATATAGATGACCTACAAATCCTAAAAACAGTTGCGGTTCATGACTCGTGGCTAGAAAACTTTCCGCAGTTCCTGATCAACCTTAGAAAATTAGCAATTTCAAACAGGGACAAATCAAATTCCAAATCAAATCCATACTGGAAACCTATTTCTATCCTGTTGAGTCACATGGTTAATCTCCTCTCGATGGAAATTATAGGTGATAATGTACCATCAAAATTTGTTGACTTGAGGATCTTCCCAAATCTTAAGACAGTGAAGTCCATTAAACTAAAGGGTCAATGGAATGCCCGGGAACTATTAATAGATAATATTAAATTTCCACCAAATCTTGTGAAGCTCACCCTAATCAAGTCTGGTTTGGGGGAAGACCCCATGGTCGTGCTAGAAAGACTACAAGCCCTGAAATATCTGAGCTTACAAGATGGTGCATACATGGGGAAAAAAATGATTTGCTCCGCAAATGGGTTTCCACAGTTGCGGTTCTTAGAACTTTTCAAATTGGAGAATTTGGAGATTTGGGAGGTAAAACCGAAGGCTATGGCACAACTTACCACAGTGTGTGTTGATCAATGCCTAAAACTCGAGAACTTTCCAAATCTAGAGCATGTTACTGATCAGGTTATATAAAATTAAAATGCTTCTTCCAATCTGAATTTTGATTAATTAAGTTTGAATTTTGACTTAATTCCTTCAGAAAAATGTACATAATTGATTAGATTTTTCTATTATTCACAGGGAAGTTCGAGCTCGCACCATACATCAATACCCAATATCGAGGATGAGGGATGAGGCGGAGGATGATGATGTTTGATGTTATTTGGTCCGATGTTTCATGCTTAGATGGTTTATATTAGATGTTAATTGGTATGATGTTTGTTGCTTAATTAGATGTCATGTTTGATATTATTTGGTACGATGTTTGATGCTTAGATGTTATGTTTGATGTTATTTGGTACGATGTTTGATGCTTAAGATGTTATGTTCGATGTTATTTGGTACGATGTTTGATGGTTGATGTTATTTGGTACGATGTTTGATGCTTATATGTTATTTGGTGTGATGTTATTTGATATCTTGTTGTATGTTGATATTGAAAGATTACGAAGCATACAATATTAGATATTGGATGGAATTATTGAAAAATAAATGACAAACAAAAAAATAATGCTTACATGAGCATTAGTGATTGGTATTTTACCATCAGCAACGTTCAATATATAGTTGATTGCTAAAAACAAGTATCTACGGCCGTATTTTAAACATTAGCGATTAATAATTGGACACTTTTACATAAAAATTTGGTTGCTGAAAAAAGGTATCAGCGTCTTGCGACGGACAATCGAACGCTAAAAGCTCCTATATGAAGTCAGCAAATAATATCAGCGACCGTAAAAAAAATGGTCTCTGAAAATGCATCAACGACCGGGATGATGTCAATCAGTGATCGGTGCCGTCATCATGCTAGTATCGTTGACGATGCCTTCTGCGACCGGCCATCTATGACCAAATTCGGTAGCTGATATTCATCTGCGACCGGCGCAGTTGTTATCAGCGATCGAATGCCCAATCACTGCTACCCTTTTTTGCTGTAGTGTTTTTAGATAATTCTGAATCACTGAAAATGATACTTTCATAGATTACAATGAAAATGAATAGATCTGAACTGTACTATTAATGATACTTCGCACATATTAGAATGATGAGATGCTACAATACTATGAATAGCATAGATTGATCCTTACTATTAATTCATATATCCATTTTTAGATGTCTAAACAATAAATCTGAATGTAATCCAAAGAGTGCATGTAAGCTTTTAAAAGCATGAACCAAATGGCATACTTTTATTTAATAAATAAATTATTTAACAAATAAAAAAAATCAATGATGAAGTAGGAGGTAAAATAATTACACTGATTTTTTTTAGAATTTTCTGAACAAAAAAAATGCAAAATTATCCGATTGATTTTAAGAATATGAATCTTCACTACAAGATCTTATTGGAAAATATTTTTTTTTCCTGGGAAATTATAAACTGTGCAGTTTGCTGCAAATTAAAGATCTTCTTGGAAAATAATAAACTTATATTTTATCACAAAACGTTTGACAAAAGTGTAGGTAAACTCACCAGTTTCATCACTAAACTTATATTTTATCGGTACAAATAAACTTGTCAAATTATAAAAGCATTTTTAAGTAAACTGCCTGGAGTTTTAATTTGAGCAGAGGTTATCTAAAAGTTCAATTTGAGACTATTACTCTAGGCATCCTGCAAAAATTGAATAAAAATATAGTAATAAATGGTAACGGTTTGATTATATTTTTCTTGGATAAAAGATCAACGGTAAAAAGCAATTTAAAAAAAATAAATAAATAGTGCGGGAGGTCGGAAAACTACTGGATTCATCCAAATACCGATAAGAGTGCGGGAGAGGATGCCATGAGATATCTTTTGTCTAATATGTCGCCACGTCATTTGATGAACAAAACAACGGTCCTGATTTAAGATGGCTACACAGTTACTTCGGCTGGGATGCTGAGCTAGTCAGCTAGGGAGGTTGGAAAACTACTGGATTCATCCATTATTTTAATAAATGGATAGGATTCAGAAGTACATCAGAATTGGTTGATCCAGGATTTCGGCGGTATAAGGTGTAAATCATTGTTAAACGAACTGTGGGTCCAGTATTCAGAGAGACTACTTCCTTTGTTTAAAATGTTCTAGGAGTATTCATTAATTAGTATCTAGAGCCGTCCTACATAAGCGTGCTGGGATTACAGACTCTTTAACGGTCGTGCCTTCGCTGATAAACGGATCCCACTTTCTGACAATAGTGTGCTACATAATGTCGAGAGCCTTTCTATTTAATGTTTCTTACAAATTAGGAAATTAAACGTGGGAGCTAAAAAAGAAAATCTTTTTTTTTTCAGAAAAAATAAAAAAGAACAGTATGGTTTCTAGAGAGTTGACCTTTTTGTATTAACCGTTCACTAGTGGAAAAACAGGAATCAGGATCGGTTATATACACATATCAGTATCGGAATCCAACCGATCCTGATGAAGGCGATACTGATACTATCAGGATCGGTTTTATATTTTTCAAGAACCGATCCAAATAGAAACTATTAGGATCGGTTTTTTAATAAAACCGATCTTAATAGTTGTTATCTAGATCGGTTTTTGACTAAGAACCGATCCCGATACGTACTATCAAGATCGGTTTTTATATAAGAACCGATCTTGATAGTATTTTCGAATTTTTTTTTTAAATTACATAACAACCGATCATGATACGTACTATCAAGATCGGTTTTATATTAAAACCGATCTTGATTGTATTTCAGATCATAATTCCAAAAAAAAAAAAAAAAAACTTTTAGGATCGGTTTTTATTTAAAAACCGATCCTAAAAGTTTTTTTTTTTTTTTTTAGAATTAGGATCGGTTATTTTAAACAACCGATCATAATAGTAGTAATCTGGATCGGTTGTTTAAAATAACCGATCCTGATGTTTTATTGAAGCTAAAAAAAATATTTTTATTTATTTGACCAGCTTCCATATATATTTTGCTGGCCAGCATCCTAAATTTTTTTTTGTTGCACAGTAAGAAGCAATAATCAATTAAATATCATATACACATTCTAAATTAATTATCATACACATCTTAAACTATTACAAAAAATTCATGTACTTCATAAAAAGTTTTGTGAAGCATTACATGTTATAACAAGAAATTTAAATCCAAAAAAAAATTAATTAACAAACATACAATTGACTAATTGGGCTATTTCTTCAATTAACACACATTTATACAATATACACATTTATGCAATTAATGTAAAACACAACAATAAAAAAATCAATAATTACCTCTTTTGCAATCACATCACTTGAGATTAAAAAAGACCCTAAAAACAAAAACAAAGGTAACAATTAGATGGAAAAACATTTTCCAATAAAAAATACAAAAAAATGTGTTTTAAAAGTATAATAATGAGAAAATTAGATAAAGCTAATACCATGATAGTTGATCGGCCGGATGATTAAGTAACTTGAGAGAGATGTCCTCAAAACTGTAAAACAATATATAAACATCATTAATTAATTTTTGAAACAATAAAACAAATTAAAAACTGGCACAATTGAGTCGGAGGTGCGAGAGGCTCGGATTTGAGAGGAAGAGACGGAGAGAAAGAGAGAGAGAGACACGGAGGAGAGGGAGAGACGGAGACAGAGAGAGAGAGACAGAGTACTGAGGATTTGAGAGGAAGATACGGAGACAGAGACAGAGATGCTAAATTGAAAATGAGAGGCACGAAATGAAAATAAGAAGAACCCTAGCTAAGCTGGTTATATAGAAATTATCATTAGGATCGGTTGTTTATAAAGAACCGATCCTAATAGTATCAGGATCGGTTTTATAATAAAAAAACCGATCCTGATACTAATTTTTTTGTATAAAAATAGTATCAGGATCGGTTTTTTATTATAAAAAACCGATCTTGATACAAATTTTTTTTTCAAAATTGATTCTGTAATAAAAAAATAAAAAATAAAATAATCAGGGTCGGTTTTTTATAAAAAACCGATCCTAATAGTATCAGGATCGGTTTTTTATAAAAAACCGACCCTGATTTTTTTTTTTTTTTTTTTTTTTTTACAGAATCAATTTTGAAAAAAAAAATTGTATCAGGATCGGTTTTATTGCTAAAAACCGATCCTGATAGTATCTGGATCGGTTTTTAGCAATAAAACTGATCCAGATAGTTTTTTTCTTTTATTTGGAAACTCTTTTCATATGGTTATGTTTAAATAAATATAAAAAATTACATATTAGAAATATAAGTTAATTATTTAATAGAAATTTTATTTAATTTTCAAATTCTACTTAAATAAAATTTTATTTAATTTTCAAACTCTTTTCATATGGTAAAATCAATTATTTAAGTAGAATTTGAAAATATATTCCAGAGTGCATCAGCCTTCTTGACAATAATATATATTCAGCTCAATAAGTAAAAATATGAACCGGCTCGCGAGCCGAGCCGAGTCGAGCCAAGTATTTACATGAGCCGAGCCGAACCGAGCTTTTTCTTTCAAAATCAAGCCGAGTTCGAGCTTTTTTCAGTTTCGAGTCCAATTCTCTATGAAATATTAAGCCGCTCAACTCATTAGCATCCCTATAAGTTAATATTTAAATTGCTGTGTACCATCTTATTTTTTCCTAACTCACTATTTTGATAAAAAAAAAAAGACTCCATAATGAAGATTAATACTTATTTATTTAAACAATTCAACATGATCTTTACATACAAATATACTTTGGAATAAAAATTTATGTATTTTTAACAATTTTTATTATTTTTTAAATAGTTAAAAAATCACTATCTTGAATGATTCATAATAAGTGACTTTCTTCCTATTTAAAAAATAGTAAAATAATTCTAAAACTATAAAATTTGATATATATATATATATATATATATATTCATATAAAATCAAAATAAGTGGAGAGTGGAGATGAGTATGCATCATGTGTAATTACTTCACCGGAGTAGAGTAAAATCTAAAATGATTGGTAATAAATTAATTTTAAAGTTGTTGGTCTTCGAGAATTAATTTTTTATTTAGTGGCAAACGACAATGCTCCAATAAATTTCATGTTTGAAATTAATGGAGATCTTGAATGAAATAAACAGCTTAGTAAATTGACCTTCGACTTTACTCAAAAATAAAAATTAATGGTCTCTTAAAATGTCCTCCTAAATGAAATTAGACATTCTAAGTGGTCATTCCTATTCACTGTATCTCGTTGATTATTTTAAGAGGTACTCTTTAGACTGTGTTCTAGAAAATTATTCTGCACAATTGTAACACTGTTACTGAAACAACAATAGTGGTAACGGTAATGTGCCATTTAATTAGATTCGAAAGGAATGCTAACTTCTGTTGCCATTGGGGGATAATGACTGGATGAGAAATTTTTTGACCGTGCCAAGTGTTCCTGTAGCTTTTTCAACAGTCAAAATTAATTAAGTACCATCACTATGGAAAATTATGGACCGTGCCAAGTCAATTCATCACATAAATAAATTATGAGGCTGTCCAATTAATAATTTACAATGAAAAATTCAGCATTTGAAGTCTTTGGTCAAAATGACAATCTCTTATCAACAACATTATTAATCCAAATTTGTTCAAGCAGTTTTCCGATTAGACTCCAAAATTAAGTATGTCGGTCAAAGCATATGGTTGCCGGCGTCGCTGCTAGGATTGTGGTGGACTGCTGCCGGAATATTTGTTTCTTTTCTTCTTCTTTTTTATCTTTTTTTTCTATTTGATTTTATTTTTCGAGATTGCGGTGGACTGCCACCGAAGATTTTTTTTTAAAAAAAGGGAGGTAATTAATTAAGAGGCAATCACGGAAATTAAATTCTTTCCAATCTAAGAATTTTGAACCTTTTTAATAGGTTATTAAAAAAAAAATACTTGCAAAATTGTGTACGTATAATTTAACTTATCAACAAGTTATTTTTTTTTTCATCTCAAGTCACTAGTACAAAAAACCCCTTCACCAACCCTTCATTACTGACTGTTTTAACCGAAGCATCAGTGTTGCTACACCTACACTGACCCTTTTATTAAATAACAGTCAGTATTGTTTCTCAACACTGTCGCTTGAAAAACAGTCAGTGTTTGTTCTCAACACCGACGGTTTTTAAAAAAAACAGTCAGTGTTGGTTGTCAACACTGACGGTTTTTAAAGCATCAGTGTTGGTGACCAATACTGACTGTTTTTCAAGCGTCAGTAATTGTATTCAACAGTGACGCTTTAAAAACCGTCAGTGTTGATAACCAACACTGACTGTTTCTTTAAAAACCGTCGGTGTTGGTAGTCAACAGTGATGCTCTAAAAACAGTCAGTGTTGGTTACCAACACTGACTGTTTTTAGAGCGTCACTGTTAACTATCAATACTGACTATTGTAAAACCGTCAGTGTTGGTAAATTTACTGACTCTTTGAACCGAGCCGTCAGTGTTGGTTATTTACTGACTGTTTTGTTGCGGAACCGTCAGTGATTTTATTTCCCTTATAAGCTAGGTTCATTTCATATATGTCATTGTGCAATTAAGATGGGAAAGTCTATTAACCTATTGCCAGCTATGTTCTGTTAGTGATAAATAATTAAATTGGTATTTATCGTTGTCTAATAGGAAGCTATTATCACTTTAATTATACATATGTGGTGAGATGTGAATGTAAAAGCAACTCTATAACTATAAGGTGCTCGATCGGAATTCATGCGTTTTTCTGGGGAAAATAAAAATATTAATTGCTCTTTTGTATGGAATTGGGCATCTAATCAATTGTTCGTTTTACAAAGCGGAATTCATGCGTTTTATTTTCTTGTACCACAATTTGATGAAATTTTATTTTTATTTACCTATCAATCAAGAGGATGAAATATTGAAACATCGAAGCGCTATAAACACTTCACGTTGGATTGAAGCTTAGACATGATCGAATTTCAAAAAAATTATTTTGGTTATGTTTAATATTTTTCCTTGATCATTTAAAAACAACTTTGGAATTATTTCATTGAAAATCGACCGTCGATTGCTCGTGTGAAAATGAACGGTCCACAAATATTTACACATATTGAAAGAGCAAATAATAATTAAATTCTATACAATCAACAATTATAAGTATGATTTGTCCATGAAAGCTGTAAAAAGTTTTAAAATATTTTATTTTAATTTTTTTCCATATTATTTATTGTACAAATTAGATTTACATATGTACAAATTCAACATAAATAAGCTAATATTGAATGTCCAAACTAATTTGTTAAAATTTTCCCTTATCCCATGAACTTTTGCAAAAAATATCTCTTAAATAAAATTCAATCTATATAATATAATTCTATATATACAGATTATTTTGCAAACTTTTTTATTTCTCTTCCTTGCAAATTTTTTAAAAACTTGTCCAAAGAAATCACCGACGGTTTTTGAAAAAACAGTCAGTGTTGTTGCTCAACACTGACTGTTTTTTAAAAAACCGTCAGTGTTGGTAGTGTTGGTACCAACACTGACGGTTCTTTAAAAACCGTCGGTGTCAATAACCAACACTAACTGTTTTTGTTACAAACCGTCGGTGATTGATCAATACTGACTGTTTTGTTAAAAAGCGTCGGTGATTCATCGATACTGACTGTTTTGTTAAAACCGTCGGTGATTTTTTTTAACGCCGCTGAAATTTTGGAGAAAAACGCGCCATGCCCCTCTCCGCCAAAACCTTCTCCGCCTAAATATCAAAACCCCCTCCACCAAAACGTGCCCAACCCCAGACAACACTCCCCCCTCTTCCCGCGCGCCACCCCTCTCCTCTCTAGTGCCCACCCCTCTCCTCCCGCGCGCCACCCCAGATAGCACTCCCCTCTCTTCCTCTCTTCGCCTCTCTTCTCCGATCTACCTAAACCTAGCATTCACCCCCTTCCAGGTTCGAACCCCCCTTTTATTTTACGTTGCTGTGCGCACGAGGCCTCTTCTGCCGGAGGAATCAAAGTCGGTCCCATGGCAAATCAACGCCAACTCCATTTCTCTCTCCAATCAGTCCCATAAATTCGAATTTGGTACAGTTTCGCCTCTTCCCTATCTTGACTCCAGGTTTTTTCCCTTCTACCATGGATCGATAGTCTCGAATCCGCTAACTCCTCTTCTTTCTCTGGCAGCTCCTCCTCACTGTGCTCTCCGCTGCCAAAACCGTGCCACTGGTCTCTGATGTAAGTGGTTCGATACTTCCTGTCACTGCCACTGGTCTCAGAGGTTCAAAACTGAAATTTGAAATTTTTGTGTATTTTTTCTGTATTTTTGAGCCATGCTTTCTAATAACTTTTATAAGAGGAGAGTTTCAGCCCAGTACCAGTTTTTATTTGCTGACGACCTTTTTTGTAAAATTTGTACAGGGCAGACTACAATTCTGATTTGGGTGTTCTTGGTACCAAAAGTTTCAGGAAAGCACAATCTATATCCTCGAAAAGTTTTAAGAAATTAGAAGACCTAAATCTATTTTTAATTTGTAATTTTATAAAGGGCATATTCTGGGACAGCAAGGTTATTTACCAGTATTTTTTACCTTTTAGAGTTAGAACTTTGAAATGTTGTAATAAATTTCAGAAAATCCAAATGACATGAGATATAATTTCACCGTGCTTACATTCCAAGTGGTTCTTGATGTTTCACCGTTAGTATGGTACTGACCAGTATATACCAGTAACAGCCCTGTAGTAGACCTGTTGAGAGATATAATTTGTAAGGGTAAATATGTAACTTCTGAATTGTGTGAGCATATTTCTGAATTCTGTAATGGGATGCAACAATGAAAAGATGCTTCAATTTTTTGTAGAAAATATATTGGTTAAGAATGGAATAGTTAAAATTGCGGATTTGGGGCTAGCAAGGGAACTTTACTCGGAGCCTCCTTATACTGAATATGTCTCTACGAGATGGTACGTTCATTATTTTTGTTCACTAAATGCTTTAAAGTTTGACCCTTGAAATTCTACTGGTACCTCAAAAACCCCAAATGACCTTCTGTGACAGATCAGCCAGTGCAGGCTGATCAGGAGTCCAAACCAAAAATCCACATGAACAGTCAGATAGAGGACTCAAAAACACACACTTTAGACCCAAATTTTGCATTCATAGCATTTTTCTATGATTTACTAGCTATTTTTAAAGTTTGCTTTCTGAATCTCCAAAAAAATGCTGTTCTCTGCATCTTTTACCAATCTGCCCCTGCATTCAAGCATCTGCAAATAGGAGCTCATACCTGACTGGTAAATTTATGATACAAATTTATGATTTTGACTTTATAATTTTACTATTTTTCAGGGGTTTAGAATTATGGCCAAAGTTGCTAATTCACAAAATTAAGCAAAGGCTAAGCAAAGTTGCTAGTCAGGTATGGAAAATTTTCCTTTCTCCTATATTACTTGATATTTTCATTATAATTTATTATCAATATATGACCAATATAGTCAGTATTTACTTGATATTTTCCTTTCTCCTATATTACTTGATATTTTGAAGTATTGGTAGATTTGTTAATATGACCAATATAGTCAGTATTTACTGGTACTTTTCATGATCCAGGCTTAATTGAGCCTTAATAGGTAGATCTGGTCAAAATAAGCAAGTAAAACAAATAAATGGTCAATGAATAAAAAGTAAGATGGAACTGATCTGTGTTCACTGAACTGAGTATGACACCAAATTTATTCAAATTGCAGATTTCTGGAATACTTTTTTGAGCACACAATGTCAGATATTAAGCCTGACGTTGCAACTGCTGATGCTAACCTTGAAAGCAATGAAAATCCAGAGATAAATGCGGTAAGTGCTATGCTGTCTCCTCAACAGGAAGTCACTTGTTATTTTTTTAATATTTGTCAGCTCTCTAGGTTTTTGTGGTTTTGAAATCTTGTTTCCAGTATCACTTGAATCAGGTCCCTATACTGACATGTTTGACTTATGACTAACTTTTTGCCGTCAGGGGTGTTGTTGGTTCATTAAGTCGTATAAATTGGGGCTAAACTGATGTCAGTCAATATGCACAATTGAGGATTAATTGATTGAAAATTGGATCATTTGGAGCTAGTAGAGGTTGAATTACAAGAATTGGATCATTTGGCACTAGGAAAGGTACAATCCGTTTAAAACTTTGTTGTCTTAATTTAATTTACTTAATATAATTCTTGGAATTGTACAAGTTGAAGCATCAAACATATTGCTTTTTTTTTCATAGGGTGAGAATTTTATTTGTCTTCTATTTTTATTTTTATTTTTGGTGCTGTGGAAAAGGGCTGGGGTGTTGCAGGGGTCCGGATCCCCTAAAGTAACCTAATCTTTGAGTTTAGATCCCAACCGTCCGATTCGAATCCATGCCAATCCTGCCCGAGGTGGAGTGCACGGAGCCCTTTAATTTGATGGCCCAATTCGAATTTGACGGTCCAGATCTAAACTAAAAAATTGGATTACTTTAGGAGATCCGAACTCGTGTTGCAGTGGGGCTTCTAACTGGGCAAAGTTTTTGAACCTTTGGTTAAATTACTTCTTGTCAGGCCTTCATACAATCCCTTTTACAAAAATAAATTTATTAGGACCTATTTGCATATTTTATAAATTGTGGTACTGTGATAAGTTACAGTGATGCATTTTTCTTCTACTGTTTGGGGTTCTTAGAGACTGTTTTGACTGATGCAATGTACCAGTATGCATGAGTTCCATTACTCTTCACTTGATCTAAAAATTCTAGACCATTTGAGATTAGTTATTTTGTTGGAATTACAGCATGTTCTTTTTGTTTTTTTTTTTGGCTGGTATAATTGAAGTAAACCAACTTTTCTCCATTGCAGGAACTATAGTTTAATGAAGATGAAAAACTAAGGAAAAGCACCAGTAAATCACCTGTACCGGTAAATCACCAGTAAAACTAGGGTTGAAATGTCGAGTGAACAACAAGGTGTGGTTGGAGAAGGCAGCAGCCCTCACACCTTGAAGACGGCAGCAGCCCTCGAAATCATTGTGGTACCAAACTGTGTTGACTTTTTTTTTGTGAAATTAATTTAGAGAGCCGTGTTGAGGGTTTCGCCCCAAATTATAAGTTGACCTATTAAATTATGTAATTTATATTTGCATATTTTGTTCATATTTTAGTTGTATATTTTGTTCAAAATTTTTGTCATGTAAATTTTGTTATAGTGTGTTTTTTGGTGAATGAACCTATTATGTTGTGTGTTTTTTGGTGAATGAATATATTATGTTGTCTAAATTATTTGTATGATACATTGTTTAACATCAATAAATGTTAAATAGTAATATATGGCTAGCAAGAATATGGAGGCTAGCCCAAATATAAACAGAACCATGTCGAAATTTTTATATCAACACTGACGGTTATAAAGCTAATAACGATTGTTTTTAATATATATATACTGACATTTTTAACATCAACACCGACTCTTTTTCAAGCGTCAGTGTTGAACACTAACACTGACATTTTAAAAACAGTCGGTGTTGGTGTTCAACACTGACGCTTTTTTAAGCGTCGCTGTTGATGTTCAACAGTGACGCTTTTTTAAGCGTCAGTGTTGTGTTCAACACCGACACTTAAAAAAGCGTCAGTGTTGAACACCGACGCTTTTTTAAGCGTCAGTGTTGATGTTCAACAGTGACGCTTAAAAAAGCGTCAATGTTGTGCTCAACACTGACTCTTTTTCAAGCGTCGGTAAAAGGTAACCTTCACTGGTGCCGGCTTTACTGACGTCGCTATAACAGTCGGTGTAGGGGTATTTCAACCGTCGGTGAAGGAGTTTTTTGTACTAGTGATTATTCTAGTAGTGTCTAGTCACATCTTATTTATTATAAATTTTGAATTGAGGAGATAGTGCCCCGGATTCTTGCTTCATGTTTTACAACATAATGCTACACCCGTGGAGCTTCAAAAGGCCATCAAACAAATCTATAAATACCTTGCTATGCTGCCATGATTTTCCCATAGTTTGTTACAACACTTGAAGCCCACAAAAGAGAGAAATATTGAGGTTTATGGCCGACAAAAAAAAAAGCCGAAAAAATATATCTTCTAATAACACTTCAAATAAACCTCAATGTTAAGAAAAAAAAATGATGAGAGACTGACCAAACACTACAGCAGACGCCACTTTCTGCGACCGGTTTTCCGGTCGCAGAAAGTCTCGGCGCCGGTCGCTGAAAGCTGATTCCGGTCGCTGATAACCCGGTCGCTGAAAGCCTTGTCGCAGATATTCAACAGATGACGTCACCGGTCGCTGAATGACGTCACCCGGTCACTGATACTTTTTCTGCGACCAATTTTTTTTTGTCGCCGTTGTTTTTTGCTGACGTCATGAAAATGTATCAGAGACCAAAATTCCCGGTCGCTGATACTTAAAACCGATCGCTGATACCCTTCTGTCAGGTTTTTGGGATATTTTTTATTATTTAAATTTGCACCATTTAATAATTGGTACCACACGTACCAAATATTCACATCAATTAAACAATAATATCAAATAATAACTCGATTCGAATATAATATCAAATAATCATAACATACATAATAGCTCGATTCGAATTTAATATCAAATATCATACAACAATTCAATATTGATATACAACATGATATCATATAACATAAATAAAAAACCATCTCATATATATACACATTGATATTTTTCTACAAAGTTACAAGCTTACAAACTCTAATAAATCAAATGTACTACGATCCCTTCATTAACCCCAACAAGACCATATTCAAGGGTTTCTAATACACGCCATGACCTAGGTATGCTCTTTGTAAATATGTATGCGGCCAACTCTGAAATTTTTATATTAAACAAAATTTTGTTGAGATAAATATTTTCTGCCAAGTGATTAATTGAGGCTTTCAGAGTGAATAAATTGAAGTGTTCGAAATCAAACACTTGTAAATCTGATAAATTCTCTATTGAAAATCTGATCTCAATTAAAATTCAAACATAAATACCATCCACTCAACACTCAGCATGTAAATAAAGCCTCAATTTACCCTTTTTTTATTCTTCTGAGAATGGATTAATAATTGGAATTTGAGAAGATAAAAGAAAAGAGAGAGAGAGTTTGAACCTTTAACTCTGGTACCATCATAGGAAATAACCATCCTCCACTTATAACTAGTAATGCTTATGCCATTAGATTTATCACTCAAATGCTGTACTTGACAAAATATGAAACAACAACAACATTATCAAGATAGATAAATGCAGACCCTGAATTTCACCAAATCCTCAATTTATAGCAAAACCGGTCCTGCATATTTAGAACTTCATATTAGAAATTGTAAATTGAATCAAAATCCCAAAATTACAGCCTTTCACTTCTTACTATAAGTTATTCCTAGATAAACATATAAATAGAAACAAGTACAAGGTCATTCATGCAAAAAAACTATAAATTTCTATCTCGATACAGTTTCATTATATTGGTTTCATTATATTTATGAAATGACCTGATAATGCCTCTTGTATAGCTGTCTCATGCAAATTCTATAAACAAAACTACCATTGATTCAAATAATTTCATAAAGAAAAATAAAAGAAAAACAAGAGTAAAAGAAAATAAATTCTTTTTGCTACTTTCATATATTCTTTCCAGTATTCTTTTTGGTACATATACATATACATTATGTACTTTCAGACAAGAAAAACAATTTCATATAAAATGAAGAAGAGAAATACCTGCAAGTGCTCAAGTTCACCATTTCTTATTTCACTATTTAAAATGGGTTTATGGTCTTGTTTGATGCCTTTGCCAAGCTCCTCTGCCGATACATGATTTTCTTCTACTTTACATGATGCATATATGCAAGTTAACCTACACCATTTTAATATCACATTTCATTCCTCGTCTTGACAAGTGAGAGATTTTATGTTTGTATTTGGTTCGACTGAAATTGCAAAATAAAGAAATAATTAGGGGGGCTTTTGCAATTGGCACAAGAGGCAGGGACTTACCAAATCAAATCAGGGTTTTCCCTTTCCTCCACTGAAATTAAACAATCTATAGTTGTTTAGAAACCCAAATCAAACTAAAATTGGTCCCAAAATTGAGAAATTTGAGAAGAAAAACCTTGCACATAGAAGCAATCCATGTCGACATGAGCAATTACACAACACTCTTGATCATTTCAAGGAGGTCACATTTTATAAACTAAATACTACAACCTCAGCTGTAAGATTTGTATGCAGCGAATGTCACCAATTTACCAGTGCTTCAATCCAAACAATGAAATTATCTAGCAAAAAAACTAAAAGCCAAATTGATCAGTGGTAATAACACACCTCCAGTGCGAGATCGAGATCAAGAGACCCTGTTCTTGTTTGATGGCATTAGGCAAGTACTTGTCATATTGAACTTAAAAAATCGAAAATTGTATAAACCTGGGACTGAAGCTTGTATGGATCAGGTAGCCGTCTCTCCTTCCAGTCCTTGCGCCGACGTCACGCTGAGCTGAGGCTGAGGGGGCGCATCTGTGCTAGGTCGGGGTCTAAGGCGAGAGAGCAAGACACCGAGAGAGATGGCGCGTCTGTGCTGGCACTGGTCTGAGGCGACAGAGCGAGAGAGATGGGTGGGGATGGTGCGGACTGCGGAGAGAGTATAGGATTTGGGGTTTTGGCGATCGATTTCAAAGGGTATTAACGATCGATTTTGTATCAGCGCTTGCGCCTTTTTTTTTGTCGGAGAAGAAAGGTTTTGGTGGAGAAGAAGGGCGTAGGCGCTGGCGCCTTTTCTATTAGCAAAAAATTTCACTGATAACCAAAAAAAAAAAAAAAAATTTCAGCGACCGGCGAAAACGCAGGTCGCTGAAAGTGCTGATCGCTGTAGATTTTTCTTTTTTCGATTTTTTAGAAAAAAAATTGAGTATCAGCAACTGGCGTCAGTACCGGTCGCTGATAAACCATTCTGTTGTAGTGAAATATGCCTTCCAATTAATCGAGTCCTCAAAATTTAGAAAAACCAATCATCCGAGGTGGTGAAGAAGTTGTCATGATAATAAGAACGAATATCATCATGCCGTGAAAACTTCCATTTGATTTCTATTTGCTTTTCAATTGCTCTCTTTTTGTATTTTCTTTGATATCTCCAATTTATTTTTCTTTCCTTTTTGTAATTTGCAATTTATGTTGAAGTATTTTTTTAAAGCTAGAACTAGTAGAGACCGGTTTTATTTCGGGTGAGTGCGGTGCTTAACACCTTCTGAATTCATAACCAAAACACAAACCTATTGTCTCTGAAAAAAAAAAATTAAAAAAAATAAAGTTACATTTCCTGTTATTTTTCGGGTGGCAACTCCAAAAAAATAAATTTAAACATCTAAATTAAGCATTAGTTTCGTAGCACTGTAGCTACAAAGAGGTATGCCATTTGAAATGAGATATGCTATTTGTCAAAATTGGAAATTAATCTCTTTATGCGCCTATCAAAACTGGAGGAGATATGGTAATAGCAAATTAATGCTAATTCCATTTGCTCACAGCTGTGTATTCGGAAAATTGATATTTTGATATTTTTAGGTGCAAATAAAGTGGCAAGAATTATCTCCATTTGGTTTTTGTTGCAAAATCTCTCCATTTGGATCTTTGCACGTATGTCTTTGCAATTTTGCACTTAAAATCTGTAATAAATAAATAATTTGCATAATATATACCAAAAATAAATAATAGAATCATCCTATAATAATTTAGTAGCTTCGTTAATCATAACATATTATGGATCTAGAAATCATTAATAAATTTAAATTTATCCTCATTAGTTTGAACTTAGTGTTATATATAAGTATCATCAAAATAATAAACGTATTATAACTTATAAAAAGAATACGATTTAGTTAAAATTTTGTTGTTCACTAAGTATGTAATTTAAATATATTTTTTTCTCTCTTTTGAAACCTTGACAGCACCGAATTTTTTCTGGTCAAAAATTTATTTTTTTCAAAAAATTGAAATGATTCCCATAAATCTCAGTGAAGGACTTCACTATGCTAATAAATTAGGATGTAAGATAACTAGGTTGGCTATTACTTATATGGAAATGCCCCTTCATTGGAAACAACTTAGTGTAGATGATTATTGAAACATCTTATTAGACAAAATTGAAAAGAGATTGTAAGATTGGAAGGATAAACTCCTATCTCTTGGTGGAAGGGCTACCCTATATCTGTCATTCCCTTATACTGACTTGCTTTGTATAGAATGCCTTCTAATTAATTTAATGTAAGACAAATATTAATAAGAATAGGAATTTTTTTATGGTATGGGAGTAATATTGTGGAGAATGAGATATTAGAGTGTTTAAGAGTGTAATTAAGTAAATTAGATAATAAAAGTAGTTTAGATGAATTAAAGAGAATAAAGAAATTCAAATGTAGGGTAAAGTTATTTGACTCATTGTAAATGTATTTTTTATCAAGGAAATTGTTAGTTGGTATTTAAAGCCATTGACTTTTAAAAAAAATTGTTCCACATTGTACTTCTGATATACAAGTATACAACAGATATAAAAGGGAAGGATATTCATGTATTAGAACTTGCTCAATGGTTTTGTTGACAAATTTTAAACAAAAATTGAGACCGAGAATTAAATAAAAAAAGTCAATAGATTAATCATCCAACGTTAACCATTGAAGATGTAAGGAGGACAAGGATAGAACAGAAAATTTAAACTGGAGTTTAAATTAATATTAATAATATTGTTGCAGTTAAATTCAAACTCAAGTCTCCACAGTAATAATGTAGAAGTCAACCCGTTAACATATAGTCACACATTTAGTGTTTTACGAGGAAAACAAGAAATATATCGGCCATTTTTATTAATACCCTACAAAAAAAAGTTAATTTTAAAAATGCCCTTGGCATCTGTTTTTTTTCAAAACTGCTCCGATCGCCAGGTCCACGGGTGGCCCAAAAAAACCACCAGACTACCCCTTGCAGAGGCGGGTCACACCACTAGCAGACCCCCCCCCCCCCCCCCCCCCCCCCCCCCCCACCACCTCTCCCGGGTGGTTTTTTTTTTTTTTTTAGAGATCTTAATATTTTGATTTAAATAATTTTAGAGATCTTAGTATTCTTGTTTAGAGTATATGCCAAAAAATAAGACATTTTGATATTGTAACATTCTGATTTTCATAATTTAGAAAATTTATTTTATATGAAGTGAAGCACGTAATTGACTGTATTTTTTTTATAATATTGTGATACACTACTACAGAAATGGTCATTGTACACTGCACATTCTACACGGATTTGATAATTTTACCTAATTTTACCTAAAAACCGTGGAGAAATTCTAATTTTTTGGAAGCCCGAAATATGTGTGGGATCTCTACACGGATGTTTACTAAAGAATCAGTGTAGAAAGCCGTGAGAGAGCTACACGAATGTTTATTAGGAAATGTACACGGATTATTATTTAAATAACAGTGTAGAAAGCCTTGAGAGAGCTATACGGATATTTAATTAAAGAACCGTGAAGACAGGTCTACATTGTACACGGATGTTTGTTTAAATTAAAGTGTAGAAAGCTTGTGAGAGCTACACGGACGTTTAATAAAAAAAAGCGGTGTAGAAAGGTTATTTTAGGGTTTTGGTTATTAAAGGGCGCGTCTTTTCCATCACCAAGTTGGTTATATAAAAGACCTTCTCCTTCCAGCGCCGATTTGATCAATTCTCTCTCTTTGTAATCTGATCATTTCAGAGGCGGATGAAGATCATGTTTTAATAAAGAAAGAGCTGATCGAATAAAGAGTCGGATGAAGATTTTCAAAAAAAAAGGAAGAGGTGAGATGAAGGACCTTCAGAGCCAGACGAAGAACCGGATGAAGAGTCGAATGAAGAGTCGGACGACTCTGAAGGTTCTTCATCCACCTCTTCCCTTTTTTTTGAAGGTCCATCCAACTTTTTATTTTCAACTAGCTCTTTCTTTATTAAAACATGTATCTTCATCCAAAAGAAAATAACCCTACTGGATAATTTCAGAGCCCGCCGAATGAAGAGTCGGATAAAGAGTTGGAGAAGGACCTTCAAACCGGATGAAGAGGTGGATGACGAAGGACCGTCAGAACCGGATGAAGAGTCGGACGGTCGTTCGTTTGGCTCTTTATTTGACTCATTATCTGGCTCTGACGGTCCTTCGTCGTCCACCTCTTCGATCCCTTTTTTTTATGGTCCTTCGTCCAACTCTTTATTCAACTCTTTCTTTATTGATCAATTTGTACTCTTCCTCTCGCAGTTAACAATTGGGTGGAAATTTAGGTTTATCAATTATTTTGGATCGCAAATTTGTAAAGATGAGCTACTGTTTTTGGAGCTCATGAGATGACCGGTCCGATATAATTGATAACCTACATCTCAAATTCCCATGCGAATTGCTTAATTTCCCCAATTAATTGGTGTGATTTGTGCGCTAAAGTGTTTTTGGAGGATAATTTCAGAGCCGGATGAAGATCTAGTCGGATGAAGGACCAGAGCCGGATGGGGAGTCGATGAAGAGTCGGACGAGATCGTCCGACACTTCATCCGACTCTCCATCTGATTCTGAGGGTCCTTCATATATCCACCTCTTCCAGTCCTTAATAGAAATTTTTAGTTTATATGAATTTAACTTTTGTAATTAATGCTCAATAAGAATTTGTAATTTTTGTATAAATTAGTGTACATGAATTTTTTCTTCAAATTGCTATATATGTTTTGGAATTCTGGATTTTAAATGTCTTCCTCTGTTTTGGAAATTGTTTGTTTTGCTATCTGTTTTTAAAAAAAAAAAAAAAATACAATGCGTTGGCATGACGATGCGAAATTATTGCGTTGGTGTGGTATTTTCTGATAATACCGAGATTCAAACGATTATTTGCAAATCCCAAAGATGCGAAATTATTGCGTTGGTATGAAGAAGAGCGCAAAAGGGACAGTAAACTAAGACACTCGGCTGATTCTCCTCAGTGGAGAAACATTGATAGAGAGTTCACAGAATTTGCACTACTAGAATCTGCACTTTTCCTGAGGGTCAAAATATGGCTTTTTCCATCGGCGTACTCATGGAAAAAGCCCAAAAAGCGTCATTTCCGTGCGCTACCCTCAGAAATACTACCGTCAAAAATACCCTTGATGGAAATACCATTTTCCTGACTTTTTCCATCGATTACCTTTGGAAATAGTACTTTCTGACTTTTTCCGTGAGCCCCCCGTCAGAAATACTACCGTCAGAAATACTTTGGCATCAAGCCCATG
This sequence comes from Carex rostrata, assembly GCA_964058875.1. Lineage (NCBI taxonomy): Eukaryota > Viridiplantae > Streptophyta > Magnoliopsida > Poales > Cyperaceae > Carex > Carex rostrata. The sequence continues at coordinate 517,553 of CAXKVT010000245.1, forward strand.
ACTTTATTATTTCTGAGGGCAAAGTCCGTGAGTCCCACTGTATTATTTCTGAGGGCAGGACGTGTGGGTCCCAACAGGTTATTTCCAAGAGCAAAGTTTGTGGGACCCACTGTGCTATTTCCAATTCCCATTCAGCCAATTCCCCAATTCCAATTCAGCCAATTCTCTAATTTCCTATTCAGCCAAATTCCCCAATTCCATTCAACCAAATTAACAAACGCATTAAAATATAAAGTAAAAACATGTAATTAACATTAATTGACACTGTATAATCATAGTACATTGTATCAAAATACCAAAAAAAATTACAATAGAAGTTCTAAAAGAAAGTTCTATATATACCCTAATTCAAGACGACTAACAAAACTATATTTAGAATCAACTAAATTTGCAAAAATGTTTTTACAGAAACATTGCAATCACTCTTCCTTTTATCTTGCTATGTTGTCACTGCTGTAAAAATGAAAAAGTGAGTTAGTTTGTTTTAAATGGCAGAGTATCATTGATTATTGGATATTTGAATTTTTCAAGCATTGTTTCCATACTGTACAAGAAAAAGTACATGTATATAAGCAATAATGGAAAAAAAAAGTAAGTGTACAACAAAAAATACAAGGAAAAAATTACAATGGCAATGCAATCTTGGATTCCTGTCTCAAACCTTAGAAGTAATCAAACCATAGAAGTAATAAAAGGAAAAAAAATACTACTCAAAATTGGACATTCTTTTTTTATTTTGTGGCATCTTTAGTACAAAAGTAAATTTCATAAAATTGAAATATCAACAATTTTACGGCTTTTTTGGCAATAATTTTGCCTGCACAATTGTATAAACTGGTACAATTTACAAACTGGTACAAATAGATTAATTTACAAACTGGTACAATTGTATACAAAAAAATTCTTGCTTTTTCAAATGAGAATAAGGAGGCAACTAAAATGGAGAGAGGAGGCAGGCTAAATTAAAGGTGACCTACTAAGAGTGGGAGAGAGGAGGCGTGCTAAATTAGAGCTTTTGGGGGGAACTGAAATGGAATTCAGATCCTCCCGTACCGTAAAGTGAAGGTTTTACAATTATTGGATCTTGACCGTTCTTATTTACCCCTCAAGTCTTTAATTTATCTCTCATTCTTTTCCACCTAAAAATAGTAGTTCATTATGAATTCCTCATTCAAAGGAATGGTAGTATGACACCATGCTTTACCAGTCACACATGCATGAGAAAACCCTTCTAAAATATATATCAGAGTTAGATGTAAACCTGGTAGGGGCTTGATTCTAGCTGCTTCAGGTAAAGCTTGTATCTGGTGCCACCAACCAGCAACTGAACACCCATTCCAGTTCCAATTCCAACTAAGAATCTACCTAGAACCGTCTAATCTATTGGATGAAGCACTGCAAAGGAAGGAGATGAAGTGCAAATAGGAACAATTGATTAAAATTTGCTGTAAGGATGATAAAAAATATTAAAATGAAATAAATTTGCATTATCCTTGTATTATACTGGTCTAAACCGACTAGCATCCCACTATTTTTGTTGCTACTAATGAACTTTTATCTTTTAATTCTTGTAATGGCTAGTATATCTATCAAATGAGGCCATGTGAATGAGAACCTATACAAGTGTCATGGTTGTACCAGTACAAACCAGTTGTCAGTCCATGAATAACAACATATGTTTCGTAATAAAAAAGGGCACAAATACAAAATAAGTGGTTAAATAAACCTTAAATATAGGTGTACTCTTAGGTTCGGTATGGTACCAGTATAGGTAGTATTTCATTAGTTGGCACTGATCTTGACTTGTTGGCATAATAACCGTACAACTTTCTCATATAAATGTCAATCAATATCAACTACCTACTACATTAAGATTTTTAATTTTCTTCTAATAACAAATTTTGACAAATAGAATTGTGAAAAGTACGCTTTCTCAGGCATGAAGAAATATAAGACCCATTGGTATAAAGAAGAACTCAATAACCAAGAAGATCATTATGACCTACAGTTAAATACAAGTATCTTATAATTATAAACACCATAACAAATCATGCCACAAGCATTATAATATATATAATATATATGGAAACACTACAAATTAAAATATCTTACTGATCCAGGTGTTAGAGTTGGTTTCCAAGATGGCAGATTTTGTTGCTTAAACCTATATAAAGCTGGATAGATATTTCAAAAAAAAAATAACAAAATAAAACATGATGACAATTGCAGATATGGAAGAGAAAGATTCATAAGATTATCAAGTAACATGACTATTTTGTTTTGTTTGTACATACCAGAATCATACTAGGAGCATATGGAATTTTCTTCTCAAATGAAATTAACATTAATAAGCCCCATTTCCCCTTAATTGCCATGCTAGTTTTAATTACAGCTGAAAGTTTCCTTTATTGATCCTCAATTTGTGCAATACGCACCCAATGAACCAGAAGAACAATCAAACCATTACATTAATGAAACAAGATAATGTGAGGTCCTAAAATAATTTAATTAAAAAAACTGGGCTTAGATGTACCAGTTTAAACTACCACAATTTATCTAACCCCTTTAAAATGTGAAGGTGGATCCTTTTGGTACGTCGACGTCGGGTGGCAATACCCTTAAGTTGAAAAACAATACATTATAAATTTGCAAAACAATACCCTTAAGTTGCTAAAGTTACTTTACTAAAGTGATTCTTCAAACATATGCTAAACAGGTGCTAAAGTGATTAAGTTACTATATAGTTACTAAAGTTATTAAAAAAAATGACATCCCCCTTAAAATTTGTAATTAAATATGTCTTTTTTCTCATTTATCAACAATAAAATGTATCATGGAGTTACTAAAGTGACTGATTTTATTGTAGGTAATCTGTTTCCCCCCAATTTAAACCTTTAGTGAAAAAACGATTAAACCCTTAATGAACGAGAATTATTTGTAAAGTGCAGAAAAAATTAACCCTAGGTGAACCAAAATAGAACCTTGAGTGAACCACAGTCGGAGCCTAGATGGAAACAGTGAGTTGATTATCAAACAGTGAGTGGCCGTCATCTACTAGCTTAACCTACAGCTGTCGTCTTCGAAATGAGTGGCCGTTGTCTACTATCTTCGGTTTTCCTTGTAGAGCAGCATTGGACGACTTTGGAGAATGAGGTAGGTCAAAGATGGGGGCAGGAGAAGGCCAAATTTTCTGGAAATTAAGTAGAGGGCGAATTTTGGGGGAAATATTTGGCGGTGTGATTTTGGTGTTTTGGGGGGAAAGACGAAGTTCTCTCACTAGGATGGGGGGAAAGTGAAATTTCAGAACAATTAACAGGGCAGTTTCATCTTTGTGCAGCACACAGAAATATAGAAACTAACCAATACACTTTGCAAATAACTATAGTGCGCTGTATGGAACTTCTATTGCTCTGCGCAGATGAAAGGGCTTGGATCTCTCTGTGATGGACAGATGAAACTGTGAGGGTGTTAATTTAATTTATAATTTTAGAACTAATTTATTATTGTAAGAGTGGATTTATTAATTGATGAAATTTCTCTTTAATGTAAATTTGCTGAAAAATAGCCAATTTTTTATATAGTATTGTTGATAATTTTCAGATTTAGTTGGTGATGACAAAATTGAAAATAAGAAAAATATCAAAAAAATTATATGTAAGAGATGTAGTTGGTAATGCATGTGCAACAAATCATATGAAAAAATTCAAAAAAAATAAAATAAAATTATTTATATCTTCTATAACCAAATCATAGTTATCATTGTCCATTTTATAGATTTTTATCATTATTTGCCCCTCCATATTTAACAAATATGTACGGACCGTTCATTTTCACATGCTCTTGCTTTGTGAGTTAATGAAGGCGCACGTAAACGCGTCGTCCGTTGGTCGATCGAAACCGTTGAAATTAAAGAGCACTGCATATATAGTCCTGCAACAAATTTTAATGAAAATTTATTTTGATTTACCTATCCATCAAGTCGACGAAATATCGAAACATCGAAGGGTTATGAACATTTATAAATCTGAACCGTTGGATTAAAAATGTTCTATCCTGATCATCAATGGACGTCTCCATTTAACAATACCAGTTATAATTTTTATAAAAATCTATTCATTGACAAATGGGTCCCCATTTCCAGCTTGAGAGGACTTCTTCACTACTGTACTTAGGCTTATTTTCATCTCCCTCCTAACTTTTCATTTCAGCACCTTTTCTACCTTTCTACTATCTCCGACAAGCTCAACCTCCAACCATTTCCAGTCCTTTCTCTCTCGCTCAAGCTCAAACCATTTCCAGCTCATATCACTCTCTCTCGCTCTCTCTTACCCTCCAAGTTTATTATTTGTTTGTTCCCGGTGCTTAATTAATTGTTTCATTTGTGCCCACTAAGTTTTAGAAACTGACAAAATTCGTTTGTGGTTTCCTTTCTACAAGTGGTTACTAAACTAAAGCTTGCTTCTTCAAGAGAAAGAGATGGTGTATGTGCAGTACAATGAACAAGGCAGGGAGGGATCATACCTTGCCAATGGTACATGTTGTGGAGAAGTACAGGTACAGTAACACATGTTTTATATTCTTTGTTAAACCAGTTAGCGAACACCATCTGTTTGTTGAAATTCCCAAGTGAAACTTTATGAAGGGAGATCATTAACATCAAGATTCGTGCAACCTGCATATGTGGGTGAATTGCTTGGACCTTGATCATGCACATAAGGTGTTTGATTGAACGCCTGCTGTTAAGGTAGGTGAACTCTCTGTTCTGGTCTGTTTTCTCTGAATCAGAAAGCTTTGTTTAATTTGTTGCTATATATATGTAACAATTTAATGTATACAGGTGAACTCCCAAATATTCAGGCAAAATATTTATTTCACTCTTTGTTTTCCTTGTGTGTGGCAGGGATGGGATATTGTTGAGTGTGAGGGTAATTAATGCAAAAACGGTTGGTTCAATCTATTTGATAAAATGCCCAGGTCATCTCTTGGAACTCTATTATTTTATATTAGGCTACAACCAAAATGGAACTCTATCGTGCATGTGAGTCTATTAACATTTTCTTTTCTCGGCAGGATTTGTTGTATCTACAGTTGTTTGATCCAAGCGATGAACAAGTGTTGAATTCTTTAGCTATGGTCTACAGACACACCTTATGATGCAAATAAATTTCTCCTTTTTTCTGTAATTACTCCTTTTTCTGTTTTGGATATTTTCGCAAATAAACATACTCCACTTTTAATCAAGCAGAAATGACCAAGTTTCCCCATGTCTTTTCCTTATGATGCAAATAAATTTCTTTATACCAGTTTATACAACCTTAACAAAACATATGTTTGGATGTTATTTGCAAATATCTAACAAAATGACTAGTACCACATAAAAAAAATGAATAGTAACAAAAACATTAATTACAGGTTAAACTTTTGCATTACGTAAGCATAATCCTTTTTTTTTTAACTGGAGGAAAAAGCATAGTCTCAAATTAGGTAAATTAAACTTATCGGCAAATGCTTCAGTTTTACTCTGGTGAGAGGATATTGGCAAAGGAAGCAATGTATGAGTTTGGATATGTGTTGTACTAAAGATCAGATTACTGGTAATGTATGAATTTGGATCTCTGAAAGTAACTCAAAACTTTGAATTTGATTCTGGACTGTCAGAACACCATTTGCACGAAGATTAAAGAAGTACAATGTCAATGTCAATCGTGATGAAGGAATGCGGGCTGAGAAGGGAAAGAAAGTTGATTGATGCCAAGTGAGTTAAATATTCTTACTAAGCTTGATTTGTTTCGTTTCATATGAATGCTCTATTTGCTCGACTATCTGTTTTGATTCCAAGTATTTGTATGCAAACTTTCTAAACCTTTGGGTGGTTTTTTAAAATTTGAAATTGTGGCATATATAGTCCCTTGTTAGAGGGGTCTTATGCATAAAATTTAATAGTTGCTGGGTTTTCGGGCTTTTGAATGTTTAATAGAAAAAAGAGAATGGAATTGGAGGCTTCAAAAGTTAATTTTTAAAAAATATTTTTTTTTCTCTCTTTTGTTGTGGTTTTTCCTTAATAGTGAGGCTATGGTACTATGAATAGCGCAGATTGGTCTGTGCTATGGATCAATATCTTAATTTCCATATTTCAAAAAAGTCGATATGAACCATTGAACATAATGTCCATATGAAAATGTACTCAAAAACTAAATTTTTCTCTTCCTATTTACTGGTGCTGGTCCGAATATAATAATATTTACATCTAAATATGTTATGTATGTTTATATTGAAAACGGTTAGCGGGTCTAGAAAGACTGATTTGTTAATTAATGGGTTGTTCTTAATAGGCCTTCATGAGGATATGCTCTTATGATGTCACCTCATTTCTCTCAAAATCATACATGTTCCAGAAGGATATATATATTGCCAAGTAACTGTATTGTATTGCAGAAGCTACGCTAGCTGCCTTAATTAAGGTTCTCTCTCTATAGAAATGAGCTGCTCCTCTTAAAGAGGAGGGTGAGGAGTTACCAATTGAGGAATGAGATAGAGCCATGCATGCATGGAATCCTCCCAAGTTTAGATACATATTTTGCTCTTAATTCCTATTTTGATATATGTCATTGTCTTCTACTCTTCTCTTATGTGTTTTGTATGTGTGCTATGTATAATTAGTTCACTGTCATTTGTATTTTTCCCTTTAGATGAATAAAAGAACATTAATTAATTGTTCATGGATTCAAGTTGAATTGTCTTATAGTATGTAACGCAAGGCTCCATGTGGGTCTGTCATTAATTTTAATCATTTTAAGTAGCTATAGATAACTTTCATTGGTATGTTTTTCTCTTATAATATGTTTTCGTCGCAATGCGCGGGCACGATGCTAGTTACTTATTGTAAGCACTGTTTGCTTGAAGACTCTTTACTGTTAAGTAATGTTACAATTATTTTGTTATGACAGTAAATGTTACAATTATTTTGTTATCAATAGTGGTGATATTACTAAATCACTATCTTAAGTAAGTGCTTTTCTTATTAATTATGATGTGTTATATAAATTATTTTATTTTATTAATTATTGCTTGTCATTTTGAGATTATAATCTATGTTAATTGAATGCTCAACATTCAAAGGGGATCTCAATAAATGAAAATGCTTCTGTCTCCAGGAGCTAAAACATTTCCAACGGTAACCTCATGAAAATAGTTAATATAGCTATAAAATAGTATTAACTGTATCAATGAAACATTTCTAAGGGTATAGTAGCCAAGTATTTTCATGGGCCTTCGTTATAAAATAATATAAATATAATAACCAAAACATTTCCAAGGGTAACTCATGGAAATAATATGTGTTATAACTTCCAAAACATTTCCAAGGGCATGAGGTCAACTATTTCCAAGGGCCATCAATAAAAAATAGTATTTGATTTGTTTGGCGGGTCATGGCTCATCCAAAAGTATTTCTGAGGGCAGACATGAGACATTTCCAAGGGCAGACAACAGGGCTTTTCCATCGGCAACAATTTCCGTCGGCATACCATTGGAAATTTTAAGTGTGTCAGAAGTGCGTCAGAAAACACCATTTTATTTCTGACGGCCTCTCTCACCCTTAGAAAAAACTAAACTTACCTTCAGAAAAAGTGCAGATTCTAGTAGTGTTGGTGGCGAATCAAGAAACCTTAGGTTAGGGGTGAGCACAGACGGAATGAGTCCGTTTGGAAGCATGAGCAGTCGGCACAGTACTTGGCCAATTCTTATATGCATCTACAATCTTCCTCCTTGGTTGTGCATGAAACGCAGGTATATAATGATGTCATTACTAATCCAAGGACCCAGACAACCCGGAAATGACATAGATGTATATCTCGTACCATTAATTGAGGACCTCCAAAAATTGTGGAGGGATGGCGTCTGGGTGTGGGATGCGTATGGCAAAGAGCAATTTGAACTGCGGGTTATGGTATTTTGTACCATAAATGATTTCCCCGCGTACGGAAATTTATCGGGCAATAGTACTAAAGGAGCAAAAGCGTGCCCTATCTGTGAAGATGACACGCAAGTGCTGAGGTTGAAAAATTATAAAAAGAATGTTTTCATGGGGCACCGCAGGTTTCTTCCTATTAATCACCCATACCGTAAGAAGAAGAAAGAATTCAACGGGAACACTGAGCTTGGAGTGGCACGTCGTCCGTTAGATGGGAAGGGTGTCTTCATGCGGGTTAAAAACCTTAAAGTTATTTTCGGAAAATGTGCCAAAGCAGCACCGAAAAATATTTGGAAAAAAAGGTCCATATTTTGGGAGCTACCGTACTGGGAAAAAAATGTGCCAAAGAGACACTGCCTAGATGTCATGCATATTGAAAAAAATGTCTGCGACAGTCTGATTGGCACATTACTGAATATTCCGGGGAAGACGAAAGACGGTATCAATGTTCGAAAAGACATGGTAGAAATGAAAATACGACCCAAGCTTGCACCGCAGGATAAAGGGAGGCAAAAGGCGTACCTACCCCCTGCAATGTGCACAATGTCGAAGACCGAGAAAACAAGCTTCTGTACCTTCTAGTATTAAAGTCCCATCAGGGTATTCTTTGAATATTAAGAAGCTTGTGTCGATGAAGGACATGAAATTGATTGGTCCAAAATCCCACGACTGCCATGTTTTAATGACACATATGATTCCTGTTGCAATTCGGGGAATTTTACTAAAGCCCATTCGGCAAACCATCACGAAGCTTTGTTTTTTCTTTAATGCAATTAATTCCAAAGTGATAGACCCGCTAAAATTGGATGCTTTGCAAAAGGAGGTCGTCATCACTCTTTGCCATCTTGAGATGTATTTTCCGCCATCTTTTTTCGATGTTATGGTTCACCTTGTTGTTCACCTTGTGAGGGAAATTAAGATTTGTGGTCCCGTGTTCCTGCGCTATATGTATCCATTCGAGGGATTCATGGGTATTTTGAAAAGTTACGTAAGGAACCGGCATCGACCCGAAGGTAGCATCGTTGAAGAATATTCCACAGAAGAGGTGATTGAGTTTTGCACCAACTACATGACCGGTGTGGGTCCCATTGGCGTTCCAAAATCTCGATACGAGGGAAGGCTCCAAGGAGTATGGACTATTGGGTTGAAAGCCATAGTTGCTGATAGAGATGAACTGTTAAAGGCACATTTTATTGTACTACATCACATTACAGATGTCACTCCCTATATAGATGAGCACATGGCAATCCTTCGACAACAGAACTACACGAGAAGTCAGAAGTGGATTACTGACGAGCATAACCGTTGTTTCATAGGATGGCTGAAAGAAAGAGTGAAGACACACTCCGAAATGTCGCCCGTAAGTGAAACGGTTAGATTGCTCGGCCAAGGACCCCAAATGGTTGTTAGAACATTCCAAGGATACGAGATTAACGGATATACATTTTACACTAAATTACAAAGTGATAAGAGCACCATGCAAAATAGTGGGGTGACGTTGGTGGCGACGTCTCAAGAATTCAGTAGATCAGGGGATGCCCAGCCTGTAATGGCATGAAAGTCATATTACGATGTTATTGAAGAAATTTGGGAGCTTGTTTACAATGCTCACCTCAGCATTCCCTTGTTTCGGTGTCAATGGATCGAAGACCGTGGTGTTAAAGTTGATAACGATGGGTTCACACTCGTTGATTTTAACAAAGTCGGGTATGTGGATGATCCGTTCATACTCGCCAAGCAAGCAACCCAAGTCTTTTATGTCACTGACCCGAGTGATGCTAGGTGGAGCATCGTTTTACCTGGAAAAAGAAGAATTGTTGGGATAGAAAACGTAACCGACGAATAAGAGTACGACCAGTTCAATGAGATACCTCCATTTTGTGCCGATGTGCAAGCTGAGATAGCAACAATTACTGAAGAACAAGACGAAGCAAATTACATGAGAGCTGACCACAGTGAAGGACTATGGGAAGATATTCAAACAGTGGAAAAAAAGAGAAAAAGGAAAAAAAAATCCAATGTATAATATTTATTCCTTTTAATCGTGAAAACTTTAATATTTCTTGTCTATAAAAAAAACAACATATAATATTTATTTCTTTTATAATATTTCAGAGATGAAGAGCCGAACGTAGAGTCAGACCATAAGATCACTTAAGGTTAGTTCTATAATCTATCTCTGGATATTAATTTGTTTCTCATTTTAGTTTTTTTTTATCGATGATATGTATTAATGACTCGAATCGAAAAGAAGAGTTTATTAATGGCTGGGAACAATGAAGAACCAGTGGACGCAGCGAACAAAGAAGAACCAGCATCTTTCGATAATACACTTCTTAATAATACACTTTGTGTTATGTGGGAACTTTTATCATTGTTTAAATATGATTTTTTATGATCTGTTGTTCAATATTATGATTTTGTATCATTGTTTAAATGCATTTTTTTTTATTTCAGTTTACATATTAAATGCAGAACTTAAGAATAAAAAAATAAAAGGCAACTTATTAGTTTTTAAAATTTGCATTTCAAAAATCTGAAAGTTGGAATTTGAAAAATCTGGAAAATCTGGACAACCTTTGGTTTTTCACATTATTTATTTAAGTACCAAAAAAATCCGTGTAGAAAGGTTTTCCACACGGACTTTTAATTAAACAACCGTGTAGAAAGGTTTTCCACACGGACTTTTAATTAAAAATCCGTGTAGAAAGGTATTCCACACGGACTTTTAACTAAACATCTGTGTATAAAGGTTTTTAATTTCCTAAAAATTCTTCTATTTTATAATTATTATGCCCGGTCAGAAATTTATACATCCTATATCATCAAAAATTTATACAAAACAAAATTGATTAAATTTATACAAAACAAAATTGATTAAATTGAGAACAAAATTTATATTACATCAAAAGGGATCCTAGCTAATACATCCTATATCATACACAAAAAACTGATTAAACAAAATATGGAAGAAGAAAACAAAAAAAACTAGCTAAATTAATGAAACATGCCTTCATAAAGGCCCTGGCGTGATGACCCCGGCCTCCTTCTAATCCAGGGGCTCTTTGGCCTGGTCCAGCTATCGCCTCTCCTCATGTACGGCTTTGGTGGTGGGTGCCCCCTTGGGCTTCGGCGTGGCACATTTGAAGGTGGCCACGGCCATGTCCTCCTGTAGTTGGGAGGAGGCATGAGATAGCCGAGAGGGACTTCGAAACCGGGAGGGAGTTCGAAATTAACATCAACCTCTTCGGGCGAGACGTAGCTGGAGGGCAATGGCCATGGCACATTTGAGGGGTGAGCACTGCCGGCTGGAGGGACTTCGGAAGGGACTTCGGCCATTTCTACTTGCAAATAAAATTTATATAAATATCTTGATCGAATTAGTTTTATATAGAATTTTGAAGAGCCGTTTCGTCTTCAAAGAATTTTAAATTAATAAAGATTTGCACACGGACGTTTAATGAAATATCCGTGGAGACATTCTCTACCATTTCTAAATGGTTTTTTACTTAAACATCCGTGTACGAAAGTTACTTAAATGATTTCAATATTAAAAGATTTGCTATTTAAACTGAAAATGTGCTTTTTAAATAATTATCTAATGGAAGTCGGAACGACGTTGCTTCAAACTCTGAAATTTTATTATTTATAAATATTTGAGTTTAGATGCAAAGCTTAAAAATATAAAAAAATGTCTTTATATTTCGAACTTCCCAAGGCGCGCATTTTGTTCCGCTTATATATAGAATTTCTACACGGATTATTAATGAAATAACCATCTAGAAATGTCTTCCTTCACGGATGTTTAATTAAATATCCGTGTAGAAATGGTTTGCGCGAAATAAAATGCGCGCTAGGTCGGCCTGGTCACTTTCTTTTCAAAATCCCTTCGTCTCCTCTAAACCCTAAACCCACACGTCTCCTCCTCTCTCTTTCCGTGGCTCCTCTCTCTTGGTGCTGCCACTGTTGGTGTTTCGCTCTCTGTTTCCACTCTCTGTTGCTCTCCTCTCATCTCGCCTGAACCTCTAAGCTCCTCTCGCTCGGTCGCTGCTCTCTATCTCAGGTTCTCTCTCTCTCTCTAAGTTTCAATGCTGATTGTATCTTGGTAAGCATGTATTTTAGACTTGGCAAGCATGTATTTTAGACTTTCATTTACATTTTCCCTAAAAAGAACAAAATTTTTGGTTTTGTAGATTGTCCAGACTGATTTTGTAGATTGTAGAAAGAACGATGACACATTCAGGTGAGGGTAATGTAGATATACGTTCGGTGAGGATGTAGAAATGATGGAAGGAGGGAGTGCCCTGCCGATGGAAGGAGGAAATGTAGCTGTGATGGAAGAAGAGGTCTCGCAGGCTCGACCTGAAAAAAGGAAAAGATGTCCGACAATGTGCAAGAAGATCACTGAGCAGAAGGAAATATTGCCAATTGAATTCCGGAAGAACGGACCTGCGAAGGGTGAAAATAAGGCAAAGTACTCAAATTTTTGCGCCACCACGGTCAAGAAAAATGCATCTATTCTGGTTGAGCGCTGGGATAAGTTTGATAAAAAAAAAAGGACAAGGACCAATGGTGGAAAATTGTGAAGGTAAAGTACCTAATAATTCTATTTTTTTATTTTGAGTAGATGAACTTACATGCAGTAGTTCCGTTGTCAATCAGGCTCAGTGGAACATCGTGGACGACCCAGATGACAAGATAAAGGGAATGACTTTGAAAATAATGAATGAAGCTTGGAAGCAATTCAAGAGCACGTTGAAAACAGATTTCATGGATAAAGGGATAGATCCGTTGCCAGTGTATCATTGGCTGACACAAGAGGTGTGGGAGGAGTTCCAAGCTTTGAAGCAAACAGAAGAATTCAAGGTATGTAAATTTAGGTAACTTATTAGTTTTTGTTCTTTCTGTACTCATCTTCCTTAAACTAATGGATTTATTTTGATGTTTGAAGAAAAAAAGTGAGAAGGGCAGGGAGATCGCCAAAATGAACAAGTACCCGCACAAATTAGGGTCGGGTGGTTACGAGGGTAAGTCGAAAGAATGGGCAAAAGTTCTTTCGCAAAACACCGATTCTGACTCACCCGTGGTTAAGATCCAAAATCCTAGGGGCTAAGATTGGCTCATGGGAAGATTTGAGATAACTGTTGACGGGCGGATAGTACTCCCAAAAGACGTGCAGCCCGTTGCTCATAAAATGGTAAGAGTCTTTTGTTATAACATTGTGTCATTCAAACAAAATTTTAACTCTGTGTACATTACTTAGTGTTTTGTTGTAACCAATTTTTTAATTAACAGTTGGAGGTGGAGGAGGAGGTCAATTCTGGTGCCCGGACTATCACAAGACAAGAAGATTCGTTGTCCTTAGCGCTCCCGAATTCAGAACACACCGGTCGAGTTAGGGGCAGAGGGGCCTACACGGGCTGGAAGGAGGAATTCAAAAGAGCAAAACCCCAGAGAAGACCTCGTGCCAAGGTCAACAAAGAGGAGATGGAATCAAGGTTGGCGCAGGTGCGCCAGGAGGTACGCGAGCAGGTTACAATGGAGTACACCCAGAAGATCGCTGAGCTGGAATCAAGGATGGTGAACCTGTTGAACTTAGGGGCACCTCTAATTGCTCAAAAACTGAAATTAAATTGCAATTGAAAGTAAAGAGATGAGTTTAGAGAAATTTGACACGCGGGGTGATAACGGAGTTCGGCAAAACAAAGGCCTACGTCTCCGGGGCTTCGCAACCTTGTGAGGTGCGCCTTCCTATTACCCAATACGAAAGGATTACAACTTGTGAACCGTTGAGCCCTTACACACCAAGCGGGAAGTCAAACGACCAACTCAAAGAGATGAGAACAAGGTCTCGATTGTCTAGGAACACAAGAGAAACACTCAATAGATCACTCTAACCTAATCTATAACAAGATTAGTGAAGTAGGTTTGAGGTTGCTTGAGGGATTTTGAAGTTTTAAGCTCTCACAACAATGGAGTAGGCTAAGCTCTCAGAAAATCACTTTTGAATTAATTAGGGTCGGCTGAGGTGAGTGAGAAGAAAACCTCACTCACCTATTTATAGTGGCAGCTCAAAAATGAGCTGTTTGACATAAAACGTTACCAACGTTTTATTAAACGTTACAACGTTTTATTCAAATACGATTTAGGGTTTTAATTCTCTGACAGCTTAGTAAAACGTTACATAACGTTTTATAACCGTTACAACGTTTCAAAAACGTTATAACGATTTATAAACGTTACAACGTTTATAGTTTGTACTGAACAGCTGTACTTCAGTTGTTCTGTAGCTGTTAAACGTTACAACGTTTATCAACCGTTATAACGTTTGTAAAACGTTACAACGGTTGTATAACGTTATAACGTTATAACTTGATCCTTTTGAAGCTTCTGATTATTGTAAAACGTTACCAACGTTTTGAAAACGTTCCTAACGTTTTATCTCCATTTAATCAACCTCATACATACTTTACCAAGCTTTTGATTTTACAATTAATATTCTTGATAAAAGTCTTCGTGATTTCTTCAATCCAAGCTTATTATATCGCAGTTCTTACTCTTCTTGGACCTATATGTTCTCAAAATAGAAGAAATCGTAAAATTCAATAATTGTATGTTTTTGCAAATTAGTCAAATAGACGTAAAAGATTATTGTACGAACAACAATCTCCCCCTTTTGGCGATTTGCAAAAACATACAATGTGAGTAAGTGCATAAATCGAAAATTTTCAAAAATTAGTTAATTCAATTTTGATTTTGCATTTCAATCCATTTGTACCAATTTCTCCCCCTTTTGGAAATCGACGAAAGGGTGAAAAATTAGCACTAATTTAAAGTGCTCCCCCTCAAATTATGCACTCCCCCTTAATTTAGTAATATAGCAACAATAATTTACAACCAAGAATAAAGTTGAGGGCATAACTTTAACATGCAAGACAATTCAATTTCAATTCACCATATCAACTTATATATATCTGTCACACCCCCGGACAACCCGCCGCGCATTTATGCGCTAGGCGTTAAGCACATCACATACATCATCAATAAAAACATTCAACAAGCCACTTTATTTAAAAATAAATGGAGTTCACAAACAAATAGAAAAGGGACAATATGTCAGACATGGCTAGTCAAACAGTCACTGCCATGTCCACACAATATATTGTTCATACAAATATAAAATAAACAGAGAGTGGCTATCTTAACAACTTCCGCTAATTTCCTCACCCGCGGCCTTCCTCCATGCTTTCTTCTTCGTTTCCTGGAACCCACATAACAGGTGGTACGGTGAGAGATCGAACTAACTCTCAGTGCGGGATTTAGTTCCAGCCCGGTGCTTTTACAAATCAATGCATTTAATTCCCCAAATAACATAAAAAGAAGGTTTTTTGAATTTTTCCCCATGTCCCTATCAATTCGGATATGCAAATCACTTTAAAATAACCAGTTTTATTCCCGCCCCTTTTTAACTCATTTCAAAAGGTTTTAAAATTCCACACTCTGGGAATCCATGCCCGTACATGAAAACCCGGCGAATCGCCACGCAAGGACGACCCGATTATCACACTCTAGATGGGCCATTTCGGGGACCCATCTGGCGAACCGCCGCGAATTTGGCGACCCGTTCTGTTCTGTTCTGTTCTGTTCTGTTCTGTCCTGTTCACACACTGGGCTGCCACACATGGACAGCCCGCTTTTCAAAAACACATGCAGAGCCGCCTCACACGGACGGCCCCAATTTAAAACGATTCATTCAAGTTCCCCATTCTCAAATTCACAATTCAATTCCTATCAATTCAATTTCATGCATCAAGAGTTCCTATCATGCAATTCTACACAAATTCAAACGATTGTTCGACATTCACAACATGCAGTTTATCCACCAGATTAAGAAAAAGGACTACTTACCTCAATCCATGCATTTTTTGTATTATTTGTAAAAAGACCAGGAACCCGCACCTGTATTTTCAGTGCCTTCGTTTGAGCGGTTGTCAGGATCTCGCGTATTCTCAGCGTCTCCTAAATTCACGCGGTTTGCTCCTAAGTTTTAAACGCTTAATTAACTTCTTATTTCTTTTTAAATCCAAAGAATTTATACATAATTAAAACCCTCAATTCAGTTTCCCCCACAATTCAATTTGGTATTATTAAATTGGTATTAACCTTGACCCTCGTACTAATTTGATTGACTTTAAAAAGGGAAGGGGTTCGGTTCGGATATTGGGTTATTGGGTTTAGGTTTTGGTTTCCTTACCCCGTATATTAAATCGGCGGTTCCGCTTGCCGGTAAGCAGGCCGGGGGTTAGAGGGGGGCCGCCCCCCTTACAGGGGTCTTAGGGGGCTTGCCCCCTGAAGAAAATTTTGGTTCATAGGATCACACTCTAGGGTTAATGGGTTTCGGGTCTAGGGTTAATGGGTTCGGGTCTAGGGTTTGGGTTCGGGTCTAGGGCTGTGGTTCGGCCAGCAGGGGTACGGCTAGGGTAGTGGCCGGCGGCAGCGGCAAGGGGAAGAAGAGAGAGAGGGAGGGGTTCGGCCAGGGGGCTGTCGGCCTAGGGGGCTGGCGGCCTTGGGGTTGCTCGGGTCAGCGGCCAAGGGTGGGGCTCGGGTCAGCGGGTCAGCAGCCAAGGGAGAGAAGGGGGGCGGCGGCACAAGGGAGAACAAGAGAGAGGGAGGGCCGGCGGCATCCAAAAAGAGATGGGGGGGGCGGCCAAGAAGAGAGAAAGAGAAAGAGAAAGACTTACAGGAATAATTGAAAAGGAAACAATTGGGAATGAGAAGAGAGGAGAGACTTTGGTTGGTTATATTATTGGATGTGGGCTAAACTTAGGATTGCATATTTCTAATTTGGGCTTACTAATTGGGCTAAGAAATGCATAATTAAAATTTATATGCAGAATTTAGATATAACTTTCATGTAAATTAATAAAACGTTTTGCTATTTATTTTCTGAACTATATATATTATTCTTATTTTTATTTTGATTCAAATTGAATTCTAAATTTAAAATATACCCGAATTCAGAAGCGTTACAATATCAATATGCATAAACCATGCATATAAAACATTTCAATTCATGCCTTCCAAGTAATTTAGTAAGACTTGTCAAGGCTCCAAGATATCCAAATTTTGCAATTGTGCAATATAGCCCCTAACAATTTAGCAAATCATACACCACATTTAAAACATGTACATCTCATACATATCCACACCAAATTCCAAATAACACCATTCAAGCAATTCAACTAAATTAAGCAAATTAAACCAACATTTCATCAATTCAACAATTCAAATTAAACATGCAATCAAACAAACAATTCATGCAATCCAAATTAAACAATTCATGCAATTAACACACAATTAATGTATCAAGTTTTTAGTTTTGAAATTTGCGGTCTACTCATCATTCATGGGGTCGTTTGGTGCGTCGGCCGCTTCTTCTTCTCCATCACCTCCAAGCTCCTCTTCCAAATCATCTAGGTCCTCTTCCTCAACTAGATTCTCACGTGCTCGTGCCGGGCTTCCCGAGGGACCATATTGCCTGATAAAGCGATTCGAGAGACTGGATTGTGCTTCATCAAGCGTATTGAGAGCTCGAGCATGTGCTCTCAGTTGTTTCCTTATCTTCATCTGTCCCTTGTCCAGATTATCGAACCTCTTTAGCATTGCTTGATGATTTTGTTGAATCTCAAGGCGTTGAGCATTCATTTGTTGGCACAACCACAACATTTGTGCTTCTTGGCCCTGTGGAGGAACAAACTCACCCGCTTGTGGCATGTATTGTGGTTGTTGAGGTTGAGGTTGAGCCGGGGCCACTTCTTCTTCCGGATCCCAATATTGATTAGGTAAGGCTTCCGGATGATATATCCATTGGTTAATGGCTCTTGCATCGGGTTCATAGCGCCTCAGACCGGATTCTGAATGACCATGGACCCACCCGATTCTTGTCAAGTGGTCAACCAAACTGGTCGGGAAGGCCACTTCTGCATCTTCAGGTAATTGGATATGGTTGAGGCGGATGATTTTATGAATGAGATGGGCATAAGGCAGAGAATGGTTGGTGGTTGAAAATGCACCATTAATGTGACGAAGAAAGAAGTAGGGTATGTTGATCCTTTTCTCATCCAATTAAATAAGGTGACGAAGAAAGTACATGGGTCCCCATTCAAGATTGGTTTTGATTGTGGCTTTGGGCATGAGGATGTTGTTGATGAAGAGAAAGAACAACCGATGTAGAGACGGAAGGTGAGAAACATAGATTGAAGACCCGGAGATGTAGTTTCGGTCAAACCATTTCTTGTAATCATTTGAGGATCCATCGGCATAAAGAGGCCAACTCCTCAAGGGGTAGGTTTCCTCCCCGTCATTCTCAACCCCAAGCCATTGAGCCACATTATTGAGAGAAAGCACGATTTCTTTCCCGCCAACCCAAGAGGTGATCCTGAAGGGTTCATCACTAGTTTTGATGTTTGCATAGAACGTGCGGGTAAGAAGTTGAGTGTAGGGTTCAAAACAAGTCACAATTGGTTCCCAACCCCAATGATTCACATATTCAATTAACTTGTCATCCTCGGGTTGGGAGAAGGTGACTACGGATTTGTCAAACCGATAGCATTCGGTTATCTTCCTATTCATGAAAGAACCCACATAGTTCTCATAGGCCACAATATCCCGGAATAGGTATCTATTTGACCGGTGAATGGTCCAATTTGGTTCTAGATTTCCCCCACTTCCTTGACCACTCTCCGATTCCATACGTCTTTTCTTACTACCCTTAGCCACCGCATCTTTCTTTGGAGCCATTAGATTAGGTTTAGAGAGAAAGTTTACCGATTGAGAAGTGAAGCGCTAAACCGAGAAGAGGAGAACCCTAGAAGTGCAGTGGTGAAGACGGATCGTCAATCCAACGGTCGGATCGCCGGATTTGCGCCTAGGGTTTTGGCTAGGGTTTTGGAGAGAGAGAGAAATGAAATTTGGAGAGGAGAATAGAGTAGAGAGAAGAGAGGAGAAGAGAAATCAAGAAGAATTTCTTGATTTGGTGAAGAAAATGACTAGAATGAGTAGAGAGAGAGAGAGAGGCGGAGTAGAAGAAGAAGAAGAAGAAATGAAGGAAGAATGAAGAAGGTAAGAGGAAGGGACGGGTTTAGAGCCAATATAACACCTTTTCGCTATAAAACGTTACCAACGTTTATAAACCGTTACCAACGTTTGTTAAAAATGCATTGTTTTTACTTAAAACGTTATGACGTTTGTGTAACGTTTGTCCAACGTTTTTGTTTAGCTTTCGGACTTTTGAATTCTCACAAAGCGTTACCAACGTTTGGAAAGCGTTACAACGTTTTCATAGGTAATTTTTGCAGTTTTGGTCCCTTGTCAGGTAACCGTTATAACGCTTTACAAACGTTACCAACGTTTTGAATGAAACTTTTACAATGTAAGCCCCTTGTCAGACAAACGTTGGAACGTTTGTGTAACGTTTGTCCAACGTTTTGTTTCACCTTTCGGACTTTTGAAGTTCCATAAACCGTTACCAACGTTTTCAAAAACGTTATAACGTTTTATTTCTGTAAAACACTCTTTAAATGAACTATTTTGATTGCAAAGGATTATTTTGAAATAAGTTATGAATATGTTTATTCTCTAAGTACCAGCATGCCTAATTTAAATCTCAATTCATTGTGTTGATGAGTATTTAGGGGTTTTGTGAATATATCGGCAATTTGTTCTTTGGTGTCGATATGTATGAGTTCAATTTCACCTTTTTCTATATGATCCCTAATAAAATGATGCCTTATCTCTATGTGCTTGGTTCTAGAATGAAGGACCGGATTTTTGGATATCATAATGGCACTAGTATTGTCACACATAATTGGTACGTTGCGGAAGCGAATTTCATAATCATTTAGGGATTGAATCATCCAAAGAATTTGTGTGCAACAACTACCGGCCGCTACATACTCGGCTTCCGTTGTGGAAAGGGCAACCGAGGTTTGTTTGCGACTTGACCAAGATACAAGTAACCACCAAGAAATTGGCATGTACCACTTGTGCTTTTTCTATCCATACGGTCTCCGGCAAAATCGGCATCGACATATCCTATCAAGTCTAAATCCGATTGTTTGCCATACCATAATCCCAAATTTAAACTACCCTTGACATATTTAAGAATTCTTTTAACGGCTTTCAAGTGCAATTCTTTGGGATTTGCTTGATACCTAGCACATAGACATACCGCAAACATTATATCGGGTCTACTAGCAGTTAAATAGAGTAGGCTACCTATCATAGCTCGGTATTGAGTGATGTCCACCGATGTGCCATTTGGATCTGAGTCAAGATTTGCATTCGTAGCCATTGGAGTCTTGCTTGTATTGCTTTCGGTCATTCCAAATTTCTTGATCAACTCCTTCGCATACTTGGTTTGACTAACGAAGGTGCCATCCATGAGTTGCTTGATTTGGAGTCCCAAGAAGAAATTCAATTCACCCATCATGCTCATCTCGAATTCACTACTCATAAGAGAAGAAAATTCCTCGGCAAGTGCCGCATTAGGTGAACCAAAAATTATATCATCTACATAAATTTGCACCACCAAAAGTGATCCATCTCTCTTCTTGGTGAAAAGAGTTGTATCATTATTGCCTCTAATGAATTCATTGTCAATTAGAAATGAACTTAATCTACCATACCATGCCCTAGGGGCTTGTTTGAGTCCATAGAGTACTTTGGTGAGTCTATACACATGATTAGGAAATGTTGGATCAACAAAGCCTTGAGGTTGATTAACATACACCTCCTCATCTATGAATCCATTCAAAAATGCACTTTTAACATCCATTTGAAATAATTTGAAATTTTTGTTTGAGGCATATGCTAAAAGCATTCTAATGGATTCAAGACGAGCTACGGGTGCAAAGGTTTCTTCAAAGTCAATACCTTCTTGTTGTTTGTACCCTTGAGCTACCAACCTAGATTTATTGCGAATTACATTTCCATCTTCATCCTTTTTATTTCTAAAGACCCATTTGGTTCCAATAATCATTCTATCATTTGGCTTAGGTACAAGTTCCCAAACTTTGTTCCTTTCAAATTGAGCAAGTTCTTCTTGCATGGCACAAATCCAATTAGGGTCTACATTTGCATCTTTGAAATTTTTAGGTTCGATATGAGATACAAACGCACAATGACCTATCATTTGAGTTAATTTGGATCTTGTTTTAACTCTTTCCCTAGGATCACCAATAACATTAGAAAGAGGATGAGATGGTACTTCCCTTAGGTCTTGAGGGATTTGGTACTCAATTCTTGTAGGTTGTATCTCTTCGGTTTGCATTCCTTCAACTATTGGATCCATCTCCTTATTGGTTTCATCTTCAATTTGTTGATCCGTCTCAATATTTTTGGTTGTATCCATTTCGGGTTGAGTTTGCTCGGGTTGATTCTCAATTTTGTCGGTTCTTGTCTCAACTTCATCTTGATCGAGAATTGGCACTTCAACACCTACAATTTCAATACCTTTCTCGATCTTTTGATTAGCATTTTCATCAAATTTAACATGTACGGATTCAATTACGATTCTTTGAGATGGAATGTAAATTCTATAGGCTTTACTTGAGTTTGAGTATCCTACAAACATTCCCTCAATTGATTTAGAATCAAATTTGGTTACTTTGGGAGATTCATCAAGAACAAAGCATTTTGAACCAAATACTTTAAAATGAGATATCTTAGGCTTGTACCCTTTCCATAGCTCATATGGTGTTTTATTCAATATGGTCCTTATGCTTACGCGATTTACCACGTAGCATGCCGTATTTACCGCCTCGGCCCACAAGTGTTTGGGTAAGGAGTATTCATTTAGCATGGTTCAGGCAAGCTCAACTAAGGTTCGGTTCTTTCTCTCAACTACCCCATTTTGTTGAGGTGTGCGAGGAGCCGAATACTCATGTTTATATCCCCTTTTAGAGCATAGTTGGTCAAATTTTGCATTTTCAAATTCCCCCCCATGGTCGCTTCTAATCCTAATGATTTTTGATCCCTTTTCATTTTCAACACGTTTGCAAAATTCAATGAAGTTGCTAATTGCTTCGTCCTTGTGTTGTAGAAACAAAACCCAAGTAAAGCGACTATAGTCATCTACAATTACATATGCATATTTCTTCTTTGCTAAACTTGGTACACTTATTGGTCCAAATAAGTCCATATGTAATAATTGCAAAGGTTGATCGGTTGAAACCATATCCTTGGATTTAAAGCTACTTTTGGTTTGTTTACCTTGAACACATGCCTCACATAATCCGTCAAGTTCTAGTTTATGTGTTGGTAAACCACGCACAAGATCTAATTTCACTAATTTCCTAATGGTATCAATTGAAACATGACCTAATCTACGATGCCATAACCATGATCCATTAGATATGGCACTTAGGCATGTTTCACCGGAATCAAAGTGAGTAAAATACAAGTAATAAACATTTTTCTTTCGTTTACCCGAATAAATTAGAGCATCATCCGAAGACCTAACTATGTGACAAGCATTAGTATCAAATTTGGTATAATATCCCGAATCACATAGCTTACTCACACTAAGTTGTAATCTAATCCATCAACAAGATATACATTAGATATGGTCAAGTGTTGGTTACCAATTGAGCCTATACCAATAATAGAGCTCTTTCTTTGATTATTTCCAAAGGTAACCGTACCTCCATCATATGGTTCTAATAATTTAAAATTAGATTTGTTACCGGTCATATGGTGTGAGCATCCACTATCAATGATCCAAGCACTTTCCTTTTGAGATGAAATCAAACACACCTACAAAGTATATATTAGTTATTATTGAGTTAGTAACTAACATATACCTTGTCTTTAATCTCCCCCTTTATGTTTGGCAATTATAATACTTTTAGGGGAGATTAAGTGTGAACCTAAGCTAGTATAGCTTTAGGAACCCAAACAACATTATATTTGTTGTTTACATTCCTAAATCTACATTCTAAGGAAGTGTGGCCAAATTTACAACAATAGTTGCACATTGTAGTTGATTGCTTTTGAGTAGTAGAACCTTGTTTGAGAATGGATTGGTACTTCACTTCATGCATGTTACTCTTGTGACTACCATGTGACCTATTTGCAACTTTAGATGCAATGCTCTTGGTTTTGTTAGAATCAAATCTATTGTGATGTTGGGGAACATCTCTAGCTAAACCATTTCTTTGAGTTTGGTTTTGTAAAGCAATTTTATTTTTGAATTCATAAAACCATCCATCGGGTCCTTTAAAATAGGTCTTGTTTGACTCTTTTGGATTAAAAGTGTTCCTATCACTATTGTCAAAAACATTTTTGTTCTTAGAATTTCTTTTATTGTACTTGTACCTAAATGCATAATTTGGAGACTTTCGATCTTGTTTAGCATTTAAGGCATGAGAAGACTTCAATTTTGATGACTCTTTGTTCAAAGGAGTTAAACCCTTTTTAGTAAAAAATTGATAAGTTGAATATTGTTCACAATTAAACTTTAGTTTGGCATTAGGAATACTTGAGGTTTGAGAATGTTCCCCTTTTTCTTTAGGGCCTTGCATGTGATTAGATTTAAGTGAGGATTTACCCTTCTCAAATCCAAGACCAACTCTATCATTTTTATAATAGGATTGATCATGTATCAACTTGCTCACATAATAGGGATCTAGACTAGTAACTTTTGATAATTCACTAGGAGATCTCAATGCCCGAATTTCGGTTTCTAAGGTTTGAACTTTCACTTTTAAAATGCCTATTTCACCTAAGTGTGATGCTTTTAACTTTATATTTTCAAGTTCTAACATGTCATTTTTAGCAATTAATTTTTGAATAATACCTTCCTTCTCAACCAAGGTTTTATTGGACTCATCAAGGAGTGATTTCAACCTAGATTCATTATCATTGTGCATTAGAATTTCATCTTTGAAAGTGCTTGCATCATTGGTGTCTAACCTATTGTTACACAAGTCATTGTTGGTCTCATTTGTGATTATGCAATTTTCAATATCAATTTCACCGCTATATTCTTCACCACCTTCATTTATATATTCAAGTTCGGTCTCATAACCATCAAGACTAAGTGTTGAATGTACCTCACTAGCGATGTTTGTTGAGGTGTTGACACCATCATCTCCCTCCTTGGCATTCCTTGATTTAACAAGCTCTATGAGAAAGTTGATGGTTGTTTCATCGGTGATGTTCTTGCTAGCTATAATTGAGTCTATGTCAATTTTCGAGGTATCTTCATCTACACTTGCCATCAATGCAAGGTTGATCTCCTCTTCATTCTCCGATTCCGTATCGGATTGTTCGGCCTCACTATCCGAGAACAAGGCTTGCATAGCCTTGGCTTTCTTCTTTTTGTACCCATCGTACTTTTGTCTTGGTTTTCGATCTTGTTGTGCTTCGCCATCCGTGTTCTTCAATTGTGGAAATAGCTTGAAGCATGTTTGAATGGAATGCCCCTCTCTATGGCAAGCGAAACACATTAACCTTTTGTTCTTCTCTTCTCGTTCCTTGTTGTATTTCCTTTCAAAGTCAAGCATTCCTTGAAACATCTTGGATAAGAGAAGAGCATCCTTGGATGTTTCATGATCAATTTTGTTGATAAATTGATCATTTGAGAGACGGGTGTTTGAGGAGCTTGGAAAGTTTCGGTTTTGTGCCGAAAAAGCTACGGTTTTGGATTTTGAGCTTTGCTTCAACTCACCGGATTGTCGAAGTTTTTCTTCAAAACTCCTAAAATGTGCATAGAGGTCATCCGGTGTGAATGTGTCGTGCGTGCCTTGAATTGCTTCTAGGGCACTCACCAATCCGGACCATCTATCTCTCATGAGCATTACCCTCAATAGCTTTCCTACAATTTTATTGTTAGAAAGTGGTTCTCCCAATTCGGTAAACTCATTTTGGATATGCATAAGTCTATTATACATATCCTCAATGCTTTCACCATCTTCAACCTTAAAGGTTTCAAATTTTGCTTCTAAACTGGTTATTTTGGTTCGTTTGATTTGGGTATTGCCTTCATACCGGTTTACTCTTGCATCCCACATTTCTTTAGCACTTGATGCACTACCAAAGAGTGAGGCTACCGATTCACTAACCAAATTGAATATGGCATTGGTTGCTAGGTCATTGTCTTTCTTGGCTTGTTTGGAATCAACGGTCTCAGTTTTGGCATCCGTTGAACCCTCGGTAGCTACACTTGTGTATGTTGGTGTATACCCTTTTTCAACAACATACCACACCTCAAGGATATTCAAGTAATTAATCATGGTTTTCTTCCAATGCATGAAATTTTTGGTGGTAGTACCAAAAATTAGGGGTTCTTTCACGGATCTATAGGGTGCCATTTGTCAAGTTGATCTAATCTCCAATTAAGTGTGTCTTAATTCGAGTAACTTGCTCTGATA
Organism: Carex rostrata; assembly: GCA_964058875.1. NCBI lineage: Eukaryota > Viridiplantae > Streptophyta > Magnoliopsida > Poales > Cyperaceae > Carex > Carex rostrata. The sequence continues at coordinate 542,957 of CAXKVT010000245.1, forward strand.
CCACTTTGTTGAACTTAGGGGCACCTCTAATTGCTCAAAAATTGAAATTAAATTGCAATTGAAAGTAAAGAGATGAGTTTAGAGAAATTTGACACGCGGGGTGATAACGGAGTTCGGCAAAACAAAGGCCTACGTCTCCGGGGCTTCGCAACCTTGTGAGGTGCGCCTTCCTATTACCCAATACGAAAGGATTACAACTTGTGAACCGTTGAGCCCTTACACACCAAGCGGGAAGTCAAACGACCAACTCAAAGAGATGAGAACAAGGTCTCGATTGTCTAGGAACACAAGAGAAACACTCAATAGATCACTCTAACCTAATCTATAACAAGATTAGTGAAGTAGGTTTGAGGTTGCTTGAGGGATTTTGAAGTTTTAAGCTCTCACAACAATGGAGTAGGCTAAGCTCTCAGAAAATCACTTTTGAATTAATTAGGGTCGGCTGAGGTGAGTGAGAAGAAAACCTCACTCACCTATTTATAGTGGCAGCTCAAAAATGAGCTGTTTGACATAAAACGTTACCAACGTTTTATTAAACGTTACAACGTTTTATTCAAATACGATTTAGGGTTTTAATTCTCTGACAGCTTAGTAAAACGTTACATAACGTTTTATAACCGTTACAACGTTTCAAAAACGTTATAACGATTTATAAACGTTACAACGTTTATAGTTTGTACTGAACAGCTGTACTTCAGTTGTTCTGTAGCTGTTAAACGTTACAACGTTTATCAACCGTTATAACGTTTGTAAAACGTTACAACGGTTGTATAACGTTATAACGTTATAACTTGATCCTTTTGAAGCTTCTGATTATTGTAAAACGTTACCAACGTTTTGAAAACGTTCCTAACGTTTTATCTCCATTTAATCAACCTCATACATACTTTACCAAGATTTTGATTTTACAATTAATATTCTTGATAAAAGTCTTCGTGATTTCTTCAATCCAAGCTTATTATATCGCAGTTCTTACTCTTCTTGGACCTATATGTTCTCAAAATAGAAGAAATCGTAAAATTCAATAATTGTATGTTTTTGCAAATTAGTCAAATAGACGTAAAAGATTATTGTACGAAATGGCGGTGCTTGATGATGCCCGTTATGCGATAGTCAAATGGCCGAAGAATCAAATTATTTTGGACAAGGTAATCTCCAAATAAAATAAGGATATCTTATTCAAATCATTCTTTTCAAATACTTGAAAAAGATATATACAAAATTTGATACAGACACGAAGAGGTGAAACAATCAATGAGGATGAAGCATTGTCACCGGTACGGGACATGGAATTAGCCTTGGTGTTTGTTGCGCCAGAAGCACCTGATGCGCCAGTAAATGCGCCAGTGGATGCGCAACTAGACCGTACGGGGCTCGCAGCAGAAGAGGTTAGCCGTTTGCCTGGTCAGTTGCGGACTCTCCACGCCCACTTGATCAAGGCACCCAAGGACATGACGGATGTTACCTTCAGTGTCCCCCCCGGTATGTTTCTACACGATGGCAGGGAGGTCGTGCTGTCTTTCAGAGAATTCAACGACTTTCTACAGGCTGCCTCGTCAAGCGATAAATGGCTCGATGTGGGAGTCATCACTGTTTTTCTCATGTTAGTGACCAATCAATTATTTATATCATGTGTATAGCACTCAAATATATACTCTAATCTAAAATGATGATTTTTCAGGTTCCTAGTCCAAAAATGTCATGACACCGCATCAAAAGGTAAGGTGAACTTGTGTACACTTTTGGACCCCGGCAGAATTAATGAGGTGATGTTGGATTGGTATGTCGCTGATTGTGTCGACTACTTGTGTAAAGCGATGCATCAAGCTCGTGGGGATCAAAAGAAATTTCTTCTCCTGCCATACAACCAAAGGTAGGTTACTTGTAACCCTTATTAATTGTTTATATTTTCAGTTAAAGAATTACACCATGAACCATAGCAAACACTTGTGTCACTATTACATGCTGAAATATATATGTCACTAATTTTATGCTAAAGTACTACAATTTTTCTCCTCCCACAGCGGCCACTGGTGTTTGTTTGTGATTGTGCCACTTGAAAATACGATTTATATCATAGATTCAAAACGGTCCAACAAATCCATCACTACTCACCAGTCCAAAAGAATCATGCCTGTTTTAATTAAGTAAGTTATCTAAATATCACTTGGTTTGATTTTTTTTTAGAATTGTGGAATTGCTAATTACAGTCACTCAATTTTGTAAGGGCTTTTCTGCGACATGTTAAAGAGGGTGGAGTGCAAAGCACGGGTAAGCAAAGAAATAAAATGCATGGGAGGTGGTTGGAGGTGAGCACACTATAATTTTATAATTTCATATTTTTGGGTTCAAAAATTTATTGTCATTCTGACATAGGCTGCTGAATGTAAATTTCAGTGCCCGCAACAGATTGGCAGTTGGGAATGCAGTTATTACATGATGATTTTTATGTTTCACTTTGTTGAGCGCATACAATTCCAATGGCCAGCATATCTGGTATGTAATTCATATGTTTTGCCTTGACTTGTCCATACAATTAATATTGATTTCCCCTAAACTTGTTTTATTAGTTGCATTGTTATAATTGCAATAATTTATTTCTATAAAGCAAAACAGAGATGTAGTTGCTATATTTTTGTAACTTGAATGTTTTGAATTTTTTGTAGTATTCATCAGAGTCAAAGAGTTACTCCAAGGAGCAGTTAGATCAGTGTAGATGTATGTGGGCAGAGTTTTTTATAAAACAATTTTGTAAACCAGAATATGGATTTGTATGATCTTTGTATAATTTAGTGTACACGAATTTTGTATTAATTTTTGATATAATTTAAAATTTTCCAAAATTTAGGGGTTTTGGTATTCTTATTTTGGAAATTCTCTGTTCTGAAATTGATCTGATTTTAAATGGCTAGCAAAATTGGAGGCTAGCCAAAAAAAAGCAAAAAATGTAAAAAAAAAAACAGTAGTTCAATTATACACGGACATTTTAAAAAATATCCGTGTAGAAAGGTTTTTCACCATGAAAAAAATATTAAAAAATGAGAGAGCTACACGGATATTTAATTAAATATCCGTGTAGAAAGGTTTTTCCACATTAAAAAAATATTTAAAAATAAGAGAGCTACACGGAAATGTAGCTAGATGTCCGTGTAGAAAGGTTTTTCAACATGAAAAAAATAAAGGAAAAAATTAATACATAAAATTAAATATTAAAAAAATATTAAAAAATAAGAGAGCTACACGGATATTTAATTATATATCCGTGTAGAAAGGTTTTTCCAAATTAAAAAAATATTAAAAAATAAGATAGCTACACGAAAATGTAGCTAGATGTCCGTGTAGAAAGGTTTTTCACCATTAAAAAATTGTTTAAAAATAAGAGAGCTACACGGAAATCTAGCTAAAAGTCCGTGTAGAAAACATTTTCAGCATTAAAAAAATATTAAAAAATAGGAGAGCTACACGGAAATGTAGCTAGATGTTCGTGTAGAAAGGTTTTTCAGTATTAAAAAAAATTAGAAAATAAGAGAGCTACACGGATATCTAGATAAAAGTCCGTGTAGAAAGGTTTTTCATCATTGAAAAAAAAATTCAAAAAAATTAATACATAAAAAATAAGTGAGCTACACCGACATTTAGCTAAATAACCGTGTAGAAATCTAATTGTACACGGTTTTTTATGTAATAATCCGTGAAGCTCGGTTATAGAGAGCGCCAGTGTGAATGATTTGTAAACGGCTGTTTATGTAATAATCCGTGTAGCTATCAGTAATTGTACACGGTAAATATCCGTGTGTATATATACAAGGATTTCTACACTGTGGCATCCCACGCGGCAGGAAATCCGTGTAGCTCGCTTGTTTATGTCCGTGTATAATCACTTATTCTGTAGTAGTGTGACTTATTTGGATTCTCCTTGAACTGCTGTAACTTTATTTTTTTACAACTATTTGGGAAAAATAATTTTAACAATGTAAGAGAGATTAGATAGATTTCCAATCTCTTGAAATATTTGATAATTTGATTATCGATATGTTAATTGGAATTAAGATTTACTTTACAAAAACAGGTATAAGTTAAGATTTAGTACTTTATTAACTAATATCAATATAATAAATAAAAGGGGGCATAGTGTAAGTCAACCAATTACTTAAATAATTAGATTTTTAATTGAAATTTATTATTTGACACATGTCATCCACTAACAAGGTATTTACTAAATTTTACAATCAAGCCACTCACCAAACATTTGTACCTCCCGTATTGTTGTTGTTTCTCCCAATTTTATTACTTTTTGTCTCCCAACTAATTCTCTAATTTCTCTCATTTCATTCATTTTTCTTGTTGAGCCCGTCAACTCCCATACCCTCCTCGTCCACGCCATCACACTCACATCACTCTCATCCTTGCTTATCCATTAGGAAATGAAAGAATATGAAGGAAATATGAGATGACTCCAAAACCACAAAAGCAAGAGAAATAATAGATGTGCCCTCAAATTCCTTGTCACTTAATCTTTCTTCATGGTAAATTTCACTCTTCTTATTCTCTTTGCTTCAATTAAAATTTGGTTACCAATAAATGGCACCTCATTATTTTGTTGAGCATTCCACTTGAATTTGAGATTATTGTTGGGTTGTTTTAGACTAGTTGTGATAAAACTTAAAAAGAGTCTTGGGTTCATATTTAGTTTAGTTTTTGAGCAAAACTTGTGAAATATAAAAGAATGGGTAATAAGAACTTGCGACTCCATGCAAAAATATAATTAAGTAGTTTACATGCAAGTAACTCAATTTGGGGAAAGGTAAGTGAATAATTGTTTTGCTCGAAAGCTTCATATATTAATATTAGACTTTTACATGATGTGCCCCTAATTTATTTTCCAACTAAAAGTTCATCAAAGAGGGAGTGTGTGATATATTTTTGTATCTCAATTGACCTCTTTTATGTCCTTGACTAAGCCTCCGTCAAGAATATCTCAAGTTGTATAAATGGTGGTTAAATAAATTAATAGAGGGCATTATTGAACTACATAATCAATCTCATGAAGTCGACATAAGCGTACACCTTGCATATCTGGATTAAGGAAGACTGTTGAATAGATCCACATCGTAACAACTCGCTGATTACATCGTCACGGCATTGCTAACACCATTGGAAAAAAGAGAATCAGTATCGGTTATATACAGTTATCAGTATCGGTTCACAACCGATCCTGATGAGGGCGACACAGATACCAAACAAATCTGTATCGGTTGTTACAACCGATACTAATAATACCTATCTGCATCGGTTGTAATTAACAACCGACACAGTTCTATTTTGTAAATTAGATTTTTTAAAAATCAGGAAAAAAACTATCAGAATCGGTTGTACTGTACAACCGATACAGATGTATTTTGTAAATTATATTTTTTAAAAAGAAAATATAGTATCAGCATCGGTTCTTAAGTAAGAACCGATGCTGATTTGTATTTTAATTCAGAAAATAACTATCAGCATCGGTTCTTAAGTAAGAACCGATGCTGATACTATATTTTCTTTTTAAAAAACATTTTTTATTAAATGGCCAGCTTCCATATTTATTTAGCTGGCCGAAATTTCAAATTATCACAAATCCTAAATTATCAATAAAACACATCCTAAATTAATTTTCAATAAAACACATCCTAAATTAATTATCAATAAAACACATCCTAAATTAATTATATATCATACACATCCTAACTTATTACAAAAAATTCATGTTCCTAACTTCCTCTCGTCTTAATTTCTTTCAGCAAGACTTTGGCCCACATTTGGCGAAAGTCGGCCAAGCGTTGTAACGTATATTTAGCGGGAATATCCTGCATTTTTAGAATTTGTGAAGAGCATATATATACAATTAAATTGTGTATTTTATTATATTTGAAGCAACAATTCTTATTTTTGAAAAATTTATAAATGCATATATATACCTTCAATTGCGGAAAAACATCGAGACAGTGGTTTATTATGTCTTGCATGAGCAACATGGTATAATATGCACATTCCCAGCCGGCTGGTTGTTGTGGGCACTACATAACAAGTTTCAAAAAAATAAAATGTGTATATTACGAGCATACAAATGGCTTATATGTATATTCATTATAATTATATTGCAATAGGAATTTTTACATTGCAATCGTTACGAACCGTTAAAGAAGCACCCATTTCCTTTATGAAGACGCTGTTGAAATATGAAAACATTGAACAATCAGTACTTACGAGACATTTTTGAAATGATAATATAATAATAAAATCATTAGTATTATAAAAAAATGTAAAATTTAGGAAAGACACTTACTCCTCGATAGCAGCACTGATCATCAGCATTCTTTTACCTTTCTTATCGGAATCGTACACGTACAATGCACGTTCTCTTGGCATAAGCACGACCAATATCCAATGATTTCTGCATGTTAGGTTTGTAGCATGTCATATTATTCAATTTATATGAATTGAAAGAAATATAATAAAATTAGAATATATATATGTAACACTAACATCTGATGGTATGGTATGAAGATTAATCTCTTGTCCTGATTTTCTCGGAGTGCTTTCCCTATGTATTGAAGAACACGTCCTCGGTCATCATTCAACAGGGTGACATTCGTTTGACTGGGGTCCATGAAACCAACCTGCTCATCGGGATATTCCTCCTTGAGGTATTTGTGCCAATACCTACAAAATAAAGACACAAAGGTGATCTCAATTTTGTGAAATTTGAATTACAAGTACTAAAATTCTGCAATTATTACAAATATTAACTCACAGCATCCAGATCTGAACAACTGGTACAGTGAGCCACTCCCGTGGAGTAAGCAAGGCCGCATAATCATCTGCAAAGACGCATATGGAGTCATCTGAACATAAAAGATCAGCTGGGGCTCCGATTTCGATTGGGCTGCCATCTAGCTCCAAAAACCGATCACGAATATGCTTGAATGTCTGTCCCAGCTTGTCAAAATTGATACCATCAAATGCCTTGCAGTGACTCGTTGCTTTCGGACCTCCAGGAATAATCATTTCTTTGCCTGGTTCTTGCAAAATTTCATAATAAATTGAAGTAAAATTCAAAATCATCTATAACTCTATCACATAGATACTAATTTGGAAGTATAAGAACTTGTAATAATAATATACCTGATCTGAACCTATCACTATCATGGACATCGGCGATGCAGTGAAACTGCCGAGGGCATCCTTTAGGGTTTCTTGCTCGCCATTTGGTACAGGTAATGGGTGATCTATGAAGTCCGCATCGAAAATACCATCCACCATCACTCTTGCATGGTCGAGCGGCATCGGTCTGCCGTGAATTGTTCCACCGGGTGCAACTGGAACATGAATTGTCCCCACGGCTACTGTAACATTGTTCCCATTGACATCTGCCTGGAGTTTGCAGCTTAGCTCTGCCTCCTGTTCAGATATATGTATTTACTCGAATAAACTAAAACGTATGAACAGTACAACATGTAATGGAAAATAAATGGTGAAATTTGAATATTATTGAATTTGAATTTGTATTACCTCATTATACCCGGAAAGATCTGCAATTGGTTTGACTGACTGGCTGCTGCTCTGAAGGACTGTTGGGGTAAACGTCTGAACTTGTTGGCCCATTGACTGCTGAACCAAAAGTGCAAGCTGAGACTTCATTTCTTCCCTCATTTTTGCTTCTAGTCTCAACTCGATTTCTCTTACTTTGTCCTCCATTTCTTCCCTCAGTTCTTCCCTCATTTTTGCTTCGGAACTCGAGGGAGCGCGTCTCCTCCTTATTGAGCTCTTCTCGTATGTTTTTCTGATAGGAACCAAACCTCCCACTCCTCTCACCCTCCCAGGATGTTCCGGATTTGACAGAGATTTTCCGAGAACATCGTCGTATTGTTCGACGGGCAACAAGCCTTGTTTCAGAGCCGCCTCTTGTTCTTCCTGGAATGACAACATGTTATAAACTAATAAATTAAAGTAGAGGTTTCAATGAATGACAATATCTAAAATTCTTACAATTTTCTCGATGACCGGTACGTATGTTTTTGGATAAAAGCGTTCCTTGGTCTCCTTATCGAGCTTTTGTCTTCCTAGTCTCCAGGTGACGTGCCTATGCTCAATCGACATATCAAGGACCTCTTCTGGTTTCAATGCACTTGTTGAGCCTTGGGAAGACGGATCACTAGATGCTTTCTCGTCTGCAATCGTCTGCATAGCATCTGTAAGCCTACTCCGAAAACCCTCGCCCATGTAACCTCTAGATCCTAAGAAATGCGGATACTCATTTTTGGCCTGATTCTCCTTTCCAATCTTGCTAGCAGTCTACAATTAATATGTCAAGACAATCATTGTAGGCCTTAATGATAAGAGAATTTGAATTCTTACTTAGAGATAAGGTAGGTGATCCGCAGAAATAAACATACCCCAAACTCCTCCGTCTCTCGATACTTGACAAATACCTCCCAGTCTTTTTCTTCCATATTTTGCTTGACAAAATCGGGCGTCTCACCCGCCCGCCACAATTTAGTCATCTCCGCTCGCCACCTCCTGTGATAAGTAGCCATCTTCTGATAATAATAGTTCCTCACTTTTTCGTCATCTTTTATACCCCATCTCAGCTGCCAAACAAATAGAAATCAAAATTTAGAGTTAGTTAATATCAAATGAAAGCTTGTGAACTTAGTACTACGTTATTTACCTTCAGTGTTTCCCATATTTTCAGCTTGTTCTCTTCTGGAACATCTTTCCACAATACGAAACTTATAGGAATATTCCTTCTCACCAATATACCGAATTCCGTTGGAAAAGACGTTGTATCCGTAGTAACAACCGGCCTGTGAAACTTGTCAAGTTCCAGCTCTTTCCCTTTCTCGTTAAACTTCTCCTTGATTGCATTAGGCCCTCTTCCTCGTTTCTTAGCCGAGGCTGTCTCACTATTGCTTTCCATATCTGAATTTGCAAATAGGTTAACAATATAACAAGTATCAAAAATTGCAATTTCAATATGACAAAAAATTCGAGTTTCTAAACTCAATATCTAACAATTTCAAACAAGTATCACCTTCATATAATTTACCAAAGTATCACAAGAATATAATTTACCCAAGTATCACAAGAATATATATGTTCATACAAATTCAACATTTGTATGAATCTCTAAACAATTCTTAAACAATTTGCTAAACATTTCTAAACAATTTCAATAATTTCTAATCCGAAGTGGTCTAAACAATTTCTAAACATTTGTAAACAATTTCAAGAATTTCTAAACCATCATATACAAGTTTCACAAGAATTAAATTGGCGAACCCTAAACCCTAAACATTTGGTAATTATTTGGTAATTATTCACAATCTAACATACATATATACATTCACAATCTAACATACATATAAACATTTGGTAATTATTCACAATCTAACATACATATATACATTCACAAGCATATACCCGAATCAAATATAATTATTTCGGTTTGGTAACAATTCAATTAATTACCCGATTTGAGAGGGAGAGGGAGGCGGAGCCAACGAGCCGACGGAGGTCACAAGCCAACAGAGTCGACGGAGGAGAAGACCCAACGGAGGAGAAGGAGAGAGAGGGGTCACGGCCAAGGAAGGAGCTAGAGAAGGAAGAGGCGGAGGAGGCCGAGTGAGGCTAAGGAAGGTTACGGCGGAGGAGAAGGAGCACGGCTAGGTCACGGCGGAGGAGAAGAAGCACGGCTAGGTCACGGCGGAGGAGGAACAAGGCTAGGTCACGGCGGAGGAGAAGGAGCACGGTTTAATTTTGAGGTTTTGAGGTTTTGAAAAATGAGTAAGTTTTAAAGAATATAGAGGCGCCGGTTGGAGAGGGTAGCCTATCAGCATCGGTTCCTAGCTTAAGAACCGATGCTGATAGTTATCAGCATCGGTCCTTAAGTTAGGAACCGATGCTGATAGTTATCAGCATCGGTCCTTAAGTTAGGAACCGATGCTGATAGTTGTATTTATTTAAAATAATGCGGTATTTATCAGCATCGGTCCTTAAGTTAGGAACCGATGCTGATAGTTGTATTTATTTAAAATTGTGCTTTTTATTTATGATTGTGTATGTTATTTTAAAATATAAAAAAAAACATGTTTATGTGTTATTTTATATTTCTGTATTTTAAAATTTAAAAAAAGGATTTTAATGTGTTATTTTATATTTTTGAATATGTATATCATTTTAAAATATAAAAAAAAAATGTTTATGTGTTATTTAAAAAAATGTTTATGTGTTATTTTGAATATGTATATCATTTTAAATATAAAATATTACTATCAGCATCGGTTCTTAAGTTAGGAACCGATGCTGATAGTGCTATTTATTTAAAATTGTGTTATTTTATATTTTTGTATAAAAAAAACATGTTTATGTGTTATTTTATTTTAAATATATTTTTGTATGTTATTTTAAAATATAAAAAAAACATGTTTATGTGTTATTTTATATTTTTGAATGTGTATGTTATTTTAAAATATAAAAAAAGCACGTTTATGTGTTATTTTTTATTTTTGAATGTGTATGTTATTTTAAAATATAAAAAAGCATGTTTATGTGTTATTTAATATTTTTGTATTTTAAAAATTACTTATAAAATAAAATAAAATAAGCTACTAAAATAAAAACATTAAAAATTTAAAAATAAGCTAATAAATTACATATAACATGAAAAAAAATAAGCTACAAGAAGTGTTGAAGAATAACTTGCATGCTTCTCATCGTCGGGTGTTTCAGTGCATTCTGAAAAAAAAAATCGTACCTTTTTGTCAGCAATATTAAATATTATTAACTCACATTTTAATATTTTTTGACATACCAATATTAAATATATGACATACCAATATTATGACTTGCCAATGGAAACTTCTTCAACCCATTCTCCTTCATCATGATCGATGCGCATGTGACCTGTTTCATTATCCTCAGCGCCCGGTAGAGATGCCATGCCAGTAGAAAACGGTGGTATCTCATCAAAATGATCGTACGCTTCTTCGTCTTCCACATTATCAATCCCGATTATACGTCTTTTACCAGGGAGGACAACATGTCTTGAACGATCGGCGGGATCAGTTACGTAGAACACTTGCGTGGCTTGTCTTGCAAGTATAAATGGATCATCCTTATATCCAGCTTTACTGAAATCCACCAGAATAAAACCATCTTCGTCGACTTTAACCCCCCTACGGTTATCGACCCATTTACACATAAATAACGGGATATTAAATCTTATGTAATCGAGCTCCCAAATTTCTTCAATAAACCCGTAATATGACATCGATGCATGCGATGGTCCGGCACCTTTAGGATCTGACAAATCACTCGAAACAGCTACTAACGTCACTCCACTATTTTGTATGGTACTCTTTGCATCTTGATTTCTTGTGTAAAATGTGTACCCGTTGATGTCATATCCTTGGAAGGTCCTCACGACATGAACTGGACCAAGAGCCAACAATTTGACAATTTCTTTAATGTTTTCTCCCTCCGGAGCTTGCATGACTCTACGTGTAAACCATCTTTCAAAAGTTTTATTGTGTTCGCCGATTAACCACTTGTTAGATTTCTTAGGATTCTGTTGCCGCAAGAGAGTCATATGCTCGTCCCAAAAAGGATGAACGTCAGTGAGGTGTTGCAAAACATGAAAATGTGCTAGTGACATTGTTGTACTATCAGGCACGAATAATTTCGCACCGATTGTTTCTACCCCGTGAAGTCTACCCTCGTGCCGAGATTTAGGGATGCCGATGGCTTTGACATCATCCATATAATTAGTACAAAACTCAATAACCTCTTCGGCAGTGTAAGCTCTTACAATGCTGCCCTCAGGCCGATATCGGTTCCTGACATATCCCTTTAACAATCCCATGTATCTCTCGAACGGATACATGTACCGCAAGAAAACAGGTCCACACATCTTAATTTCTCTAATTAGGTGAACGATTAAATGAACCATGATGTCAAAAAAAGACGGCGGAAAATACATTTCAAGATGACAAAGAGTGACAACAACCTCCTTCTGCAGAGCATCTAGCGTATCAGGATCATTTACTTTGCAACAGATAGCGTTAAAGAAAAAGCAAAGCTTCGTAATGGTCTGCCTAACACACTTTGGCAATATGCCCCGAATTGCAACAGGAAGAAGCTGTGTCATTAAAACATGACAGTCGTGAGACTTCATTCCTGTCAATTTTAAATCATCCAGTGAAACTAGGTTTTTAAAATTCGAAGAATATCCAGATGGAACTTTGACACCATGAAGGCATTCCAGTAAGCTTTTTTTCTCTGCTTTCGATAGCGTATGCATTGCGGGTTTTAGATATGTACAAGTTTTTCCTTTTTCTCTTTCCTTCTCTGCTGGTTGTAGATCTGGCCTTATGTTCAAGAATTGCATGTCTTTCCGAGCATTGATACCATCCTTAGTTTTACCCGGAATATTCAATAATGTTCCAACTATGCTATCACACACGTTTTTAACCACATGCATCACATCGAGACAGTGTCGAACCTCTAAGTGCTCCCAGTATGGTAAATCCCAGAATATTGACCTCTTCTTCCAACATATTTTCGGAGCCCCTTTCTTTCTCACCACCTTCTTTTTAAATTTACCCAATTGAACTTTCAAATCTTTTACTCGCGAATAAACTTGCTTACCGGTCAACGGGTAATTTGCTCTGGTATTCTCGGTCTTTCCATTGAATTCTTTTTTTCTCTTTCGGTGTGCGTGGTTGGCAGGAAGAAATCTACGATGACCCGTGTACACATTTTTAGAGGAGTTGGGTAGCCACACATCAACTGTATCATCTAGGCAAACAGGGCACGCTTTCTCTCCTTTGACACTATAACCCGACAAATTTCCATAAGCCGGAAAATCATTAATGGTGCAGAAAAGCATGGCCCGTAAAGTGAATTTCTCCTTACTGTATGCATCATACATTTGCACTCCGGGTTGCCATAATTCTTTTAAATCCTCAATCAATGGCGCTAGATACAGATCTATGTCGTTCCCGGGCTGTTTGGGTCCTGATATGAGCAAGGTCAACATGATGTATTTGCGCTTCATACATAACCAAGGCGGAAGATTATAAATGCACAATAGAACCGGCCAACTGCTATGCTTGCTGCTCATGCTACTGTGCGGATTTATTCCATCTGCACTTAGCCCAAGCTTTAGATTTCTAGGGTCACGTCCGAATTCAGAAAACTCTCTGTCAATATTCCTCCACTGGGGAGAATCAGCGGGGTGCCGTAATTTCCCGTCTTTCTTCCGGTTTTCGGCATGCCAACGCAGTAATTTTGCATCTTTAGCATTTGAGAACAAACGTTTGAATCTCGGTTTTACGGGGAGGTACCACAATGCTTTTGCAGGAGGTCCTTTATTCGGTTTACAGTCATCACTTTTATCACTGGCAATCTGCTTTGGTTTGTAACGTGATGCACCACATTTTGGACACTCGTGAAGGTCTTCATACTCATTTCGATATAATATACAATCATTTGGGCACGCGTGTATTCTTTGAACTCCCAAATCAACTGGGCACAATATTTTCTTCGCTTCGTAAACATTGGGTGGTATCTCGTTTCCTTCCGGAAGCATTTCTTTTAAAGTTTGTAATAGCTCAGTAAAACTTCTATCACTCCAACCGTTAGATGCTTTAAGGTTATACAATTTTAATATACCTTTCAATTTTGAAAATTTAGAACAACCAGGATACAATTCCTTATTAGAATCTTCGTACAAATTCTCAAACAAACAATACTGCTTATCATTATCAAAATCCTCTTCTATATCACGTAACATTTGATCAAAATTATCACATTTATCTACCACTATATCATCATTTTCTTCGGTATGATACTCTTGTTGCTCAGTACGAGTACCTACGTCGGTTTCCAATCCTCGTAAGTCATTCCCCTCATCCCCAACGGTATGGTATTCCTGATGCTCAGTACCAGTACCTATGTCGGTTGGAAAACTCTCACCATGCCATATCCAACACTTATATCCTTGCTTGAATCCACGACGGATTAAATGGCTCCTCACTTGGTTCGGGTTGGAAAATTTTTGACCATTGTTACAATCACGACAAGGACACGACATCATTGTACTCCCCTTATTCGCCATATCTTCCTTAGCAACTCTGATAAATTCCTCGACACATGTCGTATATTCATCCGATAGACGTGATGCTTCGTACATCCAACTGCGGTCCATCTGCAATTATAGTAGAACACAATTAATTTAGAACAAGCTTGGGGTACTAAATTATATTCACAGTAAGGCTTACATGGGGCCTGGTTACCATCCTATCCCACTCTTTGAATACTTCGTCTCAGTAGTGACCACTTGTTAGTCGTGTTTTAGTATTTAAGAAAATTTCGGCAGCATTTCCCCTTAGTTCCCCGAGTATTCGGGGAACTAATAAGGAGAAATGCTGCCGAAATTTTCTTAAATACTAAAACACGACTAACAAGTGGTCACATCCTAATTGAGACAAAGTATTCAAAGAGCAGTCCCAAAACGAGGACTATTCAAAATTAATCCCTAATGGATTAATTTTGAACGGGTATCATGACTTAAAGGCATTAATCATGCTGTTTTGGCTCTTAAGACAATACTCTAGCTACATATATACTTACTACAAATCTATTTAGTCTAGCTATCGAAATACACATTTATGCACAAAACTAATTAAACATGAGTTTTATGTTGTACTTACAACTTTTTTAGATGCCGTACCGAGTGAGATGAAGATCGCTGCACCAAATCTCTCAATAATAGCCAAATTACAAAATTAAACCATCGGAACCTAAATAAGAGATGTATATATATATAACATGGACTTGGCTACGATGCTATATATGGGTTGCATAGAGGCCTCCCGTGCTACGGCTCAATATTTGAGTTTTCAAAATACTAACGGTCGATCCGAACCGTTTATCTTGTTCTCCGTATTAATATGTGTTTGGAGACCAAATTTTACATTTTTTGGAAATTTTTTACTATTTTTTTAGATTTATTGAAAATCGTTGTTTTTCAGACAAATCTGGACCATAAAAAAATAGTAAACAATTTCCAAAAAATGCAAAATTTGGTCTCCAAACACATATTAATATGGAGAACAATATGAATGGTTCGGATCGACCGTTAGTATTTTGAAAACTCAAATATTGAGCCGTAGCACGGGAGGCCTCTATGCAACCCATAGCATATTAGCCAAATACTATATAACATATATATGATGCATGCTAGGGTATATATGGGTATATATCAAAAGCTCAAATATAGCATGCATGTGCAAATATAGTTATATCAAAAATTCATATATATCATGAATTTGCTCATCTTCACATATAAAGAAAAGCTTAAAATATAAAAATGTATTAAAACCTAAAAGATAGATTAGGGTTTATAAAATGGGCCGAATTAGAACCTAAATTGTGCTAGATCTAACATCAAACTTGAGAAAAGAGATGATTAATCAATTAATGAATCTGAGAACGAAGAGTGAGATAGCTGATCAATGCCCAGTAAGATAGCTGCTGCGCCAAGCAATGGAGGAAGAAGAAAGAAAAATGATTCTGTGAAGAATCAGACTTCGGGATAAAGCTATCGGTTCTAAGCTTAAAACCGATGCTGATACTATCAGCATCAGTTCTAAGCTTAGAACCGATGCTGATACTTTACAATCAGAATCGATTCTAAACTTAGAACCGATGCTGATAATGCATGTGCTGTGCTTTCATTAGCTTTTAGTATCGGTTTTAGTGATAGAACCGATTCAGGTAAGTAGTAGTATCGGTTGTTTAGTACACCCGATCCAGATAAGCTGATCCTGATTCCTGTTTTCCCACTAGTGTAAGGTGCGGGTTTCGAGTTATTATTAGCTCCCTTCAACTGATTTCTTGTTTAATGTTTGGTTGCCGGTTTCTTTGATTGCTTTTTGTTGCTTACTGTTTTTTTAGAACTGTTATTTTCTTATTTGTGCCTTGTTGATTTATCTAATTAGTTATGGTGCATATTTGCATGGCATACATTATGTGACTTAGCATGTGAAATATTGACCACATGTTATCTGAACATGACTATAGTATGATTTGAATTTATTTATGAAGGAAATGCTTTCCGCAGGAATTCAAGAACCATTTAGACATCAGACCCATTAAATGAATGATAAACCGTGTGTATAACGGGAAATATTATACATATAGGTCTTGTAATTGTATCTAAATAGTAGTTAACGACTCTTGTTATGGTTTCTAATTGCATGAATTAAAAGCATAGATTTCACGTAAGGCAAGACCATATTTTCATATAATAATTTCTGAAATTAAATGAGGTTTGTCCTACACATTCAGTTTTGAAAATTTAAATTGATATATATGAAATGCATTGGATTTTAAGAAACTTTGAAGTAGCAAGTTTGATAATTTGCTGGCCAATGATATGTAAGTATTGGACCTATAGCACGAGTCGTTTGCTTTATTGTACTTGTAGTACTTGTGGTGCGTAAGTATCAGTCATATGCTTTTAATTATTTGCATGTCCATTGTTGCTTGTTCTATTGCTTAGTTGCTAGTTAGCTAGTTGAATTCTTGAAATTGGTTTTGAATTACATTTTATTACATGAATAAGTGAGATATCATAAGAAGCTTGAGTCTGATTATCTTAAACTTAAATGTGAATTGCTTTGAAGTGTTGATTTGCATCATATTGTATTAATTGCTGGGAATTAATGAACTTGGATTGTTAGACCAGAAACTGACCATAATCATGAGATTGTTGAAAGGAATTGAGTTAGATTTTAGACTACTTGCTGAAATTAGTAAGTTTTGTAGTACCGATTAATTGTAGGCGAAAATGGATAAAAATACTAAACAGTCTTCAAGCATGTAGGCGCTGTTATGTGTAGCGCATGCTTGAAGCTCGGTTCTAAAAGTGGAATGATCACATAGGCACTGTAATGTGTAGTGCGTGATCGAAGTCATGTAGGCGCTGTTATGTGTAGCACATGACTTACACTTAGTTATGAAATCTAGTCAATCACATAGGCGCTGTTATGTGTAGCGCGTGATTGTGTTGTTGTAAAATGAATTATGTCAGAATCAAATGAACTTTGATATAATATTGCATTCATAAAATATAGGCCAAAATTGTTAGTATGGTGGGCAATTCTTCAAGCATGTAGGCGCTGTCATGTGTAGCGCATGCTTGAACTCAATTCTGAAATATGCCGATTACGTAGGCGCTGTTATGTGTAGCGCGTGATTGAGGTCATGTAGGCGCTGTCATGTGTAGCGCATGACTTAAAACCAAAAATGAGTTTCGGTCGATCGCGTAGGCGCTGTTATGTGTAGCGCGCGATTGGATCATGTAGGCGTTGTTATGTGTAGCGCATGATCGAGGCATAGAGAGCTCTGTGTGAATTGCCCCCATCATACTATGGTATTACCCTTACCTTCGTAACTATGTATGAACTGTATTGCATTTAATACAATTGATTGTTAACAAAGCATGATTATATCATAGGGATGCATAACTAAATTGGATTGAACTTTTAAATCTATTGCACATGAGCATTACATTTTATAATATTTCATTAGGCTTGATTGTTATGGTTTATCAATTATCTCTCTAGCTTGCTGATTTTGTTTCGTGATATTTGAGCATTTCTTAAAGTGAACTTATATTTATGTTTCTTGACTTATTATATTTGATATTTAGATTCTTTGGCTCTTAGATTATTATTGTGGTCTACATTTTGGTGCTCAGTGTTGTTTTAGTTTCAGTTGGTCGGATTTGAGGATAACTCGGCTGGAACTGAATACCGCACTGGGAGATTTCAATCTCTCACCGTTCCACTTTGTGGGTTCTAGGTACAAAGGACAAGAAATAAAAACGACTTGTAGAACTTCAAGATTTGCGGGACTTGCCACATAGAAGGTTATTTGTTTACCTCAAATAAATCTGCTATGGTTTTTTGTTTGTATATTATTGTACCATAATAGGTTTATTTTCGATTTGTTGATGACATGAATGAACTTAAAGAAAGTTTCCTTCATTTATTGTGGCTCTTATTTTGTCATTGGTAATGTATGTATATATGGATGTGTTAGATATTTTGAATCGCCTTGTGCTAATGAGCACGGCGGGTTATCGGTCTTGTCGTCGGGACATGACAGATATATTTATAATGTGATGTCGTAACTCTTTATAACTTTGATTTTATTTGTCAGTTGGATATCACAAGTCTAAATATAACATTTTGGATGTGTACGATCAAAGGCTCAGCGAGAATGAGTACCCTCAGCAATCCCATTCTTCCTCGAAAAGGCTCAGCGAGAATGAGTAACATTTTTGTCAACGGTATTGCAATGGATACTCCTGTTGGTAATAGCGATGCGCTTAGAAATAACACTTTTCTGTCGGTGTACCCTCAGCAATCCCATTCTTGTAGTGATATCATACCGTGACTAGGTTGGTTCACGTGCCATGTCGTGTCATTTTTCTTAGAAGTGGTCGCGGTATGTGAGTGACACATGTTGTGATGTGACGTGTCTAGTCATAACGTAGTTTTTTTACATTCCTTGTATATTCACTTGATATCAAGGTTCTAAATAGCGTTTATCGCATCATTGCGGGAAGCCTAAAAAAAAAGCTATAGCGAATAGCGTCGCTATAGCGAAAGCTATGCCACATAGCGTTTTTTATTTTTATAAAAATTATATCATATATTTATACTAAATATCAACATTATCTAAGTCTCATAGAACAATAAATAACATCAAATTGATTAAAAAATTATAATATTCATATTGAACCAATAAAAAGTCCAAATTGCGACTCAAAATATCCATAGTAATACTAATATCATAAACTATCGATCTTTTTCTATTCAAAATATATTCAGCATCATGACATAATCTATCTTTTTCTATTTAAATTTCAAAATAACCTAGACATCATGGCATAATTAATTATCTTAATCTATTAAAAATATTCAAACTACCATATAGTAAGTATCATTTTGTAACTTCAAGAAATATCTTAATATATTCAATCTGAGCCTTTATTTAAAGTCCATATAAATTGAAAAGAAAAAAAAAACAGCTCATGTTGCATAGCGCGCTATAGCTTCCTTATTTGATTTCGTTTGATGGATCTCTCATTTAATAATTAATAGTTTACTATAAAGCTTAGTGCGTCAATTGCAAAAAAAAATCACGGTTAAAATCCAATCTGAGCCATTATTTAAAACCCATATAAATTGAAAAGAAAAAAAAAGCTCATGTTGCATCGCACGCGCTATTTGCACTACACGCTATGCGCTATAGCGGACCGCTATTACCGCTATAGCGCCCGTAGCTCAAATAGCGCGTTTTGATACCATAGTGTAGCGTTTAGGGTCCAAAAACGCTATAGCGCGCTATTTAGAACACTGCTTGATATATTGGAAAAGAACTATGTAAATTAATAAATTTAAATTATATGTGTTCTAGATTTTTTTAAATATAACTTGCGGCCATTTTTATTAATACCCAAAAAAATAAACTTTTTTACAATAATAACCTGAATTTTTTTTTTTAAAATCTAACCAGACCGCCAGGATTACTGGCGGTCCAGTTCAATAGCAGACCGCCAGGGTCCTGGGCGGTCCACTATGGACCAGACCGCCAGTATCCCTGGCGGTCCGCTAGGGATTAATGGTCCGATTGAACCCCGTGACCTCCTCTCCTCTGTTTACTCCGCAGTAGAGACAGCGAAAAAAAAAAAAAAAATGCGCCACGATTCCGCCCCCAGCGCCGCCGTTGGCCGCCCGCCTCCCAGCTCCACCTAGGTGCGCCTTTCTCTCTCTCTTCTACCTCTCTCTCTCCCCCTCTCTCTCTCTTCTGCCTCTCTCTCTCCCTCTCTCTCTCTCTCTCTTTCTGCCTCTCTCTCTCTCCCTCTCTCTCTCTACAAGCTCTTTTCAGTCTTTTTGACCCCTCTCCTCTCGTAGTGGTGTCTTTGTGGTGCATTGACCGTGATTTGGTGATTTAGGAATTTTTTGGAGGCGAATCTAAGGATCTCGAAACCGACCGCAACCCGCTGACTCGTTGTGTGTTCAAGCTCTATCAGGTAATTATCTACATCAAAACTCGTTATGAATTGGTTGTTCCGAATTGCTTGTGACCTTGCCGGGTTGTTGATTTTCCCGGAAGGAGACCCGATTAGGGTTTAGGGTTAGGGTTAATTGGTTAAATTTGTAAATGAATTGTGTTAATTGGTTGGATTTGTAAATTAATCGGTTGAATCTGTAAATCAATTGGTTTAGTTCGTAAGATTGTTGTTGGTTGAATTTGTATGGAATTGGGGCCATGACTTTGTTGTTGGGCTATATTTGAATAAAACGAATTGCTTGAATTGTGGGTTATTAATAAAAATTTAGGGTTAGGCTTGATGGTTAAAAATTTAGGGTTTGGATTTATGGTCAAATTTCTCGAATTGCTTGGATTGTGATTTATTGATAAAAATTAAAAGTTAGGGTTTAAGGATACAAATTGAGGGTTAAGATGGTTGAATTTCTCGAATTGTTGGTATTTTGGGTTATAAAATTTAGGATTCGGGGTTATGGTTAAAAATTGAGGGTTAGGGTTGATTAGGAATTATAAGTCGTAACTCTATTTAATTGTATGTTTATGGAAGCTTGTCCTAGTTATTAAATATATAAACCAGTCTCGTCATTATTGCTAATAAAATAAAATAATATAAAATAGTGTAGAAATCAATTTATAATAATAATAATAATAATAATAATAATAATAATAGTAATATTTAATTAATTTTTTAAATAAAAATTATCATATATTATTTTCTGATTTATTGAATTTAATTCATATACATTTTATCAAATACAATACAAATAGAGTAAGCGCGCACGGATAAAATAATTTCATTGTCATTCTGTTGTTAATGTACATTATTCTAACGGTCCATTTTTAAATTTAAACAATTGCAAGGCTGGAAAGTAGTCAATTGCAAAGTTCCTATCAAGTTTAATTTATGCTTATTTTTTCCAAAGACAAGAATCTGATCATATAGAAATGAAATTGTACGATTAAATATTAATTATCAGAGTCATGTTCTAACGGTAAAAAAGTTGAATACTACGTACTGCATTAGGTTCAGCTAATCAGCTACGGCGCCATATAATAAATGGATTGGGATTTGTTCAAAAAGTTTTGGACAAATTTGATTCAAAGTTGAACTTAGATCGTCTGATCTGCAATGAGATTCGTACTGAATTAGTCGTGGTTACTGTACAGTTAGTATTTAATTACGCACATAATTAGCCTTCCTAATCAATTGCTGTCACTTGAAATCCTAGTTATAATGGCACCCAAAGTTGGAAAAAATAGAGGAAGAACTGAAACCGAACGCGAAGCAAAAAGAGCACTCATTAATAATTTTTGGACGGCTGAAACCTACGCGATGAGGAATTTGGAAAGATTGTTCTCACCCAGAAATAATGAAGAATTTTTGAGCACTCTTGATCCATCAATTAGAAAAATGCTGATGGAAGGCTGGGTGGACAGGGTCCCTCCACCTGGATGGGGACAGTGCTGCTTATGTGAGCTGAAGGGAGATATGGTGGATATGTTCTTCTGTTATAAATGTGGCAAAGCTGTTCATCCCAATTGCATGGACCATCATGCAGATCCGCTGAATGACGCTCGTCTCACTACGTGGGAGTGTCCTGCGTGCGTCCGTCGGGCTGAGGAAAAAAAGGGAGCAAGCTCGTCATCTCGCAAGGCTTAGACCCCAATTGAATGTTGTTGTAGTATTTTATGTTTTAACTGTAACGGTTTGTATAATTGCTATTTGAAGTGGTTGTTGCTGTATGAATTTTATGTTACCTTATTCTATTGACTCGACGGTACTGTATTATTTAGTAATGTATTTGGATTTTATGAAATTTAAATTCCTGATATTTATTTTTGAACATGGGCTGCATTATTTTTGAATATGCTAGAAATAAGTGTATGTGTATGTGTATATTATACATATAGTTCACCAAACAAATAAAAAAAAAAAAAAAATCAAAGTTATAAAAATTTACGACATCACTTCGTAAATATATAAAAAATTTTATCTTTTGGCATACACATACACATATACATAATATTTTATTTTTTGAACTGTTTAATTTTTTTTTTTAAATGTAGTATGCCTAAATCTAGACGGTGGGGACCACGGCCTACGCCTGGAGCGGGTCCGGGTGGAGCGGGCCCGTCGTTTGATGAGGATATGGCTGGAGATGGAGCAGGATTTGAGCATCCGACGGGAGCGGGTCAGTCGTCTGAGGCCGAGCCTAGTTATCGCTGCCACGATCCTGACACCTTCAGTCCTCTTCTGTGGACCCATCATGTTAAGCACCGTGTCTCATTGGCATCTCTTGAGGTACGTGATTATTATGCGTAATGTACATATTACTAAAAAAATAACACGATTTGAGTCTCATAAATTTATAATAAATACAGGACGATGGCTTACTTACGGTGAGGCACCGCAGGTCTGAGATTCCGTTTGTTCCCCATCCGCTGATGACCCAATGCCTTTTGCAGCTTGGGTTGTATCAGATTGCCATGATGCCACAAAGTAATATCAATCCGTATCTGATGCACGGTCTAGCGGAGAGATGGCGACCTGAGACGCATACATTTCATCTCCCGCCTGGGGAGATGACAGTCACCCTCGGTGATGTGAGCGTATTGTGGGGATTGCCTATCGATGGCGAGCCCATAGGTGGCGTCTCAGACCATCCAGACCTGCAGAGGATGATACCGGAGTTGTTAGGGTGTCATCCGAATCAGCTACAGAAGAAGTTCAACAAGAAGAAGGGGGAGGAGGAAGAGGCCCGGTCTTCTGCTTACTGTATTTCTCTGAAGTCACTCCGGGCTCACTTCTTCCAGAATCAGAATCAGATATTCCCCGAGACAGACGATGTTGAGGCGGTCAGGAGGTACCATTACGCTTTTCAATATTGTTAATATTGTTCATATTCGTAATCTCAATAATTTCAATGTTTTATATTGATTGTTTCATGTTGCAGGTATATTAGGGCTTTTGTGCTGGATCTGTGCGGTGTCGTCATGTTCGTGGACTCTAGCGGTGATTCGGTCCCGATTATGTTTCTCTCATTGCTGAGGGACCTTGATAAGCCTAAGAGGTGGAACTGGGGTGGAGCCGTTCTCGCCCACTTATACAGATCCCTGTGTCACGCTTGTTTGGTAAGTCTGTACTAATTTTTTTGTTACTTTACAGTTGAAAATTCATACCGAGTTCTTATTTACAGTTAAAATTTCAGGTGAAGAACAAACAGATTCAAGGGCCACTTCTTCTACTCCAGCATTGGTCGTGGTCACATCTGCCCATATGTCGGCCAGATATACCACATCCACCTCCCCGTTGGAGAGTTCCAGACCCAGACAGATGCCCCGCATATGCTGCTATATGGGGCAAGGATCACGACTACCAGGAGACAGGCAAGGGGGTTTCTTATGTCCGGGGTCAGCTCCAGATGCTCCGACATTGTAACATCGATTGGTTCCCGTATCGTGCATTTTATCGTAGCGGTCTTCTGAGCCGGTTGACATTGGAGCAGAGACCACTCTGGTTTTATCAGGGACCGTTAGTTTGTTACTGGATAGTGGAGTACCATTATCCCGATCGGGTGTCCCGACAGTTCGGCTTGGATGCCTTCATCCCGGAGTACCCGCTGATTGGTCAGGATGAGACAGACAGGTTCCACAAGTAAGTACTATCGACAAAGGAAAAAATATCGTTATCACTTTACTATTGTCATTTTAATTTCGTTTCTGGACTTTCTAATTAATTGTACTTGCAGAACGACTCACTGCAAGCCCAAAGTCGACTGGAGGCAGCGTTTCAGCTTGGAGTACGACTGGGCTGGACATCCGGAGCACCACTTATGGAGTCCGCCATCTCCTGAGTCATTGCCTGTAGGTCCCGGACGTTTGAGATATGAGGTTTGGTACCAGAGACACGGCATGCCGTCAGTCTACCTTACAGGCCATTACGGCGACACCCTTCGACGTAGACTGATGGAGGATTCATCTAGGAGTTTCTTGCCTTGGGGTCCGATCCATGCTCGTGCGGTAAGTACAACTGAAATATACTTTAATTAAAAATTACAAATTTTAATTACTTATTGTTGTCATAATCATGATAATATGTTGTGTGCAGTTACTGGCAGCTGTGAGAGGGGTTGGACACAGCTTGGTTTGCATGGCGAGGGATGCTTGGCGAGCCATAGGATGCCAAATGCTCGAGCACATGGCACCAGTCGTGGAGGTAGGCGGTTGGGAAGGCCGCCTCATTGGCATGATGCGCGATGCTGGAGAGAACATCAATTGGCGGGAGGCGATCAAGACTACCAGGCGAAATCCGGATCAGCCACCAGTCCCTATCTACGCCTCCGAGATGCCGCCACCTCCTGCAGGTGATTACAATTTAATATTAAAAGTAGGACACACATAATCATTTCATTTTCCTCGAATTCTCGGTTCTAATTAAGTTAACTTTCAATTATGCAGCTGATGACTCAGGTTGGGCATTCCACGAGTGGATTCTGAATACCCAAGGATGGGACGCTTACTACAATAAATATGGAGTTCCGGTGGAGATTGGCCCGGTATGTCAGCTTTCTATATTTTATAGCAGAGTTTTTTGTATATAGCATATCTGACCTTATTTAAATTTAGGATGGAGTACCTGCTCGGCAAGACCCTCTCGGTTTTAGCACGAACGACCTTCCCGAGGATACAGATGACGAGGTGATTGTCTCACCAAGATACATAGATACGATGCAGCACGACTATGAGGCTGGTGGGAGTGCATCTCAGACCACAGATGGATTTGTATCTGCATTATTTGGCGCACCGCCTCCTGCCACCTATGCACCTAGCTGGGCCGAGGATCCATGGGAGATGCGTACGCAGACCACCGATACCGGGTCAGCCATTCCATTTGATCCCTGGGGAGCCGATACAGGTACGCCGTCCATGTATACACAGGGCCCGGGGGAGGTTGACCTCACTGGTGATGAGAGTCAGGGTGGAGAGGAGGACTTAGGAGATGTGAGTCCTCACTCCCAGCAGATACCGAGGCGTGTGCAACCGGACAGGGAGCTCAAAGGCAAAGCAGCTGCTAGGTTCAGTCCCTCGGGGAAGAAGCATAGGAGATGATTGCAGTTTTTTTATGATGTATTTATTATGATTGCAGTTTTTTTATGATGTATTTTGCACTGTAGTATTATTATGATTGCAGTTTTATTTTATATTTCATGTTGGTTTTTATGTTTTTTCTGCTTTACATCAAACGGTCTTCTGAAATTACAACGTATCTGTTTCGTCAAATTATAACTAATCAACTGTTAAAACTAAGCAATTCTACCTGTAGCAATTGCCTCAAAATCGCCCAAAATTATCCAAAATTGAAACAGTCTGCTATTTTTTTTTTGACAAATCAAATCAAATTACATCAAAGTTATAAAGAGTTATGACATCACTTATAAATATAGTCTAACATAGTCTAACAAGTAAAGTTCACGAATACAATTAAAGTTCAACGATACAACTGAAGTTCACCAAAACAGCTGCTAGGGACCAGACCGCTGGTGTCTCTGGCGGTCCACTAGCTGTCCTATAAAATCAGCATTTTCTCTCTCCAGCACACACTGCAAAGAAGGAGAAAGAGAGAGCGCAGGCGATTGTTTGGGCGATTTCAGGCGTTTTTCTTTCAGGTAATTTTTTTCATTCCTTTCTAATTATTTTTCATTCCTTTCTAATTATTTTTTAATTAGTGTATGTTTACTGTACAATTAGTCTATGTTTCTGGTTCTGTTGAACAGGATGGACAATAGCGAAAGAGGTACTCATGCTGCCAAATGTCACTGTGATGCAATACTTCTTTTGAAAAGAGTTGGTGTCAAATATCCCATTGAAAATCCACCCCTTTCAGAAGATGACTTTGTCGAAAATCCATATGGATATGGTCTGAAAAGAGTTCCATGTACTCATACTAGTAAGGCGAGCACATCGTCGGGTGTCATGAATCAGAAGCCGGCGGCTAAGAATACTGCTGTTAAGAATCCGGCTCCTAAGAAGTCAGTTGGTAAGAAGCCGACTGCTAAGAAATAGGATTTTAAATTCGTCAATTTAGTTTTTCCGTTGTGAGATGTTTCTTAATGTATTTTATCATCTTGTCAGACAATTTATCATTTATCTCTGAATTTATTATTGAATATGCTAGATAATATAACTGTAGTTCTAAAGTAGTCTAACATACTCTAGACAATTATACAACCAAAGTTCACAAATATTCATAACTTAGTTCAAACCAAAAAGAATAAGTTCACCCAAGCAAAATAATAAGTTCATCTCTCACGACGTCGGAATAAACCCAATAGACGAGAAGATTTTCTGGTGCCAGCTGCAGGTGCGGCAGTACTTGTTGACCCTTGGCTACTAGATGATTGGGTCGCAAGAGGTGGTTGTGCTATACCAGTTGCTTCAGCAACAACTCTCGCATTTTCTCTTTCATTGTGTTCGTTTATGGCATCTGAACATAACAACAGAATCCAGTTATTAATATAATAAAATCATAAATTAAATCCGAAAAATGCTACATACCTACCTTGCGCCTGTCAGAAACGGAACGGCGATCCTGATTTCCCGATGGCCTCCTACCACCCATCTCGTCCATGGTCATTACAGCACGTTTGTGTCTCCTCCTCCCCTTCCTTATCCATCCTTCTGAAGGGAGTATTCTATCACCGACATACGCAGGCCACTCATGCTGGTTGGGATAAGAATGGAAAGATCCACCCCAAGTAGAAGCAAGGTAATCGGTACGATACATGTCAGCGACATAGTGATCCTCGCAGAAGTTTCTCACTCGGCATACGGCCATCACGTGACTACAAGGTATTCCAGCTAGTTGGGGTCCTTGGCATGTACAGGTCACCTCTCTTGCCTCTCGGAATTGCACTACGTACTTGAAAGCCCTCTTCACAAACTCCATAGTGCCATCTGGTCTACGGCTGGAAGGAACGTACTCATTTGGATTGTGCACTTCGAATTCTGTACCGTCATTACCCATCGGGATCACGATCATAGTTGCACCTTTATTCCTGTGTTTTCTTAGTTTCTCCTCCACCCTTGTTGAAAATGACTGGTTCATCCTTATTAATTCTGCAGCCTTAGCACGCCGTTCCTGAAACCAGGTATTTAACTTGTAGAAAGTGTCTTCTACAACTGCAGCCACAGGCAACGTCTGGCTCTCCTTGAAGACTGCATTCAGCGATTCAGAGCCGTTGGTGGTCATAATTCCCCAACGGTAACCTCCATCACGTGCTTGAAATATTTTCTCGTATGCTGGTGGCTCTTGGACATCTCTGGGGTTATTTTTGCCCACCTTCATTAAGTAGAGATTTGCTTTCGGCATATACTACATAAATATAAGGAAATAAAATAATATAAGTAAACAATTAAAATAAAAATATGTTAACAAAGTACAATAAGACATGTAAACAATCAACAAACACATACCTTTGCAAATTCTCTACTCATCTCTTCCACCCTTCTCGGCTTCTTCTTTTTGCAATTACGTCTGAATGTTTCTAGGACCCAGCTATCGTTTCCGGTTGCCTTGCTAAGGTTCTCCGCAACGTGTTGCATACACAACCTGTGCACACACTCGCCAGTATGTGTTGACCAACCGTATTCTTCACGATCAAAAACATATTTTATTCCTTTGTGCTGGTCTGATATTACAGAGAAAAACTTTGTTGGCCCAACCACCCGTCTTCTTAAAAATTGCATAAAGAATCCCCAGTTCTCACCATCCTCTTTCCGAACAATTGCAAACGCCAAAGGCAACAACTGGTTCTCAGCATCATATGCACATGCTATCAGTAGCCTCCCCTCGTAACGGCCAGACATGAAGCATTCATCAATGCTGATAACGGGTCTGATGAATGGCACAGCTTGGATACAAAGACCAAAAGCCCATGCTATGCCCTTGAATTGTTGAACTCCCTCTATTAGTACTCCATTCTTGTCATAAATGGGGCCATGCCACCGCTGAAATACAGTGCCGGGATTTGTACTTGCCATAGCCTGGAGCAATGGTGCCAGATAGTTGTATGAATCCTTCCAACTATCGAATATTCTGCAAATCGCAAGTTCACGACCTCTCCACAACCTGTTATATTTTGGGATTA
This sequence comes from Carex rostrata, assembly GCA_964058875.1. Lineage (NCBI taxonomy): Eukaryota > Viridiplantae > Streptophyta > Magnoliopsida > Poales > Cyperaceae > Carex > Carex rostrata. The sequence continues at coordinate 571,273 of CAXKVT010000245.1, forward strand.
CATGTATGTATTTGTGTCTGACGGCCATAGCCACCGCCTTGATGCTCATCGATGGATCCAACTTAATGTCTGCCTCAATTGCATCGGCAATTAGTGATGCTGTCAGGTTTGAATGGTCTGTCCTTGTGGACGCAGACTTGCATGTATGAGGTGGTTCACACTTTTTAATTATCCATGCTTCCCCCGAACCCGCAGGGGTTGCATAAAGGCGAAACTCGCAACGAGGGGCATTTTTGCATATCACAACCAATCTTTTTGATTCCCTTCTTTCTAATATACATTCCCAGTTGCCGTGAACGTGAGTCTCATGGATTTTCTTTACAAGTTCATCTATGTTGGTATAGACTTGCCCTGGGGCAAGTTCACGATTGTATACAACACGAGGACCAAAGAAACTAATGTCAGCCTCTTCAAAAGCTGTGGTATCATTGAATGTGGCGACAGGATGCCTATTCCCCCGACCCCTGATTGGGAATTTTTCTTCCCTGGACAAACCTGGTACATTTGCATCACCATCTGATAAGTCATCAGATTCCCAAATTCCTTGGTATTCATCTCCGGTTTCCATTTCTCTTTCCGGTATGGCATCAATAGCATCAACATCAATATTAGTATCATTTCGATTAACAGATAACTGTATCGGTACTGACTCTGGTATAGCTGGAAATGTAGGGATTATGGGTGTCTGTCTGGGCGATGGTGGTGGTGGTGGTACAACTTCAGTAAACTCATGGGAGTTATGGTACCCCGGGTTGTCATAACAGGGACTGTGGTACCCCTGGTTGTCATGAGGGGAGTGGTGGTACCCCTGGCTGTCATGAGGGGGGTGGTGGTACCCCTGGCTGTCATGAGGGGAGTGGTGGTACCCCTGGCTGTCATAAGCCGAATTGTCATAACCTGAAGGTCCAGCAAGGGGAGCCCTAGAAGGTCCAGCCCCAGCCGCACTAAAAGGTCTAGCCCCGGCCTGGGGAACCCTCCTGGAATATAAGTCTATCATCGCGACCCCCCTAGACTCAAATTGTTGGTACACAGCCTTCCACAACTCCTCATCTGTTATAGGAAAACTCACAAAGTAAGGTCTACCCGCCCCAGCCCGTTGTGTGTCAATTCGGGTAGCCAATTCTAAGTCGTACCGGTTGGGGTTTATACTAGTCTTTTCGTATACTAGTTGCTTAAGTTCAATAAATGTGGTTCTTTCATTAACCTGCAAGCCGAATGAGGCATCTTTCGAGTAATACACGCCATCTACACCCTTAGTTAGCTTACCGCCCACGTACAGTGCAACCAGCATTTTTTCCTTAACAAACTACATTTAAAAAAAAATTCATAAGAATTACAGTTTAATAGATTCATTATTTTTTGCAATTTAAAAGTTAATTACAATATTAATTAAAGACTAATTTATAGTATTTACGGACTGCGGGTATAATAATTATTAATTAAAAATTAAACAGAAAATAATTAAATTAAAAATAAAATACCTGTAGCAATCGCCTCTAAATCGCCTAAAATCGCTTCAAAATCGCCAAAATCACTATCTCTTTCTTCTCTGTGGTTTAATAAATGATACTGTGTGCTGGAGAGAGAGAGACAGTGGTTTTATGCCAGCATACTGGACCGCCAGGATCACTGGCGGTCTGGTCCCTACTGGACCGCCCAGGGTCCTGGCGGTCTGGTTAGATTTAAAAAAAAAAAAAAATTCAGGTTATTATTGTAAAAAAAGTTTTTTTTTTGGGTATTAATAAAAATGGCCGTATAACTTGTATCAAATTGAGTCAATTTAAAATTTGATTAATTATTTGATCAAAAAGCCATTAAAATTGTGAAAACGTTTTTTTTTTTTTTACAGAAATGAAGATCTCATCTACAATTAATTACTTATCTAATTTAAACAATATATATATTAAGAGATCAAATAGATGTATATGCAATTAAATTAGATGTTCTATTCATTACTTAAAAATAAATAAAAGACTGCAGGTAGTATATTAAATGAGACGAGAAGACGGAAGACCAGATAATAGCAATTTACATCAAAAATTAAGGAGTGCTGTAATGACCAGATCTGATTCTGAGTGAACAAAAGAAAGCTAAACCACAATGATGTTGTACAAACTCGAAAATTGCAAACTTGATCCTTTCTCTTTCTCTTTTGCTTTTGCATTTTTCACTTGAGAAGCAAGGCATTTCCTTGCTCATCCCGGCAAGTATATAAGCACCCCCATAAAACCATATCACCTCAGCGAACTTGGAAACAAAAACCAACTTATCAATTAACCAAGTTTGATCAATACACTTCACAAGAGACAATGGTTCAAATTAAGATTTTTGGGTCCCCAACCTCGTTTGAGGTTGCGCGGGTGCTGACTTGCCTGTTCGAGAAGGATCTGGAGTTCCAGCTCATCCGTGTCGACACCTACCGGGGACTGAAGCACATCCGAGTATTGCTTTTGTTTTATCATCTTGTTTTTGTTCCTAATTAAAACGACAAAAAAAATTCAACTTTGTATATAGAATTTTCCAGTATTTGTCATTTGTATGCGTCATTAATTACTTCATTATCCATTGAAAACATTCGTAACTTGTTATCAAATAAAGCATTTAGTATCTGCTCCTATCGTATTATTGAATAGTTGTTTGATACAGAAAGCATAGAAAGAAATTTGTATAGTTATTCATCTGTTCGGAAGTCCATGGGCCGATCATTCACTGGGCTTGATCTGGCCCACATTTTGATGCACAAAAGGTTTAAAGAAAAAAAAAAAAACACACACACACATTTTTGCAGAATTATTAGTTATTTATTCTTCTTGGCAAAATAACGACAGCAGATATAAAGAGTAGTATATTATTCTAACCAAGTACTCTTAGTTATATATGTAGCCTCGAGAAGAACTCACGTTCGAAGATGGCAAAGTGACCCTCGTTGGTAAGAAAACATGAAGTTTCTTCCAATTACATGTAACAAATTAATAATTAGTTTGTATGGTACTGGTTAAAGCAACAGTGTTTCTATGATACTGTTTTGTAATTGTAAGAGAAAGTACTCATCGATGTAATGTTTCTTACTACAAGAAAAACAAATAGTTTTCTTAAATAAATCTGATTTCATCGATGTAATGTCATCAAGCAAATTACAACCAAATTTTCCGGTTTTGGAACTAAAAACAGGAAAAAGAGAAGAAGATCAACAAACTGTCAGAGTTTGAAAATTTTTGAATAAATGTCAAGTCCTTAATTAGTGTTATATTTAAGACTTGTGATATCCAACTGACAAATAAAATCAAAGTTATAAAAAGTTACGACATCACTTCATAAATATATCAAATGTCTTATTTTCTAGCATACACTCTAAACAAGAAAACTTTTTTTTTCACAAAATTATTTAAATCAAAATACTATGATCTTTCTAAAAAAAAAAAAAAAGAGGACCTCCCGTAAGAGGGGAGGTCTACTAGTGGTGTGACCCGCCTCTACAGGGGGCAGTCTGGTGGATTTTTTGGGCCGCCCGTGGGCTTTGCGATCGAGACAATTTTGAAAAAAAACAGGTGATAGGGGCATTTTTAAAATTAACTTTTTTTTGTAGGGTATTAATAAAAATGGCTGATTCTGAAGAGAACAATAAATTTTACTTCTCTTTTTATTTGCAATGCAGATTCAAGGAAGATACTTAGGCATCTATGCAGCAAGTACCCAGAACATGGAAATAAGAAGCTCTATAGTAATTTCTTCCTCGACAAGGCAAATATCGAGCAATGGCTTCTGGCTGAAGCCTTGAATTTCGGGCCACCAAGCTCTGAGCTTGTTTTCCACCTGGCCTTTTCCAAACCACTAGGCTTAGAATACGACATGGCTGTTATAGAAAATATTGAGAAGCGCCTCTCTATCATTTTGGATGTGTACGATCGAAGGCTCAGCGAGAATGAGTACCTAGCCGGTGATGTCTTCACCCTTGCTGACCTGTCACACCTCCCTAACACACATTATCTGGTAACTATGTGTGAGAGGGGAAAGAAGCTGTTTACTGAAAGGAAGAATGTGGCAAGGTGGGTCAAAGATATCACGCGTCGTGTTTCATGGAGGGTGGTTATTGAGCTGCAGAATTATTAGCACCCCGGTCCACTCGAAAAATAAGCCGAGCTGTCTGAAGATTTGTTGAATGGTACTTCTGTTGTGGGGTTTATATCCTTCTTCTTGTTTTTTTTGCTGCTTTCTTTTAATCATAAGGATGTTGCTATCGCTTTTATTTAATTCTGAATAATAATGTTGCATTCTAGTGCAACAAGTAGTATTATGGGCAAGGATTCAACCCAATCTCTTTGTCAAATGCCCTGTAAGCTGTAACAAAACACAAGTAATAAATAAAATCCTTTATTATAAATTTCATAGGTGCTGTGTCAGTTTGTTACCTGCCCATTTAACAGAAATCATTCTGCATTAGCTTTTTCTCAAATTACTATAATATCTCCTCCTTTAAAAAAAAAAATGTCATTTTGACATCTCTTTATTGTAATGCCAAATTTAAACAACATAAATTGATGCTTTTCAAATTTTATTGTAATTAAATATTTTTACTTTCAATTTAACCACATTGAGATCTGTAAAGTTATACTATATATCCACTAGTGTTAACCTAGACAATTTGTTGGTCAATCAATATAAATCAAGTGTCATCCTAATCTACTTCAAATGTTAACTTAATTTTTATATAAATATCTCCTTAAAAATACTTTTCTCATAGAAAAGCTAGCACCGACCTACATGATCTGACTACACAGATAATTTGACAAACTACGACATGTTAATTCATATGCAAAATTAATCTAGCATGCCTTTATATAGTAAGATTAATATAAGCTTTAATTTATTTAATATTTTTTACATATTATGTTATATGTGTACACAAAAAATGACATCATACACAACAAGAATGAGACACTTTTCGCAAGGATAAAAAAGTGACTTTTTGCGACGGACTACTCTTATTGTTCAGTTTTTTCTTTTTACGACAGACGACCGTCATAAAAGCATTTTTTTTCTCGCAAAAAGTGTCTACTTTGTTGTAGTGTCATTTCAATTTTATTTCGATATGTATCAAGAGCTAACAAAATCAACAGACCAAAATTTGACAATTTAACCCCTCTAATGTATATCAAATTGAAGTTAAAATTTCATAATTTTTTATAAGCATTGAGAAGCTTTAAAATATATCTCACGGTTTATATTTGTTTAAGCACAAATAAAAAGGTTAACACGTTTTACATCAATGACCATTGGCATTTGATCCTCCTCTGTATTATAATAAAAAATAAAAAAAGTCAACACGGTTTACTATATTGAGGCGTACCAGTATCTGCTTTTTTCCGATAAAGATGCACATGTCGCAATATTTTTGTATTATACTGAGGCTTATAATGCACATGTCGTAGTTTCCCTGACTGTTTATAAATCTACTAATTTTACAAAAACAAAAAGAAAAAAGATGTCACAAAAACATTGCGACCTAATCTACTCATTCCTCTAATGCCCCTGTCTGAATACATCTCTCTCAATGACCGAATCTATTTTTGTCCGATAACGACTTCGCTCTGACGACCGAATATGTTCACCGATGTATTCCGATCGAAGATGAGAGCAGAAACTCTACGTTTCGAGTTCTAACAATACCGTACTTTCGGCTCTTTGTTCGAGGAGGTAGTGTGGACGAGGGAGGCGGCTTAGTACGTAGATTTAGAATTTGAAATTTTTTTTTCTAAAATGCATACCTTTTTAATCCGAAGTAAATATTAATTTAATTCAGTTTGAAATTGCTTTTAACAGTTAGGATAATTTTCATAACAATTCTACTATTATTACTAATCATCACCAAATTTTCAAACTCATTATTGCTATTGCCCTTCTCTTATCCTGAATACACATTAATTTCAGTATTAGAACTTAATATGTAGTTCTTTCAATTGAGATGTATATTTATTTTAACCGAAAAAAATACTTACATATGTACTGATTTTTCAATTTTCAAAGGTAATGTACGCGAAGGTATAACTATGACGTTCAACACTACAGTAAATTAATAGTGATGGGAGACACATGGGAGTTCTCTTTATTTCTCTTTTTCTATGCTTTAAAGAAAAAGGAAATAAATATAAATTCTTTTTTTTGAAGAGCTTCTAGCCACATACATACACTTTAAAATAAAAGCTCCAATCCAACAACACTTAAAAATTTTAAATCTCTATTATAGTAGATTACTTCACTACTATTGATATTTCTTTTTTCACCGTGAGCGAGGCTCGAACTTTGAACATGTGGGTAACTACAGTACTATGACTTTTTGTTCTAGCTAATAATTTGTGTAAAATATGACTTTTTCTCCTTCACTACTATTTATCGGTATTCAATATTTGTAAATTTGTGTTGTACTACTATGTTGTCGTGATCAAGTCAAATTTTAACATGCCGTGGTCAAGTCAAGTTTTTAAATGATGAGACTAAAATTACAGGTAATGATTCTGATACAGAAATGAACACATCACGTTAGTCACATCGTGATCAAACACAACATAGCTAATTATATTTAGTCACGTTTAACTTTTTTTTTAATTTAAGTTTGCTTACAAAAATTGTAGGAAAATTATTTTGTAAATTAAATAAATAAAGGTGTAAAGTAAATTATGCGTAAAAAAATGAATATATTGTCTAGATTTTAATTGATTTTTTGAAATATATAATGAAACAAGTTTTATGTGGTAATGGTCAAGTTTTATTATCACTACAAATATGTCATTATCTGTTAAGGTAAAAGTGATTTTGTCAACGGTATCGCAATGGATATTCCTGTTGGTAATAGCGATGCGCTTAGAAATAACACTTTTCTGTCAGTGTACCCTCGGCAATCCCATTCTTGTAGTGATATCATACTGTGACTAGGTTGGTTCACGTGCCATGTCGTGTCATTTTTCTTAGAAGTGGTCACGGTATGTGACTGACACGTGTTATGATGTGACTTGTCTAGTCATAACGTAGTTTTTTTACATTCCTTGTATATTCACTTGATATATTGGAAAAGAACTATGTAAATTAATAAATTTAAATTATATATGTGTTCTAAATTTTTTTAAATATAACTTGTATCAAATTGAGTCAATTTAAAATTTGATTAATTATTTGATCATAAAGCCATTAAAATTGTGAAAACTTTTTTTTTTTTTTTTTTTTTACAGAAATGAAGATCTCATCTACAATTAATTACTTATCTAATTTAAACAATATATATATTAAGAGATCAATTAGATGTATATGAAATTAAATTAGATGTTCTATTCATTACTTAAAAATAAATAAAAGACTGCAGGTAGTATATTAAATGAGATGAGAAGACTGAAGACTAGATAATAGCAATTTACATCAAAAATTATGGAGTGCTGTAATGACCAGATCTGATTCTGAGTGAACAAAAGAAAGCTAAACCACAATGATGTTGTACAAACTCGAAAATTGCAAACTTGATCCTTTCTCTTTCTCTTTTACTTTAGTTCTTTCTCTTTTTCTTTTGCATTTTTCACTTGAGATTAAGCAGTCTCTGTGAGCACGAGACAAGTCTTCAATGGCAAGAAGTCATTCTCGTCTTTTATCGTCGGGTTGAGGAATAAGTCTTCCAAGATAGCAAGGTGTGGTCCTTAAGAAATTCTCTCATATTTCCTAATAGATTTCTTTTCTCTATTCTTTGATGGTGGAAGAAGAAAAGAAAACACACAGAACTGTATTTTTCTTAAGAGAAAAATATATGTTCAGTTTCTGTGTTTTTCTTGGTTACTTTGTGCTTTGGGGACCAATCCTTATATATAATAATATTTATGGTTATCTACCAAATTAAAAAAGGTATAATGTGATGTACATCAAAAACCGTGATGGCGAAGCTGTGCGACTGCATCAATATCCGTGCGTACAGCACAACCCTCCATAAAGGCAGATTTCTGACCTCTAAAAATATACTTTTCTGAATTGCAAATTTCTAAATCAGTCCATCAATGATTTGATCTTTGCCTAAATTGTTCTACACATTTATGGACCATATCATAATGAATATATTAATTGTCTATTACTTTATTTAATCACTTTAATTAACAATCATATATGACAGTAAACAATCCATAATTAGATTACATATTTGCTCAATGTTGGCATTAAATCCAACAAGGTTGACAATAAATCCAACACTAATAACCTAAATGGTACAATACCAACTGATATTGGAAATTTAACAAATATTGTTAGTCTTGATCTTAGTTATAACTCACAGGATTACTATCAGAAACCCACATGACTGGTTTGTCAAAACTCAAGTATTTAGACCTCACAGATGTCAACATAACTATTTTGTTTGGTAGTGATTGGACCCCCCCCCCCCCCCCCCCCCCCCCCCCCTCATTTCAATTGTATACAATAAGGATGTGTTCAAATAAACTAGGGCCAAAATTTTCCTCTTGGGTCCGGAACAAGTACAAATTGAGTATCTAGACTAGAAAGACACTGGAATTGATGATAGTATACCCGACTGGGTTTGGAGCTTACCTTCACTTAGAACCCTTCAGTTGTCTACTAACAAACTTAGAGGAAAGTTACCAATCAGCTTGGTGCACATGACCAAACTCACGGAGATGGATTTTAGTAGTAATCAACTTGTGGGTAAAATATCATTTCTTCCTACAAGTTTGCAGTATCTGGATCTTTCCAATAACTTGTTGTCAGGACAACTGCGTAAGAACTTTAAGTTACCATATAAGAATAAATTGATTGTTTCGAACAATTATACTGTTGAAGTTATTGTATTGTTTCCTTGTGGATTAACTAATTTGGGGTCTCTTGATCTCTTGAGTAATAGTTTATCGGGGCATCTTCCTCCTTGCTGGTCAAACATCAGTGGAGTACTAAATCTTGCAAATAATAGACTCTCTGGAGCTGTGCCCATCTCTTTAAGTTGTTCACTCACACTAACAATACTTGAGCTTGCAAACAACAGTTTAACTGGAGAGTTTCTACTTGATTTGCAATTTTGCACAGAATTACAAATGCTTGATCTTGGAGAAAATAATTTTCATGGAATAATACCTAATTGTGTAGGAGAAAGCTTTCACCAGTTGCAATTCCTAACGTTGCACTCAAATTTATTTTCTGGTAATATCACATCCAAGTTGAAACAACTCAATAATCTACAAGTCTTAGATATTGCAAATAACAACCTTTCTGGACCGTTACCAAGAGGTTTGGATAATTTATTTTCGATGAGTCTGTTCTTGTGGCAAGGAGAATATGATCCTAATGAGAAATTAAATGCAATCACCAAAGGGTTGATAATTGAGTGTAATTCTTTGGATCTTTCATATTGGAAGAGTATGGATTTGTCAAACAATAATCTAATGGGTGAGATACCTCGTGAGGTAGTTTTTCTTATTGGTTTATTGAATATAACCTTGTCCCACAATCACTTGATAGGAAACATTCCGCTTAAAATTGGAAACATGAAATCTATAGTCCCTCGACTTTTACATGAATAATCTGTCAGGGACAATCCCACAAAGCATGTCTGTTTTACACTCTTTGGAAGTGCTCAATTTTTCTTACAATAATCTATCTGGGAGCATTCCAACTGGGCATCAGTTGCAGTCGCTTGATAACCCGTCAATCTACAGTGGTAATCCATAGCTTTGTGAACCCCTGCAAAAGACGAGTTGTGGTAGCAGTGAGATACTTCCTCCGAGTGATGGTCACAATGATTCCAATTTAAAAAATGCTGGTGATAGAGACAAGTGGTTGTATTTGTTCATAGAGTTTGATTTTGTGGCGGGATTTTTGTTGGTGTTTTTCATCCTACTATTCAGAGTAAAGTGGAGGTGTACTTATTTCCAAATGGTCGATACTGTGTTTGGCAGGTTGTATGTTATGGGAACATTAACATTCAAGAGGTTCACGAAGGATCGAATTTAGTATCATGTAGTTGATGCTCTATACTTCGTAATTAAGTTGTATGCATGGTTCTGAAACTCGGAATCGGAATCGGAATCTGATTTTTGACCGTGGAATTAGAATTGAATGAATCAGCCGGAATCGGAAGAATCGGATCAGTAACTCGGGTTTTTTTGGCAGAAGCCTTGTTTTGTAGCCAAAAAGTAGGAAAAAATTGATAAAAATAATTTGTAAAGAAACTATGTTAATTAAGACAATATTACACTCAAATAATCCACTAATTATATAATGTATTACAAAAACTATGCCGAGCTGGCTGGATCATCTCATCGTCCTCTGTATTAAAATATGAATGGGAATATTGTTGTACAGAGCCAAAATTAAGGGCCTTTCACTAAAAAAAAATTTGGGCTTTTTTGTGATAAATTAATACGTGTAAGGGCCTTTCACTAAAAAAAAGAAAATATGTAAAGTTGAAAAATAGTAAAATTAAGAAGGGCCGGATTATAATTTTCCTCAAATCCAGACCCTTCTCCTCCCTACGCACTCTCTTCCTCTTCTGGCTTTCTCATTTCTTTTCCTTCCTGCGCAAACAGCTTCTCCTCCGCCTTCACCCAAACAGCTTTCTCATTTCTTCCCCTTTCTGGCTTTCTGGCTTTGACCCAAACAGATTCTCCTCCGCCTTTCTCATTTCTTCTGCGATTGAGACTCCCCCCTATGAAACTCAAATGGCACAGCACAGTCCAGGTTAGTGAGAATTGGAAATTTTTGCTTTAAATCGGCTCAACTCGGTGTAACTCGGCCAGAAAATCGGAAAATCGGCCGAGTCAAGCGGTCCCTTTGGCTTGTGAGCATGTCCTCCAGCCCCTCCTTGCTGTCACCAATCAGAGAAAACTAAATTTAACCAAAGGTTCAAAAACTTTGCTCGGTTAGAAGCCCCACTGCAACACCCCAGCCCTTTTCCACAGCTCTTTTTTAAGTAATCTACATAATATTACATATGAAACCTGAATTCTAAAGAGCCTATTCTATAACAAAAATCAAACCAAGAAAGTTATTATTCAAACTTCAGTGAGACAAGAAAAGCAAAGTGTCCCCATCTAGCAAATCTACAACTCTTACAATTCAACCTCTACTAGCTCCAAATGATCCAATTTTCAATCAATTAATCCTCAATTGTGCATATATTGACTGACATTAGTTTAGCCCCAATTTATACCGACAACAAAAAGTTAGTCATTAGTCAAACATGTCAGTATATAGGGACCTGATTCAAGTGATACTGGAAACAAGTATTTATGTGTAGATACTAACTCAGAAACCAGACAAACACCCACTAATTTCAATATACAGCAAACTATGAACATTAAACTTGATGCTCTTAAAGGTTACTTAAGAAATAACCAGAAACAAAATATTTCTTGACACAAAATTCATTATCCACTGCCATGCCAGAACCAATCAATCAGAACATTCCCAAATTTTTCTTGACACAAAATCCAACCAGAAACAAAATTACACACTTAGAGAGAGAGATCTTACCAGGTTTGAGCGGAGAAGAGGTCAGGCTTTGAGGGGCGCACAGGCACAGCTGAGGAAGGAGAGTTGAATCAGTGAGAGAGGAGCAGAGGAACCACGCACCAGTAGGCAGAAGAGAACGGAGAGGAGAAGAGTACGGAGAGGAGAAGAGAGGAGGTGATCGGTGGTCGAACGGAGAGGAGAAGAGAGGAGGTGATCGGTGGTCGTCGAGCGTAGAGGATTTCGCGGCGCCGATTTTTTTTTTTTTTCCGGAAGACCTAACACAAAACGAGCGGGAGAGGAGAAGATAAGGTCGCGTATTATTTCAGGGATCCATCTGGGACCGGGCCAAATCGGTCCCAGAAGGTGTGGGCGCCGGTCCCAGAAGGCTGGGAGTTAAATCCGTCCCCGCTGTTTTTTTTTTTGTTTTTCTAAGGGTCTTCTGCGTCCGGCAAACAGATCGGTTCCAAAATCCGGTCCCAAATGGATCATTTTGCTGTAGTGAAACTCCAGTAACCCTAATTTTAACAATTGAGCTTCTTCGCTGCGATTGACAATCCGAAATCAAGTTTAAGTAAGGTTGCTTGTTGAATAATTAAGATTAATGTTCCATAACCAGCTAATCAATTTGGGTTTTACCCATATTAAAATTTGAAATTCAAGTAACTTTATCCGAACCCAATTTGAGCTTGTGCACTAAACAATCACCAATTGAGGCAAGACCCTAACCAAGGCCTCACTCCAAAATACTTACCCCAAATCAACAAAAAACACCTCACACAGATCAAACAAAATACCATTTGAAAAGGAGAGATCGAAGCTGGGTCCAACGACCCCAATTCGAACCGTGGGAATTGTGATTTGAGAAATGCAATGGCAAAACCTGAAAGATTTTGATCTAAGAGCGCCCGACGAGAAAACCCTAGGTGGTGAGTTTCTCTTCTCAGCTTAAAATTTCTCTCTTTGCTTCCTTCGCCTCTTCTCTGTTCCGAGCGCGTCACGAGAAAGAGAGAGAGAGCAAGAAAATAAAAAAATTAAAAATTAAAAAATGAGAAAGCCGTGAAAAATTATGAGCTTATTTATCTCAAGTCAACACTCCACCGGATATATCTCAAGTCAATGAACGATGGTCTGGATTTAAGATGGCTACACAGTTACTTCGGCTGAAAAATACTGGACTGATCCATTTTCATAAAAATGGAGAGGATTCAGGAGTACATCACAATTGGTCGATCCAGGATTTCGGCGGTATGAAAGGTGGGTCCAGTATTCAGAGAGACTACTTCCTTTTTTATCAAATGTTCTGGTAGTATTCAGTAATTAGTTAGTAGAGCCGCCCTACAAAAGTGTGCTGGGTTAACAGATTATTTTTTAGTCGCGCTGTCGATGACAAACGGACCCCACTTTCTGACAACATGGGAGAGCTGTTCATACTTTCTAGAATATTTCTATTTATTGTTTCTTCCAAATTAGGAAATTAAACGTGGGATCTAAAAAAAGGAAATCATTTTTTTTTTTAGAAAAAACTAAAAATAACAATATGTTTTCTAGAGATTTAACTTTTTTGTATTAACCGTTTCAAATTAGTATTCATTTATTCTTCTCTTTTTGTTTCATAAAAGCCAACAAATTTGGTATTTTACTTGGTCAAATGAAGGTCAAAATTTCGGCCATTTTTATTAATAACCCAAAAAAAAAAGTTTTTTACAAAAATAACCTCAAAATTTGATTTTTTTTCAAATATAACCAAACCGCCAGGGTTGCTGGCGGTCCACTTCTATAGCGGACCGCCACGATCCCTGGCGGTCCACTATTTTTTTTTTATTTTTTTTATTTTTTTATTATTAGAGATCTGATTTTTTTCTTAATATTTTCATTTGTGAAGTTTTAGTTTTTTTTTTGTTGGTCTTTTTTTTTCGGTTTTTATAATATATGTATAATATAAACATATATACATACATACATACATACATACATACATACATACATACATATATACATACATACACATACACATACATATATACATATACAGTTTTTTTATGATGTATTTATTATGATTGCAGTTTTTTTATGATGTATTTTGGACTGTAGCTCTTTATTATGATTGCAGTTTTATTTTATATTTCATGTTGGTTTTTATGTTTTTTCTGCTTTACATCGAAATGGTCTTCTGAAATTACAACGTATCTTTCACGACGTCGGAATAATAAGTTCACAAATACAATTAAAGTTCAACGATACAACTGAAGTTCACAAATATTCATAACTTAGTTCACCTAAGCAAAATAATAAGTTCATCTTTCACGACGTCGGAATAGACCCAATAGACGAGAAGATTTTCTGGTGTCAGCTGCAGGAGCAGCAGTACTTGTAGACCCTTGGCTACTAGATGATTGGGTCGCAAGAGGTGGTTGTGTTCTACCAGTTGCTTCAGCAACAACTCTCGCATTTTCTCTTTCATTGTGTTCGTTTATGGCATCTGAACATAACAACAGAATTCAATTATTAATATAATAAAATCATAAATTAATTCCGAAAAATGCTACATACCTGCCCTGCGCCTGTCAGAAACGGAACGGCGAGCCTGATTTCCCGATGGCCTCCTACCACCCATCTCGTCCATGGTCATTATAGCACGTTTGTGTCTCCTCCTCCCCTTCCTTATCCATCCTTCTGAATGGAGTATTCTATCACCGACATACGCAGGCCACTCATGCTGGTTAGGATAAGAATGGAAAGATCCACCCCAAGTAGAAGCAAGGTAATCGGTACGATACATGTCAGCGACATAGTGATCCTCGCAGAAGTTTCTCACTCGGCATACCGCCATCACGTGACTACAAGGTATTTGTGTTAGTTGGGGTCCTTGGCATGTACATGTCACCTCTCTTGCCTCTCGGAATTGCACTACGTACTTGAAAGCCCTCTTCACAAACTCCATAGTGCCATCTGGTCTACGGCTGGAAGGAACGTACTCATTTGGATTGTGCACTTCGAATTCTGTACCATCATTACCCATCGGGATCACGGTCATAGTTGCACCTTTGTTCCTGTGTTTTCTTAGTTTCTCCTCCACCCTTGTTGAAAATGACTGGTTCATCCTTATTAATTCTGCTGCCTTAGCACGCCGTTCCTGAAACCAGGTATTTAACTTGTAGAAAGTGTCTTCTACAACTGCAGCCACAGGCAACGTCCGGCTCTCCTTGAAGACTGCATTCAGCGATTCAGAACCGTTGGTGGTCATAATTCCCCAACGGTAACCTCCATCACGTGCTTGATATATTTTCTCGTATGCTGGTGGCTCTTGGACATCTCTGGGATTATTTTTGCCCACCTTCATTAAGTAGAGATTTGCTTTCGGCATATACTACATATAAATAAGGAAATAAAATAATATAAGTAAACAATTAAAATAAAAATATATCCACGAAGTACAATAAGACATGTAAACAATTAAATGTGGTTCTTTCATTAACCTGCAAGCCGAATGATGCATCTTTCGAGTAATACACGCCCTCTACACCCTTAGTTAGCTTACCGCCCACGTACAGTGCAACCAATATTTTTTCCTTAACAAACTACATTTAAAAAAAAAAAATTCATAAGAATTACAGTATAATAGATTCATTATTTTTTGCAATTTAAAAGTTAATTATAATATTAATTAAAGACTAATTTATAGTATTTACATACTGCGGGTATAATAATTATTAATTAAAAATTAAACAGAAAATAATTAAATAAAAAATAAAATACCTGTAGCAATCGCCTCTAAATCGCCTAAAATCGCTTCAAAATCGCCAAAATCGCTCTCTCTTTCTTCTCTGTGGTTTAACAAATGAGACTGTGTGCTGGAGAGAGAGAGAAAGCGTGCTTATAAGACAGCTAGCGGACCGCCCAAGTTGTCAGAACTTGAAATTTAAAATTTTAATAAAGGCCAAATCCTTAATTTTTTGACAAATACCCCAAATACCCTAAACAAAAAAAACTAAAACTTCACAAATGAAAATATTAATAAAAAATCAGATCTAAAAAAAAAAAAAAAAAAAAAAAAAAAATAGGGGACCGCCAGGGATCGTGGCGGTCCGCTATAGAAGTGGACCGCCAGCAACCCTGGCGGTTTGGTTATATTTGAAAAAAATCAGATTTTGAGGTTATTTTTGTAAAAAACTTTTTTTTTTGGGTTATTAATAAAAATGGCCGTCAAAATTTAAACCTTTTTTTAGAGCCATACTTTATACTTTTATTCCTCATTCTATTGTTGTGACCTTTTTTTTAAAAAAATAAAAAATCTGTGACTATATATTTATTTAAAAAACATCATCACATCTGGTGCTTGCCACTTTTTCATACTTCAAATAACAATTAGAGAGAAGTTATGTACCATTTAGTTTTCCTAATGCACAATTTTGATTTAGAAAAAAAGACTATGTATAGTGCAGATTAGTATCCATTATGAATTTGTATTTTTTTTTTAAATTCAAATAATCGATTCAAACTGTTTAATATGATTGTTCGCACAGAATATATGCTTACAAAGTTTCGGTATAGCAAGCTATATCTTTTAAACCTTTGTTATACTCTGTCAAATCAGATAGCAAGTGTACTATCCTATCGATGAGTATGCTCAGGTATCGATCCACAGGGACGGAAGAAAATGACCGGACTTGTCTTAAAATTACTTGAGATTCTAGAAGTGAGAGAAATTGGTTTGGTTTGGTTCTGACAATTCTAATGATTTATGACAAGTTTAAAAGACAATAAAGAGAATTAAAGTTGTTTTCAATTGATAAAAAGGCGTTTTCAGGGTTCAGATTTCATTTCTGTTCAGCCCCGAGGCATACGGCCCGTACGGATTCCCGTACGGCCCGTACGGATTCCCGTACGGCCCGTAGGGGATCCCGAGTTAATGCTGCAGCTACTGTTTTCTGCGTTGATGCTAATGTTTAGGGTTTCTATCGACCAGATCTAGATACCTAACCTCAACTTTCGCATTTTGGTCTAGTACCCGATTACCGGACTCAAATACTTCCCTCTTAGATGCGTTAAACCTCAACTTTCGCATTTTGGCCTAATTTATCCAAGTTACTTGTTGGTTTACTAAAAGTATCCAAGGACTTTCGCCTCAAGGAAAGTTTCACCTTTCGGGTACTCCTTGGTTTCACCCTACTTCATATACTTTATTCGGTTGGATTAAATGTCATAGACTTGGGTCGTAACACTTAGATGTGCGCATTGATCTAACGGGATGACTAATCAATTCAAGCAAGCACAAATAAAGCAATCAAAATACTACTCAACAAGGTAAAAACAAAGCATTCAACACAAAATCCAAGTAGCATGCAAACAAAACCAAACTAGAAACTATATCTTAACCCTAGAAACAAAGTAAATTAGCTATTCATGTTCACAAGATAACACAAATAACAAGAGATGAAAGAGTTCATGACAAAACAGTGGAAAATCCGAAGATCCGTTGCAAACTCGCGTTTTTCACCTCTCTTCCTCCTTTCCTCCTCTTGTCTTTTGCTCCAAGAAATGTTGTCCAAGTTCCAGTGGTGAATCCCCATTTTTTTTGGTGTGGAATATCTCATTTAATGCCCCAGATCACGCCCCAAGAAGCTTCCTTTTCGGCCTCCTTAAATTATGCTCATTTCATATTCCAGCTGGATTTTCCGAATTAGCGTCCTACAGCCCGTAGGGGACCCCCGTACGGGCCGTATGCCTGTGCTTTGTCTTGGAGACTTCGTGCCTCTGTTGTGGAAACCTTCTGTGTGGTTAGGCAGATCTTGTACGGCCCGTAGGGAATATCATACGGGCCGTATGAAAAATTGTCAGATCCAGTTTTTCGCCCTTTTTCCTGCAAAATACCAAACAAAGCATAGCAGTACCACATTTCATCGAAATATAAGTAAAAAGTCCACACTTATAGGCTTTAAAGCACAGGTTTTAGTGTAAATCAGGGCTGTAATTTAGACATAATATGGAGATATCAAATTCCCCCAAGCTTGAACTTTGCTTGTCCTCAAGCAAAAATTCTCACTTAGGTGTGGTTCTGGTTGTTGGACTTACCTAAATGCAAGTTAATCTACTAAGAGGAAAATTTGCATGGTCCTGCATTCGTTTGAAACCTATTAGAGTCATTTTGGATAGTGATTTGGTTTCCTTCGGTCCATTTTGATTCGCCCCACAATTCAATCAATCAAAACCCTATATTCAAGAATGTATTGTTATTTGTAAGAACCAAGTAATCAAACGCATCAATAGTTCATTTTTCTGCCAAGTTTATGCCCTCATTTGTGGTGATTCGTTCTTCTTTGATGCCCCCCCAAGCTTGGAACAAGCTTAGGTCAGAAAGTCGCGGACTACATGTGTTGATATGTGCAAAGATTTTTTTTATTTTTTTTATTTTTGGGAGACGAGCTCAAAGGCGCCCTAATGGACTTATTGTCAATACTCTTATTTTCTCCATCTTTTTCTTCTCTTCTTTTTTTTTTATATATTTTTTTTATTATTTTTTTTATTTTTTATTTGTTTGCACATATCATGAATACACATATCCAATGGTATTCTCCCATACCAATGGATATCCCAACCTTTCTATTGTTTTCAAATCCCAATTCTCTATTTTTACAAGGCACAGTTCGGTTTCAAATGCTTTCTTGGTACAATTCAATTCTCAATTCTACAAAGTCCCAAAACAAACTATCATATACAGTTCTTTCAACCAAATGTGTGGTTATTTCCAATTTCACAAATTCAACCATTTCACAACCAAAATTTCTCAATTTGGTCCCTAATTCACGCAATTCACACAAATTAATCCTCGAAACATGCAAACACAAAAACAAAAAGAACAAAACTACATGCAACTAAACAAAACAACTAATCACCCCCCCAAGCTTAGTCTGAGCATTGTTCTCAATGCTTCAAGACATGCAAGTAAGTAAACTAAGATAAAAAGATAAAAGCTGGGGTAGGGAAAACAAACCTGATCAGTAGTCATAGGAGGGGTCGAAGCGCCAGTCGTGAAATTGGTCCTCGATGTCACCAAGGTGCTCAGCATAGTCACACATGTGTCCACTGAGCTCATCCAAGCGATCGCTGTGAAGGTCGGTCTGCTGCTGGATAGCCGTGATGTGACGGCCCTGCTCCAGCTGAGTATCCCTGATGTCCCTCATGAGGGAGTAGATATCCCGAAGAGTGGGGTCGGGTGGGTATGGGCACGCAGACTCTGATGGTGGTGGCTGGGTGGATGAGCTGGGAATGTCAGAGGTAGGAGGTGGAGTAGCCGAGACCAACCAGGTGGACGGGTTAGTCGGGGAGATAGATGGACCAAACGGTAACCGGCGGGAGGAACCATCCTCAAAGCGCCAGTCATAGTGGTCCTGGTGACCCGCTGGCCCACGGGAGATACAGATGAAAAGACCCTGGCGGTAGCTCTCAGGATCCATAATGGTGGGACCAGTGCATGACTCTCTGCCCAGTATCGCTCCCAATCTAATCTTTTGCTTGATGAGCTCAACATAGGCCCCGATCTTGATCTTGCCACCACTCTTCTTTTTGTCGCGCTGCTGGATCCAATGCTGGACCATGAGAAGAGCCAAGTCCGGATACTCGGGAATGGGACGGAGCATGGTATCCATGACCATGAGGTCAATGGTGTTGGCGCGGTTCAAAGTCTCACCGCGCGCGAAGATGGTGGAAGCGAGGGCGCGTTGGATGATACGGAGAGACGGGTGAGGGATGAAGCGGGCTCGGAACTCGGTGCTGGCCGATCGAGGGCAGCCAGTGATCATGGCCCAGAAGGTATCCCGATCCCAGCCCTCACGGAAACTGAGGGTGTCAGTAGTGGTCTCTGGATGGAAACCGAACCACTCGCGTAGAGAAGGGAAATAAACGCGGTGAGTTCTATTGCACAGCCGAAATTTGATGAAAGGGACATCTTGATTGTCCCTTTTTAGCTCGAGAGAGGAGAGAAATTCCTTGGTGTCCATTTCGTAGGCGGGATGGCGGAGATTCCAAAAATCAGGGCTAAACCCAACCCTGGTAGTGAGAAGGATGAAATCATCCTCCACTCCGAAACTGTAGAGTGTGGTTATGTGGACCATGGTCGTGTTCTCAAAAGTCTTCTTTTGGAGGTTAATGAATTTCTTGTACATCCGATGAGTGGGCATCTCGAAATACCGTACCGCGAAGCGGTCGGATCGGTCGGTGTACTCACCTGAGTAGGTTTGTTCAGAGCCAGAGTCATAGGGCTCAGGGATTGGATGGGGTGGAGGGGATGGTGAGCGATCTTGGCGTCTCTTTCGGCGGTTTTCAGCAGACATGGTTGTCAGTTATGGTGCGTACAGGCCGTAGGGGTTTGGGTACGGGCTATAGGCTGATAGATCACCTTGGTAGGTTTCTGCAGAAACTGTGTACAGGCCGTAGGGGTTTGAGTACGGGCTATAGGGTGGGTAGTTTTCGCTGAGAGAGAGGGTTTGGTCTGGTTGAGTTACGGTGACCGAGAGATCGGAGGAGAAGGGCGAAAAACAAAGAAAATAGAGAAAAATGAGTAAAAATAGAAAAGGAGAAAGGTAAGGGTGCTTACCTTGGAGAAGAAAAAGGAAGGGCGGCCGGCGGTGGAGGGTGTAGTGGAAAAATGGCGAAAGAGAGACGGCGGCGGTCGGGTCAGCAGGGAGAACGACGCGGTTTCTTCGTGCAAAGGTGGAGATCGGGCGGCTTCTGGCGGAGGAGAAGGTGGCGGCGGCTAGGGTTTGGTAGTACGGGGTGTCGTGCGGCCCGTAGGAGGAAGACGACAAGGTGGGGTTCGGTGGGTCAGAGTCTGTCGGGGTCTGTCGGGAGGGGGGTATAAAAAGGTAGAGGGGTGAGATGAAGGGTCGCGAAGAGAGAAAATCGCGTCCCTTCAGGTCCTGCTCCGGATGGATGCCCTACGGCCGGTACGGTAATGGGTATGGGCCGTATGAACGCCCAGAATTGATTTTTCCTCCTATCTGATTTGAATTGAAAAACAACTAAAAATTGAAGAATCAAATTTAAACTAATATGAAACTAAATATGCAAAAACTGAAACTAAAATAAAAAAAATGACTAAACAAAATAAATTAAAAAGTGCCTGGGTTGCCTCCCAAGAAGCGCTTGTTTTAGGTCCTTAGCTAGACCACCTTGCAAATTAAGCTTCAATCGGAGTGGGGTCAGAAAGAAACTGAACACTCCGCTCATTCATCAAGTGGTCAGCAACATAATGCTTGAGACGCTGACCATTCACCTTGAAGGTACCACTTTCCGTGCTCCAGATATCGACTGCTCCGAAAGGATACACTTTCTTCACTTGAAATGGGCCGGACCATCTTGACTTGAGTTTACCTGGAAAAATTCTCAATCTAGCATTAAACAAAAGTACAAGATCTCTCTCTTTGAACTGGTGAGGCGAAATGCGTTGGTCATGCAATCGCTTCACCTTTTCCTTGTAAAACCTGGCATTCTCGTATGCATGCAACCTCATTTCCTCCAACTCATGCAAGTCGAGGACACGCTTTTCTCCAGCTGCAAGTAGGTCCATGTTGATCGCTTTTGTGGCCCAGAATGCCTTGTGCTCAATTTCAACAGGAAGGTGGCACGGCTTTCCATACACCAACTTGTAAGGGCTCATGCCAATCGGTGTCTTGAAGGCGGTGCGGTAGGCCCAAAGTGCATCATGCAGCTTGAAAGTCTCCTTCCTTGTCCTTGCCACTGTTTTCGCTAAGATCGACTTGATTTCCCTGTTAGAAATCTCAGCTTGGCCATTAGTTTGAGGGTGATAAGAAGTGGATACCTTGTGAGTCACCCCATTTCGGCTCAAGAGATTGTTGAATTGTCGATTGATGAAGTGCTTGCCTCTGTCACTGATGACAGCTCGAGGCACCCCAAAACGAGGGAAAATGATCTCATTGAAAAACCTTCTCGCCGAATTCGAGTCAGCCTTGCGGCATGCCATTGCCTCTACCCACTTTGACACATAGTCGACTGCCACCAAAATATACTCATTCCCTCGGGAAGAAGGGAATGGACCCATGAAATCAATGCCCCAAACATCAAAAATCTCTACCTCAAGGATGAAGTTGAGAGGCATTTCACTTCGTCTCGTCATGTTTCCGGTTCTTTGGCACCTGTCACAAGCTAGAACAAAAGATCTTGTATCTTTGAAAAGAGAAGGCCAAAAGAAACCAGATTGTAATACCTTGGCAGTGGTTGTTCGCACAAAAGTATGCTACAAAGTTTCAGGTACAGCTAGCTGTACCAGTTTAAACCTTGAATCAACTCTCGTCTAAGACTGCAAGTGCACAATCCTATCCGTATAGTATAATAAGGTATCGATCCTCAGGGACGGTATAATTCGACTCTAAATTCTTACTAATCTGAGTTAGGTACTAGAAGTGTAGAAAGTTGGGTTTGGTTTGTTTATATTCCCTAATTTCAAGTGACAATTCAATTAACAGTAAATGAAAGCAATTAAAAGTTTTTGGTTTTGAACAATGATAAAAGGGGTTCCCAGGGTTTCAGGTTTCATCCCAAACTTTGCCCTCTCTGGACCTATCATCCGACTCGCATCATCTCTGATGCGACCCGTTTGATGCGACTCGCATCATCTCTGATGAGGGTCGCTTAGCCCTCGAGCTGAGCTGACATGTGTTCGTATCTAAGTTGATTTCTTGTGCGAGGCCTCAACCTGTAGCTCTCACCTACTGGTATCTAACCTAAATTGATTGTCTGGTTTGCTAGAAGTATCCATAACCTTTCGATAATGGAAAGTTCACCTCTCGGCTACTATTGATCTTAGATCTACCTCACATACTCAATCACAATTGCAAGAAACATCAAGGTCAAATTACTAGAAGAGATGCTATAGACATCTAACAGTAGACAATCAAGAATCAATCAAGCAATCAAAATCAAGCAATCAATGAATACTCAAACAAAGAATCACACAAGTTCAAACTTAGATCAAAACAACATGCAACTCAAAGACAAAGTTTAGAGACTACATCCTAACCCTAGGAACTAAAGTTCTACTCAAACATGGTAAAAGAAAGCATAAAAGAGAGGGAGAATAGGCAGATCATGATGAAGCTCGAAGATCCAAGGTGGATTGGAGAGGATCTTGCAATCTTCTCTTCTCTTCTTCTTTAAGCAATCTCCAATCTCTCTCTTCTCTCTTGATCTCTGCTCTCTAAGTGATCTGGAATGTAAAGGGGGAAAAAGCTCCTTAAATTATGGCATAGGACCTGCTTTTATAGGCAACGAATCTGACTTAGGGCTTATCGGGTTCAATTTGAATTGGGCGGCAACACGTGATGCGACTCGCCTCAGGTGGATGCGACTCGCATCATCTGGTCTTCAAGTGAGGAGTGAGGGTCGCATCTGTTAGTTTGTAATAATCTAGAAGTCAATAATACGATAATTTATCATAAAGCTTTGTTCATGAATTGGATGATTAATATCATTTTGTTGCCTTGAGTATTATTGAATTTATGGATCATTTCGAGTTCATGACTGAAATTGTGAAACTCCATAATATAGATGATATATACTCTTAATCTTAAAAGGTCACTAACCAAGGTAATTAGCAGGAACACTAATTACCGCTATAAGGTTAGTATGTGGATTGAAAGATGGTTAAGTTTTACAAACCATTTGACACGAGATGTCATTTTAATCACATAGATACATGTTCTAGGAACATGGTATTTGACAGACCCCGAATTAAAACATTAAATAGAATTGTGTTCGTGTCATTTATGTTTTTCATTCAGTGTCAAAGTTCTAAAGTATGAGGTATTTATCGTTCCCACTAAGAAATATATATGTGTGATTGCTATCTAACGCTGTCTGTAAATAGCAGTCATAACGGTAGCTTTTCGATATATATAGCTTAGCTGAGGAAGTGATAGTCTACCAAAAGTACTACTTGTCCCTCGTATCTCTATACGAGCTATAGCATCACTGGGCCCCTTGATAGAGTAAGATTATCAGCGCGCGGTATGATTACAAGAGTAATCATATTTGATAATATGCTCAAGATCAAGAAAAGATTAAGTTTACAAGGATGACACACACCTACCTTGAAACTAATCTGATAGCTATGAGACAGAAGAACAGACACAAGTAAATTGTTTACTGGATCGTGATATTGTATAGTACAGCATCATCTGTGTAATTGGATGGTCATGATGTGTTGCCAGATGCCGCTCATGATTATAGAAGTTAAAATGGTTTTAACTCTGTTTACCAACATAACACAGATCCTATTGGGTCACACCATATAGGAGTTAATCGGAGAATCTTATTTTGATTGATTATAAATTGGTTATGATCAATGATAAGATGGTTATAATTAATTATACGTGTTATAATTAAATTATAAATGTTATGTAAAAATAACAAGCAAAAACATTGGTTAATTTATAAACGTGTGTGACACGTTGTATAAAAGTTAACCGGTTAATTTATATATGTGCAGGACACATTCTATAAATTGCCGAAACAACAATCGCAAGAAAAATATATATAATTATTCAGAATAATTATACGAATATTATTTGTGTTCGGGCCGAGGACATTCGGATATTTTCAGATTCGACCTTATCCGCATGACACGTCATCGATCCTATCCGCATGACACGTCATCGATCCTATCCAGATGACATGTCATCGATACCGAAACAAATAACCGAAAGAAAAATATATATATAATTGTTCAGAATAATTATACGAATATTATTTGTGTTCGGGCCGAGGGCATTCGGGTCTTTTCAGATTCGAGCTTATCCGCATGACACGTCATTGATCCTATCCAGATGACATGTCATCAATCCTATCCACAAGGGCAAAATGGTCATTTCACACCTATGCCACCTTGCATGTGTAGAAGCATGGAGAAGAGTGTGGAAGGGTGTGGAAGGGGTATTTTGGTCATTTCACATATAAAAGGATGAGGTGTCAATGGCATATCTTGTAAATAGGCTGAACTTGGAGGGCATTTTGGTCTTTTGCAACCGAATCTAAACACTATAAATAGGGGTGGAGGGGTAGAGAGAGAAACACATATTCACATATATACATATGCACATTCACATGTATCTTTTCGTGCAGAAACGAATCGGTATTTTCTCTCTTTCTCGGTTTCTCTCCCAAATAGTGTTTCGGTTGAGAAAAGAAAGTTATACGTAGTTGACGTATAATCTTGCGGGTTGTTGTGGAGAATATTTACGGGATTGATGAATAGTGTTTTACCGAATTTCGCGGTATGTCAGTTTTGCATATTGATGAAACTGAGCAACTGAAAATTCGTGATTACGGGTTTTTGTCTTATTCCCGTGAATAGTGTTTTTGCATAATTCCGCGGTTTACGGTATTTCTGGCAGAAGAAATAAACCGCTCTCCGGTTAGTCCTGGTGGATTACCGATAGAGGTATCACACGTGTGATACTCCGAGTCGATTCCTTCCCTGGTGAGGCTCTACTCGCTCGGTCTGCATTCCAACTGTGATTTGGAAACAAGGTATAAATATGTTATATTAATCTATTTAATTTGTAAGTAGATTAAAGTTTTAGAAATCAATCATGGAGTAGATCTGTAAAAAGGATTAAAAGGGTCCTTGCAATGAAAGACTTCAGAAGGAACTCTGCTTTGGTCTTTCCGGCATATCCCTTTTAATTCACGGCTTGAGTTAGAAGTAAAAATTTTGTTTTACGTTCTTTCCGCAGCTTAAGCCTAAACGGGTTTTGGTTACCGCGAAACCCCAAAAGTGGTATCTAGAAAACCCAGCAGCATCGCAGGTCGCTTTGGGCTTTGATGCGACCCGCATCATGGGTGATGCAACTCGCATCAGATCTTCCTGAAGTCTGCCATTTGCCTGATTTTGCTCGATTTCGCCTGATTCCTGCAAAGTAAGAACCAAAACATAGCAGTACCACATTCTATGGATATTCAATGTAAAAGGCACTATCTGTTGGTTCAAAACATAGCTTTTTGTATGGAAACAAGTCGAAATAATAGGTCTAATAAGGTGATATCAGTGGTCTTGGAGTATGAAGAGTGTCCTTCATAAGCGGATGAGTGGCAATGTGCAAGAATAGAACCTGTTTTCTCGTGTGGAACACAGCGTCGATATATGTCATCAATTCCAATCTTGAAGAGGTAGGGCTCATTCCAAAAGTAGTACTTGGCATCAGATTTGAGTTTCTTCTTCTGCTGGTGGGACATTGTGCCAGGCAACACTCCAGAGACCAGGTAATTCGCGATGTCGGCATACCAGGGAACTTGCTGTTTGCTCTGGTGGCTCTGTGTACGGCCTGTATGAATAGGTGTACGGGCCGTATGCTGGATCATGCAGACCGTATGGACTTCTGTACGGCCCGTATGAATGTCCTCCAGGTCAGAACTGATTGCAAGGAGTTGTTCATCGGGGAATGAGTCATTGATTGGGAACTTAGTTGTGGTATCCTCCTCCCAATGGAGCCGGGACAGATGGTCCGCCACAGAGTTCTCGACTCCTTTCTTATCTCTTATTTCAAGATCAAACTCCTGCAAAAGAAGAATCCATCTAATTAGTCTTGGTTTTGCATCTTTTTTAGTCAAAAGGTACCTTAGTGCAGCATGATCTGTGTAGACCACTATCTTCGAGCCCACCAAGTATGATCTGAATTTGTCAAGGGCGAAAAGAATGGCGAGAAGCTCCTTCTCGGTTGTGGTGTAGTTCATTTGGGTCGGATCCAGCACCTTGCTAGCATAATAGATAGCACACGGCTTCTTGTCCTTCTGCTGCCCAAGAACGGCCCCAACTGCATAGTCGCTTGCATCGCACATCAACTCAAATGGTAGTGACTAATCGGGTGGCTGTAAGATAGGTGCAGAAATAAGGGCTTCCTTTAAACTGCAAAAAGACTTGACACAATCATCAGTGAAAACAAAATCAGAGTCTTTAATAAGTAGATTGGTCAATGGTTTTGCAATTTTTGAGAAATCCTTTATGAAACAGCGATAAAAACCTGCATGTCCAAGAAAA
Source organism: Carex rostrata (assembly GCA_964058875.1). Lineage (NCBI taxonomy): Eukaryota > Viridiplantae > Streptophyta > Magnoliopsida > Poales > Cyperaceae > Carex > Carex rostrata. Next base: position 597,809 of record CAXKVT010000245.1, read on the forward strand.
CTTCGAACCCCCTTGACATTTGTTGGGATTTCGAGTTTCTCGATTACCTCAATCTTTGCTTTGTCAACCTCAATCCCCCTAGAGGTGACAACATGTGCCAAGACAACTCCCTCTTGGACCATGAAATGACATTTTTCTCAATTGAGGATTAAATTCACTTCTTCACATCTCTGCAAGATCTTACACAAATTAGCCAAACAAGAATCAAAACAAGTACCGTATACAGAAAAATCATCCATAAAAATTTCAACTTCTTTCTCAATAAAATTAGAAAAAATAGCCATCACGGCTCTCTGAAAAATCGCAGGTGCATTGCAAAGACCAAAGGGCATTCTACGGTATGCATAGGTACCGTATGGGCATGTAAATGTGGTCTTCTCTTGGTCCTGCGGGTGAATGGGAATCTGAAAGAAACCTAAATAACCATCAAGATAACAGAAATATGAGTGATTAGCAAGCCTTTCAAGGAGTTGATCAACAAATGGCAAGGGAAAGTGATCCTTGCGTGTAGCCGCGTTGAGCTTCCGGTAGTCAATGCACATCCTCCAACCGGTTGCAACGCGTGTTTGGATCATCTCATCTTTTTCATTCTTCACCACTGTTGCTCCCCCTTTCTTGGGAACCACATGGACGGGGCTCACCCATTTGCTGTCAGAAATCGGGTAGATAATACCTGCTTCATAAAGTTTTAAAATTTCTTTCTTTACTACCTCTTTTAGATTTGGGTTGAGCCGTCTTTGGTGTTCAACTAAAGGCTTGTGGTCATCCTCTAGCAAGATCCTGTGTGTGCAAATGGTTGGGTCGATCCCCTTCAAGTCCTTGATAGAATATCCAATCGCGCCTTTGTGGGTTCTCAACTTCTCCATGTGCTTGGCGGTTTGGTCAGGGGTCAATCCTGCATTTACAATAACAGGACATTTCTTTTCTGAGTCAAGGAATTTGTACCTGAGAGTGGCTGGGAGAGGTTTTAATTCGGGAGTGATCTGCTCTGTCTGACTGGTCGTACAGTCCGTATGAAACTTGTACGGGCCGTATGCCTGAGCTTCAGCCTGAGCTTTTGATTCCTTCTCAATCTCCAGCTTCTCTGTTTGAAATTCCTCTGGTGTACGGCCCGTATGATTTGGGTATGGCCCGTATGGCAATTCTTCCAGACAGACAGGTGCTGTGTCTGCCGTGCAAATCGTCTCAAGCTTGCTTGTTTCATCCTGCAAATCAGATAAAAAATCGAAATGATACCTTAGCGAGTTGTTGACTTGCTCCAGGAAATTCTCTTCAACCAATTCATCAATCACATCGATCATATAACACGATTCGGGTTGAGCGGGATACTTCATTGCTCGGTCGATTTGAAAGTGAACTTTCTCATCTCCGATGTTCAAGGTTAAAGTCCCATTTTTCACATCAATTAGCGCCCCGGCGGTTCTCAAAAACGGACGTCCAAGAATGATAGGGACCTCCTTGTCTTCCTCCATTTCCATCACAACAAAATCACCGGGAACATAGAACTTACCGACTTGAACCGGTACATCTTCCACTATGCCAAGTGGTAGTCTCACTAAAGAATCCGCGAGTTGTAAAGTCATTCGTGCAGGTCTAAGCTCGCCTACACCCAAGCTCGTCGGATGAGACTCACACTAGCCCCCAAATCACACAAAGCTCGTCGGATAATGGCCTTGCCAATCGTGCATGGAATAGAGAACTTACCCGGATCTTCCAATTTCGGTGGAAGTTCACTTCTCAGTATAGTACTGCACTGTTCAGTCAATTTCACCGTCTCATGCCCCCCCAAGCTTCGTTTATTGGATATGATATCCTTGAGAAACTTAGCATAGGTTGGCATTTGGGTCAATGCCTCGGTGAATGGAATTGTAATGTGCAATTGCTTCATAACTTCAATAAACTTGAAGAACTGTTCATTGAGTCGGGTTTCGGCTAATCTCTGTGGGAATGGAACTAGTGGCCGGTAGGGTGGTGGTTTCTCGGTCACCTTCTTTTTTTGTCTGTCAGCTTCGTTCTGTACGGGCCGTACGGGATTGGTACGGACCGTATGGTCTGTCTCTTCATTCACAACTTCAATCGGATCAGGCTCTGACTGTTCAGAAATCATAGGGGGTGTCGATACGAGCCGTATGGGATTCATACGGGCCGTAGGGTCGGCTTCTGGCTCGACAGGCATGGCTGGTCCTTGGTACTGTGTCCCACTTCGTAATGTCACTGCATTGGCCTCTTCCCTGGGGTTGATCTCTGGTTGGCCTGGTAGCATTCCAGGTTGTGGTGGTGCCCCTTGGCTCCCACCTTGAGGCTTGTTTTGGGCTGCAAAACTAGCCAACTAAGCACTGATCGCTTGCATCTGCTCGAAGAGCATTTGATTCATCTTCCCCTGCTCATGCATAAAGTTCTCCACTGCAGGGGCAACATAGGGCTTAAATGGTCCTGAGTATGGTGCACGGTTGTTGGAGTTATTTAATGCAGCATTGTTGTAGAAGTTGCGGTTGTTGTTGTTGCTGCCAGAAGGGTTGTTATTGAAGTGTGTGGGATTGTTTTGCCTCCACCTCCAATTCTGTTGTTCAATTGGGTCCTTGGAATAGGTTCGGCTGAAAGGAGGTTTTGGGAAATAAGAGTGCTCATTGTTAAGAGAATTCACTTGCTCGGGCCCTTCATCCCTTTGCGCAAGCGAGCAATTTTCATACTCGTGCCCCTCGTCTCCACACATAACACAAGGTTGTGGTTGCTGATTACCAAGCGCTTTTACACTCATCTTGTCAAAAGCCTTCTGCATGGCATCCATCTTGGCGGTGAGAGCGGTGATCTGATCGACCTCAAGTCGGCCTTCTCCAGTTCCTCGAGTGCTCCCTCAGCCAGACCATTGTTGGTTGGTTGCCATATTGTCAATTAGGTTCATTGCCTCGGTAGCCTCTCGATCCACGAGAGCTCCATCTACAACTGCATCAACTGAAGTACGAGTGGTATCAGTTAAACCAGCATAAAAGGACTGAACAAGTAACCATTCGGGAATACCATGATGTGGACAAGAGTATTGCAATTCCCTGAACCTTTCCCAGGAGTCATTCAGTGGTTCATCAGGCATTTGTCTGAAACTGGTCAGTTGGGTCCTAACATTGGCAGTTCATTTATGGGGGAAAAATCTGGTCAAAAACAGTTTGGACAGTTCCCTCCAAGTGGTAATTGAATCCCTTGGTAGTGACCCTAACCATTTCTTGGCTTTATCCCTAAGAGTGAAAGGAAATAAAGCAAGCCTAATGTAATCAGTTGTTGCGCCATTGATTTTAATGGTGGCACAACACTCAAGGAAGGTTTGAACATGGGCATGCGGATCCTCATGATCCATGCCATGGAATGTGTTTTGCTGGACGATGTTGACAACGCCCGGATTGAAGTTGGGTTGGTTGCCGGCAACCCTTGGCAATCGGATTGCTCCTCTAACATCTTCTGCTCTCGGGACATTGAACTCTCGCAACGTCCTTGGCGCATAGTCTGCTCCTTCGTCATCAGAGAATTGGTCCTGGACGGGAGGATCATCGGCGGGTGGATCATCGACGGGTGGATTAGCTCCGCCGTTGTTCATTGCGCCTTGTTCTGGGTCTGTCTGGCCTCTGTTGTCGGCTTGTACGGGCCGTACGGAGAGGTGACAGATGTGGTGGTGCTGGAACGAATGTGTTGGAAGTTTGCCTTTTGCTTCTGAGATGGTAGTTGTTCTTAGGCTGTGATTCTTCCAGTATGTTCCTGCAAATATGAAAAAAGAAAAATTAAAATTAAAATCTAGAATCAAGCAAAAATAAGAAAAAGTCTAGAATTTTCGTTGCCGTCCCCGGCAACGGCGCCAAAAACTTGTTCGCACATAATATATGCTTACAAAGTTTCGGTATAGCAAGCTATACCTTTTAAACATTTGTTATACTCTGTCAAATTAGATAGCAAGTGTACTATCCTATCGATGAGTATGCTCAGGTATTGATCCATAGGGACGGAAGAAAATGACCGGACTTGTCCTAAAATTACTTGAGATTCTAGAAGTGAGAGAAATTGGTTTGGTTTGGTTCTGACAATTCTAATGATTTATGACAAGTTTAAAAGAAAATAAAGAGAATTAAAGTTGTTTTCAATTAATAAAAAGACATTTCCAGGGTTCAAATTTCATTTCTGTTCAGCCCCGAGGCATACGGCCCATACGGATTCCCTACGGCCCGTAGGGGACCCCGAGTTAATGCTGCAGCTACTGTTTTCTGCGTTGATGCTAATGTTTAGGGTTTTTATCGACCAGATCTAGATACCTAACCTCAACTTTCGCATTTTGGCCTAGTACCCGATTACCGGACTCAAATACTTCCCTCTTAGATGCGTTAAACCTCAACTTTCACATTTTGGCCTAATTTATCCAAGTTACTTGTTGGTTTACTAAAAGTATCCAAGGACTTTCGCCTCAAGGAAAGTTTCAGTGGTGAATCTCCCTTTTTTTGGTGTGGAATATCTCATTTAATGCCCCAGATCACGCCCCAAGAAGCTTCCTTTTCGGCCTCCTTAAATTATGCTCATTTCAGATTCCAGCTGGATTTTCCGAATTAGCGTCCTACCGTAGGGGACCCCGTACGGGCCGTATGCCTGTGCTTTGTCTTGGAGACTTCGTGCCTCTGTTGTGGAAACCTTCTGTGTGGTTAGGCAGATCTTGTACGGGCTCGTAGGGAATATCATACGGGCCGTATGAAAAATTGTCAGATCCAGGTTTTTGCCATTTTTCCTGCAAAATACCAAACAAAGCAAGACAGTACCACATTTCATCGAAATATAAGTAAAAAGTCCACACTTATAGGCTTTAAAGCACAGGTTTTAGTGTAAATCAGGGCTGTAATTTAGACATAATATGGAGATATCAATGATCTCTATATAAAAATATACTTTGAGACTAAAATTTATATTTTTAATAGCTTTAATATTTTTCTAGACAAAACGAAAATTATTATTTTCGAATAGTGTGTAATTTTTTTTTCATAAAATGATTTTCTAACTATTTAAAAAATAAAATAATATAAAATATAAAATTTGATCTCTAAATACATTTTTATATAAAAATCACGTTGAACAGAGTGGAGATGGCTGCATATTATATGGAAATACTTCACCAGAGTGAAGTAAAATTCAAAATAATTGATTATGTATTTCAAAATTGTTGGTCTCTGAAAATTAATCTGTGATTGGTGGCTGTTGGGATTTAAATGCGGAAGCGCTTAAAAAGTAAGTTTATCAAACACCTTTCATGCATTTACCAATACGCGATCAAATAGAGAAATATGGAATTTAATAAAGAAGTCAACATAAACAAGCAATCAAGCATAAGAAAATAAAAGAGACAAAATTTTACATTGAAACTCTTTCGGAAGAAAACCACAAAAGCACATGGTGCAAATTTACTATATCAAGAAGTCCTACAAATACATAAAAATTAACAAACCAATAATACTCTTTCACATACTCTCTTACCATTTCATACACTAATTTTTTACAATTTCATACAAAAAGATAGCAACTTAAACTATTTCATTGGGCTCACACCAAGCAGCTCACAGGTTAGGCCTTTTAATCAAAACAAATAGAATATGCACTAGCGGGTCTACCTATTTTCCGTTAGAAGAAACAAAATGCAAAATGGGTTTCGGCCCATTTCCTTTTTCTGCACTTCAATAGTGCCGAAAACATAATGCTTTAGTGTGGTACATACTTTCGAGAGCAGTTTCTCTTTAATGTTTATTCCACATTAGAAAATTAAACGTGGAAGCAAAAAAAATCTATCTTATTATTTTCCCAAAAAGTAAAAAGAAAAATATGAGCGTCAAATGTAAGTCAGAATTAAAACTGTTTTTTAGTGCCATACTTTTTTTCCTCATTCCATTGTTGTGACATCTTTTTGTTCAACCCGTAACAAAACAAAATTTATATTTGAAAAAATATCATCACATCTAGTGCTCGCCACTTCTTCATATTTCAAATAACTATCAAAGAAAAGTTATGTACCATCTGATTTTTCTTAACGCACAATTTTGATAAAAAAGACTATGCATAATGAAGATTCATCTTTATTTATTTTCAAAGTTCAAACGGTTGATTCAAATCGTTCAACTTCATCTTTATATACAAATATACTTTAATTTGTTTTATGTATTTTAAACATTTTTATTATTTTTTAGTTAGGAAAAAAATCAATATTTTGAATGATTCAGAATAAGTGATTAATTTTCTGATTATTAAAAAAATAGTAAAATAATTCCAAAAATATAAAATTTAATCTCCATATATATTTTGATATAAAAATCACACTTAGCGGAATGGAGATGATTATGCATCCTATGAAATTACTTCACCAGAGTGGAGTAAAATGTAAAATGATTGGTAATAAATTTCAAAGTTGTTGGTCTTCGAGAATCAATGTTTAATTTAGTGGCAAAAGAAAATGCTCCAGTAAATTTCATGTTCGAAATTTATGAAGATCTTGAATGTTATAAACAACTTGGTAAATTGACCTCCAACTTTACTCAAATATAAAAAATTACTGGTCTCCTAAAATCTCCTCCTAAATAAAATTAGACATTCTAATTAAGTTGTCATTAATTCCTATTCACTGTATCTCCTTAATTATTTTAAGAGGTACTCTTCAGACCGTGTTCTAGAGAATAAGAGGTGAGAGGGACTGCGGAAATATCCATCTAAACTCCGCTTTCCTTTCATTTACATATTATTGAGTTGCGTTTAGACAGAGGAATAATATGAAGTAACTAATTAATGTTTTATTACAAACAAATAAAAAAGTGTTATTTCTTTTTAAAATGAAAGAGTGGAGACAAAAAAGATCTTCCATACAAATCTTATGTAAAACTGATTTTTGATATTTTAACAGTATTGTTTTTTTTGTTCTGACGAACATGAAGAAGAATTGGTTGTGCAAATTGACCTATTGAGATAAGGGTGATGTTTGAAACATTCAAAATTTCTAAATTTTTCCGTCAAAATTGAATTTATGACTTTGTTTCCCATTGAAGAAAAGTCTTTCTTTTCTTCCAATTTGTTCATCCAATCTGAAAAATTGAATTAAATCATCAATTCATTATTAAAGCCTGATATGTCCAATTTGCTAGAATTGTGTGATGAGTCAATATCAAGTAATCAAACCAAGTTTGAGGTGAAATGTACGTACCAGATATCTTTAATATTCGTGCAGATTTTGACGAGACAATTCAGATGTAAAGAGAAATATTGTGTTCCCTTAGTATATGAATTAAATTTAATTCTAATAATAAATGATTTAGTCATTAATTAAATTGGGCTGGGCCTTGGACTATCTTTGGTGTGAATTCCAGTATGGGTTTTCTCCCTCTCTTCCTTCATTTTAGTCCACTTTTATGCACTTTGACCTTAATATGATCATCAGGTAAGAAAGGGTCAATCAAAATGATTAAACTATAATTAATGAACCAAGACCTTTGGTGCATGCTCAATATAGGCTCTATAGTTCACTGTGGAAAATTCAGCAATTGAAGTCTTTGGTTAAAATGACAGTCGTCTCTTATGAACAACATTATTAATGAACAATATATTATAAGTTTGTAATGCAAAAAAAAAATAGCATCGGATTTAAACCCATTAACTAATTAGTTACTATATAAAAAATAATACTTTAACTTATACTTTCTAATACTCGGGCTTATAATTTCTGATTCTCTAACATATAATTCTAATTACCAATCATAATTCAATAAATTTATTTTAATTTAACCCGAATTACAAATCAAACATCTAGAGGGGAGCAAAAAAGTTTCAGGGGAAGCAAAGTCGACCGGAACGTCCCGATCTCCACTCTGCCCCCCTCCCCCCGACTTGTGGGTTCGCCCCTACACACATTTAGTGTTTTACGAGGAAAACAACAAATATTTAAACATTTTCAAATATTACAAAATGTAAAGAATAGAATTGCTAATTTGTATCTTTGGAGATGGTATAGTGTTGGACAAGATCCCTTCATAATAAAATTATTTAATTATTTTGTCAATATTTTTTCATTAATTTGAAAATTCTAGAAATTAAAACTAAATTTCCTTGATGCGTTGGGCACAACTAAAAGCATATTCATCAAGTTTCATGCATATGATTGTTGTTAATAATATATCAAATCTCATAAATTTTATATGCATGGCATGTGTTCCATATTAACTATATCCTATAATATTAGTTTCTTACTTGAATTATGATATCCTAATCATGCATTTTGACGATCATCATTTTAGCTTCGCACATATTAGAATAAAATGATGCTACGATACCATGCATAGCATAGCTCGATCCGTACTATTAATTCATATATCCATTTTTAAATGTCTAAACAGTAGATTTGAACCGCTCATCATGATTTCTATATGATAATATTATTCGAGACCAAATTTTACAAAAAAAAACTAAGAAAAAAAGATAAAAAAAAATGAATTCATAGTATATCTTGGTTGGTTATAAAATCCACAACTTATCTTTTTGGAGCAGCTAAATAGTTAAACATTATATTGGGTTTGTACACACTAAACTTCTTAAGAAATAAACAAGGCTCTCTGAAAGCCCAATTAGAATTTTATTGGCCCGTTTCTATAATAATACAAACATCATTTTCTTTTTCAATCTGAGTTGCTGTTCTCCCAAAAAAAAGTTTAGAGTTTAATAAGGACGGATCTTCAGCTCTGAGCCATCTATGATTTTAATTTTTTTAATTATGTACCTTGAAATTTAATTGAACTTTAAAAAAAAATTATATATAGTTTAGTCTCCCACAAAAAACGTTCACTACAGCAAACCCCACTTTCTGCGACCGGAAAACCGGTCGCAGAAAGTATTGGCGCCGGTCGCAGAAAATCAATCCGGTCGCAGAAAGTGAAAAACAGTCGCTAATACCCCGGTCGCTGAAAGCATTGTCGCAGATACCCTCCTGATGACGTCACCGGTAGCTGAATGACGTCACCGGTCGCTGAATGACGTCATCCGGTCGCTGATACTTTTTCTGCGACCAAATTTTTTGGTCGCAGTTGTTTTTTACTGACGTCATGAAAATGTATCAAAGACTGGTGTAACCGGTCTCTGATACATAAATACCGGTCGCTGATACTTATATCAGCATTTTTTTTGTATATTTTGTTATTTACATTTCTCCATGACATTTCAAATAACATAAATAACATAAATAAGACAACAAATAACATAAATAAGACAACAAATGACATATAATTCCACATTCACATCGATCAAACAATAATATCAAATAATAGCTCAATTCGAATAAGCCGATTGATGCAATATCAAATAATAACAAATTGATGCAATAATAGCTCAATTCCACATTCACATCGATCAAACAATAATCAAGAAGGACTTATTGCGAGAAATTTCAGCTTCAAACGATAAGCTGATTGAGGCAATATGGTCCTGCGCATGCTTCACGAAAAGGGGCGTAACTTTTGATCCGTTCGTCGGATCGGGCTGAAATTTTGACAGGAACTCCACAGCCCAAAACCGGTTGCAACGTTTTGCCCATGCGGGCTCAGATTCGCGATCCGAGTCTTCCTTCATGGACTTTTGGACCTTTCTTTATAAATATATCAAGCAAATTGAAAAGCTGAGATTAAAAAATTCATAGAAAATAGTATAAAAATCCAAATAATACAAAATTTGGGTCTAAACTGCATGAAAAAGAGTCTTCTTTCTGTTTGTGAACTTGGATTTGACAGAAACATGGCCTATGCCCTCTGATTTGTCTATTTTCTCATAGAGGGCATTTCTTGGATACCAAACAATTTATGCATATTAATAATTCAGTATAAGATGGTTTAATTACCTGTGCAGTGAGTTCATTGGAAGAGTTTGCATGACCAGTATCATTGCTATAAGCCTTCTTGTAACTCTCAATTGTACCTTTAAATTGTTATACAAATGCAAAAAGGGCAGCAACAGTCACCTCTGCCGATACATGATACTTTTAGGATATAAATTAGGATTGAAAGAATATAAATTAAAAGTGAAGCATAGCATACCTCGTCTTGACAAGTGAGAGATTTTATGTTTGTATTTGGCTCGACTGAAATTGCAACAATGGAAGTTTAGACAATGAATCATTAGTAGTAAACATCCAAATTCTCACAAAAATAGCATTGACAGGAGGGTTGACAATGGTTATCACTGCCATGCCATCTTCTCTCACCGCCGTTTCTGTCTTCGCCATTTCCTCTCTCTCTCTCTCTCTCTCAGTATTACAATTGCGTAAGAAGAAGAACAGTGAGAGATCGTCACTTGAGCAAATAAAAAAAATTAGACCCACTGCTTGGACAAAATAAATAAATAAATAAAGGTGGTGCTGATTCTAATCTACGGGCACTTGAATCGCTTGCGCGTTCGTCTCCAACTGTACAGGAATAACCAACTCATCCTGAATTTTACCATTTTTAGAGTGCCATACAGGAGGGTAGAGAAGAGGAGAGCCAAATAAGGAAAGCAAGAAAGAAGGTACCTGGAAGAGGATGGTGAGGCGGGACAGAGGGGCGGTGCATGTCTTGCTCACTGCTCCAGCAATGCCGCATGCCAGGAGCTGCGAGACCGTCCCCAGAGGATGCTGCAATTGGTGTTGCTGCTGCGGCTGTTGAGCGGTGGAGTAACGGCGAGCGCCGCCGTCCACAGAGGCAGAGGCGGAGGTTGCTTGAGCGCCGACCACCATGCCGACGCGCGACCACCATGGAGGTGAGCGGAGGAGAGAGGCAGAGAGAGAGAGGCGATGATTTTGGGAAAGGGTTTAGATCGGCGCGGTGAGGGTTTTGATTTTGGCGGACTGGCGCGCGGAGATGGTTCTGGCGCTTTCACCCAAAATTTCAGCGATAAAATAAAAAAAAAAAAAAAACACTTTCAGCGACCGGGATTTTCGCCGGTCGCTGATACTGGTCGCTGATACAATTGGTCGCCAGATTTTGGGTGGAATTCTTTTTTTTTTGAAAAAAAATGACTACCTGCGACCGGCGTCAGCACCAGTCGCTGATACCGGTCACAGAAAGTCTGTTTTGTTGTAGTGGTTAAATGTGTATTCTCTGTAGTTGTAAAGACTTGAGTTCAAATTCTGACTGCGACCATTTTGTATTTTATATTTCAGCCACCCAATTTAAATTTTCAAGTTCTGCCTCAGTCAACCAAGTCGAAGGATAGAGACGAAATAAAAAACTGGTCATCAAAATTTTAAACTTTTCTATAATAATTGAAAACAAAAAAAATCTACTTCAACCTAATAAACATAAAATTATCACTTTATTTTTAACTATTGTAATCCAAAGAGGGCATGTAAGCTTTTTAAAGCATGAACTAAATGATGGCATACTTTTATTTAAGAAATAAAAAATCAATGCTGAATTAGGAGGTAAAAGAATTACACAGATTGTTTTTAGAATATACTGCAGCTCCACAAATTGTCAAATATTAGTTTGGATATGGTCTTCGAATGGTATTTTAACTGTTCACTCCTTGTAGAGTTTGGTTGATTTTGGGAGAATAACTAATACATAATGTGAGCTCCTATTTTGAGGTCAGAAATTCAACTACTGAGAGGAGAGAGAACTTTGTCTTCTATGTACCAGTTTTGTCTTTCTTAAAAATCTTTCTATGTTTTTACTTCGAATTCGAATCTGCTATAATTAGAAAACTTACTCCTAATTGCAATAGGGGCTGCTATTTTTTTCTTTTTGTAAGAAAGAACCAAAATAAATCAAAATATAGAGAAAGTATATATGTGGTTTTCAAATACTTTTAAATTCTTCTGACAATAATGCTCAAGAGCTCAAACTTTGTACAAAAACAAGACCAACAAAAGTTGATCAAAATGAATTTATGGTACTCATAAAAAGACTGGTCTAAAAGTCCTAACTATTAAGTTATTAATCTGACTAATTAATAAATTAGTTAAATGAGTTTATGGAATTTGTTAAATGATAAACTAATTTATCCGATTGATGAGTTAATCTCTAAACATGAGTTTGTTGTCTTTTTACAAATATATGAATATGATATTGAAGAATGATATGCTGTGTTGGATGCAAATTCATGTAACTTTTATTTGGATTTAAGCCTCGATATGAAATTATATAATTGCATTGATGTTGATTTTGAATGTTATTTTATTTGGGGATGTATTATTTAAAAAAATGATCAAATGCTAATCCTCTAACTTAGCCTCCCTAACTCGTATTCCCTTCTAATTAATTGCTCTGTATCTTTCTCTTTCCTCTCTCTCTCTCTCTCTCTGAAGGAAACCTGTGGAGCCATAGCTGCCGAAACATGTTTCGAATATTGTTCTTTGCGCAAATATTGCATGTTTCTTATCCTCCTCTATGTCCAGGAAGAATTTGTATTACTTTCTTGGCCCACACAAAAAGCAAAAGAATGCATATATACAAGCAACCAGGACAATAAGTATATCACTTTCTTGTTCCCTAGGTCACCTAAAAGCATTCGGGGCAAGAAATATAAATATTATTCTATACTAACTTCTATTAGCAAGATATAACATTCTACAAGTGTGGTGTTACGTACATTTTAAACCTGAAATAGTAATAAAATATATTTTTTTAATTCTCATACAGTTAGTCATTCAATAATAAATCACCTGTAATTAATTAAGCTGACTGGCATGGTAATTAAAGGGTGGTAGTTATTAATTAAAAGTTGTAGTTGGCCTAAATTACGAAGCTGTCCAGTTAATTAACCATCGGAACAGTTTGTATGTTTGATTAATTAGATTGTGTTATACTTTCTATTTTGTACCTAATACTACAGTAACTCTCTCTCTATATATATACATACAAAAATATTAATTAGACATTAAAATACACAAAGAACAAGGCGTAGGGTTGGCTCCTTATGTTACTTTATTCCAAATTGAGGCATGTATGTTACTTTATTCAAGTTGAATGTAGTCAAAAGTTGATTTCCATGTGAATGCATGATACCCATCTTAATTAGTGTATTTAAATAAAAGGAGTGTAATCATAATTATAAGTTGCTCTTTTGCTGCACTCCACAATATATAATTTGTGCCACAACTAAAAGTGAGCCAGCGGTAGATATATTACTTCATTTATATAAATATATGAAAATTGAAGACTTGGAGATATTATTAATGTTAAAAATGTCATAGATAAAATTTAGAGGTATCATGTTTAGCTATTTATTAATTGTTCAATATATCAATTACTCCCTCGACGTACGTATATATAAAATTGTAATGCCGGACAACTTTCAAATTAATTCCTCTCTTTGAAGTAAATTATATATAAATGGTTTATATATCAGATGAACAAATAATGAAATGATAAAACTAAATTAAAAAATTTGTTAAAAAAATCTCATGTGCGGTGGCATCTATTAGGATTCAAATTGGAGGATAGGAATAAAGGTCTAAACATAGAGTGCAATTTACTTAAAGGCAATATTTGTTTAGCTTTTTGTTGTATCTTAAATTCATTATATATTAAACCTCCCTATCAACCATAAGTTCCTCTCCAGCACTCCTACTTCTCTCTTCTTTTGCTAAGTCCACCGGGTCATTTCTTCTGTCCTGAACCTGAAACTGCAACGGTACCGGGTGAGTGTCTCCTCTCTTCTCTCTATTTGGGATTCACTTCTATCTTCCTTACTGATTTTCTTCCCATTATGTACTGTTTCGGCCTGATCTGTTGATGGCGCTTGATATGTTGGCAAGGGCTCTAAGGTCTAGAGATTCAAGCTTCAGCAGCCTTCAAGTTGGTAGCATTTGACAAATATTTCCTACTCCATAATTAGAGTTAGATTTCAGTGTTTACCATATATAGTACTTTTTTAAATATTTCTTTTGAAATGCAGTTACTTGGTGGAGCTCGCAGTCGAATTGGGTGTTAGATTTTGTTACCATAGAGAAAGGAGAGACTACAAATTAGTACCTGGAGCAACTTGGTCAGAGGTATTCTTAATATTTCTTGAAAATGAAATCTTATAATATATAGGTAACTGTTTGGTGTATACTTTTTTCCTTCGTGGCATAAATGACATCCCAATATTAATAGTGTGATTTATGTTTCAAACAGTTAGGTCATTGTCACTACAATAAGCTCGCGGTTCTAAAAACAATGCAATTTTATAATTCATTTCTGCAACTTGACTCTTGATTATCTTTTAGATAAAGAGGTCCTCATTGGGGTGTTAATAACCTCCTTTTATCTGTTCATCTTTATCGTATTTTAAAAAAAAAAAATAGTGGTATATACCACCGATTTCATTGAAATCAGAATCTTTAGCACAATCGATCTGGTACCTAAAATTGGTACCAAAATCAAATGTGGCAAGTCTTTACAACAGGTCAAAACAAAAGTAGCAACATGAGAAAATAACAAAAACATAATAACATGCACAAAACATAAGACAGCAATCTAAGAAAATATCTAAACAACATAACATGCACACAAAAAAACTAAAATACTACATATCTAAAAGGTCTTCATCCTCCTCATCTTCTCCAAACATTGGAGATTGAGGGTTGCCATTGCCAAAACCCTGCATATCTCCCACTGGTGTTTCCTGGGACAGGGACAACAGAAGGTCCATCACTTGGGTCGTATCGGGACGTCTTTCTTCCTCCAACAGAATGAGATCTGGGAGATCCTTAACATCAAAAGGCATTATGAGATTTAATTTAAAGAAAGAATTGTCCCCTCTAGATTTACACCAAAATTGACTAAGAGAAATAATCTTAGTACCAATAACCCTAATAGAACATGGAGAACTATCATTAAAGCATAATCTATTTCGTTCCAACCAAATGATCCATAAAACAACCCCTCTCAATAATTCAACTAATAGTCTATCTTTTAAAGGGATAGAAGCATCAATCAGCCATAATTCATCTAAAGTATGACAATTATAAACAAAATGATTATGATTTGCAATCCAGATCCAAATTAATCTAATAAAAGAGCATTGAGTGAACAAATGATCAGTGCTCTCTTGTTGATCACAAAAAACACACGTAGTATCCCCTTGCCACCCTTTAGCGGCTAAATTGAGTTTGGTAAGTATTTTGTCCCTTCTAACCAACCATAAAAAAATTTTATTTTCAAAGGCATATGAGATTTTCAAATGGTTGAATACTCTTTATTTGGTATTCCCCCATATTCCAACCACTTATAAAAAGAATGAACAGTAAAATTATCGTCCTTAGACCAACGCCATATAAGCTTATCCTCTAGCTGATCAGATAAAGTAAAATGTTGAAAAAGAAATTGCGAAGCATTCCATTCTACTAAGTAAATACCCGTAAGTTGTCTCTTGAAAAACAATTGTAAGAAGGAGTTAGCAAAAGCATCTGCCACAGAAATAAACCTATTATAAACAATTGAAAACAAATTGGGATATACATGTTGCAAAGCATGTTCAGTAAACCATCTGTCTAACCAAAACGCAGTTGTTCTACCATTACCTATTTCTTTATTAAGGCCTAAATTAATTACTGCATGATCTTTGAGAATAGATCTCCAAAAAGGAGAACATACAAAAGGGGTAGTTCTAAAACCATCTTTATCGTATTTAATAAGACGGGTATTGGTAAGCCATTTTTCTATTAGCTTATTGGGTACGAGTATTACTAAAGTTTTTTTTAATGTTAGCTTTATGAATAAGGATACCAGTAACGTACCTATCTGTTGTCCTATAAGATAATTATAAAAACTAAAATTATTATTATCTACACGTTTTTCTGAAATGTCTCTTCGATAAAAATATATTTGAAGCAATTATACTTAAATTATTTTTTGTTGTTGTGACAGTGTAGTGTAGAAAAACAAACAAAGAAATGCATGGGGAGTAAACTATTAGTAAAATTACCTTTACACTTATCTAATTTTCAGATTAAAACAATGCCAAGAAAATGATTGTGACGCAAACAAAAATTAGGTTGTAAACTGAAAGTTATACTGTGGCTAGTGCATCATAAAACTATTATTTATACAGTCTAAAACTTATCTTACCATACCAAACTTGAAAGAACAAAAAATATTTGGCTATTGCTATCTGATACTTTTTATTCTATGGATAATAAATCAAACTAATAAAGTAAAAGCACCGTACAGATTACTTACCGAGCTAATTTTCCGAATCATTGTCTTTTCTAATTTTCTTATGGACATTAGTTTATGCTTAAAACTTAACATTAGAAGTATAATTTATATAATAATAATATTAGAGTGAGGCTACGGTATACTATGCATTACGCATATTTCTATAAAAATAACAAGATTAGTTCCAATTTTGCTTTTCACTAAAGTGATTTAAATATTTTTTGTTAAACCTAAATATTATGATTGTTGTTGCGTTACAAACTCTAATCACAATGTTGAGTTATTTGAGAATTTAATTTGCAAGTTATGTACATTATGAACAACTTATAATATAGTTTTTAATTATAAAGATAACTTAACTTAATTTTAAAAATACTTTTAAGATTTAAAAAAGATTGACAAATAATTATTAATTAGTATTTTCTATTTATTTTTTAAACTCTTTGTTTTGTACATTCTCTTTGAAATTCATAACATCGTACTCATATCATTCATAACATTTAATTGTTTTAGAAACCATTAATGAATTTAATTTTGTTTCCACATTAGTTAAAAATAATAAGACTTAGTTTATATCTTATTGTTCTCATTATTGTTCTCATTAATGATTTAAATGTTTCTTTTTTCAAAAACCTAAAATTCGTGATTATTGTTGTATTACAAACTTATAATATATATATTTTTTATTAGTAATGTATATTACTTTCTTGGTCCCACAACAAGCAAAATAATTATTTTGAAACCAAAAGAAGGCATATACTATATATCAACTTGGACAAGTAGTATATTACTTTCTTGTTTCCCAGGTCACCTAAAAGCAACCAAGATAAGAAGTATAGATATCATTTTATACTAACTTCTGTTAGCAAGTTAATTACAACATTCTAAAATTGTGGTGTTTCATTTGAAATTTGAAATAGTAATAAAATGTTTGTTTCATTCTACGTACAAGTTTTTGTGAATTATTTGTATGTTTGATGAGATTGTCTAATTATTCCAAATGAATGATATTTATGAAAATATACTTTTTAGTTTGTGTATAAGAATAGATATAAAAAAATATTAATTAGACATTGAAATACACATATAACTAGTTTGACTCTAATTTTGTATTTTATATCTATTCTAAAAAGTGTGGCTATGGTATACTATGCATTACGCATATTGCTCGCGATATGAATATCTATAAAAATAACAAGATTAGTTCCTATTTTTCTTTTCACTAAAGTGATTTAAATATATTTTTTAAAAACCTAAATATATATTATGACTGTTGTTGCATTACAAACTCTAATCAGAGCGTTGAGTTATTTGAGAATTTAATTAGCAACTATATATGTACATTTGAAACAACTTATAATATAGTTTTTAATTATAAATATAATTCAACTTAATTTTTAAAAATACTTTTAAGATTATAAAAAAGATTGACAAATAATTCTTAATTAGTATTTTCTATTTATTTTTTAAACTCTTTCTTTTTTCCGTACATTCTCTTTAAAATTCTTAACATCGTACTCATATCATTCATAACATTTAATGGTTTTAGAAACCATTAATGAATTTAATTTTGTTTCCACATTAGTTAAAAAATAATAAGACTTAGTTTATATTTTATTGTTCTCACTAATGATTTAAATGTTTCTTTTTTCAAAAACCTAAAATTCGTAATTATTGTTGTATTACAAACATATAATATATATTTTTTATTTGAAACTTGAAATAGTAATAAAATGTTTGTTTCATTCTACGTACAAGTTTTCTTAAAACATTTGTATGTTTGATGAGATTGTCTTATTCCAAATAAATGATGAATTATTTATGAAAATATACTTTTTAGTTTGTGTATAAGAATAGATATAAAATATATATATTAGACATTGAAATTAAATACACATATAAGTAGGAGTAAGGTTGACTCTAATTTTGTATTTTGATATCGAACTGGTTGGATCATATATATTAAATTTCATCTTGTGTATATATTTTACTATTTTGGTAGCTTCGGAATGCTAAAAAAGTTGATTTCCATGTGAATGCATGATACCCGTCTTAGTCTTATTTAACTAAAAGGAGGGTGATTTCCTCTGTTCAAAAGTTGATTTCCTCTGTTCTTGTCTACCAAGTCCCCCAGATCGAACCACCAGGCCAGTTCCTGAAACAGTCTCCTCTCTGTGTTTCTGGCCCATCCTATTCAGTTCTGGCCTTCATGGTGGGGCCTGATTTGTTGTCAGGGGCTCTAAGGTCTCGAGTTCTAGCTTTCAACAGTCTTAAAATTTAGCAACTTGATAATGTTAGATTGCAGTCATGCATCATTAATAGTACTTTTTAAATGTTTCTTTTGTATTGCAGTTACTTGGTGGAGATTGCAGTTGAATTGGGTGCGAGTGAGGGAGGGAAAGAAGGATTAAACTGTTTCGATTTCTAGAGGATAGAGAGAGATAGAGGATTTTGGTTGTGATTTTAAGAAAGTTGAAACAGAGATGGATGCTATACCTTTTATAAAAGAAATGCTATCTAAACCTTTCCTTAGAGTTTTTTTATCAGACAATGTTGAATTGGATGTCCCCAGAATTATTGAAACAGAGGAAATGAATTTGGCTTATTATGTATCTTGTATGAGAATGGACAGGGGGCACACTGAGGACCAAAAGCTGAAAACAATTAACGTGTTGAAAACAATTTTCAGAAAATTTGGGATTTCAAGGAGGGAGATTTCAAGGAGAGAGAAAGGGAAGAAATGGGAGATTTCAGGGATATTTCAAGGAGATTTCAAGGAGATTTTAAGGAGGGAGATTTCAGAGAGAGAGAAAGTGAAGAAATGGGAGATATCAGGGAGTTTTCAAGGAGATTTCAAGGATATTTCAAGGAGATTTCAAGGAGCGAGAAAGTGGTCACAATCACAATGGGATAGTCATCGTGATTTCAGGAATCTTAAGACAGAACTAGAACGTTGTATTGATGAGTTGGTTTCCTGCAATTATTTGGAGCAAATAGAAGTAGAAGGTGAGTTAGAGCACAAAGTCGACAGAGATGCAGTTATCAACTCTCTCCCCGACATAAAAAGCATGGAAGACTTGCTTCTTGACAACGCAAACAGTTCAAACTGCTTTACAAATGATGAGAAGAGCCGAGCACTCCTCCTCATAACAGCGTTTCCAGCTCTTTGTGAGCTCAAAGACTGTTATAAAATGCTCCGGTTCTTATTCGAGTTATTCACAGAACTGGACGATCTTCCTGAACAGATTTGCAAGGCATGTGAAGGACAGCCTCAGGCTCTTGTCCTTATAGGGAGTCTCCTTTCGGTCAAACCAATGGCCTACGACACATGGAACAGGGTGAAAGATGATTTGGTCGAGATCAAAGAGTCCAACAATGGTGCTTCTGATAATTATATGTGGGACATTTATACCTACTGCTATGAAGAATTATCTTACTACCTCACACCATGCTTTCTTTATTTGGCATGTTACCCGATGAATTATGAGATTCCTGCAAGGTCTCTAACAGAGATATGGATTGCTGAAGATTTTGTTGATCCACAGGATGGAGAGACAATAGAAGAGACTGCAAACAAGTACCTCGAGGAACTTGTTCAAAGGTATTCTCAATATTTCCAAAATTTGTCATTCGGTCTTATAATTTATAGGCTATTTATTGTTAGGTGTGCATTAATTGTTTTTTCCTTTGTTTCTTAATTAGATTTTTGCTATTTAAAAAAATAGCTCATAGTTTCCTAAAAAGAGGTCATCAATTAATGATTTTTTTCTAGTATAATTCTAACGTCACAATACCAACTAGAAATATACAACACTCCCAGTCCAAGAACAAAGAAATTTTATATTTATTTACGTAAATTGACTTTTTAATTTCTTATAGATAAAAAGGTCATGTCCATCTAGATTATATATATATATATATATAGAGAGAGAGATGGGCTATGGTGCATTGCAATGCATAAGCCATGGTGTGCATTGGACCATAAATCACCGATTCAAAGTCTAAATGACCGATCCAAACCGTTCATCTTGTTCTCCATATTAATATGTGCTTGGAGGCCAAATTTTATATTTTTTGGAATTTTTTTACTATTTATTAAGCCACTTTGAAAATCGCTGATCCAACGGTGACTGTTTGGAACAGTAAAATCAGAAGCCACCGTTGGATCAGCGATTTTCAAAGTGGCTTAATAAATAGTAAAAAAATTCTAAAAAATATAAAATTTGGTCTCCAAGCACATATTAATATGGAGAACAAGATGAACGGTTTGGATCGGTCATTTGGACTTTGAATCGGTGATTTATAGTCCAATGCACACCATGGCCTATGCATTGCAATGCACCATAGCCCATCTCTCTCTATATATATATATATATATATATATATATATATATATATATATATATATATATATGTATGTATTTGTTGTTTATTTATTTTTCTTGTTGCTTGCAGGTCATTAGTTTCGGTTTCAAAGAGATCAATTACAGGCGCAGTCAAATATTGCAGAGTACGTCAATCTATTCATGAATTTTGCATCAAAAAATCCCGTGAGGAAGAGTTTTTGGTTGCCAATCCAAAAGAGGAAGAAATGGGATCCCTGAGGTCTGTAGCATTTTATAATGATGACAACAAACAGTACACGGGGGAGGAATTTAAGGAAAACGACTATTCTAATATCGATTCTTTAGTCTGTTATGATTTCGATACGAGTGTTTTACGAAAAATAGAATTATTGCCGTACGTGTTGGAATTGAGGAAATCCGTAATCACAGAAAGTTTCATTAGCTATAAATATCTAAAATATCTGAGCTTGAGGGGTAGTAACATATCTAAGCTTCCTAATGATATTGCGGAGTGGAGTTATCTCAAAACCTTCGATGTTAGAGATACAAACATAGATACACTACCCGAATCTCTATGGAACAACAAAACACTTCGTCATATATATGTCAACCCTAATCTCCAAATTAAAGGCCCACCCTCCACAGCAAAGATAGATGACCTGCAAATCCTGAAAACAGTTACGGTTCACGAGTCGTGGCTAGAAAATTTTCCGCAGTTCCTGAGCACCCTTAGAAAGTTAGCACTTTCAAACAGGGACAAACCAAACTCCAAATCAAATCCATACTGGAAACCTATTTCTGACATGTTGAGTCACATGGTTAATCTCCTCTCGATGGCAATTATAGGTGATATTGTACCATCAGAATTTGTAGATATGAGGGCCTTACCGAATCTTGAGACAGTGAAGTCCATTAAACTAGAGGGACAATGGAGGGTCCGGAAACTATTAATAGATAATATTAAATTTCCACCAAATCTTGTGAAGCTCACCCTAATCAAGTCTGGTTTGAAGGAAGACCCCATGCCCGTGCTACAAATACTACAAGCCCTGAAATATCTGAGCTTACAAGATGGTGCATACATAGGGAATAAAATGGTTTGCTCCGCAAATGGGTTTCCACAGTTGCGGTTCTTAGAACTTCTCAAATTGGAGAATTTGGAGATTTGGGAGGTAAAACCGAAGGCTATGGCACAACTTACCACAATGCGTGTTGTTCAATGCCCAAAACTGTTCAATGCCTAAAACTCAAGAACTTTCCTAATCTAGAGCATGTTACTGATAAGGTTATATAAAATTAAAATGCTTCTTCCGATCTCTTGCTTCTATATATAAAGTTCCTTTTATTTATTTATTTTTCTGCTTGTGTGTCCTTTGTTTGTTATGTTTCAGTTTTAATGTATGTTGTGTGCTCTCGCTATCATTATGTTAATAATAATGTATGTTTGGGAATACATTTAAATTTCATGTTTTAATGAATTTGGTGTTTTCATTAAATGAAATAGTATTTTTACTCTTTTTTATTTTATTTTTTATTATGCATGTTGTGTTGTGATTATAAAATGGTCATAAGCTCATGATTTTGGTGGGGGTGTCAATGGCATTCTTTTATCCGTTTACCTAATCTGTTTCATACTTTATTAATTAGCTCATTAAAGTAATTGCGGACACAATTAAAAAAAAAAAAAACCTAGCCGGAAAACTAATGAATGTCCCCGTCAGGACGCATGTTAATTTTCTAATTGCTACCATACTTACAAAATGAAGCCGTAAATTTTCCATCTAATTTGAATTTCGCTCAGATTTAATTTTTTTAATTAAAGAGATGAATGAATTTGATGTAATTAATTTGATTCGGACAGATAAATTCACATATTATATAATTATTATATAATTTTGTGACCATAACAGTAGAGTTGGATTTGTCTCTCCTGACTTAATAAAACTGACCATGACATGCTAAGTTCTTCAAGCCAGTCTTTGAAAAAACTCGATAAAATAAAAGGAATATAAATTTTCATTTTTGTATTATTGACGTTTCTATTAATTTAATAATCCTTTATTAGCTGAAATTTAACTTTTTCTCTAAGATGGCCTTTTAATTACAAAAGGGATTGGGTTTTGTCCAAATCCATGCTTAAACTATCTAATCTATGTTGAGATTCGTGTGAAAGGATTTTAACATAATAAGTTTATATGATTCAATAAATATAAATAGTTTGTGAGAATTTTAAGATGGATCGATCAGACAGTTTGGGTCCAACTTTGAACAAAAAACATTAAATTCGAGTAGTTATGGTACTCATTCTCTCCCCCAAAATAAAAAAGAGGTTAAATCATGTATGTCAATATTTAGGTGTGCCAACATAGCTCTTTTGGGTTTTTAATATGAATCGATCGAATAGCAGATTTTTAATATGAATAAATATTCTCAGATTTATAATATAAATTATAGCTATATATAATAAAACTATATACTGGAAAGAAATATTTTCATAAAACAATAATATATATTTACCATTCTAATTTACATAAATATATATTTGTTTGGTAGAGCAACAGCACTAAAGAGATTTAGGGAGGCTCCATGTGGGAGTAAGAAATGTAGGACTTCATGTAGAGAATCCCCCAAAGCAACCAAGATTGAATAATGCTCTCTTCAAATTTTGGGTTCAAATCAAACCAAATTAAAATTAAAGACCAAAATAATGTCTTTTTTGTTATCTTTCAAATTGAATAAGAGGTAGGCCATTTGGAAATGAGATGTGCTATTCGTCAAAATTGGGAATATTAATCTCTTTATGCGCCTATCGCCTATCAAAACCAGAGAGAGATATGGTAATAACAAATTAATGCTAATTCCATTTGCTCACAGCTCTGTATTCGGAAAATTGATATATTGATATTTTCAGGCGCAAATAAAGTGGCAAGAATTATCTCCATTTAGTTTTTGTTGCAAAATCTCTCCATTTGGATCTTTAATTTGCACGTATGTCTTTGCAATTTTGCACTTAAAATCTGCAATAAATAAATAATTTGCATAATATATACCAAAAATAAATAATAGAAAATAGAAAATAAATAATATAATCATCCTATAATAATTTAGTAGCTTCGTTAATCATAACATATTATGGATCTAGAAATCATTATTAAATTTAAATTTAACCTCATTAGTGTGAACTTAGTGTTATATATAAGTATCATCAAAATAATAAACTTATTATAACTTATAAAAAGAATATGATTTAGTTAAAATTTTATTGTTCACTAAGTATTTAATTAAAAAAAAAATTTCTTTCTCTTTTGAAACCTTTGACAGCACCAAATTTTTTAACGATAGGAAATTATAAAAACTAATAATTTCCAAGTGGGACGCCATACAATATGTTATGATGTCCAAGTGGGACGCCATACCGTATATCTGTCTTCTCATTTTTAAAAATACCGTTCAACTTTTCACACATGCTCTCTCTTTTTTTTTTAAATTCTTAGTAGCGGCTGGCAAGTGAAGTATATGCTCTCTCTCCTGTTGTCTCCTGCCTCTTTTTGGTCTCTTGCTTAGAGATGCCTGGCTAGATCCAAGCTAGCTTGTTCAACAAATAAAACATGATTGTTGCTCCCCCATTATTAGGTAGAATATTTATATATTGAGCTTCACAACTGATGATTCATCATGTGATATTATATTTTAAGATGGATTCCATTGATCTAAATTGTAACTTACCATTTGATTGCCATACAACTAGCCGAGAAGTAAATAACGGTATGTCTTATATAAATAATTGATTACAACAGTGGATTAGAAATAGTAAATTGTCTTTGTAGCAATAAAATATATAGCTAGTATTGATCACCAACAGAATTTACATTACATAATTAAATATTTAACATTATTTTGATGGGCTTTTAACGACTAAGGAAGATCCTGGCCTCTAAGAAAGTTAACTGTGTCAGTACGTACTATTATTCTCTTCCGATCACTTTTTTGTCTCTTTCTAGTTCCCTTCTCTCCCTCTCTTTGAAGGAAACGTGTGGAGCCCTAGCCACTGAAACATGTTTCGAATATTGCCCTTTGCGCAAATGCACTTATCCTCCTCTCCGGGGGTGGAGCCAGACTTTCCGATTATAGGGGTCAATCGTGAATGGGAGTCAATCATATAAAATTTTTATGCTGCGAATGGGGATCAATTTACGGTATCCGTAGCATTTTACTCTAGATTATATAGAAAACTGTGTATAAATACAAAATTTTTGAAAACTAATGGGGGTCAATTGACCCCCATTAGCCCTTACTGTCTCCGCCTCTGCTCCTCTCTGTCCAGGCAGAATGTATATTACTTTTTGTGGTACAGACAACAAGCAAAAGATAAAAAGAATTCATTCGAAAGCAAAAGAATGTATATTACCTTCTCGTTCCCTCGATCACCTAAAAGCATCCAGGACAAGAAGTAGAGATATCATTCTATACTAACTTCTGATAGCAAGTTGCAACATATTACAAGTGGAGTGCTACATTTGAAACTTGAAAATAAATGATTTGTAGTTTTCTTTCTAAGAAAATGGCAGAAGAAAAAAATGGAACTGAATTGTTGCTAGAAATATAAAACAATACCATTCAAGTTGTAACAAACCAAACATTGTTTCTCTATATCTTATCTTTTTTGGGCCGGTAAATAGTTAAAGAGTATACTGGGCTTTCCGAAAGCCCGTTAAAAATTTTATAGGCCGGCTTCTATATTAATACAAACATCATTTCAGCATTTCTTAGTCAATCCGAGTTGCTATTAATATTTACCCTTCCTCCCAAAAAAAATTTGAGTTCAATCAGGGTGTTTCTTCAGCTCTGAGCCATCTATAATTTAAAAAAAAAAAAATTATATATAGTTTAGTCTCCCACATAAAACATTAAATGTGTATTTTCTGTAGTTGCAAAGATTTGAGTTGAAATTCTGACTACAACCATTTTTTATTTTACATTTCAGCTACTCAATTTAAATTTTCAAGTTCTGCCTCAATCAACCAAGTCGAAGGATGGAGGCCAGATAAAAACTAATCATCAAAATTTTAAACTTTTATGTAATATTTGAAAAAAAAATAACTACATCAACCTAATAAACATAAAATTATCACTTTCATGTTTAAGATTTCTAATTAAGGTAATCCAAACAGGGCATGTAAGCTTTTTTAAAGAATGAACCAAATGATGGCATACTTTTATTCAAGAAATAAAAAATCAATGTGGAATTAGGAGGTAAAAGAGTTACACTTATTGTTTTTAGAATAATGCAGCTCCACAAATTGAGAATGAAACCTCATTAATGTAAGGGGAAGTGAAGAGATTGGGGTGAGTTTCACCTTCGCACAGTGGTTTTACACTCCGATTTAGGAGTGAAAATTGTCACCAAAAATCAACACAGTGCCGAGCTTTTCTTCCCTCCGAACAGTGCTCATTCACCTCTTCCACTCTGGTTCTTCTCTTATAAAGTAGCTGAAACCATCAAGCAAAGATGGTTTGGGATGAAGCTAACCCCCGCACAGTGATTCTTCCTTCCCCTCTCTCCGCATACCTTCTAGAGCTGAATCTAAAAGTAAGATCATATTTTTTTAACAAAAAAATGCGAAATTACCCGGTTGATTTTAAAAATATGAAACTTCTTGTTTTTTTCCTGGGAATAAACTGTGCAGTTTGCTGCAAAAGATCTTATTACGCCAAACTAATTATAAATTTTGAATGTTGAGGAATGATTTCAATATAGATTTATTTTACGCAAATACTAAAAATAAATTTACATTAGTAGTGATAAAAACAATGACATATAAAGCATGATATAAAATACTATAAAGTAGTCAAAAATAATAATTTGACAAAAGTGTAACTAGGTAAACCCACCAATTTCATTACAAAACTAATAATTTGTTTTTACAAATAAACTTGTCAAATTATAAAAGCATTTTTAAATAAACTGCCTCGAGTTTTAATTTGAGCAGAGGTTCTATCTAAAAGTTCAATTTGGGACTATTACTGTAGGCCTCCTGCAAAAAAAAAAAAAAAAAATGCAAATCTCAATAAGGCTAAATTTAAATAATTTATTGGATAAAACATAAATGGTAAACAATTTAAATATTTAAAAATTTAAAAGAGATCCTCGGTCGAATTTCGAACATGTCATCTTTAGTCTCTTATTTAAAGAGCATTTTCTTGACTACTAGATCTGAGACTAATACTCTGAAGAATTTAAATGGAATGCAGTGTGATTAAGAAAAAAATTACGATTAGAGATTAGAGATTTAATTATGGAAATATTGTTGGAATTGAACCAAAATAAGAAGATTAAAAATAAAAATAAATATTTGTTTTGTTATTCTTTGATTTTTCCTAAGATGGATTTAAAAAATTTGTTTGGTTCAATTTAAGATTTTTAATCGAATCAAGCAATATTATGTCGTATTTTTAATTTTTTTTTAATATTTGGTTTGGACGGCGATGAGTTTAAAGTTTTCGATTAATTCAGTCTATCAAGTTTCAAAATTGAACCAAACTGATCCATTTAACTAGAAAAACCGAACCGTTTAATTCGAACTCTCTCTGTTTGGTTTAAAATTAATTAAACCGGACCTGATGAACACCCTACGTACCAACACCATCTTACATTTTTGGAAAAAAAAAATACACTCAAAAGAACATCTATCCTATGGAGTATGGATGGAAAAATGAAATAATAAGGAGGTAAGTAACAAGGCAATTAAATTCAACTATTCAAGTACCAAGCAAAAATATGTTACCAGAAGAAATCAAATCTGGATTGCCGAAACCCACTTAAATTCAGCTGTGTAAAAGTTTGAATTCGGTCAGAAAGGGTCAAATATGAAATTAAGGAACTGCACAAAAGGATACCTATAGCCAAAGCCTAACCTTGCACTCTGTTCCAAAATATCAGAATCTCTCTGCTTTATTTGTTTTTTCCTCCCTTATAAATGTTCTATGACATAAATTAAACTCTGCTAGCCTTGTTTCAATACATATTTTATTGTACACATTATTTTATTAAGAACTTTTCTTTTCATCTACCCTGATGCATTAAAAAAATTCAATTAAAACATGAGAACAAAATTATTGGTTTATCATGGTAATTTGAGATTAGAAGTTGTTGTTTTTTTTTGTTTTTTAGATAAAAAAAGTTCGAGTTTGGAAGTTGTTTCAAATAAGTAATTTTTTTTTTTTTAATAAAGCCACTATCCAAATATCACTGTGTACCTGTATAGGTTGCATGGGTTGTACCAGTACTTCCATCTGTCTCACCTGCTTCAGCACTGATAAGGGGTAGGGTCTCTTTGCCGAGAAAAGAATTTCATTCCTGGCCTTCCATCGACACCAAGCCGTGTTCGCAAAAATGATTATTTGCCCTTCATCCATCTGTGTTGTGACTGCATTAGATGTGGTTGTGAAGTATACTGGTAAATGATCAACCCTCAGCCCCAATTGTGATGCCCTTGACAGTGGACAATAGAAAAGCAAGTGCATCATATATTCATTTTCAACCCTGCATCTTGGACATTTAGCACAGATAGCCAGTACCGACTAGTCCTGTACCAGTGATCGTACCAGTATGCCCTTTTTTCCTGCTTTGGGTGTTGCACATTGGGCAGCTAACCTCACAGTTTATGTTTCTTTGTTCCAAAACATCTATCTCTTGTCACAATTTTATCTTTGAGAGCATGAAATTGAACTAGATTCTCAGATGATATCAATAAACTTCATACTAGAACTGTAAAATAACTCTGAAGAAACATAAAAATATGAAAGAAATTAATCTTCCCATTAAGTTAACAACAAGAAAAATCAGACAAATTAACAAAATATTTACATGCAATAATTGCGAGCGGAAAAAAGATGCACCAGCCCAAAAACCGATTGGTGGTTAAAAAACAAAAAGAAACTAAAATCCTTCTAAAACCTAAAATAAAATTCGGTTAATTTCTCGATCTGTTTCTCCTAAAAGAATTTCAACTCGACCCACCCATTATCCAAAACAGCAAAACAACCATTTTCTAAACCCTTGCCCTGGAAGTGGTTCGAGCCAGTGCCGACCCAGGTCGAGCAGAACCATCCCCAGACCGATCCTTCTTCTGGGGAGAAAACAACTGGCCTAAACCAAAAACAGAACCAGATTTGGTCGAACCACGCAGAGAAGAACAAACAGGTACATTAAGAACCGGGCTAACCCGAACCACGTTAACCGAGTATGATCTCTCCATTCCATTCCTCGACCGGACAGGTCTAGGACCGCCATTGAAACTCCCAGGACTACTGGAGCTTCTTTCCAACCCTTGGAAAACAATCTTACCACTAGAGTTCATTCTCGGACTATCAACAGATGCACCTCTGACAGGTGGGACCAGCGTCCTTCTAATTGAACTTCGACCCGTCCGAGCTGCTTCCAAACGAGCCCGGATCATCCTAACACGTGGCGGGATTTTGTCAGAATCTAGAGAAAGACGAGGTATATCCTGCTCATTCCTCTCAGACGAGGAGGAAGACGATAGCGATAAACGGGCAGATATTGAAACAGAATCCGCATCCGAATCCCGATTCCCATCCCGGTGAAGTAACGGTAAACTGATAGCTGAATCGGATCTGGTGTTTCTATGGATAAAATAGTTTAAGGATCTTGCCGAAGAGAGGGATGAAGGATTAGGATTCTGAGAAAGATCGGATTTGTTGGGACTGTTTTGAGACTTTTTGAGACCAAGTAGCTCTCTCCAGCGACTGGAGCAGCTTGGTGCTTTGGGAGAGAACACATAAGGGTCAGATTCTAAGGCGATCATCAGAGAAGAGGGACGACATTTGATGGCATCTGGCTGTCGGTGTCGGATCTCACCGCAGTTATAAACAGAAGGGGCACTCGAGCGATGGGGCCGGAGAGGAAGGAGCTTACCATTGGAGAAAAGCTCGTCAGCTGAGATCATCTTGGCCGTCGCCGGATCATCATCCAGTTGAAACTCAAACTCAATGAAGTCCTTATCGGATGTGGCGGTGGAGGTTGCGGTGGCAGGGCCCACATTCCAGTGATGGGAGAGTGGTGAGCTCAGAGAGGCAACTGCAGAGGCCATTGTTGTTGCGAATACAGTGATGGGAGTGGGAGTACAACAAGTTTGTTAGTCTCTTTAATGTTAAGATCTGGCTAAACTTCGTATCCTCTGCATTACCTCAAAAAAGAATTTCTGAGTTAATACATTTGGACTGTTCGATTTGCTTTAAGATTAGACCTACACTAATATTAAAGAGGATCTGAATTATAATCTGTCATCGGATTGGCTCCGTTTGAAATCAGACGGTTGATATGGGTAAACTGAAAAGATGCGCTTATTTTAGTTAATACAGACGATGGGAGCTCATGTATAGCATCCAATTATAAACAAATAGGAAAAAATAATCAGCCGGGGCCCATCAATCACTGTGACACTGACATGGTCTAATCTAATATGGACATGGTCCACCAAATTGAAATTGGGTTTTGAAATGGTGGACACAGTGATTACGCACTTACTGTCAGAAATGGTCGTTGTCATCTATGTAACGGGTCAGGTTTTGAAATAGTCGTTGTTACTTATGTAATGGGTCGGGTTCAGATCCATTGTGATACCCATAGTGACAAATGAATTATTCGGGTTCGAGTTTGGTTTGGCGAGATCAAAAATTCGTGATTCGGGAATAATTCGGAATTATCCAGATCAGAGATTTCAGTTCTGCTAGAGAGCACAAAAAAAATTATGAAAGAAATTTGGAAAAAATTCGTGAATAATTCTTAAAATTTGGGAAAATTTTGTAAAAATCGTAAATTATTCGGGTTTAATTTGATCAAAGTTCGATCAACCAAATAATTTGGCATTCGGTTTGGCATCACCAAAAAAAGAATTATTCGGATTTAATTTCCGAATCTTGTGACTATGTTGATACTCATAATGACAAATGAATAGTTCGAGTTTTATTTGGCAGAATAAAAAGTTGTGATTTATAAATAATTCGAATATAATTCGGAACTACAAAAAATTAAAAAAAAAAAAAAACCAAAAAATATCTCATCAAACCAGAATTAATCATCAGACTTATGACATTATTTAATAATAACACAAGAAAAAACATAAGGCAACCCAATTTTCAAACACAGCTCTAAACAAAATTAACCAAACAATAGAAACAAAATTCCAAAAATTATATATATATATATATATATATATATAACCAATCTCAACTTACTAGGACATAATTAGTGGCACTGAGACTAATACATGGTACAGCTAATAAGAGCACTTGGGTTTTTTGTTTTGTCTCTCCAGTAATCACTACAAGACAAACTACCATTCAATAACTAATTAATATTATTCTCACATTTCATGCCTCTAATATAACTAATTAATATTCAATTAAGATTAGAGAATCTTTGCCTCCCTGTGTAGGGGCAGAGATTCATATTCAGAGCACCGTCAGTCATGTGATCTGATTAGATGGATTATGGATATTGTTAACATTTTTCACAAATTAAAAATACGCTTTTATTGTATACTTTCTGTAGCGGGTCATTAATTAAACTGCTAGGTCAAGAGATTCTCAGCCGTCATAAGGCATCACATCACATCATGGCCTTGCACAGCTTTAATCTCAGCCGTCAGAGCGCATCACATCAAGGCCTGACACTCTCTCTATTAATTATCATGCCAAGCAGGACACCTTCATATTGCGAATTTTTTTTACAAACCATAAATAAAAAAATTAATTTTACTAAATCAATTTAATTGTTTTGTTTTTTACAAAAATCATAAGAATTGAGATGTCATTTCAGTCCCTTTTTTCTTGAACCGAATTGTCATTTCGGTCTCAGTCGTTTTCACAAATTTCGAGAAAAAAATACGTTGAAACATTGTAAAAACACCTGGTACCGAATTGTCATTTCGGTCCCAAAAAAAAAATTTAGAACCGAAATAACATTTCAGTTTTTATGGTTTATATAAAAAAAAAAAATTTATCATGTTGGTTTCATAAATATCTTTTTTTCCTAATTATGGTTTATAAAAAAAAAAAAAAATCTCATATTGGTTCCCTTTTTTGTTGATTTTTTTTTTCTTAAATGACACTCAGATTTTTGAATGTATTAGACAAAACTGAAATTGAAAAATAAAAAAAGCAGAAATAATTTCTCTGAACATAGTCACACAACTCGTGTTTAATTCGCAAATTATTTGCGTTTTATTCATTTTGTTGGTGTTTCCAAACCGATCTCGAATAAAACGTGAGTCACAAATTATTAGACAGAAAAATGCAAAAAAACGTGAATTTTTTTTAGAAATCTTGTTTTTTTTACATTTTTTTCTTCTTTATTGTACTGAATCATTTTTGAATTATAACAAATTATGATCATGAATCACGAAATTTTGATCCGCTGAATCGAACCCGAACTATTCGTCTGTTAGTATGTCTGTGAACAATCATTTGATATATTTATTGCATTTTGTTAATCGACCCCTAAACATATAGTGACAAGATTCGTGAATTATACCTGAATAATCTGTTTTTGGGGTGATGCCGAACCGAACGTCAAATTATTCGGTTGACCAAACTTTGACCGAATGAAACCCGAATAATTCACAAATTTTTCCCATAAATTTTTTTTTTTTTTGTTCTTTTTTGCTCCCTTGTAGGACTGAGATTTCTGATCTGGATAATTCCGAATCATTTTCAAATTATATCTGAATCTTGCCCAAATAACGAATTTTTAATCTCACTGACCAAACCCGAATAATTCATTTGTCACTATGCCCTCATCCTCATGCGATCTAGAACAGCTACCGCAGGAAGTTATTGTTAGTGTAATAATCTAGAAGTCAATAATACAATAATTTATCATAAAGCTTTGTTCATGAATTGGATGATTAATATCATTTTGTTGCCTTGAGTATTATTGAATTTATGGATCATTTCGAGTTCATGACTGAAATTGTGAAACTCCATAATATAGATAATATATACTCTTAAAAGGTCACTGACCAAGGTAATTAGCAGGAACACTAATTACCGCGATAAGGTTAGTATGTGGATTAAAAGATGGTTAAGTTTTACAAACCACCTGACACGAGATGTCATTTTAATCACATAGATACATGTTTTAGAAACATGGTATTTGACAGACCCCGAATGAAACATTAAATAGAATTGTGTTCGTGTCATTTATGTTTTCATTCAGTGTCACGTTCTACAGTATGAGGTATTTATCGTTCCCACTGAGAAATATGTATGTGTGATTGTTATCCACCGCTGTCCGTAAAAAGCAGTCATAACGGTAGCTTTTCCATATGTATAGCTTAGCTGAGGAAGTGATAGTTTACCAAGAATACTATTTGTCCCTCGTATCTCTATACGAGCTATAGCATCACTGGGCCCCTTGATAGAGTAAGATTATCTGCTAGCGGTATAATTACAAGAGTAATTATATTTGATAATCTGCTCAAGATCAAGAAAAGATTAAGTTAGCAAGGATGACACACATCTACCTTGAAACTAATCTGATAGCTATGAGACAGAAGAACAGACACAAGTAAATTGTTTACTGGATCGCGATATTGTACAGTACAGCATCATCTGTGTAATTGGATGGTCATGATGTGTTGCCAGACGCCACCCATGATTATAGAAGTTAAAACGGTTTTAACTCTATTTACCAACATAACACAGATCCTATTGGGTCACACCATATAGGAGTTAATCGGATAATCTTATTGTGATTGATTATAAATTGGTTATGATCAATAGTAAGATGGTTATAATTAATTATACATGTTATAATTAAATTATAAATGTTATGTAAAAATAACAAGCAAAAACATTGGTTAATTTATAAACGTGTGTGACACGTTGTATAAAAGTTAACCGGTTAATTTATAAATGTGCAGGACACGTTGTATAAATTACCGAAACAACAACCGCAAGAAAATATATATAATTGTTCAGAATAATTATACAAACATTATTTGTGTTCGGGCCGAGGGCATTCGGGTCTTTTCAGATTCGTCTTATCCGCATGACATGTCATCGATCCTATCCAGATGACACGTCATCGATACCGAAACAAACAACCGCAGAAAAATATATATAATTGTTCAGAATAATTATACAAACATTATTTGTGTTCGGGCCGAGGGCATTCGGGTCTTTTCAGATTCGTGCTTATCCGCATGACACGTCATTGATCCTATCCAGATGACATGTCATCAATCCTATCCACAAGGGCAAAATGGTCATTTCACACCTATACCACCTTGCATGTGTAGAAGCATGGAGAAGAATGTGGAAGGGTGTGGAAGGGGTATTTTGGTCATTTCACATATAAAAGGATGAGGTGTCAATGGCATATCTTGTAAATAGGCCGAACTTGGAGGGCATTTTGGTCTTTTGCAACCGAATCTAAACACTATAAATAGGGGTGGAGGGGTAGAGAGAAAAAGATATATTCACATATATACATATGCACATTCACATGTATCTTTTCGTGCAGAAACGAATCGGTATTTTCTCTCTTTCTCGGTTTCTCTCCCAAATAGTATTTCGGTTGAGAAAAGAAAGTTATACGTACTTGACGTATAATCTTGCGGGTTGTTGAGGAGAATATTTACGGGATTGATGAATAGTGTTTTACCGAATTTCGCGGTATGTCAGTTTTGCATATTGATGAAACTGAGCAACCGAAAATTCGTGTTTACGAGTTTTCGTCTTTTCCCCGTGAATAGTGTTTTTGCAGAATTCCGCGGTTTACGGTATTTCTGGCAGAAGAAATAAACCGCTCTCCGGTTAGTCCTGGTGGATAACCGATAGAGGTATCACACGTGTGATACTCCGAGTCGATTCCTTCCCTGGTGAGGCTCTACTCGCTCGGTCTGCATTCCAACTGTGATTTGGAAACAAGGTATAAATATGTTATATTAATCTATTTAATTTGTAAGTAGATTAAAGTTTTAGAAATCAATCATGGAGTAGATTTGTAAAAGGATTA
The DNA here is from genome assembly GCA_964058875.1 of Carex rostrata. NCBI lineage: Eukaryota > Viridiplantae > Streptophyta > Magnoliopsida > Poales > Cyperaceae > Carex > Carex rostrata. The sequence goes on from CAXKVT010000245.1 coordinate 632,362, forward strand.
AATTGGGTTTTGATGCCAAAGGAATACTGAAGGTGGACCGCCTTGGAAAGTTTCCTGACATACCCCGTTTAATCCTGAGCTTAAGTTGGCCGTAGAAATTTTTGTTCTACGGTCATTCCGCAACTTAAGCCTAAAAGGGGTTTTGGTTATACCACCCCGAAACCCCAACAGTTATGCCCTCCGTGCGGTTTAATCCAAATCGCATGCGACTCAAGCATCCACACGCAGAAACTGCCAGAAAATAGTGATTACAAATCTAACTTGTCAACCAAGGCCTATATAAGCATCTGGACACCCAGGGAACAGACATCTCTGAATCTCTGAACACATATATAGATTTTCTACATCAAAGAACACTTAGAATTATAATTTTTCTCTTATGGAGGCTATGCAAAGGAGAGATTAATAGAATAGCAAGGTCCCCATTAGAAGAGAAGGAGTAGAGATAAGATTCGAAGATGGCGTGCATAAGAGAAGAGGCAACATAGGTGTCCACCTTCCATCTCTCTCTCTCTATTGTTCTCTTTCTTAATTTCTTTTGTCTCTTTTGTTGTGGAACCCGCCATGAGTGGCGAAGTAACCATTTTCTTGGGTGAAGACATGTAATATTAAATTCTTATGAGTTTAATCTAGTTGTTTATTTCTATTTGTCATTGCATCAAGATTTGAATTCTTACTGAGATTTATTCCTTATGTTCTTAATTATTTGGTTCTTAAACGAACCTCATATGCATTGAGATGCATACTCCTTGTATACCATTGTGGGATTGACCAATAGCCAAAGAATATAAGTATGTTAGATACAAGTAGAATAGACTGACTGTGTGACCACTTGTATCCGAACTTCAGTTAGAGACTTATTATGATATAGTTTGGTAGACGAGTATCACACTTTATAACCAGTAGTGGAGTAATCTTAATTATTGCTATAGTGAAAGGTTAAAGGAAGGACCAACCAAGTGAACTTGACCCCTTTGTAATATTAGTAATTATGACTTATCATTAATCTTTATGCGATTGTATTAGGTAATCTACTAGGACCTCCTCAATTAGGGTGTTGTAAAACTGACCAATAATCAACACTAGAACAACATTAGAAACTCTCAGATTGCAATTGATACCAGTGCAGGGTATGTGTGGTTAAGGCCAAACCGTATGCAATTCCGACTCGAGTGGAAACCAACCCTTTTACGGTTTACCAAGTTGTGTGCGGATAGTGACAGAATCGCATGCAATTGAGTAACTTTACATTGACAGGTATTGGCAGTAGTATGCGGTTGGTGACATACCGTACTCAATTGTTGTGTTGTCCAGAACCTAGATTAAACGAGTTTGAATGATAGAATGTCTGAATCCCTAAAAACCCATCTTCTAAACACTTAATCTAATACTACTTCACTATTGTAACGTAATATTACAACTAGACAACCAACAATCAATCAATCAAACACAACCAACCAACCTAAAGGAACCGATAACCCGGACTTAGCTTGCACCTGTATCTCTTAATTCACCATCTCTACGAATCGACACCCCGATCTATACTATACACCAGGTTCGTATGCTTGCAAATTGACAGTAGAGTAGAAAATTAGGGTATTAATATTATTTGCATTGATTTTGACTCCATCACCCTGACCATAGTTTATGCTGACAGTGCAATTCCTAATCTCCTACATGCAGATGTAATAAAGCATAAAATATTTAATTAAATCAGAAGTCCATTGAATCAAACAAGCATTAGTTGAATTGTAAGGTAATGTGGACTTACCTCAATCAAGTCCAAGGGATGTTGACTTGCTGCTTTTGGCTGAGCTACTTTTGACTTTGCTGATTTGGACTTTGCAGCTGCATGATCTCTTGAATTGATAGAAATCTTGAAACAATATATATTCCAATAAGGCAAAGTATTGCTTGCTACTTTTAGATAATTCTAGATCACTAAAAAACAATAGTTTTATAAAATAGTAAAATACTCAATAAATAGTAAAAAGTTAAAAAAAATGTAAATTTTGATATTCAAACACATGTTAGTACATGTTACATGTTGAGCGGTTTGGATCAACTGTTTGGACTTAAAAAATGACAAAACTAAGTTGTGGTAAGATGTTGTAACTTTCAAATGTTGTAAGTGGATCCCTCTACAGAATAATTAAATCCTCGAAAAAAAATTACCCCAAATCCTAGCTAACATGCCGAAACATGTCATGCGTCCAAGGATGCACATAAGATGTTTTAACAACACGACATGATTTAGTAAGTCATATTTTAACGTGTTGTGCAAGATTTACAATCAATTAAAATTATAAATTATTAGTAATTTAATTTGACCAACTAAAAAAATAAATATTCATTTACCAAACATCAGCATGTCATTACTAAAAAGTTCACTTAATTGAAAAATTTAATCATCACATCATTACTACAAAATTGTAAAAAAAAAAAATTAATTGCTATGGCGTCCCTAGCCTGCTAGAGCTGTTTTTCTATTTAAAGAAATGTTTTTACTTATTTCGTTTTTAATTATTAGTTTTTATAATTTTCTATCAATAAAAAATTCGGGTATAAATGGTTCCGTTTTGATTTATTTTATGAAAAATAAACATTTACTTTTTATTGAAGTTTTGATATTTTATTTTATAAAAACAAAGCGTATTAGATCTTGCCACCTCATGACATGCATATTTCTTTCATTCCAGCTTTTTCTTTTTGATCGCGAGTACCGAGGACCCAAGACATTAATTACTAATGGGAGAGGGGGTTTCCGATGGGCATCGGACCAAATCCTGTTCGATGGGGGTTTAAACTGTCAGATCTGCTTTAGGATTCGTGTGTACGGATTTTAAAGCAAATGCGAAATTGCGGGTGCGAATTCTAAAGCAGATCTAACGGTTTAAACAGCCCATCAAACAGGATTTGGTCCGATGCCCATCGGACACCCCCCTCTCCCATTACTAATGGAACTCTGGTCGAATGCGTATCCTCTGTATTAATACAAAAAAAAATATTTTGAGTTAACAATAGATGGAGCAAATTCGGATCCTGCTTATAATACGGGGACCCTTCAATATTAGTGTGAATCTAGTGTACACGAATCTTCAAGTACATTGGCTGGTCAAGATACATTAACTCAAAAGATTCCCTTTTAAGTTAATGTAGAGGTACAAATTCACTCTGGTCGGTAACATTTTTCCTCTTTCTTTTTGTTTGTCCGAAATCAAGAAGAATTCGAATGACATCTTCTCCGGTCGGTAACCTTTTTCTTTCTCTTTTCACGATACTTAACTTGTTGCTTATAAATACAGAAAGATTGTTCTCATTCGGCATGCTGGATTATTGGCCTACAAGATTCTGTATTGAATATTTAAAACCTTTCATGAAATTCTGTGCAAGTCTTTGTTCACAACCACGAAGAGTATCCCCTGTACTTATATATCTGACAAACTCAGCAGTTTTTTTTTTTTGAGGAAAGACAAACTCAGCAGTAGCCTCATTAGCCTCATTGAAATATTTATATCTCCAGGAGCTAAATATTTTCAACGGTAACCTCATGAAAATATTTAGTATAACTATAAAATAATATTAACTGTATCAATGAAATATTTCCAAGGACATAGTAACTAAGTATTTCCGTGAGCCTTCATTATAAAATAATATAAACATAATAACCAAAATATTTTCAAAGGTAACTCATGAAAATAATATGTGTTACTACTTTCAAAAAACATTTCGAATGACATGGGCTCAACTATTTCCATGGGCTATTAATAAAAAATAATATTTGGTTTGTTTAGCGAGTCATGGGTCATCTAGAAATATTTCCAAGGGCAGATAGGAAACATTTTCAAAGGCAGACAATAGGAATTTTCATGCGCTACTATTTCCGTTGGCTTGCTGTCGAAAATTGTTAAATGTGTCAGAAAAGACGATTTCATTTTCAAGGGCCTCGCCTCCCCTTAAAAATAGCATAGGCTGCCCACGGAAAAAACTCAAATTCTAGTAGTGTCCCTTGATAGATAAAACTTAATTCTCTTTGATAGCTATTACTTTTATTTTGCAAAGCATTTAACTCTACCGTGAGTTCACTATCATCTTCGGACTCTTCAACCCTATTCTCGACAATGTTCCACAAGCCATGAGCACTAATAACGGCCTTCATTAACAACGGCCAATGATTATAGTTGGTTTTGGTTTTAACTGTTGAAATTTGGAGTTCTAATAGCCATCTTATATTTGAGAATTTTCACTATTGAATGTGTTAATATAAAATCACATACACAAGAAATATAATGATAGATCTCAGCTCAATATGACTCGACATCTGAAAAATAATAATAATAATAATATCAGATTTCACAGGCTTTCTTATGTAAAACAAATAGGTTAAAATAAATTTATCATATAAAGGTTCACAGTTCACACTACTGAATGACGACTTATTTTTCGATTCAAACTGTGAATATTAACAGAAAACACGAGTAAAAAAATAAAAATAATATTACAAGAAAATGCAATTCAGAAGAGAAATTAAGAATTGACCATAATTAAGAAACGGACAACCAGCTTAATCACGTTAGTACGTATGACAAATTAACTTAAACACGAATATGTAGTGGAATATATCACATAAAATGGCTAGAAGAGATCAGGATGGAATGATGGCTGAATCTTGTGCTCGTATTGCTGAATCTTGTGCTCGTCGACAACTCCCAATTGAGCCATCAGCAACCAGAAATGAGTGAGTAATTCCCCTCCCCTGCTCAGGGACTTGGCATGCTCGTATGAATTGCAATGAATGGCGGCATATCCCAGCATCTCCACCCATGTCTCGCTAATTAACCGCCATTTAATTTCTGGCTCGAGGGACTGCAACTCTTTTGCAAGTTTAAGGCCATCCCTTAATACCTTTTTCCCCTTTTCATGCTCATGCTCACGCTTACGCTTATTCTCCTCAGCCTTACGCTTACCCCAGCTTATCCATTTGTCCTTTAATACCAATTTCATTCTGCTCAAGCATCTGCGCATTTTATTACCCCGGCATCTGCCCATTTCATTCTGCTCAAGCACTTCAGGTAGTTCATGCTCATGCTCACAATTTTTATTCTCCTCACCCTTGCGCTTACCCCAGCATATCCAATTTGCCCATTTCTCCTTTAATTTACCCCAGCATATCCAATTTGCCCACTTCTCCAATTTGCCCATTTCTCCAATGGCCGCGTCATCCTTCTCAAGCTCTTTGCGTGCATTCTTGTCATCGAGCTTTCCCTTACCCTTAAATTTCTTCTTGACGACAGCACATGTGGCCTCAAATCGTGTCTTACCAAATCCGAACTGCGTCATTGACGGCTGCAGGATTAGGAGATAAAGCATGTAGTTGGATGTCTTCCAACTGACTGTGGCAACATTGCACATATCATCATGCTCAGTGCACTCCCCGTTAGGTTGGTTGGAAGTAAATTGATCTTCATAATAATAACAAATGTCTGTGGCAACATGCCACAAAATAATGCACTCATCAAATTCCCTTTTCATGCTCCATTCCAGAAGCCCCAGTTGATTATGACGTTCAAGAGCTTTGCGGCCCCTGTAGGCTCTAGCTTCTAATAAAACCTTGTAAGTATCCACGTTCCGTGCTCTCCTCTTCGCCTCTTTGAACATCATCTCCTCCATCAAAGGTGGCAAGGGGACCATTTTTGTCGCACGCATGTTGTCCCATGCGTGGTTTACTCTCACAACACTCATTATCCTCCGAATTAGAGTGTCTTTGTTCCTCAAGCAAAATTCTACGAGATTGTATTGCCTGATGGTTCTCGACCACCGAGGCTTTCCTTTTTTGAAGGTCCGGCTTATTATCCAATCTATAGAATTTCGAAGGTAAACATTCATAAAGCATCCACTCCTGGAAAGCGACACAATTGTCCAATCCGAGATTACAAGAAAGACAGCCGCAACAACCTCAAGGCTGAGGCCTGCAGCAAGCAAGATATAGGTTACGGTGATATCTGTGGGTTTGAACTTCGTCTTATCAAGATTATGAAATACTATGAATGCTGCTACAATGGAAATGAGAGAGCAGCAACGCACTACACGACCAGAGATGCTGTGGATGGTGACTGCTTTTGTGTACAGGATATCATATAAAAAAGAGAGCTCTATTGCAACTAGTTTAAAAGCGTCTTCTGGGCTGACATCGGAGAAGCGATCCTGGCTGTCAATCAATATATCTGAGGAGAAGGTCATGTCTACCATGAGTCTCTTGAAGATTTCGAACCAGTGGTAGCCCTCCGAAATAAAGCGGCTTTCGCTTGAGAGATTGGTAACCTTCCAAAATGAAGCTGCATTCATAGAAGGATTTTAGTTTCCACTTGACCAGTGGTATCAGAACTATTTGGACAAATACAATTTGGCTTTCCTAAAATTTATTTATTTTTCTTTATTTTTCCACCCCAGGCTATTACTCTTTTTGATGTTGTAGGGTTTAAAAATTATCAAATTACAATGTGTAGGACGTTTAGGGGTGTTAATGGGTAGAATTGGGTACAATACAGATAGGGTGGAAACATTTTCATATATATCCATATACCCACTAAGAATGATTTTACCCATATCCTACCCTTACCCATTAAGAATTAACTTTACCTTACCCTATCTATATCCGTTAAAATTATCGGGTAATGAAATGGTAGCGGATGAATAACGAATAATATTAATATAATAATTAATTTTATTATATTTTGCAAATAGAATATGAAAACTCATTTATTTCACACATATGTAATGACATTACTAATAAAAATTAAAAATAAAAATAATTGTGCAATCAATTTCAACTTAATTGTATTTTTTTTATAAAACAAGAAAATTCAAAAATTAGAATATATTTTTCAACAAACACAATTATTTAATGAAAGAATAAGACACGCAAATAAAAATAATATGTTTAATATTTTTTTACAACAAAAATAATACACTAAATAACAAAAGTATTCACTAATTATTGTTCAAACATTATCATATTATTATATTTTATATAATTACTTTATAGGATAACGAGTACAAAATAGTTTTTATCCGTACCCTCCATTTAAATAATGAAAGAAAATATTTACTCATACCTAATAAACTAACGAAAAAAAAAAAACTTACCCACACCCACCTTATCTTTACTCATTGACACCCCTAAGGAAGTTTGTAGGAATTAATATAAAATTATTAATGTTAATTGTCATTATTTAACTTACAAGAATCGAAATCCAATGCACAATCTGATCGCGCAGGTCGTGATGAGACATCTCAGGTCCTTTTCTATGGGTTTAATTTTTTTTATTTTTTAATGCTACTAATAAAAATGACATGTCTGTTGTTTGTATGGGTTTAATTTTTTGTTTGTTTAATAATATCAATAATAGAGTTTGTCACATATATATGATTGCTCATCTGACCTAGGACTGCGCTACACAGGGAGAGAGAGATGTAATAAATGGTAGCAATCATAACCTTGCAGATCCCCCTGAGAGAATAGCTCTGAGATGATTTTATCCTTGAAATTGTCCATGCTGGCACTGCGAAGAGCTAGTGTCCTCTCTCCATACTTAAGCAACCCCGGTACGAAGACGAAGAGCGTCGGTATCCACAGCCTGTGGTTGGGCAGGGATTGTAAAAACACAAACCCGGCAGTGAAAACCTGAACAATCAGCCCCAGAAAATGGCGCCACCAGAGCTCGTTGTCCTCGACTGAGTAGGAGGTGATGGGATCGGGTCCGCCGAGGTGGACGAGGAGGAAAGGGGCCCAAAGAACTGTGAGATCGCCCAGGATGCCGCTCCCCGAATAGTCAATCTGCTTGCCGAGGATGTTGCCAAGGGCCAAGATAGCGACGAAATCGGATGTGACGTAGAAGAGCCAGAGAATTAGCATTAGAACTTTGTTGGGCCATATCTTGCGCAAAGGCGCCAGGAAGATCAGTCCGATTTGGATGGAGAGGCTGCCGAGGACCAGCAGCTTGATGTGCTCCGTGCTCCATTCGTTTCGCCATTTCTCGGGAATGATTAGCATTATGTTCTCTCCCTCCCAACTCTCCTCTCCGCTCCGCTCGTGTTCTTTCTTCCTGGGTTGGTTTCCCTACTCTTATGAGTGCTAGTAAAAGTGTAAAACAAACTAGAGACACAGGGAGGGAACCAGGGGGAGTCATACTTGAGAAGAAAAATATTTAGAGAAGTACAAAAGTAAATATTTGAGAAAGAGAATGAGAATTTTTTTTTTTCAAAAAATAGATAGAATTATATCCATAATATGGTTTCATCCATAGTAGGAATTATCGGTATCGGGATTGGGATCGGTCCCGGCCGATACCGATACGGAATTGGGGTATCGGATCGGTATCGGCTTAGGATCGGCTCAGTATCAGGGTTTTCTTTTTATTTTTCTTTATAATTTGCTATGTGAAGATCGGCTCAGGATCAGATTGGGGTAGGCCGATACCGATACGTATTGGCCGATCCTTATCGGTATCGGCCGATATTTCCTATTATGGTTTCATCTGAGTATTTTTTTTTTTTTTTAAAACATAGATAGAATCATATCCATAATATGGTTTCATCTAGGACAGACTAATACAGTTCTAGTAGGTTTCAACCGATAATCATTGGTGGAGTTCAAGATTAATTATGGTCATAATAAGAAAGCGAGGTTTACTATCAAAAATTGCGTCTCTTTGAAATTTGAATTTTTATTTGCACTTTTTATTGCTATTTTGATTGGTCAGATTACTTCATAATATATCATTTTGATTTAGCGTATTACTTGATATTTCTATTTCTATTTTAGTTTTGAAAGACAATTAAAATATTAAAAAACAACAATAAAAATAATTACAAATATCTTAGATAAACATTTATTAGTATTAATTATTAATAAAAATTTTAACATATGTAACAATAATTTTAACCAAAGTGACATTTAAATTATTAATATTAAAAATAAGAAAACTCTAAATAAAAAAAATTATAATCTATATTAAACAATTCTAATTTACAAATTTTAGTGATTTTTATACGAAATAGATAGTTTGATGTACGTACGTAGCAGCATGTGGTACTGTATCATTGGTGTGGTTCCATAATTTATCTCTCCGTAGAACAGCATTAATGCCGAATTTTTTATTAATAGGAAATCATAAACTAATAATTAAAATTGAGATTAGTAGGAATAATATTTTAAAACTAGAAAAAACAGTTCTAGGCTGTGGCGTCCCTTAGTGACGCCATAGCAAATTAATACCTGTCTATGGAGAAAAAAGAAAAAAAATTAATATTTTGGTTACAATTTTGTAGTAATGATATGATGATTAAACTTAGTGAATCAAGTGAATTCTTTAGTAATGATATTCTGATTTTTAGTAAATGAATATTTAATTTTTAATTGGTTAAATTAAATTAGTAATAGTTTTTACTTTTAATTTCTTGTTAATCTTCCACGTCATGTCAAAACACGACTTACTAAACCCTGTGTTCATCTCTTTTACTATGCAGCATGACACAATTAGAAATTTTAACGTGATGGCATGACACGTGTTTCGAACATGTCGTGTCGTGTTTTGAACATGTAGAAACATGACACATGACACATGTGACATGTACCGCGTTTTGAACATGACGTGTTCTGGACAAACCAAAAGTGTCACCCGTTCGAAACATTACACAACACGTGTGTCGTGTTCCGAACATACCGAAACATGTCACGCGTCCGAGGATGCACATAAGATGTTTAACAACATGACATGATTAAGTAAGTCATATTTTAACGTGTTGTGCAAGATTTACAATCAATTAAAATTATAAATTATTAGTAATTTAATTTGACCAACTAAAAAAATAAATATTCATTTACCAAAAATCAGCATATCATTACTAAAAAATTCACTTAATTCAAAAAAATTAATCATCACATCATTACTACAAAATTATTAACAAAAAATTAATTGCTATGGCATCCCTAACCTAGAGCTGTTTTTTCTATTTAAAAAAAAAAATATTTCTACTGATTTCGTTTTTAATTATTAGTTTTTATAATTTCGTATCAATAAAAAATTCGGGTACTAATGGTTCCGTTTTGATTTATTTTTTGAAAAATAAACATTTACTTTTTAATGAAGTTTTGATATTTTATTTTATAAAAAAAAAAAAAAAGCGTATTAGATCTTGCCACATCATCACATGCATATTTCTTTCATTGCAGCTTTTTCTTTTTCATCGCGAGTACCGAGAACTCAAGACATTAATTACCAATGGAACTCTGGTCGGTAACATTTTTCCTCTTTCTTTTTGTTTGTCCGAAATCAAGAAGAATTCGAATGACATCTTCTCCAGTCGGTAACCTTTTTCTTTCTCTTTTCACGATACTTAACTTGCTTATAAATACAAAAGAAATTGTTATCATTCGGCTTTTTCTTTCTCTTTTCACGATACTTAACTTGTTGCTTATAAATACAAATTGTTCTCATTCGGCATGCTGGATTATTGGCCTAAAAGATACTGATACTGAATATTTAAAACCTAGCTTTCATGAAATTCTGTGCAAGCCTTTGTTTACTTTTTTTGAATGAAATTCTGATTATTTGCAAGCCTTTGTTTACAAGCACGTAGAGTATCGTCTGTACGTATCTGACAAAATTTTAGTCTGAGCATGTTTTTCAGAGCTGTCTAAAATACGAGTCTTGAATATCTGTGTCTAATTATAATAAACAGTATGGATCTCATTCTAGAATAGTGTTTGGTAAATGTCCCCGGGGGTCCAACCCGGACCGGTCCGTCCGTGTCCGTGCCACGGGTATGCACGGGTACACGGGCACGGCTATTAAACGGGCCGGACTCGATTTTTTGGAAAAATGCCCGTGATAACCCGGACCCTCGTACCCGTATCCCGTACCCGTGACGCCCGTGCCCGTGAACCCATGCTCCCGCGCCCGTGCCCCTGCCCGTGAGCCCGTGGCAGATTTTTTTTTTTTTTTTTTTTTTACTTTTGATCTAAAATTCAAAATTTTAACTCAAATTCACCCCCCCCCCCCCCCCCCCCCCCCCCCCATTCCCCCCCATGCCCCACAGCCCCACTTTCTACCCGGACCCCTACCCGTTTTTTTTTTTTTTAAATTCAAATTTTAATCCCTCCAAACAAAATTCTATAAATATACACCAATTCCTTACAAATTTTCACATCTCTCTCAATATTTTCATCTCTCAATCTCAATCTCAATATTTTTATTATTCTCCAATTTTAATTTTATTATTAAAAAAAATATAGTAGTTAATTTAACAAATACGCAAACGCAAACATGCAAACGGAAACGGAATTACGAAGGTATTCTCGAAGATTTTCCCGCGAAATTAAGAAGGTAACATTAATTTTTGGTAGATTACATTTTGCTAGATTAAATTTTGTTAGATTGAAATATTGAATATTAGATTTATTTTTGTAGAGTAATTTAAAAATTAAATTTGATGTTAGATTTATTTTTGTAGAGAAATTTAGAATTTAAATTGAATGTTAGATTTAGTTTATGTTAGATTTATTGAATGTTAAGTAATTAGATTTGTTATATTTATTGAATGTTACATTTATTAAATTTGTTAAGTAATTAGATTTGTAAGATTTATTTTATGTTAGATTTGTTAGATTTATTTAGTTTATGTTAGATTTGTTAGATGTGTAGTAATTAGATTTGTTTTGAATATGTTAGATTTTATTTTTGAAATTCGGATTTATTTTTAATAGGTTAATAAAAGATGTTAGATTTATTTTTTTTTTAATATGTGATGTTAGATTTTATTTTTGAAATTCGGATTTATTTTTAATAGGTTAATAAAAGATGTTAGATTTATTTTTTTGAATATGTGAAGTAATTTGATTTGTTTTGAATATGTTAGATTTTTTTTTTTGAAATTCGGATTTATTTTTAATAGGTTAATAAAAGATGTTAGATTTTTTTTTTTAATATGTGAAGTGATTTGATTTGTTTTGAATAGGTTAGATTTATTCTATTAAGAATGAGTGCCAACACAGCAGAATCTCATACGCGAGCTCTCAGCCCGATTGCAGAGCCCTCAGCGGAATCTCGTACACGAGCCCTCCCCTACTTCCGCTCAAGAGATCTCGAGGAACTTATGAAAGAAGAAAACCCCGAGAACTTTCATGAAAAGTCCCAACAACGTACAAACAAAGAACCGGTAGATTTTTGCAATCCCTGTCACCAATATGGGAAGAGGAGTGAGATGTTCTGTTGCGCGGAATGTTTGCAAGCTTTCCACCCTTCCTGCATTAGCGCCTACCCGACACGCACAAGGGAGGATATAAGGTTCAAGCATTTTATATGCCCACCCTGCGCCTTAGACAAGTCTAAGCGAAGCAGGCAAAAGAGAAAACGAAAGAAGCAGTGGAACTCTGATTCCGATTAGGATTATCTCAACGTTGTATTACTTTTATTTTCAAACGCGACCTATCAGTTGCTAGTTGTAATTTTCTTTACTTCAATGTTATTTTTCCTTCATTTATCTCAATTAATTTTTTACTTTCAAAATTGAGTATTTATGACTTTAATTCATAACAAATGAATTTTTTATCTTTTGATTTTCTTATTTTGTCTTGTATATATGTATTATTTATTTTTATAGGAAAGATATAATTACATAAGCAATTAAAATGTGTTAATTATAACAAAAATTATTGAGTTCAAAAACAAATATAATTACTTATATTTCAAATGGAGAGTGAACAAATAAATCAGAATTTTTATAGGTTATAAAAATAGGTTATAACCTATTTTTAACAAATATAATTACTATGTCAAATGAATTTTAATAGGTATGAATTTGGATTTATAATTGATTGATTTTCAAAGAAAAAAAAACAGAAAAAAAAAACAGAAAAAAAAAACAGAAAAAAAAACAGAAAAAATGAACAAAAAAACTGAACAAAAAAACTGAACAAAAACAGAACAAAAAACAGAACAAAAAAAAAAAAAAAAAAAAAAAAAAAACAGAAAAAAAAAAAAAACCGGTCCGGACCCGGACCGGACCGGACCGCCCGGCCCCCCGTACCCGGACCATCCTGCCCCCGAACCCGTGACGGGCACGGGTATTAAACGGGCAGGGCAGGATTTTTGAAAAAAAAACCCGTGATGCCCGGCCCGTTGTACCCGTGTGCCCATGACGCCCGTGACCGTGGCTACCCGTGCCCGTGCCCGGGTTTTGCCCGGACCGCCCGGCCCGGCCCGTTTACCAAACACTATTCTAGAATACTTTATAGAAGACAGGATCTGAACCCACATTTTTCTCATTTGGGTTGCCCAATACATCAAACACTATGTGCCTCCACAATAAAATCATAGGTTTCCTCTGGAAAAATTGTAAAGATCTTGCCGTCTGCATGCATTTCTCTCTTCAAATATCACATCACCATCATAAAACTTTGCACCGCATGATTAATTCACGCAGAAATTTTCCTTTTTTTCAAATACTGGGTGATGCCAACAAAAAAAAAAAATTAAAGTAGACATTTATTCGTCAACTATATATTTCTCAAATTAGGTCGTAGGCTTTCGATCTGTGTCAAGGTTTGTCGCGGATCAAGTGCATAAGAATCTTGACACGAATCGAAATGCTGCCCAATTTGTTCCAATGCCCATCAGAACGCATCGATAGAAAACAAACTCTGTGAAAGTTTCAAGGATGATTCTGGAATCCATTAACTTGTTTGTATAGAAAGGCATTTGAATTTTTTTACAATTTTTTTACTATGCTCACGAGTAAATTACAATATTGTTCTAGAATCAAAAGAAAACATGCATAATAAAAATAAAAACTAAAAGAGTAAATATACCATTTGGTTTACTCAATATAACCCCAACATACATTGCAATTGTCATTCAGGGACCATTGTGTAAATCAACCAAAACTTTGTAACAACATATAAGTTTGAACTTAAGGTTTGATAGGCACGGATAAAGGTATTTCATTCTCTAGCAAAGTTTGAAATTAGTTCTCAGTTAGTTGACACATAATAAGATAATAAAAACTAATTTAGTTTACTCATGGAAATACAAGACCAACATGGATACCTTCAAGCCTATCAAATTATATGCTTCTAGCTAGCAAAAGATGAGGAAATAACTAACGGCATCTAGTGGTAATATATTATTTCTTCTTTTTTCTATTATTTTGTGGGTTGGTAGAAGACCCCTAATTCTCTATTTTTCTTTCCTTCCATTTTCTGCACACCTAGCTTGTACTCATTATGTAACAGTACAAATTAAAGACAAAAATGTCCATACCTTGACAATGGAGTCACTCATGAGAAGTGTTGGTATCAAAGACACTTAGAGGGGTGAATAGGGTCTTTTTAAACTTTTAGTCTAAGTTATGAGTCTCTAATGTGTCTTAGAGTTATTTTCGGTGGAAACTCGAATAACTTGGTCCTAATTAAAATATAAAATGAAGTAAAGTGTAGAGTTTAGAGATACTTGTATAGGGCGCTGAGAGTTGCACTAAAGAGGGGGAAATCAATTTAAGTATATATGCTGATCCCTTAATGCAATGGGGAACATTTGTTCCGGAACTTCTCTTGGCATTCCTTCCGATTCACTTGTGACTGGCCTACCAATTCATGATCAGCATATCAAGATTTTATTGTTTGATTGTGTGGACGTTTAACTCCCGACGGGTGCAAGCCCCTACCGTTAATTACATCAGCAGACCTTTCGGGTCAATACTGAATACCTCATTCATTTCAGGATTTACGTCTATTTTGGTGTAAACTGAGTAATTGGGGCTAAAAGAGGGCTCATATAAGGTTCATTTGGTTGTTTTGTTGGTTCTCATTTGATTTGGAAAAGATTTTGATATTTATTTTGGTATATGTGCATGTGCAGGCATATTTATATATTTAAAGTATGTAAAAAATACATGAAACATGTCAATTATATGATTTGGACTTGAGAAAATGTGTTTAAACATTATTTTTACATTTTATTTATAAAAATGTGTCAAGAAAGGGGTATCTTGGTCATTTTTTATTTTGGCTGAACCTTGGATATGTTCAATTACTACTTGAAATTATAGAGAACTAAATTTGGATTCATTTGGAACTGGATTAAATTGATTTGGACTTAAAACGAAGAAGTTATGGTCAAAAACGATTGAAAATGGCTTGTCTGTGAAGTTTTTATACTTCCAGCGGCCTATTTGTAAATTTTCAGAGACCTAAGGCTGTAATTTGGGCCTTTGATAGGGTCTAAAATGCAATTTAGGCTTCCAAGGGCCTATTTGAAGAAGATTTATAATGTCAGGGACTTGTTTGTAAATTTCCAAAGGCTTCTCTGCAAATTTTCTATAAATAGAGGAGTATATATGCAAAAGGACATCTTTAATCATTTCTGGGCTTTAAGATTAGTGATGAGCCTTTAAGATTTGGATATTGGGCTTCGAGATGTGCACTGACCATTAGATTTGGTCACTGGGCATTGAGATTTGGATATTAGGCTTTAAGATGTGTACAGAGCTGTGATATGGACAGCTGGGCTTAAAGATTTGGGCTTGATGCATTAAAATATGCACTGGGCCTTTGATGAGTGTGCTGGGCTTGGATTTGAATCATCAAGCTTTCAGATTAGTGCAAGACAGGATATGATCATATGGGCTTCAGGATTTGGATTTTTAACATTAATGAGTGCACTGGGCTTTAATGAGCGCACTGGGCTTCAGATATTGACATTTGGGCTTTGAGATTCGCACTTAGCTTTTAATATTCACTTAGTGACTAACAGATAGGGGTCCACTGTACAGTAACGATCAATTTAATTTGAATTTGGATCATTGGATCAAATGGGTGCATCAATAATCGTGCAACTCGATAAGGCCTAGGGTTCATCCCTGACAAGACTAGTTCCGGCTGACTCCGGCCAAGGGACGGTTGTGATCGTTGGATCAGTGATTCCGGCTGGTTCCGGCTGACTCCAACGGTGCCTTTTGATTTTACTATCACCGTTAGATCAATGATTTTCAAAGTGACTTAATAAATAGTAAACAAATTCCAAAAATTATAAAAATTGGTCCCCAAGCACATATTAATATAGAGAACAAGATGAACGGTTAGGATCGACCGTTTAGATTTTGAAATTTTAAATTTTGACCGTATACATATCGGCCCATATACATTCAAATGCACATTAGTCTATATATATATATATATATATATATATATAACCAATCTCAACTTATTAGGACATAATTACTGGTAGAGTTTGGCAAAAACCCGGGTCGGGTATACCCGCCCGTACCCGCCGCCCAGGGTACCCCTGCCCGAGCCCGGGTATAGGTCGGGTACTCGGGTACGCGGGTACGGGCAAAAACCGGACCAGACCCGTTATTTTGGACCAATACCCGACCATACCCTACCCGAGTTTACCCGTACCCGACTAAACCCGTACCCGACTACCCGAGTACCCGTATACCCGAGTACTGTTCATCCATTTCAAAATTCAAAAAATCTGATTTTTTTCCCCCCAAAATTAAAAAAAAAAAGCAAAAAAAAAAACAGCAAAAAAAAAAAAAAAGCAAAAAAAAAACGAACAAAAAAACCAAAAAAAAAAGAATAATAAAAAAATACCCGTACCTGCCCTACCCGTACCCGTACCCGTACCCGCCTTACCCGTCAAGGGTACACGGGTAAGGGTATAGGACGGGTAGGGTATGGGTTTTGAAAATTATACCCGCCATATCCGTACCCGAATACCCTTGTACCCGAGTATACCCGTACCCGAGACGGGTATACCCGGGGTACCCGTACCCGCCCGAGTATAAATACACTAATTACTGGCACTGAGACTATTACATGGTACAGCTAATAAGAGCACTTGGGTCTTTTGTTTTGTCTCTCCGGTAATCACTACAAGACAAACTGCATTCAATAACTAATTAATATTATTCTCACATTTCATTACTCTAATATAACTAATTAATATTCAATTAAGATTAGAGAATCTTTGCCTCCCTTTGTAGGGGCAGACTGCAGAGATTCATATTCAGAGCACCGTCAGTCATGTGATCTGATTAGATGGATTATGGATATTGTTAACATTTTTCACAAATTAAAAATGCGCTTTGTATGTAAACTTGCTGTAGCGGGTCATTAATTGAACGACCAGGAATCGATCTCCTGTTCAAATCTAGCAATTCTCAGCCATCAAAAGGCTTATTGGTTTCCAGGTGGAGAGGTGGAGCAGAAAACGACAAGAGAGAGCAGCACAGCAGTGGAGTTACTGAAAAGGAGAGGTGTATTTATCAGAGGCTCAGTCTCCTGCAGTGCTCACATGGGTACAACTGTACGGATATCGAGGACAGACTATCTTGCGCCTTCTCTTTCTCACTCTCCCCAGCTCACGTTAGCAACCAGTGTTTACTTACTGTGTACACTGTACAGCAATGATCGTCTCTAACGGCACAGTGATCAGATCAATACAAAAATGGACATGTCCAGTTTGACTGGTCAACGATATCGTTTTATATAAATGAAGATGGCTTGTATGTTTTGCTTACTCTCTCCTCTCCGGTTAACAAAAAACTGGAGACATATCACAGGTATTGAATGACTTCATTCAGTTTGCTCTCCAGTTTTATGCGACCAGAATTGATATTTCGAATCAAGGGTGACTTGCCTCAATGGGAAACTCAAGCTCAAACGCACCTTTCAAAAAGCATAGTTTCTATTGGGGATGTAAACGGTCGGATACGAATTGGACAGTGGTATAATGATGTAAACTATGCTTTTATTAAATAAAAGCATAGTTTTTATTTGTATTCGTTATAATTTTTTATATACGGATACGGATCGGATATCGGACGGATACAGATATTTTTCATAATTAATTTGTTGATTACAAAACATCTATTATATTATTAAAATATTAGTCACTAATTATGTTATAGCGTTATATTGTTCAACAAAATATATCTATATGCAATTTAATAAATTATTAGTACAATGTGCAATTTAATAAATCAATTTAATAACATATAGCACATTTATTGTAGTTTAAAAATGTAAACGGTCGGATACGGATAGTTAAAAGTCTTACCGTATCCTTATTCGTTAAAATTTTTCAGATACGAATATGGATACGGATAGTCTCGAATACAGATACGAATCAGATAATTTAAGTAATTTTCCGGATTTAGATGCGGACGAAATAAGATAATATCCGATCTGTTTACACCCCTAGTTTCTATTCTCAATTTTCCTTTTTAAAATTACACCATATTTGAAATTGAACTTGTCCCTTCAAATTTGTCTTAAGATTCATAGCTAAAATAATATTTTTGAAACAGAAGATCCTAGATTTAAAATTCAAATGAAGAATTAATTGTGAATATTTTAAGATTAATTGATAGCTAAAATAATATTTTTG
The DNA here is from genome assembly GCA_964058875.1 of Carex rostrata. Lineage (NCBI taxonomy): Eukaryota > Viridiplantae > Streptophyta > Magnoliopsida > Poales > Cyperaceae > Carex > Carex rostrata. The sequence continues at coordinate 650,814 of CAXKVT010000245.1, forward strand.
AAATAAAAGATCGTAGATTTAAAATTCGAAGGAAGAATTAATTGTGAATATTTAAAGATAGAATATTTACGTCTATTTTTATCTCACAAAAGTTAATAGTTGTTTCTAAACTCTATTTTAATGGCTCAAATTTATGTCAATTTTTTTATATAACAATGAGTTAATATCATGTTTGGGCAGAAAAAAATTATATATTTGCCTCGTTTCATAATTTTCTCCAAAGACATTAAATAGAGAAAGTACCACCACATGTATCAATTAGAATTTAGATTGTTTTATAGAAAGCACGGATATATGCTTTTTATAATAGTAAATAACATAAATTTTTTCATAATATATATTAAATTATATAGTATATATCTACTATTTGAATACAGTAAATTAAAATTTAAAACAATATATGTATGACCGTATCCGTATCTGCACAGATATTTAGATATTCGTATCTAATTTTTAAATAAAGATTCAGATATAATCGGATAATATACGACCCCGTTTGCACCCCTAGTGCCTTGCCTCAATGGGAAACTCAAACACACCTTTCAAAAAGCATAGTTTCTATTCCTAGTTTTTTTTATCTACATAAATTATTAAATTCAGATGTACAGAAATAAAAAGAGTGTTTTTTTTCCAAAAAATATAGAAAGATTAGGTTAATTGAGTTTGTTCCATTAATCGGACTCAATAATTAAGATCGAGTTAATTGAGTTTGTTTCCAATAAAAATTGTCTTTTCCGAACCGAACCCAATAATCCGCACCTAGACCCGATAATTCACAAACAAGTTATGGATATCTATCTACCCGGAACCAAAAAACTGGATCCGAAATATCTACGTGTAGATAGGTATCCGGATCCAAACCCGATCTAATTTGAAACTAATAAATATATGTGAATCAAAATTTAGATCCGAACACTTTTAAAATACGAATCCAAATATAATTATATCCGGATCCTACCCGACCCAACAACACCTCTAATATTAAGATTTTTGCACTCAAACTAGCACTCCTCATATTTATTAACCTTTAATTTTTGTCTTATTTCGAGCTGTCCATAAACCCAACAAAACTCGGAGGCATTAAAACGTTTATTTATTTTATCTTTTTGTTAGGAAAATCGGCTCTCATCCATATATACTATTTGAAAATAACTTGTCCCATTAAATAAAAGCATCATTATTTGGTAATACTCATCCAACGTACAACAGTACAAATTTTTAATTTAGTAAGTACTGTTTCTGTCGCATCCAACGAACTCAATTTCAAATCATTTACGAACTTTTTTTTATGAAAAAGAAGAGTGATCGTAGTCATCGAAAACGAGAGATGAAAATCGTCCAGGGTTTTAAAACTGAGAACAAGAGTTACGACTTACGAGTTATGACTTATAGCTAGACGACCTTATATTTTAACTTTTAAGTCATCAGTGAACATAAAGTCATCAATGGAAATCAACGGTTCACGTTACTTTGAGATTCGAACTAGAATAATTCGCGAACCTATTTTCAATAAACTAGGTCCAGTTTGAATTTGGTTTGAATTAATTTTGAACTATTTCGAATCGAATTTTTTACGAACTTTTTCGAATCAATATGCATTGGCCAAGTATCAAGTATAAACACAAAAAAATGCAGCCCTACTCCAACAATAACACAAAAAAATCTTCAATATGCATTGGCCAAGTATCAAGTATAAACAACTGTTACTGTTCCACTAACGGCACTTTTTTTTTTCCAACCCGCCATTCTCAAAATTTTGACTGTTTCCCGCTCTCCCAAATTTTGACCGATCCCTTGTAATCCTCACCTCATTCGTTTTGTACAGGAAATATCCATTTCAAAGAGGAATGGAGGGTTCTCCTAATCACTTCTTCGTAAGATCAGGACCGTACATCAATTTCGTTCGTCACTTAAACGGCACAGAACCGGGATAAGTTCTCCGTCCCACGTGATCAACAGCTGTTGAGCCGAGTTTTTTAAAAATATCCAAATTTATAAATATTTTATTAAAAATAACTAAGATTTTAAATTTTTTTTTAAAAATACCTAACTCACGGAAAAAATCCGCGGCCCGGGATTTTTAATTTTTAATTTTTTTTAGAAATTGTTTTGTTCAGTTTGTTTGAAATTTAAATTAGTTTGAATTGTTAAGTTGGAGATTGGTATTAGCTAAAAAAAGTTTTATTTTATTACAATTATAATGGATTGTTTGGTAGTTACAGTTGTGGTCTTTAAATTTTCAGGAATAATTTTAGAATTTATTGTTAGTATTTAATGCCAAAACTGGCATCGTATTGAATAAAAAATAATTTGGACTTACTCAATTTAGAAGCATTCATGAATCATTTACCAAATTTAAGTACTATATAAGCACTTAAGTGAAAAGATCCAAAAACAAAGGAGCTTAGCTACTTTCCCGCCATTCCACCACCACTTTCTACGCCGTCGTTTACCTCCGGTCCCCACCAGATCCGACGGCTCCTGTGGCTCACTTGTTCAATCATTGGCAGAGACGACAAATTACCATGCTGCCCTCGTCTTTGTCGTTTTCCTCTCAGAGGTTTCTGGGGTAATTTGGGGATTTTGAGTCCAAGTTGGATAAGTCAAAAGAGAGGAAGATCTCCGCCGTACACTAAGAATCATGCTTTGGATGATCATTCGTTCAATTTTTTTATTGTTTTGTTTTGCTGTTAATTATCCTTGAGACTTATTATTAGTTAGGTGGAAAAGGTGTACCATGTGGGTAGTACGCCGCAGTAAATTTGAATGAGTTGAGTAGGTGAGTCAGCATGTGTTGGTAGGTGATTTAAACATCTCATTTATTTTTTTCTTTTGTAATTAATACATGATCTAGTCTCTCTTTTTTAAGTCAAGTACACAAAATTTGAGCAATTAGTACGTCCAAATAATTACTTTAATTATATTACAAAAGTATCTGAATATTATAATTTCTTTAATTAAAGGGAAGTAGTAAGATTCGTGTTTAAGTAGGGGGAGCAAACATACTTTTTATGAACATCTGATTAATTTCAGTATAATGTCTGATTTAAAACATTGTTGTAAATAACGGTATGTAGTTATTGGGCGGCCAGGGTACCGTCAAACGATTAATCGGGAATAATTGGTCATAATCAGAAATAATCGACCGATTAATCGAAAAAATCCGTGACAGTTTAAACGAATGTTTTTTACAACACTGATTTAAAATTTTAAACTGATTGTTTCGTGTTAAGATTCACACATATAACATGTATTATAAACTGCTCCGTGAATCTAAATAAAAAAAATACCTGTTTTCCTTCAATTTAATTTAATTGGTGGGTCATATAATTAATTTGATTTTATTAATGTGACGTGGTAGACCAATGCAATGCGTCCCAATCATTATCTCAAGAATATATATAGTTTTCGTCGTTATGTGGGTATCAATCAGATGGTCCATGCGATTCCAAAGTTGTGGGCCAGCATTGCAGACATGGATCAGAGAGACTGTCAGAATTTGAAAACCAAAAATATTGATCTGTAATTACCACCAACCTGTGATATGCATAGTACCGTAGACATTTTTTTTTTGTTCAATGCCATGTCACTGAAGAAAATCTTTCTTGTACTGAAGGGTGGATAACTACTCCAAATAAAACCAATTGGAGTTGGAGGTCATAAAAATTCTAAAAAGTGAATATATCCAAAAAGAAGAAGTACAAAGGTTGCTGAAATTGACATGGACCCAAGTCTACATGTAATGTATCCCTATGTAGGGATAAATACACCAAAAACCAAGGTGGTGAAATTAAGAGAGAGAGAGCACATAACATATCTCATTGTCTATATATATATATATATATCTCTATCCTTTTTAATTAATTATTGCCTATATATCACTTACTCAGAATTTTTAGAATTTGGTGCCTTATTTTTTTCTCCATATTTCATTATTGGACATGCATGTTCAATATTCTTCTTCTAAATTAGGTAACCAATACAGTGAGTTATACTCATATGATGTGATTTATTTTAGCAAAAAAAAAATGTGATATATTTATTAGTTTCACCTGTATATTGAATTCAACTCTAGTTTCACACCTATATATTTTATTTGTTATATATTCTATTTATAAAATAAAAAAATATGAGTATTCAAAAAAGAGAAAAAGAGAAAAAAAATTAAAAAGAAAATAATGAAACAAAATGACTGTTAATATCTATATATAAAACATTCATTCTATACACACTAAACATCTTTAAAAAAACAATTATAGCAAACAGCCCTACGATAGAGCGTTAAGGTATGGAAATGGACCGGCCCACAGTGGGACGATCAGACTATTTTTCAAAAATTTTGAAAATCGATCGAGAATATTTTTTTATTTTTTTTATTTTTAGAGGGTATTTTTTAAAAAATCGGCACAATATTGTGTATCGCATAAGATTATTGGATCTCTTAACAAAGATTGCTTGCCTGTTTTACAAGTTGCTACATTGACTAATTAATATTTTTTTTTTATAACCTTCGTAGAAGCTACGAAATCGTAAGGAAAAATCAATCTCTCGACTTTTGAATACAACAACTCTAGGACTAATTAATAAATAATAAGCACAAAAAAAGAAAAGTTCATTTACAAGAAAAATAAATTAAATAAACAAAATAAGAGGATGGTGCAACGTTAGTCTTTTGCTATACCCGAAACGGGTTAAACCCGTTTTACCCGGCCCGTACCCGTTACCCGTTTGACCCGTACCCGTTGCCCGGGTCAAACGGGTAGACGGGTAGACGGGTACGGGTAATATACGGGCCGGACAAGGCATTTGAAAAAAAAACCCGTTGTACCCGTACCCGTTTACCCGCCTACCCGTATACCCGTACCCGTTACCCGTACCCGTTACCCGTACCCGACCCATTACAAATTTGAATTTCAAATTTTTTTGGCGGCCTCCTTTTAAATTTCAGATCCAGTGCAATCCTAAGGGATTGTAGGGTCCCTCCAATTCCAAATCCAACCTTTTATTTAAATCTGCTACAATCCTAAGTAAATCTGGGCCGTTCGTTTCTATTAAACAGAAAAAAAAAAAAAAAAAAAAACCCGCCCGGACCGGACCCGTACCCGTCAACCCGCAACGGGTACGGGTAATAAACGGACCGGATAGAGGTTTTGGGAAAATTACCCGTCTACCCGTCACGGGTTTTACCCGTACCCGGCCTACCCCTTTACCCGTCCTACCCGTTACCCCTAACGGGTTACCCGGAACGGGTCACGGGTAACCCGTTAGCAAACCACTATGCAACGTACAAGTGCGAACCTTTTATATGACATATTAATTTGAAGCAATGCATTGTTATGCATATGCATGGTTAACTGACCTGTGATCGATGTATCTTTTGTTGTGATAATAAAACACTACGCAAAAAAGATGCAAATTTCGAAAAGGAAAACAAAAAAATATGGTTATCGGTGACCACTAATCCATGCATGCATGCATGTGACGACATTTTGGTGAAGAAAAGATGCTTTCTTTCCATTTGACCGCAATTGGTGAAAGAGCCAAAGAGGAGACAACACAGGCTCCTAAAATCTCTTTAGCCATGTCCTTTTCCTTGAATCCATGCAATTGCTCATCCCATTTTATTATTATTTCCAATTAGCTTGGTTCTTTGTGTTGCCTTTGTTCACTCAAACAACGGAAATGAAGAAATAATATGATATGTTGGCTGTTTGTTGAATGCTGGTGCAATGATTTTTGCACCAGTTGCAGCAGCTTTTTTGATGCATTTGAGCATTTTTTAATTTAATGGGATTAAAAAAATTGGGAAAATTCTAAAAGAGCTAATGAGGAGCCCCTCTGCTGACATATATATATAATTAGTAGCAGTAGTAGGTGAATCGATATCAAACCAAATTTGAAATAATTTTAAATGGTTTCTGATATAAAAAAATTCAATTCAACCTGTTTCATTAAAATAAAGGATTATTAGCCTAGCCAATAGCTACATGTTCTTTTCCCTAAAATCATGTACATCAACATTAATTTCTTAATGTCTTAGCTAGCTAGGTTGGATCTTTCTGTGTGGAGCAAGATTAGTACTAGATAAGATGTACCATCTGTGGTTTGTGATAAGCTATGTATTAATTAAAAACAGAGCGGTTACAATTACATGAACTCCAGTGTCTATGTCTATTCCAGTTTTAAACTGGTACAGTGGTACCATCACCCTCAACTGGTACCAACCGAATTGCAACCCCTCTGACTAATCTCAGTACTGACAATGCATACCCGTCTAACCACAATCCCCATCCACTAACCCGCTAAGCCATTAACATAATTTAAGCCACAAGTTAACTTCCTCTTCTATCTTGTCAGTTAACGTGTACGCTGGTACCGTTTTTCACATAATCTGATCATGCAAAATGGTCGGCTTGGTATTAACACAGAATCAGACAGGGATGAGAAAGAAGGAATGGGCGGTGCGATTCATTTGCACGGCTTGGTATTAACATCTGGAAAAATAGAAATGGAATAATTTTCAGGAATCAAAGGTTGCGAGCAGAGGCGGTGGCAATAAGATCAGTTCTGGAATCGCGCTTGTTGCTCAAACACTGCTGAATAGATAAACTGATATCGGGCAGGATATTTCATTGTATTTGATTCTGGTATGTGATGTGCTGGTTTTCTTCTTCTTTCAAGGTTGCTTTGTGACTCTTGTATCCTGTGTTAGGTTGTGTTGGTGATCAGCTTCTGTCAGTTTCTCAAAAAAAATCCTAATTGAATTTATTTTGATATCTTAATGGTAATTTTTATTTGCTTGAGACAAGCTAGTGATTTTCGAACTGTTCAATGTGTTATCAACATGGTTTTTAACTTTTTATTTTAGAACGGAGGCCCAAACACTAACGGTTTACCATAGAATTGCATGGATTGGGCTGGGCCGTGTTTTTCATAGCCCAACAGGCCACCACTCTGTTTCATTGCACGCTTGAGGAATTTATATCATTTTTTTCCACTACAATTCATTTTTTTTTTTACATAGTTAATTAAATGAAGAAATATAGCAAATACATAGTTAATTAAATGAAGAATATAGCAAATGACACTGCAAGCTACATATTCCTCAAAACTGAACTTCATAGGTATGATTGGTTGCAAAACAAGACTAGCAAGAATAGTTCTTTCGTCATTTGTTTTATTAAAATATTTTAAATTTGAAATTAATTTTGGATAAAGTGGTCAAAAAAAGTTCAAAAAATGAATGCATTAAAATTAATTTATTAACCTTGTAATTTTGACCGCTTGACTATACTAAATTAATTAAAATATTAAAAAATTTCACATATAGAAGCATCACTCGTAAAGTAGGTAGGTTTCAACGATTCTGATTCGTCATTTGAAACCGATTTGATAGGTTTTAGATTTGAATTCATCAAGAAACTTGTGAACTTACAAAACACCCTAGTTCTGCTCAAATTAAAATATATAGCTGAATTGAAGCAAATCATAAATTTATGTGAAGCCCAGTAGATCCAAGCTTTCAATGAGCCTGATCCACAGCTTGCAAAAGGCCTTCGTGGTATTTTGGGACCAATAGGAAATTAAATGAGACACAGCATATTGTTTTTAAAAAAAAATAGAATTAGATTTAAATATTTCAACGAAACAAGCAAGTTGGACTTGATTTTTATGAAAAACAATTCCACAGATGAGGATCGGTGGAGGTAGCTACTATGCTTACTGTGCATGCTTAATATACTTATTTTTTGCCTCTACCGATCCACAGAATCGGTGGAGCTATTTTTTATAAAAACAAAATTCAATTTGCTTGTTTCTTTGAAATATTTAAATTTATTCTATTTAAAAAAAATCCAGCATATTTGTAGCGAATTTAGCACTCTGATTTTTTTTAATAAAAAAAATAATAGAGTGACATGATAAATATAAATTTAAAAATTTCAAATTGAATAGCATAAATCTAAATATACTCAATTTGTAACAAAGAGAAAAATTCATGGCCTACAACAAAAATAAATTATATTACTTGGGATATCAGATTAGACTGTCAAGTTTGTCATGTCAATTAGAAAATATGGCATTTTGGAAAAATTAATTCTAGATCGTAATATTTGAACTTGTTCTCTGTTGTATCGGTTGTATTATAAAAATAAAAAGACATTGCAATATTTTCCAATATAATATTTTCATCAATGTTATTTCTGATAAGTACACATAAGCAAATTAATCTAGTAATTTCATAAGCAAATCTCACTAACATGACATTTTTTTTACAAAAAAGAAAAGAAAACAAGACCATTTTATAATTATTATAATTATTTTTTGCAATATATTATGTGCAATTTAGTTGCATACTTAGCCTATTTTATAAGTTACATGCAATTAAATACATAAAATTATCCTCTTATAAACATATGAAATCATATGACTAGTTTGATTGTTTCTTTATTTATTTGTTACATATAATCTTTGGATGCTTCCTCTCAAATTTCCTTAACCAATTTTCCCACTGCCCATTTGATTTTCCTTTGACCAGGTGACAATTTATTGTCAGAATTAATCCTTAGAAGGACCTGGTCTACCATTTAATTATACTCTCAACCTAAAAAGATTCTCCAAATAATATGTGAAGCAATATATTGTAAACTTTATAATTTGTTAAAATTATCACCTCACAGTTAGTAATTAGTTTCAGTTATTAATTTTAAAGATGTAGAATACATAATTACAAAGATTGATGCTTTGAACATGTTAACTATCTAACTATAATCTTAAGAACAATTATGTAATCCGACACCACTGGTGTCTGTTGCAATGAAATCTGAGAGACTAGACCCCCACATTTCTTCTTAATAAAAAACTATAATATTAAGAACAACAATTGTATAAATTGTTTATCATTATTTGTAAAAATCTTTTGCTAAAAATCAATCATTCACTTCATTTCTTCATAACTACATACCAACTCTACTACATATAACTCTAAATATTGCACCTATTTTTTTTTTTAAAACAACATTAACATGATTACATGAATCTCCGCTAATTATTATTGTTTGAAAAAATAATAACAAAAGATCTTTAATTAGTTGAAATTTAAAGTGAAACAACAATCATTTTTCTTCTTATTAGTTTAAGTTGTGAACTTGTTATCATTTTTTTAGACAATAAAATATCTGAGATTTACTTTTGCTTTCCTATTGCAAATATAATTATCATGATTCAAACGAACTTAGTACAGACTATTAAAATATTAACTATGAATTTATTTGATAATTGTGTTAAGAGAAGTTGAAAGTTTTGAAAAAAAAAAAGATTTTATTGTTCGATATTTCGTACATGTAAAGTTTTGAACCATTCAAAACCAATAATTTTATATCTATCTAAAAAAAATAGTAAAAGTTTTTCAAATATTATGAAATTTTGTTTCCAAGCATATTTTAATATAAATATCATGTTGAGCTATTTGGATAATAATTTAAACTTTGAAAACGAATATATAAAATATGAGAAATAATGAGATATAAAAAATAATGAGACACTGTCGGCTCATTCTTTTAATGGTGAGATATAAATTTTTTTTTTTTTGAGGTGTTGGTCCAAACATTTAATGCTATACCAAAGTCAAGTCTGTCGGCTCATTCTCTTTGCTTTCACGGTTCCACCATTCTTTCTCTTCTCTAATAATTCAGCTACTCAATAAATCATCATAACTCAGTGGCATAAGCATAACCCAATTTTTAACTTTTAAACCTTGGAATAAAACGAAATCACACACAAAAGAAAGAAAAGACTACAAATCGGGAAGAAAACCATGGGTGATGGATCCGCCATTAACGCCCCCGATGCTTCTTCTTCTTCAACCTTCTCTTACTTCTCACTGTTTCACAACTACCCTCTCATCTCAGCTCTCGTTTCCTTCGCCATTGCTCAGACCATCAAGTTTCTCACCACTTGGTTAGTTCTCCCTCTCTCTCTCAAGATCCCAGCTTTGTTATGGGTTTCTTTAGATGTACAGATATCTGATCTGGGTTTTTGTAGATCTGTGGTACAGATGTACTTCGCCATACTGGGTTCTATTTATACTGAATTTGTGAAATTGACTTGATTTTGACCTGGTTTGTTCAGGGAAGTAGCAAATTCAAACAGAAGAGCTTCAAATTGTGAGATGTTTTTAATGTGAAATAAGTCCAAATTGTCAATTAGATCCTGGATTTGGCTAAATTGGATAATTAAACGATATTAGGTTTGCTGGATCTGCTTATATGGTGCTTGTAATATGGTAACTACCTACCAGTACTGTAACTGGATGTAAATTAGAGCACTGGTACATTCCTTACTGAACTGGTACGTTCAGCTCTGAATATGGTACTGCCGTATTTGTTCAGTAACCTTGACGGAATATATTAACCTTTTTTCTTTTATTACTATTGTGATATCTTATACTCGCTTTAATACTCTTAATGGTAATTACATTGCACTGTTGCATTACTGAGATTTCTAATAAGGCACTGAGAGATTACAAAGATGCACAAATAAGTATTGGTATGTACCGGTCTGTACTGTACCAGTTCAACTGTGTACAAAAAAAATCTCTTAATGACCTAAATAATCTCTTAATGTTGAAAAAAATAATATAGTTTTCAGAAGCAAAAATAAAAACCCTAGAAAACAAATTGCCAAACTATAACAATTGCAAAGTTTATGGGTGTTTAAGTTGTATCCATAGGCAAATATGTAGTGGTATGCACTGGTCAGTACTGTACCAGTTCAATTGTGTGCTGCACCATATTAGAATGTTAACCCTTGCAATTACCTATGTTGATTGATTAAATGTTTTCTCTATATGGTGTCTTGAGATCTGATGTTTATTTTTTCTTTTCTTTTTTTAATAATAAAAAAGGTACAAGGAGAACAGGTGGGACCCAAAGCTGCTTGTGGGGTCTGGTGGAATGCCATCTTCTCATTCATCAACTGTGACTGCTCTTGCCACGGCTATCGGCTTTTATGAGGGCTTTGACTCTTCTCTTTTTGCCACTGCTACTGTCTTAGCATGTGTTGTAAGTTTCTCTCTCTTCTCCTTCTCATTCTGTACTCTCTTAGATAAGTAAATGCTTACTTGGTTCAATTCCCAAGTTTTTGGCCAATTATGACAGTATGATTAGTTTATTGTGGCCCTAACATAGGGGTGTTCAAACAGTCAGTTCGGTTAAAACCGAATTAAAATAGTCAAAACCAAAATTTTATTCGGTTTTCAAAAATCTAACCGAATCAGCTGAGTTAAACTTGTCAACCGAATAATAATTGAACAAACAAAAACAAAAACGAAGTAGATTTTGGTTTGTTTGGTTGAACTGAAATAAGAGAGATTAAACAGAACCAAATATAATAAACCAAAGTAATTCAAAAATTCAACCGAACCAGACCATTTAATGAAAAATTTGTCGGTTAGGTTGAAAACCAAATAAACCGGATCCAATGAACACCCCTATGCTAACCTAATTCTGCAAATAAACCCAATTTGGCCTACTATATCTACATTTACCTTTGGTTGTGCAATTAACCATCTTTTTTGCAATGGTGCCCAATTAAGTCTTTGAGTTTGCAAATTTAGCCCTGATTGTGCATTTTTGTGCAGTTGAGCTATATAAGTGCTAAGTAGGCACCTAAAGTCCTAAATACTGAAAGGCAGATTGGATTCGACTTTACTCTGACCCATTAATCCATGGAACCATTAGTTGGGTTCCATTCAGGCTGATTTATTATTTAATTTGCTGTGTTATGTGATACTAAATTATAGATAGCATGTATGATGTATGAAACTTATATGCAGGTGATGTATGATGCTTTTGGTGTCCGACTTCACGCTGGAAAGCAAGCTGAGGTAGTGACTTATACCTCTTGCACCTTTTATTGTTTAAAATATAACTTTTTATCTTGGTAGAGGTAATTTCTTTTTACCGCCTTTTAATTTTAAAGTTATGCTGCATTGCCTGTGTACTAAAATTTAAAGGGAATTTCATGCATACCTCTCTAAAACTTAGAAGTTACGAAGACTATAAATTTATCTTAAACAGGTTGCATAATTTTTATTTTTTAATAAAGGGTAAAATGGTACTTTGTAAATTCAAAATTTAATAGAGAAGTCTATAAATTGGATAAATTTGTGAGTTCTTGAAATTCAGAAAGGTAAATATGATATTATGAACATATAGAGGGGGGAATACATAATTTTGAGGTTTCTGAGGGGTATACCTGAAATTCCCCCAAAAAAATTATTGCAAACATCAGTTTGTTTTCATTTACTTGAAGATGCTCAAACTACACTTGTTTTCTAACTGTCACTCTCATTCCATTAAGGAGTGATAAAGGAAGGGTAGTTTAGGTATATAACATCTTATTTCTGGTGCAAATGATATAAGCAATGTACCGTAAATGAAAATGTTTGTATACATATCATATATTTTTAGCTTTTACAAATCCTGCTTTTTGTTAGAATAGATAAAAGTTCTGGGTTTTGTTGTAACAAAACTTCTTTTTCCTACCAAGAGAATCTGTTTTTCTACTTACAAATTGTCGAAATATCTATTGAAGGCTAAAAGGCCAAGTAAAATGTACGAGTCAGTTCTGATTATGCTTGACCGATTTGAATTACCAGCTTATGTATTCAATAAATAAAATTACAGGTGCTAAATCAAATAGTATATGAGCTCCCAACCGAGCATCCCCTTGCTGAGACCAGGCCATTGAAAGAGCTCCTCGGCCATACCCCTTCTCAGGTTCTACTTATCTTTTATTTTTCCCAAAAAAAGAAGAAAAATTGGTGGCCCAAAATTGATTCACATGTTTATTAAACATACAATTGGAAAAAATTTATGTAACAAATAAGACCCTTCGTAGCCTCCTTTCGGGTGATGAATCTAGGTCTCGGTTTGTACTTGTACTTCCTTGGAATAAATATCCTTTTGAGTGAGGCTACTATACTATGCATAGTGCACATTGGTCAGTACTGTGGATCCATATCCCTATTTTCAAAGTTCAAACTGTCCGAACCACTCAACATGATCTTCATTTGAAAATGTACTTGGATGCCAAATTTTACATTTTTTATAACTTTTTTACTATTTTTTTAGACTGGTGAAAATTCACTTTAGCTAAAGATTATGGACCATCTGAAAGCAGTGAATTTGTACCTATCTAAAAAAAATTCTAAAAAAATAGTAAAAAAATTCTAAAAAAATGTAAAATTCGGCCTGCAAGTGTATTTTCATATGAAAATCATGTTCAATGGTTCGGTTGTGCGCTATACATAGTACCATAATTCATTCTATCCTTTTATAAGAAGCTCTATGCTGATTCTCTCCCCAAGACAAGTAAATGGACAAATTATCTTATTGAAAATTGTATTATTAGCTTATATTTATATTTTGGAATGCTATTAAATTACCAATATTTACAAAATAGATAAATTGAAGCTACTTGTCAGAATGCATTTAAAATTGATTTTTTCTTTCCTTTTTTCGGGTTGGTTTTCGTTAGGTATTTGCGGGAGCGGTGCTGGGATTTATGATAGCTACCATTGGACAGATAATTGTAAGAGGAAAAGTGATCCCCGTTTGATTTGCATCCCAACTAGTTTAAGCGCCATTGCTTCTAACTAAATTGAAATTGAAATTGAATATTCTTTCAAAAAGAAAAAGAAAAAGTTAGGTATATTGTTAAAATGCTCGATACAGTTATGCATTTTTTTTTTCTCTTTTTACACGTGTAATTTGATTTACTTCTGGTATTGAAGTTTTGAGTGATAAAAAAAATGTTAATAATTCTTTCTCTATTCTAAATAGTGTTGTTATTGTTACAAATATGTTGTTCTTATATTGTTATATTGTCTTGTAACTTATTTTGAGTGAGATATTAGTTGTGTTGTTTACCAATCCCTGACTAAACGGACACTGGTACAAGTATAATTAGATCCTCAATCAGAGATAAAATATTTGATTTTAAAATTAGAACTGAAACATTATAAAAGTAAGATAATATAAGACCAAAAATTTTAGATGCACCGGAGCCCAATAGGCCTCCAAGCCGAAAACAACAATTGCCTGAAGAAAAATTAACAGAGCAGTTTTGGCGTAATGTAACACACAGACTATAAAATTAAAGCAATGTACATATAATTAGTGCGCTCCATAAAATCAAAATTGCTCCGTTGAAATCTTAACCCCAAATTTTAGCCTTCAGAGCAAAATATTTGATGTCATTTGATTTCAGAACCTTACTATCTTCAATGAAATCTCCAATGCCGTCTCTCTAGGAGAGGAGTGTCATTTTAATTTGTGGAATAATTGTTGCTATATTTGTTAAAATTCTATTTTTTTTTCATTAAAATACTTTAATTTTTTATTTCTCAATTTTAAATTAAAATACTTCTATTTAAGTTTTTTTTTTTTTTTTTTTAGTAAAGTTAAATATCAAGTCAACCAACTAGTTTAATAAATTCAAAGATATTCTTTTGTAACTAGACCAAATTATATGTTTAAATTTTAAACATACACTTTAATTTAATTTGTAACACTTGTCTTTTTCTTTTGTAACAAGACCAAATTATATGTTTAAAAAAAGGAAAAATTTCTAGTGTGCCCATGTACAATTCTGAAATAGCCAATATCTCCATCAAAACACCATAATATCCAATATTCTCATTAAAACTTGACATTTTATCCAATATCCCCTTTTATTTATTTAACATTTGTTGAACAACTTTATTGACAAAAATACCCTTCATTTCAAATTATATTCAAATGGCCTCTTCATTTCATTATTGAAATTAAGGATTTCTACATAATCATTTTCCAAAATGGCCTCTTCGTAGGCATTGTTATAATCTTTTCATTCAGAAAAATCCTCATCATCAAACGCTTCACGGTCTCTATTCGTACCTCTCTGCTTTGCAACTAGAACAGGACAATACAAAATCTGTAAGCAAAGCTTGGAGTGATTTGTAAATTAAATGAATTTATTTTTTATGGTAATTAAGTACTACCAGCAGCTTTGTTGAATAAATTGGGATTAGCCGGAGAATGTAGCTTATGTACAAAGGCTATTTATTTGAGATAGTTCCCAATTGCATAGACCTGGGCAAATTGTTTGTTTGATGGTCGACCTGTCGAAGAGAAGGTGCGGGATGCATTCGTGTAGCAGCAGATAGAGGCATCCATCCAACTGCAGTTCTCTAAGAACCGATAGACCACCAAACCCAAAAAAGTAGCTAAATGAGGGGAGCTTCATCTCAATAAGAAAAGCTTGTTAATATCACCAATCAAAATCAAGTTAGCAAGAGAAGAAGAACTATATGAAAGTAAATAAGCTCTTTACAGGAACTTACCACTAGGTTTCTCAAAGAGAAAGAAAGATACTCGGGCATAAATCTGAGTGCAGTGCAATGTACCATTTTTAGAGTATCAAGAGAACTGAAATCTTGGTACACTTTGAATAATTTCTTAAGTAAATGAAATCCACACTCCCCAGCTTGAATACAACCAGGAATTGAAATGAGAAGTAAAATTAAACAAAAGTATGATTAAATTCAGCAAACTTATATTTCAGGCTATAGTTGTGCTTTTGGTTTTTATGTGAATATGCCCCTTTCGTTGCAATTGAACTATATCAGAGCAAAGGAGAAGATGAGAGTTTAAAATGAAGGGTGTTTTTGTCAATAAAGTTTTTAACATAGTTAAACAGAATGTTAAATAAATAAAAGGGGCTATTAGATAAAATGTCAAGTTTTAATGGTGATATTGGATATTATGGTGTTTTGATGGAGATATTGGCTATTTAAGAAGTTTACATGGGCACACTATAAATTTTACCTTAAAAAAAATACTCTTAAATGGATGTTTGCCATTTTGTCTAATCATAGCCCTTTGATCTATGATGAGCGTCTGAGATCAATCATCTATGTTTCTTCTTTAATTTTAACAGTCTGTCACCCAGACTATTAGAATTTTAATCTTTCTATGTAACAGATTTTTCTTTGTTTAATGAATGCCTACAGGCTTTGAATAAAAAAAAATCTAAGCAAAAGAATATAATAATGTAACCATCACAATAAAATGCGAACTGGTATTATTTAAGAGATCTGATTCATTAAAAAAAAAATGAATCCTTCTCTCATCTCCATGAGTTAGTAATTAAAGACACAAAGCACCAGTCAACGATTCATTCAATTCGTTTGAATTAATTCAGTATAAAATACATGATCAATAAATTAAGACAAATGAATAAATAAAAATAAACTTGTAAAGTTTTTATTAAGAGCTTGACATTGTATTAATTAATTTGAAATTTATAAATTTTATATATAAACATATCGTCGTTAAGATCAATTTAATTAACAGTTTGTCTAATCCAATTGAATTGGAGTTAAACTCATCAAATAAAAAGGCTTGATGAGGTTAAAAGGCGTTAGATTTCAAAAACCTAGGTGCTTGGAGGTATTCTCATGACTTGTTCTTTGATGACTTTATATATTCATCTTAAAATCACAATCTAATTGAAGCTTAATTTGTATGTATATTCCCAATTGCTGATTGACTTGTTGACTTCATCAGTCAATAAATATATTTATATTAATTACATGCACTATTTTACTCTAATATATGAACTTGCACGACTAAAACATGCACACTAATTGAAGCTTAGTTTGTATGTATATTCCCAATGAAAGCTTATACTTTGTATGTATTTTCCCAATTGCGGATTGACTTGTTGACTTCGTCAATCAATAAATTTATATTAATTACACACAATATTTTACTCTAAGCTATAGACTTACACAAGTAAGTTATGCACACTAAATCCTATTACATGAGGGGTTTATATAGTAATTCTAATGGTGTAGCCATGGAGAGCATGGAGGCCAATTTTAACATCTCATGCTATATTTGTTGATCCAATTATAGATTTCTTCCATAAATGATAGACTTCCAATCATAGCAAGGTCTGCCACATCTGTAGGTTCGTCCTTCTAGAAGGTTGTTGCTCAACAGCCAAGATTTCATTCAAACTAGACAGTCCCCGAATTGGATCCGTGTGCCTGTGCAGCATAAGTTTTTACTCGCATACGGTATAGCTTATACCGTACGGGCTCTAACTTAGGCGAATTTCAGTGAATTTCACTATGTTGCATGTTGTTCACTTTGTGTGAGGTGTTTGCATACTTCATGTGATGCTCTATTTTGACGCATCCTTAATAATTGACCTAAATATGATATTTTTACTCTATTTTGGGCCTAAATTCATAATTTTCTCCAAAACCTATCAAAATAGCCTAAAAACACGTTTCCGGTAAAAAATTTGAAGAAATTGATATTTTGCATAAGCTTTTCTGCCATTTTTCATACCAAAAAGTAGTAATTTTCGCTATATAAATTAGCATTATCACGTCACCAAGCTTAAACCTTTGTTCGTTCTCGAATAAACAAAGTAAAAACTAGGATTTAGGATTACAGAAAAACATTCTCACACTACATGACTTAGAAAATAATTGAAAAATTCCTAAGCATTAGCTATATACAAAAATGTCTACACAATTTCTAATATTTGTACATGATGAATTTATAGACAATGGAAACTTTTGCATTACCAACATCTCGATTTCAATTGAAATAATTTCAAAGATGATCTAATCTTAAAATCATTATGGTAAAAGAAATCTTAAAATCTAATAATACTCAAATTTTTCATCCCTCTAAATTTTGATCCCCATTTGAAATATAAGAATTTGTAGTCTATGCATGCAAATAGTAAAAATGCAACCTAAAAATAAAATGCAAAAAGTAAATACACCACATTTTAATTGTTTTTATCCTTCTATCGCATAAATACAAACGAGAGGTTCTGTGTTCCAAATGCACCTAAGAATTTCATCGGGTGATTCTTCTATCGCATAGATACAAACGAGAGGGTATGCGTTCTGAATGCACCTAAGGATTTCATTGAATTCTAATTTTATAATGTGGTGGTGGGACCTATTTTACGTCATCTTTTAATAATAATTATTTTTTTATTTTTGTTTGAGACTTATTATTATGTCCTCTTTTGATAACTTAGTAGCATTTTACTAAAATACATATATAGACTATTATATATATTTTTCAAAATCAAGGTCTAGATTTAAAAAGGGATTTATTTTTTAAAGCATTTTTATTAACTTTTAAGAATATTTCTTTTTCAATCAATTTGTCGTTAGTCTTAGTCTTTCTATGTCTAAAATTTCAAACAAGTGTCATGGAGACTATGCTACTTTTTTATGCAAATGACAAAGTTTCAAATTGCAAGCAGGCTACAAGAATATATAAAAATAAGACAAAATAATTTTAAGCTTTCCATATAACATATTTTTACCTTATTTAATGAATGCCTACATGCTTTGAATAAAAAAAAATATAAACAAAATAATATAATAATGTAACTATCAAAATAAAATGCGAACTGGTATTATTTAAGCATTAGATGGGATCTGATTCATTAAAAAAATGTATCCTTCTCTCGTCACCATGAGTTAGTAAAGACACAAAGCACCAGTCAAGGATTCATTCAATTCGTTTGAATAAATTCAGTATAAAATACATGATCAATAAATTAAGACAAAAGAATATATAAAAATAAACTTGTAAAGTTTTTATTTAAGAGCTTGACATTGGATTAATTAATTTGAAACTTATAAATTTTGCATATAAATATATCGTTCATTAAGTAGATCAATTTTAACAGTTTGTCTAATCCAATTGAATTGGAGTTAAATTCATCAAAAAAATCTTGATGAGGTTAAAAACGCCTTAGCTTTCAAAAACCTAGGTGCTTTGAAGGTATTCTCATGACTTGTTCTTTGACGACTTTTATATATTCATCTTAAAATCACAATCTAATTGAAGCTTAATTTGTATGTATATTCCCAATTGCTGATTGACTTGTTGACTTCATCAGTCAATAAATTTACATTCATTTGCACTAGCTGCAAGATAAGAAAGAAAGAGAAGCTTGGTAGCCACTACCAAGGATTTTTCTAAGAGAGAGAAGCTTGGTAGCCACTTGGAGAGTTTTTAAAAATAAAGACAAGAGAGAGATGGCAAGCCGTTTGAGCCACTTTTCTCATGACCATGAGTTAGTAAAGACTCAAACCTTCGCCAATGACCAATTCTATTGTGATCTTTGTAACACCCAAATAAAGGAGGGCCCCCGTTACCGGTGTCATGCATGTAACTTTGATCTACACGAGGATTGTGCTAAGTTGCCCGAGAAGATATCGTTCTTCGCACATCCCTGGCACAATCTCCATCTCGGACCAGGTTTATTTTTGTTCTTCTTTTGGTCTTTTACTGTATTCTGTTTTGCTTCTATATATACCTCTTCTCAAGCTAGAATTATATATGCTTCCATGTCCTAACGGTAGTTAGTTGAACTGCATGCCTTTCTCTGTAAATTGACAAACTACGTACTTGTGATCATCTCTCTTCGTATTTATTACCAACAGCTAACCTTATTGACATAACTAAACTTGTTAGTTTCCTTTTTTTTATTGTGTATTTTAATAACTTGAGAGTTGCTATTATTATGTATTTCAAAAGAAAGAGATACATTTGACAGTCACTGCTATCAATAAGGTAATTGATTTCGTCATTTACAGAAATAGACAATTGGTTTGTACAGTTTTAACTAGCTAGCTAGTGTTAATTTTGTTTTGTTGATTCTAAGGACAAGTATGAAAGGCAAAAAAAAAGAGATGAAGGGCAAATACAATATATTGAAGAGTTCGAAGAGATATATGAAATTGAAGTTGTTTTAAAGGGCATATAAAAAATTAATCATAGCATGCAACTTAGGGAAGCGATATGAAATTTGAGGGTTGACCCCCATTCTTCATTCTTCATTATGTCTTTATTTTAGAACTACAATAACTTAAAATATAAAAATTATATATCAAAATAAAAATGTTATATTTCATCTATATAAAACTTATATATTTGATCTACATATGCACACATTAAATATCATAACATTTCGATTTTTTTATTAGTTATAAAAACTTGCAAAAATACACAGACGTAGATAAATTATGTTCGTTGATATTTCAAATTATTGATTATAAAATCAAAATAAAATAAAAAGTGATAACTTTTTAAGTGCATGTAGAGAAAATAATATATATGAGGAGGGATCCAATTACAATATTTGTAAGTTACAACATCTTATAACAATTCGGTTTTGTAATTTTAAAAGTCCAAACAGTCAATCCAAATTGTTCAACATGATATCTATTATTAAAATATGGTTGGAGATAAAATTTTACATTATTTTGAATTTTTTTTAATAATTATTAAGTATTTTACAAAACTGTTGTTTTTAAACAATTTTGGATCACCGAAAAACAACAGTTTTGTAAAATACTTAATAAATAGTAAATAAATTCTAAAAGATATAAAATTTTATCTCCAAACATATTTTAACTTACAAATGATCTGATCCGAGATTTTAACATCACTGAGACTATGCATATACATATATATATTTCTCATTTGTGCAAAATTTATTGTACTGATGTTGGTCCTATATATACTGCGCGCAGCTGGCAAAACTGGTCGGGTTTGCGACCTTTGTATGGAGGTGGGAACAGGTTTTTTCTACCGTTGCTTCTCTTGCTCCTTTGATGTGCATCCGCATTGCACCACCACAAAGCAAATGGTTTCCACTGGGTTGCACCCGGAACATAGTCTCTTCCTATCACCCGCAGGTGCAATATGGAATAGCTGCACTGCATGCAAGGAAACCGGCGAATCAATCTGGCTTTACAGGTACATGTTGCTACAAGTTCTATTTTTATGAAATTATTTTTGTCAGTTCATTTTAGAAATGTAACAAATAACTTTTAGACCCGAGAGCTATTCAGCCTTCTATAATATTACTTAAATAATTAACATTTGTGTAATTTATTACAATATTGAATTGTAGGTGTGGCATGTGCAATGTAAACCTCCATATGAAATGCCTGCATGGTCCAATTAAGACCAAGGTGAGCAAGGCCAACAATAGCAGCAGCAGGGAGGGGAGCTCCACCGTCGGCAGGTTTGTGCGTCAAGTAGCTGTGGACACCACCGTACAAACCATAGTTAACTCGCTCACGGATCTCTTGTAATTAACAAACCATGTGCAATAATACATTGTATTTTGATATAATACTTAAGCATGAACTTCCTATTGATGCATTGAAGCACTTCTCAGCATATATATATATGAGCAAAATTAGGGATTGATGTGCTCAGCAAGAGAGATTGGTGAGCATGCGCTTGCGTTTATTTACTACTGTTTTTTTAGAGAAATTGTTTACTATTGTTTCTAAGCATATTGTTACATGTGGTGTGTTGTAAAATATGTTTAATTAGTGAATGAAACAGGCTTGCGTTTGTTTACTGCTGTTTTTTCAGAGAAATTATTTACTATTGTTTCTAAGCATATTGTTACAATATAAGTATACTATAAACATAAGCACAATAAAAACATTGTCACTTGTAAGCTTACTGTTAAGCATAAGCATGCACTTGCACAACAGAATGTATGTAAACAATGAAATTTCCATCACTAGTGGAAAAACATGAATCAGGATCGGCCTATCTGGATCGGTTATATGAAACAACCGATACTAATACCTATCTGGATCGGTTTTCTGAACAAAACCGATCCTAAAAACTAGTTAGATCGGGTTTTTTAGTCAACCGATCCTAATTTGTGAACTATTAGGATCGGTTGTTTAGAACAACTGATCCTGATAGTACCAGGATCGGTTTTTCTAAACAACCGATCCTAATAGTTAAACTATTAGGATCGGTTTTTTAGAACAACTGATCCTGATACAATTTTTTTTCCAAAATTGGTTCTGCAAAAAAAAAAAAAAAAAAATCAGGGTCGGTTTTATATAAAAAACCGATCTTGATAGTACGTATCAGGATCGGTTGTTATGTAATTTTTAAAAAAAAAATTCGAAATTACTATCAAGATCGGTTCTTATATAAAAACCGATCTTGATAGTACGTATTGGGATCGGTTCTTAGTCAAAAACCGATCTAGATAACAACTATTAAGATCGGTTTTATTAAAAAACCGATCCTAATAGTTTCTATTTGGATCGGTTCTTTAAAAATGTAAAACCGATCCTGATAGTATCAGTATCGCCTTCATCAGGATCGGTTGGATTCCGATACTGATATGTGTATATAACCGATCCTGATTCCTATTTTTCCACTAGTGCATGCAATATTGTTTGTCATTGTCAAATTGTTTTAATACTCTATTTCCAGCAACATACATAAATATAAAAATAGCTAATGTCTGGACAATGTCCAACAACATAACAAAATGATATCAATTGACAATCAATAACCATCTCAGTTCTTACATTTATTTTAAAAAAAAAATCCAAAATCCATGTAAACCACAATTATGCACTAGAACCCTTATTCCCTTAACACTTTCATCTATAACCCTTTAACCCAATTTCTGATCAATAACCATATCCTCAAAGCATGAACAATTCAACTCCAACCCTCATGCTGCAATCAGAGAATGGCGTCAGTTCTGATCAGGCAAGACAAATTGAAAAGCATACGAGCATCCATCAAGTACTAGAAGTTACCAAGTCCTGAAAATTGAAATGTATTAGACAACCTTGAAAGTTCTTCAAAATTAAACAATTGCAGATAGTAAATATTGTATCAAAATTGTACATATGACTGTGTTGGATTTTTTTTTTTTTTTGTGAGAAATGTTCTGATACCCCGAGCCATCATACCCAAGCGCGTCCCCTAAATAGTTTAACAGAAAAAACTTTCATTTTCAGTGCTAATATCAAAACATTTAAAGCTATGTTTATAACATTTTACAATGCTAGTCGTAAGCATGTAAACCTCTGTCTGAAAGCATTAAAATTCTAAATCTGCATAGTTTTTAACTCCTAACTACTTTTGTTTTCAAGCCAAAAACGGAAATATTATTTTCACCCACTTTTTTTTATTTTTTCTCTAATCATTATAATTTATTTTCTGACGATCCATGATGAATTTTACGAATCTAAAAATACGAACGTTTTCTATTCGATTTTATATTTCAAATAAGATCCATGAAGAAATATTTTTAAGTAATTTTAAAGTAAAACTCATGAGACTTTAAATTTTCAAGTTTTTAAATCTCAGTCCACAACCATTAAAATTTTCAAGGCTTTGTACACAAGGTTTATATGTTTTGTAAATGCAGTGTTATTGTTGAGGTTTATATGCTTTGAAATGTTATTGTTGAAGTTTTAATTCTTTGTACATGAGGTTTATATGCTTTGAAATGTTATTGTTAAGGTTTTAATTCTTTGTACATGAGGTTTATATATTTTGTAAATGCAGTGTTATTGTTGAGGTTTATATGCTTTGAAATGTTATTGTTGAGATTTTAATTCTTTGTACATGAGATTTATATGTTTTATTCTAAAGATTTAAAGTGTTATTAATGAGGTTTATATGCTTGTACATGAGGTTTAGATTATTTTGAAGCAAAATTATAAAAAAAAAAACTAAAAGTCACAAAGATTTAAAGTGGTAAACAAAATTACGACACAAATATAACTCGAAAGTTATTCTTCATAGATCTCATTTGAAAGAGAAAATTGGATAAAAAACGTTCATATTTTTAGATTCGCAAAATTCATCACGGATCATCGAGAAAATGGATGAGAATGATCAGAAAAAAAAATTAAAAAATGTGGGTGAAATGAATCTTTTCATTTTTGGCTTGAAAACAAAAGTAGTTAGGAGTTAAAACTATACAAATTTAGAATTTTAATGTTTGCAGACCGAGGTTTAAATGCTTGCAAGTAGCATTGTAAAATGTTATAAACACAGCTTTAAATGTTTGGATATTAGCGCTGAAAATGAAAGTTAGATAACATTGAAAGTTTTTTCTGTTAAACCACTTGGGGAACATGCTCGGTGATTTTGTCTGGGGTACAATTATCAGGCTCTTTTTTCTTTTCTTTTTTTCTTTTTTACAAGCACTAGTATCCAATAATGAAGTCTACCTGACAAGTAATTGATAATACATAATTTTTCTAATATAGATAACAGGGAAGGGAACTAACTTCCTAAGTCAACGGTAGTGTTGAAGAGTAATTGAAAGTTCATCTCTCATCATAGTATACACACCTATGATCGATGCACCACAAAATGAACCAACCTGCTGGCAAGTCGCTCAGTGTTGAGTCAACCTGGCAAGTGTGCATAAAAAACAGCCCATAAAGTCATCTCCAATTTTTATCTGCGAAATTTGAGAAATTTCAATTTGAGCCCCTCAATTTGCATTTCCAATTTCCTAATCAGCCCATAAAAATTTAAATTGTATTGTTCTAA
This sequence comes from Carex rostrata, assembly GCA_964058875.1. Lineage (NCBI taxonomy): Eukaryota > Viridiplantae > Streptophyta > Magnoliopsida > Poales > Cyperaceae > Carex > Carex rostrata. The sequence continues at coordinate 675,257 of CAXKVT010000245.1, forward strand.
ATCAAAATTTAAATGGTAGTGCACTCATTAATTTTAAGAAGGGTCATGAATTGGAAGCACATGGCACAGTTAGAGGTACCATTTAGGGACAATTAGCACCATCGGCTTAATCGATTATATACTCAGTTTAATCAAGGCATGCAACTTAACAATTCAAGGAACTGCACTAATCGATTCAAGGCATTCAAGAGTTAACAGATAAACAGAAATCGCAAGGCTGGTACAACAATTCCAGCACATACATGCACACAACAATCAGCCCTTAGCTAAACAAAATTCAAGAATTTCCCACAACTACAAAAATTAGGATGTAGACAGTACCTACTCAAAGAAAGACATAGCTAGATATATACCGAAGAAGAGATCCATGGAAGGTAGAAAGCGGCAATATATCTTAATAGTTCAATGCCAGTTCAGTCAATAGTCTAGACAGTAGGTATGAAATTGTGAATTTTCAAATTGTGCCCCTCAATTATATATGTGAATAGTTTAATAATAAAGTACAAAATTCTCAAAGTCGGTCATGACTGAGATGTATTCAGTAAAATCTCCTCAAAATTCATTCCGCAAAATTCAGCGACAGAGTTAACGAGAAAGAGTGAGGGAGGCGGTGCTCATCTTTTTGAGAGCGGAGGAGAAGAGGAAAATTACGTCGGATCCTCCTTCTGCTCGACAGCGGAGGAGAAAAGAAAATCGCCTGCACTAGTAAAAAACCCTCTTTATTGACCCTCAACCACGGACGGTTTTAATGTGTAACAGTCAGTGTAGAGACTGCGTGGTAAAATCGTAAATAAGAAGAACTTTAACATTGACTGTTCACTTGTAAACAACCGTCAGTGCACCAACACTGACTGTTTTATATTTCTACCCGTCAGTGTTGCTCATATCCTACACCGACCTTTTTATTAAAGAAATAGTCAGTGTTGACCAGTTCACTAACACTGATTGTTTTGTAGAGAGAGAGAAAGACTACAGTGCTATAGTTCAATATTCAAGTTTTCAAAATCCTAACGGTCGATCCAAACCGTTCATCTTGTTCTCCATATTAATATGTGTTTGAAGACCAAATTTTACATTTTTTGAAAAAAATTTACTATTTTTTTAGATAGGTAGAAAATCACTTGATCTAAAAAATTCTGCACTATTTAGATATTTGATTTTCTACCTATCTAAAAAATAGTAAAAAAATTTCAAAAAATGTAAAATTTGGTTTTCAAACACATATTAATATGGAGAACAATATGAACGGGTCGGATCGACCGTTAGAATTTTGAAAACTCTAATATTGAGCCGTAGCACCGTAGCTCTCTATGCAACCCATAGCACTGTAGCCAAATCCAAGTGTAGTGGTAATTTAATCAGGTGTATGTTAAAAGGTATGAAATAAAGTTTAAACACTTTATAGATGGAGTAAAGTTTGAAGATCAAAATTCTCAACTTTTTACACTTTTTGCTCTTACTATATATATAGTACATTAGGAAAATTTACTCTTTTTATTCAATACTAATTCATCTATAAGTACTGCATTACTACTGAAGACCTTTAGGATATAGTTCGCTTTAAAATTTACTTTGTTTGTCAAACATACACATGATCATCAGAAACAATATGAAATTGTATTTCCAAAAACTAATAACAATTCAACTATTGTTATTTTCTTTCAACGAAATCAACTTTTTATCGTATATCCATTGATATTTTGAAAAGTACTACTAAAATTAAAATTTAAACATATAGACATATTCTGAATTATTTAATTAGGTACATATATCAAATTTTAGTTAATTTGGAATTTGATTAATCAATTATTATAAAGTTATTAAAATATCACCACAAAAATTCTTTCTATTGGAATAATAAACGTCTTTCAGCTGATCGATTCAATTTTGATATACTCGTTATTTAGGAAATGATCAACACATGTATAGAATTTTAGATTTTTAATTTCAACAATACTTTTTAAAATATTTAATGATTTTTTTGTGATGATGGTATGTTGTGGGAGAATATGTAGTTACAACAAATGAATTTTAATTTTGACATTACTTTTGTCATGAAGAAGAGGAAGAAGACAAATTAAAGAATGACATGATTTATTGAGATAGTTTTGAAGAGAGATATATAGATATAGATCCGATTTTTTATTAATAGGAAAGATAAGAAAAAAAAAATCAACAATGGAGTACGTTTTTGTGAAATTTTTATAACTGTATAACGTCTAGTTAATCTAATTGCTAATGATCGTAATGTGGCTGGACATTATAACGTCTAGTTAATCTAATTGCTAATGATCGTAAAAAAAATGTAGCTGGACGTTATGCTATAGTATTTTTTTTTTGTTTCAGTTCTAATTGTTGCCGTTGTGAGATTGGTTTTAACAAAAAATCATTGCAGTTGAACGTTATAAACAAAAACGTCTAGCTACAGGTTTTTTTTTTTAACGCTCATTAGCAACAGATAAAGTGGACATTATGGTTTATAACGTCCAGCAACGGTGTCCTAAATATTATAAATCATAACGTTCTTCCAATATTTCAAAATTTCATAAAACTTTCCCATTATCAATATTTTTTTATTTTTCCTATTAAAAAAAATCGGTAGATGGTGCTGGGATTTATATCCCGATTAGTTCATGCACCATTGCTTCTAACTAAATTGAAAAAAAAAAAAATAGTTATATTGTTAAACTGCTGGATACAGTTATGCATTTTTTTTCTCTCTTTTTACACGTGTAATTGGATTTGAGTGATAAAAAAAAATGTTAATAATTCTTTCTCTATTCTATTTAGTGTTCTTATATATTGGTACAAATTTGTGGTTCTTGTATTGTCATGTAACTTATTTGGAAATTGGTCTGTACTAATAGGTTTAAAGCCATATATTTAATTTTGCACCATATAATAGGTTTGAAGCCATATATTTTTACAGCAATATAAATTACCCAGCACCATACCAGGCGTGGATTAGGCTTGTGGGACTGCCACTGCAAGCATGGAATTGACACGGCAGGCATCAAAGAAGTAACGTCCTCTCTAGGCCGGTTAACTGGTATCTTACCGTATGGGAGGCAAGCAGGTAACTTTTATCACATCACGTGTAGAATAGCTTGTGACCACCCAAGGGAAATACCAAAGACTGCCAAATACCATGAAGGGCACAGGGCCACCATAGTCAGGGTGGTGCTGTTGCATTGGAGGGACTGGGAAGAGGGACACTATCCACTGCCACCAGATGCCTGGGGAAATGACCAACAAGTAAACCAAGTGATTGTTGCTCCAGACACACCATCAAGTACTACATATGAAGGAGGTAGTGGAAGAAGCAGTAGTGGAGGATATAACAATATGACAGGAGGCCAGCAAGGACCGGCACCAATGGTAGGGGCGGTAAGGCAATGGCAAAGAGTGAGGAAGGTCAGGGCAAAAGTCAAACAGGTATGGATACCAAAGAAAAAAGTGGAGATACAAACGATAAGCACACGAAAGGCCGCACAGGAAGGAGCAATACAAACTGCTTATAGATTTACTGTGGCAATAGAGGGCAGAGGGAATGTTCGGGTCATAGTGCAGGAAAGTACAATCCGTAAAATACTGAGAGTACTGCATCAAGCACCAGAACTAGTCGCTCAGTTGTCTTGCTTCATTAAATGCATGGAGTACGATACTGGCAAGGGATGGACGGGTTGTAACGGACTGTCAGAGATAAGGGACACAATGCATGGGGAAAAGGGAGACTTGCAGAAAAGGACTACAGAAAGGCAAGGCGTTACGGAGATTACGGTGAAAAGGAAAGAGGATTGGGTCAGAGCAATAAATGATCTGTTGGGATTAGAGGCGTGGGAGGCATGGTAGAAGGAGAAAAAAGAGAGAGGGAGAATTCAAAATGAAAAGGAATGGAGGGAGTTGTTGGATGACATGTGCTCATTGAAGCCGAAAGAGGACTGGAGGGAACACGTGCAAAAAGAAAGGCTAATGGGCCAAAGTGAACAGTTCTTGTGCAATGGGCTAAGTGGGCTGGAAAACTCTGAGTATACGCACCAAAGCGAGGAAGAATTAGATGACGGGCCGCCACCGGGATTTCCAATAGCAAAATACGGGCCAAAGGAAAAACAGGTAAGGAGAAGCCCAAGGCTGGCAAAGAAAACGTATGTGCGCCAGGAGAAGAAAAAGGAAGAGAGGATCAAAATGAATTTCAAGGGAAGAAAGGAACCGATAGGGGCTCAGCTGGCGATCAGCGTAATTGCGCAATCGGGTGCAGTAATCACGGAGGAGGTAGAGGATATGTTCAACAAGGTAGACAAGGTGGTGCAAGAACTTCAGGTGGATGGGAAGGAGGAAGGACAGAAGCATCTGGCAGCAATAAAGGTAACATCTGAGGAGGGAAACAGTTCCCATGAATGATAAAATAAAGAGAACAGGAGTAGGGGGTGAGGAGGGAACAATTGGGAGGAAGGATGAATCTCTTTTATATGTTCTTAATTTACTGGTTGGTTTGTGTAGATGGAATGGTAGAACCTTGTTGTACGTTTGTGTTGAAACTGTATTTTTTATGAGTGGGGAACTACTGAGAAGGAAGGGGGAAAAATTTAGACCATATATTATATATTTTCTAATTTTCTTGTTTAAGGAGGCAGTGTTGTTGGTTGAGGGCCCTTTTTGTAAAACCACGACACAGTTAAGCTTGTACCAGATAGTTATTAAATGAGTAATTTCAAGAATATTAAGAGTTTCTCTTGGAATGTAAGAGGGCTTAATGAAAAAGAAAAAAGAATATTAGTTAGGCATGAAATAAAAAGAGAAAAGCCACATATATTGTGTTTGCAAGAAACTAAATGGGCAGTAGAAAATGCAAGGTACATAAAAGAGACAATAGGAGCAAAAATGGATGGTCATGCACTAGTGTTGGCAGAGGGGACGGCAGGAGGGATCCTGCTGGCATGGGATAAAGACATGTTCACAGAGGCTGAAAGGAAAGCGGGGAAATATTGTGTGTCAGTAGATTTGGTTGCTAACTGGGACAGTACAGTCATTAGATTTACGGGGGTTTATGGTCCATCAACAAATAGAGAAAAGGGTGATTTTTTTCAAGAGCTCAAGGAAATGAAACCGCAAATTGAAATGCCATGGATGGTAGCGGGGGACTTTAATGTCACATTGGATATACAAGATAGATCAAATACAAGATACCCAATTGCGCCAATGATGAGATTCAGAGCAGTGGTACAACAACTGCAGCTTATAAATATGCCACTGCAGGGAAGAAGGTATACATGGACTAGAGAAGGAACTATGCCAACGGCAGTGAGGCTAGATAGGTTTCTGATGTCAATGCATTGGGAAAGTATGTACCCCAATACAGTGCAAAGAGCGGGTTATAACCCTATATCAGATCATTGCCCGATTGTATGCACAAGCCAAACAAAGTTCCCAACTTCAAATATATTCAGGATAGAGAATAGCTGGCTCAAACTCAATCAGTTCCAAGAACTAGTGCAGAGGGTATGGAACCAAGAAGGAGAGGTACAGACACTGCAGCAGCTAAGCAAGAAATACATAACACTGACTAAAGAGATAACACATTGGAAGAAAGGGTATACCAAGGAGGCAAGACAACAAAAAACATTGTGTGCAGAATGCATAGCATGGTTAGTAGAACAAAAAGAAGAGAGGGGATTGACAGAAGTTGAGGAAATGTTGCAAGGAATAATGCAGCAGAGACACAACCAGATTGTCATGCAAGAGGAGGAGAAATGGAAGCAAAGAGCAAAGCGAACTTGGGTAAAACTAGGAGATAAAAACACTAGATATTTCCACAGAGTAGCCTCCATAAGGAAAAGAAAAAGCAATATAGATGTGGTGGTGCAGGGAGAAATGCAAGTAATAGAACACAACCAGAAGGCAAAGGTATTCTTCGATTATTTTGTTCGACTGATAGGCACTGAACACAATCAAGAGATGCAGTTTGACTACAATCAAGTATATCAGTCTCAGCCTCAAATGCAGCAGTTACAACATCTGGCAGAACCCGTTACAGTGCAAGAGGTACAGGAAACCATCGCAAAAATGCCAGCAAACAAGGCCCCGGGCCTAGATGGCTATACGGGAGAGTTCTACAAGAAATTTGCAGCTATAATGGTCACTGATTTGGTACAAGCATATAATCATATGCTACAGATGGACACACCAACAATGTGGCCGATGGATGACTCATACATAGCTCTGGTGCCAAAGAAGGAAGGAGCATTAAAGCCAACAGATTATAAGCCACTGAGTCTGATCAACTCGGTACAGAAGATATTCTCAAAAATTATGGCAAATCGGCTCAAACCTGTCATAGGGGAATTTGTGGATCACAGTCAGACAGGCTTCATGCAGAATAGATACATCAATGAAGGATTTCTCTATGCACAGGAACTAGTGACTATGGCAACAAAACAAAGGCAGCAAGTGGGTCTCTTTAAAGCAGATATATTCAAAGCCTTTGACACACTGTCATGGGACTTTTTAGAGCAGATACTCAGAGCAAAGGGATTCCCAGAGAGATGGATCAAATGGGTGGTAGGGGCAATAGTTAGAGGATCATCCAGAGTTATCATGAATTCAGTGGCAGGGAAGAAGATTAACCTAAGAAGAAGGGTAAGGCAAGGGGACCCCATGTCCCCATACCTATTTATATTGGCAATGGATTTCCTAGCAAAATGGACAAACAGACTGGTGCAGTTAGAACTATTACAGGTTCCTTTCCTTAATTGCAAGCCATGTCTGTTATTTGCAGATGACACACTATTTGTACTGCAACCAACAGCACAGCATATGCAGTTTCTAAAGATAGTACTCAATATATTTCAAAAATTAGCTGGGTTAAAGGTTAATCTGGAGAAATCAGAGCTGGTAATTACGGCAGCTGAACAGCAGGAGGTGCAGCAACTGGCTAGATTAATGGGCTGTAAGGAAACCAACTTCCCAATTACGTACCTGGGGATGCCGCTGTCAAACAAGAGACTGAAGAAGGAACACTACAATGCACTCATATATAAAATAGATAAGAAGCTGCCAACATGGAAAGCGTCTCTGCTCTCAATAGGAGGAAGGATAACATTGATCAATGCTGTACTCACGGCTATGCCGGTATACATGATGCAAACCTTTATATTACCTAAATGGGTTATAAAGAGAATAGACAAGGCACGGAGGAAGTTTCTATGGCATGGGCATAAAACACAGGGGGATAGATATCTCAGTTTAGCAGCCTGGGAACTGGTAACTAAACCAAAGAGGATGGGAGGACTTGGAATTAAGGACATGCAGATGTTCAACCAAGCACTCATGGCAAAGATCATGTGGAAATGGATCCAACCAAATAAACCAGAGTGGATGGAAGTAGTTGTACTAACAAACTTAGTGCATAGGCCATGGGAATTATCGCAGGTGACGGCTTTTTGGAAAAATTTAGCACCCATGGCACCTTTCTTCAATATGTCGGTAGGTTACAAATTGGGGAATGGAAAACATATCCAGTTTTGGAATGACAAATGGATACAAGGACCATTGAAGGAAAGATATCAGGCGCTGTATGAGCAGTCGAGTAACAAAAATGGATCAGTACATGAGATAAAAGGAGAGGGGAATTGGAATTTTTGTTTAGGGAGCCATGTCTCAGAGGAAGTGCAAACTCAATAAAATTTGCTTAGGGCAGCACGGTCAGCTCAGAGAGGACCAACAGGATGAGGTCATTTGGAAATGGACAAAGGAAGGCGAATTCACGGTCAAGTCATTTTACAATGAGAGGGTGGGAGGGCCATACATAGGAATGCAAATTTCTAAAGTATGGCAAATAAAAGCTCCAAAAAGAGTTCAGATTTTTATCTGGCTCATGCTACAGGACAAAATACTGACAATACAGAACCTAAAGAAGAGAGGCTGGGAGATGCCAAGCAGATGTTCCCTGTGTTGTAAACAGGAAGAAACAGTCAAGCATATGTTCATGGCTTGTCAGTATACCAAGAGAGTAACGCAGATGGTGGAAAGAATGCAGCCAGAGCTGACAGGTTTGCTGGTAAGGGGAGAATATAAGCACAACATATTAAGTGCGGCTCAAAGGAAAATCAAAGAAATTCAGGTAGTAATTTGCTTTGTAATATGGAGAGAAAGATGTGCAAGAATTTTTAGAGATGAGAAGAAGATGCCCATGATGATTGCGAGAGAAATATTAGAGGAGTATAGAAGCTAGTTTGATGTGCATTAGGGTTGATACCCAAAATGCCACTGTGATTTAGTCACTGGAATTATTAAGTTTTCTTTCTTTTCATGTAAATAAACTATGTAAATTGACACCTTTAGTGTCTGGTTTAATGGAATATGGGGGCTTGACCTCCACATTTCTTTTTCAAAAAAAAAATTCATCTACGATATTAGCATGGTGTTAAATTAACGTTACATGTTTACTAAATTAATTACCTGTGGAATTGACAACCATCAACCATGTATGATGTAGCAAATAATACACTTATTTGCAGTATATTTAGATCTTAGGAAATATTTGATTTTAAAATTAGAACTGAAACATCATGAAAAAATTGAAAGCAGCCCTTGTAGTATAAAAGTAGTATATATAATATAAGATAAAATAAAAAATTAGATGCACTGGAGCCCAACAGGCCTCCAAGCAGAAAACAACAATTGCTGGAAGAAAAATGGGCTTTGTAAAGATTTTAACGGAGCAATTTATTATAATTTTAAATTTTAAAATTTTAAAATTATAATTTGAAAATATATATTTTGTTCTATTTTTGAATGAATGTGTTCATATAATTCGTAACACACTGTCTTTTTCTTTGTGATCATATTTAACACGAACTATACTACTTCTGTAACTAATTTGGTCATAATATAAATTTAACAAAACAATTTTGACTTCATGAAGCGCATGGACTATAAAATCAATACAACTTTACATATGATTTTTGCGTTGTATGTAGTCAAATCTGCTCTGTTAAAATCTTAAGCCGTTGAATCCTCAATTCATATCACCTAGGTCTTAGGAGGCTAAGATAATTATGATAGTTCTGTTTAAATCCGAACCGTTGGATTATAATCTGCACAAATTAAAGGGCCTTGTGCATTTTATCTCGTGCCGGGTAAGGATTCTGATCGAATGGTCTTGATCTAACCAGAAATATTGTGTCTCTTCCCAAGAGTTCCCACTGACAAGTATAGTGACAATATTTACGAATAAATCGGATTTGAATTGGTCCTCGAGCAATCTCCCGAATTGTTAGCAAATTATAAATTTTCACAAATTTTACAAATTATTTGTGAATTATTTGTGAATTTTTTTTTTTTTTTTTGTGCTCCCTGGACGGCTGATAAGTATACAAATTTATCTCAATTTTTCTTAAATTATATTCAAATTATTCTCAAACCAAATATTTTTTTCCTGCCCAACTTTTATCAAGTTGGGGCTACGCTGACGGCCATTTTTATTAATATCCCTAAAAAAAAAGAAAATTTTAAAAATGCCCCTGTCCCCCAATTTTTATCGAATATGCCCTGACCGCCTGGGCCTGGGGCGGCCCAAACAACCCAGTGAGGCGCCCCCCCCAGTGGCGCCCCATATCACAAGTGAGGCGCCACCCCCTGGGGCGCCTCACTGGTATTTGTTTTTTTTTTTTTTTTTTTTTTTTTTTGAGAAATCTGAGGATTTTGATTTGAATAATTTTGTTGAAAAAAGTGTTGGGTTTATGTGTATGTGTATGTCAAAAAATAAAATATTATGTATATGTGTATGTGTATGCTAAAAAATAAAATATTTGAAGAGTTTTGTGAAGAAAAACAGATTAATCTGGACCGCACATCTTAATGGGTAATTTGACTAATCTGGACCGTCGGTTAAAGAATTTTCATGCAATTGACTTCTCTGAAAATAAAATTCTCCGGGATAAACAGAGCGGTGCTTCGTAGCCTCAGACATCGCTCGCAGGGGGCTGCCGCCCCCCTGCCACCCCCCGCATACTCCTACAATCAGGTCACCAAATTTTATATTTTTTGAAATTTTTTTACTATTTTTTTAGATTTATTGAAAATCACTGTTTTTGGATGGTCCCGAATTTTCACATACACATACACATATACACATACACATATACATATACATATACATATACTTAAATAATATACGGTTACCAATTTTTTTTTTTTTTTTACTTTTTTTACTTTTTTTTAAAAACAGAAAATTTTAATATTTTTTATTTTTCTATTGAAAATATACATGAAAATTTTTTTTTAAAAAAAGTAAAAAAAAAAAATAATGATGCAACATGGTCCTACGAAAAGGCGTGTAACTTTTGATCCGTCCGTCGGATCGTGCTGAAATTTTGACAGGAACTCCACAGCCCCAAATCCAAGCTATTCGTTTCCAGCTCGATCCGACCGTCGGATGGCTCAGATTCGCGATCCAAGTCTTCCTTTATGGAGTTTTGGACCGTTCTTTATAATTTTAGCGTTTTCAGGGTCTTTTATGTAATTTCTGTTCTTACGGTTGGTATTTAAAAAAAAAAATTGGTAACCGTATATTATTTATGTATATGTATATGTATATGTGTATGTGTATATGTGTATGTGTATGTGTATGTGAAAATTCGGGACCATCCAAAAACAGTGATTTTCAATAAATCTAAAAAAATAGTAAAAAAATTTCAAAAAATATAAAATTTGGTGACCTGATTGTAGGAGTATGCGGGGGGTGGCAGGGGGGCGGCAGCCCCCTGCGAGCGATGTCTGAGGCTACGAAGCACCGCTCTGTTTATCCCGGAGAATTTTATTTTCAGAGAAGTCAATTACATGAAAATTCTTTAACCGACGGTCCAGATTAGTCAAATTACCCATTAAGATGTGCGGTCCAGATTAATCTGTTTTTCTTCACAAAACTCTTCAAATATTTTATTTTTTAGCATACACATACACATATACATAATATTTTATTTTTTGACATACACATACACATAAACCCAACACTTTTTTCAACAAAATTATTCAAATCAAAATCCTCAGATTTCTCAAAAAAAAAAAAAAAAAAAAAAAAAACAAATACCAGTGAGGCGCCCCAGGGGGTGGCGCCTCACTTGTGATATGGGGCGCCACTGGGGGGGGGCGCCTCACTGGGTTATTTGGGCCGCCCCAGGCCCAGGCGGTCAGGGCATATTCGATAAAAATTGGGGGACAGGGGCATTTTTAAAATTTTCTTTTTTTTTAGGGATATTAATAAAAATGGCCGCTACGCTGACAAGTGAAACTGGAGATTCACTGAACCAGGCCTTGTCCAGGAGGCGGAAACCGGAAATCCGTATCACCCCAGGTACCTGAGGTGCAAGCTAAAAATCCGGACCGTTCTTTTAGTTTAACGCAAATCTCAAAGCTACCGATTGAATTTAAACTGGATAAAATTAATCTGGACTGTTACTTTTTTAAATTGTACCTCACGTACCTGAGCGGATACGCACTCGGAAACCGGGGCGTTTCCATCCGCTGCCAGGCATATAATTCCCACCGACAAGTGGGTCCCAACGCCCAAACTTCTCTCAGAAGAACCGCAATCTATAATATTGGGACGCGGAAACCGGGTACTCCCGCCCACCATATTCGCCCACAACTCAGACGCTCTTTCCTCTGGTCCCCTCTCTTTAATCCCGCTCTTTATTTCCTTCGAATGCCTCCCATGTCTCTCTCTCTCACTACTCACTACTCACGCAACAATGTCACACTCGGCAGTAACGGGAAAGCATCCAGTGCCAAAGCGCTACGCGGTTCTCTTGGCCTGCGCTTTCCTTCTAGCAATCGCTCTACTCGCAGATTTCCTCTGGGCCTCTTCCAATTTCTCCTCCTCTTCATCTTCCTTCACTGAGGTGGCGGTATCAATCAAGGTACTGATCTGGTACAGCTTCTCTTTAACAACTTTTGTTTTTTTTTTCTCTATTGGTCCCATAATCTTTTTAATTCGTGCAATGTAGTATCATCTGGAGGTTTTTTAGTTAATGCAATCTAGCCCCTGAAGAATTTATATTACTGTGTTGTAGACCTGGAGATTTTAATTTGGGAAAAATACATTCACGGGCTAATTAAAAATAGTTTAAGAGCACTATGCATAGTGCAAATTGGTCCGTACTATGGATCAATATCTTTGTTTTCAATGTCCAAACAATTGATCTGATCTGTTCAACATGATCTCCATTTTAAATTTTTTTACTACTTTTTTAAATAAGTACAAAATAACTTTTATCTAGAGGTTCCATACCATTACAAAGTAGTGGTTTTTTACCTATCTAAAAAGTATAAAATTTAGTCACTAAGTACAGACTTTGTTTTTCTCTATTGGTCCCTCAAACCTTTTCAATTCGTGCAATTTAGTATCATCTGGAGATTTTTTAGTTAATGCAATCTAGCCCCTAAAGAATTTATATTACTGTGTTGTAGACCTGGACATTTTAATTTAGGCAACATACATTCATAGGCTATTTAAAATAGTTTAATATGCTACAACTTTATTTAAAGGAATTACAACTCACAGATGAAAACTTTTCGGATTTGGGTATGGATAAATCGAGGCCAATATTGTCATGATTTGAATTTTGAAAGCATAATTAGGTTACTGATTAATACAATTGTGTTCTTTGTTACTTTATGAAGAAGAAAGAAAGAAAGGTTGTAAGTAGGGAACTGATGCACCTAAATGCGACATATGCTGACATACCGGCCCCACATTTGGATTGGGAAGAGATGTCAGAAGCACCGGTGCCTCGCCTCGATGGATTCGCTGTTCAACTTGCGAATCTGTTGTATGTCTTTGCTGGATATGGTAGCATTGACCATGTAAGATAACACAAGTTGTAAATCACTGATTATTTTTTTATGCATTTTTTGTACATAATTTAGTCAATAGGAAGTTAGAAAAATAAAGAAATAATTGAAACCCACTATAACCAACAGAAGTTAGAAAAAAAATTACTGTCCTACTTCAAAAAAAAATGAAAAAGGAAGTCTAAATACCGCTTTGGTTTGAACGACTTTATGTATTAATTCAGTATGTGACAATCATAAATCCATATAATTAATTATACAATATTAACTTGCTAAGGTCATTAAACTCACAGGTGCATTCTCATGTCGACATTTTCAATTTCACGGATAACACATGGGGTGAGAAGTTTGACATGCCGAAAAAAATGGCAAACTCACATCTTGGAATGGCGACTGATGGACGGTATATCTATGCTATTTCTGGTCAGTACGGCCCACAGTGCAGAGGGCCCACCAATCTCAACTTTGTATTAGATACCAAGACAAAGCAGTGGAGCGAACTGCCTTCATTGCCTGTACCTAGGTGAATAATAGTAATGCATAAAATTGCATATAGTTCTCATTATTCTGTAATTTATTTATGAAATGATTTCAATTTTTTCAGATATGCGCCGGCAACACAACTGTGGCGGGGCCGGTTACATGTAATGGGGGGAAGTAAGGAGGATCGGCATGAGCCAGGATTAGAGCACTGGAGTATAGCTGTAAAGGATGGCAAGGCACTTGAGGCGGAATGGAGGGTTGAGATTCCCATACCACGTGGCGGGCCCCACAGGTACACTTCTATTTCTTTCATCTCCTACTGCTTTCACGTATTCTTTAGACCTGACCAATGACGACTGTTGTTAATTAATGAACAAAAGCATGGCTTTTAACCTCTGTAATTAAGTGAATGTTAAATTCTATTTATAGAGCAACTTGCTATTGTTCAACATGATCTTCATATGAAAATGTAATTGTAGATCAATATTTACAATTTTTACAACTTCTTTACTATTTTTTTAGATAGGTAGAAAATCACTTGATCTGAAAATTGTACACCATGCAGAAGTAGTGATTTTCTACCTATCTAAAAAAATAGTAAAAACATTCTAAAATATGTAAAATTTAGTCTATGTGTACATTTTCATACAAAGATCATGTTAAACGGTTCAGATCGACTGTTTGGACTTTGAAAACGAAGATATTGACTGTGCTATGCATAGTACCATAGCCTTACTCTTCTATTCTAGAGCAACTCGCTATTGTTAAGTAACTTGTTTCTTCTTATGATTCAAATAAGGGCATGTGTGGTTGCTAATGATAAACTGCTTGTGATTGGTGGTCAAGAGGGTGATTTTATGGCTAAACCCGGCTCTCCTATTTTTAAATGCTCCCGCAGGCACGAGGTATACTGCTGCTCATTAATCAGTAGCATTTTTGTGCTCCATATTTTTGAAGCAACTGCTTGGTTCTACTGAACCTGATATCATAAGATTGGTATCTGATATTTTATTCCTTTAAAAGTTCGAATCTCGCTCATGATAGATACATTTTGACTGATGCTACATTATAACACATTTTATTTGTATCTAGGTTGTATATACTGACGTGTACATGCTAAATGACGGGAATGAATGGAAGCAACTGCCACCTATGCCAAAACCGAATTCACACATAGAATCTGCATGGGTTATTGTCAATAATTCAATAATAATTGTCGGAGGCACGACAGAAAAGCACCCAGTTACTAAAAAAATGATACTCGTCGGTGAAGTTTTTCGGTTCAATTTGGATAACTTGGTATGTCTCATATTTATATAACATAACAACAATATTGAATTTTTTTACTTGTATTGTATCAAAACAAGTGATATAAATTGGTATTGATCAATACAGGTCAATTGATCTTTTACTATTTTTTATCGTAAGAGTACCAATGCAACATCATATATTTATATTGGTACTGATCTTTATTAAACTGGTGCTAGGCTGGTACTGAATGCAACAGCATATATTTATGCCGGTACTAGGTCTGGTACTGATGTAGTCTCACTGGTACAAGGTTTGGTACTGATGTAGTCTCACTGGTACAAGGTCTGGTACTGAATGCAACATCGTATTTTTCTACTTGTACTAGGTCTGGTACTGATTTTTATCACACTAGTACTGAATGCAGCATCAAATATTTATACTGGTACCTTTTGTGACAGGAATGGTCGGTCATAGGCCTTATGCCTTTTCGAATGAAGACAACACTGGTTGGTTTTTGGGACGGTTGGCTCTATTTCACCTCAGGCCAGAGAGATCGGGGCCCGCATGATCCATCTCCAAAAAAAGTTGTCGGATCTACCTGGAGAACTAAATTACATCTTTAGTTAATTATGTTTACTTCCTAACACAGTTGTCAGAATCCAGGTAATCACAAATTTTGTCTCTGTTAGCAATTTTTGTTTATTCATTATACTTTTTGTAACTTGTTAGCTTAAAATTTGTTTTAGCAATATAATTTCTAGTTGTTTTACAATATCCTTACGGTGTATTACGATAATATTAATTTTTTTTTTAAATTGTAAACTATTGATTCAGTATTTCATTGATGTACCTTCTCATTGAACTGGTAATAATTTATTCATAATGATTATATGTTATTTTAACAATTTTAAATTTGTTTATATTGAGTTATTGACATGTTTGCCAGTTCATAGAATTAAACAACTATCCATAATTGAGAAAAAAATAAAATAAAATACACAAGCAAACCAAAGTGGATAGCAAGAGTCAAAATAGTGAGAAAATATATTTAAAAGTTCATATAAAATATGTTAGCCTTTTCATATACTTGGTTAGTGTTTGTTTGTTTTTTTTCTTATTTATTTTTGAAAGCTGGAACTTTAATCAATTTTTCTATTATCTGTTATCTACTTCAATTATTTTGTATATTTTAAGCAAGTCAAGTTAAGAAGACCTTATCAATATAAAATGTGTTGGCATAATCATACATGTAATATACCTGATTAATTTATACCAATAATTCCTTATATCTATCAAAAATATTTTTGTGTGAACACCTTCATACATTAATTAAATACAATGCCAAATATATAAGATATTAGATAATATAAATTTTACGATGAATTTTCTCTCTCTCATGATTTCTACAAGGCATGTTTTTATGTGAGTGAGGCTATGTTACTATGCATGACGCCGTACTTGGATCAATATCTTTGTTTTTAAAGTCTAAACAATCGATAAAAAAATTTAAATCTTGAGTTATTAATTTTTTTAAAATAATAGCGTTTGAACCCTCCGCTTATAAAATATATATAGAGAGAGAAAGAGTGACTAATGTGCATTCGAATATATATGGGCCGAAATATATACGATCCAAATTTGACTTTTCAAAATTCAAACAGTCGATCCGAACCGTTCATCTTGTTCTCCATATTAATATGTGCTTGGAGACCAAATTTTATATTTTTCTGAATTTGTTTACTATTTATTAAGTATTTTACAAAATTGTCGATCCAACGGTGGCTTAACAAAACAGTAAAATCAGCAGCCACCGTTGGATCAACAATTTTGTAAAATACTTAATAAATAGTAAAAAAAAATCAGAAAAATGTAAAATTTGGTCTCCAAGCACATATTAATATGGAGAACAAGATAAACGGTTCAGATCGACCGTTTGAATTTTGAAAAATCGAATTTGGACCGTATGTATTTCGGTCCATATACATTCGAATGCACATTAGTCTCTCTCTCTCTCTTTTTGATAAATACTCTCTCTCTCTATATATTTTAAATAAAAATTCAAATTAATCCCAATAATCAATGTTATTAAAACCGGACCGGACATTGACTCGGTAAAGCTTTGGGTCAATAGTTTACTGGTCGAACCGATAGGTCAACTGGTTCAACCGCTGGTTTTTTAAAATAGTTATAAATTAATATTTCCAAGTCCATCTAGATATTTACTTTCGCATCTAACTCTTCTAACAAGAAATAATGAGAATATGTATTTTCTTAGATAAAACATACAACTTTTACCTAAGAATAACATGTCGCTCAAATAACTCGTAGTGTATCATTACTTCGTCCTGAAATGTTCATTTAAGCATTTTGTCAAACACGTTAGAGGCATTTATTATTCAATGGGTGTTAACCAAATACGAGTAGTTCAACTATTATATACAAACACAAATTCATCAATTAGT
Source organism: Carex rostrata (assembly GCA_964058875.1). NCBI lineage: Eukaryota > Viridiplantae > Streptophyta > Magnoliopsida > Poales > Cyperaceae > Carex > Carex rostrata. The sequence continues at coordinate 692,305 of CAXKVT010000245.1, forward strand.
GTTAGTATTTACTCGAGAACTTACAGATTGGGCTTTTGGATGACGATATGGACCATTGTTTTTTTTGATGGTTGGCGGGAAACCGCCAAGCAAGTTTTATAAATAATAAAAGGATTCAATTACACAAATATTCGAAAATAAAACGAAACGGAAGGCGACCTACCACAGTACTGACTATTATTTTGTCTAAATTGCTAGACCCAATAATTGCCCTCTAAGGTCCCTTCCTTATTGTAGAATTAAAAATGCCAAATCTAAAAAGGAAACCAATGCAACAATTGGGTGGACGCTGAACCGTAATTACTGATGCCTATCCATTTTGAAGCCAAAACGTGATCTCCCCAATTGTATCGACGGTCAGTTGTGATGCCAACCGTCGTTTGTTTGAGAAGAGTCTTCTATTGCGCTCTCTCCAGAGTGTCCAAACTCCCCCTGCCCATACCACGTCCCATCTTTCTTTGGCTGTCTTTGACTGAGTGTCCCTCACACTTTTCCACACATGGATAATTGAAGTGGCGCCGTGCATGACACGGTAACTGAAATAAGAACATAGGCTTTGCCAGAAAGCTGCCGCAAAGCCGCATTCCCATAGCATGTGATCCCTTGTCTCCTCGATATTAATTCCACACAGATGGCATCCCAATTGCACGTTACATCCCCTCATGCTTAACACTTCTTGTGTCAGGATTTTGTTATCCAAAATTAACCAGACAAAGATTCTTACCTTCATTGGAATTTTAATTTTCCAAAGAAACCTGTAATAAGGACAAATAAGTCCCCTTTGGTGTAAAAACCTGTATGCCGATGATGTAGTAAAGATTCCTGACTCTGTCCACCGCCATCGCACCCCACCATTCCATTCTATAGAACATCTCATTAAAGGCCCCAGATTTACTAGGTCGTTGAGGAAGAACGAGTGGTCCTGATTGATCACTAGCTGGACGGCTGAGTTTATACCATAGAGCATACGAACTGTGGTGGACCACAAGCTGTCGGGCCTACTTGTGATTATCCAAAGCCATTTTGCTAGAAGTGCTTCATTTTGGGTTTGCAAATTAATGATACCCAAGCCTCCATTTTCCTTTAGATTACACACTCTTTCCCAGTTTACCAGGCAATTTATTCCCCTACAAATGTCATTTCCCTTCCACAAGAAATTCCGCCGCATTTGATCAATGCGCCTGACCACTCCTACTGGAATCCTCAATGCTTGCATGAAGTGTAACGGCATTGCCGATAGAACCGCTTTGATGAGTGTGACCCTCCCTTCGTACGATAGGAAATTGGAAGTCCAGCCCTCCATCTTACTCTGCACCGCACTAATAAGTGTTTGGTAGTGAATCTTCCTGGGCCGTTTGTTTGTCAAAGGTAGCCCCAAATATCTAATCGGCAATTGTGATGGTGGTGAGCCGATGATACTTTGAATTGCTTCCCATCTGCTATTCGGTATTGCGATCGGGACAAAGGTGCTCTTTGCCTGATTGATTTTTAGTCCCGAGAGTTCCGAGAAGTATCGGAGTACTCTGGCGATGACCTTCAGCGTTTGCGGGTGCGCCTCTGTGATTATCAACGTGTCATCTGCAAATTGTATCGTTTGGGGTTGCATAAATACCGGTGAGTGCATAACCGATTCGGCCCTATGCAAGAATCTTTGTAGAGAGTCCGCTACAAGAATGAACAACATTGGAGATAGTGGGTCCCCCTGTCGCAAACCTCTTTTGTGCTTGAAGTAAGATGTCAGTGCCCCGTTAACCCTGATTGCTGAGGATGATGTTCGCAAGATTTCCAATATCATAGATAGCCATCTGGGAGGGAAACCCCTTTCGATCAGGAGGTTTGTCAAAAAGGTCCAATCAACCATATCGAAAGCTTTTTCGAAATCCACCTTGTATAGAACCGCCGGAAGTTTTTGCTTTGTGCAGAAATTAAGAAATTCCCTAGCCGACAGGAAAGATTCCATTAATGATCTGCCCTTAACGAAAGCCGTCTGATTTGGTGCCACTAGGTACGCCAAATGCGGTTGCAATCTATTCGCAAGGATTTTGGTTAAAATCTTGGAAATCGTGTTGATAACACTAATTGGTCTCAGGTCGGATACTTTTTCTGGGTCTGACTTCTTTGGGATTAAGGTGACGGTAGCTCTATTCAAAATCCGAAAGAGGCCCGGCCTGTTCCCGAAATCTTCAATAAGATCCATGACATCCCTTTTAATTATTTCCCAGAAGTTCTTGTAGAATTCGATTGGCAAGCCATCCGGTCCGCTCGCTTTTCCGGATGGCATGCCATTTATTGCCAGCCAGACCTCTCTCTCCGTTATTGGGTTATCCATAATTTTCAGTTCTTCCGTGTGACTGGTGCCCACTCTGCCCTCCAGACTAAACGGCCTCCGATCCGTGATATTCTGACCTAATAGTTGCCGAAAGTGGTTCCTTAAGAACCTAGGCAGTTGGTCTGGAGGTATCGTTTCCTCATCCTCCGTCTTGAGAGACAGAATTGTATTTGTGTTTTTTCTGCCATTTGCAATCGCATGAAAATATTTGGTGTTCTTGTCTCCCAGCTTTAGCCACGTACACCCCGATCGCTGCTTCCATTTTTCCTCTTTATCGGCTGCCATCCGATAGATGTGTTCCCTGAGTTTGATCCGTCGGTGAAATTCTAAAGAGTTTAGAATCCTGCGCTCTTCAACGCGATCCAGCTGCTGCAGTACCCATTTAGAACGTGACAAAAATGTCTCTCTCTTCCGAAATTTTTCTTGGGCCCATATTCTCAGTTCGCGCTGCACTGCATAAATTTTCCTCTGCATTCTCTTGATTGGGTTTTGTATGAGCACCGACTCCCATGCCTGAGAAACTACTTGTTGAATGTCCGGGTATTTTAGCCAGAATGTTTCGAATCGGAATAATCGCTTCGGGGGATTTACATGCGGAGCTACATTCAGCACCAGTGGCACATGGTCTGAAGCAGTTGCTGGCAGGTCCCTCAGGTTGAAGGAAGCAGCCAAGTTGTTCCAATGGTATGACACCAGTGCACGGTCCAGCTTTGAAAAGGTTGGCACTGGCCTTTTACTTGACCAAGTGTATGATCTTCCCTGCAGTGGAACCTCCACCATACTCATGCCATCAATGAAGTGGTTGAAGTCTAACATCGTTCCGAGGTTTGTGGTCTCCGCCGTTGTATCATCCGTAGAGCGAAAGAGGTTAAAATCCCCTACTATGATCCAAGGTAGGTCATTGTTTCCCCGAATTGTTCTCAGTTCATCCAAAAAGATCCTTTTATTTCGATCCTCTTGTGGCCCGTACACTCCTGTACACATGAATGTTAATTCTCCTCTTTTTAAAATAACAGTTACACAATAATTTAAAATGAAGGATTCTTGAAAGGAGAATATTTGACTCCACGCGAGTAAAATACCCCCTCTCGATCCTTCCGCATTTAAAACTTCGAATTTTGTAAAGTTGGAGGGGCACACCTGCCTAACTCCAAAAATAGAGCAAGTGCTCCATTTAGTTTCTTGAAAACAAATTAAATCGGGTTTATTATCCGTTATTAACTCCTTAATAACTGCACATTTTTTTGGATCGCCTAAGCCCCTCACATTCCAATTAATAAAGCTCATAGGAAATTTAATTTGATTCATCATAATAACTTGGATGGACAATACACAAAAAGCACTTGGGCAGTGTTACAATAGTCAAATAAAATTTGAAAAACCAAAATTAAACACTATGCGCAAGGCAGCCCTATCTCTTAAACTAAAAATCAGAATGGCCCTCCCATCTGATCGTCCGCATCGGACAAGTCATCATCACTATCAGTAGCAAAGGCGCCTAGGACAGAAGGGTTGTCATCACCACCTAAGCCTATGCCCGCCACCGTAGATGTTTCCTGTTCCCTTTCCCCTGCTGCCATGCCGCTGCCTTGACCCACTTCCCTTCCAAATTTGAAACCGCAATAAACCTCTAAGGCATCATCAGTGGCTTGGTTCAACGGGTTACTTGTCAGTGAGTCATCTTTAAGAGCTGATAGCAGCTGTGTTTGACGGCCGGGGTCAAGCTCCTCATGCTTGGCCGGTTTCGCTCCCCTTGTCTTTTTCGGGCTGTAGTGCTTCGTCCCCGGATTCTCCGCGATCCGCTTAGACCTGCGCAGTTGGGGAGTGGCTGCTGCCTCTTCCGGCTGTATCATAGTCGGAGTGGCTGCTCCCTCCTCCATATGGATTAAAGCCCGAGCAGCCAGCACCGCCGCATGGTTGGCCGCCTCCTCCAGTAGCAAGTGCGCTTGGGCAGGGTCATCATTTGCACTTCGGATCGCCGCCTCTTCTTCACGGCGTTGTTCCTCTTCTTCACGGCGCTGAACCTCATCCTCAGAGCTTCCCCTCCTTGAAGGTTCCCTGTTGTACAGCTTGTAAGGTTCGCCCCAAATTACTCTTTTAATACCTGACCTGGTGGAGCTTGTAGAGAAGGCCGGCAGTGCCTCTGTTTGTATGAAATTCCTTTCGTCCTCTTCCAATTCGAAATCCAATTCAGCCATTGCTCTCTCGTAGACTGCATTGTCGTCCTCGTCCTCCTCCATTGGTTCTATCTCCTCCATTTCCACAGTTGGTTCTTCCTCAAAGCCCTCACCTTCCTCTCCCACTTGTTCTGTTGCTTCAATCTCCTCAATGGGTACTTCCTGAGAACCATCTCCCTCCTCTTGTTCTTCCTGAGCTCCAAAATTCTCCTCCTCAGACGTCTCGTATTCGGATGGCTCAACCTCGACAGGTTCTGTTTGGACCGGGTCTTCCCCGGCGGAGTTACCATAGCTCACTTTTCCAACGTGTTCTCGTGAGGCCCGTTCCCCCTCTGGCTGACCTTCTTCTTTTTCAATTAAACCCTTCTCATCTTGCCAATTTGCACTTTGAGCCCCCTCTAATAGATCGCATATACCTGGTTGGACCGGTTCGGTTATATATTCAGACAACGGGTCTGGGGAGATGGGAATCGGGTCCACTTCGCTTCCTATGTGATTTAATATTTGGTTTGGGTTGTTTGTTTGAGTATAGAGGGTAGGACTTGGTATATGGAAGTGAGATGTAATTTCTGGTAAGACTTGGGTTTGGCCATGTAGCATTTTTAGTGGTTGGGAATGGGCTTGGAGGTTAGGTGTTTGGGTCATGATTTGGGGGTATAAATTTGGGTTCTGAGAGGGCGCTAGTGTGGAACGTTTTGGGTAGGGAGAGGTGAAATTTGGTGGATTGTTAGGCCCTTTCGGCCCATGGCCCGTTTTGACAAAATTTGATTTTGGAATTTGAATTTGAGTCGTACTGTTACCCGTTACAGCTGCTGTCCCATCCGCGCATGTAGGAATATTCAGAGACATTCCTTGCACCGCCGAATTTGCATTGAATGCAGCTGTTACCACCTCTCCATTGTGAAGCCAACTGGATCCCTCCATTTCCAGCTTATCTTTCCCTTTCCTTTTCCTTTCCGACTCTGTTGTACGGGTAGCCTGAACCGGTGTCGGCGCCAGCTGAATTACCGGATTTTGCCCCTGTTGCTGATTTAGATAATTTTCATAGTGTGGATGTGCTCTAAGAATCTTACCTATTTTGTCCCTTTTCTCCCCAGGCGGAAGATGTTCCCATACTGTAATTAAGGTACCGAAGTCAATAGAGACATTTTCACTATTTGCCACCTCGTTCTCTCTTGCTTTAGCAGCTTGGATGTTTGCCGAGCGAACTTTCTCGAAGAATTCATCCGTCGGTGTTGGGTCAAGCGGGGCAATAAAGGGAATGGGTTCTTCGATCCAGCTATGCACGATTACCTCGATATCCTTCGAGATGCCTCTAATCCACATGCGGATTAGATGCGGAATCAAGGCCAGATCCGGCACTGCTATTACCGCCCTCATGCTTTCAAGCGTGTGAATCCGAAGCATTGGTGTATGGTCCAGCACTATCCCGAAGGAAGAGATGGCCGCAACAAGGTGCTCGATACACCATGCTTGCGGCGAAACCTTGCGAAGCTCAATCCAGACCTTATTTTTCAGCCGAGTTGGGTACCCATTAATCGCAGGGGACCATGGGTATGTAATAAAGCCTAGATCCTGCAACCGCTTTCCAAAGGACCTGAGGAACCTGTGACGGTCCTCACCGTATGGCAGGAAGAGCAAGTATTGTGTACCTGACATATGGGTGATGGGGAAGGGTGCGTTGGAGTTGCATGCTATCATTAACACCGACTGGATTGCTTCATTTGAGTGCGAAGTTTGGAGCCTCGCATCAATGACCACCGCTCGATTGAGCTCTAGGGCGTTTTGCTTCATTGTGTTAGTCTCAGGGATAAAGACCCAAGCCACGTGTGGTCTGTTTTTTGGGAGGTCCGAGTCACCCATGTTACCTCTTGGTAACATTGGGTCAAAGGGCATAGTAGCCTCCCGCGTGCAGTTCTTCGCCTCATGCCCGCTTTGCCAACAGACGGCGCAGACTCTCTCCTTGCTAGTGCACTTCGTTTGATCGTGCCCTTTCTGTAAGCAGTTATAGCAGCGACCTCTCCATGCCAACTTGGAGGGACACGGGGGCAGAGGGAGCGGTTCAGGGGTAGCATTCTCTCGTGTTAGCGTCTGGAGGGGGTTCGCACCTTGGCGCCACGGGTTGTGGTCAATGTAATGTGGCCAGGGGGGGGACTGATATCTAGAGGATGGTACCGAAAAGAGCGGTGGGGGCTGGTGGTTTGTACTGGCGATTTTGGAGAATGAAACGGGTGTAGCGTGCGAAGGTTTAGGAAGTGAAGGTGGGGTTATAGTGGGGGTTTTAGTAACTGGGGAGGGGATGTTAACTGGTGAAGCATTTAAGTCCAACAGGGGTGGTTTTGTTTTGTGGGGCATTGAATTCGGTTTGGGAAGGTTGGTGGGATTTTCCTGTGACATTAATGCTATAGCTTGGGTTCTCCTTGTGTGATTAATGGTGCAAGGGTGAGGGGTGAAATGTTTGGTTTTTGAAGCTGCTTTAGTGGGTGGGATGCCATTAATGTCATTAATGGCCGGGTACAAGCATGGGAATAAAGCTCTAACAGTACCCATTTGATTTTGACGCAAGACAGCTTCCTGATGGGTAGGCGTAGGGTGAGAGAATTGCTTAGGGAAAGAGAACTTACCTTGGGGGATGAAGCCATTAATGAAGTTGTTCCCCTTGTACTTCCCATACGTAGAGAGCTTTACCTTCTTGTTGCTTGAAAATGGTCTCCTGTATCGCCATTGGTTTGGTTGCTGGTGAGGTTGTTGACGGCGAGGTCCCACCTTGAACCAGCCATCGCCAGTGGAGGTTGCTCTTTTCGTGGAGAAGCTCTTCATTTACTAACCTCAGATTTTACAAGTTGGAAAAAGCAGAAAAGCAAAATTGCAATGTCGTCTAAGCTTGGAAGCTGCAGTTCATCACTCTCAACTCTCCTCCTAGCATCTCTAAACCTAATCCTTCTTTAGTGATAGAATTGAAAGCGGAGAATCAATCGAAATTGATTTATCTTACGTGAAATAAATCAAAAGGAATCTGAGGGGTTTTACCAATAGGGCTAAAATTATTTTGTTTGTATTCTGATTCTCCGATCGATATGGACCATTGTTGCTTCAGCTTGAGTTGTCTTTGTAGATTTTTTTTGCTTGAACTTTGAACCTTGAGAATCTGAGTTGGTCCATGTGCTTGTGGAGGGATCCTGTTTCCATGAATCGTTCTAATTATTTGCATATTTTTATCTCTTTCCAATCGTATGAGAGAAGTGAAAGGAAAGAGCCTGATAGGCCCATGTAAACAAGGCCTTAGAAGAACGGATTTGGATCATGAATAACCCGGTCTCAGATCCCAGACTGGGCCAGGCCGGGACTAAGAATGAGATCCTCGTCCCCCAATCAAGCCTGCTCGGCATAACCTAGGCCCGAGGCCTATCCAGGGCGATCCCAAATAAAGCGAGACGAGCCCAACACTGACCCGATCGGAAGGCCTTTTCGGCTGGCTCACCCTATAAGCGTCCGCAGGGACACCACGAAGAACGATATGCGGACTCTGACAATTCTGACAACGCGGAATGATTGTCAGAGAATAATCTATATAAGCCCCAAATCCCGAGGTATTAGGGGCTGAACTTTTGGACAATTAAAGGTACCAACAGGTTAGAGTACGAGTACCTCCATAATTCCCCTAAGTTCTCATCGCGAGACTCGAACCAAGCTCTTCAGGGTTGGGACGAGTCGAGCTGCCGAAACCACCAAACCCTTACGGTCTCGTTCTCCGGAACTTGATCCGTATCAGAGCCAAATGAAACGTAATTTTCGCAAGGAGATTTAATAAGTTTTTTGGCTCCGTTAAGAACCGGTTTTTTAAACACGGTTTTACAGATTTTTTAATCAAAAGTCGGTCAAATGACCCGGGTTTTAACGGTTCTGGTACTTACACGGTCTAATTAACGAACCAAACCGAATCTAACTACGGTTCCGGGTTTTTCTGGCCGAACCGGCCGGTCCGGTCCGGTTTTAATAACACTGCCAATAATTGTTTCTTTTTAAATGCCTCTTAAGGAAAGATAAATTAATAGTATAATTAATAAATTTGACCAATTGATTTAATTACTAACGTCATTGTAGGGAATAAAGAGAAAGAGAAATTGAAGTGAGAGTGAGGGAATTAATAATTAGTTTTTAATGCCAGCTCATTTATATTTAATTAGCAAATTGGTAAGGATATATGTCTTTTTCCATCAAGTCGTTTTTAGACATTTAAAAAAGAGTGAGTCTATGGTACTATGCATATTACGATTTGGCACAGTGCTACGACTCTATATTTGAGTTTTCAAATCCTAACGGTCGATCCGAACCATTCATCTTGTTCTCCATATTAATATGTGTTTGGAGACCAAATTTTACATTTTTTGAAAATTTTTTACTATTTTTTTAGATTTATTGAAAATCACTGTTTTTGGATGGTCCAGAATTTTCAGATCAAGTGATTTTCTAAATATCTAAAAAAATAGTAAAAAAATTTCAAAAAATGTAAAATTTGGTCTCCAAACACATATTAATATGGAGAAGAAGATGAACAGTTCGGATCGACCGTTAGAATTTTGAAAACTCGAATATAGAGCCGTAGCACGGTAACAACCCGTGATATGCATAGTACCATAGACTCACTCTTTAAAAAATATATGTTTTCCCTATAAAAAATGCAGAATAATTTATCTTTTCTAATGATCCTGTGTTGATTTTTAGACATGTGTGGGACATTGAAGAATTTGAATTTTTCCTGGAAAATTGTTATTGGAATTGGATTTTTATTAACATTTTTTTTTCCTGGAGAATTGGAATTTAACACCCCCGTTAAATGAGCCCAGATCACCAGAGGTAATATACTGGCTGAGTTTCAATCCCGACCATTCGATCAGAATTCATATCAATTAGATTCAAGTATGTAATGTACGAAATTCTTTTAAGATTCATGTTAGTATATAATGAACAGATTAGATCCAAACTAAAAAAATTGAGGTACCTTAGTGAAGGCGGAACCAAACTTTCAAGCTATGCGAGTCAATTATATAAAATTATAACGTTGCGTACATGATTCAATTTTACAGTACTCATAGCATTTTACTCTAAATTATATAAAATATCATGTACAAGTATAAAATTTTGAAAATAAATGTCTGTCAACATGGACTGAAATTTTTAAATCTTCCATACTAGAGAAATAGATAAATCACAAATTCTGTATAATTCGAAAAACATCATGGAGTGGACTCAACCTCATGTTGCATCCAAATTCAGTATAGACGAAACGTGAGGTTGTGTTCAACTAGGAGTGGACTCAACCTCATGTTGCATCCAAATTCATTAAAATTTTGAAATTCAACTCTTGTTTTTCTTATTATTTTTTGAAAATGAATGAAGCAACTTACAATTTGAATATACAAGAAGAAATATCAAATAAAATAGATTTTATAAGATATTTTATATATTTTGTTTGATATTCTTTTTAGTATATTCAAATTATAAGTTACTCCATTCATTTTCAAAAAATAATAAGAAAAAAAAAACACAACATTTCTCTGGCAGTAAGAAAATTTTAACGAATTTGGACGCAACGTGAGATTGCGTCCGTAATATTTTTCAAATACCACATAATTTGTGATTTTTCTATTTATTTATTTATTTTTCTAATATGGTAAATTTAATAATTTCGGCAACATGGATCCACCCCTGATCCTCAGATAGTCAGATGATATGAATTTCTGTTAAATTATTTCAGCCTTTGGAATGGAAACTGTGAAGCATAGTGTTTCAGGGGTCAACATTTTAACAGAGAAATTTTACCTTCATACAGCGCACAAACTAAGTACATTATTATTTTGATTCCATAACCCCGTGTGCTGCATCTAGCCAAAACTTCTCTGTTAAAATATTTCCCCACATTTAAGATTATATCATTTGCGCTTTCTGTAAAGCAAATGATTTTCATCTCTGTCTTTATTTCTTCTTGAAAGCTTGGCATCTTGATTAACGAATAAGTGACCAAGAAGCAAACTTTAGAAAATTATAGAGCGGGTTGGTGCAGCTCTCTTTTGAATTTTTGTTTATTTTAGTTTCTAATTGGTCAATATGCAATTATTGATTTGTCAAATAGATTAAATCAGTGGTGTAAATTTATTATTTAAAAATAATTTTAAAATTTTAAAATTTAATTCAAAACTTGATTGGCTCTGATTTCTCATTTTTAAATAATTGTATTTTGCCATTAAATAATAAATACTGCTGAACTCAATGAATTTCTTCTTCATCTTTTGAGAAATAAATAATATTTATGTTTTTAAACTTGGCAAAGATCATTTCTTTTTTCATGCAAGGGTATAGTCATTAATTTCGTAACAAATCAAAATTCAATGTAAAAGTTTAACATAAAAACTGATGAACAAAAAATATCTAAACAAAACTTCCAAAACTACCTTTCAAAGCTAACTACAAAAAACTACCTTTCAAAGCTAACTACAAAATTTAAAAAAATAATAATAATAATCAATAACTTGGAACTAGAAAATTAAGATTGGGAGACTGAAAAATCAATTAATGTTTATTTTATTTTATAAGAGGAACTGAAAAATAATGATGTATATACAACTTATAAAATTAATTGAACAGAAATACAATTTTCAATTTATAATGAAAGCTTAGTTCTCAGTTTTTTTCTCAAACTACCATTCTTCTCTGTCAGCACCACATCATCAATCTAAAAAGATAAAAATTTATTTAATTTTCTAAATCTAACATTTACATACCTTTCATATGCAATATATAAAACAAAACCTCATTTAATCTTTTGTTAGTTTTGTGGGTGTTGTTTTTTGGTGTTTCATATAAGCCCCCATGCTTGTAAGTTGCAAACAATAAATTGTCCTATGATGCCTCTTTTCTTTGCCTACTAATCACGTAACACTAATCGAAATCTAGCCGATGTCCATTTTAACACTAATTGAAACTTGGATAGAATATCAGACTGATTTTGATAAAGCATTAATCGAAAGTTAGATAGAACATCAGACCGATTTTAATAAAGCACTAATTGAAACTTAGATAGAACCTCAGATTGATTTTGATGTGATGTCTATTAAAAATTCTAGCTCTCCAAAATAACAACCTAATGAAGTCAAAAGGCAATTAGCAACACATTTTCAAGCTAATGAAAACTAATGTTATATTTTATTTTCTAATCTAACATTTACATACTTTTCATTCACAACATATTAAATAAAGAGGAGAATTTAAATATCTTCATATTTTAACTCCATCATATCTCTATTATTTAATTTTCTAATAAGAATAATTATAATATTTATATGTCAAAATAAAATCATTATATTTGTTCTACATTATTGAAAAATTAACGTCTAATATTCACATTAGTATATTTTTGCATGCTCTTGATAACAATTAAAATAAAGTAGAAATATCATAATCTTTTACATATGCACATAAATAATAATGTATATCATATCTAACAGTTTATTCTAACATCTAATTTCTACATTTTGAACTATTACAATTTTAAATATAGAAGTATGATGAAGACACAAAAAATAAAAACATTGGAACCCTTCTCTAAAACAAAACCTCATTTAATCTTTGTTAGTTTTGTGGGTGTTGCTTCTTGGTGTTTCATATAAGCCCCCATGCCTTTAGTTGTAAACAATAAATTATCCTTTACGGGTGCTTCTTTTCTTTACCTACTAACCACGTAACATATAGCAAACAAAAGTAGCCAGACAAATGGACGGTGGATATTGATGCAATGCCACATCTCACTTTCACTTTCATAGTTTCCTTAAGATGATGCAATTTTATTTATTGTCACGTGAAACTGTGAAAACCTTTTTGTGTTCTACATAAAGAACTCTTAATTATCCAAAATAAATAAAAATAAGTAACATTTAGATCTTTATCCATTAAATTAAATGTAAACTAGAGTGTTTTAAGCTCATCTTGTTTTTTTAGCTTAATTTTACAATTTATCTGATTGACTTCAAATGACAAATTTAAATTGTTAAAACCAATCGACTTCACGATGCGTTTACATATCAAATTTATAAACTTCCGAGTTAATTTAGTAATTAGTATAATATTAATTTGTTAAAAAATGAGAAAAATAATCTAAATTTTCATTTTTTTTTTGACCGCCTACTTTAAGAATAATTTATTACAAATTAATAGTTTCAAATTTTGCAACATCACATGTATACTTTGAGAATTAATATTTGATTTAGATAATACTTTTTATGAACAAAGTTATACATCAAGAAATAATCTTTGATTTGGCGATAAAAGATGAGTAGAACTAAAGTGTTTCTTAACCTCACCAAGTTCTTTGGTAACCTTGACTCTAAAACTTATCAGAGTGAGTTCAAATGACGAATCTAAATTGTTGAAACCGATATACTTTATGAGTGATGCGTTTACATGTCAAATTTATAAATTTTCAAATTAATTTATTCTTAAGGCAAATGGTAAAAGAATAAAAGAAAATGAACGTATTAAAATTATCTGATAAACCTTCTTTTTTTACTGCTTGACTTAACATTAAATTATTTTGAATAGTTATAAATTTGACATGTGAATGTATCACTCGTGAAATAACTTGATTTCAGCGATTTGCATTTCTCATTTGAAGTCATTATGATAGATTTTAGAGTTTAAGTTCACGATAATACTCTTTCTGCATGAAGTCTTCAAATAATTTTTTTTATAAATAATTAAACAATTGAATGACATTTTTTAAATAAAATTTGGAGATCTAAGTTTTTCAAATTACAATATACAAAAAATTTCTAAAATTTCATCCTGCAACGTTTTCAGACAAAACGTTGCACAACTAAATCAAAGACTAAACGTTGCACAACTAAATCAAAGACTAGTTCTTCATTATATTTTTCCTAATAAAAAAAAATATGGAGCTATCACATAACATGCCTATATCTTTGTTTGTATATACCTCAGCAGAAACAAACACACAAGTATGAACAAAACACAGAATCATCACATTGCAACATGTCAATTAATTGAAGAGTTGTTGATAATCAACCAAATTATTTGATTTCATGGCTTATCAACCTATGACACGGTAGTTTGCACCGCCACAATCATTAGCCATGGATTCAAGCGTACATGTTGTAGTGTTAGTCTACATCGTAATTGACAAATAGATTGGATTATATACACATGTAAAGTAACATGTCAATCAAATGTTTTCCGGTCACCTCTGACCGAAATTTTTATTTATACCATATTAAAAAAATAAAGCAAAAAATTATATTTTGGAAGAATTTTGAAAAAAATACTACAGTCTTCAAGCCAATATGTGGTCTGATAGTTGAAGGAGGAGGGGAGAAGGAGGGCGGAAGCAGATTGGCTTGCCGGCCCTCTAGAAATTCAAAAATGCACTATAATTTTAAATATATTTAGGTTTTTGAGGGGCTTGCAAACCAATTTGCGTCCATCAAGAATGAAGCCGCAAAATGTCTTGGAGGCCCTGGTGTTTTCGCACACCCTAAACGACTGATTTAGTTGAAACTGTAAACTATTTTTTTTTTGCGGTTTTTAAAAAACCAACGAATTAATATAACTAACTGAATAAAATAAATTAAATTTAAAAAAAAAACTCAATACACAATACATTATAATTTTCTAGAATAAATATTTAGAAAACATTACAAACATTATTCAATTCCATACAAAAATGTAAATGTTTTAAAATTTTCAAACTAAAATATAAAAAAGAAAGTAATAATTGAACTAAATAAAATATAAATCATATTAAATCATTATAATTAAGTCGGTTCAATTTAATCAATTTTAAAAAATCTAAACCGAATCAATTCATTTAAACTGAAATCATTTAAAAATTTAACCAAATCAATTTATTTAAGTAAAAAAAATTCGGTTCGGTTGAAAACCAATCAAACCGGCTCTACGCAGGATTGAACAGACACCTGTCCTTTTTTCAAGCCATGTGCCGTGGCTGGTAGTGTGTTACCTTCTAGTAAGAAAAAATAAATATTTACCTGGGCTCAGAAGCATATGTGACATTCATAGACTTGGTCCAGTGAACCACATCTTGCTGGAATTGAATGATTAAAATATTCTTGTTTTTCTCAAGTCTAGAGGAAAAATACATTAAATAATTAAAAGAGATATTAGATGAGATAATATATTTATAAATTACTAATTCAAAACATATTAGACTTTGATTCCGGATATCTTTCATTAAAATCCCACAATCTATATTTTAATATATAATTTTCTTCTATTTGTGGATTAAGAATTATTCAGAGATTCTTTTCAATCTTTGAACTTTTGAGCAGGATGAATCCAAGATTTTTGTTAGAAGTGGACAAAAAAAAATAGCGAATTGGATTTTACCCCATTAGCTAATTGGATACTAAATAAAAAACAATACTAAATTTATAATTTCTAAAGCTCCGACTTATAATTTTTAATGATCTAGCTTCTAATTCTAATTATCAATCATAATTCACATAATTTATTATTATTTTAATCATAAATTTAATATAAATTACAAATCAGAATTCTAGAGGGGCGCAAAAAATCCAACGGACCTATAAATTTCTATAAATTCAAAATCCAAGAAGGCACTCCCCTGAACCTATGTGAATTCGCCCCTGAAATTTTTTCCTAAAAATAAGTCCTAAGAAATTGTATATTAATAACACTGAATTTGTTGTTATAAATTGATGATATTTTGTTTTTATTATTGTACATGAGCATTCGATCAAAATTGCCTTTTAGATTAAATAAATGCATTGTAGAGAAATAAATTATATATTCGAAAACCAATCAATTAAAATACCGATATTTTTTTTAAACATAGTATATATTTTTATTTTTTAATAAAAAATAAATAGGTACTTTATAAATTTAAATGAGTTTTAATAAGAGACAATAAATAAAATAAATTTATGAGTTTTTAAAATTTAAAATGTTCTTTAAGATACACATAAATTTCCCCCTAATTTCAATGTCGCCATCATATATATATTTTTGACAAGAAGAACAAAACGGGCAAGAAATGAAAACCAATAATGAGCCCCAAAATCACAAGGAAACATTCCTCTTCTCTCGGAACAAAACAATCTCCTCTCTTTCTCGATCCTACCAGTAGGTTCTACTTTCACACACTCTAATGGCGGATCCCTTTGCTGCTCCGCTACTTCCTTCTTTCATCAACTACACACCTCCACCCCCTTCTCCTTCTCCTTCTCCACCTCCAGGCGAAGACTCCGGACACGGACACGGCGACGCTTCTGTACCTCTTCTCCCTTCATTCTCCCCTTTACGACAAATAAATGAAAACGGAAGCGGAAACGGAAACGGAAACGGAAACGGAGACGCTTCTGGGCCGCAACTCACTTCAGTCTCTACTCTGGACCGCTCCTCCTTACGATTCACCAACGGACACGGACACGGACACGGCGACGCTTCCCTCCCTCCAATCTCCCGAATTCTGGACCGATCCTTACGCCGCCTCGAAACCTTCCTCTGTTTCCTCGGTCTCTGCCCCTTCTTCCTCTCCTCCCTCCCTTTCCCTCCCATCTTCCTCCCTTCCTCTGTGTTTCTCCTCTTAGGCCTCGCTCTCCCCATCCTCTCCTCCCTCCTCTCCTCCTGTGCCCTATCCTCCGATTCAACTTCTTGCCAGAACTACCGTGTCGACAGCTTTGAAACCTCTGTTCTCATCTCCCAGGCCGCTGTTGCCGCCGTGTCCATTGGTTGCGTGTCCAGGAGCCTCTGTAAGTACAAAATCAGGAAGTTTATGTTCATGGATAATCGCTTTTGCGGAGCAAATCCCCGTTTCCAGAAGGAGTACATTACCAGAATCCAGGTAAATTTGATTTCTAAATTTACAGGTCAAAACTTCTAAATTTGATCTTTCACTTTTGCAAAATGGTCCCTCTACTTATCTTATTTTTGTACTTCAGGGATTTTTTCGCCTTGCCATATGGTGGATTATACCTTGCCTTCTTGTAAAGATAACTCGTGAAGTATTTCGGTTCATGCATTTGTTACACGAGTCGAAATTGCGAGCTGCGGTAGTCTTTATCGCCTCCATCATATCATGGAGTTACCTTACTTCTATAATTCTAGCCTCTTGCACTCTTTTTCACCTAGTTTGCATTCTACAAGTGATCCATTTCGAAGATTTCGGTAAATTGTTAGAACGGGATATGGATCCGATGTTGTATTTAGAGGAGCATATGAATTTACGGTACAATTTGTTGAAGATTAGTCATCGGTTCCGGATGTTTTTATTGTTGCTTTTTTCTTTTGTTACGGCGAGTCTCTTTGTGGTTCTTTTTATAACGACGGCTTATAAAGGGAAGATTACTTTCGCCAATGGTGGAGATATTGCGGTTAGTATATTCATTCATTGGCCTTTTTTTACTTTATATAATAATTTTCTCACTCGCAGTACCCTCTTAAAGTCAAAATAGTTTATTTTTTTAAAATTTATATGCTCATATCTAATCAAAGGAACTTATTGTTGCTAGGTTTCATCGGTTGTTCAAGTAGTGGGCCTAGTTATATGTCTCCACGGGGCCGCAAAAATCTCTCACAAATCACAAGGCGTTGCCTCGTTGGCTAGTAGGTGGCATGCATTGGTAACATGCAGCTCTTCGAACAATGAGTCTACACACGGTACACATCGAGTGCAGAGCTCGGGAAATCTTGCTGCTTTTCCCGCAAGTTTTTTAACAATGGATTTTTCGGAGAGTGACTTGGAGTCGGTGGAAAATGGGCCTGTGCATAACAATACACAGTTGGCTTACTATATGTCCTCGTATCACAAAAGAGAAGCACTCGGTGAGTTTATATTCTACTCATGAGGTTTTAAATAAAATTTGGAGGGAGGCTATGGTAATATGGCACATGCTACGGACTCATATCTCCAAATTTAAGGCCCAAACAGTCGATCTGAACAGTTGGACATGATCTTCCTATGAAAAATGTGTTTGCATACCAAATTTTACATTTTTTTAGAATTTTTGTGCTATTTTTTAGATAGGTAGAAAACAAAAAATTCTGGACCATCCAAAAGCAGTGGTTTTCTACCATCTAAAAAAATAGTACAAAAATTCTAAAAAATATAATATTGGGCCTTCAAGTATATTTTCATATGGATCATGTGTAACAGTTTGGATTGACTGTTTGAACTTTGAAAATAGAAAGGTGAGTCCATAGCACGGATCGATCTGTAATTTGCATATTACCATAACCTCACTCAAATTGTTTCTAGATTTAGCAATTGCAACACCAAAAAGAATCGAATTTTAGGTTTATTAGATAAAAATTGATAATAATGACATCTACTGGTACAATATTAGTATCATAGATGACAAAAAAGCCCATGGCTCGGCTGACCCACCCTTATTCACTTTGGCCCTACCTGATTACTGACATAGAAAACCTAAATTGCATGTATGTTCTTATCCCAAACTTAGCAACTTATATTAAAATTCAAATTACAGTGACTAACCTTTTACCTTCATACACTTGCAGTTCTATATTTACTGGCAAATCCAGGTGGAATCACTATTTTTGGATGGACAGTCGATCGAGGAATGCTAAACACTATATTAATGTTTGAATTATCACTGGTACTATTTGTGCTCGGCAAAACCTTTGTGCTTCCAAATGACAAGGCATTAGTAAACACTATACTGAGGCTGTTTTGAGGTGCATCTGTTATGCTTGTCAGATTTGCTGGCTTATTCTCTGCTTGAATCAACCGTTCAAGAAACGAGTCTCGTGTTGTGCTTTCTAGGACAAAATCAGAGGAAATTTCAATGAGAAATCGGAAACATCATAGGGTTAGAACGCGAATTTTCACCGAGTAGCAGTTGGGTCGAGATGAAAAATGGTACAGAAGTAAATAGTAAAATGTTAACAACCAGATTATATGAGGGTTTTTTCTGGTTCTTTTTTGTTTTTATTTTTGTCAGCCATATTTTTTGTAGATTATTTGTATTCATTCTCAAACCTTGGTACAATATGCTTGTATAATACATCCATTTATTTTGTTTCTCTTTATTTCTTTCCTCTTGTAAATTTCTTTATGCTTGAATGTAAATTAATTTCATTCTTTTAAATTTTTTGTTTTGTTTGTGTTTCAAGTTTAGCACTATAGAATTCTGGAGTGATTTGTTAAAGAGATGCATGAGCTGAAGAGTTGGTATTGTAGACAACTAAAAATTTCAGTTCATCTCAAAATTAGGCCTTGTTTAATTCGGAGCCTATACGAAATAACCACGACAATATTAATTAAAAATGGGTTGCTTTAAGATTCGTGTAGTAAGAATCTGAATGATTTTAAAAAAATACTGAAGGAAGGAAATTAAGGGTTTTTGCAGACTGCCTTTATTTTGAAATTATAAATGTGGGAAAATAAATTTAGCGAGAACCAGCAAATCAAGAGAAGAACAGACAGAGATTGTCAGATTTGTGCCAGAAAACATTATTTACTGACAAGACGAACGGAAAATAGGGATAACATGGATCATAATATTAGTTATTGGATTCGATCCATATTAGATCTGATCAACTGCTAATCATCCGTTAATTGTGTTTTGCACAACCCATTTTCTTTTGTCTTTTTGTCTTAGTAGAGCTTTTAGCGACACATCAGATGCTCACAAATTTTTTTAATAACATGCTGTTTATATTGGGTATAGATTTTAAAAGATTAGTTACGACTATATGCAGCGCACATGTTACAGAATCAAAACATCACTGTATATAATTTGTGCGTTGTATGAAGATAAAACTGCTCTGTTAAAATTTTACCTGTCTATATTCCTCTCAAAACTTGTTTGGATTGACGGTAGATAAAAACGAAGGTAATTACGTAAGAGAATTTTTTTTTTTTTTACTTTATTGAGGGTATATTTGTAGCTGCTATCAATCACAAAACATACAATAGTGTGATTCTGATGAATAAAAAAAGTGATGGTACATTGTTTTACAAATTTATCTATTGTATTTCAATACAACAATTATTAGACGTGTTTCAATTTTCATTCAATGCACATCTTAACACAAATCCAAGGTCTGTTATATTAAAGGGAAAATAAATGTTATATTAAAGCACACTTAATAGGTGTACATTGTATAAAACATCATAACCTCACTCGAAAAAATTATAAAGTTTCAAATAACATAATAACAATATAAATTTTAGTAAAACTGAAAAAAAAAATCTAACGGACAAGTTAACATAATAACAAATTAGTCCCAAAATCTGACGAAATTCCAACGGAGAGCCTTCATCTTTCTTCTGTGCATTAAAAGAACAAAACAATCTAACGGAGAACTCAACAGAATTCAACCCGTAATTACTAATTAATAGAATAAAATAATAAAAATCCTCATCAGATTAAATCATGCGGCTGAGAGAGGTTTTGGAAAACGGTTTCGTCAAAAGGCGTTTGTACAAGATAAAAAAGAATCCAAAACCCACTAGCAAATACTAAAATCATTCCCATCGTTCTCATCGAACAACTGCTCTCTTTCTATTGGGTCCGGATCCCCTAAGTTAACCTAAATATTTCTTTTATATATGAATCGTCCGATCAGAATTATGTCTAGATACAGTCCGTTCGATCCTAATTCTTTCCTTTAATATTCGTGTTTATTCAGATCTGACGGTCGTGATATAAGCTCAAAATTTGCTTTAACTCAGGTCATATCTATTCAGTGATAAAATCTCTATCTTTCCGTTCCGAGGTTTTAGAAAGCAAAACCCTCAACCTTTTGACACTGACACTACCACCTCTCCTCTCCAATGGCGTCTCTAGTTCGATGTCACCGCCTCTTTCCTCTCACCTTTACCTTTTCAAATCACAACAACAGAACTCCATTCCTCCAATTCTCTTCTTCTCTGAACCTATCCAACTCCAATTGCTCAACCAGATCAAAACCGGGTTTGTCTCTTCTTCGAGCAATAGAATTCGGAGTTGGAGTCGTGACTGATGCGGAGAAGAAGAGGGAAGAAGAGAAAGGGAGACAGCTCAGAGTTGGTTTGGTGTGTGGTGGCCCCTCTGCTGAGAGAGGCATTTCTCTCAACTCGGCGAGATCTGTGCTTGATCACATACAAGTATGCTCTTCTTTTCATATAGATTTCAGATGTTGAATATTACTGCAAATTTCTAATTTCAATTGAAAAAGGAAAGAAAATTACTGGTAAAGATTTTAACAGCGCACATGCTGTTGAATCAAAACAGCACTTTATGAAGCCAAAATTGCTCTGTTAAAATCTTTATCCAAAGGACTGCAAGTTTAAAAAAAAAATATTGAGTTGATTAATTTGATTTGAACATGTCCTAATAATCAAATCCAGGGAGAAGATTTGATTGTTAACAGTTTTGGCTTCATGCAGCATACATACTGTTGAATCAAAGCAGCACTGTATAGGCTTCGTGTGCTGCATGAAGCCAAAACTGCTCTGTTAAAATCTTTACCCAAAATTACTGCAAAAAACATATTTAACTGATTAATTGATTTAAACATGTTGTAACAATCAAATTACGTAATATAGGGAGAAGATTTGATTGTTAGCTGCTATTACATCGACTCTGATTTGAATGCATATGCTATCTCATCAGCACAGTTATACTGTAACACACCAGCTGATTTCGATTTCAAGCTAGAAAGGTTGCATTTTAATCTTTGTAATGTTTCCTGGTTAAGTTAATTGGGTTAATTTTTTCTCTTTAAAGTTTGATTAATGTGATGTAGCCTAGCACAAGGGTTTAAATCTCTAGATGAGTTTGTGGAGCATCTTGCCATGTCTGTTGACATAGTATTTCCTGTTATTCATGGCAAATTCGGTGAAGATGGAGGCATTCAGGTCTCATTAATTTATTGTTTGCTGATTTATTTGCATTTTGAATTCTACTCTTTGGTAATAAAATGTGAGTTGTTCTCCAAATTATTTGAATTTTAGGAACTTTTGGAGAAGGCCAATGTTCCATTTGTGGGGACATCCTTTGAATGTTGTCGTAGAGCATTTGACAAGGTATTTATTCACATATTTCTTCTTTCCATGTACTACCCCAAATAAATCTGATTATGTAATTATTTAATAAATTATTTTTGTGTTTAATTCATTGGTAGTACAATGCATCTCTGGAGCTTAAGACACTTGGTTTTGCAACAGTCCCTAACTTTCTTGTAGAGGTAACAAATTGAACTGTGATTTTGTTTTCAGAATGTATTTGATCAAATTTTGTATTTTTAATTTGTGTTCACTCAATTTGAAAGTGCAGGGAAGAGAAGTAGACAAAGCAGCAGTAATTGAATGGTTTGAAAGTGTTGCCTTGAACACAGAAAATGGCAGAGTTGTGGTAAAATAAAGAACACTTTATATATACTTTGTATTTCTTAATTTTCTGTCTTTTTAAATGTTTTATTATTTTATTTTTTTATGTTGGAAAACTGATTGCAAGATAAAATATAGGGGAACGTCACTACACCCACTTAAAATTTCCATTTGAGGCAAATGCTTCCCTGAACAATTTTGACCAACATCCTACAAAATTCTAGTTTTTGATGATCAACCTCTAATGCAAGATATCTATTACTTAAAATTAGCACTGTTACCTATTACCTTAGATATTTGACGGAAAATAACCATAATACCTTAGAAAATTTTGAGTTTAATGTGCTTATTTTCCTAAATTTGGAGCGAAATTAATATATCACTTCAAGAAAAACTGTTATATCTAAAACTGAAGTATCATTGCATTTCCTTTTTTTTAGTACATATAATATGATTCTAATTTCTACAATATATGGCTTTGAAAAACTCTTTAAACAGGCAAATTTATTACCAACATTTAAAATGTATAGACAATTTTGACTACACATTTAGTACTCTAATTTTGAAATAAGATATGAAATAGAGGATAGTAAAGGCGATGGCAAAAGTTTAACAAGGATAACAAAACTCAAAAGGGTATTGTAGTCATTTTCCATTAAATTGTTAACAGTTTTGATTAAAATAAATGGCAAATTATGATAAGATTCGAATTTTGGGGTATTTATCAAAATTAAAAGTTTGAACAGGGAGGGGAATTTTTTTTGTAACAATTGGAAAGTTGAGGGGATGTGATTCCATTACCCCTCAAAAAATGTTTTTTTACAGGTAAAACCGACAAGGGCTGGATCAAGTATTGGTGTTGAAGTTGCTTATGGTGTTGATGATGCAATACAAAAGGCGCTTAATATAATTTCAGAGGGAATCGATGAGAGAGTTCTAATAGAGTTATTTCTCGAAGGAGGCAAGGAGTTCACTTCTATTGTATTAGATGTTGGCTCTGCTGCTGACAGCCGGCCAGTTGTGCTACTTCCAACTGAAGTTGGTTCATTATACAGTGAATTATTTTTGCATTTTTGCTCTTTTTAATTCAATTTCCTCTTTTTTTACATTTTTTTTTTTTTGTGCAGGTGGAGTTTCATTTCTTCCATGAAAACGATAAACAAGAGAATACTATATTCAATTACCGCAAGAAATATCTGCCAACCCAACAGGTACTGACAATCATGACATTTCAATTAATCATATTACATCTATTTCGATATAATTTGTTAAATGAACAATTAAGTGAATATTACTTTTCCAGGTTGCATATCACACCCCTCCTAGATTTCCTACTGATGTGATCGAATGCATAAGAGAAGATGCAGCTCTTCTTTTTCAGAGATTAAATTTGCAAGATTTTGCAAGAATAGATGGGTGGTTTTTGCCAAATCCTGTACCAGGAATGGACAGTAACCATACCTTTGGAACTACTGACTCTGGTACCATTTTGTTCACTGACATCAACCTGGTAAGTTACTTGTTATATCTTTTCGTTTTGCTTTTTCTTTTTACCATGATTAACTTCACTTTCCTGCTTTTTTTATGTAGATTAGTGGAATGGAACAAACAAGTTTCTTATTCCAACAAGCATCGAAGGTACATCTATCTATCTAAAAGTTTAAACTTTCAAAATATATAATGAGTGAGGCTATGGTACTATGCATAGCGTGGATTGGTCCGTACTATGATTCAATATCTCTGTTTTTAGAGTTCAAACAGTCGATCTAAACCATTCAACGTGATCTCCATATGAAAATGTACTTGTAGACTAAATTTCACATTTTTTAGAATTTTTTATTATTATTTTTAGATAGGTAGAAAATCAATACTTTCTAATGGTCTAGAATTTTTAGATCAAGTAATTTCTACCTATCTAAAAAAAGTAAAAGAATTATAAAATAATTAACAAAAAAATATAAAAAATGTAAAATTTGATCTACAAGAACATTTTCATATGAAGATCATGTTAAATGGTTTAGATTGACTGTTTGGACGTTTAAAAATGATATATTGATCCATAATACAGACCTATCCGTGCTATGCATAATTTCCTTTCTCTTAATTATGACTCTGTACTGTACATCTGAGCCTGTTTTGTTCAAGCACAGGTTGGTTTTTCACATTCACGCATCCTTCGTACTGTAATTCAACATGCATGTTTGCGATTTCCTTCTCTTGCACCACGCTTTGATGAATGGAATGCCCTGTCAAGAGAGTTACAACTCAAGGGGCCCGGTAATAAAAAAAGTGACACTCAAAAGGTTTTTGTTTTGTTTGGTGGAGTCACATCAGAACGGCAGGTGTCCCTTATGAGTGGCACCAATGTGTGGCTTAATTTGCAAGGTTTTGATGATGTAAGCATTCCAAAAACAACCATAAGTAATTTTGAATCAAATCATGTTATTTTTTTTTTCTTCTTGACATATTTTCATGTCTTCAGCTTGATGTGGTCCCATGTTTGCTGGTACTGACGGATGGATATGGGTCAATAGACCCGAGCATTGATGAGATTGACCGAGACTGGGCAGTTTGGACATTACCGTAAGTAATTTCTGAATTTACATTCTCACATATATTTTCGAATGAGGATTAAAATGTTTCATTGTGCCTCACATTCTTTATCTCGGTTTTCAAAGTGCAAATAGTCGATCCAAACTGCTCAACATGATCTCCATATTAAAAAATGTGCCCGTAGACCAAATTTCATATTTTTTTGAATTTTTTTTACTATTTTTTTGGATAGGTACAAAATCACTGATTTTCATAAGATTATAGACCATCCAAAAACAGTGATTTTGTACCTATCTAAAAAAATAGTAGAAAGTATACAAAAAATATAAAATTTGGTCACATTTTAATATGGAGATCATTTTAAGGCATGATGAGGCATGAAAGACATGAGGCATTTGAAACCTCCTCTTTTTGGAATATCCTGAGCTTAATATTTTACGAATTTTAATGCCAACAGTTATTCACTGGTACTTCGCCATACTGCTGAGGAGGTCTATGCAGCATGTATCGAGGCCATTGAACCAGATCAAGCAGTTAAAACCTCTAGAATGCGTGAAAAAGTTATGGCTGAGCTGGGAGAGAATCTAAACAAGCACACTTGGTTTGAAGGGTTTGACATTGTAGATGAATTGCCTGTTATGTATTCATTAGAGGAATGGGCTGAACTTGCAATTAAATCAAAGGCCATTGTGTTTAATGCAGGTCCAATACCTCCAAAAATATAATTTTTTTTTTATTTGAAATTTTAACAAGAGGGTTCAAATGCCTCCATTTTTAGAACTACAATAGTTTAAATTTTAAAACTTAAATGTCAAAATAAAACCGTATATGATCACAGAATTTTGATTTAGTTTTCATTAGTATCAAGAGCTTGCAAAAGTGGATAAATTATGGATGTTGATTTTTCAAATTGTTGATTCATATAAAACCAAAATCAAAAAGTGATAATTTTTTCTGTGCGGGTAGAGAAAATAATATACATCACATCTAACGGTTTTATTTTGACATATAAATTATAGAATTTTTGTTATTATAAAATTAAAAAGTGAAGGCATGATGGAAGCACAAAAAATCCCTCCTCTTTTAACAATAGCTTCTAGTTTTGGAATTTTATATAATATATTTTTTTTTGTTCTGAATAGTGCATGGTGGTATGGGTGAGGATGGCACCCTTCAATTAATACTTGATTTAGCAGACATTCCTTACACAGGTATTTTGCTGCATCATTTTGTTCTCCTCTGTTCTTACTTCTTTATAATGAAGCAAAGATAAAACCATGTTATATATTATATTGCGCTTTCTTTGGTTCAGGGCCAGGGCCTGTTGCTTCTAAAATATGCATCGATAAAGTTGACACATCACGGGAACTAAAAAATGTATGCATTGTGATTTTCCTGTCAGCTTTGAATTTTTTTTTGTCATGAATTATTTGTTGAGGCTATGGTACTTTGCATAGCGCAAATTGGTCCGTACTATGGATCAATATTTCCTCTTTCAAAATTCAAATAGTTGATCTGAACCGTCCAACATGATCTCCATATGAAAATGTACTTGAAGATCAAATTTTTTACAATTCTTTTGGATACGTAGAAAATCACTTGATTTGAAAATTGTAGACCATTAAAAAGTAGTGATATTCTACCTATCTAAAGATATAGTAAAATAATTCTAAAAAATGTTAAATTTAGTCTGCAAGTACATTTTCATATGGAGATAATGTTGAACGGTTTAGATTACGGAGATATTGATCCATAGTACGATAGCCTCACTCTTATTTATTTGTTTAAATATTTATTTATAATATGCCAATATCAATTGAGCATGTTTCTTTGTATATAATGTAGGCGATAGGATCAGGAGTTTATACTATTCCAAAGGATGTATGGAGTACAAAGACAATTCTAGAAACACCTCTCGGCACTGTCTGGGATGTTTTGGTCACAAATTTCAGGGGTGAGTCGGTCTGTGTGAAACCAGCTAGTGACGGTTGCTCCACAGGAGTAGCCCGATTATGGTTAGTGCATTTATTATTAGGGTTTCAAAATCTCGTGGAAATATCTTTAGGTTCCTTTTTTTACTATTTATCTGTTGAAGGAAAATGAAGGCATTAAACAGTGTACAATGAACTTCTTGCATATTTTTTCCTTCCATCTGATAAAATAGTATAAGAATCTAGGGGGAATTTCACGTATACCCCTCAAAAACTTCAAAATTACGTATTTCCCCCGCTAAATTTTGAAATGACATGTTCCCCCGTTAAACTTCAAAAACTCACATATTTACCCATTTTATTGTCTATATTAAAACACATTCTAAATTTATAAAATACCTATTTTACCCTTTTATTAAAAAGCATAAAACGCCCACTTGACTCCAATTTGAATATGAAGGTTCCTCTACCGTCCGAATTGCTTTAAGATCTGTACACACTAGATCAGCACGAATCTTGAAGCGAACACACAAATATTGAAGCAACGTGCACAGATTTTAATGCAATGCACGCGGATAAAAAATGCTTTGAGATCTTTGCGCGCTAGATTAGCACAAATCTTAAAGCAAACACACAATAATCTTATTGCAATGTGCACAGATCGAACGATAGAGGAACCCTCCAGATTTGAATTTGATTTCGATGGAGTGTTTTATACTTTTAATGAAGGGTAAAATGAGTATTTTATAAATTTAGAATGAGTTTTAATATAAAAGACAATAAAATGGGTAAATATGTGAGTTTTTGAAATTTGGAGGGGGGAAATACGTAATTTCAAAATTTAGAGGGGGAAATACGTAATTTTGAAGTTTTTGAGGGTATATGCGAAATTCCCCCAAGAATCTAAATAAGAGTGGGGGCTTTGGTACTTCGCAAATTGATTCATATCTTCGTTTCCAAAGTCCAAACAGTCGATTCAAACTGCTCAACATGATCTCCATATGAAAATGTACATTGAGACCAAATTTAATATTTTATAGAATTTTTTTACTGTTTTTTTAGACTAGTAGAAAATCACTTTATCTAAAAATTCTGGGACCATCCTAAAGTAGTGATTTTCAACCTACCTAAAATTATAGTAAAAAAATTATAAAAATATAAAATTTGGTCTTACATTTTTATATGGAGATCATGTTGAACGGTTTAGATCAACTATTTAAATTTTTAAAATGGAGATATGGATCCATAGCATGGACTGATCCGCACTATGCAAAGTACCACATCATCATTTATTCATACAAGCTATTGATATATAGATTCCATTAAACGGCTCAGAACTGCCTATAGTATCTAGGGCTTTTACTACATGTAACCAAACTCTTATAGTAATATGTTTTATATTTCAGCTCAATTGAAGATCTGGAAGTGTACTTGGACGCACTTCGGAATTCCTTACCACAACTCCCAGCTAATAGTTTATCCAGAGTAAGAACAAATAATCAAAATAAATGTAAATCTAAAAAAGTACTGAGCCACCTAGCAGTGGGTCCTGCAGTGTTTTATATTAATTAAAGAGATATTTCACTTGATCAATTCAGGCACATGGGGTAATTGAGATGCCAATACCACCACCCAAATCGCTCATATTTGAGCCATTTATAGAGACAGATGAGATTGTCATTTCATCAAAGTCACCAAGCAATGGGTCCCGCAGTTTGTCATGGAGTGGAGAAAATGAATGGGTTGAGATTACAGTTGGCGTAGTTGGTAAACATGGCGAAATGCATTCTTTAAATCCGAGCATAACTGTGAAGGAGAGTGGTGATATTTTATCCCTTGAAGAGAAGTTCCAAGGTTGCATTTCTTAACTGGGCGAGGCGTAGTTTTATAATTATTTTTAATACTGAGTATATTTTTATAATTTTTTTTGAGAGAAACATAGAAATAGAAGCATATTTTTGGGAAAATTCCAGGGGTAGGTAAAATATATATTTTTTGAAGTTCAAGTATATTTTTTTATTGAAAAAAGCATAAAAATAAAAGCATATTTTTGAAATAAAATATGGTTTCAATTTTTAGGGGTAAAAATTATACTTAAATTTTTCAGGTGGAACTGGAATCAACCTAACACCACCACCAACAAAGATTATTAGGTCTGATTATTCCCTTTGTTCGTATTATTATTCCATTGCTATATATAGTTTAATTTTGTTTTACTATTATTTATGAATGTTTCTTTTACAGTGAAAAAGCCTTAAAAAATTGCAAAAAACGTATCGAAACAATAGCTGCTACATTGGGATTGGAAGGGTTTTCTCGTATTGATGCCTTCGTTAGTGTCGAAACTGGGGAGGTAATTTTTTTTAGTAAATTTGCATGAATGGTCTCCATTTCAATTTTGCGCATAAACATTCAAAAGTACAATACTCTTTCTTTTTGAATAAAAGCAACAATGTTTTCTGTTGTTGGTAGTATGAAGTTGTTAAAACAGTACAGATGTGAATGTTCCGGGATCAAAATGGGAATTGGGAATCTTTATTGGAACAAAAAGAGAAGCTTGATTTTTTAAGATTGTATGATTATCAAGTGATTGGATGCTTAAATTCTGCATATTTTAATATAGAAAAAACAATAACTAGGCACATATCTAATAATCATTTACTTTTCTGATACCCAATATAATATCTTAGTAAATGTTATTGCTTTCTTTACTAAAGGTGCTTGTAATCGAGGTCAACACTGTGCCAGGAATGACCCCTTCAACTGTCTTGATTCATCAGGTAAAGAAGGAAACAAAATGAAAATATATTTATCAATTACCTCAATTCTTTGCATCCTTAATTTATAGTATCATATAGAGTAAACCGTATAATGTATAGCGCGGATTGGTCTTTACTATGGATCAATATATCCGTTTTCAAAGTCCAAACAGTCGATCTAAACCGTTCAACATGATCTCCATATGAAAATGTATTGGTAGATCAAATTTTGCTTTTGTACAATTTTTTAGATAGTTAGAAAATAACTTGAATTAAAAATTCTAGACCATTCAAAAGTAGTGATTTTCTTCTACCTTTCTAAAAAATAGTAAAAATTTCCAAAAAATATAAAATTTGGTCTCCGAGCACATAATAATATAGATATCATGTTGTGTTGTTTGGATCGACTGTTTGGACTATAAAAACGGAAATAAGGATATGAGACATGATTGAACCCTACTCATTTATCAATTACTTTAATTATTTGCATCTTTGATTTATAGAATCATATACATTTTATTGTTCAGGCACTTGCAGAGCAACCACCGATATACCCGCAGCAGTTCTTCCGGAAGCTTCTCGACCTCGCTCTCGTAAGAACCAAATACAGAAACCCGATCTTTAATCGCTAGAATTAATCTTTGTAGAAACATTAATTTATTTATCGCCTTCAAATCTATTATTCATGGGTATTGACTCAACAGTATTTGTGGTGTAATAATTGATAATTGGGTATATATAATAAACTTAAATTTTGAAATACAAAATTTTATATTTTTAAATGGGGAAAAACAAAAGAAAATTTCTACATAAATTGTGGTTTCTGGAAACGAGTATATACAGGTCGGGTGAACAGTATAGCGTTGTGATTTTCTGTAGCCGTTACTGTCTACAAGTTCATGCTGAGGAATTCAGATCCAGTGAAGTAACCCAATCTTTGGGTTCTAAATCGGGACTGTCCGATTCGAATCCGAGATGATCTATCCAAAGTGGAGGGCACATATCCCGAGATGTGAATTCAAATCCCGAAGCAATTTCGATCAACGGATTCGAATCGAACGGTCTCGATCCAAACCCAAAGATTGGGTTACTTTAGGGGATCCGGACCGCTGAGGATAGCTATGGATGAACCGTATATAGTAGATTTCGAAGGTGTCTCTGTTCCTCTTCTGATGCAGAAAGGAGTGTGGCGGGTCAAAATGAAAAACTTATCATTGAAAATAGTGAACTACACTATTACCTACACGAAAAGAGAAACATACATAAAAGCAAACGGTTATGAGAAGCGGTGGGTTGAACAGTCAGAGCTCCACGATTTCTGAAAAAGAGAGCCTTTTTATTTCCCTATCACAATAAAATGAATTCAATGATGCCTACGGGCAATTCTCCTAAAAAAATGAATACAATGGAAAACAATTTTCATTGTTCCAATCAAAACAAAGTTGGTTGATAGACTGTCCGTCAGTTACTCAAAACACAAAAGGGAAAAAATGATAAAGAGAAGGGAAACAATAGTTATTCAAATTAATTTCTCAAACATAGTTTTAAATTGAATATATTTCTAATTAGAATTAATATATTCCAATCATACAAGGTAAAACACGAGAGAGTATTAAATTTAAATGGGAGATACATTCAATATGGACGAATTGATGGGGACATTTTTAATTATATAACTTTATGATAGTATGCATATAAATATATTTGTATTTCCTTCATAATTCTAAATAACTAGCTATAGTTGTGTAATAACTATGTTATTGTTTTTTCGAACCTTAAAAGCTATAACGCTATTAATCACTTTTCTTTTATCAGAAATCTAAATAGCCGGCTATCATTGTGCAATAGCTGTGTTATAGCTTTTTTGAGCTTTAAAAACGATGACGTGATAATCATTATTTAAAACCATGATTTCTTTTGATTACAATTTATCTAATATAATGCTAGCTTAAGCGCATTACAAAAAAGAAAATTAACTGTCACACATATATGATGAAGAATCACTCATTTATTTGCCTCCCTCATGTACTTTTTATTTTGTTGCATGTTTTTCGCTACCGTTTTAGTAACTACTTTTAATACCATAAATATCAAAGTAATAAAATAAATAAATTATTGGTGAGTTAAATTTTTTTATTTTTATTTCAAATTAAATTTAAAAATGAATCACTTATATGAATATAAAAACATAATATGTTATTAAGACATTAGAGAAAATCAATTATTTGTAACAAAGATCCGTGCATTAGTTAGAGAAGAGAGACTTCTAATCCAAAAACTAACTATCCCTTTTAAAATTTGAAATTAAGACAAAAAATAATAATTTTACTCTAGAGTAAACCTGCCTTCACCATTTTTATCTTTTTCTTCATTCCTACTTTGGTTTTTGCCCATGTTTGTACCTGTACAATATTGACTTTCTAAATTTATATTTAGATATCGTTAGGATTAAAAGATAGTGTAGTTGTTCGATTGACAATTCGAATGTCTTGGTTAGACATCTAATCAAGGAAGAGAAACAAGATTTTTCTTAAAAAATAAATTATGAAAGAAATTATTTTGTTTTGCATATTTTAACAGTTGATGAAACTGTTAAAAAACGGAAGTCCAAAGCAACGCAGAATGAGAACCAATATTTTTCAAGTAGTGAGAATGAAGTTTTGAATTCTGCACAAACAAAAAAAATTCTTCCTCCACTTGCATCTATTTCAAAGGGTCGGCCACGTCAATCAGCTTATAAGAATCCCATAGACAAGAAGAAGTAAAGCCATTATTTTTTTGGTTAAAATAACATCAATTCTTTAATACATGTTATTGTATTTGGAGTTTTATCTTAGCAAATAAGATATGTATTATTGCAGAATTTATATCTTATGTTTATAGAATTTAGTACATGTTCTCATAGATTTTTATATGTTTATTTGTTTTTGATTTATTTACCACGTCACATATATATAATTGCAGGAATTATATGTTATGGTAAACGAATTTTATAAAATCACTACATTTAGAAAGTAATAACCAAATAAAAAAATAATGACCAAATAGAAATATATATTTGTAGGAATTATATTTTATTGTAATAAAAAAGATGTAAAATGAGTACATTTGAAAAATAATGACGAAATAAAAAAAATATAATTTCAAATATAATATGTATGCTCAACGGATAATTTTTGTATCTTAACAAGATTCATCACATTAACTTACAGTTTTTTAATATAATAAATATTAAAATTAAGATTTCAAGTATAATAAGTAAGTTCAACGGATAATTGTAGGATTATATGTGAATGTTCACAGGATTATATGTGGATGTTCACAGGATTATGATAATATGTTTATAGAATTTAACAAATGTTATTATAGTTTTTTATATGTGCATCTCAACTATTCAAAATCAATGATGTATACTCATTAACTTACAGTTTTTAACATATTAAATATTAAAAATAAAATTTCAAGTATAATATCTAAGTTCAACGGATAATTGTAGGATTATGTGTGAATGTTCACATGATTATATGTGAATGTTTACAGAATTAAGACAATATGTTTATAGAATTTAACACATGTTATTATAATTTTTTTATATGTGAATTTCAACTATTCCAAATCCACGATGTAGATCCTGTGACCATCTATATCTGGATTATATGTGAAATTTTACGTAAAGAGATTTTAATTTTGTTTTTTCATAAGTTCAACGGATAATTTTTATATGTTAACAGGATTTATCACATTAACTTACAGTTTTTAACATATTAAATATTAAATTACGAAATTCCGAAAATTGAAAAACAGACTAAGCGTCGTTTCGACTTCGAAAGGATTATTCCTGAATATATTTAGTTTTTTAAAAATTAAATTTGTACTCTCCTGTCGTTTCTCTTTATAAAAAAAACAACCGCTTTTGTTTCTGGTGAAATGTTATATATTATCAAGACGTCGTCTCCTTTCTTTCACCTAGGTTTTATCACTCCCGCGATATCCTTCTTCTCCGCACAGACAACTCTTTCAGTAAGTTTTGAAATAAATTTTTTTTGTTTATAGAATATCCATCATTACTTTCTAGAATCTTTTGATCCTTTTTACTGATATCATAAATTTGTTGTTTGTGTCATAGTAGTATTATTCTCTAATCATTTTCGGCTTTCTCAAATAGTTTTTACGCTGTTGAACTTTTGCTATTGATCAGAAGGTTGTAATCTGCTTCATCTACATTTTGTTCAATGTAAGTTATTATTTTAGTAGTTGTTTATAGGATTTATTTTGTTCAATGTAAGGTTGTAATTCTGAATAAACTTCGATAAAACAAATTATTCAGAATTACATGTTACTCGTTCTAAGTTCGAGATTAACAAATAAATTTGCCTCTAGTAAAACAAATCATTTATGATATCTGTGATATATTATATTAAAATGAGCAAATTAATTATTGTTTTAAATAAAAAGTTTGAAATTGAGTTTGAATAATAGAAAATTGTATTTCTTTGAGTTATTAACTAGAATTAGCATTTTTGTCAAGGAATTGTATTCTAAATGCTTCTTCAAATTTAGTTGTACAATTCAATATTATCTCCATATAAAAATATACTTGAAAATCAAATTTAATAATTTTTTTCAATTTCTTTTACTATTTTTTTTAGACAGGATAAAAATCATCTTATGTAATTTTTTTTGAACCATTTTAAAAATAACAATTTACTATCTATCTAAAAAAAACTCTATTATATCCGATGAGTTGATGTTTTAATACATGGTCCTTGAAATAAAATCCTTCATTACTATATCCTGTAATTTTGGAGGAATAAATTAATCAAGTTTAACTAAATTGTTTTGACTAATTCAAAAGCAGAGAACCCATGGAATTTAGCATGTGCATTTGTGTTAGTCTCTAACAACCATAGTTGTTACCTACTGAGAGCGATAACAACTAATAGCATGACAACAAATAATTTACCACATGGAGAATAGACTTTTTGAGGAATATACTTAGACTGGGTACTGGGTAGGTGTCTCTCTTAAAGTCAATCCACAAATCATTTGATATGATTAATTCTTTTGTAACTACACCCAGATTAATAGTATGATATCTTTATAGAATCTATAGTAACATTTTATTGCAATCTATATAAAAAAAAGACGGTTTAATGTTTATTTTTTTGTGCTCCAACCGTGGTTAAGTATTCAAAATCTAAAATATAAATATCAAAGTTAGATGTAATCTATATGATTTTCACTACTGGCATGTATATAAGAAATTATCACATTCCAATTTTATTTTTATGTGAAACAATAAGTTGAAAAATGAATGTTTATGAATTATTTACATCAATACATTTTTATGAGTAGAACTAGGGTGCTCTTAAGCTTACCAAAGTTTTGGTGAGGTTAACTCTAAAACTCATCAAATTAATTTCAAATGACGAATCCGAACCATTGAAACCCGTCTATCTTACGTGTGATGCATCTACATGTGAAATTTTAAACATTCAAATTAATTTTAAACATTCGAATTTTAAACATTAGTATAAAGTCAAAAACGTTCAAAAAATGAATGCACTAAAATTAATTTATT
The DNA here is from genome assembly GCA_964058875.1 of Carex rostrata. NCBI lineage: Eukaryota > Viridiplantae > Streptophyta > Magnoliopsida > Poales > Cyperaceae > Carex > Carex rostrata. The sequence goes on from CAXKVT010000245.1 coordinate 727,021, forward strand.
AACCTTCTAATTTTGACCGCTTGACTTTATACTAAATTAATTCAAATGTTTAAAAATTTCACATGTAGATGCATCACACGTAAGGTAGAAGGGTTTCAACGGTTCGGATTTGTCATTTGAAATCGATTTGATGAGTTTTAGAGTTAAGTTCACCAAAACTTTGGTGAGCTTAAGAGCACCCTAGTTCTACTCCATTTTTACAAGTTTTTGATAACAAAGTACAAACACAATAAAGTTGAAATATTATAATTTTTCACACGTGTGTAGGTAAAATGATGTAAATCATATCTCATGGTTTTATTTTGACTTTTAAGTTTTAAATTTTGAGTTATTAATATTTTTAAAAATAGAAATATGCACAGATATAGAAACATTTGAATCCTCTAATAAAAAAAATGGTTTAGCTTGTATGGAAATTAGGGGTGGCAACGAACCGAACCGAACCAAACTTACCTTAGGTTTGAGTTTGGTTTGAATTAATTTCGAACCGAACCTGTTTTGATTCGTTTCGAACCGAATCCATTTCGAACTACACATTTTTCGAATCGAACCCGAATCGAATCACGAACTAAATTATTTTTTAGCAGTCCTAGTTATACCGGTAGTTTATACATTAATTTTTTCTCGCGGGACAATTCACATGGCTTCCTTTTGCCGATATGAACTATGAAATGAGTGTTTTTAAGTTGAAAAATTGTTCATAAAAAAATACATCAGAGACGACTTTTTTGGTATGAACTATGAGAGACGACCGAAGAGAGAGGAGAGACAGTCATCTAGGCCGGAGAGAGGAGTGACAGCCGGAGAGACAGCCAGTCGCCAAGAGCGTCAGCTAGAGGGAGAGTGAGTTAGGGAGAGGTGGAGAGAGAACTAGGTTATTGAGATTTGAGAGCGAGGGAGTGTCGGCTAAGTTAAATTATGACTCTCTATCTTGGATTTTAATTTCATCAGGTAAATGGACGGCCGATGTTATTATGAGATTCGAACCATAAAAATGATCGAACCCATTTCGATCGAACCAGGCTAGGTTTGGGTTTGGTTTGAATTAATTCCGAACCGAACCTGGTTTGGTTCGTTTCAATTCGAACCCATTTCGAATCGAATTAAACTCGGATCAAACCCGAATCAAACCCGAATCGAATCACGAACCTCGAATTTGCCAGCCCTAATGGAAATTGAGACAAATTAAATTAGTAGGTTCATGTAAATTATTTTTTCTGTACATGGGAAGTTGTGGCAACAGGAGCTAAAATTGTCTCGGATTCTCTTTACCGTTTTAATTCTATCATCAGAAATTTTATAATGAAATATAAATTTCTGGTACCTAACAAATCAAAGTTTGAACATCCCAGCAGTCTCTTCAAAAGAGTCATACTATCCATCTATTATGCACCTTCCCTTCTCCTTCTCTATATCCTATAAATTCTCTCTTCTCCATCACAAATCATAACACAATTTTTTTCATCTCTTTAATTGCTCTCTCCTTCCTTTAATCTTTCTTCAAGCTTAATTAATTAACAAAGAGTTGAGCTATGGCTAACGTAGAAGAGATCAGGCAAGCACAACGTGCACAAGGCCCGGCTTCAATTTTGGCAATCGGTACAGCCACACCGAAAAACTGCGTGTACCAGGCTGACTACCCCGATTACTATTTCCGCACCACAAACAGCGAACATATGACGGAACTTAAAGAGAAGTTTAAGCGCATGTGTAAGTTGTACAAAATAATTAAGTTTATGTATGAATTAGATGTATATATCTTTCTAATTATTTTAGTTTTAGTTTCTCATTATAATCTTATTGTATATTTCAGGCGACAAGTCGATGATCAAGAAGAGATACATGCACCTGACTGAGGAGATCTTAGCCGAAAACCCGAACATAACCGCTTACATGGCACCATCACTTGACGCACGTCAGGACATGGTTGTCGTGGAGGTACCGAAGCTGGGTAAGGAGGCAGCAGTCAAGGCCATCAAGGAGTGGGGCCAACCAAAATCCAAAATCACCCACTTGATCTTTTGCACCACCAGTGGTGTCGACATGCCTGGGGCTGATTACCAAGTTACCAAGCTCCTTGGACTTCGTCCATCCGTAAACCGCTTCATGATGTACCAACAGGGTTGCTTTGCCGGTGGTACCGTGCTCCGCATGGCTAAGGACCTGGCTGAGAATAACCGTGGTGCTAGGGTTTTGGTAATTTGTTCGGAGATCACCGCCGTTACCTTCCGTGGGCCGTCAGATACCCACCTTGACTCCATGGTAGGGCAATCACTTTTCGGAGATGGTGCAGCTGCTTTGATCGTAGGTGCCGACCCTGACCCGGCAATCGAGCGGCCTTGGTTCCAGATGGTCTCAGCTGGACAAACCATCCTGCCCAACTCAGAGGGAGCCATTGATGGCCACCTCCGTGAAGTCGGTCTCACCTTCCACCTACTCAAGGACGTGCCACGTCTTATCTCGACAAACATCGAGAAAAGTCTCGTGGAGGCTTTTACTCCTATTGGTAAGCAGAAACTATATTATCCTCATAATTATATTGGTCATTAAAACATATAATAAACAGTGCTAAAGAAGATATACATATGTATACAAGGCTAATATATGTACGGTGCATGCAGGCATCAATGACTGGAACTCGATCTTTTGGATCGCACACCCGGGAGGCCCAGCAATCTTAGACCAAGTAGAGCTGAAGCTCAAGCTGCAGAAGGAGAAGATGCGTGCAACAAGGCACGTTCTAAGCGAGTACGGCAACATGTCGAGCGCCTGTGTTTTGTTCATACTGGACCAGATGAGGAAGCAGTCGGTGAAGGATGGCAAGGCCACCACCGGAGAGGGCCTCGACTGGGGTGTGCTCTTTGGATTCGGGCCAGGTCTCACGGTCGAGACTGTCGTTTTGCGCAGCATTCCCATCGAAGCCCGGGAAAACTGAGAGAAAACAGCCCCGGGATACATATATTATGTTTGTTTACATTGGAAGTGAAATTAATTAGTTTATTGGTTATATTGACCCATTTATTTTTAAAGATTTTATAGTTGCTGTTCCCTAAGATGAATTTTTTTGTCCCTTCTCTTTTACACGGCAAGAACAGTTATCAAAGAATTTATTTCTCCCTTCTCTTTTGGCCATCTTTTATCTTAAATGTGAAATGAAAAAAAACATATCATAAATGTTGTGATGTATAAATATATTGATTTTAATTATCCCATCTCTATATAACATAAATATTTTTGAAGAGGATTTTTTCTTCATTTTATTAAAATAATATACATAATAAATTAGAAGGCTGCATATATATTTTTTTATTTTTCTAATTGAAAGTCTGTAGACAATTGCATTGACATTTAAAGCTGTACAACATAGGTTTGTCTTATTTGTATACTACTAGCTATCTGACAAAGTCCTATACAAAGCATTACTTAAAATAAATCTCCTAGATTGCCATGTCATGGAAGAGTGGGTAGGTGGCTTCAGAGATTGCAAATTAGTCAACTCGCATTCTATTAGCAAGTTGGGGGCCGTAACATTTTCATATTTAGATATACAGACACAACAATAGTTCTTCCGAGCAGTAACTAATAGAATATTGTAAGAGCGTTAGTCTGTAGCTTGCAATGGTTGTAACCTTCACTAATAAAATCCGAACTTTTTCCGCAGGCATATTAAAGCTTGTTCCATCGGCTGACTCTTCGAAAAAGTTCCAAAATCGTTATTTCCGTACATTACTATTGAAATTAAATATTATCGTCACAAATAGCTTCGATGGGCATACTATTTTCTGACTTTTTCTGTGAACTTGCCATGGAAATACTACCTTCGGAAATACTTCGACATCCGGCCCATGAGCTTATTATTTCTAAGGGAAACGTTTGTGGGTCCCACTATAGTATTTTCAAGAACAGCACATGTGGGTCCCAACATGTTATTTCCAAGGAGAGCGTATGTGAGACCCACTGTAGTATTTCCATGGGCAGCACATGTGGGTCCCAACAAGTTATATTACATTCTCCACTAATACTCATTGAAACACACAAATAAAAACCCATTTATAAATTAATTTAAAGAAAACATTTAACATTTAATAAGTATTAACATAACATATATATATATATATATAGTGTTCATACATTGAAAAGAATACACTTGCATTTCCAACTATACCAAAATGTGCCCACCAGTGAATCAAAATATACTATATTGCAGTTACAACTATACTAAAATATACACATACCTAATTATCCAAAATTCACAAGATAACTTGAATTTATTTAATATCTCAAACGTCGTCAGTTTTAAAATGAATTTATTTCTAATTAGAATTAACATATTCCAATCATAAAAGCGAAAACACGCGCGAGAGAATATTAAATTTTTTTTAGTAATGTCGAAACTGGGGAGGTAATTTTTTTTAGTAAATTTGCTTGAATGGTCTCCATTTCAATTATGCACATAAACATTCAAAAGTGACAATACTCTTTCTTTTTTAATAAAAGCAACAATGTTTTCTGTTGTTGGTAGTATGAAGTTGTTAAAACAGTACAGATGTGAATGTTCCGGGATCAAAATGGGAATCTTTGTTGGACCAAAAAGAGAAGCTTGATTTTTTAGATTGTATGATTATCAAGTGATTGGATGCTTCAATTCTGCATATTTTAATATAGAAAAAACAATAACTAGGCACATATCTAATAATCATTTACTTTTCTGATACCCAATATTGGTGGTTTGCTAAACCCGTTAGGGGTTGAACCCGTTTTGCCCGTCCCGTACTCGTTACCCGTGGTACCCGTACCCGTTGCCCGGGTACAAACGGGTACACGGGTAGACGGGTAATAAACGGACCGGACAACATAATTTAAAAAAAAACCCATTGTACCCGTACCCGTCTACCCGCCAACCCGTACCCCTATACCCGCCTACCCGTACCCGTACTCGCTAGCCTTTACCCGTACCCGTTACCGTTACCCGTACCCGTTACCCGTACCCGACCCAGAATTTTGAAATTCAAATTCTTTTGAATTTTTCCGCCGGTTCAAGAGGGGCCCGGTTTGGGTCAAATCAAACCCGGCCGGACCCACCCGGGTCACCTCAACCGGTTTTTTTTTTTTTTTTTTTAATTTCAAATTTTATTCCCTCTCCAATTTTTTCTTTAAATACACCCCTCTAATCCTCTTCCTCTCCACACTCTAACTCAAATTCTCAATCTCTCAAACTCAATCTCAAATTCTCATTTTTCATTATTCTCAATTTTTAAATTTATTGTTTAAAAAACGTATGGTTGTAATTTAATTCATTTTACAAATACGCAAACGGAATTAGAGGTTCGCTAAACCCGTGACGAAATTACGAAGGTATCAAAATTACAAAGTTCGGCACCTCCCGCAAGATTTTTTCGCGAAATTTAAAGGTTAGATTTATTTTATGTTAGATTAATTTATTTTTGTAGAGTAATTTAAAATTTCATATTAGATTTATTGTTGTAGATAAATGTATAATTTAAATTGAATGTTAGATTTAGTTTATGTTAGATTTGTTACATTTATTTAATTTATGCTAGATTTGTTAGATTTATTGAATGTTAGATTTATTTAATTTATGTTAGATTTGTTAGATGTGATTATGTGAACTTGTGAAATAATTAGATTTATTTTGAATATGTTAGATTTTATTTTTGAAATTCGGATTTATTTTTAATAGGTTAAAAAAATATGTTAGATTCATTTTTGTGAATATGTGAAATATTTTGAATATGTTAGATTTATTTTGAATAAGTTATATTTATTTCGAATATGATAGATTTATTATTAAGATTTATTTTTTGAATATGTTAAGTAATTGTATTTATTTTTGAATATGTTAGATTTATTTTTAAATAGATTAGATTTTATTTTTGTTTTTTCAAATTTTTTTTTTCTGTTTTTTCCGGATTTTTTTAATTTTTTTTTTTCTGTTTTTTTTTTTTTAAGAAGTTGTATTTGAAATTCATTATATAACTAGGTTAGATTTATTTGTTGAATATGGTAAGTAATTGTATTTATTTTTGAATATGTTAGATTTATTTTTAAATAGATTAGATTTTATTTCTGTTTTTTTTTTCTGTTTTTTTTCTATTTTTTCCGGATTTTTTTAGATTTATTTTTTTCTGTTTTTTTTTTTAAATATAGTTGTATTTGAAATTCATTATATAACTAGGTTAGATTTATTTGTTGAATATGGTAAGTAATTGTATTTATTTTTTAATATGTTAGATTTATTTTTAAATAAATTAGATTTTATTTCTGTTTTTTTTTTCTGTTTTATCCGGATTTTTTTAGATTTATTTTTTTCTGTTTTTTTTGAAATATAGTTGTATTTGAAATTCATTATATAACTAGGTAAGATTTATTTGTTGAATATGGTAAGTAATTGTATTTATTTTTGAATATGTTAGATTTATTTTTAAATAGATTAGATTTTATTTCTGTTTTTTCCGGATTTTTTTAGATTTATTTTTTTCTGTTTTTTTTTTAAATATAGTTGTATTTGAAATTCATTATATAACTAGGTTAGATTTATTTGTTGAATATGATAAGTAATTGTATTTATTTTTGAATATGTTAGATTTATTTTTAAATAGATTAGATTTTATTTCTGTTTTTTTTTTCTGTTTTTTTTTTCTGTTTTTTCCGGATTTTTTTAGATTTATTTTTTTCTGTTTTTTTTTAAATATAGTTGTATTTGAAATTCATTATATAACTAGGTTAGATTTATTTGTTGAATATGGTAAGTAATTGTATTTATTTTTTAATATGTTAGATTTATTTTTAAATAAATTAGATTTTATTTCTGTTTTTTTTTTCTGTTTTATCCGGATTTTTTTAGATTTATTTTTTTCTGTTTTTTTTGAAATATAGTTGTATTTGAAATTCATTATATAACTAGGTAAGATTTATTTGTTGAATATGGTAAGTAATTGTATTTATTTTTGAATATGTTAGATTTATTTTTAAATAGATTAGATTTTATTTCTGTTTTTTCCGGATTTTTTTAGATTTATTTTTTTCTGTTTTTTTTTTAAATATAGTTGTATTTGAAATTCATTATATAACTAGGTTAGATTTATTTGTTGAATATGATAAGTAATTGTATTTATTTTTGAATATGTTAGATTTATTTTTAAATAGATTAGATTTTATTTCTGTTTTTTTTTTCTGTTTTTTCCGGATTTTTTTAGATTTATTTTTTTCTGTTTTTTTTTAAATATAGTTGTATTTGAAATTCATTATATAACTAGGTTAGATTTATTTGTTGAATATGGTAAATAATTGTATTTATTTTTGTGAATAAGTTTACATTTTTAAAAAATGTCATCTCATCGTGATTCGGTGCAAGAAGATATCGTGAGAATGTCGGCCGATATTTTTGGCCCCGATATTTTTAAACGGTCACTAAACCCGATTATGAATGGTGAAATGTTTCACCAAAAGTGTGCTTGTTATATACTTAACCTCGTCGTGAAGTCGGGACTTAAAACAGAAGCCATAAAATTATTGATAGTTAAATTTAAGGATGCCCTCAACCACATTGTTTCAAACCATGAAAGAAGACAAGAGTTTGCGAAGTTGTGCGTAACCTATCGACTAAGCAAGTTGAAAGTACCTTGGGATATAGATACCCGTTGGAACTCAACCTATAGGATGTTGAACCGATGCCTTCCTTACAAAGCTGTCATAGGAGAGTTTTTGAGGGGATCCACCCCTCAGGGAATGCAATTGGAACTCACCGTCGGGGAATGAGACCAACTAGAAAGGCTTTCAACATTCCTAGGAACCTTTTTTGAAGCAACCGTCAAACTATCCTGCTCGTATTCACCGACGTCATTTGAGTTGTTGGGGCAAATCTATCAAATTTCCAAGGTTTATCGTAATTTGGAACAAGCAGAAACCCACGATAAATCTCTCACACCGATTGTAGAGGCCATGAAACTAAAATTTCTAAAATATTGGGAAGATGTACCCCTCTTGGCCATTATTGCAAGCTGCCTCAACCCGGCATACAAGAAATATTACACAATCAAAATTGTTGAAGCGTACAAAGATAATCTACATTTAGTCGCAACCGGGGTCGAGGCATACGTGGATGCGAAGTTCGCTGAGATGTTTAACATATACAACTCAAGAATTAGTGGCAACCAGAACCTCTCTTCGTCCCGGGCTGGTTCTAGGTATGAATAAATATACATTATGCTTTTAATCTTTATTATTTATAATATCTACATTATTTGTCCACTAATTTTTTTTTATTTTTTAATAGTTCCACTTTCAGGAGCACTAGCAGTAGTGGATTGTTAGCAGATTTTCAATCAGATAGCGAACCGCACGCATCCACAAACGAGTTAGTGAGCTATTTGAATATGCGCAACGAAAATGAAAACGTTGACATCATGACGTGGTGGAAGAGGAATCAAAGGTCTTATCCAACACTGGCGATGATGGCCCGCGACGTCTTTGCCGTACCCGTGTCAACCGTCCCTTCATAAAGTTGTTTTAGTTCGGCGAACAGGATCCTCTCCGACAAACGCAGTAAATTGGGTCCACATGTTTTTGAAAGACTTGTGTGCTTGAAAGATTGGATTAATGCTGACGAGCGCAACCAACATCAAGCTCAAGAATCATCTTCTGCAGCTGATACTGAAGAAAGCGTTACCGAGCCGCAGCCTCAACCTAATTCAGATTCAGACAGTGCGGAAGAAAACGAACAATGGTATATGAATCCAAACTACTAGATAGGTAGTGTCGGTATAATTTTCTAACATCTTTTAATATTTATGGTTATTTTAAAAATTATAATTTCTAAACATTTCAATTAGTTTTTAAATTATTCATTTTAAAGAACAATTACTAACAAAAAAAAAGTTAGAACTCCGCCTATGTTATTTTACATAGCCGGTCCCAAGCCCGGAATAAAGGAGGAGGGTAACTTTTATTTTTTAATCTATTGTTTTCAAATTATTCATAATTATTTTTAATGTAATAAATTAATTTAAGATATTATTATTTATATTTTATTGTTTTAATTATAATGATAATTTGAAAATAAAATAAAATGACTTGCTTAAAGAAATAAATAAATATATTTGTACTTAGTCGTATAAATATACAAATTTTCGTACGAATAATTTTTATATATAAGGTACAAATTTTATTCATTTATAAATTATGAAGACGCGACTTGATAATTTCATGTATATATATACTCTATTTGATATCGAACTATTCATATTATAAAAATCGAATTATAAACACGTAATAATATTTATACGACACTGTAAAAAAAAACAGAAAAAAAATATTAAACAAAACAGAAAAAAAAAAACAAAGACAGAAAAAAAAAAACGGAAAAACAAAACAGAAAAAAAAAACTAAAAAAAAAAAAACTGAAAATAAACGGAAAGAAAAACAGCAAAAAAAAACTGAAAAAAAAACGAAAAGAAAAACAGAAAAAAGAAGAAGGAAAAAATAGAAAAAAAAAAAAAAAACGGGCGGACCGGACCCGTACCCGTACCCGTCAACCCACAACGGGTACGGGTAATAAACGGACCGGATATAGGTTTTGGAAAAATTACCCGTCTACCCGTTACGGGTTTTACCCGTACCCGACCTACCCCTTGACCCGTCCTACCCGTTACCCGTAACGGGTAACCCAGAACGGGTCACGGGTAACCCGTTAGCAAGTGTCTACCCAATATAATATCTTAGTAAATGTTATTGCTTTCTTTACTAAAGGTGCTTGTAATCGAGGTCAACACTGTGCCAGGAATGACCCCTTCAACTGTCTTGATTCATCAGGTAAAGAAGGAAACAAAATGAAAATATATTTATCAATTACCTCAATTCTTTGCATCTTTAATTTATAGTATCACATAGAGTAAATCGTATAATGTATAGTATAATGTATAGCGCGGATTGGTCTTACTATGGATCAATATATCTGTTTTCAAAGTGCAAACAGTCGATCTAAACCGTTCAACATTATCTCCATATGAAAATGTACTAGTAGATCAAATTTTGCTTTTGTACAATTTTTTAGATAGTTAGAAAATAACTTGAATTAAAAATTCTAGACCATTCAAAAGTAGTGATTTTCTTCTACCTATCTAAAAAATAGTAAAAATTTTCAAAAAATATAAAATTTGATCTCCGAGCACATAATAATATAGATATCATGTTAAGTTGTTCGGATCGACTGTTTGGACTTTAAAAACGGAAATAAGGATATGAGACATGATTGAACTCTACTCATTTATCAATTACTTTAATTATTTGCATCTTTGATTTATAGAATCATATACATTTTATTGTTCAGGCACTTGCAGAGCAACCACCGATATACCCGCAGCAGTTCTTCCGGAAGCTTCTCGACCTCGCTCTCGTAAGAACCAAATACAGAAACCCGATCTTTAATCGCTAGAATTAATCTTTGTAGAAACATTAATTTATTTATCGCCTTCAAATCTATTATTCATGGGTATTGACTCAACAGTATTTGTGGTGTAATAATTGATAATTGGGTATATATAATAAACTTAAATTTTGAAATACAAAATTTTATATTTTAAAATGGGGAAAAACAAAAGAAAATTTCTACATAAAATGTGGTTTCTGGAAACGAGTATATACAGGTCGGGTGAACAGTGTAGCGTTGTGATTTTCTGTAGCCGTTACTGTGTACAAGTTCGTGCTGAGGAATTCAGATCCAGTGAAGTAACCCAATCTTTGGGTTTTAAATCGTGATCGTCCGATTCGAATCCGAGATGATCTATCCAAAGTGGAGCACACATATTTCGAGATGTGAATTTGAATCCCGAAGCAATCTCGATCAACGGATTCGAATCGAACAGTCTCGATTCAAAACCCAAAGATTGGGTTACTTTAGGGGATCCGGACCCCTGAGGATAGCTATGGATGAAAGATTTCAAAGGCGTCTCTGTTCCTCTTCTGATGCAGAAAGGAGTGCGGCGGGTCAAAATGAAAAACTTATCATTGAAAATAGTGAACTACAGTATTACCTACACGAAAAGAGAAACATATATAAAAGCAAACAGTTATGAGAAGCGGTGGGTTGAACAGTCAGAGCTCCACGATTTCTGAAAAAAAGAGCCTTTTTATTTCCCTATCACAATAAAATGAATTCAATGATGCCTACGGGCAATTCTCCTAAAAAAAAATGAATACAATGGGAAAAAAATTTCATTGTTCCAATCAAAACAGAGTTGGTTGATAGACTGTTCGTCAGTTGCTCAAAACACAAAAGGGAAAAAATGATAAAGTGAAGGGAAACAATAGTTATTCAAATTAATTTCTCAAACATAGTTTTAAATTGAATATATTTCTAATTAGAATTAATATATTCCAATCATACAAGGTAAAACACGAGAGAGTATTAAATTTAAATGGGAGCTACATTCAATATGGACGAATTGATGGGGACATTTTTAATTATATAACTTTTTGATAGTATGCATATAAATATATTTGTATTTCTTTCATAATTCTAAATAGCTAGTTATAGTTGTGTAATAACTATGTTATAGTTTTTTCGAGCCTTAAAAACTATAACGCTATCAATCACTTTTCTTTTATTAGAAATCTAAATAGTCGGCTATCATTGTGCAATAGCTGTTATATAGCTTTTTTGAGCTTTAAAAACGATGACGTGATAATCATTATTTTAAACCATGATTTCTTCTGATTACAATTTATCTAATATAATGCTATCTTAAGCGCATTACAAAAAAGAAAATTAACTGTCACACATATATGATGAAGAATCACTCATTTATTTGCCTCCCTCATGTACTTTTTATTTTGTTGCATGATTTTCGCTACCGTTTTAGTAACTACTTTTAATACCATAAATATCAAAGTAATAAAATAAATAAATTATTGGTGAGTTAAATTCTTTTTTTTTTATTTCAAATTAAATTTAAAAATGAATCACTTATATGAATATAAAACATAATATGTTATTAAGACATTAGAGGAAATCAATTATTTGCAACAAAGATCCATGCATTAGTTGGAGAAGAGAGACTTCTAATCCAAAAACTAACTATCCCTTTTAAAATTTGAAATTAAGACAAAAAATAATAATTTTATGCTAGAGTAAACCTGCCTTCACCATTTTTATTTTTTTCTTCATTTTTACTGTGGTTTTTGCCCATGTTTGTACCTGTACAATATTGACTTTCTAAATTTATATTTAGATATCGTTAGCATTAAAAGATAGTGTAGTTGTTCGATTGACAATTCGAATGTCTTGGTTAGACATCTAATCAAGCAAGAGAAACAAGATTTTTCTTAAAAAAAAATATGAAATATCATGTTACCCATTCTAAGTTCGAGATTAACAAATAAATCATTTATGATATCTTTGATATATTATATTAAAATGAACAAATTAATTATTGTTTTAAATAAAAAGTTTGAAATTGAGTTTGAACTATAGAAAATTGTATTTGTTTGAGTTATTAACTAGAATTAGCATTTTTATCAAAGAATTGAATTCTAAATGCTTTTTCAAATTTAGTTGTACAATTCAATATTATCTCCATATAAAAATATACTTGAAAATCAAATTTAATATTTTTTTCAATTTCTTTCACTATTTTTTTTAGACATGTCAAAAATCATCTTATCTAATTTTTTTTGAAACATTTTAAAAATAACAATTTACTATCTATCTAAAAAAAACTCTATTATATCCGATGAATTGATGTTTTAATATATGGTCCTTGAAATAAAATCCTTCATTACTATATCCTGTAATTTTGGAAGAATAAATTAATCAAGTTTAACTAAATTGTTCTGACTAATTCAAAAGCAGAGAACCCATGGAATTTAGCATGTGCATTTGTGTTAGTCTCTAACAACCAAGTTGTTACCTACTGAGAGCGATAACAACTAATAGCATGACAACAAATAATTTACCACATGGAGAATAGACTTTTTGAGGAATATACTTAGACTGGGTACTGGGTAGGTGTCTCTCTTCAAGTCAATCCACAAATCATTTGATATGATTAATTCTTTTGTAACTACACCCAGATTAATAGTATGATATAGTAACATTTTATTGCAATCTATATAAAAAAAAGACGGTTTAAATGTTTATTTTTTGTGCTTCCACCGTGGTTAAGTATTCAAAATCTAAAATATAAATATCAAAATAAAACCGTTAGAAGTGATCTATTTTTATTACTGGAATGTATATAAGAATTTATCACATTCCAATTTTATTTTTATGTGAAACAATAAGTTGAAAAATAAATGTTTATGAATTATTTACATCAATACATTTTTACGAGTAGAACTAGGGTGCTCTTAAGCTTACCAAAGTTTTGGTGAGCTTAACTCTAAAACTCATCAAATAAATTTCAAATGACGAATCCGAACCGTTGAAACCCGTCTACCTTACGTGTGATGCATCTACATGTGAAATTTTAAACATTCGAATTAATTTAGTATAAAGTCAAGCGGTCAAAAACATTCAAAAAATGAATGTACTAAAATTAATTTATTAACCTTCTAATTTTGACCGCTTGACTTTATACTAAATTAATTTGAATGTTTAAAAATTTCACATGTAGATGCATCATACGTAAGGTAGGCGGGTTTCAACGGTTCAGATTTGTCATTTGAAATCGATTTGATGAGTTTTAGAGTTAAGCTCACCAAAACTTTGGTGAGCTTAAGAGCACCCTAGTTCTACTCCATTTTGACAAGTTTTTGATAACAAAGTACAAACACAATAAAGTTGAAATATTATAATTTTTCACACGTGTGTAGGTAAAATAATGTAAATCATATCTCATGGTTTTATTTTGACTTTTAAGTTTTAAATTTTGAGTTATTAATATTTTTAAAAATAGAAATATGCACAGATATAGAAACATTTGAATCCTCTAATAAAAAAAAATGGTTTAGCTTGTATGGAAATTGAGACAAATTAAATGAGTAGGTTCAGGTAAATTATTTTTTCTGTACATGGGAAGTTGTGGCAACAGGAGCTAAAATTGTCTCTGATTCTCTTTACCGTTTTAATTCTATCATCAGAAATTTTATAATGAAATATAAATTTCTGGTACCTAACAAATCAAAGTTTGAACATCCCACCAGTCTCTTCAAAACAGTCATACTATCCATCTATCATGCACCTTCCCTTCTCCTTCTCTATATCCTATAAATTCTCTCTTCTCCATCACAAATCATAACACAAATTTTTTCATCTCTTTAATTGCTCTCTCCTTCCTTTAATCTTTCTTCAAGCTTAATTAATTAACAAAGAGTTGAGCTATGGCTAACGTAGAAGAGATCAGGCAAGCACAACGTGCGCAAGGCCCGGCTTCAATTTTGGCAATTGGTACAGCCACACCGAAAAACTGCGTGTACCAGGCTGACTACCCTGATTACTATTTCCGCACCACAAACAGCGAACATATGACGGAACTTAAAGAGAAGTTTAAGCGCATGTGTAAGTTGTACAAAATAATTAAGTTTATGTATGAATTAGATGTATATATCTTTCTAATTATTTTAGTTTTAGTTTCTCATTATAATCTTATTGTATATTTCAGGCGATAAGTCGATGATCAAGAAGAGATACATGCACCTGACTGAGGAGATCTTAGCTGAAAACCCGAACATAACCGCTTACATGGCACCGTCACTTGACGCACGTCAGGACATGGTTGTCGTTGAGGTACCGAAGCTCGGTAAGGAGGCAGCAGTCAAGGCCATCAAGGAGTGGGGCCAACCAAAATCAAAAATCACCCACTTGATCTTTTGCACCACCAGTGGTGTCGACATGCCCGGGGCTGATTACCAAGTTACCAAGCTCCTTGGACTTCGTCCATCCGTAAACCGCTTCATGATGTACCAACAGGGTTGCTTCGCCGGTGGTACCGTGCTCCGCATGGCTAAGGACCTGGCTGAGAATAACCGTGGTGCTAGAGTTTTGGTAATTTGTTCGGAGATCACCGCCGTTACCTTCCGTGGGCCCTCAGATACCCACCTTGACTCCATGGTAGGGCAATCACTTTTCGGAGATGGTGCAGCTGCTTTGATCGTAGGTGCCGACCCCGACCCTGCAATCGAACGGCCTTGGTTCCAGATGGTCTCAGCCGGACAAACCATCCTGCCCAACTCAGAGGGAGCCATTGATGGCCACCTCCGTGAAGTCGGTCTCACCTTCCACCTACTCAAGGACGTGCCACGTCTTATCTCGACAAACATCGAGAAAAGTCTCGTGGAGGCTTTTACTCCTATTGGTAAGCAAAAACTATATTATCCTCATAATTATATTGGTCATTAAAACATATAATAAACAGTGCTAAAGAAGATATACATATGTACACAAGGCTAATATATGTACGGTGCATGCAGGCATCAATGACTGGAACTCGATCTTTTGGATCGCACACCCGGGAGGCCCAGCAATCTTAGACCAAGTAGAGCTCAAGCTCAAGCTGCAGAAGGAGAAGATGAGTGCAACAAGGCACGTTCTAAGCGAGTACGGCAACATGTCAAGCGCTTGTGTTTTGTTCATACTGGACCAGATGAGGAAGCAGTCGGTGAAGGAAGGCAAGGCCACCACCGGAGAGGGCCTCGACTGGGGAGTGCTCTTCGGATTCGGGCCAGGTCTCACGGTCGAGACTGTCGTTTTGCGCAGCATTCCCATCGAAGCCCGGGAAAACTGAGAGAAAACAGCCCCGGGATACATATATTATGTTTGTTTACATTGGAAGTGAAATTAATTAGTTTATTGGTTATATTGATCCATTTATTTTTAAAGATTTTATAGTTGCTGTTCACTAAGATGAATTTATTTGTCCCTTCTCTTTTACACGGCAAGAACAGTTATCAAAGAATTTATTTCTCCCTTCTCTTTTGGCGATCTTTTATCTTAAATGTAAAATGAAAAAAACATATCATAAATGTTGTGATGTATAAATATATTGATTATTTGTAATCTGCAGTTACAACACTCTTGTAACATTTTAATGAAATCAATTAGAGGCTGGACCTCTATTTTCCCTCAAAAAAAAAATAAATATATTGATTATAATTATCCCATCTCTATATAACATAAATATTTTTGAAGATGATTTTTTCTTCATTTTATTAAAATAATATCAATACATAATAAATTAGAAGGCTGCATATATTATTTTATTTTTTTAATTGAAAGTCTGTAGACAATTGCATTGCGATTTAAAGCTGTACAACATAGGTTTGTCTTATTTGTATACTACTAGCTATCTGACAAAGTCCTATACAAAATACTACTTAAAATAAATCTCCTAAATTGCCATGTCATGGAAGAGTGCGTAGGTGGTTCCAGAGATTGCAAATTGGTCAACTCGTATTCTATTAGCAAGTTGGGAGCCGTAACATTTTCATATTTAGATATATGGACACAACAATAGTTCTTCCGAGTAGCAAGGATCTGAACAGTAACCAATAGATTGTAAGAGCGTTAGTCTGTAGCTTGCAACGGTTGTAACCTTCACTACTAAAATCTGAACTTTTTCCGCGGGCATAATAAAGCTTGTTCCCTTGGCTGATCTTTGGAAAAAGCCTCGAAATCGTTATTTCCGTGCGCTATCCTTGATTTTGAAGGTGTCTCTGTTCCTCTTCTGATGCAGAAAGGAGTGTGGCGGGTCAAAATGAAAAACTTATCATTGTAAATAGTGAATTACACTATTACCTACACGAAAAGAGAAACATATATAAAAGCAAACAGTTATGAGAAGCGGTGGGTTGAACAGTCAGAGCTCCACGATTTCTGAAAAAAAGAGCCTTTTTATTTCCCTATCACAATAAAATGAATTCAATGATTCCTACGGGCAATTCTCCTAAAAAAATGAATACAATGGAAAACAATTTTCATTGTTCCAATCAAAACAAAGTTGGTTGATAGACTCCGTCAGTTACTCAAAACACAAAAGGGAAAAAATGATAAAGAGAAGGGAAACAATAGTTATTCAAATTAATTTCTCAAACATAGTTTCAAATTGAATATATTTCTAGTTAGAATTAATATATTCCAATCATACAAGGTAAAACACGAGAGAGTATTAAATTTAAATGGGAGATACATTCAATATGGACGAATTGATGGGGACATTTTTAATTATATAACTTTCTGATAGTATGCATATAAATATATTTGTATTTCTTTCATAATTCTAAATAACTAGCGTGTAATAACTATGTTATTGTTTTTTCGAACCTTAAAAGCTATAACGCTATCAATCACTTTTCTTTTATCAGAAATCTAAATAGCCGGCTATCATTGTGCAATAGCTGTGTTATAGCTTTATTGAGCTTTAAAAACGATGACCTGATAATCATTATTTAAAACCATGATTTCTTTTGCTTACAATTTATCTAATATAATGCTATCTTAAGCGCATTACAAAAAAAGAAAAATTAACTGTCACACATATATGATGAAGAATCACTCATTTATTTGCCTCCTCATCTACTTTTTATTTTGTTGCATGTTTTTCGCTACCGCTTTAGTAACTACTTTTAATACCATAAATATCAAAGTAATAAAATAAATAAATTATTGGTGAGTTAAATTCTTTTTTTTTTTATTTCAAATTAAATTTAAAAATGAATCACTTATATGAATAAAAAAACATAATATGTTATTAAGACATTAGAGAAAATCAATTATTTGTAACAAAGATCCGTGCATTAGTTAGAGAAGAGAGACTTCTAATCCAAAAACTAACTATCCCTTTTAAAATTTGAAATTAAGACAAAAAATAATAATTTTACTCTAGAGTAAACCTGCCTTCACCATTTTTATCTTTTTCTTCATTCCTACTTTGGTTTTTGCCCATGTTTGTACCTGTACAATATTGACTTTCTAAATTTATATTTAGATATCGTTAGCATTAAAAGATAGTGTAGTTGTTCGATTGACAATTCGAATGTCTTGGTTAGGCATTTAATCAAGGAAGAGAAACAAGATTTTTCTTAAAAAATAAATTATGAAAGAAATTATTTTGTTTTGCATATTTTAACAGTTGATGAAACTGTTTAAAAACGGAAGTCCAAAGCAACGCAGAATGAGAACCAATATTCCTCAAGTAGTGAGAATGAAGTTTTGAATTCTGCACCAACCAAAAAAATTCTTCCTCCACTTGCATCTATTTCAAAGGGTCGGCCACGGCAATCAGCTTATAAGAATCCCATGGACAAGAAGAAGTAAAGCCATTATTTTTTTGGTTAAAATAACATCAATTCTTTAATACATGTTATTCTATTTGGAGTTTTATCTTAGCAAATAAGATATGTACTATTGCAGAATTTATATCTTATGTTTATAGAATTTAGTACATGTTCTCATAGATTTTTATATGTTTATTTGTTTTTTATTTATTTACCACGTCACATATATATAATTGTAGGAATTATATGTTATGGTAAACGAATTTTATAAAATCACTACATTTAGAAAGTAATAACCAAATAAAAAAATAATGACCAAATTGAAATATATATTTGTAGGAATTATATTTTATTGTAATAAAAAAGATGTAAAATGAGTACATTTGAAAAATAATGACGAAATAAAAAAAATATAATTTCAAATATAATATGTATGCTCAACGGATAATTTTTGTATCTTAACAAGATTCATCACATTAACTTACAGTTTTTTAATATAATAAATATTAAAATTAAGATTTCAAGTATAATAAGTAAGTTCAACGGATAATTGTAAGATTATATGTGAATGTTCACATGATTATATGTGGATGTTCACAGGATTATGATAATATGTTTGTAGAATTTAACAAATGTTATTATAGTTTTTTATATGTGCATCTCAACTATTCAAAATCAATGATGTATACTCATTAACTTACAGTTTTTAACATATTAAATATTAAAAATAAAATTTCAAGTATAATATCTAAGTTCAACGGATAATTGTAGGATTATGTGTGAATGTTCACAGGATTATATGTGAATGTTTACAGGATTAAGACAATATGTTTATAGAATTTAACACATGTTATTATAATTTTTTTATATGTGAATTTCAACTATTCCAAATCCACGATGTAGATCCTGTGACCATCTATATCTGGATTATATGTGAAATTTTACGTAAAGAGATTTTAATTTTGTTTTTTAATAAGTTCAACGGATAATTTTTATATGTTAACAAGATTTATCACATTAACTTACAGTTTTTAACATATTAAATATTAAATTACAAATTACGAAATTCGAAAAATTGAAAAACAGACTAAGCGTCGTTTCGACTTCGAAAGGATTATTCCTGAATATATTTAATTTTTAAAAAATTAAATTTGTACTCTCCTGTCGTTTCTCTTTATAAAAAAAATAACCGCTTTTGCTTTTGGTGAAATGTTATATATTATCAAGACGTCGTCTCCTTTCTCTCACCTAGGTTTTATCACTCCTGCGATATCCTTCTTCTCCGCACAGACAACTCTTTCAGTAAGTTTTGAAATCATTTTTTTTTGTTTATAGAATATCCATCATTACTTTCTAGAATCTTTTAATCCTTTTTACTGATATCATAAATTTGTTGTTTGTGTCCTAGTAGTATTATTCTCTAATCATTTTCGGCTTTCTCAAATAGTTTTTAGGCTGTTGAACTTTTGCTATTGATCAGAAGGTTGTAATCTGCTTCATCTACATTCTGTTCAATGTAAGTTATTATTTTAGTAGTTGTTTATAGGATTTATTTTGTTCAATGTAAGGTTGTAATTCTGAATAAACTTCGATAAAACAAATTATTCAGAATTACATGTTACTCGTTCTAAGTTCGAGATTAACAAATAAATTTGCCTCTAGTAAAACAAATCATTTATGATATCTGTGATATATTATATTAAAATGAACAAATTAATTATTGTTTTAAATAAAAAGTTTGAAATTGAGTTTGAATAATAGAAAATTGTATTTGTTTGAGTTATTAACTAGAATTAGCATTTTTGTCAAGGAATTGTATTCTAAATGCTTCTTCAAATTTAGTTGTACAATTCAATATTATCTCCATATAAAAATATACTTGAAAATCAAATTTAATATTTTTTTTTCAATTTCTTTTACTATTTTTTTTAGACAGGTCAAAAATCATCTTATCTAATTTTTTTGTGACACATTTTAAAAATTACAATTTACTATCTATCTAAAAAAAACTCTATTATATCCGATGAATTGATGTTTTAATATATGGTCCTTGAAATAAAATCCTTCATTACTATATCCTGTAATTTTGGAAGAATAAATTAATCAAGTTTAACTAAATTGTTCTGACTAATTCAAAAGCAGAGAACCCATGGAATTTAGCATGTGCATTTGTGTTAGTCTCTAACAACCAAGTTGTTACCTACTGAGAGCGATAACAACTAATAGCATGACAACAAATAATTTACCACATGGAGAATAGACTTTTTGAGGAATATACTTAGACTGGGTACTGGGTAGGTGTCTCTCTTCAAGTCAATCCACAAATCATTTGATATGATTAATTCTTTTGTAACTACACCCAGATTAATAGTATGATATCTTTATAGAATCTATAGTAACATTTTATTGCAATCTATATACAAAAAAAGACGGCTTAAATGTTTATTTTTTGTGCTTCCACCGTGGTTAATTATTCAAAATCTAAAATATAAATATCAAAATAAAACCGTTAGATGTGATCTATATGATTTTTACTACTGGCATGTATATAAGAATTTATCACATTTCAATTTTATTTTTACGTGAATCAATAAGTTGAAAAATGAATGTCTAGGTATTATTTACATCAATACATTTTTACAAGTTTTTGATAACAAAGTACAAACACAATAAAGTTAAAATATTATAATTTTTTACACGTGTGCAGGTAAAATGATGTAAATCATATCGCATGGTTTTATTTTGACTTTTAAGTTTTAAATTTTGAGTTATTAATATTTTTAAAAATAGAAATATGCACAGAAATAGAAACATTTGAATCCTCTAATAAAAAAAATGGTTTAGCTTGTATGGAAATTGAGACAAATTAAATTAGTAGGTTCAGGTAAATTATTTTTTCTGTACATGGGAAGTTGTGGCAACAGGAGCTAAAATTGTCTCTGATTCTCTTTACCGTTTTAATTCTATCATCAGAAATTTTATAATGAAATATCAATTTCTGGTACCTAACAAATCAAAGTTTGAACATCCCACCAGTCTCTTCAAAACAGTCATCCTATCCATCTATCATGCACCTTCCCTTCTCCTTCTCTATATCCTATAAATTCTCTCTTCTCCATCACAAATCATAACACAAATTTTTTCATCTCTTTAATTGCTCTCTCCTTCCTTTAATCTTTCTTCAAGCTTAATTAATTAACAAAGAGTTGAGCTATGGCTAACGTAGAAGAGATCAGGCAAGCACAACGTGCGCAAGGCCCGGCTTCAATTTTGGCAATCGGTACAGCCACACCGAAAAACTGCGTGTACCAGGCTGACTACCCTGATTACTATTTCCGCACCACAAACAGCGAACATATGACGGAACTTAAAGAGAAGTTTAAGCGCATGTGTAAGTTGTACAAAATAATTAAGTTTATGTATGAATTAGATGTATATATCTTTCTAATTATTTTAGTTTTAGTTTCTCATTATAATCTTATTGTATATTTCAGGCGATAAGTCGATGATCAAGAAGAGATACATGCACCTGACTGAGGAGATCTTAGCTGAAAACCCGAACATAACCGCTTACATGGCACCGTCACTTGACGCACGTCAGGACATGGTTGTCGTTGAGGTACCGAAGCTCGGTAAGGAGGCAGCAGTCAAGGCCATCAAGGAGTGGGGCCAACCAAAATCAAAAATCACCCACTTGATCTTTTGCACCACCAGTGGTGTCGACATGCCCGGGGCTGATTACCAAGTTACCAAGCTCCTTGGACTTCGTCCATCCGTAAACCGCTTCATGATGTACCAACAGGGTTGCTTCGCCGGTGGTACCGTGCTCCGCATGGCTAAGGACCTGGCTGAGAATAACCGTGGTGCTAGAGTTTTGGTAATTTGTTCGGAGATCACCGCCGTTACCTTCCGTGGGCCCTCAGATACCCACCTTGACTCCATGGTAGGGCAATCACTTTTCGGAGATGGTGCAGCTGCTTTGATCGTAGGTGCCGACCCCGACCCTGCAATCGAACGGCCTTGGTTCCAGATGGTCTCAGCCGGACAAACCATCCTGCCCAACTCAGAGGGAGCCATTGATGGCCACCTCCGTGAAGTCGGTCTCACCTTCCACCTACTCAAGGACGTGCCACGTCTTATCTCGACAAACATCGAGAAAAGTCTCGTGGAGGCTTTTACTCCTATTGGTAAGCAAAAACTATATTATCCTCATAATTATATTGGTCATTAAAACATATAATAAACAGTGCTAAAGAAGATATACATATGTACACAAGGCTAATATATGTACGGTGCATGCAGGCATCAATGACTGGAACTCGATCTTTTGGATCGCACACCCGGGAGGCCCAGCAATCTTAGACCAAGTAGAGCTCAAGCTCAAGCTGCAGAAGGAGAAGATGAGTGCAACAAGGCACGTTCTAAGCGAGTACGGCAACATGTCAAGCGCTTGTGTTTTGTTCATACTGGACCAGATGAGGAAGCAGTCGGTGAAGGAAGGCAAGGCCACCACCGGAGAGGGCCTCGACTGGGGAGTGCTCTTCGGATTCGGGCCAGGTCTCACGGTCGAGACTGTCGTTTTGCGCAGCATTCCCATCGAAGCCCGGGAAAACTGAGAGAAAACAGCCCCGGGATACATATATTATGTTTGTTTACATTGGAAGTGAAATTAATTAGTTTATTGGTTATATTGATCCATTTATTTTTAAAGATTTTATAGTTGCTGTTCACTAAGATGAATTTATTTGTCCCTTCTCTTTTACACGGCAAGAACAGTTATCAAAGAATTTATTTCTCCCTTCTCTTTTGGCGATCTTTTATCTTAAATGTAAAATGAAAAAAACATATCATAAATGTTGTGATGTATAAATATATTGATTATTTGTAATCTGCAGTTACAACACTCTTGTAACATTTTAATGAAATCAATTAGAGGCTGGACCTCTATTTTCCCTCAAAAAAAAAATAAATATATTGATTATAATTATCCCATCTCTATATAACATAAATATTTTTGAAGATGATTTTTTCTTCATTTTATTAAAATAATATCAATACATAATAAATTAGAAGGCTGCATATATTATTTTATTTTTTTAATTGAAAGTCTGTAGACAATTGCATTGCGATTTAAAGCTGTACAACATAGGTTTGTCTTATTTGTATACTACTAGCTATCTGACAAAGTCCTATACAAAATACTACTTAAAATAAATCTCCTAAATTGCCATGTCATGGAAGAGTGCGTAGGTGGTTCCAGAGATTGCAAATTGGTCAACTCGTATTCTATTAGCAAGTTGGGAGCCGTAACATTTTCATATTTAGATATATGGACACAACAATAGTTCTTCCGAGTAGCAAGGATCTGAACAGTAACCAATAGATTGTAAGAGCGTTAGTCTGTAGCTTGCAACGGTTGTAACCTTCACTACTAAAATCTGAACTTTTTCCGCGGGCATAATAAAGCTTGTTCCCTTGGCTGATCTTTGGAAAAAGCCTCGAAATCGTTATTTCCGTGCGCTATCCTTGATTTTGAAGGTGTCTCTGTTCCTCTTCTGATGCAGAAAGGAGTGTGGCGGGTCAAAATGAAAAACTTATCATTGTAAATAGTGAATTACACTATTACCTACACGAAAAGAGAAACATATATAAAAGCAAACAGTTATGAGAAGCGGTGGGTTGAACAGTCAGAGCTCCACGATTTCTGAAAAAAAGAGCCTTTTTATTTCCCTATCACAATAAAATGAATTCAATGATTCCTACGGGCAATTCTCCTAAAAAAATGAATACAATGGAAAACAATTTTCATTGTTCCAATCAAAACAAAGTTGGTTGATAGACTCCGTCAGTTACTCAAAACACAAAAGGGAAAAAATGATAAAGAGAAGGGAAACAATAGTTATTCAAATTAATTTCTCAAACATAGTTTCAAATTGAATATATTTCTAGTTAGAATTAATATATTCCAATCATACAAGGTAAAACACGAGAGAGTATTAAATTTAAATGGGAGATACATTCAATATGGACGAATTGATGGGGACATTTTTAATTATATAACTTTCTGATAGTATGCATATAAATATATTTGTATTTCTTTCATAATTCTAAATAACTAGCGTGTAATAACTATGTTATTGTTTTTTCGAACCTTAAAAGCTATAACGCTATCAATCACTTTTCTTTTATCAGAAATCTAAATAGCCGGCTATCATTGTGCAATAGCTGTGTTATAGCTTTATTGAGCTTTAAAAACGATGACCTGATAATCATTATTTAAAACCATGATTTCTTTTGCTTACAATTTATCTAATATAATGCTATCTTAAGCGCATTACAAAAAAAGAAAAATTAACTGTCACACATATATGATGAAGAATCACTCATTTATTTGCCTCCTCATCTACTTTTTATTTTGTTGCATGTTTTTCGCTACCGCTTTAGTAACTACTTTTAATACCATAAATATCAAAGTAATAAAATAAATAAATTATTGGTGAGTTAAATTCTTTTTTTTTTATTTCAAATTAAATTTAAAAATGAATCACTTATATGAATAAAAAAACATAATATGTTATTAAGACATTAGAGAAAATCAATTATTTGTAACAAAGATCCGTGCATTAGTTAGAGAAGAGAGACTTCTAATCCAAAAACTAACTATCCCTTTTAAAATTTGAAATTAAGACAAAAAATAATAATTTTACTCTAGAGTAAACCTGCCTTCACCATTTTTATCTTTTTCTTCATTCCTACTTTGGTTTTTGCCCATGTTTGTACCTGTACAATATTGACTTTCTAAATTTATATTTAGATATCGTTAGCATTAAAAGATAGTGTAGTTGTTCGATTGACAATTCGAATGTCTTGGTTAGGCATTTAATCAAGGAAGAGAAACAAGATTTTTCTTAAAAAATAAATTATGAAAGAAATTATTTTGTTTTGCATATTTTAACAGTTGATGAAACTGTTTAAAAACGGAAGTCCAAAGCAACGCAGAATGAGAACCAATATTCCTCAAGTAGTGAGAATGAAGTTTTGAATTCTGCACCAACCAAAAAAATTCTTCCTCCACTTGCATCTATTTCAAAGGGTCGGCCACGGCAATCAGCTTATAAGAATCCCATGGACAAGAAGAAGTAAAGCCATTATTTTTTTGGTTAAAATAACATCAATTCTTTAATACATGTTATTCTATTTGGAGTTTTATCTTAGCAAATAAGATATGTACTATTGCAGAATTTATATCTTATGTTTATAGAATTTAGTACATGTTCTCATAGATTTTTATATGTTTATTTGTTTTTTATTTATTTACCACGTCACATATATATAATTGTAGGAATTATATGTTATGGTAAACGAATTTTATAAAATCACTACATTTAGAAAGTAATAACCAAATAAAAAAATAATGACCAAATTGAAATATATATTTGTAGGAATTATATTTTATTGTAATAAAAAAGATGTAAAATGAGTACATTTGAAAAATAATGACGAAATAAAAAAAATATAATTTCAAATATAATATGTATGCTCAACGGATAATTTTTGTATCTTAACAAGATTCATCACATTAACTTACAGTTTTTTAATATAATAAATATTAAAATTAAGATTTCAAGTATAATAAGTAAGTTCAACGGATAATTGTAAGATTATATGTGAATGTTCACATGATTATATGTGGATGTTCACAGGATTATGATAATATGTTTGTAGAATTTAACAAATGTTATTATAGTTTTTTATATGTGCATCTCAACTATTCAAAATCAATGATGTATACTCATTAACTTACAGTTTTTAACATATTAAATATTAAAAATAAAATTTCAAGTATAATATCTAAGTTCAACGGATAATTGTAGGATTATGTGTGAATGTTCACAGGATTATATGTGAATGTTTACAGGATTAAGACAATATGTTTATAGAATTTAACACATGTTATTATAATTTTTTTATATGTGAATTTCAACTATTCCAAATCCACGATGTAGATCCTGTGACCATCTATATCTGGATTATATGTGAAATTTTACGTAAAGAGATTTTAATTTTGTTTTTTAATAAGTTCAACGGATAATTTTTATATGTTAACAAGATTTATCACATTAACTTACAGTTTTTAACATATTAAATATTAAATTACAAATTACGAAATTCGAAAAATTGAAAAACAGACTAAGCGTCGTTTCGACTTCGAAAGGATTATTCCTGAATATATTTAATTTTTAAAAAATTAAATTTGTACTCTCCTGTCGTTTCTCTTTATAAAAAAAATAACCGCTTTTGCTTTTGGTGAAATGTTATATATTATCAAGACGTCGTCTCCTTTCTCTCACCTAGGTTTTATCACTCCTGCGATATCCTTCTTCTCCGCACAGACAACTCTTTCAGTAAGTTTTGAAATCATTTTTTTTTGTTTATAGAATATCCATCATTACTTTCTAGAATCTTTTAATCCTTTTTACTGATATCATAAATTTGTTGTTTGTGTCCTAGTAGTATTATTCTCTAATCATTTTCGGCTTTCTCAAATAGTTTTTAGGCTGTTGAACTTTTGCTATTGATCAGAAGGTTGTAATCTGCTTCATCTACATTCTGTTCAATGTAAGTTATTATTTTAGTAGTTGTTTATAGGATTTATTTTGTTCAATGTAAGGTTGTAATTCTGAATAAACTTCGATAAAACAAATTATTCAGAATTACATGTTACTCGTTCTAAGTTCGAGATTAACAAATAAATTTGCCTCTAGTAAAACAAATCATTTATGATATCTGTGATATATTATATTAAAATGAACAAATTAATTATTGTTTTAAATAAAAAGTTTGAAATTGAGTTTGAATAATAGAAAATTGTATTTGTTTGAGTTATTAACTAGAATTAGCATTTTTGTCAAGGAATTGTATTCTAAATGCTTCTTCAAATTTAGTTGTACAATTCAATATTATCTCCATATAAAAATATACTTGAAAATCAAATTTAATATTTTTTTTTCAATTTCTTTTACTATTTTTTTTAGACAGGTCAAAAATCATCTTATCTAATTTTTTTGTGACACATTTTAAAAATTACAATTTACTATCTATCTAAAAAAAACTCTATTATATCCGATGAATTGATGTTTTAATATATGGTCCTTGAAATAAAATCCTTCATTACTATATCCTGTAATTTTGGAAGAATAAATTAATCAAGTTTAACTAAATTGTTCTGACTAATTCAAAAGCAGAGAACCCATGGAATTTAGCATGTGCATTTGTGTTAGTCTCTAACAACCAAGTTGTTACCTACTGAGAGCGATAACAACTAATAGCATGACAACAAATAATTTACCACATGGAGAATAGACTTTTTGAGGAATATACTTAGACTGGGTACTGGGTAGGTGTCTCTCTTCAAGTCAATCCACAAATCATTTGATATGATTAATTCTTTTGTAACTACACCCAGATTAATAGTATGATATCTTTATAGAATCTATAGTAACATTTTATTGCAATCTATATACAAAAAAAGACGGCTTAAATGTTTATTTTTTGTGCTTCCACCGTGGTTAATTATTCAAAATCTAAAATATAAATATCAAAATAAAACCGTTAGATGTGATCTATATGATTTTTACTACTGGCATGTATATAAGAATTTATCACATTTCAATTTTATTTTTACGTGAATCAATAAGTTGAAAAATGAATGTCTAGGTATTATTTACATCAATACATTTTTACAAGTTTTTGATAACAAAGTACAAACACAATAAAGTTAAAATATTATAATTTTTTACACGTGTGCAGGTAAAATGATGTAAATCATATCGCATGGTTTTATTTTGACTTTTAAGTTTTAAATTTTGAGTTATTAATATTTTTAAAAATAGAAATATGCACAGAAATAGAAACATTTGAATCCTCTAATAAAAAAAATGGTTTAGCTTGTATGGAAATTGAGACAAATTAAATTAGTAGGTTCAGGTAAATTATTTTTTCTGTACATGGGAAGTTGTGGCAACAGGAGCTAAAATTGTCTCTGATTCTCTTTACCGTTTTAATTCTATCATCAGAAATTTTATAATGAAATATCAATTTCTGGTACCTAACAAATCAAAGTTTGAACATCCCACCAGTCTCTTCAAAACAGTCATCCTATCCATCTATCATGCACCTTCCCTTCTCCTTCTCTATATCCTATAAATTCTCTCTTCTCCATCACAAATCATAACACAAATTTTTTCATCTCTTTAATTGCTCTCTCCTTCCTTTAATCTTTCTTCAAGCTTAATTAATTAACAAAGAGTTGAGCTATGGCTAACGTAGAAGAGATCAGGCAAGCACAACGTGCGCAAGGCCCGGCTTCAATTTTGGCAATCGGTACAGCCACACCGAAAAACTGCGTGTACCAGGCTGACTACCCTGATTACTATTTCCGCACCACAAACAGCGAACATATGACGGAACTTAAAGAGAAGTTTAAGCGCATGTGTAAGTTGTACAAAATAATTAAGTTTATGTATGAATTAGATGTATATATCTTTCTAATTATTTTAGTTTTAGTTTCTCATTATAATCTTATTGTATATTTCAGGCGATAAGTCGATGATCAAGAAGAGATACATGCACCTGACTGAGGAGATCTTAGCTGAAAACCCGAACATAACCGCTTACATGGCACCGTCACTTGACGCACGTCAGGACATGGTTGTCGTTGAGGTACCGAAGCTCGGTAAGGAGGCAGCAGTCAAGGCCATCAAGGAGTGGGGCCAACCAAAATCAAAAATCACCCACTTGATCTTTTGCACCACCAGTGGTGTCGACATGCCCGGGGCTGATTACCAAGTTACCAAGCTCCTTGGACTTCGTCCATCCGTAAACCGCTTCATGATGTACCAACAGGGTTGCTTCGCCGGTGGTACCGTGCTCCGCATGGCTAAGGACCTGGCTGAGAATAACCGTGGTGCTAGAGTTTTGGTAATTTGTTCGGAGATCACCGCCGTTACCTTCCGTGGGCCCTCAGATACCCACCTTGACTCCATGGTAGGGCAATCACTTTTCGGAGATGGTGCAGCTGCTTTGATCGTAGGTGCCGACCCCGACCCTGCAATCGAACGGCCTTGGTTCCAGATGGTCTCAGCCGGACAAACCATCCTGCCCAACTCAGAGGGAGCCATTGATGGCCACCTCCGTGAAGTCGGTCTCACCTTCCACCTACTCAAGGACGTGCCACGTCTTATCTCGACAAACATCGAGAAAAGTCTCGTGGAGGCTTTTACTCCTATTGGTAAGCAAAAACTATATTATCCTCATAATTATATTGGTCATTAAAACATATAATAAACAGTGCTAAAGAAGATATACATATGTACACAAGGCTAATATATGTACGGTGCATGCAGGCATCAATGACTGGAACTCGATCTTTTGGATCGCACACCCGGGAGGCCCAGCAATCTTAGACCAAGTAGAGCTCAAGCTCAAGCTGCAGAAGGAGAAGATGAGTGCAACAAGGCACGTTCTAAGCGAGTACGGCAACATGTCAAGCGCTTGTGTTTTGTTCATACTGGACCAGATGAGGAAGCAGTCGGTGAAGGAAGGCAAGGCCACCACCGGAGAGGGCCTCGACTGGGGAGTGCTCTTCGGATTCGGGCCAGGTCTCACGGTCGAGACTGTCGTTTTGCGCAGCATTCCCATCGAAGCCCGGGAAAACTGAGAGAAAACAGCCCCGGGATACATATATTATGTTTGTTTACATTGGAAGTGAAATTAATTAGTTTATTGGTTATATTGATCCATTTATTTTTAAAGATTTTATAGTTGCTGTTCACTAAGATGAATTTATTTGTCCCTTCTCTTTTACACGGCAAGAACAGTTATCAAAGAATTTATTTCTCCCTTCTCTTTTGGCGATCTTTTATCTTAAATGTAAAATGAAAAAAACATATCATAAATGTTGTGATGTATAAATATATTGATTATTTGTAATCTGCAGTTACAACACTCTTGTAACATTTTAATGAAATCAATTAGAGGCTGGACCTCTATTTTCCCTCAAAAAAAAAATAAATATATTGATTATAATTATCCCATCTCTATATAACATAAATATTTTTGAAGAGGATTTTTTCTTCATTTTATTAAAATAATATCAATACATAATAAATTAGAAGGCTGCATATATTATTTTATTTTTTTAATTGAAAGTCTGTAGACGATTGCATTGAGATTTAAAGCTGTACAACATAGGTTTGTCTTATTTGTATACTACTAGCTATCTGACAAAGTCCTATACAAAACACTACTTAAAATAAATCTCCTAGATTGCCACGTAATGGAAGAGTGGGTTGGTGGTTCCAGAGATTGCAAATTGGTCAACTCGCATTCTATTAGCAAGTTGGGAGTCGTAACATTTTCATATTTAGATATATGGATACAACAATAGTTCTTCCGAGTAGCAAGGATCTGAACAGTAACCAATAGATTGTAAGAGCGTTAGTCTGTAGCTTGCAACGGTTGTAACCTTCACTACTAAAATTTGAACTTTTTCCGCGGGCATAATAAAGCTTGTTTCGTTGGCTGATCCTTGGAAAAAGCCTCGAAATCGTTATTTCTGTGCGCTATTCTTGAAATTAAATACTACTGTCACAAATAGTTTCGATGAAAATACTATTTTTCTGACTTTTTCCGTGGACTTGTACTTGGAAATACTATTTTCTGACTTTTTCTGTGAGCTTGCCCTAAAAATATTACTTTCAGAAATACTTTGACATCCGGCCCCTGAGCTTATTATTTCCAAGGGCAATGTCTGTGGGTCCCACTATGGTATTTCCAAGGACAGCACATGTGGGTCCCAACAGGTTATTTCCAAGAACAGCGTATGTGGGACCCACCGTAGTTTTTCCAAGGGCAGCACATGTGGGTCCCAACAAGTTATTTCCAAGGAAAATGTATGTAGGACCCACCGTATTATTTCCAAGGGCAGCATATGTGAGATCCACCGTAGTATTTTCAAGGGCACTGTGTGTGGGACCCACCGTAGAATTTCCAAGGGCAGCGTATGTGGAACTCACCGTAGTATTTCCAAACACAAATTATATTCATTTTTCCATGGATATACTGACAAAAATAACTTGAATGACATTGTACATGTAAGCTCTCATCTACAACCCTTCTTGTACCAACCAGGTACTATATTACATTCCCCACTAATACCCATTCAAAAATACAAACAAAAACACATTTATAAGTAGATTTAAAGAAAGCATTTAACATTTAATAAGTATTAACATAACATATATATATATATAGTGTTCATACATTGAAAGGAATACACTTGCATTCCCAACTATACCAAAATGTGCCCACCAGTTAATCAAAATATACCATATTGCAGTTATAACTATACTAAAATATACACATCCCAAATTACCCAAAATTCACAAAATAACTTGAATTTATTTAATATCTCAAACGTCGTCAGTTTTAAATTGAATTTATTTCTAATTGGAATTAACATATTCCAATCATACAGGAGAAAACACGCGCGAGATAATATAAAATTTAGATGGGGGATGCATTCGATATGGAAATAATTGATGGGGACATTTTTAATTGAGGTGGGTTCCAATGTTTCATGTATTTTATACCTCATTATACTTTATATTTTATATCTTTGTTTTCAAAGTTCAAATTGTCGATCCGAACCGTTCAATATGATATATATATATGAGGAGGGATCGGATGACACCCTTTTTTGGTGACATCGAATAACATCGTGCATTTTGAAAGTTTTTAAAGTCCAAACGGTTGATCCAAACCGTTCAACTTGATGGATATGTTAAAATGTGCTTGCAGATAAAATTTTATATTTTTTAGAATTTTTTTACTATTTATTAAGTATTTACCAAAATCACTATATTCAGACCGTTGAATTTTTGTACCCATCTTAATAAATAGTAAAAAAATTCAGAAAAATGTAAAATTTGATCTGCAAGCACATTTTAACATATCTATCAAGTTGAACGGTTTGGATCGACCGTTTGGACTTTGAAAATACATGGTGTTATCGGATGTCACCAAAAAAGGGTGTCATCCGATCCCTCCTCTCTCTCTCTCTCTCTCTCTCTCTCTCTCTATATATATATATATATATATATATATAGGAATATGCTAGCATGCTATGCATAGCATAGAGCCCCTCCATGCAACGGCTCGGATTTCGAGTTTTCAAAATCCTAACGGTCGATTTGAACCGTTCATCTTGTTCTCTATATTAATATGTGTTTGGAGACCAAATTTTACATTTTTTGAAATTTTTTTACTATTTCTTTAGATTTATTGAAAATCCTTGTTTTCAGCAAATCTGACCATAAAAAAACAGGGATTTTCAATAAATCTAAAGAAATAGTAAAAAAATTAAAAAAAAATGTAAAATTTGGTCTCCAAACACATATTAATATGGAGAATAAGATGAACGGTTCGGATCGACAGTTAGGATTTTGAAAACTCAAAATCTGAGCCGTTGCATGGAGGGGCTCTATGCTATGCATAGCATGCTAGCATATTTCTATATATATATATATTAAAATAAGGTTAGGGATGAAATTTTTTTACTATTTTTTAAGATGGGTAGAAAATCACTGTTTTTTGAACGGTTCAAAAACAGTAATTTTGTACCTATATTAAAAAATAGTAAAAAAAAATTTCAAAATATATAAAATTTGATCTCCAAGCATATTTTAATATAAATATTATGTTGAACGGTTCAGATCAACGATTTGGACTTTAAAAACAAAGATATAAAATATGAGGCATGAAAAAATGAGGCATGAAAAAATGAGGCATTAGAACCCTCCTCTTTTTAATTATATAACTTTTTATGGGCATATATATTTTTAATTTGTCCTAAATATATATGTATTTCTTTCATGATTCTAAATAGCTTGTTATAGCTACGCAATATATAATCCTTAAAATAAAATCCTTCGTTACTATCCTTTAATTTTTGGGGAATAAATTAATCAAATTTAGCTAAATTATTTTGACTAATTCAAAAGTAGAGAACCCATGAAATTTGCCATGCGCATTTGTGTCAGTTCCTAACAACCACAGTCATTACATGAGACAGATAACAACTAATAGCATGACAACAAACAATTTACCACATGGGGAATAGACTTAATGGACTGGGTTGGTGTCTGTCTCTCTTTCTCTCTCTCATTGTTCAAGTCAATTAACAAATCATTTGAAAATTAATTAATTCTTTTATTATTACATCCAGAATGAAAAAATAACATCCAGAATAATGTGATATCTTTATAGATTCTATAGTCACATTTTTATTCCAATCTATAAAAAATGTTGAGCTCATATGGAAATTGAGACAGTAAATTAGTAGGTTTTGGTAATTTTTTTCTCCTGTCAATTTGTAGTTGTAGCAACAGGGGCTAAACTTGTGTCTTTGATTATCTTCACCTTTTTCTGTCATAAGAAAATTTACGATGAAATATTAATTTCTGGTACCTAATAAGTCAAAGTTTGAACATCCCACCAGTCTCTTCAAAACAGTCGGACTATCCATCTATCATGCACCTTCCCTTCCTATTCTCTATCCTATAAATTCTCTCTTCTCCATCACAAATCATAACACAAATTTAATTTGTTCACCTCTTTAATTGCCCTCTCCTTCCTTTACTCTTTCTTCAAGCTTAACTAGTTAACAAAGAGTTCAGCTATGGCCAAAGTAGAGGAGATCAGGCAAGCACAACGTGCGCAAGGCCCGGCTTCAATTTTGGCAATTGGTACAGCCACACCGAAAAACTGCGTGTACCAGGCTGACTACCCCGACTACTACTTCCGCGTCACAAACAGTGAACATATGACGGAACTTAAAGAGAAGTTTAGGCGCATGTGTAAGTTGTACAAAATAATTAAGTTTATGTATATGAAGATGTATATATCTTGCTAATTATTTTAGTTTTAGTTTCTCATGATAATCTTATTGTATATTTCAGGCGATAAGTCAATGATCAAGAAAAGGTACATGCACTTGACTGAGGAGATCTTAGCCGAAAACCCGAGCATAACTGCTTACATGGAGCCGTCACTTGACGCACGTCAGGACATGGTTGTCGTGGAGGTACCGAAGCTCGGTAAGGAGGCAGCAGTCAAGGCCATCAAGGAGTGGGGCCAACCAAAATCCAAAATCACCCACTTGATCTTTTGCACCACTAGCGGTGTGGACATGCCCGGGGCTGATTACCAAGTCACCAAGCTCCTTGGACTACGTCCGTCTGTCAACCGCTTTATGATGTACCAACAGGGTTGCTTCGCCGGTGGTACCGTGCTCCGCATGGCAAAGGATTTGGCTGAGAATAACCGTGGTGCTAGAGTTTTGGTAATTTGTTCGGAGATCACTGCCGTTACCTTCCGTGGGCCCTCAGATACCCACCTTGACTCCATGGTAGGGCAATCACTTTTCGGAGATGGTGCAGCCGCTTTGATCGTAGGTGCCGACCCCGACCCTGCAATCGAACGGCCTTGGTTCCAGATGGTCTCAGCCGGACAAACCATCCTGCCCAACTCAGAGGGAGCCATTGATGGCCACCTCCGTGAAGTCGGTCTCACCTTCCACCTCCTCAAGGATGTTCCACGTCTTATCTCGACAAACATCGAGAAAAGTCTCGTCGAGGCTTTTACTCCTATCGGTAAGCAAAAATATTATTATCCTCATAATTATATTGGTCATTAAAACATATAATAAACAGTGCCAAGGAAGATATACATATGTATACAAGGCTAATATATATATGGTGCATGCAGGAATCAATGACTGGAACTCAATCTTTTGGATCGCACATCCTGGAGGCCCAGCGATCTTAGACCAAGTAGAGCTCAAGCTCCAGCTGCAGAAGGAGAAGATGCGTGCGACAAGGCATGTGCTGAGCGAGTACGGCAACATGTCAAGCGCCTGTGTTTTGTTCATACTGGACCAGATGAGGAAGCAGTCGGTGAAGGAAGGCAAGGCCACCACCGGAGAGGGCCTCGACTGGGGAGTGCTCTTCGGATTCGGGCCAGGCCTCACTGTCGAGACCGTCGTTTTGCGTAGCATTCCCATCGAATGCCCGGCACACTGAGAGAAAACAGCCCTGGATTGATACATTTATTATGTGTGTTTATAGTTGAAGTGAAATTAATTAGTTAATTTATTGGTTATATTGACCCATTTAATTTTAAATATTTTATAGTTGCGGGTCACAAAGATGAATTTATTTCTCCCTTCTCTTTTGCACGGCAAGAACAGTTATCAAAGAATTTATTTCTACCTTCTGGTTGTTTGTCATACTATAGATATTTGATATATTTTTGAATTTTATGATATTCTTAGGAAGCATGACCATACTTTTCTGAAATTAAAGCATGACTTGATATAAAATAATTTTGCTTTAAGTCAACAATGGCATGATTATGATGCATAGTGTTCCTCATGAAGCATAACATATAGTCATATGTGTGCTTGATTGAATATTAAACTTGGAAAATTGACCGGTCATTAGGCGCTGTCTTTTTGGGGTAAGCGCACAATTTTGGCTATTTAGGTCCTGAGCTTCTAGCGCATAACAAAAATATTACGTAGGTGTCATATTCATGGTAGCACAACGGTTATGTAGGCACTCAATTTGTGGCGCATCGTGTAGACACCGTATTTAGAGTAAGCGCATATTTTCAAATTATGGCCATAAAAAAAATTGTATATGCGCTGTATTTGTGGTAGCGCATGACCTGTAGTCAAATATGTGTCGAATATGAATTGCAAGATAAAAATGTTAAAAGAATTGTTTCATAAGAACATTTGTGTATTAAATAATATTCATGAGCATTGCATTCAGGTACCTATATAATATCATATGCATGGCAAAATATTGAATTTTGTTTCATTGTTTCTCTTATGGTTGATTGTTTCTTTTATTTGAAAACGAGCATTTGATGTTGTGAAAATTAAAAGC
Organism: Carex rostrata; assembly: GCA_964058875.1. Classification (NCBI taxonomy): domain Eukaryota; kingdom Viridiplantae; phylum Streptophyta; class Magnoliopsida; order Poales; family Cyperaceae; genus Carex; species Carex rostrata. Next base: position 763,260 of record CAXKVT010000245.1, read on the forward strand.
ATGCTACTTAGTATGTGATCATTGCACTTTCAAAACTTAGAATTATGTTACGTAATGAGACATGCATTTTCTTTATGATTTTTTTTATAAGATACTTGATTAGATTTCAAATTTATAAGTTGTTTCTGGATTTCTATTATCTTTATTATTTTATTATAATCGTGCTCAGTGTTGTTTTGGTTTAGTTGGTTGGATCTTATAATAACTGGATTAATTGGAATTGAATACAACACTGAGAGATTTTTAGTCTCACCATTCTACTTTGTGGGTTCCAGATACAAAGAGTAAAATATGAAAACGACACGTAGAACTTGAAGATTTGAGGAATTTGTCACAGAGAAGGTTATTTATTTACTTCAAAATAAATCTGCTATGATATTTCATTGGCATATTTTATACCATAACAGGGTTATTCTCGATTTGTTTATTTCAAGTTAAATATGTAACTTGAATAGAAATTTCATTATGCCTTGTGGCTCATTAACTTGTCACTGGTAATGTATTATAAATGATTATAGTTATGATTCAATTACCTTGCGCTAATGAGTGTGACGGGTTGTCAGTCCTATTGTCAGATTGTGACATATACATACATAAGTTGAAAAAATAGTGCAGTTGTCTGCCTGATTATTTGAATGTCTTGGTTCGACATTTAATCAGGCAAGAGAAAGAGGATTTTTCTTAAAGAAAATAGGGAATATTATATTATTCGGTGCTAAGTTTGAGATTAACAAATAAATTTGCTGCTAACGAAATAAATCCTTTATAGTTGGTGCACCATATAGCTAGGCGGACCATATGTGTTATATTATATTAAATATTTATAATTAAAAAATTAGATATTGAGTTTGAATAATAAAAAAATGTATTTGTTTGAGTTATTAACTAGAATTAATTAACATTTTTGTCAAGGGTATGTATTCAAAATGCTTTTTCAAATTTCGTTGTGAGGTGTGATGTATTATTTTTAGAATTGAAGTTTTATATAATTTAAAATATGTTTCTAGTAGAATTTTTTAAGCATAAGATACTGATTCATATATACACAGTCGATTTAAAAACTGCTGTAATATAAAATGGTCTGATAGCATGTGAAGAGTAGAACTAGGGTGCTCTTAAGCTCACCAAAGTTTTGGTGAGCTTAATTCTAAAACTTATCAAATCGATTTCAAATGATGAATCCGAACCGTTGAAACCCGCCTACCTTACGTGTGATGCATCTACATGTGAAATTTTTAAACATTCGAATTAATTTAGCATAATGTCAAGTGGTCAAAAACGTTTAAAAATGAATGCACTAAAATTAATTTATTAACCTTCTAATTTGACCGCTTGACTTTATACTAAATTAATTCGAATGTTTAAAAATTTCATATGTAGATGCATCACACGTAAGGTAGGCGGATTTCAACGGTTCGGATTCGTCATTTAAAATCGATTTTATGAGTTTTAGATTTAAGCTCACCAAAACTTTGGTGAGCTTAAGAGCACCCTAGTTCTACTCGCATGTGAATAGATAAAATTGTGTTAATGTTTTAATATTGTTCTTGAAATAAAATCCTTCGTTACTATATCCTGTAATTTTGGGGGAATAAATTAATCAATTTTAGTTAAATTGGTTTGACTAATTCAAAAGTAGAGAACCCATGGAATTTACCATGCGCATTTGTGTAAGTTCCTAACAACCACAGCCGCCGTTACGTAAGACCGATAGCAACTAATTAATACCATGACAACGAACAATTTACCACATGGAGAATAGACGTCTAAAATGGACTGGGACACTGGGTGGCTCTCTCTGTGTTCAAGTCAAGCAACAAATCATTTGATAATTAATTAGTTATTTTATAATCCAGACTAATATGATATCTTTATAGAATCTATAGTCACATTTTTATTACAATCTACAATAAAAGGTTAGATTATATGGATATTGAGACAAAGTAAATTAGTAAGTTTAGCTAAAGTTGTGCCTCTGATTCTCTTCACCTTTTTAATTCTATCATGAGAAATTTTATAATGAAATATTAATTTGTGCTACCTACCAAGTCCAACTTTGAACATCCCAACAGTCCCTTCAAAACAGTCATACTATCCATCTCTATCATGCACCTTTCCTTCCTACCCTCTCTATCCTATAAATTCTATCTTCTCCATCACAAATCATAACACAACCTTTCACCTCTTTAATTGGCCTCTCCTTCCTTTACTCTTTCTTCAAGCTTAACTAATTAACAAAGAGTTCAGCTATGGCTAAAGTAGAGGAGATCAGGCAAGCACAACGTGCGCAAGGCCCGGCCTCAATTTTGGCTATCGGTACAGCCACACCGAAAAACTGTGTGTACCAGGCTGACTACCCTGACTACTACTTCCGCGTCACAAACAGCGAACATATGACGGAACTTAAAGACAAGTTCAAGCGCATGTGTAAGTTGTACAAAATAATTAAGTTTATGTATATGAAGATGTATATATCTTGATAATTATTTTAGTTTTAGTTTCTCATGACAATCTTACTGTATATTTCAGGCGATAAGTCGATGATCAAGAAGAGGTACATGCACCTGACTGAGGAGATCTTAGCCGAAAACCCGAGCATAACTGCTTACATGGAGCCGTCACTTGACGCACGCCAGGACATGGTTGTTGTGGAGGTACCGAAGCTTGGTAAGGAGGCAGCAGTCAAGGCCATCAAGGAGTGGGGCCAACCAAAATCCAAAATCACCCACTTGATCTTTTGCACCACCAGTGGTGTCGACATGCCCGGTGCTGATTACCAAGTCACCAAGCTCCTTGGGCTTCGTCCTTCCGTCAACCGCTTTATGATGTACCAACAGGGTTGCTTCGCCGGTGGTACTGTGCTCCGCATGGCAAAGGATCTGGCTGAGAATAACCGTGGTGCTAGAGTTTTGGTAATTTGTTCGGAGATCACCGCCGTTACCTTCCGTGGGCCCTCTGACACCCACCTTGACTCCATGGTAGGGCAATCACTTTTCGGAGATGGTGCAGCTGCTTTGATTGTAGGTGCCGACCCCGACCCTGCGATCGAGCGGCCTTGGTTCCAGATGGTCTCAGCCGGACAAACCATCCTGCCCAACTCAGAGGGAGCCATTGATGGCCACCTCCGTGAAGTCGGTCTCACCTTCCACCTACTCAAAGACGTGCCACGTCTTATCTCGACAAACATCGAGAAAAGTCTCGTGGAGGCTTTTACTCCTATTGGTAAGCAAAAACTATATTATCCTCATAATTATATTGGTCATTAAAACATATAATAAACAGTGCTAAAGAAGATATACATATGTATACAAGGCTAATATATGTACGGTGCATGCAGGCATCAATGACTGGAACTCGATCTTTTGGATCGCACACCCGGGAGGCCCAGCAATCTTAGACCAAGTAGAGCTCAAGCTCCAGCTGCAGAAGGAGAAGATGCGTGCAACAAGGCACGTTCTAAGCGAGTACGGCAACATGTCAAGTGCCTGTGTTTTGTTCATACTGGACCAGATGAGGAAGCAGTCGGTGAAGGAAGGCAAGGCCACCACCGGAGAGGGCCTCGACTGGGGAGTGCTCTTTGGATTCGGGCCAGGTCTCACGGTCGAGACTGTCGTTTTGCGCAGCATTCCCATCGAAGCCCGGGAAAACTGAGAGAAAACGGCCCCGGGATACATATATTATGTTTGTTTACATTGGAAGTGAAATTAATTAGTTTATTGGTTATATTGACCCATTTATTTTTAAAGATTTTATAGTTGCTGTTCACTAAGATGAATTTATTTGTCCCTTCTCTTTTACACGGCAAGAACAGTTATCAAAGAATTTATTTCTCCCTTCTCTTTTGGCGATCTTTTATCTTAAATGTAAAATGATAAAAAACATATCATAAATGTTGTGATGTATAAATATATATATATATATATATTGATTATAATTATCCCATCTCTATATAACATAAATATTTTTGAAGAGTATTTTTTCTTCATTTTATTAAAATAATATCAATACATAATAAATTAGAAGGCTGCATATATTATTTTACTTTTTTAATTAAAAGTCTGTAGACGATTGCATTGAGATTTAAAGCTGTACGTACAACATAGGTTTGTCTTATTTGTATACTACTAGCTATCTGACAAAGTCCTGTACAAAACACTACTTAAAATAAATCTCCTAGATTGCCATGTAATGGAAGAGTGGGTAGGTGGTTCCAGAGATTGCAAATTGGTCAACTCGCATTCTATTAGCAAGTTGGGAGCCGTAACATTTTCATATTTAGATATATGGACACAACAATAGTTCTTCCGAGTAGCAAGGATCTGAACAGTAACCAATAGATTGTAAGAGCGTTAGTCTGTAGCTTGCAACGGTTGTAACCTTCACTACTAAAATCTGAACTTTTTCCACGGGCATAATAAAGCTTGTTTCGTTGGCTGATCCTCGGAAAAAGGCTCGAAATAGTTATTTTCGTGCGCTATCCTTGAAATTAAATACTATTGTCACAAATAGTTTCGATGAAAATACTATTTTTCTGACTTTTTCCGTGGACTTGTACTTGGAAATACTATTTTCTGACTTTTTCTGTGAACTTGTCCTAAAAATACTACCTTCAGAAATACTTTGACATCCGGCCCCTGAGCTTATTATTTCCAAGGGCACCGTTTTTGAGTCCCACTGTAGTATTTCTAAGGACAGCACATGTGGTTCTCAACAGGTTATTTCCAAGAACAGCGTATGTGGGACCCACCGTAGTATTTCCAAGGGCAGCACATGTGGGTCCCAACAGATTATTTGCAAGGGCAGCGTATGTGAGACCCACCGTATTATTTCCAAGGGCAGCATATGTGGAATCCACCGTAGTATTTTCAAGGGCAGCGTGTGTGGGACCCACCGTAGAATTTCCAAGGGCAGCGTATTTGGAACCCACCGTAGTATTTCCAAACGCAAATTGTATTCATTTTTCCATGGATATACCGACAGAAATAACTTGAATGACATTGTACATGTAAGCTCTCATCTACAACCCTCCTTGTACCAACCAGGTACTATATTATATTCCTCACTAATACCCATTGAAACATACAAACATGAACACATTTATAAATAGATTTAAGGAAAGCATTTAACATTTAATAAGTATTAACATAACATATATATATAGTGTTCATACATTGAAAGGAATGCACTTGCATTTCCAACTATACCAAAATGTGCCCACCAGTTAATCAAAATATATACCATATTGCAATTATAACTATACCAAAATATACACATTTCTAATTACCCAAAATTTACAAGATAACTTAGAATTTTTTTAATATCTCAAACGTCATCAGTTTTAAATTGAATTTATTTCTAATTAGAATTAACATATTCCAATCATACAATCGAAAACACGCGCTTGAGAATATTAAATTTAGATGGGGGATGCATTCGATATGGAAAAATTGATGGGGACATTTTTAATTGAGGAGGTTTCCAATATTTCATATCTCATCATACCTCATATTTTATATCTTCATTTTCAAAGTCCAAATTATTGATCCGAACCGTTCAACATGATATATATACTAAAATATGGACAGGGATGAAATTTTATAATTTTTGAAATTTTTTTACTATTTTTTAAGATGGGTAGAAAATCACTGTTTTTTGAACGGTTCAAAAACAGTGATTTTGTACCTATATTAAAAAATAATAAATAAATTCTAAAAAAATATAAAATTTGATCTCTATACATATTTTAGTATAAATATTATGTTGAACGGTTCGGATCGATGATTTAGACTTTAAAAATGAAGATATAAAATATGAGATATGATGAGATATGAAAAAAATGAGGCATTGAAACCTCTCTTTTTAATTATATAACTTTTGATGGGCATATATACTTTTAATTTGTCTTAAATATATATGTATTTCTTTCATGATTCTAAATAGCTTGTTATAGCTACGCAATATATAATCCTTAAAATAAAATCCTTCGTTGCTATATCCTTTAATTTCCGGGGAATAAATTAATCAATTTTAGCTAAATTATTTTGACTAATTCAAAAGTAGAGAACCCATGAAATTTACCATGCGCATTTGTGTCAGTTCCTAACAACCACGGTCATTACAATATAAGACCGATAACAACTAATAGCACGACAACAAACAATTTACCACATGGGGAATAGACTTAATGGACTGGGTTGGTGTCTGTCTCTCTTTCTCTCTCTCATTGTTCAAGTCAATCAACAAATCATTTGATAATTAATTAATTCTTTTATTATTACATCCAGAATGAAATTTTTTTTTTTCAGAATAATATGATATCTTTATAGATTCTATAGTCACATTTTTATTCCAATCTATAAAAAAGGTTGAGCTGATATAGAAATTGAGACAGTAAATTAGTAGGTTTTGGTAATTTTTTTTTCGTGTAAATTTGAAGTTGTTGCAACAGGGGCTAAACTTGTGTCTTTGATTATCTTCACTTTTTTTCAAGGTTCTAAATAGCGTTTATCGCGTCATAGCGGAAAGCCGAAAAAAAAAGCTATAGCGAATAGCGTCGCTATAGCGAAAGCTATGCCACATAGCGTTTTTTTATTTTTATAAAAATTATATCATATATTTGTATTAAATATCAACATTATCTAAGTCTCATATAACAATAAATAAAATTAAATTGATTAAAAAATTATAATATTCATATTGAACCAATACAAAGTCCAAATTGTGACTCAAAATATCCATAATAATACAAATATCATAAACTATGGATCTTTTTCTATTCAAAATATATTCAGCATTATGACATAATCTACCTTTTTTCTATTTAAATTTCAAAATAACCTAGACATCATGACATAATTAATTATCTTAATCTATTCAAAATATTAAAACTACCATATAGTAAGTATCATTTTGTTACTTCAAAAAATATCTTTATATATTCAATCTGAGTCTTTATTTAAAACCCATATAAATTGAAAAGAAAAAAAAATAGCTCATGTTGCATAGCGCACTGTAGCTTCCTTATTTGATTTTTTTTTTATGGATCTCTCATTTAATAATTAATAGTTTACTATAAAACTTAGTACGTCAATTGCAAAAAAAAATCACAGTTAAAATTCAATATGAGCCTTTATTTAAAACTCATATAAATTGAAAAGAAAAAAAAAAACAGTTCATGTTGCATAGCGCGCGCTATTTGCGCTACACGCTATGCGCTATAGCGGACCGCTATTACCGCTATAGCGCCCGTAGCTCAAATAACGCGTTTTGATACCATAGCGTAGCGTCGCTATAGCATGCTATTTAGAACACTGCCTTTTTCTGTCATAAGAAAATTTACAATGAAATATTAATTTCTGGTACCTAATAAGTCCAAGTTTGAACATCCTACCAGTCTCTTCAAAACAGTCATACTATCCATCTATTATGCATCTTCCCTTCCTATTCTCTATCCTATAAATTCTCTCTTCTCCATCACAGATCATAACACAAATTTAATTTGTTCACCTCTTTAATTGCCCTCTCCTTCCTTTACTCTTTCTTCAAGCTTAACTAGTTAACAAAGAGTTCAGCTATGGCTAAAGTAGAGGAGATCAGGCAAGCACAACGTGCGCAAGGCCCGGCTTCAATTTTGGCAATTGGTACAGCCACACCGAAAAACTGCATGTACCAGGCTGACTACCCCGACTACTACTTCCGCGTCACAAACAGCGAACATATGACGGAACTTAAAGACAAGTTCAAGCGCATGTGTAAGTTGTACAAAATAATTAAGTTTATGTATATGAAGATGTATATATCTTCCTAATTATTTTAGTTTTAGTTTCTCATGACAATCTTATATATTGTATATTTCAGGCGATAAGTCGATGATCAAGAAGAGGTACATGCACCTGACTGAGGAGATCTTAGCCGAAAACCCGAGCATTACTGCTTACATGGAGCCGTCACTTGACGCACGTCAGGACATGGTTGTTGTGGAGGTACCGAAGCTTGGTAAGGAGGCAGCAGTCAAGGCCATCAAGGAGTGGGGCCAACCAAAATCCAAAATCACCCACTTGATCTTTTGCACCACTAGTGGTGTTGACATGCCCGGGGCTGATTACCAAGTCACCAAGCTCCTTGGACTTCGTCCGTCTGTCAATCGCTTTATGATGTACCAACAGGGTTGCTTCGCCGGTGGTACCGTGCTTCGGATGGCCAAGGACCTGGCTGAGAATAACCGTGGTGCTAGAATTTTGGTAATTTGCTCAGAGATCACCGCTGTTACCTTCCGTGGGCCCTCAGATACCCACCTTGACTCAATGGTCGGGCAATCACTTTTCGGAGACGGTGCAGCTGCTTTGATCGTAGGTGCCGACCCCGACCCGACGATTGAGCGGCCTTGGTTCCAGATGGTCTCCGCTGGACAAACCATCCTACCCAACTCAGAGGGAGCCATTGATGGCCACCTCCGTGAAGTCGGTCTCACCTTCCACCTACTCAAGGACGTCCCACGGCTTATCTCGACAAACATTGAGAAAAGTCTCGTTGAGGCTTTTACACCTATCGGTAAGAAAATAATATATTATCATCATAATTATATTTGTAAACAGGAGATACATATATATTCAAGGCTAATATATGTACGGTGCATGCAGGCATCAATGACTGGAACTCGATCTTTTGGATCGCACACCCGGGAGGCCCGGCAATCTTAGACCAAGTAGAGCTCAAGCTCCAGCTGCAGAAAGAGAAGATGCGTGCGACAAGGCACGTGCTAAGCGAGTATGGCAACATGTCAAGCGCCTGTGTTTTGTTCATACTGGACCAGATGAGGAAGCAGTCGGTGAAGGAAGGCAAGGCCACCACCGGAGAGGGCCTTGACTGGGGAGTGCTCTTTGGATTTGGGCCAGGCCTCACTGTCGAGACCGTCGTTTTGCGTAGCATTCCCATCGAATCCCCGGCACACTGAGAGAAAACAGCCCTGGATACATATATTTTGTTTGTTTACTGTTTAAGTGAAATTAATTCGTTTATCGATCGGTTATATTGACCATTTATTTTTGAAGTTTTTATAGTTGCTGTTCACTATGATGAATTTATTTCTCCCTTCTCTTTTACAGAAAAGTTGTCAAAGAATTCAATATATTTCTCCCTTCTGTTTTGGGGATCTTTTATCTTAAATGTTGTGATGTATAAATATATTGATTTTAGTTATCCCATCACTATATCACATAAATATTTTTGAAGTGGATTTTTTCTTCATTTTATTAAAATAATACCAATACATACCAAATTATCTAGTTCATTTAATTAGAAGGCTGCATATTTTACTTTTATTTTTTTGATTAAAAGCTCGTACGCAATTGCATTGAGATTTAAAGCTGCATTACATATGTTTGTCTTATTTGTATATTATTAGTTATCGACAAAGTCATATACAAAGCACCACTTCAAATAAATCTCCTAGATTGTCATGTCATGGAAGAGTGGGTAGGTGGTTCTTGATATTGCAAATTGGTCAATTCGTACCCGATTAGCAAGTTGGGGAGCCGTTACATTTTCATCTCTGGATATATAGATGGCATTGTTGTTGAAGTAAGCTTACTGCTGTCATGTTTGAGGTTTTGGTGCGAACCAGAGCGTTTTTTTCACCTCTTCGCTACTTCGCTGCAGAGTCCACAGAGGCAACATCATCTAGGCAACGCCTGGTGTCGCGAGAGAGAGATGGTGTAGCGAGAGAGCACAATTGACGAAATGAAACAGCGCCATCTTCTAGTATTCGCCTAGAAGAAGCGGATAGGTTTGAGAAGATCAGATCGGAGAGAAGCGTGAAGTGAAGTGAACGCTCAAGAGAGAGGTGCAACTAGGTTTTTTCGAGCGGGAGAGATGTGCGGAGGGAGAAAAGAGGCTGTGTTTTAAACCCTAGGCGCGCGTTATGAAAGAGATGCGCGGGACTTAAAATGAAATTTTTTTAGCTTTAGTGTCAGCTGTTTATAAATAGGCGACACTAATAACTGAGAATTAGTGTCGGCTGTTTATAAAAAGGCGACACTAATGTATTAGTGTAGGCTATTTATAAACAACCGACACTAATACTTAACAATTAGTGTCGGCTATTTATAAACAACCGACACTAATACATTAGTGTCGCCTTTTTATAAACAAACGACACTAATTGTCAGTTATTAGTGTCGCCTATTTATAAACAGCCGACACTACACTACTACAAAAATGGTCATTGTACACTGCACATTGTACACGGATTTGACAATTTTACGTAAAAACCGTGGAGAAATTGTAATTTTTTGGGTGCCCGGAATATCTGTGAAATCTCTACACGGTTTTTTATTAAAGAATCGGTGTAGAAAGCCTTGAGAGAGCTACACGGACGTTTATTAGGGAATGTACATGGCTTATTGTCTAAATAACAGTGTAGAAAGCCTTGATAGAGCTACACGGATATTTAATTAAAGAACCGTGAAGAAATGACCAACTTGTACACGGATGTCTGTTTAAATAACAGTGTACAAAGCTTGAGAGAGCTACACGGATATTTAATTAAAGAACCGTGAAGAAATGTCCAACTTGTACACGGATGTTTGTTTAAATAACAGTGTAGAAAGCTTGAGAGAGCTGCATGGACGTTTAATAAAAAGCCGTGTAGAAAGGTTATTTTAGGGTTTTGGTAAGGGCGCGCCTTTTCGAGCACCAAGTTGGTTATATAAAAGGCCTTCTCCTTCCAGCGCCGTTTTGATCAATTCTCTCTCTCTCTGTAATCTGATTATTTACAGAGGGGGTAATATGAAGATCATGTTTTAATAAAGAAAGAGCTGATCGAATAAAGAGTTGGGATGAAGACCTTCAAAAAAAATGGAAGAGGAGGGATGAATGACCTTCAGAGCCAGACGAAGTGTCAGATGAAGAGTCCAATGAAGAGTCGGACGACTCTTCATTCGACTCTTCATCCGACTCTGAAGGTTATTCATCCACCTCTTCTCTTTTTTTTGAAAGTCCTTCATCCAACTTTTTATTTTCAGCTAGCTCTTTCTTTATTAAAATATGTATCTTCATATTACCCTCTCTAAACCCTACTGGCACCAAAAGGAAAGAATCACCCACTTGTAAACTAAAAATATCCATTAACGACTGGAAGAGGGGATCCCCTCTTCCAGTCCTTAATGGAAATTTTAGTTTACATATGAATCTTTATTGAACTCTTTCTTTATTAGAACATATTGATCAATCTGTACTCTCCCTCTCGCAGTTAACAATTGGGCGGAAATTTAGGTTTATCAATTATTTCGGATCGCAAATCTATAAAGATGAGCTACTGTTTTTGGAGCTCATAAGATGACCAGTCCGATATAATTGATAACCTACATCTCGAATTCCCATGCGAATTGCTTCATTTCCCCAATTAATTGGTCTGATTTGTGCGCTAAAGTTTTTTTGGAGGATAATTTCAGAGCCGGATAGTCGGATGAAGGACCAGAGCCGGGTGGGGAGTCGGACGAGATCGTCTTCATCTGACTCTCCATCCGATTCTGAGGGTCCTTCATATATCCACCTCTTCCAGTCCTTGATAGAATTTTTTAGTTTATATGGATTTAACTTTTGTAATTAATGCTCAATAAGAATTTGTAATTTTTGTATAAATTAATGTACATGAATTTTTTGTTCAAATTGCTATATATGTTTTGGAATTCAGGATTTTAAATGTCTTCCTCTTTTTTGGAAATTGTTTGTTTTGCTATCTGAAAAACATAAAAAAAAACCAAAAAAAAATACAATGCTAAACGGACATTTAATAAAGAGCCGTGTAGAAAGGTAGAATTAAAAAAAGTTGTTTCTTTTAATTAAAAAGAGTTAAAAAATAATTATACACGGCTGTTTATATAAAAGTCCGTGTAGCTCTCTCGACTTTCTATACGGCTTTATAGATAAATGTCCGTGTAGAAAGGTTTAGGGTTACAAAAAGGCCTTCTTCCAGCGCCGTTTTGATCAATTACTCTCTCTCTTTCTCTGTTGGTCTGATTTCTGCGCAGAAGGATCGAGACCGAAGCTGAGATCTTTGAAGTTAATTTGCATTTCTCCTCTCTATCTTGCTAGGGTTAGTCTTCCTCTTTTCTCTCGCTAATTTTCTGGTACTTATTATTGCTTAATTATTTAGGTCAATTATTTATTAATGCATGCATGCTTGATCTGTTAAGGTAATGTAAATAATTAGTGTATTGTGGTCCAATAACCGACCTATTGATGTTTTTAGGTCCATGCCCGTTCAAAATTAATCTAATAGGGATTAATTTTGGATAGTCCCCCGTTTGGGACTGCTCTTTGAATATTGTGTCTCATTTAGGATGTGAACACATTAATTAGCGGGATTTAATTAGTGTTTGAGAAAAATTCGTCAGCATTTCTCCTTATTGCTCCTACGAGTATGTGGTTTACGCATACTTGGGGAGTTAAGGGGAAATGCTGTCGAATTTTTCTTAAACACTAATTAAATCCCGCTAATTAATGTGTTCACATATGAGGCATAATATTCAAGGAGTGGGTTACGATTGTAAACCGGCCCGTTTGTAAGCCAAGAATTTGTAACAATGTATGTTGCTCGACCACCATGACTAATTGGAATCATTATTTTAATTTAATTTACAGATGGATCGAAGTTGGATGTACGAATTGCAACAACTACTGAAGAACAAGACGAAGCAAATTACATGAGATCTGACCACAGTGAAGGACTATGGGAAAATGTTCAAACAGTGGAAAAAAAGAAAAAAAGGAAAAAAAAAACCAATGTATAATATTTATTTCGTTTAACCGTGAACAATTTCATATTTATATTCCAGAAAAAAACAATTTATAATATTTATTTCTTTTATAATATTTCAGAGATGAATAGCCGAATAGATAAGCATAGTTTATTTGCATTACTGATGAGATCTTTGGATGACTGTAAACCGATCGATAATATTTTACTGTGTTTTTGTATTTTACATTTTATTTGTTTATTTATTCCTTTTAAATATAAATTTTATGAATATAGATATCTGATAAGCAGAACCGATGGTGAGAGAACCCATCGAACAGCCCCCTTTTCCTTTAAGAAGAGCCGTTTTAATGACGAATTGCTTTTCTACACGGACATGTAGTTAAATGTCCGTGTAGCTCTCTTTTAGCTCTGTATTTCTTTTTGAATATTTTAAAATGTTTAAAAACCTTTCTAAATGTTCGCAGCCATTTTGCATTTATTCTTAAGTTTTTACATTTATTATTTAAACTGGAAAAGGAAACTACGCTCCATATTATGAAATTTTGCATTTATTCTTACTGTTTAATATGGTTTTGTATGATCTGTTGTTCAATATTATGATTTCGTATCATTGTTTATATGTAGTGTTATTTTTTTAGTTGACATATTAAGTGCATCATTTAAGAATAAAAAAATAAAGGCAACTTAAGTACCAACAAAAATCCGTTTAGAAAGGTTTTCCACACGGACCTTTAATCCGTTTGGAAAACCTTTCTAAACGGATTTTTATTAAAACTCCGTGTAGAAAGGTTTTTCACACTGACTTTTAACTAAAAATCCATGTAGAAAGGTATTCCACACGGACTTTTAGCCCTACTCTTTATTAATTAGTTTTTACTCTTTTACATGTATTAATTATGAGCAGGCTTTTGCATCGTTGGAACTTATGACTATTAAATAAAAGAAAATTGAAAGGGCACCATATTCATTCCCTAACCCTTTAGTAATTAGAGCCATATTTATTGACCAAAACCATTAGAAAGAATCGTACACGGACGTTTAATCAAACGTCCGTGTAGAAATAGTTATGCATTAATCCTGTAAAATGTTGCATTTATTTTGAAGCGCGGAATTCGAATAGTTGCCTTTCTATTTAATTATCTGAGAAGACGATCAAAACAACTTCATAATTCTTTTGAACTTACTTCTTTAATTTGTTCCCAGGAAAAATGGATCCCTACTCATCCGATGACTCACAAAATAACAGTGACTACTCAAACTCTAACGATTCAAATAGTTCTGAGAGTGAGTTCTTCCAGCAAACTGAAGGTTCAGACTCGGACGACTCACAAAAGGACTTACCCACTGGAGGCATACAGTGCACAGTATGCGAAGAGGTCGAAAAATATGAGTGGTTGTTCCATTGCAACCACTGTGGAGACTCATACCACCCGTTATGCGTCTGCTCATCGTCTTACCAAGGCAGCAGAGATCCGAGATACAATTCATGGATCTGCCCTGGGTGCGAGAACGATGACCAAGAAGAAGAAGATGATGACGAAGACGACGATGAAGAAGAAGAGGAGGAAGAGGAAGAGGCTGCTGGAGAAGATGATGAGGAGGAAGGAGAAGAGGAAGACGAGGAGAAGAGAAGGGCGAGGAAGAAGCAGAAAAAAAATGAAGAAGATCAAGAAAGCAATAAAGACAAAAAAGATGAATCTTCAAATAAAAACAAGAAATAGATTATTTTTATTTTTAATATAAAATAATTTATATTTCATTTGTCTATATTTTAATTGTTTATATTTTATTAATCTTTACTTAAATATTAATATTAATATGAGATTATTAATATAAAATATAAATGTACTAATTTAAATATCAGATTATTTAAAAATATAAAAAATAAAGAGGCACTTTTTCGATGGGTTCGTACGCGGACCTTTAATTAAACATCCGTGTAGAATACTTTTATACACGGTTTTTTAATTAAAAATCCGTGTATAAAGGTATTTTAACACTTTAATTAAATATCCGTGTAGAAAGGTATTTTAACACTTTAATTTAACACGTTAATTTATATCTATAACATTATTAATTATTTACATAGCATCATTTATTTAACAAAAAATAAAAAATTATAGAAAACAAAATGTTGATTAAATTAAAGCAAATATATTACATCAAAAAGGATCCTGGCTAATACATCATATAACACAAAAAAACTGATTAAACAAAATACAGAAGAAGAAAACAAAAAAAGCTAGCTAAATTAATGAAACATGCCTTCATAAAGGCCCTGGCGCGACCCCGGCCTCCTCCTAATCCAGGGGCTCTTTGGCCTGATCCAGCGATCACCCCTCCTTATGTACGGCTTTGGTGGTGGGTGCTCCCTTCGACTTCGGCGTGGCACATTTGAAGGCGGCCACGGCCATGTCCTCCTGTAGTTGGGAGGAGGCCTGAGATAGCCGGGAGGGACTTCGAAACCGGGGGGGAGTTCAAAATTAACATCAACCTCTTCGGGCGGGACGTAGCCGGAGGGCAATGGCCACGGCACATTTGAGGGGTGAGCACTGCCGGCCGGAGGGACTTCGGCCATTTCTACTTGCAAATAAAATTTATATAAATATCTTGATCGAACTAGTTTTATATAGAATTTTGAAGAGCCGTTTCGTCTTCTAAGAATTTTAAATTAACAAATATTTGCACACGGACGTTTAATAAAATATCCGTGGAGACATTCTCTATCATTTGTAAACGGTTTTTTACTTAAACATCCGTGTAGAAAGTTGCCCTATTTAAACTGAAAATGTGTTTTTTAAATAATTATCTAATCGAAGTCGGAACGACGTCGCTTCAAACTCTAAAATTTTATTATTTATAAATATTTGAGTTTAGATGCAAATTAAGTTTAAAAATATAAAAAAACATAAAAATATGTCTTTACATTTCGAACTTCCCAAGGCGCGAATTTGTTTCCGCGAACGCATAGAATTTATACACGGATTATTAATGAAATAACCGTCTAGAAATGTCTTCCTTCACGGATGTTTAATTAAATATCCGTGTATAAATGATTTGCGCGAAATAAAATGCGCGCTGGGTCGGCCTGGTCACTTTATTTTCAAAATCCCTTCGTCTCCTCTAAACCCTAAACCCACGCGTCTCCTCCTCTCTCTTTCCGTGGTTCCTCTCTCTTGGTGCTGCCACTGTTGGTGTTTCGCTCTGTCCTCCTGTAGTTGGTGAACCTCTAAGCTCCTCTCGCTCGCTCGGTAGATTGTAGAAAGAACGATGACACATTCAGGTGAGGATAATGTAGAGAATGTAGCTGTGATGGATAATGTAGAAGGAGAGAATGTAGCTGTCATGGAAGAAGAGGTCTCGCAGGCTCGGCCTGAAAAAAGGAAAAGAGGTCCGACAATGTGCAAGAAGATCACTGAGCAGAAGGAAATATTGCCAATCGAATTCCACAAGAACGGCTGTGCGACGGGTGATAATCGGGCAAAGTACTCAAATTTTTGCGCCTCCACGATGAAGAAACATGCATCTATCCTGGTCGAGCGCTGGGATCAGTTTGATCAAAAGAAGGACAAGGACCAATGGTGGAACATTGTGAAGGTAAAGTACCTAACAATTCTATTTTTTTTTTGGAGTAGATGAACTTACATCAGTAGTTTCGTTGTCAATCAGGACCAGTGGAACATCGTGGACGACCCAAAAGACAAGATAAAGGGAGTGTCTTTGAAGATAATGAATGAAGCTTGGAAGCAATTCAAGAGCAGGTTGAAAACACTTTACATGGATCAAGGGAAAGATCCGTTGCCAGTGTATCCTTGGCTGACACAAGAGGTGTGGGAGGAGTTCCAAGCTTTGAAGAAAACAGAAGAATTCAAGGTATGTAAATTTAGGTAACTCATTAGAGCATCTCCAACAGTGATTGCTTATGGATTGCTTATGCTGATGCGTCAATTGTTTCTGTAATTGCTGGGTTGTACGGCTATTGCTTATTTAGCAATTGTTGGAATTAATTTCATAACCGCACAAATTAGCAATTAATTTCAATTGCTGGATTGGAGATGCTCTTAGTTTTTGTTCTTTCTCAATCTGTACCCATCTTCCTTAAGTAATGGATTTACTTTGATGTTCGAAGAAAAAAAGTGAGAAGGGCAGGAAGATCGCCAAAATGAACAAGTACCCGCACAAATTAGGGTCAGGTGGTTACGAGGGTAAGTCGAAAGAATGGGCAAAAGTTATTTTGAAAAACCAACAGTCTGACTCACCCGTGGTTAAGATAAAAAATCCTAGGGGCCAAGATTGGCTCATGGGAAGATCTGAGGTAACCGTTGAGGGGCGGATAGTACTCCCAAAAGACGTGGAGCCCGTTGCTCATAAAATGGTAAGAGCCTTTTGTTATAACTGTGTCATTCAAACAAAATCATAACTCTGTGTACATTACTTAGTGTTTTGTTATAACCAATTTTTTAATTAACAGTTGGAGGTGGAGGAGGATGTCAATTCTGGTGCCCGGACTGTCGCAAGTCAAGAAGATTCCTTGTCCTTGGCGCTCCCGAATCCAGAACACACCGGTCGAGTTAGGGGCAGAGGGGTCTACACGGGCTGGAAGGAGGAATTCAATGGAGCAAAACCCCGGAGAAGACCTCGTGCCAAGGTCAACAAAGACGAGATAGAATCAAGGTTGGCGCAGGTGCGCCAGGAGGTACGCGAGGAGCTTTCAATGGAGTACAACCAGAAGCTGGCTGAGCTGGAATCAAGGATGGTGAACCAAATGCACCAAATTAGGCAGCCATCCGAGGACCGACCTCCCGTTTCTCCGGGAATTCGGCGAAGCAGTCAGGCATCCGGGACCGAAGTGATAGGCGGCTTGGACAATCTAAAGGTAACCACTACTTGTTCATAATCGAAAGGTATTGTTGATTCTCGCGGTTAATTCGCTAGACAATATTATTTCATTCTAAAGACAACTAATTGCTGATAATTATTGCAGGAGGCCACAGCATGCGACCTCGTCATGTATTTCGGTACTACTCCTCTGACCATTGCTAAGGGCACTGTATATCCTCCTGCAGCCGGTGATCAGTTGAGGCCCAACTATCTCCGCGTAGCGATTGAGAAGATCACGCAGGATTGGGCTGTGAGAATACCTCTTCCTGTCCCTGTCGATGAAATGGTGGTGCTTGATGATGCCCGCTATTCGACAGTCCAATGGCCGAAAAATCAAATTATTTTGGACAATGTACGTAAACTCCAAATTAATGGGATATCTTATTCAAATCATTCTTTTCAAATACTTGAAAAAGACATATACAAAATTTGATACAGATACGAAGAGGTGAGACAATCAATGAGGATGAAGCATTGTCACCGGTACGGGACATGGAATTATACTTGGTGTCTGTTGCGCCAGAAGTGCCTGATGCGCCAGTGGATGCGCCAGTGGATGCGCCAGTGGATGCGCCAGTAGATGCGCCAGTGGATGCGCCACTAGACCGTACGGGGCTCACAGCAGAAGAGGTTAGCCGTTTGCCTGGTCAGTTGCAGACTCTCCACGCCCACTTGATCAAGGCACCCAAGGACATGACGGCTGTTACCTTCAGTGTCCCCCCCGGTATGTTTCTACACGATGGCAGGGAGGTCGTGCTGCCTTTCACAGAATTCAACGACTTTCTACAGGGCGCCTCGTCAAGCGATAAATGGCTCGATGTGGGAGTCATCACCGTTTTCCTCATGTTAGTGACCAATCAATTATTTATATCATGTGTATAGCACTCAAATATATATACTCTAATGTAAAATGATGATTTTTCAGGTTCCTAGTCCAGAAATGCCGTGAGACCGCATCGAAAGGTAAGGTAAACTTGTGTGCACTTTTGGACCCCGGCAGAATTAATGGAAACATGTTGGAATGGTATGAGGATGATTGTGTCGACTACTTGCGTAAAGCGATGCATCATGCTCGTGGGGATCAAAAGAAATTTCTTCTCCTGCCATACCACCAAAAGTAGGTTACTTGTAACCCTTAATTGTTTATATTTTCAGTTAAACAATTACACAATGAACCATAGCAAACAGTTGTGTCACCATTACATGCTGAAATATATATGTCACTAATTTTATGCTAAAGTACTACAATTCTTCTCCCCCCACAGCTCCCACTGGTGTTTGTTGGTGATTGTGCCACTTGAAAATACGATTTATGTCATGGATTCAAGGCGGCCCGACAAATCCATCACCACTCAGCAGTCTAAAAGAGTCATGACTGTTATAATTAAGTAAGTTATCTAAATATCACTTGGTTTGATTTTTTTTTTTATAATTGTGGAATTGCTAATTACAGTCACTCAATTTTGTAAGGGCTTTTCGGCAATATCTTAAAGAGGGTGGAGTGCAGAGCACGGGTAAGAGCAGAAATAAAATGAATGGGCTCTGGAAGGAGGTGAGCACACTATAATTTTATAATTTCATATTTTTGGGTTCAAAAATTTATTGTCATTCTGACATAGGCTGCTGAATGTAAATATCAGTGCCCGCAACAGATTGGCGGTTGGGAGTGCGATTATTACACGATGATTTTTATGTTTCACTTTGTTGAGAGCATACAATTCAAATGGCCAGCATATCCGGTATGTAATTCATATGTTTTGCCTTGACTTGTCCATACAATTAATATTGATTTTCTCTAAACTTGTTTTATTAGTTGCATTGTTATAATTGCAATAATTTATTTCTATAAAGCAAAACAGAGATGTAGTTGCCGTATTTTTGTAACTTGCATGTTTCGAATTTTTTGTAGTATTCACCAGATTCAAAGAGTTACTCCAAGGAGCAGTTAGATCACTTTAGATGTATGTGGGCAGATTTTTTTATAAAAGAATTTTGTAAACCAGAATATGGATTTGTATGATCTTTGTATAATTCAGTGTACATGAATTTTGTATTAATTTTTTATATAATTTGGAAATTTCGAAAATTTACCGGTTTTGGTATTCTTATTTTGGAAATTCTCTGTTCTGGAATTGATCTGATTTTAAATGGCTGGCAAAATTGGAGGCTAGCCAAAAAAAAGCAAAATTTTTTTAAAAAAAAGTAGTTCAATTATACACGGACATTTTAAAATTTATCCGTGTACAAAGGTTTTTCCAAATTAAAAAAATAAAGAAGAAAATTAATACATAAAATTATATATTAAAAAAATATTAAAAAATAAGAGAGCTACACGGATATTTAATTATACATCCGTGTACAAAGATCATTCAATATAAAAAAAATATTAAAAAATAAGAGGGGTACACGGATTTTAATTATACATCCGTGTAGAAAGGTGTTTCCACATTAAAAAAATAAAGAAGAAAATTAATACATAAAATAATATATTTAAAAAATATTAAAAAATAAGAGAGCTACACGGATATTTAATTATACATCCGTGTAGAAAGGTGTTTCCACATTAAAAAAAAAGAAGAAAATTAATACATAAAATAATATATTTAAAAAATATTAAAAAATAAGAGAGCTACACGGATATTTAATTATACATCCGTGTAGAAAGGTCATTCAATATTAAAAAATATTAAAAAATAAGAGAGGTACACTGATATTTAATTATACATCCGTGTAGAAAGGTCATTCAATATTAAAAAATATTAAAAAATAAGAGAGGTACACGGATATTTAATTATACATCCGTGTAGAAAGGTGTTTCCACATTAAAAAAATAAAGAAGAAAATTAATACATAAAATTATATATTAAAAAAATATTAAAAAATAAGAGAGGTACACTGATATTTAATTATACATCCGTGTAGAAAGGTCATTCAATATTAAAAAATATTAAAAAATAAGAGAGGTACACGGATATTTAATTATACATCCGTGTAGAAAGGTGTTTCCACATTAAAAAAATAAAGAAGAAAATTAATACATAAAATTATATATTAAAAAAATATTAAAAAATAAGAGAGCTACACGGATATTTAATTATACATCCGTGTAGAAAGGTCATTCAATATTAAAAAATATTAAAAAATAAGAGAGGTACACGGATATTTAATTATACATCCGTGTAGAAAGGTGTTTCCACATTAAAAAAATAAAAAAGAAAATTAATACATAAAATTATATATTAAAAAAATATTAAAAAATAAGAGAGCTACACAGATATTTATTTATACATCCGTGTAGAAAGATATTTCAATATTAAACAAAATTAAAAAATAAGAGAGCTACACGGATATTTAGATAAATAACCGTGTAGAAATCTAATTGTACACGGTTTTTTATGTAATAATCCGTGAAGCTCGGTTATGGAGAGCGCCAGTGTCAAGTATTTGTAAACGGCTGTGTATGTAATAATCCGTGTAGCTATTCGGTAATTGTACGCGGTAAATATCCGTGTGTATATATACAAGGATTTCTAAACCGTGACAGCCTACGCGGCGGGAAATCCGTGTAGCTCGCTTGTTTATGTCCGTGTATAATCACTTATTCTGTAGTAGTGCTAATATTATTAGTGTCGGCTTTTTGTAAACAACCAATACTAAAGTATTAGTGTCGGCTTTTTAAGGCGACACTAATTGTACGTTCTCCACTAGTGCAACAATAGTTTTTCCGAGCAGCAAGGATCTAAGCAATAGTAAACAATTGATTGTAAGAGCGCCAGCCTGCAGCTTGCAACGGTTGTAACCTTCTGCCTGGGTCAAAGGTGTCTGCTAATTGCTGAGAGTCGGTTAGAAACGTGCATTCTTCAAAATGAAGTTCAACAACTGCCTCGAGTGCCATAAGAAGCGCGCAAGCCTCTATGTGAAACGCAGATACACCATTTAGGTGTCCCAAGCTGGTATTTGATTAACACGCCGTTTAAGAGTAGAATAAAGGCTATTCCTCCTCTGTTCTGTTCATCGAAGGAGCCATCCACCCAAGCCATCGGGTTGCTCAATGATGCTTAATTTAGTTTTGCGTTTACTAGAATTAAGCAGTTCACCAATCGTTTGGTTATGTACGCACATGTGGCTTTTTTATTGTCTTCAAGCACACACGGAATGTTTTGAAAGATTTGCATGCATCTTGCGTTTCAAATACGCCATGCAAGCATCATGAAGAAGGCACTTTGGTTGTTATCGAGGTTTTGCCATAGGTCAATAATGATTTCTTTTAGTGGAGCCACCACGTTAATAAGTGAAGTATTGAGTTCCAGATGTGACCAAAAACCAGGTTGCACGCACGTGCGGGCAGCCGAAGATTACGTGATCGAGTTGCATCCTCTGTGTCCCACAAATTCGTATCCCCTCAGGTTATCTTACGGAGTAGAATTGAATTGGACGGTCAATAATCCTGCCCTCTGTTATCCCGAATCTTGACCGGCTGAGAGTAAATCTGAGCCGTTCGTTTCAATTGTGTTGAGTCAAGTACCTGGGAGGATACGGATCCGTGTCCCTCCAGCACAACTTGGAGTCTAGTTGGATAGAGAACGGTTTGGCAGTTGGTAGCGCACTTGTATTGACTCTCTAAATATTAAGTTCGAGATTAACAAATAATTTTGTTGCTAGCAAAATAAATAATTATAGTTGGCACATCATATAACTAATTTGATCATCTGTGATATATTATATTAAAATGAAAAAATTAGTTATTGCTTTAAATTAAAAAAATTAGAAATTTAGTTTGGATAATAAAAAATTGTATTTGTTTTGAGTTATTAACTATAATTAATATTTTTGTCAATGCTAAGTATATATTCAAAATACTTTTCAAATTTGGTTGTCAAATATAATGTATTAGTTTTAATTAGAATTGAAATTTTATATAATTTAAGCATAAGATACTGATTCATACACAGTGCATTTAATAACTGCTGTAATAAAATGGTCCTTGAAATAAAATCCTTCGTTACTATATCCTGTAAGTTTGGGGGAATAAATTAATCAACTCTAGCTATTTTTTTTGTTTTTTTTTACTAATTCAAAAGTAGAAAACCCACATTTGTGTTAATTCCTAACAACCACAGTCGTTACGTAATGAGACCGATGACAACAAAGAATTTACCACATGGGGGAGACTTATTGGACTGGGTACTGCGTAGGAAGGTGCACTCTCTCTCTGTTCAAGTCAATCAAGAAATCATTTGATAATAATGAATTCTTTTATTTTATCAAAAATTAATTCTTTTATAATTAAACCCAAAATAATAATATAATATCTTTATGGTATCTATAGTAGCATTTTATTGCAATCTATAAAAAAAAGTGGGTTTAAATGCCTATTTTCTTGTGCCCAACCACGTCTTCATTTTTAAAACATTAATAACACAAAATTTAAAGCATAAACATCAAAATAAAATCGTTAGATGTGATTTATATGATTTGTACTACTTGTTAATAAAAAATTATTACATTTCAATTTTGTTTTTATGTGAATTAATAACTTAGAAAATGAACATCTAGAAATTATCCGAATTAATATATTTTTACAAGTTTTTGATTACAAACAAAACAAAATTGAAATATCATAATATTTTACACGCGTGTAGATAAAATGATGTAGATCATATCTAACGGTTTTATTTTAACTTTTATCTAACGATTTTATTTTAACTTTTAAGTTATTAAAAATTTAAAAATAGAAGTACACAAAAATAAAGGCATTTGAATGCTCTTATAAATTTTTTTTAGCTTGTATGGAAATTAAGACAAATTAAATTAGTAGGTTTAGGTAAATATTTTTTTTCTGTAAATGGAAGTTGTGGCAACAGCAGCTAAACTTTTGCCTCTGAGTCTCTTCAACTTTTTTATTCCATCCTAAGAAATTTTATAATGAAATATTAATTCAGGCACATAACAAGTCAAAGTTTGAACATCCCACCAGTATCTTCAAAACTGTCATACTATCCATCTATCATGCACCTACCCTTCTTCTTCTTCTCTATATCCTATAAATTCTCTCTTCTCTATTACAGATCATAATACAAACCTTTCACCTCTTTAATTGCTCTCTCTCTCCTTCCTTTAATCTTTCTTCAAGCTTAATTAATTAACAAAGAGTTCAGCTATGGCTAAAGTAGAGGAGATCAGGCAAGCACAACGTGCGCAAGGCCCGGCCTCAATTTTGGCTATCGGTACAGCCACACCGAAAAACTGTGTGTACCAGGCTGACTACCCCGACTACTACTTCCGCATCACAAACAGCGAACATATGACGGAACTTAAAGACAAGTTCAAGCGCATGTGTAAGTTGTACAAAATAATTAAGTTTATGTATATGAAGATGTATATATCTTGCTAATTATTTTAGTTTTAGTTTCTCATGACAATCTTATATATTGTATATTTCAGGCGATAAGTCGATGATCAAGAAGAGGTACATGCACCTGACTGAGGAGATCTTAGCCGAAAACCCGAGCATAACTGCTTACATGGAGCCGTCACTTGACGCACGCCAGGACATTGTTGTTGTGGAGGTACCGAAGCTTGGTAAGGAGGCAGCAGTCAAGGCCATCAAGGAGTGGGGCCAACCAAAATCCAAAATCACCCACTTGATCTTTTGCACCACCAGTGGTGTCGACATGCCCGGTGCTGATTACCAAGTCACCAAGCTCCTTGGGCTTCGTCCTTCCGTCAACCGCTTTATGATGTACCAACAGGGTTGCTTTGCCGGTGGTACTGTGCTCCGCATGGCAAAGGATCTGGCTGAGAATAACCGTGGTGCTAGAGTTTTGGTAATTTGTTCAGAAATCACCGCCGTTACCTTCCGTGGGCCCTCAGATACCCACCTTGACTCAATGGTCGGGCAATCACTTTTCGGCGATGGTGCAGCTGCTTTGATTGTAGGTGCCGACCCCGACCCTGCGATCGAACGGCCTTGGTTCCAGATGGTCTCAGCCGGACAAACCATCCTACCCAACTCAGAGGGAGCCATTGATGGCCACCTCCGTGAAGTCGGTCTCACCTTCCACCTCCTCAAGGATGTTCCACGTCTTATCTCGACAAACATCGAGAAAAGTCTCGTTGAGGCTTTTACTCCTATCGGTAAGCAAAAATATTATTATCCTCATAATTATTTTTGTCATTAAAACATATAATAAACAGTGCCAAAGAAGATATACATATGTATACAAGGCTAATATATATATGGTGCATGCAGGCATCAATGACTGGAACTCGATCTTTTGGATCGCACACCCGGGAGGCCCGGCGATCTTAGACCAAGTAGAGCTGAAGCTCCAGCTGCAGAAAGAGAAGATGCGTGCGACAAGGCACGTGCTGAGCGAGTACGGCAACATGTCAAGCGCCTGTGTTTTGTTCATACTGGACCAGATGAGGAAGCAGTCAGTGAAGGAAGGCAAGGCCACCACCGGAGAGGGCCTTGACTGGGGGGTGCTCTTTGGATTTGGGCCAGGCCTCACTGTCGAGACCGTCGTTTTGCGTAGCATTCCCATCGAAGCCCCGGCACACTGAGAGAAAACAGCCCTGGATACATATATTTTGTTTGTTTACTGTTTAATTGAAATTAATTAGTTTATCGGTTATATTGACCCATTTATTTTTGAAGTTTATACAGTTGCTGTTCACTAAGATGAATTTATTTCTCCCTTCTCTTTTACAGAAAAGTTGTCAAAGAATTCAATATATTTCTCCCTTCTCTTTTGGTGATCTTTTATCTTAAATGTTGTGATGTATAAATATATTGATTTTAGTTATCCCATCAGGCCATCACTATATCACATAAATATTTTTGAAATGGATTTTTTCTTCGTTTTATTAAAAAATACCAATACATACCAAATTATCTAGTTCATTTAATTAGAAGGCTGCACACACACACATATATATATATATATAGAGAGAGAGAGAGAGGGGCTAATATGCATTCGGTTGCATATGGACCGAAGTGCTACCGGTCCAAATTTGATTTTTCAAAATCCAAACGGTCAATCTGAACCGTTCATCTTGTTCTCCATATTAATATGTGCTTGGAGACCAAATTTTATATTTTTCTGAATTGTTTTACTATTTATTAAGTATTTTACAAAATTGTTGATCCAACGGTAGCTTAACAAAACAGTAAAATCAGCAGCCACCGTTGTATCAACAATTTTGTAAAATACTTAATAAATAGTACAAAAATTCAGAAAAATATAAAATTTGGTCTCCAAGCACATATTAATATGGAGAACAAGATGAACGGTTCAGATTGGCCGTTTGGATTTTGAAAAATCAAATTTGGACTGGTAGCACTTCGGTCCATATGCAACCGAATGCATATTAGTCACTCTCTCTCTCTCTCTCTCTCTCTATATATATATATATATATATATATTTTGATTAAAAGCCCGTACGCAATTGCATTGAGATTTAAAGCGGCATTACATAAGTTTGTCTTATTTGTATACTACTAGCTATTGACAAAGTCATATACAAAGAACTACTTGAAATAAATCTCCTAGGTTGCCATGTCATGGAAGAGTGGGTACGTACGTGGTTCCATAGATTGCGAATTAGTCAATTCGCATCCGATTAGCAAGTTGGTGGGCTGTTACATTTTCTTCTTTGGATATATAAACACAACAATAGTTTTTCCGAGTAGCAAGGATATGAGCAATGATAAACAATTGATTGTAAGAGCGCCTGTCTGCAGTTTGCAACAGTTGTAAGTTGTAACCTTCTCCCTGGATAGAAGGTGTCTGCTTAGAGCTGAGAGTCGGTTAGAAACGTGCATTCTTCAAAATGAAGTTCAACAACTGCCTCGAGTGCCATAAGAAGCGAGCAAGCCTCTATGTGAAACGCAGATACACCATTTAGGTGTCCCAAGCTGGTATTTGATTAACACGTCGTTTAAGAGTAGAATAAAGGCTAATCCTCTTCTGTTCTGTTCATCAAAGGAGCCATCCACCCAAGCCATCAGGTTGCTCAATGATGCTTTAGTTTTGCGTTTGCTAGAATTAAGCAGTTCACTAAT
Organism: Carex rostrata; assembly: GCA_964058875.1. Taxonomy (NCBI): domain Eukaryota; kingdom Viridiplantae; phylum Streptophyta; class Magnoliopsida; order Poales; family Cyperaceae; genus Carex; species Carex rostrata. Next base: position 789,968 of record CAXKVT010000245.1, read on the forward strand.
CGTTTGGTTATGTACGCACATTGTGGCTTTTTTTATTGTCTTCAGGCACACACGGAATGTTTTGAAAGATTTGCATGGATCTTGCGTTTCAAATACGCCATGCAAGCATCATGAAGAAGGCACTTTGGTTGTTATCGAGGTTTTGCCATAGGTCAATAAGGATTTCTTTTAGTGGAAGTATTGGTATTATTTAATGATGAGTAAATACCAGGTTAATACATTGCTGATCAGATATTCGAATTAAGACATTGCTTAATATATAGTCCAAGATTATTTAATGATCAAATTTATTTGTTAATCTCGAACTTAATATATAGTGAAGTATTGAGTCCCAGATGTGACCAAAAACCAGGTTGCACGCACGTGCGGGCAGCCGAAGATAACGTGAGTTGCATCCTCTGTGTCCCACAAATTTGTATCCCCTCAGGTTATCTTACGGAGTAGAATTGAATTGGACGGTCAGAAATTGGATTGCCACGCATCTCAAAACACAAATAATCCTGCCCCTCTGTTATCCCGAATCTTGACCGGCTGAGAGTAAATCTGAGCCGTCCGTTTCAATTGTGTTGAGTCAGGTACCTGGGAGGATACGGATCCGTGTCCCACCTGCACAACTTGGAGTCTAGTTGGATAGAGAACGGTTTGGCAGTTGGTAGCGGACTTGTATTGACTCTCTAAATATACATTTAAATATTGTTATTATTGAAAGATAGTGCAGTTGTCCGCCTTGTCAGTGCAATGTCTTAATTCGAATATCTGATCAGAAAAGAGAGGGTTTTATTTACAAAAATATGGAAGATCATGTTACTTGATTAACTATATATTAAGTTCGAGATTAACAAATAAATTTGCTATATAGCAAAATAAATAATTTATATTAGCACGTTATCTAGCTAATCTGATCATCTGTGATATATTATATTAAAATGAAAAAAAATAATTATAGCTTTAAATTAAGAAAAATCGAAATTTAGTTTGGATAATAAAAAATTGTATTTGTTTTGAGTTATTGACTATAATTAACATTTTTGTCAAGGGTAAGTATATATTCAAAATGCTTTTCAAATTTGGTTGTCAAATATAATGTATTAGTTTTAGAATTGAAATTTTATATAATTTAAGCATGCATAACATACTGATTCGTACACAGTGCATTTAATAACTGCTGTAATAAAATGTTCCTTGAAATAAAATCCTTCGTTACTATATATATCCTGTAAGTTTGGGGCAATAAATTAATCAACTTTAGCTATATATATATATATTTTTTTTACTAATTCAAAAGTAGAGAACCCACATTTGTGTTAATTCCTAACAACCACAATCGTTACGTAATGAGACAGATAACAACTAATAGCATGACAACAAAGAATTTACCACATGGGGAGACTTATTGGACTGGGTACTGCGTAGGTAGGTGTACTCTCTCTCTGTTCAAGTCAATCAACAAATAATTTGGTAATAATTAATTCTTTTATAATTAGGCCCAAAATAATAATATAATATCTTTATAGTATCTATATAGTAACAATTTATTGCAATCTATTAAAAAAACGTGGGTTTAAATACTTATTTTTCTTGTGCCCCAACCACATCTTCATTTTTAAAACATTAATAACACAAAATTTAAAACATAAATATCAAAATAAAACCATTAAATGTGATTTATATGATTTTTACTACTTGCTAATAAAAAATATTATATTTCAATTTTGTTTTTATGTGAATTAATAACTTAGAAAATGAACGTTTAGAAATTATCCACATTAGTATACTTTTATAAGTTTTTGATGACAAACAAAACAAAGTTTAAATATCATAATATTTTACATGCGTGTAGATAAAATGATATAGATCATATCTAACATATTTATTTTAACTTTTATCCAACAGTTTTATTTTAACTTTTATCTAACGGTTTTATTTTAAGTTTAAATTTTGAGTTATTAAAAATTAAAATTAAAAAAAAAAAGTACGATGGATGCACAAAAATAAAGGTATTTGAATCCTCTTAGAGCATCTCCAACAGTGATTGCTTATGGATTATTTATGCTGATATGTGAATTATTTTTGTAATTGCTGGGTTGTATGGCTATTGCTTATTTAGCAATTCTTGGAAAAAATTGCTTAATAAGAAATCCTTTTTCTAAAGATGAGTTGACCAAATGTTTAATTCTTATTGGCCAAATGTTTAATTTTCAATTGTTTAGTTGATTTTACTAATGTAGGAGTGGATTGCTTAATTTCTAAAATTTTCATAATTGTTATTTAGCAATTAATTTCAATTGCTGGATTGAAGATGCTCTTATAATTATTATTTTAGCTTGTATGGAAATTGAGACAAATTAAATTAGTAGGTTTAGGTAAATATTTTTTTCTGTAAATGGGAAGTTGTGGCAAAAGCAGCTAAACTTGTGCATTCTCTTCACCTTTTTTATTCCATCATAAGAAATTTTACAATGAAATGTTAATTCCTGGTACCTAACAAGTCCAAGTTTGAACATCCCACCAGTCTCTTCAAAACAGTCATACTATCCATCTATCATGCAGCTTCCCTTCTTCTTCGATCTCTCTATCCTATAAATTCTCTCTTCTCCATCACAAATCATAACACAAACCTTTCACCTCTTTAATTAATTTACTCTCTCTCCTTCCTTTAATCTTTCTTCAATCTTAACTAATTAACAAAGAGTTCAGCTATGGCTAAAGTAGAGGAGATCAGGCAAGCACAACGTGCGCAAGGGCCGGCTTCAATTTTGGCAATCGGTACAGCCACACCGAAAAACTGTGTGTACCAGGCCGACTACCCCGACTACTACTTCCGCATCACAAACAGCGAACATATGACGGAACTTAAAGAGAAGTTCAAGCGCATGTGTAAGTTGTACAAAATAATTAAGTTTATATATGAAGATGTATATATCTTGCTAATTATTTTAGGTTTAGTTTCTCATAATAATCTTATTGTATATTTCAGGCGATAAGTCGATGATCAAGAAAAGGTACATGCACCTGACTGAGGAGATCTTAGCCGAAAACCCGAGCATAACTGCTTACATGGAGCCGTCACTTGACGCACGTCAGGACATGGTTGTCGTGGAGGTACCGAAGCTTGGTAAGGAGGCAGCAGTCAAGGCCATCAAGGAGTGGGGCCAACCAAAATCCAAAATCACCCACCTGATCTTTTGCACCACCAGCGGTGTCGACATGCCCGGAGCTGATTACCAAGTCACCAAGCTCCTTGGACTTCGTCCATCCGTCAACCGCTTTATGATGTACCAACAGGGTTGCTTCGCTGGTGGTACCGTGCTCCGCATGGCTAAGGACCTGGCTGAGAATAACCGTGGTGCTAGAGTTTTGGTAATTTGTTCGGAGATCACTGCCGTTACCTTCCGTGGGCCGTCAGATACCCACCTTGACTCCATGGTGGGGCAATCACTTTTCGGAGATGGTGCAGCTGCTTTGATCGTAGGTGCTGACCCCGACCCTGCAATCGAACGGCCTTGGTTCCAGATGGTCTCAGCCGGACAAACCATCCTACCCAACTCAGAGGGAGCCATTGATGGCCACCTCCGTGAAGTCGGTCTCACCTTCCACCTCCTCAAGGATGTTCCACGTCTTATCTCGACAAACATCGAGAAAAGTCTCGTCGAGGCTTTTACTCCTATCGGTAAGCAAAAATATTATTATCCTCATAATTATTTTTGTCATTAAAACATATAATAAACAGTGCCAAAGAAGATATACATATGTATACAAGGCTAATATATATATGGTGCATGCAGGCATCAATGACTGGAACTCGATCTTTTGGATCGCACACCCGGGAGGCCCGGCAATCTTAGACCAAGTAGAGCTCAAGCTCCAGCTGCAAAAAGAGAAGATGCGTGCGACAAGGCACGTGTTGAGCGAGTACGGCAACATGTCAAGCGCCTGTGTTTTGTTCATACTGGACCAGATGAGGAAGCAGTCAGTGAAGGAAGGCAAGGCCACCACCGGAGAGGGCCTTGACTGGGGGGTGCTCTTCGGCTTTGGGCCGGGCCTCACTGTTGAGACCGTCGTTTTGCGCAGCATTCCCATCGAAGCCCTGGCACACTGAGAGAAAACAGCCCTGGATACATATATTTGTTTGTTTACTTACTGGTTAAGTGAAATTAATTAGTTTATCGGTTATATATTGACCCATGCATTTATTTTTGAAGTTTTTATAGTTCACTAATTAAGGTGAATTTATTTCTCCCTTCTCTTTTACAGAAAAGTTGTAAAAGAATTCAATATATATATTTCTCCCTTATCTTTTGGTGATCTTTTATCTTAAATGTTGTGATCGATGTATAAATATATGGATTTTAGTTATGCCATCACTATATCACATAAATATTTTTGAAGTGGATTTTTTCTTCATTTTATTAAAATAATACCAATACATACCAAATTATCTAGTTCATTTAATTAGAAGGCTGCATGTATATATATATATATTTTATTTTATTTTTGATTAAAAACTCGTACACAATTGCATTGAGATTTAAAGCGGCATTACATAAGTTTGTCTTATTAATTTGTATACTACTAGCTATTGACAAAGTCATATACAAAGCACTAGCTACTTAAAATAGTGTTTGGATAAAACCCGGCGGGCTCAACCCGCACCCGGTCTGCCCGTACCCGCTACCCGAGGTATCCATATGCGTGTTCGGGTATAGACGGGTAAACGGGTACACGGGTTCGGGTATGAAACGAGCCGGTCACAATTTTTTTTAGAAAAAACCCGACTCACCCGTACCTGTTGCCCGTTGTACCCGTGCCCGCTCGTTGTACCCGCACCCGTGTACCCTATACCCGTTGTACCCGTTCTTTTTTTTTAATTCAAAATTTTTCAAACCCCCCCCCCCCCCCAACAGTTCAAATCAAAGAAAAAAAAAACAGAAAAAAGAAGAAGAACAAAACAGAAAAAACTTCGGAAATCCCCCCACCCTCCTAATATTTTTTTTCACTTATAAACATATAGCATTAGCATTCATCTTATATGTATATGTATATATATATATATATATTATATATGCATGTATTATATTATATATACATATACATATATCATATTACATATACATATATATACATGTATTATATTATGAGGAGGGATCAAGTTATAACAATTTTTGAATTACAACAAGTTACAACAAGTATTTTCTACATTTTCGAAATTCAAATCATCAATCCAAACCATTAGATGTGATTTCTACAATAAAATGTACTTGGAGACCAAATTTTATATTTTTTGGATTTTTTTTTTACTATTTATTACGATGGGTACAAAATTCAATGGTTTGAATTTGACTAGTTTTTGTACCCATTGTAATAAATAGTAAAAAAATTCCAAAAAATATAAAATTTGGTCTCCAAGCACATTTTATTGTAGATATCACATTTAACGGTTTGGATCGATGATTTAGACTTTGAAAATATAGAAAATGCTTGTTGTAACTTGATCCCTCCACTTATATTATATATACATATATTATACATATATACATAGCGCTTGTGGCGGCAAATGTGGCGCATGCGGCCGCATTTTAATACACTGATTATATGTATATGTATATGTATATCACATTTAACATCTTCTGCTAAATCAACAAGTCTGGATTGATACAGGAACCAAATTGTAAAAGTGATACACCAGCATGTAGAGCATTAAAAAATACACAGAATTGATAAGAATTGATACAAATTTAAATTTATTTGGATTTTTTTAAAATTAGTTATGAATTTTCAAAGTTTAGCTTTTGAAAAAACTTTAAACATCCATAACTTTGGCTAGGAAAGTTGGATTTGCGCGTATGACGACTTTTCGAAAAGGGGAAGACATGCAAGACGGATCCGAATACCACCTTGGGGGTTGCCCCCAAGTATCCAAAGCATCAGAATTTCAAAAAAACATCGTTTAGTGCCTCAAAAACTCAGTTTAAGTTTTCGTTCGACAGTAGACGTACAACGATCGGTATTTTGTTTAGTATAATTTAGGTTTTTGTAGTATAATTATTAATTGTAGAATTTTTTTAGTTTGCATACAGAGTAATTTAGCTTTTTGTATAATTATATTATATTATATAATTGTACAAAAACCTAATTGATTATATTATACATATATTAATTAAATTTATGCAATTTAAAGTAATTGATTTAAGCAACATTGTTTTAAAATAATTAGTAATTGATTTAACCTATTAAAAATAAATGAACGTTTAGAAAATATATTATCAATTTAAAATGTAAACTAAATTTTTTGAGATATAAATAAATTATGAAACTATATAATTAGAATGAGAATTTGAAAATAAAATAAAATGACTCGTGAAATAAATAAATAGATTTGTACTTAGCCGAATAAATATACAAATTTTCGCACGAATAATTTATATATATAAGTTACAAATTTTATTTATTTATGAATTATAAAGATGTGACTTGATAATTTTATGTATATAAATATACACTATTTGATATTGAACTATTCAGATTTTAAAAGTCAAATTATAAGCACGTAATAATATTTGTACGACACTGTAAAAAAAAAACAAAAAAAACAAAACATAAAACAGAAAAACAGAAAACAAAAACAGAAAAAAAAAACCCGGATCGGATCCTACCCGGACTGCCCGGCCCGAGAACCCGAGACGGGTACGGGTATGAAACGGGTAGGGTAGAGTTTTTAAAAAAATAACCGTCTACCCGTGCCCGTTCTACCTGAGTACCCATTCTACCCATACCTGTTGCCCGCCACGGGTTTACCCGAACCCGGCCCGAGGTACCCGTTTACCAAACACTAAAAATAAGTCTCCGAGATTGCCATGTCAAGGAAGAGTGGGTAGGTGGTTCTAGAGATTGTGAATTGGTCAATTCGCATTCGATTAGCAAGTTGGTGAGGCATTAAATTTTCATCTCTGAATATATAAACACAACAATAGTGTTTTAGAGTAGCAAGGATATGAGCAATGGTAACTAGGGTTGTCAATGATACCCTTTTAGTTGTTTACCCGACTCGTATCGTATTCGATAAGGTGGGTATCGATAAGGTTTTTTTTTTCGTTAGCTTATTGGGTATGGGTATGGGTAAGGATTTTTTTTCGTTAGGTTAATGGGTAAGGGCATGGGTAATGATTATTTCGTACCTGTTTCCCTATAGAGTAATTATTAAAATTATTATTATATTTAACCTTATAATTTTGGAAATTTTAATTTTTTCAATTAACCTCCAGCTAGGCCTAACGCACAGATTTATTTCCATTTCATGTCCTTAGACTGTGCATTGCCTCTTCTATTCCAGTACATCCCAAATATTTATATTTATATTGTGTTATGTATATTTTTATTTCTCTCTTCATTTGCTTGCCATTTTATTCAATCCTTAACCTCCAGCTAGGCCTAACGCACATATTTATTTCCATTTCATGTTCTTAGACTGTGCCTTGCCTCTTATATTTTAGCACATCCCAAATATGAAATATTTATCTTGTGTTATGTATATTTTTATTTCTCTCTTCATTTTCTTGCCGTTTTATTTCTCTCTTCATTTGCTCAACCAACAATTAGAACTATTTATTATTTGAGTTGAGTTTATGGAATATATTCATGCCATTGAGGTGTTTGATGAAATGCTTCAACCAACATTTAGAACTTCTTATTATTTGAATTGAGTTTATGGAATATATTCATATTAATTATTATATTAATATTATTCGTTATTCACCCACTACCGTATCGTTACCCGTTAATTTTAATAGGTAAGGATAGGGTAGGGTAAGGTCAATTCTTAATAGGTAAGGGTAGGGTATGGGTAAGTCAATTCTTAGTGGGTATGGGTATGAAAATGCTTCCACCTTACCCATATCGTACCCATTGACAACCCTAATGGTAACCAATTGATTGTAAGAGCGCCAGTCTGCAGCTTGCAACGGTTGTACCCTTCTGCCTGGGTCAAAGGTGTCTTCTAAGAGCTGAGAGTCGGTTAGAAACATGCATTGTTCAAGATGAAGTTCAACAGCTGCGTGAAGTTCCATAAGAAGCGCGCAAGCCTCTATATGAAACGCAGATACACCATTTAGGTGTCCCAAGCTGATATTTGATTAACACGCCGTTTAAGAGTAGAATAAAGGCTGTTCCTCCTCTGTTCTGTTCATCAAAGGAGCCATCCACCCAAGCCATCGGGTTGCTCAATGATGCTTTAGTTTTGTGTTTGCTAGAATTAAGCAGTTCACCAATCGTTTGGTTATGTACAAACCTGGTGGTTTTTTTTGGAAGCAGCTAATAGTCTCCCAACTCCAGTACCCTAAAAATCTCCCATATATTTTCAAAAATCCTGTAATTTAATGGAACAAATTCGGTAAACCTCAATACTAAATCCTGTTAACTAATTCAACGAATCCTGTTAATATAAAAATTTCTCATTTCTGTGTGGTTCTCAATAACTACTTTAACTTCCACTTTAACCTCCACTTTAACCAGTTTAACTTCCACTTCAACCTCCACTTTAACCTCCACTTTAACAACTTTAACTGTTTTGATTGGGACCACTTTTAGACCTATGACCGGGACCACTTTTAGACCTATGACCAGGACCACATTTAGAAGATCTCTAACAGTTTTCAAAACTAATAACTAACTAGGACCACTGTAAAATTCTGCAAATAAAAAAATTTAAAAAAAAATAAAAAAAAATTTTCAAATTTTTTTTAACAAAATTTCAAATTTTTTCCAATAATTTTTTTCGTAAAAAACAACACAAAGTGGACTAACGTATTCCCAAATAGCACAATTTATTTTTCAAATTTTTTTCCGAAATTTGTTTTCCAAATTTTTTTTCAAATTTTTTTCAAATTTTTTTTAATTTTTTTTTCAATTTTTTTTTCCAAATTTTTTTTTCAAATATCATTCTAAATGGTACTTTCAATTATTTTAAATTATGTAAACCTTATCACATTACTCTGTAGATAGTTTTGTCGAATCTTATAAATTGATAAAACAAATTCAAATTTATTTTTTTTCAAAATTTTATTGTTTTAAATTTACATCTAGATGATGCTTTCAATTGTTTTGAATTCTATAAACATGATTATATAACTCTGTAGACAATTTCGTTGAATACTGTAAACCAGTAACAAAATTTCAATTTTTTTTGTTTACATTTGCATCTAGGCGCTACTTTCAATTATTTTGATTTCTATAAACCTTATCACATAACTCTGTAGACAGTTTCATTGAATACTGTAAACCGATAAAAAAAAAATCAATTATAAATTTTATTGAATTCTATATTCCTTATCACATGACTCTGTAGATAGCTTAATTAAATACTGTAAACCACTAGAAAAAATTCTATAAACCTTCATAAATAACATTTACTAACTATAATTGTTTTGAATTCTATAAACCTTATCACATAACTCTGTAGACAATTTTATTGAATATTGTAAACCGATAAAAAAAATCAAAATTTTAAATTTGTTAATTTCTGCATCTATATGCTACTTTCAATTATTTTGAATTATGTAAATCTTATAACATAATTCTGTAAAATTCTGTAAACAAATATATTTAAAAATAAAATCAAATTTTTTTCCAACATTTTTTTTCAAAAAAATTTCCAGCATTTTTTTTCAGAAAATTTTTTCAATTTATTTTTCAAATCTCTTTCTAGATACTACTTTTACTTTTGTAAAATGTATCACAGAACTCTGTAGATAGTTTCATTGAATCCTATAAACCTGTAAAAAACAGTCAAATTTGATTTTTTTTTTTTTTTCAAATTTGCATCTAGTTGCTACTTGCAATTGTTTTGAATTCTATAAACCTGATAACATAACTCTGTAGACAATTTTGTTGAATACTGTAATTCAATAATATATATTTTTTAATTCGATAAACCTTATCACATGACTCTGTAAATCGTTTCATTGAATATTGTAAACCAATAAAAAAATTCAATTTTTTTTACAATTTTTTTATTCTACATCTAGATGCTACTTCCAATTATTTTGAATTATGTAAACCTTATTACATAACACTGTAAATCTAATACATGAATTCAAGTACAAACATGTAATATATACAAACTATAAATCATTCACTCAACCTATATATCAGTTTTGGCATTAACAATGATTAAGCATCTCCTTATAATTTTCTCTGTTTCACCAAAAAAAAATGTATTACAAAGTACCCACGTGAAAAACTGTATAGATTGAAAAATCTCATAGGTGTCCTACAAAACCTCACAAGTCATAAGTATCTATGTATCCCTACAAAATGAGATGGTAATGAAATATTTCCTATACAGTAATTTTATGTTTTGAATCCTGTAAATCTTACAGTAAAATATTGTAAGGTGGTACTCTAAATATTGTAAATATAACAACTAATTTCAAAATACAAATACTATTATGCCTAACACGCAAAAATTAGCAAACTTAACGAGGACATTTGTCTTTTACACAAAAAGGGTTCTATTTTCAATTTCTTTATTACGGGGACATGAAGAAACTAAATGCAAAAAAGAACCCATAATCACACACTACAACGAAGTAGACACTTTTTGCGAGGGAAAAAGTGCTTTTACGATGGTCGTCCGTCGCAAAAAGTACCGTCGCAAAAAGAAAAAGCTGAACAATGAGAGTAGTCCGTCGCAAAAAGTCATTTTTTTATCCTCGCGAAAAGTGTCTCATTCTTGTTGTGACATAAGCAGCACAACATATTCACCATCCAAAATTATCTTAAAGGGGCAACGATATATATTGAAACAAAGAAAGTGAAGGATTAAGCACCGCGCATTAAAAGGAACACCACAATATTAACAAGGATGGTAACACATTAAAAAATAACATTATATCATGTGAATGCATGCTACTGGGTAAATGGTAGACTGGTTAGAGAAAGGGATGTTTTTGAGAGAGTTAAATTATTAGCTGTAGTGCAGATCAATGTAAATAGATTAAAATTAAGCTTCTTATGAAACACAAACCTATGATAGATGCTTCTGCTCCTAAACTAGTCCACAATTTTGCATTGATAGAGAGCGCCAAATTTCTACAAAAATTCAAAAAAAAAAAAATTGCAACAAATTGTCAAATTGTAAACTTGTCAGGTAATAGAATTGTCAAATTGAATCAAGTACCTGGTTCTACACCTTGCTCGGTCTGTTACTCGTCATAAGAGAAAGTCATGACAACTCATCAGTAGAAATTAGTATTGTTGTTTCCTGGCTCCCAATAACTTTCACTCAGGAATATTATCGAACATCTTGTGTGCCGATTGTAAGCAAGCCTCATATGACAAATCACAGTTACTTCGTTTAAAATAGTTATAGGATGTGAATTTGTCGTAGTGTGAATGATGTTCAGCTATGCAAATAGGGAAATTAACTTTACTGTTAGATACTGATTAGAAGATAAAATTAACTACATTTTCCCCTTTCCTTTTGTTTTTGTTTGGCTGAATGGAGAAAGCTTTCAGTGGGGAATTTTATCAAACATCTTGTGTGCCAGCTGCCAAGTAACGTATGATTGGCCCCGTACCACAAACCACTTTCTTTACCAAGTGCGGGGTTCAGGATTCAGGTTTTGGGTTTATGAAAATCTGAAAATTAACAAAACATGGACAATAAAATATTAAAATTACTTTTTGATCTAAACTGCATTTTATCCCGAGTATTTTTATGATATAATAGAAAATCATAAAAATTCAGAAAACATTTAGAAAGGAGAAAGATTGTGGCCCAATAGAAATAGTACTATGGTTAAAACAAAAGAATATCAATTTAAAATCCAATTAAATTCAGCCAAATGGAGAGAAAGAGGGAAGCATCTCACAGACAACAATCATAGATTTCCCGAAGGGCGTATCAATGAATTCAATATTGATATGAACACAAGTACATTACAAACAGACTAACACATGATTTTGAGGTTTGAACAGATTCTGCATGTAAGGAAAAAAAGATCCATAGAATTGACCTTTGAGGTACCAGGTGTGCCAAGACCTGATTGAACCCGATCATACACACACACTGACACACCACCACCATCGAGAGAGAGAGAGAGAGTGATGAGAGAGAGAGAGAGCTCGAGGTTGATGCTGACGCGAAGGCCTTCAAGCTCCTTGCGAAACTTGAGGAAGAGCTTGAAAGACACGACGTAAATGGTGTACTCGGTCGCCTCCGTCACCACTATTCTCGCATTTGAATTGTTCCATCAGACAGAGAAAATTGAGGGTGAGAAAGAAAAAGTACGAGCAAATTAAATCGATCCAAAAGAAATCCACCATTAGATACCTTGAAGTATTGAGCTCGGAAAGAGTCACGGACATAGACAGATCGGGATCGAGGCCGCCGGAGGGGAGGGCCGTCGGATGGGAGGTTGTCGGAGAGGAGGCCGTCAGATCAGTATCGAAGCCGTCAGAGGGGAGGTTGTCGAAGAGGAGGTCGTTAGATCGAGATCGAGGCTGTCGGAGTGGAGGTTGTTGGAGAGGAGGCCGTCAGAGTGGAGGTTGTTGGAGAGGAGGCCGTTAGATCGGGATCGAGGCCATCAGGTAAATTGTTTCCAGAGAATTGGAGAGGTGGCCGTTGGAGAGATTTAGGGCGTGCTCCACAATGAAGAGTAAATCCCTCATTAAAGGGAAGGAAGGGGAGACGAAGGCAGACCGGAGTTGCCCGCCACGGTTACTCACTCCAGAACGAAGAAATCGGAGAGGAGAGGAAGGGGAAACGCTACTGTTTCGAAATTCGTACCCCCCGATTCGGGGTGTAGACGGAGTAACACGAGCCGTGTTACCCTCCCTTCGTCTCCTGTCCCCTTCCTCTGCGCGACAGGTTCTGGAGCACACCCTTAGAGAGATGAATAACGATGACAAAATCGATTTTAGATATACATTCGAAAATTTGAGGAGAGAGATCGAAGAGAAATAAAATTTAAATAAATAAAAATTATAAAAGGAAGGTTGTACGGTTGTCGGTTAAAGTTCGTTAGAAGTTGAAAAAAAAATATGAGTGGAAATTTTTGGGGGACTGAGTATAGGAGCACTACTACAGAATAAGTGATTGTACACGGGTATAAACTGGAGAGCTACACGGATTTTTTGCCGTGTGGAATGTGAGGGTGTAGAAATCCCTGAATATTTACACACGGATATTTATCCGTGTGCGATTATCGAGAGCTACACGGATTATTACATAAACAACTGTGTACAAACACTTGCCACCGTTGCTCTCAAAATAACTGAGCTACACGGATTATTACATAAACGATCGTGTACGATTACTATTTCTACACGGACATTTAGCTAAATGTCCGTGTATGATTACTCTTTCTACACGGATATTTAGCTAAATGTCCGTGTAGCTCTCTTATTATTTTTTTATGTTTAAATATCTTTCTACATGGACTTTAGTTAAATGTCTGTGTAGAAATGTTTTTTTTTAATGTTTAAATACCTTTCTACACGGACTTTAGTTAAATGTCCGTGTAGAATTGTCCTTTTTTCCCCTTTTTTTTTGCTGGCTAGCCTCCAATTTTGCTAGCCATTTAAAATTATAATTCCAAAACAGAGAAACATTAAACAGAGACCTTTTAAACTCAGAATTCCAATACTATATAACATTATAAATAATTTATGTACACTAAATTATACAAAATTATACAAATCCATATTGAGCATTACAAAATTTAAATTGAAACTACCTTGCCCACATACATCTGATATCGTCAATCTGCTCCTTGATGTAACACTTTTGATTTGGTTCATACTACAATTATAATTTGGTATTAGTTAGTAACAAGAAAAGGTAGAAGATTACAATTCATGCAACATATATATACAAAGCCTTTTGTACATGCAATGTCATGTGATAAAACATAACATATACTCCTTAGGATCCAATATAATGTTTGTATAAAAGTCACATCCTTACCACTTAGTAACCACATGATCAAGCCTTTTGGACTCAAATTGCCAAAATGCTTGGTTATGATCTAGTTTGGACCGAAATTTCATACAAACTAAGGTGTATTAGATCCAACACATCAAAAAAGAGTATGCATGTGATCAATGACATGATGTCTCTTGGTTAAAGATCTCCAACATATTGCATCTCCAAATGACATTCATCAACATATATGTGCATACATAATAGAGAATAAAAATTCTCAGTTCAAATTTTCGTTCAAAATTATAAGAAAATATTTATACATAAAATTAATTAAATCTGTATAACTTTTATACGAACCACTGAAAATTAATTTCGTAAAAAAAAATTATTGCATATTATATGAATTTATGATTGCTCTGATATCAAATGATAGTCTTAATAATTCATGACGTGTTTTGCAATTAAAAATACAAGCAATCCAGAATTCGTAAATCCAAAATAAAATAACAAAGTAATTTAAATCTTACAGTTCTGAAGTGCAAACATCTTTAGGCGTAAGCGTTAGTACTGATCTTCAACGGTTTTCCAAAGATCTGATGAAGGAGACCTTAGGCGTTTTCTTTACTTCTCACTTTCAAAGATCTCAGATCCGGTCTCCTTATGCGCAGAAATCAGACCAACATTCAAAACAGAGAGAGAGTGTGTTAATTGATCAAAACGGCACTGGAAGGAGAACTTTTATATAACCAAAACCCTAAAATAACATTTCTATACGGTTCTTTATTAAACGTCCGTGTTGCTCTCTCAAGGCTTTCTACACTGTTATTTAAACATAAAACCGTGTACAATTTCTACATTTCTACACGGCTCTTTATATAAAGGTCCATGTAGCTCTATCAAGCTTTCTACACTGTTATTTTAAAAAACATCCGTGTACAATTCTTATCTTTCTACACGGTTCTTTAATAAATATCTGTGTAGCTCTCTTAAGATTTTCTACACTGTTATTTAAACCATAATCTGTGTACAATTTCTAATAAACGTTCGTGTAGCTCTCTCAAGGTTTTCTATACTGATTCTTTAATAAATATCCGTGTAGAGATCCCATAGATATTTCGGGCTTTCCAATACCATTTTTGTAGTAGTGGAGGAAGATACCTTCACACGGAATGTTTTGAAAGATTTGCATGCATCTTGCGTTTCAAATACGCCATGCAAGCATCATGAAGAAGGCACTTTGGTTGTTATCGAGGTTTTGCCATAGGTCAATAAGGATTTCTTTTAGTGGAGCCACCACGTTGATAAGTGAAGTATTGAGTCCCAGATATGACCAAAAACCAGGTTGCACGCACGTGCGGGCAGCCGAAGATTACGTGATCGAGTTGCATCCTCTGTGTCCCACAAATTCGTATCCCCTCAGGTTATCTTACGGAGTAGAATTGAATTGGACGGTCAGAAAATGAATTGGCACGCATCTCAAAACACAAATAATCCTGCCCCTCTGTTATCCCGAATCTTGACCGGCTGAGAATAAATGTGAGCCGTCCGTTTCAATTGTGTTGAGTCAAGTACCTGGGAGGATACGGATCCGTGGAATGTCTTAATTCCAACATCTGATCAGAAAGAGAGAGGGTTTTATTTACAAAAATATGGAAGATCATGTTAATTACTTGATGAACTATTAAGTTCGAGATTAACAAATAAATTTGTTGCTAGCAAAATAAATAATTTATACTTGGCACATCATATAGCTAATCTGACCATCTGTGATATATTATATTAAAATGAAAACAATTAGTTATTTCTTTAAATTAAAAAATTAGAAATTGATAATACTTGTTTTGAGTTATTAACTATAATTAACATTTTTGTCAAGGGTATGTATTCAAAATGCTTTTCAAATTTAGTTGTCAAATATAATGTATTAGTTTTAGAATTGATATTTTATATAATTTAAGCATAAGATACTGCTTCGTACACAGTGCATTTAATAACTGCTGTAATATAAACTGGTCTGATAGCATGTGGATTTATAAATTTGAGTTAATGTTTTAATATATATCTGGTCCTTGAAATAAAATCCTTCGTTACTATATCCTGAAAGTTTGGGGTAATAAATTAATCAACTTTAGCTATATATATATATATATATATATAGAGATGGACTTGGGTGAGACGCGGAGCACCACGCGTTTGTACTTCACGCCATATTTTCATTTTGAAAGTCCAAACAACCGATCCGAACCGTTAGATGTGATCTCCATATTGAAATGTGCTTGGAGACCAAATTTTACATTTTTTGGAATTTTTTTACTATTTATTAAGCCACTTTGAAAATCTGAAAATCCGGGTGAACAGTAAAAAACAGTAAAAATTTCTGGACCACCGGATCAGCGACTTTCAAAGTGGCTTAATAAATAGTAAAAAAATTCCAAAAAATGTAAAATTTGGTCTCCAAGCACATTTCAATATGGAGATCGTGTTGAGCGGTTCGGATCGGTTGTTTGGATTTTCAAAATGGCTAAAATGTACCATGGAGCACCAAACGCGTATACTCCGCGTCTCACCCAAGTCCATCTCTATATATATATATGTTTTTTTTTTTTTTTTTTTTTGAGTAAGGCTTGGGTGCTATGGATAGCATAGAGGGCTACGGTGCTATGGCTCAATATCCGAGTTTTCAAAATTCTAATGGTCGATCCGAACTGTTCATCTTGTTCTCCATATTAATATGTGTTTAGAGACCAAAATTTACATTTTTTGGAAATTTTTTACTATTTTTTTAGCTAGGTAGAAAATCACTTGATCTAAAAAATTCTGCACCATTCAGATATTTGATTTTCTATCGATATAAAAAAATAGTAAAATTTTTTCAAAAAATATAAAATTTGGTCTCCAAACACATATTAATGTGGAGAACAAGATTAACGGTTCGGATCGACCGTTAAGATTTTGAAAACTCGAATATTGAGCCGTAGCACCGTAGCCCTCTATGCTATGCATAGCACCCAAGCCTTACTCATATTTTTTTTTACTAATTCAAAAGTAGAGAACCCACATTTCTGTTAATTCCTAACAACCACAGTCGTTACGTAATGAGACCGCGGCCGATAACAACTAATAGCATGACAACAAAGAATTTACCACATGGCGAGACTTATTGGACTGGGTACTGCGTAGGTAGGTGTACTCTCTCTCTCTGTTCAAGTCAATCAACAAATAATTTGGTAATAATTAATTCTTTTATAATTAGGCCCAAAATAATAATATAATATCTTTATACTATCTATATAGTAACAATTTATTGCAATCTATTAAAAAAAAGTGGGTTTAAATACCTATTTTCTTGTGCCCCAACCAGATCTTCATTTTTAAAACATTAATAACACAAAATTTAAAACATAAATATCAAAATAAAACCATTAAATGCGATTTATATGATTTTTACTACTTGCTAATAAAAAATATTATATTTCAATTTTGTTTTTATGTGAATTAATAACTTATTAGAAAATGAATGTCTAGAAATTATTCACATTAGTATATTTTTACAAGTTTTTGATGACAAACAAAACAAAGTTGAAATATCATAATATTTTACACGCGTGCAAATAAAATGATGTATATTATATACAATGGTTTTATTTTAACTTTTATCTAACGGTTTTATTTTAACTTTTAAGTTTAAATTTTGAGTTATTTAAAATTTAAAAATAGAAGTACGATAGATGAACAAAAATAAAGGGATTTGAATCCTCTTATAAATTTTTTTTAGCTTGTATGGAAATTGAGACAAATTAAATTAGTAGGTTTAGGTAAATTTTTTTTTTTTTTCTGTAAATGGAAGTTGTGGCAACAGCAGCTAAACTTTTGCATCTGAGTCTCTTCACCTTTTTTATTCCATCATAAGAAATTTTATAATGAAATATTAATTCTGGCACATAAAAAGTCAAAGTTTGAACATCCCACCAGTCTCTTCAAAACTGTCATACAATCCATCTACCATGCACCTACCCTTTTTCTTCTCTATATCCTATAAATTCTCTCGTCTCTATTACAAATCATAACAAAAACTTTTCACCTCTTTAATTGCTCTCTCTCCTCCCTTTAATTAATCTTTCTTCAAGCTTAACTAATTAACAAAGAGTTCAGCTATGGCTAAAGTACAGGAGATCAGGCAAGCACAACGTGCGCAAGGGCCAGCTTCAATTTTGGCAATCGGTACAGCCACACCGAAAAACTGCGTGTACCAGGCTGACTACCCCGACTACTACTTCCGCATCACAAACAGCGAACATATGACGGAACTTAAAGACAAGTTCAAGCGCATGTGTAAGTTGTACAAAATAATTAAGTTTATATATGAAGATGTATATATCTTGCTAATTATTTTAGTTTTGGTTTCTCATAATAATCCTATTGTGTATTTCAGGCGATAAGTCTATGATCAAGAAAAGGTACATGCACCTGACTGAGGAGATCTTAGCTGAAAACCCGAGCATAACTGCTTACATGGAGCCGTCACTTGACGCACGTCAGGACATGGTTGTCGTGGAGGTACCGAAGCTCGGTAAGGAGGCAGCAGTCAAGGCCATCAAGGAGTGGGGCCAACCAAAATCCAAAATCACCCACTTGATCTTTTGCACCACTAGTGGTGTCGACATGCCCGGGGCTGATTACCAAGTTACGAAGCTCCTTGGACTTCGTCCGTCCGTCAACCGCTTTATGATGTACCAACAGGGTTGCTTCGCCGGTGGTACCGTGCTCCGCATGGCAAAGGATTTGGCTGAGAATAACCGTGGTGCTAGAGTTTTGGTAATTTGTTCGGAAATTACCGCCGTTACCTTCCGTGGGCCCTCAGATACCCACCTTGACTCAATGGTCGGGCAATCACTTTTCGGAGATGGTGCAGCTGCTTTGATTGTAGGTGCCGACCCCGACCCTGCGATCGAGCGGCCTTGGTTCCAGATGGTCTCAGCCGGACAAACCATCCTGCCCAACTCAGAGGGAGCCATTGATGGCCACCTCCGTGAAGTCGGTCTCACCTTCCACCTCCTCAAGGATGTTCCACGTCTTATCTCGACAAACATCGAGAAAAGTCTCGTCGAGGCTTTTACTCCTATCGGTAAGCAAAAATATTATTATCCTCATAATTATTTTTGTCATTAAAACATATAATAAACAGTGCCAAAGAAGATATACATATGTATACAAGCCTAATATATATATGGTGCATGCAGGAATCAATGACTGGAACTCGATCTTTTGGATCGCACATCCAGGAGGCCCGGCGATCTTAGACCAAGTAGAGCTCAAGCTCCAGCTGCAGAAGGAGAAGATGCGTGCGACAAGGCATGTGCTAAGCGAGTACGGCAACATGTCAAGCGCCTGTGTTTTGTTCATACTGGACCAGATGAGGAAGCAGTCGGTGAAGGAAGGCAAGGCCACCACCGGAGAGGGCCTCGACTGGGGAGTGCTCTTCGGCTTCGGGCCAGGCCTCACTGTCGAGACTGTCGTTTTGCGTAGCATTCCCATTGAAGCCCCGGCACACTGCTGAGAGAAAAAAGCCACGGATACATATATGTGTGTTTACAGTTTAAGTGAAATTTATTAGTTCATCGGTTATATTGACCCATTTATTTTTAAATTTTTTTATAGTTTCTATTCCCTAAGATGAATTTTTCTCTCCCTTCTCTTTTACACTGCAACAACAGTTATCATAGAATTTATTTCTCCCTTCTCTTTTGGTGATATTTTATCTTAAATGTTGTGATGTATAAATATATTGATTTTTGATTATCGATCCAATCTCTATATAACATAAATATTTTTCAAGACGATTTTTTCTTCATTTTATTAAAATAATACCATACATACCAAATTATCTAGTTCATTTAGAAGTTTGTAGGCAATTGTATTGAGATTTAAATCTTCATTACATAAATTTGTCTTGTTTGTATACTACTAGTTATTTGACAAAGTCCTACACAATGCACTACTTAAAATAAATCTCCTAAATTGCCATGTCATGGAAGAGGGAAATAAATCTGCTGTGATTCTAAAAGAATCGCAGGACCCTATGATTTCAAATCCAACCCTTCATTTTTTTTATTGCACGAATCTCAAAAACACTTATATACACAGTAATAGTTTTTCCGAATAGCAATGGTAACGAGATTGTAAGAGGGAAATAAATCTGCTACGATCCCTTAGGATTGTAGGGTCCCTACAATTTTGAATCCATATTTTATTTTTTGGGTGTACGAATCTCAAAACAAATAAAAGGATGGATTTGGAATTTTTGGGACCCTACAGTAAGGGATCGTAGCAGATTTATTTCCTTGCAATGATTGTAACCTTCTGCCTAGGTCAAAGGTGTTTGCTAAGAGTTGAGAGTCAGTTAGAAACGTGCATTCTTCAAGATGAAGTTCAACAGCTGCCTGGAGTGTCAAAAGAAGCGCACAAGCCTCCATATGAAATATTGCAGGTACGCCATTTAGGTGTCCCTCCTGTTGGTATTTGATTAACGCGCCATTTAAGAGTAGAATAAAGGTTGTTCCTCCTCTGTCCTGTTCATCAAATGAGCCGTCCATCCAAGCCATCGAGTGCGTGTGCAAAGCACTACTCTCCTCAATGCGGTTGTTCACAGATGCTTTGGTTTTGCGTTTGCCAGACTTAAGCAGTTCACCAATCATTTCGTTATGTACGCACATGGTGGCTTTTTTTATTGTCTTCAGGCACACAAGGAATGTCTTGAAAGATTTGCATGCATCTTGCCTTTCAAATATGCCATGCAAGCATCATGAAGAAGACAATTTGGTTGTCATAGGTTAATAAGCAGGGCGGAGTTATACTTTCAATTATGAGGATCAAATGTGAATGAATGTTAAGTATATCAAAATTTTCTACTATGAATAGAATCAATTTCACACTATCCATAACCTTTTAGTCTAAACTATCTTAAAATAGAGCATAAATACAAAAAAAATGAAAATAAATAGACGTCAATTCATCTCATTAATTTATTACATATGGATTCGCCTCTGTCAATAAGAATTTTTTTTGTTTGGAGCCACGTTGATAAGTGAATATGTATCGCCTCTGTCAATAAGGATTTTCTTTTTTGGAGCCACATTCATAAGTTAATTTTTGAGTCCCAGTTAAAAACAGGTTGCACGCACGTGTGGGTTTGGGGGAATAAATTAATCAAATTTAGCTATTTTTTTTTTTTACTAATTTAAAAGTAGAGAACCCGTGGAATTTAGCATGTGCATTTCTGTTAGTTCCTAACAACCACAGTGATAACAACTAATAGCATGACAATAAATAATTTACCACATGGGGAATAGACTTGGACTGGGTAGGCGTACTCCCCTCTGTTACGTTATGAAATTTTTACAATTAAATTCGAATGATTTAAAAGAAAGAATCGATAAATCATGTTAATAAAATGGAAGTTTAAACCTTAATTAAGGTTCCCCTAAATAAGTAGGTTAATTGTGAATTGAAACCGCGTCGAAATTTCGAGATTTCGGAATTTTATAGCCCCAGTGCGGATTAGGTTGACCGCAGTGCGGGTGGAAGCCATCCGCAGTGGCTCAGGCTTTTTCTGGAATTTTTCCAAAAAAATGACTAAGTAGTGAGTGCGGGTGAGGGATCCGCAGTGCGGATGAGTTTAGCCGCACTCATGAATTTCTGTATTGCACTGAATTTTCCTGAAATCGGCTAAGTAGTGAGTGCGGATGAGGGTGAACCGCAGTGCGGATCAGGTTCATCCGCAGTAGGCTCGGACTTTTCCTGGATTCGGCTGACAACCGACTAAGTCTCGAGTGCGGATTAGGTAACCCGCAGTGCGGATTGGCTAATCCGCATTCAGGGTAATTTTAACCCTAAAACCCAAATTAAACCTTCTCTCTCTCTCACTTCACCATTATCCCCATTTCTAAGTAATTTTCGGTTAAGAGAGAAGGAAAAGATCCCGTGAGTTTCCGTTTCTTCCAGACTCCCGATTGTTGCGAGAAATCGAGTTTGGAACCGAGAAAGCAGCCGAGGATCTCTCAGAACCCTTCTATTTGGTATTTCTTTCTCTCCTTTTTACTTTCGAAACCTCGAATTTTCTCGATTTCTCGGATTCTCGTTTTAAACCCGAGATTTGTGCTCGAATTGCTCGAGGACTAGTTCCTCTACACTTCTTACTAGTTTGTATGTCATTCTTTTTCTCGATTTCTTCCGATTTATGAAATCTGATTTCTAGGGTTTCGTGCCAAAATTGAAAGTTGGCATAATCGTGATTTGATTTGCCTAACCCGACCAATTAGACTTGTAATCGGTAGGGTTGCCTCCTGATCGTGAATTTTTAGAACATTTAACAGCCGATTTGAGGTTTTGACCAAATTAGGGTTAACCAAACGGTAAATTGAAATGAACCGAGAACCAAGGTAGTGAACCGGTGATTGATGGTCACCAAATGGAGAGTTGTATGGTCCCGAGGACCTAGAGGATTTTGGTAAGAAATAATGAACCGAACGAATTGATACCAAAAACATAGAAATTGAATAGGGAAGGTATAAGCCCTAGCACCACTCGATTAAACTCCTCGATCCTGAACCAATGTTAAACCTAGTATACGTATAATATAGGTGTAGGCTCGGTCGAGCAAGAACTTGCGAGACCATACGAGACGTCCGATCCTTAGCTTAAGCGGTACGCTCGTCATAATAAGGTGCGGGATTCTTGGACTTGTCTGATATTTTATTTTCAGGAATTAAACTGTTTATTCGTTTGTCATGTTGAATGATTAATTGTTGCATATTTTGGAATTCATATTGCATATTGATTCTTGCATGAATGAGAAGGATTGAATTGTTTTAGTTAAGGTTGATTTGCATGTTGGTACGGTTATTAATTGTTTAGTTCTGTGAATTGTTCTTGATGTGAATGAATCTGCCAGGCCGACCTGTTTAGGTGGCTGGATAAGGTAACGGTGACCTATCCGTTGACCTGTGTTTATGAATTTGCCAGGCCGACCTGTTTAGGTGGCTGGATAAGGTGACGCTGCTGACTTATGCGTTGACCTGTGAGAATTTGCCAGACCGACCTGTTTAGGTGGCTGGATAAGGTGACGCTGCTGACTTATGCGTTGACCTGTTAGAATTTGCCAGACCGACCTGTTTAGGTGGCTGGATAAGGTGACGCTGCTGACTTATGCGTTGACCTGTTATGATTTTGCGAGACTGACCTATATGTGTGGCTTTGATAAATATATTTGTTGAGATTAAGCAAAGTTGACCTGTATAGGTAACTTTGATTCCGTGTGATTGCATTTGTGTCAAGTTGACCTGTATTGGTGACTTGTAACCGGACCTTAGGAAATGGTTAAGCCAAACAGCAATTGCAGATGGGTGTCTGATAAAGGGTCCAGCTTGGTTGGCCATCTGTAGGCGTCTGTAACCCTACAGATGTGGGTTTGATAACGGTTCAGCTCGAGAGAACATTTGTAATTGCTACAAGCCCAATTGAACTGAGTTAGGAATCGAGTTAAGCCAAAATATATGTTGTGTTTGAAATTCATCTTGGAAATTCTGTAAACTGTGTTTCAGGTTGATAAATTGTTGTCGAGTAGTGGCATTCTGTTATTTATGATTATATATAATAGCTGTTTGCATTGATATTGTTTGGGTTTCATTTTTGAATATAGAGTTTGATTGCAAGTCCAATAATTCAAACTGTGGCAAATTCGCACTGAGAATTTATTCTCACCCCCACCTTCCCCGTTATTTTACAGGTATTGGTGCGACTGATTCCGGAGAGGCACGAGAGTAGTAGGCCTTAGTAGCTTACCAGTATATGACCCTAGATATCTTTTGTTGTATAGATTTAGGGTAGGCCTCGTGGTTGGTATCCGGATGAGATACTTTTGTTGTATTATATGCTGACCAGACTGTGTACTCTGATATATATATTAGAAACTTGTTTGAATTGCTTGCTGTTTGGTTTGAAATGTGAGTAGCCTTGTAAGCATACACGGCGTTGTATGCTTACGGCGGGGGACTGTTACGACCCGTGGCCGCGGGGTGTGACAGCTCTCTTCGGTGGTATCAGAGCTCAAGGTTTAAACCCTAACCGGACTGATAGGATACGTGAGTGGGGTACGTTATACTTGGGGTCGCACGGCTAACGACTCGTTCGTTCTATGAGATAAGTATATGCAAATCTAATGACTATTTTCTTCTTATTTAAGAACTATGGAAGGACGCCGAGGTAGGGGACGACCTAGAACTAGGAACCCACTGAACGAACCGATTGTTCATGCGAGCGAGGCCGGATCTGCAGGGCCTGAGGTCCAGAGAGTTGATCTTGGACCTGTAGGTGCGCAGAACCGGGATCGAGATTTAGACGAGAGGTTGATCGCGGCTTACGAGAGAGGTCGCCAAGCAGAAAGACGTGAGGTGGCACCGGAGGCTCCCCGAGGAGGTCCGGAAGATTTTAGGAGGTTGTACGACTCCTTCATGCGCCTTAATCCACCTCGGTTTAATGGCACTGGTGAGTATGCTGCTGCTGAAGAATGGCTCGCGAGCGTGAGTGCGAAGCTAGTTCTATGTAGAGCACCAGAACAAGATATGGTGGAGCTGGCAGAGCAACAGTTGGAAGAGGGTGCTAGGTTCTGGTGGGATGGAGCCCGACGTAGCTATGTCGGGGAGGAGGCCAAGATTCCGTGGGAGTGGTTTGAATTGCAGTTCACTCGACGGTTTCTGAGTAACATCCAGCGAGAGGCGCTGTGGAGGAAGTTCCTAGACTTAAAGCAGAGTGGGCGAGCAGTGGCGGAGTATAACAACGAGTTCCTTGCCTTGTCCAGGTACGCGATTGATATACAGACTGATGTGGTGAGATACCATAGGCAGTACCTGGATGGACTGGATGGGGGGATATCGATGATTGTAGATACCCCTATGGCTACTGAGTTGCAGGCCATGATGGATCACGCTGAGCAAGTGGAGTTGCACAGCAAGAGAAGGAGGTCGGAGATGACAGAGAGGAATGTCAAGCAGAGGGAAGGCCAAAACCGACAATTTAGGTCAAGGGGAGGACCGTCGACAGTTAGACCACCCCTGAGACAGTTCATGGCACCTAGACCCCCTCCGAGGCAGATAGCAGCACCGGTACTCCGGTCGGGTTTTGTTTCTGTGTGGTGCCGTTCATGCAACCAGGCACACTCTGAGAGCGATTGCAGACGCCACAACCAAGCGTGTTACACCTGCGGCAGCATGGAGCATTGGGCAAGAGAGTGCCCGAATGCGGCACTAGGGTTCCAGAGGAGCGGCGGTGGCAGAGGGCCCATGGGACGTGGATCTGGTAGACCACCATTTCGTGGTCGAGGTGCTTCCCAAACCAGCGGAGGCAGGATTGGAGGTCGAGTGGCTGCCCACGCACTCGGCATAGCAGATGTTGCATATGACGCAACGAGGGCTCTGGAGGAAGGTGAAGGCTCGCAACCATCTGATTCTCGAGCTGATGTGATGACAGGTATACTTTCTATCTCGGATGAGAGTGCCTATTGTTTGATAGATACTGGGTGTAGCCATTCCATTGTATCGAAGGCTTGGGTAGAAAAGTATAACTGGTCAACTGAAACCAATAACCAAGTCCTGAGTGTCCAAACCCCTTTCGGTTCGACTGACCGAAAAATAACCATATGCCGAAACCGAAAAGTCAGAGTTGATGGAAGGGATCTCGAGATAGACCTGTTGGTTATGGAGATCACGGGTTACGACGTTCTATTGGGGATGGATTGGTTAACAAGATATGCCGCAACGATCGACTGTCCGCACCGCAGGATTTGTTTTGTGACCGCAAAAGGTGGTATGTCGTGCATGCTGAACTGTAGGAAGGTTGGAGGGTTGATACCGTGCATCTCGGCTGTGGAAGTTAGGCACCTGATCGATTCAGGGTGCACTGCATATCTGGCAGCAATAGTGTACACTGATACGGAAGTTCCTGAGATGAATACGATTCCAGTGGTGTCGGAGTTCGTGGATGTGTTTCCGGAAGAAATAGTCGGATTACCACCGGAACGAGAAGTGGAGTTTGGCATAGAAGTGGTACCAGGTACGACACCAATTTCAAAGAGTCCGTATCGTATGGCTCCTGCAGAATTGAAGGAACTCAAGGCCCAATTAGAAGAGATGCTGGAAAGCGGGTTTATTAGACCGAGCACATCTCCATGGGGTGCTCCGGTGCTGTTTGTGAAGAAGAAGGATGGTACCTTGCGGTTATGTATCGACTACCGTGAATTGAACAAGGTGACCGTCAAGAATAGATACCCGTTACCCCGAATCGATGACTTGTTTGATCAGCTGCAAGGATCTTCGATCTACTCCAAGATAGACTTGAGAACGGGGTACCACCAGCTGAGAATACGTCCGACTGATGTGGAAAAGACAGCCTTCCGAACGCGCTATGGGCATTACGAATATATGGTGATGCCGTTCGGGCTAACGAACGCTCCGGCTGCATTTATGGACATGATGCAGCGAGTGTTTCACGACCTATTGGATTCAACTGTGGTGGTGTTCATCGATGACATCCTGATATATTCAAGGTCACGTGAGGAGCATGAGGTACATCTGCGGATAGTGTTGCAGAGATTGAGAGATCATCAACTATTCGCAAAGTTTTCGAAGTGTGAGTTTTGGCTTGAGAAAGTGGCCTTCCTTGGGCACGTGATATCAGGTGAAGGGTTGGCCGTGGATTCAGAAAAGATTCGGGCGGTGACCGATTGGAAGAGGCCAGAAACAGTTACGGAGATTCGCAGTTTTCTGGGGCTAGCCGGATATTATAGAAGGTTCGTACTTGGATTCTCACAGTTAGCTGCTCCCCTTACGAAGCTTTTGCATAAAGGTGTGAAGTTCGAGTGGGGTGCCACTCAAGATCAAAGTTTTGAGGAGTTGAAGAGTCGGTTGGTAACTGCACCGGTTCTTGCCATGCCCATCACCGACGAGGAGTATACCGTCTACACCGACGCATCCGGATCTGGTTTGGGATGTGTATTGATGCAGAAGGACCATGTTATAGCATATGCTTCTCGGCAGTTACGATCACACGAACAGAATTATCCGACCCATGATCTGGAGCTAGCTGCAGTGATCTTCGCTTTAAAAATTTGGCGGCATTACCTGTATGGAGTGAAGTGCCGTATCTTCACGGATCACCAAAGTTTGAAGTATATCTTCACTCAAAGGGAGTTAAATTTGAGGCAGAGGAGATGGTTGGAACTGATGAAGGACTACGATCTGGATATCCAGTATCATGCCGGGAAGGCAAACGTGGTAGCAGATGCGCTAAGCCGGAAGAGTCAGATCAATCTGGCATCGATTATCACCAGCGAGACACACATTCTCGAAGAAATGAGAAGAATGAATCTGCACGTGGGTACATCCCGTGAGTTTGCATTGGAAACCTCATCTCGATTGATTGGAGCGAGCAATAGTGCAGGTACAGCTACAGTTGCCTCGATTATCTTGGCCGCGGTCGAGGTTCGACCAGAGTTACACGAACAGATTCGAGCAGCACAACAAGGGGACCCAAAGTGCCAGAAGTTCCGACAACATTTCGAGTCAAATGCAGACTCGCCATTTCAACTCCACGAAGATGGTATTCTGCGGTTCCATAACCGCATATGCGTTCCGAATGAATCAGAACTGAAGAATCTGATTCTGTCAGAAGCACATGACTCGGGGTATACCATTCACCCTGGTGAAGTCAAGATGTATCAAGATCTAAAGCGATATTTCTGGTGGCCAAAGATGAAAAGGAACGTACAAGGCTATGTTGAGAAATGTCAGATCTGTCAGCAAGTCAAAGCGGATAGACGAAAGAGGGCGGGACTGCTAAGACCTTTGGAGATACCCATGCGGAAATTCTAGTCTATCACTATGGACTTCGTGACTGGATTTCCGAGAACCGTTGGACGATATGATGCCATATGGGTGATAGTGGATCGGCTGACGAAGATTGCACACTTCATTCCACTTCGGATCGAGACATCCGGAAGAGAGTTGGCTGACCTGTTCTTGCAATACCAATTTAAATACCATGGATGTTCACGGCACATTGTCTCTGACCGAGACACTCGATTTACGTCTCACTTTTGGGGAAGCTTTCAAGAAGCCATGGGCACGAAACTGAGATTCAGTACAGCCCATCATCCGCAAACCGACGGTCAATCCGAACGAACAATCCAAACATTGGAGGACATGCTTCGATCCTGTGCTTTAAGTTTCCGAGAATCTTGGATCAACCACTTGTACTTGGTAGAGTTTGCGTACAACAATAGCTACCATTCGAGTATCGGAATGTCACCACAAGAGGCACTTACAGGACAGCAGTGTCGCACACCGCTGTGGTGGGGACCCGCAGGTACGTATTCACCTACCGGGCCTCAGATGTTAGAAGAGATTGCTGAAACGACGAAAGTCGTTTTGAGTCGGCTTAAGTCGGCCCAAGAGCGACAAAAGAAATATGCGGATGTGCATAGAAGACCGTTGGAGTTTCAAGAAGGGGATCACGTGTGGCTTCGAGTTTCACCCGTCAGGGGTGTACACCGATTTGGCGTATCAGGCAAGTTAAGTCCTAGATATATTGGACCATTTCAGATTTTGAGGCGAATGGGACCGGTGGCATATGAGCTTGCATTGCCACCAGCATTGGACCGGGTTCATCCGGTGTTTCATGTGTCACAATTGCGCCGATACATACGAGATCCATCTCATTGCATTGATCACTCGGACCTGCATGTCCAAGGTGACTTGTCCTATCAAGAAGAGCCAATGCAGATATTGGACCGAAAAGAACAGCAACTTCGGAGCAAAACGATTAAGCTTGTCCTGGTCAAATGGGGACGCCATTCGACTAAGGAAGCAACGTGGGAACATGAGGAAACCATTCGTGAGAAGTACCCGGAACTATTCAACGACCAAGGTACGCAATTTAGTTCAGAGGACTGAAATCTATTTTAAGGGGGGGAGAAATGTTACGTTATGAAATTTTTACAATTAAATTCGAATGATTTAAAAGAAAGAATCGATAAATCATGTTAATAAAATGGAAGTTTAAACCTTAATTAAGGTTCCCCTAAATAAGTAAGTTAATTGTGAATTGAAACCGCGTCGAAATTTCGAGATTTCGGAATTTTATAGCCGCACTCATGAATTTCTGTATTGCACTGAATTTTCCTGAAATCGGCTAAGTAGTGAGTGCGGATGAGGGTGAACCGCAGTGCGGATCAGGTTCATCCGCAGTAGGCTCGGACTTTTCCTGGATTCGGCTGACAACCGACTAAGTCTCGAGTGCGGATTAGGTAACCCGCAGTGCGGATTGGCTAATCCGCATTCAGGGTAATTTTAACCCTAAAACCCAAATTAAACCTTCTCTCTCTCTCACTTCACCATTATCCCCATTTCTAAGTAATTTTCGGTTAAGAGAGAAGGAAAAGATCCCGTGAGTTTCCGTTTCTTCCAGACTCCCGATTGTTGCGAGAAATCGAGTTTGGAACCGAGAAAGCAGCCGAGGATCTCTCAGAACCCTTCTATTTGGTATTTCTTTCTCTCCTTTTTACTTTCGAAAACTCGAATTTTCTCGATTTCTCGGATTCTCGTTTTAAACCCGAGATTTGTGCTCGAATTGCTCGAGGACTAGTTCCTCTACACTTCTTACTAGTTTGTATGTCATTCTTTTTCTCGATTTCTTCCGATTTATGAAATCTGATTTCTAGGGTTTCGTGCCAAAATTGAAAGTTGGCATAATCGTGATTTGATTTGCCTAACCCGACCAATTAGACTTGTAATCGGTAGGGTTGCCTCCTGATCGTGAATTTTTAGAACATTTAACAGCCGATTTGAGGTTTTGACCAAATTAGGGTTAACCAAACGGTAAATTGAAATGAACCGAGAACCAAGGTAGTGAACCGGTGATTGATGGTCACCAAATGGAGAGTTGTATGGTCCCGAGGACCTAGAGGATTTTGGTAAGAAATAATGAACCGAACGAATTGATACCAAAAACATAGAAATTGAATAGGGAAGGTATAAGCCCTAGCACCACTCGATTAAACTCCTCGATCCTGAACCAATGTTAAACCTAGTATACGTATAATATAGGTGTAGGCTCGGTCGAGCAAGAACTTGCGAGACCATACGAGACGTCCGATCCTTAGCTTAAGCGGTACGCTCGTCATAATAAGGTGCGGGATTCTTGGACTTGTCTGATATTTTATTTTCAGGAATTAAACTGTTTATTCGTTTGTCATGTTGAATGATTAATTGTTGCATATTTTGGAATTCATATTGAATATTGATTCTTGCATGAATGAGAAGGATTGAATTGTTTTAGTTAAGGTTGATTTGCATGTTGGTACGGTTATTAATTGTTTAGTTCTGTGAATTGTTCTTGATGTGAATGAATCTGCCAGGCCGACCTGTTTAGGTGGCTGGATAAGGTAACGGTGACCTATCCGTTGACCTGTGTTTATGAATTTGCCAGGCCGACCTGTTTAGGTGGCTGGATAAGGTGACGCTGCTGACTTATGCGTTGACCTGTGAGAATTTGCCAGACCGACCTGTTTAGGTGGCTGGATAAGGTGACGCTGCTGACTTATGCGTTGACCTGTTAGAATTTGCCAGACCGACCTGTTTAGGTGGCTGGATAAGGTGACGCTGCTGACTTATGCGTTGACCTGTTATGATTTTGCGAGACTGACCTATATGTGTGGCTTTGATAAATATATTTGTTGAGATTAAGCAAAGTTGACCTGTATAGGTAACTTTGATTCCGTGTGATTGCATTTGTGTCAAGTTGACCTGTATTGGTGACTTGTAACCGGACCTTAGGAAATGGTTAAGCCAAACAGCAATTGCAGATGGGTGTCTGATAAAGGGTCCAGCTTGGTTGGCCATCTGTAGGCGTCTGTAACCCTACAGATGTGGGTTTGATAACGGTTCAGCTCGAGAGAACATTTGTAATTGCTACAAGCCCAATTGAACTGAGTTAGGAATCGAGTTAAGCCAAAATATATGTTGTGTTTGAAATTCATCTTGGAAATTCTGTAAACTGTGTTTCAGGTTGATAAATTGTTGTCGAGTAGTGGCATTCTGTTATTTATGATTATATATAATAGCTGTTTGCATTGATATTGTTTGGGTTTCATTTTTGAATATAGAGTTTGATTGCAAGTCCAATAATTCAAACTGTGGCAAATTCGCACTGAGAATTTATTCTCACCCCCACCTTCCCCGTTATTTTACAGGTATTGGTGCGACTGATTCCGGAGAGGCACGAGAGTAGTAGGCCTTAGTAGCTTACCAGTATATGACCCTAGATATCTTTTGTTGTATAGATTTAGGGTAGGCCTCGTGGTTGGTATCCGGATGAGATACTTTTGTTGTATTATATGCTGACCAGACTGTGTACTCTGATATATATATTAGAAACTTGTTTGAATTGCTTGCTGTTTGGTTTGAAATGTGAGTAGCCTTGTAAGCATACACGGCGTTGTATGCTTACGGCGGGGGACTGTTACGACCCGTGGCCGCGGGGTGTGACACCCCCTCTCTCTTCAAGTCATTCAACAAATCATTTGATAATAATTAATACTTTTCTAATTACACCCAGAATAAGAATATGATATCTTTATAGAATCTGTAGTAACATTTTTATTGCAATATATAAAAAATAAGAGGTTCAAATGTTTACATTTTTTGTGTCTTTATTATTAAAATGTTAATAACTAAATATTTAAAATATAAATGTCAAAATAAAACCGTTAGATGTGATCTATATGATTTTTATTGCTTGCTCATAAATAATTATCAAATTTTAATTTTGTTTTTATGTGAATCAATAAGTTGAAAAATAAACGTTCATAAATTATCCACATTAGTATATTTTTATAAGTTTTTAATGATAAACACAACAAAGTTGAAATACCATAATTTTTTACATGTGTAAATTATATCTAACGGTTTTATTTTGACTTTAAAATTTAAATTTTGAGTTACTATTTTTTTTAGAAATAAAAATATGATGGAGATACTATTGTATAAAAAAGTTTAGCTTATACGAAAATTGAGACAAATTAAAATTAGTAGGCTTAGGTAATTTTTTTCTTCTATAAATGGGAAGTTGTGGCAACAGGAGCAAAAATTGTCTCTGATTCTATTTACCTTTTTAATTCTATCATAAGAACATTTATAATGAAATATTATTTTCTGGCACATAACAAGTCAAAGTCAAAGTTTGAACATCCCACCAGTCTCTTCAAAACTGTCGTACTATCCATCTACCATGCACCTACCCTTTTTCTTCTCTATATCCTATAAATTCTCTCGTCTCTATTACAAATCATAACAAAAAACTTTCACCTCTTTAATTGCTCTCTCTCCTCCCTTTAATTAATCTTTCTTCAAGGTTAATTAATTAACAAAGAGTTCAGCTATGGCTAAAGTAGAGGAGATCAGGCAAGCACAACGTGCGCAAGGCCCGGCTTCAATTTTGGCTATCGGTACAGCCACACCAAAAAACTGCGTGTACCAGGCTGACTACCCCGACTACTACTTCCGCATCACAAACAGCGAACATATGACGGATCTTAAAGAGAAGTTCAAGCGCATGTGTAAGTTGTACAAAATAATTAAGTTTATATATGAAGATGTATATATCTTGCTAATTATTTTAGTTTTAGTTTCTCATAATAATCTTATTGTGTATTTCAGGCGATAAGTCGATGGTCAAGAAAAGGTACATGCACCTGACTGAGGAGATCTTAGCTGAAAACCCGAGCATAACTGCTTACATGGAGCCGTCACTTGACGCACGTCAGGACATGGTTGTCGTGGAGGTACCGAAGCTCGGTAAGGAGGCTGCAGTCAAGGCCATCAAAGAGTGGGGCCAACCAAAATCCAAAATCACCCACTTGATCTTTTGCACCACTAGCGGTGTGGACATGCCCGGGGCTGATTACCAAGTCACGAAGCTCCTTGGACTTCGTCCGTCCGTCAACCGCTTTATGATGTACCAACAGGGTTGCTTCGCCGGTGGTACCGTGCTCCGCATGGCAAAGGATTTGGCTGAGAATAACCGTGGTGCTAGAGTTTTGGTAATTTGTTCGGAAATAACCGCCGTTACCTTCCGTGGGCCCTCAGATACCCACCTTGACTCCATGGTCGGGCAATCACTTTTCGGAGATGGTGCAGCTGCTTTGATCGTAGGTGCCGACCCCGACCCGGCGATCGAGCGGCCTTGGTTCCAGATGGTCTCAGCCGGACAAACCATCCTACCCAACTCAGAGGGAGCCATTGATGGCCACCTCCGTGAAGTCGGTCTCACCTTCCACCTACTCAAGGACGTGCCACGGCTTATCTCGACAAACATCGAAAAAAGTCTCGTTGAGGCTTTTACTCCTATCGGTAAGCAAAAAATATATTATTCTCATAATTATATTTGTCATTAAAACATATGATGAACAGTGGTAAAGAAGATATACACGTATTCAAGGCTAATATATGTACGGTGCATGCAGGCATCAAAGACTGGAACTCGATCTTTTGGATCGCACACCCGGGAGGCCCGGCGATCTTAGACCAAGTAGAGCTCAAGCTCCAGCTACAGAAGGAGAAGATGCGTGCGACAAGGCACGTGCTGAGCGAGTACGGCAACATGTCAAGTGCCTGTGTTTTGTTCATACTGGACCAGATGAGGAAGCAGTCCGTGAAGGAAGGCAAGGCCACCACCGGAGAGGGCCTTGACTGGGGGGTGCTCTTTGGATTTGGGCCAGGCCTCACTGTCGAGACCGTCGTTTTGCGTAGCATTCCCATCGAAGCCCCGGCACACTGAGAGAAAACAGCCCTGGATACATATATTTTGTTTGTTTACTTTTTAAGTGAAATTAATTAGTTTAATTAGTTTATCGGTTATATTGACCCATTTATTTTTAAATTTTTTTATAGTTGCTGTTCACTAATTAAGATGAATTTATCTCTCCCTTCTCTTTTACACGGCAACAACAGTTATCAAAGAATTTATTTCTCCCTTCTCTTTTGGTGATATTTTATCTTAAATGTTGTGATGTATAAATATATTGATTTTTAATTATCGATCCAAACTCTATATAACATAAATATTTTTCAAGACGATTTTTTCTTCATTTTATTAAACTAATACGAATACATACCAAATAATCTAGTTCATTTAGAAGGGTGTATACCTTTTATTTTATTTTTTGGTTAAAAGTCTGTAGGCAATTGTATTGAGATTTAAAGCTGCATTATAAATCTGCTGTGATATTCTAAAAGAATCGCAGGACCCTATGATTTCAAATCTAACCCTTCATTTTTTGAATGCACGAATCTCAAAAACACTTATAGACACAATAATAGTTTTTCCGAATAGCAAGGGTCTAAGCAATGGTAACCAATAGATTGTAAGAGGGAAATAAATCTGCTACGATCCCTTAAGATTGTAGGGTCCTTACAATTTTAAATCCACATTTTATTTTTTGAGTTGTACGAATCTCTATGGAAGTTTTTTATGCACGAATCTCTAAACAAATAAAAGCTTGGATTTGGAATTTTTGGGACCCTACAGTAAGGGATCGTAGCAGATTTATTTCCTTGTAAGAGCGTCAGTCTGTAGCTTGCAATAATGATTGTAACCTTCTGCCTAGGTCAATGGTGTTTGCTAAGAGTTGAGAGTCGGTTAGAAACATGCATTCTTCAAGATGAAGTTCAACAGCTGCCTGGAGTGTCAAAAGAAGCGCACAAGCCTCCATATGAAATGCAGATACGCCATTTACGTGTCCCTCCCGTTGGTATTTGATTAACGCGCCATTTAAGAGTAGAATAAAGGTTGTTCCTCCTCTGTCCTGTTCATCAAAGGAGCCGTCCATCCAAGCCATCGAGTGCGTGTGGAAAGCACTACTCTCCTCAATGCGGTTGTTCACAGATGCTTTGGTTTTGCGTTTGCAAGAATTAAGCAGTTCACCAATCGTTTGGTTATGTACGCACATGGTGGCTTTTTTTATTGTCTTCCGGCACACACGGAATGTCTTGAAAGATTTGCATACATCTTGCCTTTCAAATATGCCATGCAAGCATCGTGAAGAAGGCAATTTGGTTGTCATCAAGGTGTTGTCATAGGTTAATAAGCAGGAGCAGAGTTAGACTTTCAGATTACGAGGATCAAATGTGAATGGATGTTAAGTATATTAAAATTTTTTACTATGAATGAAATCAATTTCATACTATCCATAATATTTTAGTTTAAACTATCTTAAAATAGAGCATAAATTAAAAAAAAATGAAAATAAATGGACCTCAATTCATCTCATTTATTACATATGGATTCGCCTCTGTCAATAAGAACTTTTTTTGTTTGGAGCCACGTTGATAAGTGAATATGTATCGCCTCTGTCAATAAAGAATTTTTTTTTGGAGCCACGTTGATGAGTGAATTTTTTAGTCCCAGTTACGTTGTGAGCAAAAACAGGTTGCACGCACGTGTGGGTTTAGGGGAATAAATTAATCAATTTAGGTATTTTTTTTTACTAATTTAAAAGTACAGAACCCGTGGAATTTAGCATGCGCATTTGTGTTAGTTCCTAACAACCATAGTTGTTAACGTAGTGAGACCAATAACAACTAATAGCATGACAACATATAATTTACCACATGGGGAATAGACTTTTTTTTTTTAGGGGAATAGACTTGGACTGGGTACTGGGTAGGTGTACTCTCTCTCTATAAAAAGAAGAGGTTAAATTTTTTATAAAATATTAATAACTTAATATTTAAATATAAATGTCAAGATAACATTATTAGATGTGATCTATATGATTTTTATTACTAGCTCATAAATAATTATTATATTTTAATTTTGTTTTTATGTGAATTAATAAGTTGAAAAATAAACGTTTAGAAATTATCCACATCGATATATTTTTATATGTTTTTGATGACAAGCACAACAAAGTTGGAATATTATAATTTTTTACATGTGTAGATAAAATGAAGTAGATTATATCTAATGATTTTATTTTGACTTAAAATTTAAATTTTGAGTTACTATTTTTTTTAGAAATAAAAAATGATGGAGATACTCTTATATAAAAAAAGTTTAGCTTACATGAAAATTGAGACAAAGTAAAATTAGTACGTTTAGGTGATTTTTTTTTTCTATAAATGGGAAGTTGTGGAACAGGACATAAAATTGTCTCTGATTCTATTTACCATTTTAATTCTATCATTAGAACATTTATAATGAAATATTAATTTCTGGCACATAACAAGTCAAAGTTTGAACATCCCACCAGTCTCTTCAAAACTGTCATACTATCCATCTACCATGCATGCACCTACCATTCTTCTCTATATCCTATAAATTCTCTCTTCTCTATTACAAATCATAACAAAAAACTTTCACCTCTTTAATTGCACTCTCTCCTTCCTTTAATCTTTCTTCAAGCTTAATTAATTAACAAAGAGTTCAGCTATGGCTAAAGTAGAGGAGATCAGGCAAGCACAACGTGCGCAAGGCCCGGCTTCAATTTTGGCTATCGGTACAGCCACACCGAAAAACTGCGTGTACCAGGCTGACTACCCCGACTACTACTTCCGCATCACAAACAGCGAACATATGACGGAACTTAAAGAGAAGTTCAAGCGCATGTGTAAGTTGTACAAAATAATTAAGTTTAAGTATATGAAGATGTATATATCTTGCTAATTATTTTAGTTTTAGTTTCTCATAATAATCTTATTGTATATTTCAGGCGATAAGTCGATGATCAAGAAAAGGTACATGCACCTGACTGAGGAGATCTTAGCTGAAAACCCGAGCATAACTGCTTACATGGAGCCGTCACTTGACGCACGTCAGGACATGGTTGTCGTGGAGGTACCTAAGCTCGGTAAGGAGGCAGCAGTCAAGGCCATCAAGGAGTGGGGCCAACCAAAATCCAAAATCACCCACTTGATCTTTTGCACCACTAGCGGTGTTGACATGCCCGGGGCTGATTACCAAGTCACCAAGCTCCTTGGACTTCGTCCGTCCGTCAACCGCTTTATGATGTACCAACAGGGTTGCTTCGCCGGTGGTACCGTGCTCCGCATGGCAAAGGATTTGGCTGAGAATAACCGTGGTGCTAGAGTTTTGGTAATTTGTTCAGAAATAACCGCCGTTACCTTCCGTGGGCCCTCAGATACCCACCTTGACTCCATGGTCGGGCAATCACTTTTCGGAGATGGTGCAGCTGCTTTGATCGTAGGTGCCGACCCCGACCCGGCGATCGAGCGGCCTTGGTTCCAGATGGTCTCAGCCGGACAAACCATCTTACCCAACTCAGAGGGAGCCATTGATGGCCACCTCCGTGAAGTCGGTCTCACCTTTCACCTACTCAAGGACGTGCCACGACTTATCTCGACAAACATCGAAAAAAGTCTCGTTGAGGCTTTTACTCCTATCGGTAAGCAAAAAATATATTATTCTCATTATTATATTTGTCATTAAAACATATAATAAACAGTTGTTAAGAAGATATACACGTATTCAAGGCTAATATATGTACGGTGCATGCAGGCATCAAAGACTGGAACTCGATCTTTTGGATTGCACACCCAGGAGGCCCGGCGATCTTAGACCAAGTAGAGCTCAAGCTCCAGTTGCAGAAGGAGAAGATGCGTGCGACAAGGCACGTGCTGAGCGAGTACGGCAACATGTCAAGCGCCTGTGTTTTGTTCATACTGGACCAGATGAGGAAGCAGTCGGTGAAGGAAGGCAAGGCCACCACTGGAGAGGGCCTCGACTGGGGAGTGCTCTTCGGATTCGGGCCGGGCCTCACGGTCGAGACCGTCGTTTTGCGCAGCATTCCCATCGAAGCTGCAGCACACTGAGAGAAAACAGCCCTGCAGGACACATATTATGCGTGGTTACAGTTGAAGCGAAATTAATTAGTTTATTGGTTATATTGATCTCATTTATTTTGAATTTTTTTGAATAATTATATACAATTTTCTATATTGTTTAAAGAAAAATGTTAGTACTGTAAAATTGAAACTCATACTAAGTATGAAAATTTTATATGATTAATTCTATTCATGCCCATAGTTCATGCATATATTTTCATACCGAAATTGAATCGAGCAGTTAAATTGAAAATTGAAAACGAATCCAGGTCAGCGGGCTGAGAGAACAGAAGATCCAAGCCTAAGCCGAAATTGAATCCAGCAAACAAATTCGAAATTCAATGGAGGTGTTATTAAATTTTTATATTCCAAGCCCAAGCCCAAGATCAAATCCAGTAGACTAAAGAAGGCCATATGCTCCGTTCTAATGTCGTGAAAAATCTGAGCCTTAAGTTTTGACAAATCGATTTAATTGGACAAATGAAATGACGCTAAATTATCTATAACTGGTCCCAAATTTATACTTGATTTTGTTGAGAAATGAAATGACGCAGCGAGTGGGACTGACCAACAAGCGAAATTGTATTTTCTATAGAGTGATAATTGCACCTTTAACTCAATTGAAAGATGCTACTATTAGAGTTGAAAAAATGGCAGGACAGAGTCAACGAAATAGGTATTAGGAATGAATTGTGGGAGAATATGGGAAACCGCAATAGAAACCGTCAAAAGGAGTAGAAATTAAGCTCTTCTTATTTAATTATTCTTTAATTAGCATACAATCATATATGAACTAGAGTCGGTCTATGGTACTATGCATATTACGATTTGGCACTGTGCTACGGCTCTATATTTGAGTTTTCAAATCCTAACGGTCGATCCGAACCGTTCATCTTGTTCTCCATATTAATATGTGTTTGGAGACCAAATTTTACATTTTTTGAAATTTTTTTACTATTTTTTTAGATATTTAGAAAATCACTTGATCTGAAAATTCTGAACCATCCAAAATCAGTGATTTTCAATAAATTTAAAAAAACAGTAAACAAATTTCAAAAAATATAAAATTTGGTCTCCAAACACATATTAATATGGAGAACAAGATGAATGGTTCGGATCGACCGTTAGGATTTTAAAACTGGAATATAGAGCCGTAGCACGGTGCCAAATCGTAATATGCATAGTACCATAGACTCACTCTATGAACTATCTTTTAAATTAATGTGTTGTATGAACTCTATATATTTTGAGAAGGATTTGCTTGATTTTGTATTAATATATGGGACAAGGACTAAATGGTAAAAAAGACAGCTTCTTGTCAGGTTATTAATTTCAAGAAGGATTTGCTTCATTTTGTATTTTAGATGAAATTTGTAGCCATTATATTATTCTCAGTTGTGACAGTTGAAATATTGCTGTTATTATTCTCTGAGAAGGTTTTGCTTCATTTTGTATTTTAGATGTATTAATGATAATAATATAATTCAGTTGAAATCTGTTATTGTACGTTGTTATATAGATAAGTATTCAAATCTGAACTGATATACTATTTCTTA
This sequence comes from Carex rostrata, assembly GCA_964058875.1. Taxonomy (NCBI): domain Eukaryota; kingdom Viridiplantae; phylum Streptophyta; class Magnoliopsida; order Poales; family Cyperaceae; genus Carex; species Carex rostrata. The sequence continues at coordinate 829,393 of CAXKVT010000245.1, forward strand.
CTGTACACAAGTCGTTTGTTCAATATGACCTCATTAGCAAGGGTATATTGGTCTTTTACTCTTATCCCATAATAGAATAGATTTTTTCAATTCAATGAGTTTCTTTAATCCTAGTTTCTAGCTTAAAATTTAATCTTTCATGCTTAAGGAAGGGTGCTAAACATGGCCCAAAGGTTTAAATAGTGGTTATCATGTTTTTATGATCTCACTACAACAAAGTAGACACTTTTTGCTAGAGAAAAAATGCTTTTACGACGGACGTCCGTTGCAAAAAGTATCGTCGCAAAAAGAAAAAGCTGAACAATGAGAGTAGTCCGTCGCAAAAAGTCACTTTTTTATCCTCGCGAAAAGTGTCTCATTCTTGTTGTGTCTAAATACGCTATAGCAGCACTATAGTGCACTATTTAGTGCATACTAGGAGTGGATTAATTAGTCAGATAGAAAAAGGCCATGGTCAAGAAAACATTTCAATCAACCACTTAAATTCAGCTTATTTTCAACGGCGATTAGACACAAATTTGATTTCCTAATCATATCTCTGCTATAGTGTAGTTGACGAGAAATTAGCGGAAATTTCGCCAAACTACAATGACAGACAGGGACTATATATGGCATGGCCTTGGCTTTTCGCCAATCAAAACATTCAATTTGGAATAAGTAAAATTCAACTAATTAAATTTTTAGTTGTTCTCAGAAGTTTCCTCACCCTTTGCTGAAGATACTTGCAATGGGTCAATAGTCAACACTGTACATAGTCCTCCCTTCATATAACCGCCACAATTATTGACTTCGACTAAAAATATAAAAATATGTGAGTATCCACATTAAAAGTGTTTAACAGTGGGAGATTTTTGTTGGTAATAGTGATACTCTCAAAAATAATAATTTCATTATATCAAATGTGATTGCCTTTGTCAGGTCATAATCAAATTATTTTTTAAATTACATATATTTTAATTATTAAATTATCTAGAGAATTCAAATTCCTCGTGTCTTTCATGTGCCTCCATCATACCTCACATTTATATATATTTAAATTTTTTTAATATTTTTTTAAATAGAAACAAATCACTGTTTTTGAAAATATAAACATCACAACTGATAATGATAGATATCACAAAGGAGCAACAACAATTAAGAATTTGTTATTAAAATTGTTTCATATATTTTTGTTTCTTATATATAGTTGTATTTTATTTAATTAATTTCTAAACATTTTAATTTTATGTTTCCAATTTGTTTACCAAAACTTCTGTAAGCACTTACTGACAGTCTGACACGCTTGATGTTGATGTTAATAGAATCTGGAAGAATTTCATGCCGATTTTTTTATTAATAGAAATAAAATAAAATAAATATTTAAAAAGAGCATAACTTTTATGTTTTTGGAAAAGTAGGTAAATCGGGTCTAGATAACCCGTCCCACCGGACGGGTCCAATTGACCCGTCCCGGTTAATCCTCATTTAACCTTAACCAACATCACGGAAAAAAAAAAAAAAAAAATTCCTGGACGTGTTTAAGCGTCCCGTCCCGACCCCTAAAAAAAAAAAAAACTTTCTGGACGGGTTTAAGAATCCCGTCCCGACCCGTAAAAAAAAAAAAAAAATTTCCTGGACGGGTTTAAGCATCCCGTCCCGACCCGTAAAAAAAAAAACCGTCGTCATTTAACCTTTACAGCAATGAATGATTTGTTCCATTCATCCAGGTGATGAAGAGTCTCATTGGGTGGGACCCTCCTAAATGTTGGGGTCGCATTGAACGGTCAAGGCAACCAACTGATTGCTAACGGCTCATTTGTTGGTGCTGGTATAGAGCCTCTCTCATCCCTTTTCCTCCCAATTTCTTATAAATAAATATACATAATCTGATTGATGAACTCTTTATAAAATAACAGGTGTCATGTTGGCGCTAGTGGTTCGATCGATGCAAAGAGTGAAAAAACTTGACAAATTTGAGACGATGATTTAACTTGTAGGGTTGTGTAAATGAGCAGCATGATGTTGTTTATACTATCCGTTAGTCTGAATTTTTTTTTTCGAGTTATATCATATGTGCGGTGGCAAGCATACCATCCGTCAAATTTGTAACCCGATTCTTATGTAAATAAGTACATTTGTTTATTCGAGTCTTCAATCGCTAGCAATGACAAAAACCAGCTTTTGTTGTTGATCTGACGTCTGGTTTAGGAGATTGTCTAAGAAATATTGAATAGACCTCCTTACCTAGTTTAGAAGATAACGAACAAGTTAGTTACCAATAAAATCATCATTACCTAAAAGTGACCTCTATAGTTTGCAAATAAATCCCTTAGTTATCTAATAAGTATGGATAACATAATGTTCTAACTTATGCAACCCTCTTAGTATCGGATTCCCACAGTTTCTTTTGGATACTTAAGAAAACATGACCAAGGTACAATAAAATATGTTTAAAGGGCCCGTATGAAAAGAGATACAGTTTAATACTTACAGGAGAAAGGTCACCAGTTGGTTGGAGGGCTTCCAGTTCAATCAGACTCTTCATCACCTGGATGAATGGAACAAATCATTCATTGCTGTAAAGGTTAAATGAGGACGGGATTTTTTTTTTATGGGTCGGGACGGGATGCTTAAACCCGTCCAGGAAATTTTTTTTTTTTTTTTTTTTTACGGGTCGAGACGGGATTCTTAAACCCGTCCAGAAATTTTTTTTTTTTTTTTTAGGGGTCGGGACGGGACGCTTAAACACGTCCGGGAGTTTTTTTTTTTTTTTCCGTGATGTTGGTTAAGGTTAAATGAGGATTAACTGGGACGGGTTATCTAGATCCGATCTACCTACTTTTCACAAAAACATAAAAGTTATGCTCTTTTTAAATATTTATTTTATTTTATTTCTATTAATAAAAAAATCGGGAATTTCATGATGTAGACTCGGCAGTCGACAATGGTTTATTCAAAGTCATCAAAGCCATCAATGTTATGAGAAGACTAGCTAAGATGTTGACTAGGACAATAGAACCCACATGCAATTATCAAAAAAATATTACAACGACAGAACACGGCAATAGTGTACTAGTAGGGGTTGTCAATAACACCCTTTTATTCATTTATCTGACTCATACCGTATTTAATAAAATAGATACTGGTAAGAATTTTTTTTGATAACCTTATCGGTATGGGCACGGATAAAGATTTTTTTCGTTATCTAAATAAGGATACGAATAAAGCCTAATCCGTAGCCATTACCCGATCGCGTAAATATAAAAAAAAAGATTAATAAGGAATGAATATCTATTCTCCAACTACTATTTGTAGTTGTGTTACACTTAATTAATCATTAAAGCACGTAAATAAATCCAGCCAATTCTGATAAAATTTAGATCTTTAAAACACGTATATATGTGTGAAATGAATATGTTTTAATATTTTATTTAGTAAATAATAAAATAATTATTATATTAGCACCATAGTAGGAATTATCGGTATCGGGATCGGGATCAGTCCCGGCCGATACCGATACGGGATTAGGGTATCGGATCGGTATCAGCTCAGGATCGGGGGTTTTTTTTTCTTTTTTTTTATGATTTGCTACATGAGGATCGGCTTAGGATCGATCGGGGTAGGCCGATACTGATACGTATCGGCCGATATTTCCTACTATGATTAGCACCAGTAAGATAATTTGTAACGGATACGGGTATGAAAATCCTTCCAGCTGACACATATCGTACCCGTTGACACCTCTATGTACTATTGAGGTAGCCTCGCCTCAAAGACAGTTGACTTAGTCAACTTCTTCCTTCTTGCATTATTTGTTTCCATTAAAGACTAGTTCGGGCACGTACTCTATATTTATTTTGCCAGACAATTTTAATTAGTTGTTAGTCACATACATCAATTCCAGTTGTCCTGCAATTGATGTATTGTTGACTCGACTTCAAAATCTCGTGCTTGATGAATAGATAAAAGGAAGCTACTAGGAAAAAGACCCCAAACATAGGGAATTTTTTTATAAACCATCATAAAAAAAAAAATTCGAAAACTGGATTGATTGTTTACTTTTTGTTTTTGTGAGAAATTTGTGTTTAAAAATTTGGACAAAACATACACGGTTTTTAAATGAGTAACCATGTACGGAGGCCTCTAAGTGTACACGGTATATTAATAACAAACCGCGTACACATACAAGTTATTTTAGTACATGGTTGCTTTTTACATGATCGTGTGTGTGTGGTTGATCAAGTTCATTTTCGTGCGAGCACCTTCTCTGTTTACACACTGGTAAGTTGGAAATTTATTGCATCTGTGTATGATATATATGTCATATATGGTTACAGTTTTTGTAGTAGTGTTATTATTCAAATAAAATATAAAAATATTGATATTTGTATAAGTAAATAATAAGTTCGTAAATTTTAGGAATATATATATGAGCTAAATATTATAATTGGTTTGTATAATTCGTCAAATTGGAGAATTATTCGAACATGTTTGAAAAAAAATATTGGATAATACAGCTATTATATTGTTCAACAATATTAACAGCATCAACAATTTAAATAAAAACAGAAAGTTGTGATATTTTGTAGCATGAAAAAATTTGTGGAATTAAAACCAAGTCATAATGAGATACCTTATGGCTCCAATCACTATCATCTAGCTGTAACATATCATTGAGATGTGGCACAGTTTTGCTCCATAGGTGCATAATCATTTTGTTCCTTGACCAAAAGCAGAGCAATGCAGAACATTAGTCCCTGCCTTTTTGCTCTGTTCCTAACAACTCTCTGCTTACATCTATCATCTGCATCCGACGACTTCGACCAAATTTGCGGCACCACTGCCAACTACACCGTAAATAGCACATACAGTTCCAACCTTAAGACACTCTTCTCCTCCTTTTCCACAGAAGCTGTTGCAAGACAAGGTTTCTCTGAAAATTCCATTGGTTCAGCACCGGACCAGATCTCTGGTCTTGTTCTCTGTCGTGGCGATGTCAATTCTTCTATTTGTGGCGACTGTCTTAACCAATCCTTCCGAGATGTAATAAATCTATGCCCATTCTCAAAAAAAGCCACTATATACTATGATTTCTGCCTCCTCAGCTACTCCAACCAGAATTTCCTCAAGTCAAGTGATAATTATTCTAACCTAATCATAGGGTGGAACCACAGATATGTGACAGACAATAGATTTAGTGGTTGGGATCCATCAAATAATACTGTAAAAAACTACTTCAACAGTGTGTTGAATACATTACTTAGCAGTGCCTCGGATCAGGCAGCTTATAACTCCGAAAGGCATTTTGGGACCGGAGTGATAAACATAACAGGATCCTTGCCAGTGATCTATGGCTTGTCTCAGTGCACACCCGATTTGTCAAATACTGCATGCCGAGCTTGTTTAGAAGTCTTTATTAATTTGATTCTAGGGTTATATGATGGGAAGCAAGGTGGAAGAATTTTAGAAGTGAGATGCAACCTGAGGTATGAAATATACACCTTCTTTTCCGGAAATCCAGATAATTATATCTCAGGGACATCCATAATACTGACTCCTCCAGCATCTGGTAACCAGCCAACTCAGCCTCCTCCAATGAATACAACATCTAGCACCAGTAAAGGTGAGTATTCAACACCTTACATGGCCTCTTTAATCTTTCAATTTTTTAAAAAGAAAAGCTGGAATATCTTTATTCTTATGTATTTTACAAAAAGGCAACATCCCAAGATCTCTTAAATCCTTATTTGTCTGGGAATTAGATAGGATAAGGATTCAGATTGAGTTGAAATCAGCAAGAAAAGATGACGTCAAGGACACTACCTTTTCTAAAGAGCAAATTTGAAATTACTTAATTGACCCTAACTGATCTTGTCCTGCCCTGTTCTTTATCTGGACACTACCAGTATCTACTTTAGTGTTATTAGTTGAACCAAATAATTTGAAGTGCAAACAACAAAACTTGGATAAATGCAAAAATCACCTACTTGGTCGAATTTAGAAGGGGTACCATAATGTAGAACCAAACCTGAATATTACATAACCAACTAACCAAAAATGCAGGACTAATGGTGTGTGCTAACCTTAATCTGACTGACCCCTGGTACTCTGGAATTGTTTGATCTTAACATACTCTTAACAGACTCTTAACCCAATAAAATCCAAAGTTCTACCAAGCTGTAACTGAAAATTACACAGAAATAAATTAAAACTGATTTACGATCCAAATTAACGTCTGAGGTCGGCCAGACTATAGCTGAAAGTGAACTAACTGAATCCATCTTGATGAAAAATTGCCACCTAATTACAACTCTTTGGATGTGTATATCCATCAGTTCCTTGTGAATGTTGATTCTTTTTCTTCAGTCCTCATCTATGCAAAATTGCAAAAGAAACTATTAACTATATTGATGTGTGTTGATCTTCAGGAGGAAAAAGCAGGCACCTCATTATCATCATTAGTGTATCTGTGGCATTGCTTATTATTGGCTGCTTCATTGTCTCTTTGTTGATCAGAAAGTTAAGATATGCAGGTTTAGTTCTTAATTTATACAATTGAAAGTACATTGTCAATACATTAATTTACATGAAAACTTAGCTAACAATTTATCCATTCATTAATGATTTAGAAACCGAGATTTCTCAAGAAGAAAGAATGCTCGCAACTAACAACGGAACACTTAATCAATGGAACAGCAAAAGAAGTTCAGATTTTCCACTCTTTGATTTCAGTCAAATAGCTAATGCGACAGATAATTTCTCATTGGACAATAAACTCGGTGAAGGTGGATTCGGACCTGTCTATAAGGTGCTTCCTATTTCCTTCCATCTCGATACTGCAATTTTGTTTTTATCTTTCTTATTATTTTAATTATTATTCTTTTAGAGCAAAAAAAGCAATAAGATTTTTTTTATTTTAATTCTCATTAAAAGAACTGACAAATTAGAAAAATGTATAAAAATCTACTTGAGATAGCTGTGATTCCAAGTTCTTCTTTTAGGGGCTGCTACAAGATGGACTCGAGATAGCAGTGAAGAGGCTTTCTTCAAATTCAGGTCAAGGTCTAGTTGAATTTAAAAATGAAATCCAACTTATCGCAAAGTTGCAACACAGAAATTTAGTCCGGCTGGTTGGGTGGTGCATCCAAGAAGAGGAGAAAATATTGATTTATGAGTTTATGCCAAACAAGAGCTTAGACTGTTTCATTTTTGGTACGTCTCTGTAAACCTATTTTGGAAGGGTTTTTGCAATCTTTTTATCCATTATTTCCGTGTTTCCATAAATTAGAGTAGTAGTACTTCACTGGGGTTGTAGTTGATAGTATTCTGAATTTGGAGGCTTCTTTTCACAAAGTTTCTCTTATCAATTCTAAGAATTTATTCACCCATAAGTTACATTAATTAAATAAGTTAATATGTTCAATATTTGCCTCCTTTAGTTTTTAACTGAAAACTAACAATTCAAGACCAAGGAATTTTTTAGTTGTTGGAATGTAATAACAAAGATAATCCAATTGCTGTTACTATATTACTATATATATTGTATCACAGATAAAACATCAAGAGGAGAACTTCTAAATTGGGAAAGGTGTTTTGAGATAATTGAAGGCATTGCTCAAGGACTCCTATATCTCCACCAACACTCGAGGCTAAGAATTGTTCATAGAGATTTGAAAGCAAGCAACATTCTCTTAGACTCTGAAATGAACCCAAAGATATCTGATTTTGGATTAGCCAGAATATTTGGTCCGAAAGAGCTCCAAGCAAATACAAATAGGGTGGTAGGAACATAGTAAGTATGATGCGACGTATCAACTAATATATATCCAATTTAATTAGTGTGTACAGAAAGGGAAAAATTAAACAAAAAAACAAAATAATTTAAAATAAATCTGTTTATGAATAAGATAAAGTTATTAGAAGAAAATATATATGATAATAGGAGGAATTATATCATCATATTATGTTGTTTTTTCTTTGTTTTATCAGCGGTTATATGGCTCCTGAATATGCATCTGAGGGTCGTTACTCAATCAAATCAGATGTATTTAGTTTTGGTGTGCTGCTTCTGGAGATTGTAAGTGGAAAAAGGAATACGGGTTTCCACCAATATGATGACTTTCTCAACCTTATTGGATATGTAAGGATCTTACAATACTAAAAGCATTCTCTGAAATTGATTAGCAATTGCTTATTATCAACAAAATAATAGACCATTGAGGATAATATAAAATTTTAATTGCTTTCTAATTAACATCACGTCAGTGATCTCTCATTCTTCTTTTCTCCCTGACCCCTATGTACCTAATTTAATTTAATATCTGGAACATAACAGAACTCCTGTTAAAATCTCGGTCTATTTTTAGTTTTGAAGTACATTATATTTGCATTTGAGTACCTACAAGACTAGACATAGTTTGTAGCATTTTTTACCCTAGCATAAAAAATTTCTTTTACAGGCATGGGATAGATGGAAAGGTGGGAGATTTTCGGAACTAATTTGTCCAACATTAACCGAAGTGTCCCAAAGACAGACAGAGAGATGCATTCATGTGGCTTTATTGTGTGTACAAGAAAAGCCAGTTGATCGACCCATCATGTCAGATGTGATCGTGTTTCTTACCACTGAAAGTATAATTTTACCGGAGCCTAAGAAGCCGGCATACTTCAATGTAAGAGTAATAGAGGAAGCAGTGGAATCATCTGGTTTCGACGGCTCATCATGCTCTATAAATTATGTGACCTTGACCAATCCACAAGAGAGATAATTTTACTAGATGTGATTAATTAGTTATAGCTATTAATGGAAGTACTATGGATTATTGTTATTATGAGCTAAATCTCAAATTAATTTTCATTTGTACAATACATGCACCACATGGGATATATATTGGTACTTCTAAGTGTCTATATCTATTACTATGTGCATGAACATAACACATGCTTTTTGAGTGTTTGTACTTCAACTATTCACTGTTCACTAAAAGAATTTGTGTCAAGAACAAGGGAAAAATTTGCCTATCCGCGATAGTAAGTTAAATTTGATTATCCGCGATAGTAAGTCCTCGCAGATAGCTATTTGCGTAACCCTTGTCAACCTTACCTATCTGCGTAACCCTTGTCAAACTTGAATTTAAATCCGCCTGGATTGATAATTATTCGCGAGGGGCTCTCGCTATTAATATATTGTGAGTGACACATTTCGGTTACAGAGATTCGCAAGGACACTAACTAGTTCAATGAAACATCACTCAAGAAGAGTAAAACTCAATTCACCAATGGACAAGAGGAGATAATATGATAAAATTCTTATTAATTCAATTGCTTCCCTTACAAACTGATTTTGGACTATTATATAGCCATATTCCACCTCTAAAGTCTTCCAAACATTTATTACAAGTCTCAACCACTTTTTGTAATACCAAAACAGAATTATAACCTCCTATGGACACTCAAAACGCACCTTAGAAGACTTAGAAGACTGAATAGAACCATTCCTTTTGACTAAAATTAAAACACATTCATATAACTCCCACCTAACTAATTAATGACAGAATCCTCCAAAACTTGTAACCTTGTTAGGACGGCATTTTGACCAACCAATGTTCTGAATCTGGAATAATGTGTCATATGAAAGTTGTAGAGCTTATTGTCAGGATTCCATAGAGCTTATTGTCGTATGAGAACTCTATGGCCAAAATACTGAAGTGTGTCAAATTGTCCAGAAAACAGTCCAGAGAGTTTGCTCCATTGCTGACCTGATTTAGTTTCATATTAACTTGGCCCATGGTAATATAGACTTGAAAAGGCTTAACCATCATCCAGATGGGACATTTAACTTGATGACATGATACATGTTGCTGATGTGACTTGATAGGTGATCCAGGTAGTACTGTCAGTAAGGTTAAACGGATATTATTCGCGAGGCTTCTTTCCTCCAGCAAAGTGTTTTCTCGTACGTGCAGTTTCGAGTATTGCCGGGATGTTGGATTTTGTGTTGTATTTCTACCATTGAAAGTCCACAGGAATGGTCTGGTTCAAACTGGATTTTGTACAGGACTTCTACCATGGAAAAGTCCACACGAATGGTCTGTCATTATCGTGGATTTAGTGCTGGACTTTTACCATGAAAAAGTTATGGAAATGAACTTCTACCGTTGAAAAGTCAACAGGACTGGTCTACCATGATTGAAACATCAAATACCGTAATTCTTCCTTGACAACAACGTGAAGAAAATTGAGGAGGGATCCAGTATCAAGAGTATCAAACGGTGTTAATTTTTTTTATTCATCATAATTAAATAATTAAGTTGTATTGTTAGATACGTTTCGTATCATCTCAATTACATGTAGGATTTTGACATCATTTTCATAGCCATCAAGAAAAAGGGTTACATTGCGAAATTTGCTCTGTTGATATTGTTAGCTTTTGATGCATAGAAATAAGATCCAAATGATGTAACTTTTTATATGTGCAAAGTTTATGATATTTATAATATATCCAATCAATTAATTTTACTTTTAAAAAAAAAAATACTTTCGAGATTTAATATTATTGGCACCAATTTTACACCAAAATTATAGATATAAAAGCCCTTCTCAAGTAAAATAACCATCCAATGGCACAAGATATTATGCCAAAAATTACCACAATCTCAATTTTTCGTTTAGAATTTAATTTTTGAAACCCAAATATCGAATTTAAACTGTTTATTGTGTTTAATTTTATTAGTAGAATTATATGAATTTCTTAGTGCATTCTATACTAGATCAAATGATAAAGAAATGAACAAATTAAATATAATCAATTATGAATTTTTTTAGTTCATTTTTTCTATCACCTGATCTACTATAATTAAATTTCAAAAATTATAATTTTGTGTGGACATATTCTCATACATATTGTCAATGTTCAGATTTGAAAAATCTAAAAAGTAAAGCAGCATATCTGGTGATGCTATCATGGAGCAAGTGGCTGTGATAAACCTTATGGCTCCTATCACTATCATCTAGCTGTAACATATCATTGAGACGTGGCACAGTTTTGCTCCACAAGTGCATAATCATTTTGTTTTCTTGACCAAAAGCAGAGCAATGCAGAACATTAGGCCCTACCTTTTTGCTCTCTTCCTCACAAATCTCTGCTTAAATCTATCATTTGCATCTGATGAAATCTACAAAATTTGCAGCTCCAACAACAACTATGCCGGAAATAGCACATTCAGTACCAACCTTGAGAAATTGTCATCCTCCCTTTCCACAGAAGCAGTTGCAGAACAGGGTTTCTATGAAAATACAATTGGTGCAGCACCGGACCAGATCTCTGGTCTAGTTCTCTGTCGTGGCGATGTCAATTCTTCTATTTGCGGCAACTGTATTAATCAATCCTTCACTGATTTATCAACTCTATGTCCATACTCAAATGAAGCAACTATATACTATGACTTTTGTCTCCTCAGTTATTCCAACCAGCAGTTCCTCAACTCGACTGATAATATTGACAAAATCCCAAGCGTGCAATCCACTAGATTTAGAGGATGGGATCCATCCAACGATACTGTAAGGAACATCTTTTCTACTGCAGTGAATACCTTACTTAGTAACATCTCAGATCAGGCAGCTTATAGATCGAGAAAACATTTTGCGACTGGATTTATGAAAACAACAGAATCCATGCCAGGGATCTATGGCTTGTCACAATGCATGCCCAAATTTTCAAATAACGCATGCCGTGATTGTTTAGAAGACCTTATTTCTCAGATGCTAAAGATATTTGATGGGCAGCAAGGGGGAAGGTTTTTAGGAGTGAGATGCAACCTAAGGTATGACATATACGCCTTCTTTAACGGAAATCCAGATATAGAAACTGGTTTAACCTCAGGGACAGTAATACCGACTCCTCCAGAATCTCGTAAAGGTGAGTATTCAACACTTGACACGGCCTTTTTTATCTTTCATTTAATAAAAAAAACTGGAATATGTATAATCTTATATATAATTAAGACTCAACTGGGATAAGGATTATAATGATTAGCTTCGGCAGTGTTAACTCAAAATCCTAAATATTAAATAATCTGATATATAGTACACAAGATTTCTCATAGGAAATATGGATCTTTTTTTAATATATTTACTTGACTCAATAGGAAGCACAAGTAATTGAGCCTGGGTAAAAATTTGAATCTTAATTAGGAGACTAGAGCACAATTTGTGATTGATGAGCAGCAAAATAATATGTATAAATGAAACATGAAAATATAACAAGTGGAAAAGAACAAAGTGCTTTTAAAAGTCCAATTTGCGCTACTTCAAAAGTATATTGCTTCTTTGAAGTCCACATCTTTTCTTTCCCTTAGTTTCCTCTTTACTTTCGATCGTTCGTTCATTCTTTATTTTGATTTTGTTTTTTTCTGTGGCAAGTGAAAGCCCTTGCCCAATCCTCAAGCCAGAAATGAATTCCCAGTTGTTGAAACTTCAATTTTGGAGAACACTAAATTATATCCCAATTTGTAATAGCTGTAAACTTGAGGATGAAATTGGAAATTTCCAATTCATTAAATAAGGAGTATTTCATGTATGCCCTCAAAAACTTCAAAATTACTCATTCCCCCCTCTAAACTTCAAACTTGCGTATTTTCACCTCTAAACTTCAAAAACTCACATATGCATGTGTACCCATTTTTATTGTCTTTTATATTAAAACTCATTTTAAATTTATAAAACATCCATTTTACCCTTTATTAAAAAAAAAAAAAAAAGTTTGTAGTATGTTTACGAAAAATAAAAAACTAGCCTTTGATCTAGTGGCAAAGGCACACGGTCTCTATGTAAGAGGTCATGGATTCGAAATCTAGATGAGGGAAATCCTTTGTTGTAATAACAAGGGTATTAAATAGTTGGATAACTTGACTTCCAACTTTAGTCAAAAAAAAATGTTTACGAAAAATATCTGTATTTTTATTTGATTGGTTTTCGTGGGCAAATGGTCCATTTTTATTTTTATTCTTGACGTACTCTGGAATTATAGCATCTTAACATACACTTGACTCAATATAAACCAAGATCTACCAAGCAGCAACAGAAAATTACTTAAATCAGAAGCCGCCAGACTATAGCTGAAAGTTAACCAACCTGAATACAATTTGATATCAATTTTCCACCTAATTTCCACTCTTTGGATGTGTTTATCCATCAGTTTCCTTACGAATGATGGATCTTTTTCTTCAATTTTGATCAATGCAAAATAACAAAAGAAACTATATTGAAATGTGTTCATAATTTCAACCTCAACAGGAGAAAAGAGAAGGCACCTAATTATCATCATCAGCGTATCTGTGGCATTGCTTATTATTGGCTGCTTCGTCGTCTTTTTGTTGATCAGAAAACTGAGATATGCAGGTATAGTTCTTTCTACAATAATACAGTAGTTCTCAATATGTTCATTTGAATGAAATTTTTTATAACACTTTACCCCTTCAATAATGATTTAGAAACAGAGGTTTCTCAAGAAGAAAAAATGCTCGCAACTAACAACGAAACACTGGATCTGTGGAGCAGAGAAAATAGTTCAGATTTTCCACTCTTCGAGTTTAATCAAATAACTAATGCAACAGGTAACTTCTCATTGGACAATAAACTTGGCGAAGGTGGATTTGGACCGGTCTATAAGGTGCTTCCTATTTGCTTCCATCCTGATACTGCTTTCCTTTTTCTCTTCCTTGTTTATTTGAAAAATTACGTTGTTAAAGCAAGAAAAGCCACAATTTTAACATGGCAATTAAAATATAGGAAACCATTAAATGAAGAATTATGATTTATTATCATTCAAAGTTCTTCTTCTAGGGGGTACTACAAGATGGACTTGAGATAGCTGTCAAGAGGCTTTCTACATTTTCGGGTCAAGGTCTAGTTGAATTTAAAAATGAAATCCAACTAATCGCTAAGTTGCAACACAAAAACTTAGTCCGGCTGGTCGGGTGGTGCATCCAAGGACAGGAAAAAATATTAATTTATGAGTTTATGCCAAACAAAAGCTTAGACTATTTCATTTTTGGTACGTCTCTAGAAACTTATTTTTAAAGGATTTTTGTAATCTTTTATCCATATTTACCATATGTATCAATAAATTAGAGTACTAATTCCATTTATAAAGAAGTTTTCTTTTTTTCTCAGTACTAGGTCATCTGTAACAAATCACTAGGGTTGTTAGTTAACCAACTATTTTTTAATCATATAGCCTTCTGAATTAATTTGAAGTCCTGTCAGATCACCAGATTTATCTCTTTTACATTCTAAGAACCAATTTACCCACAAGTTCCTTTATTAAAAGTAAACAGTACAATATTTTGACTCCTTTTATTGTTCAAGTTGTAACTAAAAACTAACAATTCAAGGACAAGGATTGAATTGTTGGAATGTAATAGCAAAGATAATCCAACTTCATTTCCTATATTACTATATAACCGTTGTATAAAATCACAGATAAAACAAGAGGAGCACTCCTAAATTGGCAAAGACGTTTTGTGATAATTGAAGGCATTGCTCAAGGACTCCTATATCTCCACAAACACTCGAGGCTAAGAATTGTTCACAGAGATCTGAAAGCAAGCAACATTCTCTTAGACACTGAAATGAACCCAAAGATATCTGATTTCGGATTAGCCAGGATATTCGGTCCGAAGGAGCTCCAAGCAAATACCAATAGGGTGGTAGGAACATAGTAAGCGTGATCCTACCTGTCAAATAAAATTTGTCCAATATATGTTAGTGCAAGAACAAAGATCATATTCAACAAAAAAACACAATAATTTAACATTAATCAGTATAATACAAGGTTACTATCTATATATGAATAAGAAATGTATAATATTGACATATCATCATATTATGTTTTTTTTTTTAATCAGCGGTTATATGGCTCCGGAGTATGCATCAGAGGGTCTTTTCTCAATGAAATCAGATGTATTCAGCTTTGGTGTATTGCTTCTGGAGATTGTAAGCGGCAAAAGGAATATGGGTTTCCACCATCACGGGGACTTTCTCAACCTCCTTGGATATGTAAGAAGCTCATATATTGACATATGCTAACACTTCTATACAGTGAAATTCCTTTTACTTAATTCAAACTCTAGAACAAAAAAGAACTAGCCTTTGGTCTATTGGCAAAGACACATGATCTCTATAAGGGAGCTCATGGGTTCGAAACCCAAATGGGAGAAATCTTTTATTGTATTACAAATGTATTAAATAGTTGGGTGACTTGACCTTCAACATTTACTCAAAAAAAAAAAAAAAAAACTCTGGAACAAAATAGAATTCCTGTTAAAATCTCGGTTCATAGAATTTTTGTCCCTGACATAAAATTTCTCTTTTGCAGGCATGGGTTAGATGGAAAGATGGAAGTTTTTCTGAACTAGTTTGTCCAACATTAACCGAAGTGTCCCAAAAACAGACAGAGAGATGCATTCATGTGGCTTTATTGTGTGTACAAGAAAATCCAGTTGATCGACCCACCATGTCAGATGTGATCGTGTTTCTTACCACCGAAATTATAATTTTACCAGAGCCTAAGCAGCCAGCGTACTTCAATGTAAGAGAAACAGAGGAAACAGTGGGATCATTCTCTATAAATTATGTGACCTTGACAAACCCAGAAGTGAGATAATGTTACTAGAGATGATTAATTACTTTCTGCTATAAATATGACATCAATTACAATCGAAGTACCATTGATTGTTATTATAAGCAAATCTCAAATTAAATTTCTCATGTACCACATAGGTCACATGCATTCCTGTAATTCAGAAATAGTATGAAGTTATTCGAGGGTTCAATTCTCATCGTGGTGGGCTCAAATGCATAGTAGGAAATATCGGCCGAAACCGATCCGGATCGGCCGATACGTATGGGTATCGGGCTGAAACCGATCCGATACTGAGCGGATATTTGCGGATTTTGTGTTTTTCATCCAATTTCAGCCATTTTGGTCCGATTCTAGTCATTATTCGTCTGAAAACTTGAACTCATGATTGATTAAATAGAGTATAAACTATGCACATGTTGAAAACTCGTCACATTCATTGATTAAATAGAGTATCAAGTATCAACTATGCTGAGAACTATGAACCCGTAATTAGTTAAATAGTGTATCAACTATATATCCACATGCTGAAAACTTTGAACCCGTCACATTCAAACTTTGAACCCGTGATTAACATGCTGCCAAACTATGCATCCAAACTTTAAATAGAACATGCTGCCAACTTTGAACCCGTGATTATAACATACTGCCAACTAAATAGAACATGCTGCCAAGTGCCAACTATGCTGCCAACCCGTGATTAAATAGAACTACCAATGATGAACATAATGCACGCAACAGTGATCATGAAAGCAATGGTTCAAGAAGTAATGATGGCAGCAGTGATTCAGGAGATGCCGATTAAAACAAAGTCAAATGCTTCCAATTTGTGTGCTTTCATCATGCCTTAATTTATAAATGTTAATAATTAAAAATTTAAAACTCAAATATCAAAATAAAACCGTTAGGTTTAATTTTTTAAACGTTAATAATGAAAAATTTAAAACTCAATTAAACGTTAATAATTATTGACTTTGTTTTAATCGTTATCAAAATCTTGCAAAAATATATTGAAATTGATAAATTATGGATGTTGATTTTTTAACTTATTGATTCATATATATAAAGAAGAGGGTTCAAATGCCTCCATTTCTTGTGTCTTCATCAGGCCTCCATTTTTAAAAACTTAAATAACTCAAAGTTTAAAACTTAAACGTTAAAATAAAACCGTTTGATGTGATCTATGTTATTTTCGCTACGTACCCATAAAAAATTATCACATTTTGATTTTGTTTTTATGTGAATCAATAATTTAAAAAATCAACGTCTAGAAATTATCCACATTAGTATACATTTTTACAAGCTCAAGATGACAACCAAAACAAAGTTGAAATGCCATAATTTTTTACACGTGTATAGATAAAATGTAGTTCATATCCAACAGTTTTATTTTAAATTTTAAGATTTAAATTTTGAGTTATTAAAGTTTTTAAAAATGGAGGCATCATGGAGGCACCAAAAATGGAGGCATTTGAACCCTCCTCATATATAAAAATAAAACCAAAAAGTGATAAAAAAATTGTGTACGTGTTGAGAAAATAATATAGAATACATCTAATGATTTTATTTTTACATATAAATTTTAAAATTTAAATTATTATATTATATGGTCATCTTCCATTTCCAGTCTCCCAATCATCTTCGTGTCAACATTCCTCTAATGAAGTAGTGAGGGCCCTGTATCCTCGTATCAAACTTTCCCAATTGTCCCCGCATCAACCCTCCTCTAGCAGAAATAGTTGATCTCATAGGTATAAATACTTCAGTGCATAAATATAAATACTTGTAATACTTGATATTAATACTTTCAGACGTTATCGGTGCCATATGTAAAACAATACTTGCAAGTATTGATATAAATACTTGCACGACAAAGTATATTACTTGCATGATGACGATCTCGAAAATACTTCATCATGAATCTCATTTGAAATATAAAATCATGTAGAAGACGTTCGCAGTTTTAGATTCGTAAAAATTTTCAAAGATCATTACAAATATGAACGAGATTGAACAGAGAAAACAACCCACCTCTAACTAGGCCAAAAAAACCAAAAAAAAAACCCCTTGGATAGTACTTTGCATATATCACTTCTGCCCATAGCGCATTTGTACCTGAGGCTAGCTTCCATACCATTTTAAGAACAAGAGCTTTATTCATTTCTCTTATACTTTAGAAAATAAGTAATTGTAACTCGATAAATAACAATATTTTAAACTAAGTAATTGAAAAAATAATGACTTATTTCACCCCTATCAGCTGTTTCAAAAGAGTTGTTGTATTAGTGCAACAAATCATAGGAGTAGTTGCCAATCTTCAAAGACATAATAGGTAGAAGAGAAACGAACAATTCTCTAATATCATTCTCAAATTAACAACAATCACATAAATCAAGTCTCAAACACAATAATTTAACGAGATTCGGTACTAGTTTGATACCTACATCCTCAACTCCAGACCCTCTCTTTCTCTTTTATTAATTCAAGAATAGCTTTACAATTTTGGATTAAATTACATGAGACTCAAGAAAGAGATTAAATAGAAAAAAAGAATAGAATCACTCTACAAAAACATTCCTAATTTTATTTCTATATTCATGGAAACAAAGTCAAAGAGTAACAACTCATCTCTAGACAACCTGTCTAATACCACCGACGACTTGCCTAATATCAGGGAATCTTTTCTTGCCTACGTTTCCAATATAGATCTGAAGTTATCCTTATTGACTAGTGTCATTCATATCTAAGAAAAAATCTTCTGCAGCACATGCCAATATTCTATGCTGTTCTCTTTTCTGACTTAGACTCAAATCATATCCTTTTTTTTAACATATTTCATATTTAATTATTCATTTGTTTGATATTAATTTTTATTAATTATAATTTGTATCTTAATTTGTATGACTTAATTATCTGATAATTATTGATAATTTTGTATCTGCATTCATGAATTATCTGCTCCATATTTATATACGTTTATTGTGAATTTTATTTACATTTTGACATTCAATTACTATTCATATTCATTTCTAGTCACTCAAATATGAATATAAATTTGATATTAACATTATCCGTTCCGAATACGCTCCTTTTACACCCTTACATGAGAGTGCGTATCCTCTGAGATATCTCATATTTTGCGTGACCGATATGTCCGGTGTCTATTCGGGAGTGACGTAGGGGCCAGTATTATTTGAGCTTTGAGATTCACATAGAATGTATTGCAACGGTTGAGATTTTCCCAAAAGTCACGCAAAATTTGAGATATCTCATAGGATGCGAATTCCTTACATGGACAACTAGACAATTATTTGTCTGACAAAATAAATAGTGTATGTGACAGAACACTATTGCCTTGTCTTTATGGAAATAATTAATGGAAAAAGACGAAGTTGACTAAGTCAGCTCTCCTTAAAGGTCAAGGTTACCTCACTAGCAAACTATTGCCGTGTTTTTTACCCAATGGCCCTTGTATTTTTTTATATTATCATTTTTTGGATAATTGCCTGTGGCTGTGGGTTCGATTGTCCTAGTATTGTTGACAAGTCAGCATCTCAAGTCTTCTTATAACATTGAGGGCTTTGATGACTTTTAATAAACCACTTCCGAGTCTACATGAAAGTCTTCTAGATTCTATTAACCTAGACATCAAGCGTGTCAGTGCTTATAAACGTTTTGGTAAACAAATTGGAAAGCATAAAAATTATGTTTTGAAATAAAATAAAATACGTACAACTATAAGAAACAAAAACAGATGAAATAATTTTAGTCACAAATTTGCAAATGTTTGTTGCACTATATATGTAATCTCATACCAATTTAGAAACTCATCTGTGATTTCTATCATTAGCAGTGTGATGTTTTTGTTTCTCAGAAGATTATGAATGATCAGGATAAAAACAACCCTGATTTAGGATTTTAACTTAAATATTGTCTTATTTTCTCACCTTTATATTTAATTATTGTGAAAAATCGGTTACTGTTGCTCTCTTCTATGTTTTATGAAGAAACCATATTTTGAAGCTATTTTATATCAAATGGAGTAAGAATCGGGTCAATCGGAATAGTATAGCATTGAAGTTAAGTCTTTGGTACGGACCGTACCAGCGAGTACGATCGAGAGACCCAATACAGACCAAGAAGGAATACGCATTAACTCCTGGAGTGCCCAATTTTTGCATAGGGGTAGTACGGTCCATACCAGCTAGTACGATCCGTATTGGAGGCAACCTTTCGTGGGATTTCATAACAATTGTATCCAGATCATATTGTTTGGCCTCCAATCATCTCCAACAGTAAAAACGATCCTGATTTACATAGGATTTTAACTTAGATTTTGTCTTATTTTCTCACCTTGATGTTTAATTATTATAAAAATCGGTTACTATTGCTCTCTTCTATGTTTTATTGAAGGAACCATATTTTGAGGGCTATTTTACATCAAATGGAGCAAGAATCGGGTCTATTGGAATAGCGGAGCATTGAAGTTAAATCTCTGGTATGGACCTTGCCAGCTAATAAGACCAGAGACCCAATACAGACCAAGCAGGAAGGAATACACATCAATTCCTGTAGCGCACAAGTTCTGCACAGGGGCAATACGGTTAGTACCAGTTGGTACGATCCATATTGGAGGGAACCTTTCGTAACAATTATATCCATATCAGATTAATTGACCTCCATTCATCTCTAGACACCTCTACACTCCTACAAAAAGACTCCTTGATAGAGGGCAACATTAATTTGATATTTTTGGCATTTTTTATCTATATTTTATTAAGTAAGAAGAGTGGAGTGTGTAGAGATTAAGTAGGAGGGTACTTCTTGTATGGTTGTATCTTTATCTTATTTCTCTATTGTAAATATGTCGTTTTGTGGCTAAGTTAAAAGTTTTGGGACTTGGCAGTAAACCTTATTACTCACGATATTTTGATATATATTTCATTTGATCATTGTTGAGTCTTTTATTGTTCAATTGCTTTTGTGCTTTATGTTCATTCTTACTTGATTTCGTTTTGTTAGTCAAGATCGCCATGTGATGGCCACACATGGAATGATAGCCCCATTAGGCTAACCGAGTTAGGATAATAAGAATAAAAATACTAAATTAGTGGAGAAAATTTTAGCCGAACATACCATTAGTTGGACCAACAAATGTATACATGGGAGTCTTGGCATTTGCAGATGAATATCGTATTTTCTTGCCTCACCATAGGGACACCCAATAGCAAGAAAGTAGGGAAACGAACCTAGTAAGGGAAGTATGAAATCTTTTGGGCTACCACATAACTCCTTGCACCAATGAAGACAAGCCTTAGCCGGATCTCTTGATAGGTAGGGTGGTTTTGCTAATACAAAATCGAAAGTCACTAAATTGGATTAGAAACCCTCAAACAACATCTAAATAAAATTAAACCAAATCCCTAGAAATTCACATCACTATCTTATTTATTTTACTTACTTTTAATTTTCGTCAAATACAAAGACCTAAACGACCAACTCTCAATTTCTAGATTTTGTCTAGCCTTTCGAAATGTACAGATTTAATTGTTCAAGACCGTAAAACTTATTCCCTGTGGATTGACACTTAATTATACTACTCAAAAGGAAACTGGGTAATAAATTTTATTAGCTTGTTCACGATTTCTCTCTCTCATCACTGAACCATCAAAAAACAGTGATTTGTATCAATTTAAAATTATAATAATTTTTTCTTTTTGAAAAGAAATATAAAATTTGGTCTTTAAGCATATTTTAGTATGGAGATCATGTCGAGGGGTTCAGATCGATTGGTTAATATTAAAAATAAAGATAAGGATGTGAGGCATGATTAAGACATTAAAGACACGAGGCATTTTGAACCCTGCTCTAGATAATTTAATAATTCAAATTTATGTAATTCAAATATAATTTGATGATGCATAAAAGAAAAAGCGTACCGCTAAGTTTAGATTGTTAAAATTTTCATCTCATTTGATCTTTATGTACAGTCAAATATACAGTACTTTTTTTATAAATATGATATATGCATCATATAAATCATTCCTATATATTTAATTTTAAAATAAAATTTTACTTTTTAAAATTCTAAAAATTGTCTAAATTAAAAAAATGTTAAATGATCCTTAGTTTATTCTAGTTCCCAATTATGTTCTTCATTTTAGTTAGGGAAAAATTAATTAAACTATATATCAACAGTAATCGCATACTGGTGTCTTTGAAAATCAGCTATTACATAGGCAGGTTGGGCAGCATAATTCAAGCCCAATTGGTGGCCTTAAAGCCCAATGCTGCACTGAACTACTTCAGGTTAATAACAGATCAAATAGTAATGAAAGTTTTGAATTACAAATTCTCTTAATTACAACCACCAATAATTAACAGATATAAATTTGAAATATATATATATTTTTAATATAGGACATGTCATATTTTTTTGTATGGCCTTTAAAATAACTACTATATATATCCTTGTTCGAAACTACAACCGATGTTTCTTACTGTGTTAAAGACATTATTATTTAGCAGTTTAAACGTGAAATAATTTTTTTTATTTACCTGTTACTCCACAATTTAACATCACTTAAAACCATTATTCGAAACTAAGCTTGCTAACTAAAAAAACAAATTAAGATTGCTAATTAAACAGACAAATTCGAAACTAAGTTTGTTAATTAAACAGACAAATTATATCAATGCAAATGAGCTGACAACGGATTTTTGAAAGGCCCGTTAAGCAGTTCCAGCTCTTGTCGAACTAAAAAGCACATTTATGTTAGCCCACATCTAGTAAAATTATCTCTCTTGTGGGTTGGTCAAGGTAACATAATTTATAGAGCATGATGAGCCATCGATATCAGATGATTCCACTGCTTCCTCTGTTACTCTTACATTGAAGTAAGCCGGCTGCTTTGGCTCCGGTAAAATTATACTTTCGGTAGTAAGAAACATGATCACATCTGACATGATTGGTCGATCAACTGGCTTTTCTTGTACGCACAATAATGCCACATGGATGCATCTCTCAATCTGTCTTTGGGACACTTCGGATAATGTTGGACAAATTAATTCAGAAAATTTCCCACCTTTCCATCTATCCCATGCCTGTAAAAGAAAAATTTTATGCTAGGGAAAAAAATGCTACAAACTTTATATCTAGTCGGTACTCAAATGCAAATATAATGTCCTTTAAAACGAAAAACAAACAGAGATTTTAACAGGAATTCTGTTATGTTCCAGAAATTAAATTAAGTACATATATAGGGGTCAGAGAAAAAAGAAGAAGGAGAGATCAATGATGTGGTGTTAATTAGAAAGCAATTAAGATTTTATATTTTCCTCATTGGTGTACTATTTTTTTCTAATAACTAATTGCTAATCAATTTCAGAGAATCCTCTTAATATATGTCTCCTTACAAATCCAAGAAGGTTGAGAAAGTCTTCGTATTGGTGGAAACCCATATTCCTTTTGCCACTTACAATCTCCAGAAGCAGCACACCAAAACTAAATACATCTGATTTGATTGAGTAACGACCCTCAGATGCATATTCTGGAGCCATGTAACCGCTGATAAAACAACGAAAAAAAACATAATATGATGATATAAATCCTCAGATTATCATATATATTTTCTTGTAGTAACTTGTAACTTTATCTTATTCATAGACACAGCTTTATTTTAAATTAGTGTGTTTTTTTGTTGAATTATGCCCTTTGTGTACACACTAATTAAATTGGATATATATTAGTTGACACGTAGCATCATACTTACTATGTTCCAACCACCCTATTTGTATTTGCTTGGAGCTCTTTCGGACCAAATATTCTGGCTAATCCAAAATCAGATATCTTTGGGTTCATTTCAGAGTCTAAGAGAATGTTGCTCGCTTTCAAATCTCTATGAACAATTCTTAGCCTCGAGTGTTGGTGGAGATATAGGAGTCCTTGAGCAATGCCTTCAATTATCTCAAAACGCCTTTCCCAATTTAGAAGTGCTCCTCTTAATGTTTTATCTGTGATACAACATATACTAATATAGTAAAAGGAGTTAAATTATCTTTGCTATTACATTTCAACAACCAAAATGTTCCTTGGTTTAGAATTGTTAGTTTTTATTTCAAACTAAAAGGAGGCAAATTTTCAAAAGATTTACTTTTAATGTAATGGAACTTATGGGTAAATAAATTCTTAGAATTGAAGAGCCAGAAACTTTGTGAACTTAGAAGCCTCCAAATTCAGAATATTATTAACTACAACCCCAGTGTTTTATTACAGATGACTCAGTAAGTACTAGTACTCTAAAGAAATGAGTTTCCATAAATTAGAGTACTAGTTCCATTTATCAGTTTCTCAAAAAATTAAATAAGATGGAAATAGTACTCTAATTTATGGAAACACAGGGAAAAAATGGATAAAAGGATAAAAAAAACCCTTCCAAAATAGGTTTCCAGAGACATACCAAAAATGAAACAGTCTAAGCTCTTGTTTGGCATATACTCATAAACCAATATTTTCTCCTCTTCTTTGATGCACCACCCGACCAGCCGGACTAAATTTCTATGTTGCAACTTTGCGATAAGTTGGATTTCATTTTTAAATTCATCTAGACCTTGACCTGAACTTGAAGAAAGCCTCTTCACAGCTATCTCAAGTCCATCTTGTAGCAGCCCCTAAAAGAAGAACTTGGAATCACAGCTATCTCAAGTACATTTTTATGCATTTTTCTAATTTGTCGGTTCTTTTAATGACAATTGAAATAAATAAGAAAGAGAAAAAGAAAATTGCAGTATTAAGATGGAAGGAAATAAGAAACACCTTATAGACGGGTCCGAATCCACCTTCACCGAGTTTATTGTCCAAAGAAAAGTTACCTGTCGCATTGGCTATTTGACTGAAATCAAAGAGTGGAAAATCTGAACTTCTTGTGATGTTCCATTGATTAAGTGTTTTGTTGTTAGTTGCGAGCATTCTTTCTTCTTGAGAAATATCGGTTTCTATATCATTAAAGAAGATATAAAGTGTTAGCTAAGTTTCATACAAGTGAATGTGTTGACAAGTACTGATGAATTGTATAAATTAAGAACTAAACCTGCATATCTCAGTTTTCTGATGAACAAAAAGACGATTAAGCAGCCAATAATAAGCAATGCCACAGATACACTAATGATGATTATAAGGTCTCTGCTTTTTCTTCCTGAAGTCAACACATATAAATATAGTTAATAGTTTATTTTTGCAATTTTGAATAGATGAGGACTGAAGAAAAAGATTCAACATTCATAAGAAACTGATTGTAATTAGGTGGCAATTGTTCATCAAGTGGGACTCGGTTAGTTCACTTTCAGTTATATAGTCTGGCCGACTTTGGATTTGGGTTAATTTGTATTGCATATCAGTTTTATTTTATCTCTGTGTAATTTTCAGTTACAGCTCGGTAGAACTTAGATTATATTGAGTTAAGAGTCTGTTAATATCTTACAATTCCAGAGTACCAGGGATCGGTCAGATTAAGGTTAACACACACCATTAGTTGGTTATGTAATATTCAGGTATGGGTTCTGCATTATGATACCTCTTCTAAATACGACCAAGTAGGTGATTTTTTGTATTTATACAAGTTTTGTTGTTTGCACTTAAAATGATTTAGATTAACTAATAACGCTAATGTAGATACTGGTAGTGTTCAGATAAAGAACAGGTCAGGATAAGTACTATATAATCAAATTAATACGGTCATTTCAGGTTTCTGGTCCTTGACGTCATATTTTCTTGTTGATTTCAACTCATTTTCAATCCTTATCCTATCTAATTCCCAGACAAATAAGGATTTATGAGATCTGGGGATGTTGCCTTTTTGTAAAATAAACAAGTATATAAGAATAAAGATATTCCAGCTTTTTGTTGTTTTTAAAAATTGGAAGATAAAAGAGTCCATGTAAGGTGTTGAATACACACCTTTACTAGTGCTAGATGTTGAATTCTTTGGAGGAGTCGGTATTATTGACGTCCCTGAGAAATCTTGATCTGGATTTCCAGAAAAGGAGGCGTATATTTCATACCTCAGGTTACATCTCACTCCTAAAGCTATTCCAACTTGCTTCCCATCAAAGTACTTTAGCATGAAATTAATTTGGTCTTCTAAACAAGCATGGCATTCAGTATTTGACAAATCGGGCGTGCACTGAGTCAAGCCATAGATCAGCGGCAAGGATCCTGTTATGTTTATCACTCCGGTACCAAAATGATTTTTGGAGTTGTAAGCTGCCTGATTCGAGACAGTGCTAAGTAATATATTCACAACAGCGTCCGTAAATCTCATGTCTGTCACGTTTTGGGTGTTTGACATATAGATTTGGTTCAAATTATCAGTTGAGTTGAGGAACTGCTGGTTGGAGTATCTAAGGAGGCAGAAGTCATAGTATATAGTGGCTTCTTTGTTGTATGTGCATAGATTCATTACATCTTGGAAGGATTGCTTAAGGCATTCCCCACAACTAGAAGAATTCACGTCGCCGCGACAGAGGGCAAGACCATAGATATGGTCCGGTGCTGCACCAATTGTATTTTTATGGAAACCCTGTTCTGCTACTGCTTCTGTGGAAAAAGAGGTGAAGAGTGTCTTGAGGTTGGAACTGTACGTGCTATTTGCGGTGTAGTTGCCGGTGGTGCCGCAAAATTGGAATAGGACGTCAAATCCAGATGATAGTTGTAAGCAGAGATTAGTGAGGAAGAGAGCAAAAAGGCAGGGACTAATGTTCTGCATTGCTCTGTTTTTGGTCAAGGAACACAATTATGATGAACTTGAGGAGCAAAACTATGCTACATCTGGATGATATGTTACAGCTAGACGATACTGACATAAGCCTTAATAAAATATCTCACTATGACTTGTTGTATGGATGATTAGCACTGCTCGATATGTACATCTAGAGGTTTTAATTCCACAAATTTTTTTATGCTACAAAATATCACAACTTTCTGTTTTTATTTAAATTGTTCATGCTGTTAATATTGTTGAACAATATCCGTATCATCCAATTTTTTTTTTTTTCAAACATCTTCGAACAATTCTCCAATTTGAACAATTATAATATTTTTTACCAAATATTATTTACTTATACAAATACAAATATCAATATTTTTATGTTTTATTTGAATTATATCACTACTATAAAAATGTTAACCACACATGGCATATCATATACAAATGCAATAAAATTCCAACTGACCAATGTATAAAAGGAGGAGGCGCTAGTGCGAAAATTAGCTCAACCGTGCACACACACGGTCATTTATAAAACAACCATGTACTAAAGTAATTGTTATTAATGAACCGTATACGCTTAGAGGCCTCCATACACACGTTTAATTGTTTAGAATCTGTATATCTTTTATCCAAATCTCCAAACAAGTATTCCTCACAAAAACCATATAAGATTCGTTCACACTCTCAACTGAACTACTTCAAAATTTGTATGTAATACGTATGATTCAATTTGTATAAATATGTGTATTAAGTTCAATTTGAGACTTTAATTTATAAATGCATGTTACCATATTAATTAATCTATGTATGTTTATGGATATAAAATTAACAGGGATGCTTGTCATAAGTCATAACATTGATTATATATTCCAAAAATTTAGGAAATTATTATTTACTTATACAAATATCAATATTTTTATGTTTTATTTGAATAATAACAATACTGCAAAAATGTTAACCATACGTGACATATCATACACAGATGGAATAAAAATCCAACTTACTAGTGTGCAAAGGGAGGATGCCCTTGCCTGAAAATTAGCTCAACCATACGCACACGGTCATTTAAAAAAAAACAATGTACTAAAGTAACATATATTTGTAAGCTTATCAGGTATGGTTATCAGGTATGGGTACGGATAAAGATTTTTTTTCTGTTATCTAAAGAGGGAAGGGTACGAGTAAATCCTATTCCGTATCATTTACCCAATCAAATAATAAAAAAAAATATATATTAATGAGCAATGAGTATTCGCCTTATTAAATTAGGTACAGGTCGAATAAAAGGCAGCAGCCATTGACACCCATACTAGTACACTATTGCCGTGTTTTTTTCCCAATGGTCGTTGTAAATTTTTTTGGAAATTGCATGTGGGTTCGATAGTCTTGACCAACCAGCATCTAAGTCTTCTCATAACATTGAGGGGGCATTGATGACTTTGAATAAGCGCCACTGTTGACTGCCGAGTTATTGATGACATTGAGGGCATTCATGAAATTCTTCCAGATTCTATTAACTTAGACATGCATCAAGCGTGTCAGTAAGTGCTTATAAAAGTTATGGTAAACAAATTGGAAACATAAAATTAAAATGTTGAGAAATAAAATAAAATACAACTGTAAGAAACAAAAACAAATGAAACAAATTTTAGTAACAAATTCGCAATTGTTGTTGCTCTATGTAATCTCATACCAATTTACAAACTCCTTTGTGATATCTATTATTATCAGTTGTGATGTTTATATTTCCAAAAACAGTGATTTGTATCTTTTTATAAAATATTAATTTTTGTCAAATAAAATATAAATGTGAGGCATGATGAAGATATGAAAGACACGAGGAATTTGAACCATCCTCTTGATGCTTAAATAATTTAAATAATGTAATTTAAATATAATTTGATTATGATCTGAGAAAGGCAATCACATTTGACATAATGAACTTACAAGAATCCATAAGCATCTTCAAGGATAAAAAAAACAACCATTTTCTAGAATAAACCGACAATAATAATTACTATTACTAAGAGTATCACTACTACTGACGAAAGTCTCCGCGAGATTACCAACACTGTTAAGCACATTTACCCTCTCGGAAGTATCTGTGTTCTTATATAGCCGAATTCAATAATTGCGGCGGTTATATGAAGGAATGACTATTTACAGTACTATTGACTATTGATCCATTGCAAGTATATCTTCAGCAACGGACGACGAAACTTCTGGGAACAACTTAGAATTAAATTAGCTGAATTGGCCAAAAGCCAAGGTTATGTCATATATAGTCCCTGTCCGTCATTGGAGTTGAATTGTAGTTGGAGAAAGTTCCACCAAATGTTATTAGTTGAATTTAAGTTGTTGATTGAAATGTTTGCTCGACCTTCGGCCCATTTTCTATCCGACTAATCAACTACTAGTCTACTACAATTAACAGCAAATATATATAGGTATGATATGTCTTGGAAATTTTCGCCAGAAAGACATCCGATCCGGATCCGGTCTTAGTCCATGTCATATTTCGAATCTAGAATAGAAAAGTAGAAAGATGTATCAGAAAATTTGCAATTGGAAATTAATATAACGGAGAATTTAAATATAATACAGCTATAGTTTTGAAATTGTTTACTTTTTTATATGGCCTTTAGAAGAAGTGCAATATATATTTCTCGATTTCAATTATGGAAGCTATCCTTATTCGAATCTACAAAACGTGAAATAAATTCTTTATTTTCATGTTACTCCAAAATTAAACATCACCTAAAACCATTATTGGAAAAGCTTGATAATTAAACAGACAAATTATATCGATGCAAACGGGCTGAGAGTTCAACGATTTTTGAAAGGCCCGTTAAGGAGTTCCAACTATTGTCCATTAAGAAACACATTTATGTAGCCCAGGCGGATCGATCTGATGCTTCTCTCACCTCTCGCTCGAACTCTACACCGCCTCTCTAATCGGACACTTGTCTCTCAATTTTTCATTAGCGATGCCAATAAGGCAATAACTGATGTAATGTTCCTCTGGAGGAAGCACATCTCCCGAGTACCAGAGGAAGCACATCATCAAACTGTGCACCAAAATGCCCCATGATGGATCTTGCCAGGTCATTGGCATGTCGCAAATCCCCCTGATGAGATTCCTTGCATTGATGACTGATGGCATTGATGACTCGTGGCAAAAGTTTTGATGACTGGTGGCATTGTCACTAAGAGAATTAAGCTCTTTGCCTGATAACTTCTTCTCCAACTGTACAGGCCTCTCAGGTTTGAAATACCTTAACCTGAGCAACAATGAATTAGATACACCAATTCCTGATATCTCCAAATTTGGACATTTGGAGTTCCCGGATTTGTCTTTCAATAACTTGAATGGTACCATTGGTATAAAGTTGGACTCACTGATCCAATTAGAAGATTTGAATCTTTCCTTTAATCTATTGATTGGTATGGTTCCAGCGATCAAGCGGCCTTAGTTCCAGATGGTCTCATCCGGGCAAACCATCCTAGCCAACTCAGAGGGAGCCATTGATGGCCACCTCCGTGAAGTCGGTCTCACCTTCCAACTACTCAAGGACGTGCCACGGCTTATCTCGACAAACATCGAGAAAAGCCTCGTCGAGCCTTTTACTCCTAATGGTAAGCAAAAATATATTATTCTCATAATTATATTTGTTATTAAAACATATAATAAACAATGCCGAAGAAGATATACATATGTATGGAAGGCTAATGCAAATATGGTGCATGCTGGCATCAATGACTGGAACTCGATCTTTTGGATCGCACACCCGGGAGGCCCGGCGATCTTAGACCAAGTAGAGCTCAAGCTCCAGCTACAGAAGGAGAAGATGCGTGCGACAAGGCACGTGCTGAGTGAGTACGGCAACATGTCAAACGCCTGCGTTTTGTTCATACTGGACGAGATGAGGAAGCAGTCCGTGAAGCAAGGCAAGGCCACCACCGGAGAGGGCCTCGACTGGGGAGTGCTGTTCGGCTTCGGGCCAGGCCTCACTGTCGAGACTGTCGTTTTGTGTAGCATTCCCATTGAAGCCCTGGCACATTGAGAGAAAACTGCCTTGGATACATATATTATGCGTGTTTACAGTTTAAGTGAAATTAATAATTAGTTTATTGGTTATATTGACCTTATTTATTTTCAATTTTTTTTATAATTATACACAATTTTCTATATAGATCATAGAAAAATGTTAGTACTGTAAAATTGAAACTCATACCGAGTATGAAAATTTTATATAATTAATTTTATTCATGTTTTGAGACCCATAGTTCATGCATATATTTTCATACACGATATTGAATCGAGCAGTCAAATTCAAAATTCAAAACGAATCCAAGTCAGCGAGCTGAGAGAGCAGAAGATCCAAGCTCAAGCCCAAATTGAATCGAGCAAACAAACTCGAATTTCAAACGAGGTGTTATAAATTTTTTGGTCCGAAGGCCTAGGTCAAATCCAGTAGACGAGGCCATATGCTCCGTTCTAATATCGTGAAAAACCGAGCCTTCAATTTTGACAAATTGATTTCAGCTCTTCTTTCTAAAATTCTAGTAGTAAGATTCGAGGATTACTCGCGATTTAATAAAGGGTAAAATTCTAATAGTAATTAATATATAACTGTATACAATTGGTTTCAATTATGTAGATAGTTTTTTAAATAAAATTTCGTGTATGAATGTTGGAGCATATTTATATACAATTTTTTTCTATTAAAAACAGTGTATTAATGTTGGACCTCATTTTTGAGCACTCGCTTTCTTGCTTTAATTGGACACATGTTTAATGAAAAATTTGAGAAACTATATATGATATGCAATATATAATTAGCATTTTTGTACCAGCCATAATTAATGTCAAATCGAATTCACATCCTCTCCGATATTGCACAAGGGAATCTTTTACAATTAATGGATCTGGACCTTTCTTTTTAACTTGGCACAAATCTTAAAGTCTAATAATATTGGATTTTTTTTTTAAATAGAATTACATTGAAATAATTTAATAGAACAAGCCCAAACTGTTGGAATTTTCGAAAACTAGCCTCCACCGATCCCTAGGATCGGTGGAGCAAAAAAAACACATCCTACACCGATCCCTAGGATCAGTGCAGCCCATTTATCACTCCACCATTCTCTTGCCGCAGAATGTCACAGAAAATCAGAAAATCAAAACAAAATAGAAAATCAAAATCAAAACACATCCTACACCCATTTATCACTCCACCATCCTACACCGATCCCTAGGATCAGTGCAGCCCATTTTTTTTTTTTTTAAAAAAACAGAAATTTCTAATTTTTTTTATTTTTGTATTAAAATATTAGAAATGTTGAATATATTTCTTTGAAAATAGATGAAATACAATATAATTTGATTTATTAGAAAGACTGCAACAAATAACCCGGATCAATATTTTTCAGGCCGGATTTTTCGCGGCTGTAAGAAAAATTAATATATTTCTTTATGTGTTATTGGAAAAAAATAAAAATGTTTAGATTCTGAGTTATTGATCC
The DNA here is from genome assembly GCA_964058875.1 of Carex rostrata. Lineage (NCBI taxonomy): Eukaryota > Viridiplantae > Streptophyta > Magnoliopsida > Poales > Cyperaceae > Carex > Carex rostrata. The sequence goes on from CAXKVT010000245.1 coordinate 861,304, forward strand.
CGGTTCAAAAGTCACTTCTAGGTAATCTAGAAAATATTGTCATCCATCTAGTACATTTAATTAATAAAAAGTTGTATCTATTTTTGAAAAAAAAAACAAAAAATTTAATTTATTTAATGATTGTTTTTCAAAAGGAATTCTCAAAATAGATACAACTTTTTATTAATTAAATGTACTAGATGGATCACAATATTTTTTAGATTATCTAGAAGTGACTTTTGAACCGGGATCAATAACTCAGAATCTAAGCATTTTTATTTTTTTCCAATAACACAAAGAAATATATTAATTTTTCTTACAGCCGCGAAAAATCCGGCCTGAAAAATATTGATCCGGGTTATTTGTTGCAGTCTTTCTAATAAATCAAATTATATTGTATTTCATCTATTTTCAAAGAAATATATTCAACATTTCTAATATTTTAATACAAAAATAAAAAAAATTAGAAATTTCTGTTTTTTTTTTTTAAAAAAAAAAAAAAAAAAAAAAAAAAAGCCTACACCGATCCACAGGATCGGTGGAGGGCTATTTTGTTTTGATTTTCTGTGACATTCTGCGGCAGGAGAATGGTGGAGTGATAAATGGGCTGCACTGATCCTAGGGATCGGTGTAGGATGTGTTTTTTTTGCTCCACCGATTCTAGGGATCGGTTGAGGCTAGTTTTCGAAAATTCCAATAGTCTGGGCTTGTTCTATTAAATTATTTCCATGTAATTCTATTTAAAAAAAAAATCATAATATTGCTCCTCTGTGCTAGTCCGAATTCCAAAGAGATGAGATTTAATGTCAAACTGTAAAGTGAGGCCCATCCTCTACATAATTGGAGAGAGTTGAATATTATATTGTCAAATCAACATCTCTGATGTGAGAGGATATAATATAATTCTCTATTATGATGTGGCCACTGCATGCGTCTCTATATTATAGAAGTTATTTTTTTTAGAACGGAATAACCAAAATAAAATTTAAAAATATTCTAAATTTTTTAAGGGTTCCTGGAGAAAATAGTTATAAATCACATTTCATGATTTTATATTCATGCTTAATAATTTTATTATTAAGCACATATTTAAAAAATATAGAAAAAAAAATGAAAAAGAGGGTTACGTGCCTCTATTTTTTGTACCTTATAATTTCTAAATAATAATTTTTTTCAAAACTTATACATCAAAATAAAATCGTTAGATGTAATCTATATTATGTTCTCCACATGCATACAATTTTTTTTTATCACTGTTTAAATTTGTTTTTTATATGAATCAATAAGTTGCAAAATCAATGTCTGGAATTTATTCACTTCAACACATTATAAAATGATATAGATCAAACCTCATGGTTTTATTTTGATATTTGAGTTTCAAATTTTTCATTATTAATGTTTAAAAAATTAAGGCATAATGAAAGTACAAAAGCATTTGAGCCCTAGAAATTGGACCCTCCCTTGAATAACTTTATGCTATTTCTGGATTACAGGAATGAATGCATGTGACCTATGTGGTACATAAGAAATTTAGTTTGAGATTTGCTTATAATAACAATCCATGGTACTTCGATTGTAATTGATGTCATCTTTATAGCCGCAAGTAATTAATTTGATCACCTCTAGTAACATTATCTCACTTCTGGGTTTGTCAAGGTCACATAATTTACAGAGAATGATCCCACTGTTTCCTCTGTTTCTCTTGCATTGAAGTACGCTGGCTGCTTAGGCTCTGGTAAAATTTTACTTTCGGTGGTAAGAAACACGATCACATCTGACATGGTGGGTCGATCAACTGGATTTTCTTGTACACACAATAAAGCCACATGAATGCATCTCTCTGTCTGTTTTTGGGACACTTCGGTTAATGTTGGACAAACTAGTTCTGAAAAACTTCCATCTTTCCATCTAACCCATGCCTGCAAAAGAGAAATTTTATGTCAGGGAAAAAAATTCTACGAACCGAGATTTTAACAGGAATTCTATTTTGTTCCAGAGTTTGAATTAAGTAAAAGGAATTTCACTGTATAAAAGTGTTAGCATATGTCAATATATGAGCTTCATACATATCCAAGAAGGTTGAGAAAGTCCCCATGATGGTGGAAACCCATATTCCTTTTGCCGCTTACAATCTCCAGAAGTAATACACCAAAGCTGAATACATCTGATTTCATTGAGAAAAGACCCTCCGATGCATATTCTGGAGCCATGTAACCGCTGATTAAAAAAAATCATAATATGATGATATGTCAATATTATATATTTATTATTCATATATAGATACTAATCTTGTATTGTGCTGATGAATGTTAAATTATTGTGTTTTTTTTGTTGAATATGATCTTTGTTTATGTACTAACATATATTGGACAAATTTTATTTGACAGGTAGAATCATACTTACTATGTTCCTACCACCCTATTGGTATTTGCTTGGAGCTCCATCGGACCGAATATCCGGGCTAATCCAAAATCAGATATCTTTGGGTTCATTTCAGTGTCTAAGAGAATGTTGCTTGCTTTCAGATCTCTGTGAACGATTCTTAGCCTTGAGTGTTTGTGGAGATATAGGAGCCCTTGCGCAATGCCTTCAATTATCTCAAAACGTCTTTGCCAATTTAGAAGTGCTCCTCTTGTTTTATCTGTGATTTTATACAACGGTTATATAGTAATATAGGAAATAGAGTTGGATCTTTGCTATTGCATTCCAACAATTCAATCCTTGGCCTTGAATTGTTAGTTTTTAGTTACAACTTGAACATAAAAGGAGTCCAAATATTGTACTGTTCACTCTTCATAAAGTAACTTGTGGGCGAATTGGTTCTTAGAATGTAAAAGAAGTAAATCTGGTGATCTGACAGGACTTCAAATCAATTCAGAAGGCTATATGATTAAAAAATAGTAGGTTAACTAACAACCATAGTGATTTGTTGCAGATGACAAAGTACTAAGAAAAAAATAAAACTTGTCTATAAAATGGAATTAATACTCTAATTTATGTATACATATGGTAAAAACGGATAAAAGATCACAAAAATCCTTGCAAAATAGGTTTCTAGAGACATACCAAAAACGAAATAGTCTAAGCTTTTGTTTGGCATAAACTCATAAATCAATATTTTTTCCTCTCCTTGGATGCACCACCCGACCAGCCGAACTAAGTTTTTGTGTTGCAACTTAGCGATTAGTTGGATTTCATTTTTAAATTCAACTAGACCTTGACCGGAAAATGTAGAAAGCCTCTTGACAGCTATCTCAAGTCCATCTTGTAGTATCCCCTAGAAGAAGAACTTTCAATAATCATAAATCCTAATTCTTCTTTTTTTTATTCATCAGATAAAGTATTTGCATGCATTTTTCTAATTTGTCGGTTCTTTTAATGATTTCATATATTTTAATTGCCACGTTAAAGTTGTGGCTTTCTGGCTCTTAAGAAGTAATTTCTTTTCAAATTAACCAGGAAGAGAAAAAGGAAAGCAGTATCAGGATGGAAGCAAATAGGAAGTACCTTGTAGACGGGTCCGAATCCACCTTCGCCAAGTTTATTATCCAATGAGAAGTTACCTGTTGCATTAGCTATTTGATTGAAATCGAAGAGTGGAAAATCTGAACTTCTTTCTCTGCTCCACAGATCCAGTGTTTCGTTGTTAGTTGCGAGCATTTTTTCTTCTTGAGAAACCTCGGTTTCTAAATCATTAATGAAGGGATAAAGTGTATGCAAAATTTCATACAAATGAACATATTGATATTGACATGTACTGTTCAATTTTATAAAGAACTTTACCTGCATATCTCAGTTTTCTGATCAACAAAAAGACGATGAAGCAGCCAATAATCAACAATGCCACAGATACGCTGATGATGATAATGAGGTTCTTGCTCTTTCCTCCTGTTGAGGTTGAAATTATCAACACATTTCAATATAGTTTCTTTTGTCATTCATAAGGAAACTGATGGATAAACACAAACAAATCCAAAGAGTGGAAATTAGGTGGAAAATGGACATCAAATAATTAAGGAAACAGGCCAGCTTCAGATTTAGGTAATTTTCAGTTGCTGCTTGGTAGATCTTGGATTATATAAAGTCAAGTGTCTGTTAAGATCCTATAATTCCAGAGTACACGGGATCAGTCACTCAAGGATATACTTAAATGTCACTGTGTATACGTCAAAAGTAAAAAAAAATGAACCATTTGCCCATGAAATCCGATCAAACAAAAGACAAGACATTTTCTTAACCATGCTACAATGTTTTTATGCTTTTAATAAAGGATAAAATGAGTATTTTATAAATTCGAAATCTGTTTTAATATAAAAGACAATAAAAATGGGTACATATGTGATATTTTGAAGTTTAGAGGGGAAAATATGTAATTTTTAAGTTTAGAGGGTGAATACTTAATTTTGAAGTTTAGAGGGGGAATACGTAATTTTGAAGTTTTTGAGGGGTATATATGAAATACTCCCTATTCAATGAATTGGAAATTTTCAATTTCATCCTCGTTTACAGATATTACAAATTGTGATATAATATAGATCGAGTTCTCCAAAATTAAAGTTTCAACAACTGGGAATTTATTTCTGACTTGAGGGATGGACAAGGCCTTTCACTTGCAACAGCAAAAAATAAATTAAAAAAAAATCAAATAAAGAATGAAAAAACGAAAGAAAACAGGAAACTAAGGGAAGGAAAAGATGTGGACTTCAATGAAGCAATATATATACTTTGATTATCACAATATACTTTTCAAGTAGCGCAAATTGGACTTTTAAAGGCACTTTGTTCTTTTCCATTTATTATATTATCATGTTCCATTTATCCATATTATTTTCCACCCCACAATCATAAATTCTGCTCTCGTCTCCTAAGATTCAATTATTTTTAACCCAGGCTCAATTTCCTGTGCTTCCTATTGAGTCAAGCAAATATATTAACAAAAAGATCGATCCATATTTCCTATGAGAAATTTTGTATACTATATATCAGACAATTTTATATTTAGTATTTTGAATTAACACTGCTGAAGCTAATCATTCTGAATCCTTATCCAAGTTGAATCTTAACTATATATAAGATAAAAAGATATCCACCTTTTCATTTTTTAAAAACGAAAGATAAAAGAGGCCATGTTGGGTGTTGAATACTGACCTTTATGAGATGCTGGAGTCGTCGGTATTACTGTCCCTGAGGTTAAACCTATTTGTATATCTGGATTTCCATTAAAGAAGGCATATATGTCATACCTTAGGTTGCATCTCACTCCTAAAACCCTTCTATCTTGCTGGCCGTCAAAATTAATTAGCGTCTGATTATAAATAAGGTCTTCTAAACAAAAATGGCATGCATCATTTGAAAAATCAGGAATGCATTGTGACAAGCCATATATCACTGGCAAGGATGCTGTTATGTTTATAACTCCGGTCCCAAAATGCCTTTCTGATTTATAAGCTGCCTGATCAGAGACGTTACCAAGTAATGAATTCACTGCAGTAGAGATGGTTTTCCTTACAGTATCATTGTAGGAATCCCACCCACTAAATCTAGTGGATGGCATGGTTTGGATTTTGTCAATATTGTCGGTTGAGTTGAGGAACTGCTGGTTGGAATAACTGAGGAGGCAATAATCATAGTATATAGTTGCTTCATTTGAGTATGGACATAGAGTTGATAAATCAGTGAAGGATTGATTAATACAGTTGCCGCAAATAGAAGCATTGACGTCGCCACGACAAAGAACAAGACCAGAGATCTGGTCCGGTGCTGCACCAATTGTATTTTCATAGAAACCCTGTTCTGCTACTGCTTCTGTGGAAAGGGAGGAGGAGAGTGTCTTGAGGTTAGAACTGAATGTGCTATTTACGGTGTAGTTGCCGGTGGAGCCGCAAGATTGGTAGAGGACGTCAGCTCCAGATGATAGATGTAAGAAGAGATTAGTGAGGAGGAGAGCAAAAAGGCACGGACAAATGTTCTGCATTGCTCTTCTCTTCGTCAAGAAACAAAATGATTATGCATATAAGGAGCAAAACCGTGCCACATCTGATCAATATATGATATATTACAGCTATAGACGATAGTGACAGGAGCGTAAAGGAGTTGCCTTCGACTTGGTCCTGGAAGACTAGCTTTGCCCGATATGTACGTCTAGAGGTTTTAATACCACAAATTTTTTATGCTACAAAATATCACAGCTTTCTGTTTTTATTTAAATTGTTGAAGCTGTTAATATTGTTGAATAATATCCGTATTATCCAAATTATTATTTTTCAACCATCTTCGAATAATTATCAAATTTGACGAATTCTACAAACCAATTATGGTTTTTAACTCGTATATTCCTAAAATTTATAAACTTTTTATTTATTTATACAAATATCAATGTTTTGGTATTTTATTTGGATAATAAAAAATAACTATTTTAATTATATTTCTATTATATTTGAATCACGAACATTAGACCATGCTAGATTATTTTCAAATCCGAACTTTGACACTATGTACGGGAGAAGTGTGCACGCAAAATCTATAATTTTTTAAATTTATTTATACTATATCAAGTGATAGAAAAATTAACGAATAAAATTTAATCTATCAAAGTTTGATTAGATGTGTTCATTTCTTTATCATTTGTTATAGTATAAAATGAACTAAAAAAATCATAGAATTCTACTTGTAAAATTAAACAAAATCAACAATTCAAACTCAATATTTGGGTTTCAAAAATAAAATTAAAAGGAAAAATTGAGCTTGTGGTATTTTTTTGGCATAAAATCTTGTGCCATATATTGGATATATTACTAGAGAAAGGCTTTTATGGCTATAGTTTTGCTGTAAAATTGGTGCCAATAAAATTAAATCTCGAGAGTTATTTTAAAAATTTATAAAGAGTAAAAAATAATTGATTGGATATATTATACATATCATAAACTATGCGCATATAAGAAGTTACATCAGTTGGACATTATTTCAGTACGTATGCATCAAAAGCTAACAAAATCAACAGAGCAAATTTTGCAATTTAACCATTTTTATTGATGGCTATGAAAATGATGTGAAAATCCTACATGTAATTGAGATGATATGAAACGTATCTAACAATATGACTTATTTATTTAATTATGAATAAAAAACTAACACCGTCTGATGAGTAGAACTAGGGTGTTCTTAAGTTCACCAAATCCCTTGGTGAACTCAAGTCTAAAAATCCATTAAATCTACTTTAAATGACGAATTTGAACCGTTGAAATCCGTCTACCTTACGAGTGATGCGTCTACATGTGAAAAATTTAAACATTCGAATTAATTTAATATAAAGTCAAGTGGTAAAAAAATGTTCAAAAAATGAATGCATTAAAATTAATTTATTAACCTTCTAATTTTGACTGATTGACTTTATACTAAATTATTTCAAATGTTTAAAATTTTCACGTGTAGACTCATCACTCGTAAGGTAGGCAGATTTCAACGTTCGGATTTGTCACTTGAAACCAATTGACGGATTTTAGACTTGAGTTCACCAATTTGATACTCTTGATATTGGATCCCTCCTCATTATTGACGTTGTCAAGGAACAATCGACAGTAGTTAGATGTTTTAGGCACGCCCACAATTACTTCGTAGTTCGTACCAATTTGGGTATGATATACTTTTAATGTATTTTTGGTGAATTATTTTAATGTAGCCCCATTTTTATAGTCGTTACTGCGTGTTTTGATCTAGCAATATTTTTCATGATTGTTTTACTCCTCTTTAAATCAAACGTCTTTATTAATCCCTCCATCCTTTCCTTTTTCAATTAATTTTACAATCTAATAATTTATTTCTTCTTTATCTATAAGAGTTTTATGTGAAATAATCACATGAGATCGTAATAATCAGCAAGGGAAACAAAATATTCAGCAGGGGAAATAAATTGATATCAAGAAAAGAAGAAAAGAATCAATTAAGCAAAGATGGAAAGAATCAATTCAGCAGCTCCTCTTCCTAGCCCACCTTCCTTAGATGGTTTAGGATTTGATTTGTTGTATTATCTAGCTTTATATTCTAAAATTAGAAGATGTAATAGGATTCAATCTTGATGTTAAATACCCTTGGCTGGTGCCATGTAAAACTACAACAAATATTCTCTGATCAATAAAATATGGGAGGGAAGGGTGATTCATGGGAGTTCTATGTTATTTAATTTCATACAAGTAATTTTGTCATGGTATCAGAGCAGGAATTGTTTTGAGGTACAGATTGCTGATGGTCATACCGAAGGTGATCTAGATACCTCATTCAATCATATATCTCTGGTTGTTCCGCTGCTAGATAAGAAATGACGAGCACACCTCCAGAATCAAGCGTTGACATGCGAGATACAGCGAAAATTCTCGTTGAAGAATTCTCAAAGTAGCTCTCTCAAATCATGGCACAAAGTCAGAATAAGCCCTCTGAAGGCGTAGGGCAATCTCATTCAAGCGAAAACCCAAATTCAGGCATCACCATAAAGTTGGATGGCCACAATTATCGAATTTGGGCACAAATGGTTGAGATGGAACTAAAAACTCGAGATAAACTCGAGTATGTGAAAGGGGACCAGAAAATTCCGTTACCAACCGATGAGGCACACAAATGATGGGAGATCGAAGACAAGATGGCGAAGAGTTGGCTGTTCAAATCCCTTGACAACTCATTAGTTGGAAGCTTCATCAATTGTTCCACTGCGAGAGAAGTTTGGGAAGTACTCGCCACGACTTTTTTCGATGGTAGTGATTCTGCCCAGTACTATGATCTACGGTGTAAAACCTATAACTTGAGATAAGGAGACAACTCTGTTGAAGCCTATTACAAGGAACTTCAAGGTTTATGGAGAGAGATGGACTATCGCAGACCCAACACCTTTACTGGCATCGAGAATATCGAAAGGTATAACAAAATAATACAAGAAGAAAGGTTGTTTAATTTTCTGAATGGTCTTAGTGATCGGCTGGACCAAATGAGGGCACATGTACTCCAAACTTCTCCACTTCCCACCACGGAACAGGCCTTCGCCTGGGTTAGAAGAGAAGAAGTTGGCCATAATCTAATGGTAGAAAGAGATGAGATGTCGGCTGCAGTCATGTATACTGGAACTAAACCCACTCTGAAATCTCCATCTGAAATGCTACCTAGTAACCAAAAATCAGATCACAAAAAATACCTAAAATGCACTCATTGTGGGGGCACACGACACACTAAAGAAACATGCTTCGAAATCCATGGATACCCTGAATGGTGGCGAGAAGGGAAGAAGAAGACTGGAGGGTACAACCGTGCAAAACCAAATGTGAACATGATTCAGTCAACAGCTACTGGCCGAACCACTGAAGCTACTGGAAGTACTGAAGCTGCTGGCCGAACCATTGAAGAGAAGCAGTATGAGGCAACGGCTAGCGCAAGTCAACAGCAGCATGGTTTTTCCCTAATACCAGCGGTTTCCAACCATACTCATCTAGGTGAAGGTAATTTAAATATTGGTACTAATAAAAATTCTGAATGGATAATAGATTCGGGAGCGTCAGATCACATGACGTATGACCAAAATGATTTTTGCGGATTGGTTACTCCACGAAGACTCGAGATTGTAAATGCAAATGGAGAAAAACACCCGGTCACGGGTGCAGGAAGAGTATCTCTTACCCCTTCAATATCATTATCTAATACGTTACTTGTTCCTTCACTGTCATCAAAACTACTCTCTGTTGGACAGATTTCGGATGATTTGAATTGTATTGTACTCATGTACCCACCTTTTTGTCTCTTTCAGGATGCACATACGAAGGAGATTTTAGGGCGTGGTACTAGAAGGGAAAAATTGTACGTTATGGAAGATATCAGTGGAGGAAGAGTGCATCATGTTAAGTCTCGAGAAATCACCTCTTACCAAATTATCAAGTGGCATAAACGATTAGGGCACCCATCTTTTGGGTATATGAAAAAACTTATTCCTGGTATTTTTGAAAAATGTGATAAATAATCTTTTGATTGTACAACTTGCATTAAAGCCAAAAATCACCGTGTCTCTTTTCAAAGAAATGATAATATAAGTATTGAACCTTTTGCTCTTGTTCATTCTGATGTTTGGGGACCATCCCCGGTTAAAACTTTGCATGGCAATAGATTTTTTGTTCTCTTTGTCGATGATTGTACTCGTATGACGTGGTTATACTTGTTAAAAACAAAAGGGGAAGTTGCAAGTGTAATCCAATTTTTCTATAATCTAATAAAGAATCAGTATGGGAAAGAGATATGAGTTTTAAGGAGTGATAATAGGGGAGAATTTATAAATAGGGAATTAAAAGATTTTTTTCTGGAAAAAGGGATAATCCACCAAACATCTTGTGTTAACACAGCACAACAGAATGGGGTGGCAGAGCGAAAAAATAGGCATATTTTGGAAACAACTAGAGCGTTACTTATTGATAATAATGTTCCAACCAAATTTTGGGAAGAGGCCATTACCACCGCAGTTTACCTGATTAATAGAATGCCTTCAAAAACCTTGAATTTCAAAACCCCTCTACAGATCTTAGCATCATTTGTCCATCTTCCTTCCATTCTTACTTTGCCTCCTAAAATTTTGGGTTGTACAATTTATATACACATCCACAAAAATAAAAGAACGAAACTAGATCCTTGTGCAGAAAAATGTGTATTCCTTGGATACGGAACAAATAAAAAAGGATATAGATGCCACAACCCCATTACAAACAAAACGTATATCACAATGGATGTTGATTTTTTAGAAGATGAACCATACTTCCAAAATAATGAGTTTCCTTCTCAGGGGGAGAGTAATATTGAGCAGGAAATCTTATTTCTTGAGCCACAAAATTCTGAGCTGAAAATTTCTATTTTTGGTTCTAAGCCACAAACCGAATCCCCAATTCCAGCAGCAAATTCAAAATCTGAATCTCCATATTTAGAAACTGAATCCCCAGCAGAAAATTCAGAAACCAAATCCCCATTCCCAGCAGCAAATTCAGAAATAGAATCCCCATTTTTAGCAGAAAATTCAGAAACAGATCCAGTAGAAAATTCACAGCAAAATCGGACTGAGTCAGAAAGTAGAATAGAAGAAAGAGGGAGTCCAGCTGGCCTCGATATATGGATAGAATTAGGTGATGAAGATGTATAATTTTTTTCCTCTCAACCATAGGGCCCATCTCCTGAGGTAAGTGCTCCTGAATCTTCGAGAAAGTTACCGCCTAGAATCAATCGTGGAAAGGCTCCAAAGCGGTATGATCCACATTATGATCCGAAAAACCCTGCAAAATTTTCGATGTCCAATTTTGTGACATTAAATAAACTAACAAAAGAAGCCGAAGCTTTTGCTTTGAACTTGTCTTTAATATAGGTTCCAAATAAAGTAGAAGAGGCACTTGGTGATCCAAACTAGAGAAAGGCAATGGAGACCGAGATGGAGGCACTTCAAAAGAACGAGACATGGTCTGTGACAGAATTACCTGAAGGCAAAAGATCAGTTGGATGTAGGTGGATATACTCCATCAAGTACAATGCCAATGGGACCATTTTGAGATACAAGGCAAGACTTGTTGCGAAGGGGTACACACAGATGTATGGAGTAGACTTTCAAGAGACCTTCTCTCTAGTTGCAAAATTGAACACTGTAAGGGTCTTATTATCCTTAATAGCAAACATGGATTGGCCCTTTGCATCAATTTGACTTGAAGAATGCATTTCTGCATGGAGAAATTGAAGAGGATCTATATGGATTTGCCACCCGGGTTTAAATATTCAGGACCAACAAATGCAGTGTATAAACTAAAAAAGGCATTGTATGGTCTCAAGCAATCTCCTCGAGCATGGTTCGGAAGATTCTCTGGAGCAATGAAGAAATATGGGTTTGATCAGTGTGATTCAGATCATACTCTATTTATTAAACGAAAAGGAGATAAGCTAACAGTGCTGATTATCTATGTTGATGATATGATTATCACAGGAAATGATGAGGAAGAGATGCACAGACTAGGGGAGAAATTATCACAAGAATTTGAAATGAAGAACCTTGGAAGGCTCAAATATTTTTTGGGAATAGAGGTAATGAGGTCTAAGGAAGGTATATTTCTCTCTCAAAGAAAATATGTACTTGATCTTTTGAAGGAATTAGGAATGCTTGAGTGCAAACCCGCAGATAGTCCAATGGTACCTAACACTAAGGTTGAGATCAACCCTGATCAAATACCTGAGAATAGGGAGAGATACCAAAGATTAGTTGGAAAATTGATCTACTTGTCACATACAAGACCCGATATTGCATATGCTGTAGGAGTAGCTAGTCAATTTATGCATTCTCCTAGTAAAGAACACATGGATCTAGTTATTAGGATTGTGAGATATCTAAAGGGGTCTCCTGGAAGAGGTATTTTATTTAAAGCTCATGGACATCTAGACATTATGGGTTATTCGAATGCGGCCTGGGCTGGAAGTAACACAGATAGAAGATCTACATCTGGCTACTTTACCTTTGTGGGAGGCAACCTAGTGACATGAAGAAGCAAGAAACAAAACGTGGTGGCTTTATCAAGTGCTGAAGCAGAATTTCGTGGCATGTCAAAAGGTATCTGTGAACTACTGTGGTTACGAAAACTATTAAAAGAACTGGGATATCCCACATGCAAGGAGATAAGTCTATTTTGTGACAATAGAGCTGCCATAGCTATAGCTCAAAATCCCGTCCAACATGATAGGATGAAACACATTGAAGTGGATCGACATTTCATCAAGGAAAACTTGGAAACAAAAACAATCAACTCCCCATTTGTGAAATCTAGTCAACAACTCGCAAACATCTTAACCAAAGCAGTACCAAGCAAGTTGTTTCACGATGTATTGGACAAGTTAGGCATGTTTGATCTGTTCATGCCAACTTGAGGGGGAGTGTGAAATAATCACATGGGATCGTAATAATCAGCAAGGGAAACAAAATATTCAGCAGGGGAAATAAATTGATATCAAGCAAAGAAGGAAAGAATCAATTCAGCGAAGATGAAAAGAATCAATTCAGCAGCTCCTCTTCCTAGCCCACCTTCCTTAGATGGTTTAGGATTTGATTTGTTATATTATCTAGCTTTATATTCTAAAATTAGAAGATGTAATAGGATTCAATCTTGATGTTAAATACCATTGGCTGGTGCCATGTAAAACTACAACAAATATTCTCCGATCAATAAAATATGGGAGGGAAGGGTGATTCATGGGAGTTCTGTGTTATTTAATTTCATACAAGTAATTTTGTCATTTTATATATTCGTATAATTAATGTTCATTAATTATTCTAAACAACTGACTTTACTGATCAATAGTTGAAGTATAAATTAACACTTAGCATGTGTTATGTTCATGCACAAAATAATAGATAAATATATAGACACTTAGAAGTAACAATATAACCTATATGGTACAAGTACTGTACAGATGAAATTTAATTTGAGATTTATCTCATACTAACAATCCATATTACTTCCATTAATAGCAATAACTAATTAATTATCTCTCTTGTGGGTTGGTCAAGGTCACATAATTTATAGAGCATGATGAGCCGTCGATATTAGATGATTCCACTGCTTCCTCTGTTAATCTTACATTGAAGTAAACCGGCTGCTTTGGCTCCGGTAAAATTATACTTTCAGTAGTAAGAAACATGATCACATCTGATATGATTGGTCGATCAACTGGCTTTTCTTGTACGCACAATAATGCCACATGGATGCATCTCTCAATCTGTCTTTGGGACACTTCGGTTAATGTTGGACAAATCAGTTCAGAAAATTTCCCACCTTTCCATCTATCCCATGCCTGTAAAAGAAAAATTTTATGCTTGGGAAAAAAATGCTACAAACTATATATCTAGTCTTGTTGGTACTCAAATGCAAATATAATGTACTTTAAAACGAAAAATCAATTTTAACAGGAATTCTGAATGTTCCAGAAACTAAATTAAGTACATTGGAGTCACAGAGAAAAGAAGAAGGAGAGATCATTGACGTGGTGTTAATTAGAAAGCAATTAAAATTTTATATTTCCCTCATTGGTCTATTATTTTGTTGATAATAACTAATTGCTAATCAATTTGAGAGAACGCTTGTAGTAAATGTGAACTCCTTACATATCCAAGAAGGTTGAGAAAGTCTTCGTATTGGCGGAAACCCATATTTCTTTTGCCACTTACAATCTCCAAAAGCAGCACTCCAAAACTAAAAACATCTGATTTGATTGAGTAACGACCCTCAGATGCATATTCGGGAGCCATGTAACCGCTGATAAGACAAATAAAAAACAACATAATATGATGATATAAATCCTCAGATTATCATACATATTTTCTTGTAATAACTTTATCTTATTCATAGACAGATTTATTTTAAAGTAGTGTGTTTTTTGGTTGAATTATGCTCTTTGTATACACACTAATGAATATTGGATATATATTATTTGATCATACTTACTATGTTCCTACCACCCTATTGGTATTTGCTTGGAGCTCTTTCTGACCAAATATTCTGGCTAATCCAAAATCAGATATCTTTGGGTTCATTTCAGAGTCTAAGAGAATGTTGCTCGCTTTCAAATCTCTATGAACAATTCTTAGCCTCGAATGTTGGTGGAGATATAGGAGTCCTTGAGCAATGCCTTCAATTATCTCAAAACGCCTTTCCCAATTTAGAAGTGCTCCTCTTAATGTTTTATCTGTGATACAACATATACTAATATAATAAAAGGAGTTAAATTATCTTTGCGATTACATTCCAACAACCAAAATGTTCCTTGGTTTAGAATTGTTAGTTTTTATTTCAAACTAAAAGGAGGCAAATTTTGAAAAGATTTACTTTTTATGTAATGGAACTTACGGGTAAATAACTTCTTAGAATTGAAGAGCCAGAAACTTTGTGAACTTAGAAGCTTCCAAATTCAGAATACTATTAACTACAACCCCAGTGTTTTATTACATATGACTCAGTAAGTACTAGTATTCTAAAGAAATGAGTTTTATAAAAGGATAAAACTGGATAAAAGGATAAAAAAAAACCTTCCAAAATAGGTTTCCAGAGACATACCAAAAATGAAACAGTCTAAGCTCTTGTTTGGCATATACTCATAAACCAGTATTTTCTCCTCTTCTTTGATGCACCACCCGACCAACCGGACTAAATTTCTATGTTGCAACTTTGCGATAAGTTGGATTTCATTTTTAAATTCAACTAGACCTTGACCTGAATTTGAAGAAAGCCTCTTCACTGCTATTTCAAGTCCATCTTGTAGCAGCCCCTAAAAGAAGAACTTGGAATCACAGCTATCTCAAGTACATTTTTATGCATTTTTCTAATTTGTCGGTTCTCTTTTAATAATAATTAAAATAATAGAAAAATGAAAAAAAAAAAATTGCAGTATCAAGATGGAAGGAAATAGGAAATACCTTATAGACAGGTCCGAATCCACCTTCACCGAGTTTGTTGTCCAATGAGAAGTTACGTGTCGCATTAGCTATTTGACTGAAATCAAAGAGTGCAAAATCTGAACTTCTTTGGCAGTTCCATTGATTAAGTGTTTCGTTGTTAGTTGTGAGCATTCTTTCTTCTTGAGAAATCTCAGTTTCTAAATCATTAAAGAAGATATATTAGCTAAGTTTTCATGCAAATGAACGTGCTGACAGTACTGTTTAATCGTATAAGTTAAGAACTGAACCTGCATATTTTAATTTTCTGATCAACAAAAAGACAACGAAGCAGCCAATAATAAGCAATGCCACAGATACACTGATGATGATAATGAGGTGTCTGATTTTTCTTCCTGAAGAAAAAGATTCAACATTCATAAGGAACTGATTGTAATTAGTTGGCCATTGTTCATGAAGTTGGATTAGGTTAGTTCACTTTCAGCTATAGTCTGATGGACTTCGGATTTGTGTTTATTTGGATTGCAAATCAGTTTTAATTTATACCTGTATAAATTTCAGTTACTGCTCCATAGAACTTGGATTATATTGAGTTAACTGACAGAGTCTGTTAAGATCCTACAATTCCAGAGTACCAGGGGTCAGTGAGATTAAGGTTAGCATGCACCATTAGACTGTTAAGACAGCATTTTTGGTTAGGTGTTTCTGTAATATTCGGGTATTAGTTCTGCCTTATGATACCTCTTCTAAATTCGACCAAGTAGGTGATTTTTTGAATTTAAGCAAGTTTTGTTGTTTGCACTGAAAATGATTTGGATTATCTAATAACGCTAAAGTAGATACTGGTAGTGTTCATCAGATAAAGAACAGGTCAGGACAAGATTAGTTAGGGTCAATTAAGTAATTTGCTCTTCAGAAAGATCATTTCAGGATTCTGGTCCTTGACATCATCTTTTCTTGTTGATTTTAACTCAATCTGAATCCTAATCCTACCTAACTCCCTGACAAATAAGGATTTTAGAGATCTGGTTATGTTGCCTTTTTGTAAAATAAACAAGTACATAAGGATAAAGATATTCCATCTTTTTAAAAAAAAAAATGAAAGATTAAAGAGGCCATGTAAGGTGTTGAATACACACCTTTAATGGTGCCGGATGGAAAATTCATTGGAGGTGGCTGAGTTGGCTGGTTACCAGATGCTGGAGGACTTGGTATTATTGATGTCCCTGAGATGTGTTTATCTGGATTTCCGTAAAAGAAGCTGTATATTTCATACCTCAGGTTGCATCTTACTCCTAATATTCTTCCACCTTGCACCCCATCAAAAAATCGTGGCATAAAATTAATAAAGTCTTCTAAACAAGCACGGCAATCATTATTCGAAAGATCGGGTGTGCACTGAGACAAGCCCAAGATCAGCGGCAAGGATCCTGTTATGTTTATTACCCCAGTACAAAAATGCTTTCTGGAGTTATAAGCTGCCTGATCTGAGGTACTGCTTAGTAATGTTTTCACCACATTGTTGTAGTAGTTTCTGACAGTATTATCTGATGGATCCCATCCCTTAAATCTCACTGTTACGTTGTGGTTGTTGTACATTATGATTTCGTTCAAATTATTAGTTGAGTTGAGGAACTGCTGGTTGGAGTACCTTAGGAGGCAGTAGTCATAGTATATAGTGGCTTCTTTGTAGTATGGGCATATATTCATTACATCTTGAAAGGATTGGTTAAGGCAGAGCCCACAAATAGAAGAATTCACATCGCCACGACAGAGGGCAAGACCAGAGATCTGGTCCGGTGCTGCACCAATTGTATTTTTATAGAAACCCTGTCCTGCTACTGCTTCTGTGGAAAAAGAGGTGAAGAGTGTCTTGAGGTTGGAACTGTACGTGCTATTTATGGTGTAGTTGCCGGTGGTGCCACAATATTGGTATAGGTCGTCAGCTCCAGATGATAGATGTAAGCAGAGATTAGTGAGGAAGAGAGCAAAAGGGCAGGGACAAATGTTCTGCATTGCTCTGCTTTTGGTCAAGGAACACAATTACGATGAACTAGAGGAGCAAAACTATGCTACATCTGGATGATATGTTACAACTAGACGATAGTGACATAAACCTTGAGGTATCTCGCTATGAATTGGTGGATGATTAGCATTACTATGACTTAATTGGTGTTGGATGATATGTACGTCTAGAGGTTTTAATACCACAAATTTTTTTATGCTACAAAATATCACAACTTTCTGTTTATTTAAACTTTTCATGCTGTTAATATTGTTGAATAATATTCGTATTGTCCAAATTATTTTTTTCATACATATAATTCTAAATTTGACGGATTATACAAACCAGTTATAATATTTAACTCATATATTCCTAAACTTACTAACTTATTTTTTGATATTTTACTTGAATAATAAAATATCGAAGTTTTCCAAATCATATCCACATATATCCGAATTACAAACTTTAAACCGGCCTGGCCAAATTATTTTAAATATGAACTTTGACACTTTGCTTGAGAAATGTGTCCACATAAAATTTTTCTGATTTTTCAAATTCATTTTATGTAATATCAAGTGGTCAAGAATAACAAAAATTCCTTAAATTTAATCTTAAATAATTATTAGGATCTCCGCATTGTCCTCGCATCAACCTAGGGCTGTATAAAAAGCTCGCGACTCTTGAACCGCTCGAATTCAACTCGGTAACTAACTCACTAACAACTCGTTCATTTAAAATTCAAATTAGTCTGACTCGAGTTGAATAACTCGTGAGTTAAACGAGTTGAGTTCAACTACACCGCAAATAGATTACAACCATTGTAATATAGAAAATAGCCCAACAGCCAATTGGATTTTAGGCTAAATACTCATGTATAAAACTTATATTTTGCAGAATCGTACAACAATCAATAAAAAAACATTATTCATCGTTCTCCTTTCTACCCAAGAATCATTAATATACTTTCAAATATTACCTAATTAGATAAGGATATATGGACGATTTAATTGGCTATCTACGGTA
This sequence comes from Carex rostrata, assembly GCA_964058875.1. Classification (NCBI taxonomy): domain Eukaryota; kingdom Viridiplantae; phylum Streptophyta; class Magnoliopsida; order Poales; family Cyperaceae; genus Carex; species Carex rostrata. Next base: position 879,744 of record CAXKVT010000245.1, read on the forward strand.
TTGACCCATCGCAATTAAGGTCGCTTCGGTCAATGGATTGAGGAAATTTCCGGACACCATCCTAGAAATTAGCTGAATTTGATTTCTTAATTAGGCCTTAGCTTTTTCTATCTGACCAATCGACGACTAGCTAGTCCACTACAATTTCGGCAAGAGACTGTTCTTAGTCCAGAACATATTCGTCTTTTTAATCCAGTAACAAATTTGCAGCCCGGAAACAATAATATGATGGAATTTAACAATCAATTTTTAATCCAGTAACAAAGGACAATGCACTGTTTGTAAGAGATATGTTTAAAACTCAAACAAGAGATCATTATGTACACATTGAAATTTAGAATATTAGAATCCTCATCTTTCTCTCAAAAAAATAAATAATAATAACAGAGTTTAAATGTAATAGAAATATAATTTGAAAGTAGTTCACTTTTAGAACTAATAATAGATTGAAATCCTTATATTTTAAAAGCAAACAAAAAAATCGTAAATTGTATGATTGGTACCTACTATATATCACGTATTAATTATTCATAAAATTAGCGATTGATTAAAGAACCGGCTGTTTTTTATTTTCAAATATTTATTTAATTAGTCATTCTCAGTGGTCCTGACAAAAATAATATAAATCATAAATGTAATATTTGAATTTCTTTGTTTGTTACTATGCTAGAAAGTAGAAACAATGTTAGGGTTTATTTTCAGAAATTTCGGATAGTTGAAATTGTAACCAAGATGATTCATAATTGTCACATCTTAAAACATGTCCTAGAAGTAGGGGTGTAAACGGATACGGATAATCCGCTCCGTATTCGCTCTGTATCCGGAGATTATCCAAATTCAAATTAAACGGATACAGATATATAATTGCGGATATGAATATGGATATTTTTTGCATATGGTGAAACAATGGTGGATACGGATACTGATAATTTCATGAAGGTGAATATCTGTATCCGTATCAACAATTATCCGAATCCAAAATTGCTCTCAATCGGCTCCAACTTTACTGCTCCAGATAGAAATTATTATATAATTATCACATATGCATTTCAGTCTTGGTGGTGGGTAGAGGTGTTCATTGGATCCGGTTTAATTGGTTTTAAACCGAACCGATTTAGATTGGACTAAATGGTTCAGTTTTTTCGGTTTATTGGATCGGTTCAGTTCATCTTTTAAAACCAATATAATACATTGGTTCGGTTCGGTTTATAAATTTTCAAAACAGAGAATACCGAACCGACCATTTCACTCACGTGCAAACTGAAAATTTTCAAATACACTCGCTGTGCGAAAGTACTCTATTCTCCCACTTTAAATTATAATATAAGTTTGTAATTTTTTTTTTTGAGTGATAAGTTTGTAATTTTCAACTGGCTCTCACCGACCCTAGATAGTAGATCCCACTTACTCTTTTCTCTCTCTCACGTTCACTTTCTCCCCAGCTGGGTCCCACTCCCCACTCCTTTCTCTTCTAATTTCTTTATGCTGAGTAGTTGTGATATTGGATGCAAAATTAGTTATTTAACTTAGTGAATTTTTTTCGAGTGTTCATGATTTTGAGCTAGGCTGTAAATTGAATTTCTACTATTAATATCTATTTTCGGTTTAACCAAACAAACCGAAGTTTATTTCGGTTAATTCAGTTCGGCTCTTATTTGGTTTTGATTCTATTTCGGTTCGGTTCGATTTGATTTTTGAAAACCGAATAAAATTTTGATTTGTCTATTTTAATTGGGTTTGAACCGAACTGAACTGGTGAACACCCCTAGTTGTGGGATAAATGATAATACAATCTGGTTTCCAATTATCCGCTAGTGATGGTGCTATAATAGTATTATTTTCTTTCATTTTTAACTCCATTTCTTCGCTCCCTATTCTTTTTTCATTCAAGACTTTAGCCCGTGAATGTAGTATGTTTTTAGTCTCTGTTAAATTAGTTTTAGCCATTGTTTCAAGACAACAACAGGGCACTCTTTTGCATCTTAAAGTGTATAACTCAATTATTCGATAATTATTTATTTCGTTTATGTATTTGAATCCGTATTTGTAGATTATTCGCTTTGTATCTGTCTCCGTTTAAGATAGTTTTGGTTTTAAAATTTGATATCTGTTTACTATCCGTATCTGTATCCGTATCCGCTCATTGAAAGGCGGATACGAATATGGTATTAGCATTATCCACTCTGAATCTGCTCCATTTACACCCCTGCCTAGAAGCAATTGAAAATAATTATGCCATATCCAGCAGGTAAATATTAAATACTTTCAATTAAATAGAGAGAATGTTTTTGAGGATCGGTTAAAACACGGTAACAACTGAGGAATATCATCTTTGAGTAATTCTTAGGTGCTATGGATAGCATAAGGTTTTCCGTACTACGATCTCAAAAATTTATCGTATAAATTTCAAATTTCGATCTAAATAGCTTATTAAATTAATTATATAATAAACATGTAGAATACCAATTTTTACTATATTTGAAATTTTTTCACTATTTTTTATGATTTATAAAAGATTGAAAAAAATTACTTAAATTATTGGCAATTTTCTTTTATTTTGACATTATTTTTTGTCATGTTGCATAAATCATAAAAAAAATAATAAAAAAATAAAAAATAGTAAAAATTGGTATTCTACAAGTTTATTATATAACTAATTTAATTAGCTACTTATATCGAAATTTGAAATTTTTACAATAGATTTTTTAGACCGTAGTACTAAAGACCTTATGTTATCCTTTGAAATTTTCCGAATTATGGTTTCAACACAACTTATAATAGCTGGAGCATTATGCATCCTTCAATTCGTATCATCTCCGGTATTGCAGAGGATCACCCTCGCTTTACGGTTTGAGATTAAATTTCAACCGGTTTGGTATTCGGGCCACAATAGGGGGCAGTATTTTTGGGCTTTGATATTTGTGCCAAGTTAAAAAGAACGGTTCAGATCTAGTAATTGTAAAAGATTCCCTTATCAGGTATTGGAGAGGATGTGAATTCCTGCATCCTTATGCTTGGAGGCAGGATGGAAATTATGTTGAATCAATCTTAGCGTGTATTTCTATTAACAGTGTTTGATGAACAGTGCACGCTTCAGGTTATGCATTGTTGGATGAAGATTGAACGATGGACATTTTATCTGGGGATGCAATCTGGTGATATCTATGCCCTTTTCCATGCTTTTACTATTCTTGGCGCATCATTCATTCTGTGAGAATTTCAATTATAAAATTTGGATATGCTAAAATAGAAAGAGTACTTCGTTTGTATCAAATATACTAAGATCGGACTCATTGAATCCGATATATAAATTTTTCTTTTAAAAACCTCACATAAAATTTCAAAAAAAACAAAAATTATGGATCGGACTCATTGAGTCTGATCCATATAAGGATTGATTTTTGTGATACAAAACCCTTTGTATTTACGGATACAAAAGGTCTTGTGCCGCAAAAAATCAATTAGAAAATTATGGATTATGAACAGTTATTCCGATCCATATAGGGATTGATTTTCTGTGACACAAAGCCCTCTCTGTAACCGTAGAAAATTAATAGTACATGGTTTTGTCCCGCAGAAAATCAACCCCTTATAGATCGGAATCATTGAGTTTGATCCACAATTTTTTTTTCCCTCTGCCACAGTTTAAAAAGAAAAAAAAATCTATGGATCGGACTCAATGAGTCCGATCTTACTATATTTGATACAAATGAGGTACTATTTCTATTTTTGTACGTTTGAATTTTATAATTTGGGAGAATTTCATGTATACCCCTCAAAAACTTGAAAATTATGTATTCCCCCCTCTAAATTTTGAAATTACACATTCTCCCTCTAAACTTAAAAAACTCACATATTTACTCATTTTATTGTCTTTTATATTAAAACTCATTTTAAATTTATAAAATACATATTTTACCCTTCATTAAAAATATAAAACGCCCCATCGAACTCAAATTTGAATCTGAGGGGTTCCTCTACTGTCTGATCCGCGAGCATCGTAATAAGATTATTGCGTGTTCGCTTCAAGATTCGTGCTAATTTAGTGTGCACAGATCTCAAAGCAATTTTGATCTGCGTGCATCACATTAAGATCTGTACACGTTGCTTCAATATTCGTGTGTTTGCTTTAAGATTTGTGCAGATCTAGTGCACCCAGATCTTAAAGCAATTCGAACGGTAGAGATTCAAATTGGAGTCAGATGGGCGTTTTATGCTTTTTAATAAAATGGTAAAATAGGTATTTATAAATTTAGAACGTGTTTTAATATAAAAGACAATAAAATAGATAAATATGTGAGTTGTTGAAATTTAGCGGGGTAAGTATGTAATTTCAAAATTTAGTGAAAAAAATACGTAATTTTGAAGTTTTTGAGGGGTATACTTGAAATTCCCCTTTATAATTTTTATGACAAAAATTCCTTAATTGTAAGGTGTGATTCTTGTTTGTGCACCGTACCACACGGTCGGTTATTGCAGCTTAGGTACTTTTATACAGGATGTTTAGTCCTGATGTGCATTTACTTCTTTCTTTCTCCAATGTGGCTCTCTCCTGGTGGTACCTCACTGAATTACCTTGAAAATATTGTTTCACACATCCTTTGAAAAAACCAAAAGCAAAGTCGCATTTACTTCTTTCTTTCTCCAATGTGGCTCTCCCAAATGCATATTCTCTGCATTAACTCAAAAAGGAATCTTTTGAGTTAATGAATCTCAACCGTCTGATTTAAAACGGAGCCAATCTGATCTCTGTATAAGATATAGAGGATCCTTTAATATTAGTGTTGATTTAGTCTGCACGAATCTTAAAACATATCATATGATTAACTCAAAAGGGAATCTTTTGAGTTATTGCAGAGAATACGAATTCGACTCTCCCAGTAGTACCGCACTGAATTACCTTGAAATTGTTTCACACATCCTTTGAAAAAGCCAAAAGCAAAGTCGGGGTTTGAAAGGGGAATGCATTTACTTTTTTAATACTAATATGCTACGCGTAGCATAGAAGATCTCCGTGCAACAGTTTAATATTTAAGTTTTCAAAATCCTAATGATTAATTTGAACCGTTCAGCATGATTTTCATATAAATATATACTTGCAAACCAAATTTTATATTATTTAGAATTTTTTTACTATTTTTTTAGATAGATAGAAAATCACTTAATCTGAAAATTCTGTACCATTCAAATCAAGTAATTTTCTACTTATCTAAAAAAATAGTAACAAAATTCTAAAAAATGTAAAATTTTGTTTGCAAGTACATATTCATATGGAGATCATGCTCAATGGTTCAGATCAACCGTTAGGGTTTTAAAAACTCAAATATTGAGCCTTTTGCACAGAGGTCCTCTATTCTACGTGTAGCACTGTACCCAACTCCATTTAGTCAGTTTGTAATTGACACACAACATTTTTTTTATGTTATTAATTAGTTTTAACATTGTTAATTTTCCCTTTGTTATGTTTTTAAACATTCACTGAGGTTGTAAAATCGTGGGGGTGAATCGAATTGTCGATTTTTGAATAATCAATAGTCCTAAGAATTTTTTTAAAACCAACGTTCTATGCTACCTTCTCTTTCGACGTTGTTAATTTTCCCGACTATGAATTACTTACATTTTGTTAATAAATATCAATTTTATTTAATTAAATGATTATGGATGTCATCTATCTATTGATCTTAATTCCTTTCAAAATTAGTAAAACAAACAATTTTTTTTTTATTTCTCAATATCAATGAATGATAAGAACAGAGAGTAGCAGAAAAATAAATTAATGATGTTATTAAGATGAAAAAATGTTAGTAATTATATGAATGTTTTGAATTAATTTTATTGAATATATCCATTATTGTAAAAAAAAAATATTGAAACGAAATTAATTCGCCTGGCATGTAAATATTTTCTTCATTTTTGCCACTAACCTTTTAAAAAAATTATTGAATAGATCCATGCATATAAGATGTTCGATGAAATGTTCAAATTAAAAGAGTATTTTGGTTATATGTCCCTCTCAAAGCTAGCTGGTACCAAAGACCAGAAACTCAAACAGTTTTTCAAATTATTTTGAAGTCCTAACATGTGTGAATTAATATTGTATTTATTTCATTTTCTTGACCTGTTCAGCTCTTTTCAGAACTGTATAAGGTGTCATTTTGTAAATGAAATATATATCAATATGATTGATAGATGGAGCTTTTTTTGAAGCTCAGATTGATACATGGAGTTGAATCTAGCTGGAAAAGCTATTAGATCTACTATCTGGTTGATAACCTGGAGAGAGTTCGAAGATCAAAACCCACAAAGAGCTATAATTTTTTAAAAATCCACTTTGAATAGAGTTTCCCCTCATTGAAAAACCCAGCTGAAACTTGAGCGATTTTTATATTTTTTATATAGAACTCCAAAAATGTGAAAAATGAGCAAATGTACGTCTAGGTGCTCTTCATTTACAGAACAGAATGAAAAGTTCAAATTTAAAAAAAAATCTTGACTAAATATTTTCAGATTTAAGTGCAATTTCTCTAAACATAGAATGTTTATTTTGTAAAATATGACATTTATTATCCTGTAACGACTTAGACAAAAAAAAAATACATTATTTTTATTTCAAGGTATTAATTAGTTGTAACTGTTAAAAAAAAAAATTGTTTAACCAGTTAACCCATAATTGGTTCATAAGTGAACCAATGATTGGTAGAATGTATAGTTCGATTCTAATAACATTGATTTTAAGTACTGAAATTGCAACATTAAAATAAGAGAGAAAATTTTCTCACACTATATAACTCTCTTTCTTATATTTTCCTTAATTATTGCAACCATTATTTCCTTTTTAACGGCCCTGCTAAACTCTTGGTCTTTTCGTCGATCTCTCTCCTTTTAAATGTCAAAATCTGTCCCTTATTTCCTTTTTATTTGGTTCCTCTTTCCCTTTGTCTCAAGAAAAAAAAATTAAAAATGAAAAGGCATAACAATTCTTATCTCTCTCGATATATCTACAATGCAATTTTAGTTCCAGAAAAGATAAAAATTATAGGGGGAATTTCACGTATACCCCTCAAAAACTTCAAAATTACATATTTTCCCCTCTAAAATTTGAAATTACGTATTTCCCCCTCTAAACTTCAAAAACTCACAAATTTACCCATTTTATTGAATTTTATATTAAAACTCATTCAAAAATTTTAAAATACCCATTTTATCATTTATTAAAAGCATATAAAGCCCATCAAACTCAAATTTAAATCTAAAGAGTTCCTCTACCGTTCGATCTGTGTGCATTGCATTAAGATCTGTGCATAGTGTTTCAATATCTGTGCTGATCTAGCATGCACGGATCTTAAAACAATATTGATTCGTGCTCATCGCATTAAGATATGTGCACTTCGCATCAAGATTCGTGCTGATCTTGCGCACGCATATTTAAAAGCAGATTGGACGGTAGAAAAACTATTCAGATTTAAATTTGAGTTTGATGGACTTTATATGCTTATAATAAAGGGTAAAATGGGTATTTTATAAATTTAGAGTGAGTTTTAATATAAAAGACAATAAAATGGGTAAATTTGTGAGTATTTGAATTTTAGAGGAAAAAATATGTAATTTCAAACTTTAGAGAAAAAAATATGTAATTTTGAAGTTTTTGAGGGGTATACGTGAAATTCCCCCAAAATGATAGGTATGCGACTCTATAAAATCATAAGAAATGACATCTCTTTACGGTGTTTTTCACATTTTTTTTTTTAAATTGATAGGTCTTGACAAGATGAATTAACAACAAAAGAGAAAAAAAAAAATAGAACAATAAATGCTGATGCTGGGTACCCGGTGCATTTATTAGAAGGATTAATATCATATATTTTATAATGCAAATTAAGAATGAGGGCAATCTCCTTCTTTTACATCTCGGTCATATTTGGTTCAGTTAAATTAATGATTAAATGATTTAATATATTTTATAGTTAGTTTCACTCATATATAGCTTAAATTAGTTGACATAGAGGAATAAGGTGTTGAAAAATGAGTATCCATCTATAAAAATAGGCTTTACATATAAAGTAAGTATAGAGTAAGTTAATCAATCTAAAAAAATGAAATAACTTACTATGGATTAACTGCACGTTATGACTATTTAAGTGTGGAGTAAGGACTCCACAACCAAATATGGCCCTTGAGATTCGGACATCCTCCATATTAATTGTTTACAGGGAAGTAAACATTGTGCATAAGTCGTATATTCTTTCTAGTGTGTTAAGTCTTTCAGATTTTTATTATTGAGCATATCCTCAATTATACACACAATAGAGCGTTTCATATATATGGAAAGAAGAATAAGCCAAACCATTCTTGTATTATTTTTTCAAATATTATTCAACAATTTCTTTTACATATCCATACACCATACAAACTTAATTAGTTTCTACCACACAATAAGAGGCGGGGAATACATAAATTCCATACAAACTTAATTATTCAACAATTCCTTACCCTGGTGGCTTCCTTTTACCTATTCAAGCACGAGGTTTTGAAGTCAAGTCAACAATACATAAATTCGAGGACAACTACAATTAAAATTGTCTGGAACAATAAATATAGATATATGATAGAACAGCTCGGCTGTCAACTAGACACAATTATTGTCTGACAAAATAAAGGATGTGATGTGATCATGTGACAGAACACTATTGCCTTGTCCTTTATGGAAATAATTAATGGAAAAGGAAGAAATTGACTAAGTCAGCTGTCCTTAAAGGTCAAGGCTACTTAACTAGCAAACTATTGCCGTGTTTTTTTTCCCAAAGGCCCTTGTATTTTTCTATATTATTATTTTTTGAATAATTGCTTGTGGGTTCGATTGTCCTATTGTTGACCAGTCAGCATCTCAAGTCTTCTCATAACATTGGTGGCTTTGATGACTTTGAATATACCACTGCCGAGTCAACATGAAAGTCTTCCAGATTCTATTAAACTAGACATCCAGTGTGTCAGTGCTTACAAAAGTTCTGGTAAACAAATTGGAAAACATAAAATTAAAATGTTTTGAAATAAAATAAAATAAAATACAACTATATGAAACAAAAACAGATGAAACAATTCTAGTCACAAATTTGCAATTATTTTTGCTCTATGTAATCTCATACCAATTAAAAAACTCATTTGTGATTTCTATCATTAATTAGCAGTTGTGTTGTTTTTGTTTCTCGAAAGATTATGAATGATCATGGTAAAAACATATGAATGATCATGGTAAAAACAACCTTGATTTACGTAGGGTTTTAACTTAAATTTTATCTTATTTTTTTATCTTTATGTTTAATTATTATGAAAAAAAATATGTTATTGTTGCTCTCTTCTATGTTTTATTGAATAAACCATGTTTTGGGGCTATTTTACATCAAATGGAGCAAGAATCAGATCAATCAGAATAGTAGAGCATTGAAGTTAAGTCTTTGCTAGGGACCGTACCAGTGAGTATGGACCAGAGACCCAATACGGACCAAGAAGTTTAGTCTTTTATCGTTCGATTGTTTTTGTGCTTTATGTTCATTCTTACTTGATTTCGTTTTGTTAGTCAAGACCGCCATGTGATGGCCACACATGGAATGATAGTCCAATTAGACTAACCGAGTTAGGGTAAGGAGAATAAAAATACTAGATTAGTGGATGAAATCTTAGCTGGAGATACTATTAGTTGGACTAATAAATTTATACATGGGAGTCTTGACATTCGCAGACGAATGTCGCATTTTTTTTTGCCTCACCATAGAGCACCCAATAGCAAGAAAGTAGGGCGACGAACCTAAGAAGTGAAGTATGAAATTGTATGGACTATCACACAACTCCTTGCACCAATTAAGACAAGCCTTAGCCAGATCTCTTGATAGGTAGGGTTCTTGTGTCGATGCAAAAGCGACAGTCACTAAAATAGATTAGAAACACTCAAACAACATATGAGAATCAACATCAAATAAGATTAAACCAAAACGGATTGAGTAGCAATATATATGATAAACCAAAATCCTAAATATCCACATCACTATTTTATTTATTTAATTTACTTACTTTCAATTTTCGCCAAATACAAACATTAAAACCAATAAATCTCGATTTGAAGATTTTGTCTAGCCTTTCGAAATGTAGAGATTTAATTGTTCAAGGCCGTAAACCTTATTCTCTGCGGATCGACACTTGATTATACTACTCGATATGATTATGCACTTGTAATCTGGCTCGATAGGAAAACGGGTCATAAATTTTATTAGCATGATCACTATTTCTCTCATCACTGAACCATCAAAAAATACCGATTTGTATCAATTTAAAAGAGTAATATTTTTTTTAAAAGAAATATAAAATTTGGTCACCTAGCATATTTTAGTCTCGAAGTCATGTTGAGTGGTTCAGATCGATTAGTTAATATTGAAATTAAAGATAAGGATGTGAGGCATGATTAAGACATTAAAGACCATGTTGAGTGGTTCAGATCGATTAGTTAATATTGAAATTAAAGATAAGGATGTGAGGCATGATTAAGACATTAAAGACACGAGGCATTTTGAACCCTGCTCTAGATAATTTAATAATTCAAATTTATGTAATTCAAATATAATTTGATGATGCATAAAAGAAAAAAAACGTACCGCGCGCTAAGTTGAGATTGTTAAAATTTTCATCTCATTTGATCTTTATGTGCAGTCAAATATACAGTATTTTTTTTTATAAATAGGATATATGCTTCATATAAATCATTCCTATATATTTAATTTTAAAATAAAATTTTACTTTTTAAAATTCTAAAAATTGTCTAAATTAAAAAAAATGTTAAATGATCCTTAGTTTATTGTAGTTCCCAAGTATGTTCTTCATTTTAGTTAGGGAAAAATTAATTAAACTATATATCAACAGTAATCGCATACTGGTGTCTTTGAAAATCAGCTATTTCATAGGCAGGTTGGGCAGCATAATTCAAGCCCAATTGGTGGCCTTAAAGCCCAATGCTGCACTGAACTACTTCAGGTTAATAACAGATCAGATATTAACGATTTCACAACAAATAGTAATGAAAGTTTTGAATTACAAATTCTCTTAATTACAACCACCAATAATTAACAGATATAATTTTGAAATATATATATTTTTTATAGGACATGTCATATTTTTTTGTATGGCCTTTAAAATAACTACTATATATATCCTTATTCGAAACTACAACCGATGTTTCTTACTGTGTTAAAGACATTATTATTTAGCAGTTTAAACGTGAAATAAATTTTTTTATTTACCTGCTACTCCACAATTTAACATCACTTAAAACCATTATTCGAAACTAAGCTTGCTAACTAAAAAAACAAATTAAGCTTGCTAATTAAACAGACAAATTCGAAACTAAGTTTGTTAATTAAACAGACAAACTATATCAATGCAAATGAGCTGAGAGTTCGACGGATTTTTGAAAGGCCCGTTAAGCAGTTCCAGCTCTTGTCGAACTAAAAAGCACATTTATGTTAGCCCACATCTAGTAAAATTATCTCTCTTGTGGGTTGGTCAAGGTCACATAATTTATAGAACATGATGAGCCATCAAAATCAGATGATTCCACTGCTTCCTCTGTTACTCTTACATTGAAGTAAGCCGGCTGCTTTGGCTCCGGTAAAATTATACTTTCGGTAGTAAGAAAGATGATCACATCTGACATGATTGGTCGATCAACTGGCTTTTCTTGTACGCACAATAATGCCACATGGATGCATCTCTCAATCTGTCTTTGGGACACTTCGGTTAATGTTGGACAAATTAGTTCAGAAAATTTCCCACCTTTCCATCTATCCCATGCCTGTAAAAGAAAAATTTTATGCTAGGGAAAAAAATGCTACAAACTTTATATCTAGTCTTGTAGGTACTCAAATGGAAATATAATGTCCTTTAAAACGAAAAACAAACCGAGATTTAACAGGAATTCTGTTATGTTCCAGAAATTAAATTAAGTGCATATATAGGGGTCAGAGAAAAAAGAAGGAGAGATCAATGATGTGGTGTTAATTAGAAAGCAATTAAGATTTTATATTTTCCTCATTGGTGTACTATTTTGTTTATAATAACTAATTGCTAATCAATTTCAGAGAATGCTCTTAGTATATGTCTCCTTACAAATCCAAGAAGGTTGAGAAAGTCTTCGTATTGGTGGAAACCCATATTTCTTTTGCCACTTACAATCTCCAGAAGCAGCACACCAAAACTAAATACATCTGATTTGATTGAGTAACGACCCTCAGATGCATATTCTGGAGCCATGTAACCGCTGATAAAACAACAAAAAAACAACATAATATGATGATATAAATCCTCAGATTATCATATATATTTTCTTGTAGTAACTTTATCTTATTCATAGACACAGCTTTATTTTAAATTAGTGTGTTTTTTGTTGAATTATGCCCTTTATGTACACACTAATTAAATTGGATATATATTAGTTGACACGTAGCATCATACTTACTATGTTCCAACCACCCTATTGGTATTTGCTTGGAGCTCTTTCGGACCAAATATTCTGGCTAATCCAAAATCAGATATCTTTGGGTTCATTTCAGAGTCTAAGAGAATGTTGCTCGCTTTCAAATCTCTATGAACAATTCTTAGCCTCGAGTGTTGGTGGAGATATAGGAGTCCTTGAGCAATGCCTTCAATTATCTCAAAACGCCTTTTCCAATTTATAAGTGCTCCTGTTGATGTTTTATCTGTGATACAACATATAGTAATATAGTAAAAGGAGTTGGATTATCTTCGCTATTACATTCCAACAACCAAAATGTTCCTTGGTTTTGAATTGTTATTTTTTATTTCAAACTAAAAGGAGGCAATTTTTGAAAAGATTACTTTTTATGTAATGGAACTTGTGGGTAAATAAATTCTTCGAATTGAAGAGCCAGAAACTTTGTGAACTTAGAAGCCTCCAAATTCAGAATACTATTAACTACAACCCCATTGTTTTATTACAGATGACTCAGTAAGTACTAGTACTCTAAAGAAATGAGTTTTATAAGATGGAACTAGTACTCTAATTTATGGAAACACGGGAAAAAATGGATAAAAGGATTAATAAAACCCTTCCAAAATAGGTTTCCAGAGACATACCAAAAATGAAACAGTCTAAGCTCTTGTTTGGCATATACTCATAAACCAATATTTTCTCCTCTTCTTTGATGCACCACCCGACCAGCCGGACTAAATTTCTATGTTGCAACTTTGCGATAAGTTGGATTTCGTTTTTAAATTCATCTAGACCTTGACCTGACTTTGAAGAAAGCCTCTTCACAGCTATCTCAAGTCCATCTTGTAGCAGCCCCTAAAAGAAGAACTTGGAATCACAGCTATCTCAGGTACATTTTTATGCATTTTTCGAATTTGTTGGTTCTTTTAATTATAATTAAAATAAATAAGAAAGGGAAAAAGAAAATTGCAGTATTAAGATGGATGGAAATAGGAACTACCTTATAGACGGGTCCGAATCCACCTTCACCGAGTTTATTGTCCAATGAAAAGTTACCTGTCGCATTAGCTATTTGACTGAAATCAAAGAGTGGAAAATCTGAACTTCTTTTGCTGTTCCATTGATTAAGTATTTCGTTGTTAGTTGCGAGCATTCTTTCTTCTTGAGTAATATTGGTTTCTATATAATTAAAGAAGATATAAAGTGTTAGCTAAGTTTTCATGCAAATGAACTTGTTGACAAGTACTGTATAAATTAAGAACTAAACCTGCATATCTCAGTTTTCTGATCAACAAAAAGACGATGAAGCTGCCAATAACAAGCAATGCCACAGAAACACTGATGATGATAATAAGGTGTCTGCTTTTTCCTCCTGAAGGTCAACACATATAAATATAGTTAATAGTTTATTTTTGCATTTTTGCAAAGATGTGGACTAAAGAAAAAGATTCAACATTCATAAGAAACTGATTGTAATTAGGTGGCAATTGTTCATCAAGTGGGATTCGGTTAGTTCACTTTCAGCTATATAGTTTGGCCGACTTTGGATTTGGGTTAATTTGTATTGCATATCAGTTTTGTTTTATTTCTGTGTAATTTTCAGTTACAGCTCGGTAGAACTTGGATTATATTGAGTTCAGAGTCTGTTAAGATCTTACAATTCCAGAGTACCAGGGGTCAGTCAGATTTGGTTATGTAATATTCAGGTATGTAGGTGATTTTTTTTATTTATGCAAGTTTTATTGTTTGCACTTAAAATGATTTGGATTAACTAATAACTCTAAAATAGATACTGGTAGTGTTCAGATAAAGAACAGGTCAGGACAAGTACTGTAACATCAAATTAATACTGTCATTTCAGGTTTCTGGTCCTTGATGTCATATTTTCTTGTTTATATCAACTCAATTTCAATCCTTATCCAACCTAATTACCTGACAAATAAAGATTAAGAGATCTGGGTTTGTTGCTGTTTTGTAAAATAAACAAGTATAAAAGATATTCCAGCTTTTCTTTTTTAAAAATTGGAAGATAAAAGAGGCCATGTAAGGTGTTGAATACTTACCTTTACTGGTGCTAGATGGAGAATTCATTGGAGGTGGCTGAGTTGGCTGGTTACCAGATGCTGGAGGACTCGGTATTACTGTCCCTGAGACATGTTGATCTGGATTTCCATAAAAGAAGGTGTATATTTCATACCTCAGGTAACATCTCACTCCTAAAATTCTTCCACCTTGCCGTCCGTCAAAGAACTTTAGCATCAGATTAATAAGGTCTTCTAAACAAGCATTGCATGCATTATTTGAAATATCAGGCATGCACTGAGACATGCCATAGATCACCGGCAAGGATCCTGTTATGTTTATCACTCCGGTCCCAAAATGCTTTTTGGAGTTATAAGCTGCTTGATCTGAGGCACTGCTAAGTAATGTATTCACCACAGTATTGAAGTAGTTTTTTACAGTATTATTTGATGGATCCCATCCACTAAATCTACTGTCTGTCACATTTTGGTCGCTGGAAAATATGATTTTGTTCGAATTACTAACAGTAGAGTTGAGTAACCGTTGGTTGGAGTACCTGACGAGGCATAAGTCATAATATATATTGGCCTCTTTGCTGTTTGGGCATATAGATAGATTCATTACACCTTCAAAGGATTGCTTAAGGCAGTCGCCACAAATAGAAGAATTGGCGTCGCCACGACAAAGGACAAGACCATAGATCTGGTCCGGTGCTGCACCAATTGTATTTTCATAGTAACCCTGTTCTGCTACTGCTTCTGTGGAAAAGGATGAGGAGAGTTTCTCGAGGTTGGAACTGTATGTGCTATTTATGGTGTAGTTGCCGGTCTGGCCGCAATTGTAGTAGAGTTCATTTAAGATAGCTGCAGATGATAGATGTAAGCAGAGATTAGAGAGGAAGAGAGCAAAAAGGCAGGGAATAATGTTGTGCATTACTCTGTTTTTGGTGAAGGAACACAATTATGATAAACTCGAGGAGCAAAACTATGCTACATCTGGATGATATGTTACAGCCACTGTCAGCATTTAGAAAAAAAAAAGACTTTGTGTTGGATGCTGACAGCCACTGTCAGCATTTCGAAAAAAAAAAAGACTTGGTGTTGGATGCTGACAGCCACTGTCAGCATTTTATAAAAAAAAAAAAACACTTGGTGTTGGATGCTGACAGCCACTGTCAGCATTTAGAAAAAAAAAAAAACTTGGTGTTGGATGATATGTACATCAAGAGGTTTTAATACCACAAATTTTTTTATGCTACAAAATATCACAACTTTCTGTTTTTATTTAAATTGTTGATGCTGTTAACATTGTTGAATCATATTCGTATTATCCAAATTATTTTTTTCAAACATATAATTCTGCAATTTGACGGATTATACAAACCAATTATAATATTTGAGTATTTAACTCATATATTCCTAAAATTTACGAACTTATTTTTTTAATTTATTTGAATAATAAAATATCGAATTTTTCCAAATCATATCCACATAAATCCGAATTACGAACTTTAAACCTGGCCGAATTATTTTAAATATGAACTTTGACACTTTGCTTGAGAAATGTGTCCACATAAAATTTTCTGATTTTTCAAATTCATTTTATGTAATATCAAGTGGTCAAGAATAACAAAAGTACATTAAATTTAATTTTGTATAATTAATGGTCCCACAAATTATATAATGATGTACTATATATAAGCTCTACTAATTATATAATGATGTTCTTGCATCAACTTATCTCTAATGATGTACTAAGGTCCCCACTAGTTATATGCTCCCTTTACCAATCCCTGCACTCATTTCCTGTGTTAAACTTCAAAGGTACAAATACTTGAAAAATAAGATATTAATATTTAAAAAATAAAATATTAATACTTTTATGCGTAACTTGATATGGTCATCTTCCATTTCGAGTCTCCCAATCATCTTCGCGTCAACATTCCTCTAATGGAGTAGTGAGGACCCTGTATTAAAGTAACCTATATTTGTACACGGTTTGTTATTAATGAACCGTGTACGCTTATAGGCCTCCATACATACATTTAATTATTTAGAAACCGTATATGATTTATCAAAATATCTAAACACAAATTTCACACAAAAACCATATAAGATTCGTTCACACTCTCAACTAAACCAATTCAAATTTTGTATGTAATATGTATGATTCAATTTGTATAAATATGTGTATTGGTTTTCAATATGAGACTTTAATTGATAAAAGCATGTTATCATATTAATTAATTTTTGTATGTTTAATTGTTTATGGATAGGAAATTAACAGGATGCTTGTCATGGGTCATAACATTAATTATATATTTTCTAAAATTTAGGAACTTATTATTTACTTATACAAATTTCAATATTTTTATGTTTTATTTGAATTATAACACTACTACAAAAACGTTAACCATACATAACATATCATACACAGATGCGATAAAAATCCAACTTACCAATGTATTAAGAGAAGAGGCGCTCGTGTGAAAATTAGCTGAACCAAGCATACATGGTCATCATTTAAGAAAACAACCATGTAAGTAACCTATATTTGTACACTGTTTGTTATTAATGAACCGTGTACGCTTAGAGGCCTCCATACACACGGTTATTTGTTTAGAAACAGTATATGTTTTGTCCAAATCTTCAAACATGAATTTCTCACAAAAACTATATAAGATTTGTTAACATGATCAATTGAAACAGTTCAAAATTTGTCTGCAATGTGTATGATTCAATTTGTATAAATCTGTGTATTAGGTTCAATTTGAGACTTTAATTTATAAATGCATGTTATGCTATTAATTAATTTATGTATGTTTAATTGTTTATGGATAAAAAATTAAGAGGGCTGCTTGTCATAAGTCATAACATGAATTATATATTCCTAAAATTTAGGAAATTATTATTTACTTATACAAATATCAATATTTTTATGTTTTATTTGAATAATAACACTACCACAAAAACGTTAACCATACATGACATATCATACACACAAGCGGTAAAATCCAACTTACCAATCTGTAAAGGGAGGAGACGTTCATGCAAAAATTAATTCAACCATACACACACGGTCATTTAAAAAAAAACTACATACTAAAGTAACCTACACTTGTAAACTTATCGGGTATGGGTACGTGTAAAGATTTTTTTTCGTTATCTAAATAGGTAACAATGAATATATATATTAATGAACAATGAATATAAATACAGTACAAGTTGGATAAACGAATAAAAGGATGCCATTGACACCCCAACTAGTACACTATTGCCGTGTTTTTTCCCAATGGTCCTTGTAATTTTTTTGTGATAATTGAATGTGGGTTCGATTGTCAATGGTCCGTTGTGCAGTCAGCATCTCAGTCTTGTTATAACATTGAGGGCGCCTTTGATGACTTTGAAATTCTTCCGACTGCCGACTGCCGGCTGCCGAGTCTACATCATGAAATTCTTCAAGATTCCATTAAAGTACGTACACATCAAGCGTGTCAGTAAGTGCTTACAAAAGTTTTGGTAAACAAATTGGATACATAAAATTAAAATGTTTAGAAATAAAATAAAATACAACTATAAGAAACAAACAATTTCGCAATTGTTGTTGCTCTATGTAATCTCATACCAATTTACAAACTCCTTTGTGATATCTATCATTATCAGTTGTGATGTTTATATTTTCAAAAACAGTGATTTGTATCTATTTAAAAAAATATTAAAAATTTTCATAAAAAAATATATATAAATGTGAGGCATGATAGAGACATCAATGAAACGAGAAATTCGAACCCTCCTCCAGATAACTTAATAATTAAAATATATGTAATTTAAATATAATTTGATTATGATTTGAGAAAGTCAATTACATTTGACATAATGAACTTACAAAAAATAACTATTGTCTAGAATAAACCGATAAAAATTATTATTTTAAAGAGTATCACTATTACTGAAGAAAGTCTCCATGAGGATACCGACGTTGTTAAGCATCTCTGACCTTGTGGATACTCACATACATATTCTTATAGTCAAATTCAATAATTGTGGCGGTAGTGTTGACTATTGACACATTGCAAGTATATCTTCAGCAACGGACGAGGAAACTTCTGGGAACAACTTAAAATTAAATTTGAGTTATTCCTAATTGAATTGTTTGCTTAACTTTGGCCTTTTTCTATCCGACTATATATGTTAGTTTTTTTATTTATTATGTGACCTATAAATTATTATTATATATGCACCAATTTTATTATATAGTTAATGAAAAGATATGTGAATTTTTTAACTTAGTAGCCACTACCAAGCAATTTAAAAAAAACAAAAAAAAGATATATGAATTTTTGATGAAAAAAAATATATATGAATTTTTGATGAAAAAAATTCAGATTGCTATTTATAAGATATACTGGTTCCAAAGGTTGCCCCAGAGTTATTAAAATCATTCTTTTCTTATTTGGACGCATTTCATCCTGAGAAAAACTCTGTTCACTTATTTTATTAAAAGAAAACGTCTAAGATCTTCATCATCACTTCTGAGAAAAACCACTGAAAATCAGTATTTACGCTTTCACAAAACACATTATGATTTTATAATTTCTATCAGACTAATCTATGATTTTACAATTGATAGTAAATATGTATAGATATGATGTCTTGGAAATTTTCGCCAGCAATACCATGTCATATGTCGAATCTAGAATAGAAAAGTAGAAAGATATATCAGAAAATTTGCAATTGGAAATTAATATGACGGGGAATTTAAATATAATATATTAAAGAAAGTAGAAAGGAATAGTGTTGAAATTGTTTATTTTTTTATATGGCCTTTAAATTAAAGAAGTACAATATATATATTAATCGATTTTAATTATAGAAGCTATCCTTATTCGAAACTACAAGCGAGGTTTCTTAAGACATTCTTATTTAACACTTTAAACGTGAAATAAATTCTTTATTTGCATGTTAATTAAGCTTGCTAATTAAACAGACAAATTATATCAATGCAATTGGGCTGAGACAACGATTTTTTGACAGGCCCGTTAATTAACCAGTTCCAAACTCTTGTTCATTAAGAAGCACATTAATGTAGCCCAGGAGGATGGATCTGATTCTTCTCTCACCTCTCATCTCTTGCTCGAACTCTACACCCGCCATGGTTTGGCAAATCAGCCGAGTCTGAGTCAACTCGGCCAAGCCGGAACAGTATCGGCCGGAGGCAATCCGATATTTCTCGAGTTGACTCATTTGGACGAGTTATATATAGAAAATCGATAAAATAGATACTAACTCGAAATAATCGGCTCAATTTTCACTCATTCCCTTGCCTCTAGAGCAAAAGTATATTGTTTTGGTACTTTAATCGGATCAATTTTGAATTTTCGCAATCGCAGTCGAAGGATTTGGGAGTGTTGCAAAAGAATTTGGGGCACAGTTTTGCTCCACAAGTGCATAATCGTTTTGTTCCTTGACCAAAAGCTGAGCAATGCAGAACATTAGTGATTAGTCCCTACCTTTTTGTTCTCTTCCTCACAAATCTCTGCTTAAATCTGTCATCTGCATCAGATGAAATCTACAAAATTTGCAACTCCAACAACAACTATGCCAGAATTAATATGTGTTTGGAGACCAAATTTTAATATGTCCAAATAACCAATCCAAACCGTTTATCTTATTTTCCATATTAATGTGTTTGGAGACCAAATTTTATATTTTTTGAAAATTTTTATTATTTTTATAGATTTATTGAAAATCATTATTTTTCAGAAAACCAAGTAGAGCTCAAGCTCCAGCTGCAGAAGGAGAAGATGCGTGCGACAAGGCACGTGCTGAGCGAGTACGGAAACATGTCAAGCGCCTGTGTTTTGTTCATACGGCAACAGTCAACCCGCCCAACTGAAATTCAAACGAGGTGATATTAAATTGTTTGGGCCCAATCCCAGTCCCAAATCCAGCAAAATTCTAATCGTAAATTTGAGAATTTCTGTCGATTTAATAAAGGGTAAAATTATCTATATGGATTATTAAAGAAGATCGACAAATAATCCAGAGCTTCTATTTGTCAGATTTTTGGTGAATTTTCGTACATTGTTAGAAATAACTTACTTTCATTATGACTATTTTTTTGTTGTAACCTAGAAATAACTAACTTCAATATATTTTTTTTTTTTGGAAATAAGGGTTAGAAGCCCGTTTCATATAGAAACCAGTTTAAGTTACATCATACCAAGTTCAAAAACGACCAACTAAAGAGGTCGAAACCACATGAAACAAAACACCAAAACAGAAATCATAGTTAGGCCACACATGGCGCATACCAACCAGCAAACTTAATTATAAACTTTTGTTATGTTAGATATACTAAAGTCAGGCCACGCAGGGCACACACAAAACAAAAGTACATAGAACTATTCCTTAATGTGCAGATTCATTTTCACTGTCCAAGTCTATAATCTGACGTACTTCTGTGGCTTGGTTCCATTCTTGCATGCAGGGGGATATTCTCCATGGGAAATAGTGGCATCCAAATCACCTGACCAATAAGAAACCAAATGCACAATATGAGTAACCAAAGATCTAACATTATCAATGACAGCATGTTTAAACAAACATTGTTTCTCAAGTTCCAAATTGTCCAGGTAAAGGCACTAAGCATAATCAAGAAATGTTGTTTAGAGCTAGTTGGTAAAGCAAACCTACAATCTAGTACATCTTGAAAAGTGTCCTAATCAGGTAAGAAATGAGAGGTATTGCCTAACCAAAATAAAACTTGTCTAGCTTTGGGGCACTTGAAGAAGAGATGGTCTATTATTTCATTGTCCCTACAAAAATGACATCTAAGATTTCCTGTTCATCCTTTGGTAGCTAAATTATCTTTGCTCAAGGTTTTATTTTTGCTAAGCAACCACATGAACACTTTAATTTTTGGAGGAACTTTCAAGGTCCACCACTCCATAGTATGGAGATCCTGACAGACCCCGAACTAAAGAATTGATACAATGATTTAACAGTATACTTCCCTTTTGAGTCCAAGAGCCAAGTTATGTGAGCTTGATTGTTATCAGAGATGAAGGAATCTAGGATTTGCAGTACTTCTTGCCATTCGTGTTTTACTACCCCTGAGTTATGACAAAACTAACTCCTTGCCGCGACCTTTGATTGAATCTCCTCAGGTAATGAAATATTTGGATTATTGCAGAGGGCAAAAAAAAATGGTAACTGATAGATAAAGAACAGTCTCCTATCCAAATATCTATACAAAATTTGACCATACTTTGGACTCCAGGTTGATATTTAATATTCCTATCATATATAGATTGGTATCCCTGTACAGCAAGCCAGAAAGGGGAGAAGGATGGGAGGGTTTGAGAAGCATAGTATTTGAGATATATGGCATGTTTCCAAAGTCCCTGACAGGGGTCTTTGAACCTCCATTTCCATTTTTCCCAGTAAAGAAATATTCATGAGTTCTAAATCTAGTATCCCCAAGTCCCCATATTTTTTTGGTAAACATATTTGTTCTCAGTTAATCAAACCATACTTATGTTGGTGGACACTGTACCCTTGCCACAAAAATTGTCTTATTGCTTTGTGTAACCTGAGCAGCACTGTTTTTGGAATGTGATAAATGGAAAGAGCATAAAGGAGAACTGCAGATAGAACTGAATTTAGTAGAGTAATTCTACTACCTAGAGATAAAATTCTGCCTTTCCAACTCTGTAATTTTAACTAACTTCAATATATGCAATATTGTTAGATTTAATTTGTTAATATAGAACAAGGCCAATCATGAGCGAAAAGAAATATTATTTAAAATTGGATTTCATCGATGTCACAACCAACAATAGTTCTTATATATACATGAGTTACATAGGACCAAAGGAAAAATGATAAAGGGAAGGGATACAATAGGTATTTTTGAAATTTCTGAAATATCAGATTTTGATATTTTTTTTAAGTTTGAATTAACATAATCAAATCATACACGTGAAATATATATGAAAGAATTTTAAATTTAGATAGGATAAATTCAATATTGAAGAATTGATGGGGATACTCTTAATTATACATTTTGTCCTTGCTCTTTATGATAGCATGCATAGCAATATGCATTTCTTTCATGTACAATTCGATAATGTTATCTTTAGCAAATTAAGCAAAAGAAAATTAATCGTCACACAAGTACAATTAATTGCCACACATGTACAATGAAGAATCACACATTTATTTTCCATCTTCATGCACATTTTATTTTTCTACACGCTTTTCGCTGCCTAATTAATAACTATGTAAACTACTATAAATATTAAGTGAGAAAAATAAATTGTATGTGAGTTTGAAAAAAATATATTCCAAATTAATTTAAAAAAATAAATAACTAGTGAATTTAAAAACATCATATAATATTTAGATATTAGAGAAAATCAATTAAACATAATAGTGCTTATTATCAACTTGCAAAACAAAGAGAGAACAAGTGATTAGAGAGAGTAAAATAGAGGCTTCTAACTAAAATAAAATTGAAATTAAATTTGGACAACTGTTGTACCCTAAAATGTTGCTAAAATAAAATAGCAATATTTTAACGGTTGGAAAATACCAAGAACACATGAAAGCTCTTTAAAATAGATCAGGAGAAATACATTAAAATTCATGGTAATATTCTACATGTGAAATTGTGAATTTTGATATATTATACACATTCTAACTCAAAAAAGAAAACCTTGTACCAGTCCCTGGTACCATACCAAGTATAGGCTCAGTAGCAAATCACATGGATAATCCAACTGGTACTATGCAATGCACAAAAAAACAGTGAAATGTGCTGTTCTGACAAAATGGACAATTCTGATAATTACAAGGACAAAAGTGAAAAATGGACTTCACAGTCAGATAGACAATTCAAAAACATACAGAATCCTCACAAATTTCATATTTTTCTAATTTTATTTCAATTTTATATGATTTTCCAAAGTTCAGAATTTAAAAAATAATAAATGTGTATATGCTGTCCAGAAAATAAAAATACTACTGACAATTGCATCGGCTTTTTCAAGGGTCTAATAGTATTGAAATGTAAAATAAAAAATATATTCACGAACTACACTCTCTGCCAATGAAAATGGATATAAAATTTGTCCAAACCTGATTTGTATATATGCCAAAATAAAATCTTGAAATAATTCACAAATAAATAAAAGTTCTTGAAATATAGGTACATATATACCCTTGCCATCAAATCTAAATCATGCATTCAAATCATGTCTAATCAGTTTGATATATCTAAATATGCTATGTAAGACCTCTTTAAGCTTAGATCAATACTTAATTTTGATTTAAAGCTCCAATACCGATGACAGATACCAAGGTCGGTACCAAACCGAAATCCCAAATCCAAAATTATGTCTCATACTCAATTGAATTTCTAAATTAATGCTTCCATTCATTCTATGAAACCCAAACGCTACCCAATGACCAATCCGACAGGGAAGATCATGATGAATTCGATGAAAACCGAGATGCTATGCTATCGGTACCGACACACCAAATCAGTGCCGAGAACCTCCGCCTTGATGACCATCGACGGATGACACTAGTGTCAAAATATTCCTAGAGATGAGACGATGTAGACTGCACATCCTCAAAGCCTGCCGTGGCCAAAGACGTCACCGAAGCTATGAACCCTAATCGGGAATGGAGTCTCCAGTTCGTAACTGAAGCCATCAGACGTGCACGAGTTCTAATGTGAATCAGGGCCGCATGACGAAGGCGCCAGATGAAAATTTGAATGAAAGCGCGCATCATCAAACGCCACACTGGATCTGAAGGTCGGAGTTTAAATCCATAACCAGAGGATCACGACAGTCGGACCCCACATGTCATAAAACCATTCGGGCCATTTCGCACGAGTTTTGACATAAGCCCATGATTAAAACTCCGACGCGAAAGCCCAATGTTAGTCTAATTAATATTCAAGGCCCATAAGCCCAATATCATGTTTAAAGCCTAGAGTTAACTCCTGAACTCATATCTCAAAGCCCAGAACGCATCTTGAAACACTATATCCGGATCTTAAAGCCCAAACATTGATCCAATGGTTCTTCACTTCTGTTTGGCACATAAAGTACTTATGACAATTTAAAATATGTATCGAAGTCCTTGTTTGTTTGCAGACAGATCCCTGATATGATAAAAATCTTCATAAAAAGGTCCCTGGCAGTCCATACTTCATTACAAACCTCATCAATGCCTCAAATTGCACACCCAGGTCCTTCAGAAATTACCAATCAGTCCCTGGAATATAAAAATCTTTACAAATAGGTCCTTTTGGTTCATAACTTTCTCATACTAAGTCCAAATCAACTCAAATCAGTTCTAAATGAATCCAAATTCAATTCTCTACAATTCTAAATAATAATTGAACATATCCAGGTCCCAGCCATAATCTAAAATGACTAAAATGCCCCTCTCTTGACATATTTTTATAAATAAAAATATAAAAATGATATTTAAATGTTTTCTTTCAAATTATAAATACATAAATGATATTTCTCACGAATATTCTCATATTTAAAAATATAAAATCCATATTTTCATGCACACATCATGATAACTGACCAAAAAGAAATCCAAAGTCAAATGAGAACCAACCACATGACCAAAATAATCATACATGAGCCTTTTTAGCCCCCATTATTCAATTCACAACCCATAGGTACAAATTCCGGAATGCATGAGCTGTTCAGTCTGACTCGAAAGGTCTTTCTGATGTAATTAACGGTGGGGGCTTGCGCCCGTCGGGAGTTAAACGTCCTCACAATCGAAAATAATAAAACCTCCGACAACTGATCATGAATGTAGATTGTCACAAGGGGTGAACTAGAAGGAATGCAGAAAGAAATACCCAGTGGATGCCTTCCCCTGAGTTCAGTGACCTGCTCATGTTTGTTTTGAAGAACCAGAGCACTGAACCTAGCTGAGATTTCCACCCACCCAAAGTAAAATCCTCACTGTTAGCTAACCTGACGCCGTGCAACTTTCTGCGCCCTACAACAACATAACAATAAATTAGAATTGAATACATTAGAATTGAATACATTAGAATTGAATACGAAAATGTCTTAAATCAATACTTTGTTTTCATTGTCGTGTTCACTATTGCTTTCCTGATTTTCGTTGTTGTTGATATTCTTCGATTTTGCTTTCGTTTGTGCTTCTCCAATTATAAATGAAACAGTATCTCATGAAGACTCAAATCTGCATTTCAATATTGTATTAATCAGAAAATAGCATATGAGGTAGATAACATGTATATATATGTTTTAAAAGAAAATATAAAATAATTTACTTTGTAAAAATCTACGTTCTAGAGTAACACTATTTTTATTTTTGTTGTCATTTATAATATATTAGTATTAACACTGATTCTTCAAATTATTTGATATGATATATATATATAATTTAAAATAATTATGTTGGCAGTAAAAAAAATTATTAATAAATTTTAGATATATAAGTATTAATTAGAATGAGACACTTTTCGCGAGGTAAAAATTATTAATAATTATGTTAGCAGTAAAAAATTTCGCGAGGTAGTAATTATTAATAACTTTTCGCGAGGTAAAAATTAAACATAATTTTGTTGGCAGTAAAAATTATTAATAAAAAATAATCCACAACGTGACAAGTCATGATGCGTGTCCTTCCATTTATGTCCGAATTCATATAAACTCGTATACAATGTATTTTTGTTTAGATCTGGAACGTCTGATTAGAATCTACACAAATCATTAAAGAAGCTTTGTATATTCCGCTTCAGATCGAATTGATTCAAATTCTAATCGGATGGTCCAGATCTAAACACAAATATTATGTTACCTCATATACGAAATGAACTCTCTATCTCTGGGGTGCATTAATTTTTCACGTGATAATTAATATATAGTTTTCACATGAAATTTACATGGAATTTAATCAAGTTTAGCTAAATTATTTTGACTAATTCAAGAGAATCCATGGAATTTACATGCACATTACTGTTAGTTCCTAACAACCTGCACAGTCGTCCTACTGAGACCGATAACAACTAATTAATAACATGACATCAAATAATTTACCACATGGGGAATAGCCTTTGATGGACTGGGAACTGGGTAGGTGTTCTCTCTCTCTCTCTCTCTCTCCTCTCTGTTCAAGTCAATCAACAAATCATTTGATAATTAATTAATTCTTTTATTTATAATTACATTCAGAATGAAAAAAAATCCAGAATAATATGATATCTTCGTAGAATCTATAGTAACACTTTTTTCCAATATATCTATAAAAAGTTGAGCTTATATGGAAATTGAGACAGTAAATTAGTAGGTTTTGGTAAAAAAATATTTTCTGTAAATGGGAAGTTGTGGCAACGTACAGGGGCTAAACTTGTGCCTCTCATTTAGGGGTGTCAATAGCACTCTTTTATCCGT
This sequence comes from Carex rostrata, assembly GCA_964058875.1. Lineage (NCBI taxonomy): Eukaryota > Viridiplantae > Streptophyta > Magnoliopsida > Poales > Cyperaceae > Carex > Carex rostrata. The sequence continues at coordinate 906,725 of CAXKVT010000245.1, forward strand.
TTATCTAGTGCAGTATCTGATAAAATGGATACGAGTAATTTTTTTTCGTTATCTAAATAGGTATGTAAGAGAATGCGTAAAGTCTATTTCGTACCTGTTATCTGATCGGATAATTATAAATATATATATATATATATTAATAAATAGTAAAAAAATTCAAAAAAATGTAAAATTTGGTCTCCAAGCACAATTTAATATGGAGAACAACTTGAACGGTTCGGATCGACGTTTTGAAATTTAAAAATTTAAAAATAAATTGGTAGCACCAAAGCTCAGGAACTACCACTTTGATCTTAGCCAACCTCTCTCTCTCTCTCTCTCTCTCTATATATATATATATATATATATATATGAGTAGAACTAGGGTGCTCTTAAGCTCACCAAAGTTTTGGTGAGCTTAACTCTAAAATTCATCAAATTGATTTCAAATGACGAATCCGAACCGTTGAAACCCGCCTATTTTACATGTGATGCATTTACATGTGAAATTTTTAAACATTCGAATTAATTTAGTATAAAGTCAAGCGGTCAAAATTAGAAGGTTAATAAATTAATTTTAGTGCATTCATTTTTTGAACGCTTGACTTTATACTAAATTAATTTGAATGCTTAAAAATTTCACACGTAGATACATCACACGTAAGGTAGGTGGATTTCAACGGTTCGGATTCGTCATTTGAAATCGATTTGATGAGTTTTAGAGTTAAGCTCACCAAAACTTTGGTAAGCTTAAGAGCACCCTAGTTCTACTCTATATATATATATATATATATTGATAAACATTGAAAATAGTATTTTAGTTTGTTTACTTGCGCTTAATGTACATAATCAGTTTTTTTCAATAAAGTGCTATACATGTGTGAAATAAATATATATGTTATAATATTTTATTCAATAAATAATAAAAACATTATTATATTAATATTACCCATTATTTATTCACTACCATTTCGTTATCCAATAATTACAACAGATAAAATAAAATACAAATTAAATAATTATTAGCGAACAACAATAACATATGAATAAAAATAACTTATAACGGATACAGTATGAAAATCCTTCTATCCGATGCTTACCGCGCGTAATCGTTGACACCCCCTACTCTGATTCTCTTCACCTTTTTCTATCATAAGATATTAATTTAACAATAAAATATTTTTCTGGTACCTAACAAGTCTAAGTTTGAACATCCCACCAGTCTCTTCAAAATAATCATACTATATATCCATCTATCATCCACCTTCCCTTCTTTTCTATCCTATATAAATTCTCTCTTCTCCATCACAAATCATAACACAAACCTTTCAACTCTTTAATTGCTCTCTTCTTTTAATCTTTCTTCAAGCTTAATTAATTAACAAGGAGTTCAGCTATGGCTAAAGTAGAGGAGATCAGGCAAGCACAACGTGCGCAAGGCCCGGCTTCAATTTTGGCAATTGGTACAGCTACACCAAAAAATTGTGTGTACCAGGCTGACTACCCTGACTACTACTTCCGCATCACAAACAGCGAGCATATGACGGAACTTAAAGAGAAGTTCAAGCGAATGTGTAAGTTGTACAAAATAATTAAGTTTATGTATATGAAGATGTATATATCTTGCTGATTATTTTAGTTTTAGTTTCTAATGACAATCTTATTTTATATTTCAGGCGATAAGTCGATGATCAAGAAGAGGTACATGCACCTGACTGAGGAGATCTTAGCCGAAAATCCGAACATAACTGCTTACATGGAGCCATCACTTGACGCACGTCAGGACATGGTTGTCGTGGAGGTACCGAGGCTTGGTAAGGAGGCAGCAGTCAAGGCCATCAAGGAGTGGGGCCAACCAAAATCCAAAATCACCCACTTGATCTTTTGCACCACCAGTGGTGTCGACATGCCCGGTGCTGATTACCAAGTCACCAAGCTCCTTGGGCTTCGTCCCTCCGTCAACCGCTTTATGATGTACCAACAGGGTTGCTTCGCCGGTGGTACTGTGCTCCGCATGGCAAAGGATCTGGCTGAGAATAACCGTGGTGCTAGAGTTTTGGTAATTTGTTCGGAAATCACCGCCGTTACCTTCCGTGGGCCCTCAGATACCCACCTTGACTCCATGGTTGGGCAATCACTTTTCGGGGACGGTGCAGCTGCTTTGATTGTAGGTGCCGACCCTGACCCCGTGATTGAGCGGCCTTGGTTCCAGATGGTCTCAGCCGGACAAACCATCCTACCCAACTCAGAGGGAGCCATTGATGGCCACCTCCGTGAAGTCGGTCTCACCTTCCACCTACTCAAGGACGTGCCACGGCTTATCTCGACAAACATCGAGAAAAGTCTCGTTGACGCTTTTACTCCTATCGGTAAGCGAAAAATATATTATCTCATAATTATATTTGTCACTAAAACATATAATAAACAGTGCCAAAGAAGATATACATATGTATACAAGGCTAATATATGTATGGTGCATGCAGGCATCAATGACTGGAACTCGATCTTTTGGATCGCACACCCGGGAGGCCCGGCGATCTTAGACCAAGTAGAGCTCAAGCTCCAGTTACAGAAGGAGAAGATGCGTGCGACAAGACATGTGCTAAGCGAGTATGGCAACATGTCAAGCGCCTGTGTTTTGTTCATACTGGATGAGATGAGGAAGCAGTCGGTGAAGGAAGGCAAGGCCACCACCGGAGAGGGCCTTGACTGGGGAGTGCTCTTCGGCTTTGGGCCAGGCCTCACTGTAGAGACCGTCGTTCTGCGTAGCATTCCCATTGAAGCCCCGTCACACTGAGAGAAAACTGCCCTGGATACATATATTCTGAAAATTAATTAGTTTATTGGTTATGTTGACCTCATTTATTTTCAATTTTTTTTATAATTATACACAAATTTTTATATAATTTAAAGAAAAATGTTAGTACTGTAAAATTGAAAATCATATTTATATGAAATTTTTATATAATTAATTCTATTCACGTTTGAGGCGCATAGTTCATACATATATTTTCATACCGAAATTGAATCGGGCAGTCAAATTCAAAATTCAAATCGAACCCAAATCTGCGAGCTTAGAGCAGAGGATCCAAGCCCAAGCCGAAATTCAAACGAGGTGTTATTAAATTGTTGGGCCGAAGACCAAGCCCAATATTAAATCCAGTAGACAAGGAGGCCTTATGATCCGTTCTAATGTTCGACAAATCGATTTAATAAAGGGTAAAATTATCTGTCTGTGTTATAACATATGTTCGACAAATGAAAGGACGCCAAATTACCCAAATTTATACTTGTTTTTGTTGATAAATGAAATGACGCCACTGTAGACAGCGAGTGGGACTGACCAACAAGAGAAATTGTATTTTGTATAAAGTGATAATTGCCCCTTTAATCCAATTGAAAGTGCCAATATTGTCACTATTGCCACTATAGACAAAGCATCACTGACAAAACAACCTAACAACCCCCAATATCTCATGTAGGGCTGCAAACGAATCAAACCAAATCAAATTTATCTTAATTTGAGTTTCAGCTTGAATAAGATTTGAACCAAACTAATTTGATTTATTTCAGAACGAACTTCAATCGAACCCTAGTTTTAGTTGATTGCAATTTCTTTTTCGAATCGAAGTTAATCAAATCACGAACTACGAACTTTTTTGGCAGCCCTACCGCCCTTAGTTATTTTTTGAAAATTAGATAGCTCAAACTAAGCATTGCATTGGATCTTATCTAATCATATCAGGTATCTATTTGTACCTATTTGAAATGAAACCTTGATTTTGCATTGAGCCACTGACGTTGTTCTAATTTGAACGGTAAATATTAATTTGAGATTCGAACCTAAATAGTTCGCAAACTAATTTTGAACAAACTATACTTAGTTTGAGTTTAAATAAGATTTGAACCAAACAATTTGTTTTGTTTCAGAATAAATTTCAATCGCACTAGTTAATTGCGAACTTTTTTTGAATCGAAATCAATTGAATCACAAACCACACTTTTTTGGCAGCCCTAATCTCATGCAATCTGTAAAGAAAAAAAAAAAAAAAATATCAGGCAACCAACTTGAATAATGTAGTCATCTAGAAGTAGATAGCAATCATTGATGTACAAAATTAATTTTAATATTTGGTGCATGTGTTTTTGAGAAATTAAATCACGTGGGGGTAAAAGATAATAATAAGATATAGAAATGCGTTGGTTTTCTTATTAAAAACTATGCATAGACAAACAATATTATTATTGACGGCACATTAATTACCGTTCAAAAGTTATGAAGAATTAATTAATATTCGAAAGGTGTAGGTGCTGATAGAGTATGGATGGAAAGAACCTATTTTCATTTATAAATGCCACAAGGCTAGCTGCCAAACATTTCTAAAAAGAGAGAAAGGTACCCATTAAGTGCGCACTAATTTGATCAATTAATTAGGTTCTAAAATGATACGAATTGATCGCAACAGCCACATAGCATATGATACTTCATTAATTTAATTAGGTTCAAGGACCACCTAATATATATAATATAAGGAGGGATCCAATTACACCATTTTATGGTGACACCGAATTGCATTCCATATTTTTAAAGTCCAAATAGTCGATCTAAACTGTTCAACGTGATGGATATGTTAAAATGTGCTTGCAAATCAAATTTTACATTTTTTTGAATTTGTTTATTATTTATTAAGATGGGTGCAAAAATTAAATGGTTTAAATATAGCGATTTTGTTAAATACTTAATAAATAGTAAAAAAATTCCAAAAAATGTAAAATTTGATCTACAAGCACATTTTAATATATCAATTATGTTGAACGGTTTGGATCGAATATTTAAACTTTGAAAACTTAAAAAATTAAGAGTGTAATTCGGTGTTACCAAAAAAGATGTAATTGAATCCCTCCTCATATAATATTTATATCTCTCACCCTTTTTGATGTTGCGCCATATAAACCACTAATTAAGCTTCTATCTCCTATATATATATATATATATAAAGGGAAAGGATATCTGTCGGATGAGGAGCATAGCATTCACACTAGGTTCCTTTCTTTCGTATTTGGAGAAGAGATGAGTTCAGTAGAGGAGTTAAGAATTAGTCTGCTCGTATTTGAAGAAAACCGTAATGAGGTAATTTAAAATTTTCAATATTAATTTAGTCCCTTTGAACTTCATTTTTTTTTGCTGATCTTTTAGCAGTGTACAACTGTCCAGTTAGAACTGCTGAATTTGTATCACAACTGGATATATTTTAATTTGTAATTAATGTCAATAATTGGACTCTATCTTAATTTGGAGCCTGTTCAAGTCGTGGGTTTAATTTTATTAGAATTTTAGAACAAACTGCTACCATATTGTAGGAAATTGGTCCAAACACCTCACCAGTGAAGCAACAAACTGGAGGGTGGAAAGCTTCCTCTCTAATTCTGTGTAAGTAGCTAGAAAGTTCTTCTTCTTCTTATTCCATATGGTCATATTTGGTTGTGGAGTAAAGTTAATGAAGATTAAATTGATTACTCTACTTACTCATATTTTACACCATATATGGTAATTTATATCATGGATTAAATTAATCCACATGAAAAAAGTAAGATATTGGAAAATAAATCCAAGTCTATGATAGTGAGCCCTGCAGGTGGAGTAAGTTAATCCATTTCTCTAGGTGGATTAACTTATTCTGGATTAGCTCACCTCTTACTCCATGTTACTGCTATTTTACTCCTCATTTGGCTCCTTAAACGTGAAATAAGAGGTTTACTCCACATCTCACTCCACAACCAAACATGGCCTATGGCTTCTTTTCTTGCATTTAGAATGTTTTTTTTTTACTGGTAGATTTAAACCTATATATTTAAGTCCTTGAAATAAGTTTGGCTCAGCTTAAAAGACTTGAATGACCTCTTTAATTAGTAATTAACACATCTCGAAAGAATAGAGTTCTGATGGAAGTTTCCATATGAGTGAGATTAAACTAGCTAGGTTATCTCTCTGCTTAAGGTTGAATGGCTGAGCTCCAATCGAGTTCAACTTGTGCTTTATTTTTTATTAGTTAAGCTAAGCCAGTACAGCTCACTAGTAACTAGTAACTGATATATATCAACTTTCCTCAAAAAAAAAAAAAACTTTCCATCTAGGAGAAGTACACTAATGAAGATCTTATAGCTTACAATTGTTTAATTTCTGATAAACATAACAGTTACTGAGCTATGTCTGTGCATTGCTATCATGGGCATCACAAACAACCTAGTGGTTTTTCTGAAAACAGAGCTACTTGAAGATAATGTTACGGCAGCAACACATATGACGACATGGATGGGCACTTGTTTTCTTACCGCACTTATCGGAGCTTATGTGTCAGATTCTTATTGGGGAAATTATTTAACTATCATGGGTTTCGCTATCATTTATATGAGTGTAAGTCATCCACTCATGCTTTACTTGCTTACAGTTTGGCTAATTGTATTGATCAGTATATATGTCAATCAAGTAGCATGGTGTATGGCCACAAACTGGAGAATTCACTTAAAAATAAATAAAGAAATAAAGAAATATGCAAGTTAGCTATGTGTCATAGCAGACTGCCTTACTTAGTATTATTATTCTGCTAAAAAGAAAAAAAAAAGGTACTCTAACAAGCGACATTCCATCTGTAAAATTATGTTTAAAACAAGGAGTCCTGTTATTCAAAAGTGTCAAAACCAACATAGAGATGGTTTTATATTGTTGTATGAGAAACAAGTTCACTCTAATTGAGAATTATATTCGATGTTTGTTGCCTTCTTACTTTTTCCATAGGGGATGGTGACTTTGACTCTATCGGCATCGCTCTCAGTCTTGAAGCGCTCCCCTTTCTTCACCTTTCTGGGCCTTTATATGATTTCTTTAGGATCTGGCTCCATAAAACCATGTCTCTCGGCCTTTGGTGCTGATCAGTTCGACAAAACTGATACAAGGGCAAAGGCATCCTTCTTTAGTTGGTATTATCTCTCAATCAAGATTGCTGGTTTCATTGCGAGTACAGTTGTCGTATGGATTCAAGATAAATACGGATGGGCCGTAGGATTCGGTATACCTACCTTGCTAGTAGGCATAGCCTTCTTGGGTTTAATGTCAGGTACAGGATTTTATAGGTACTGCAAACCCAGCGGGAGCCCTTTTACTAGACTGTGTCAAGTAATTGTTGCAGCTTCCAGAAAATATAATATGAATTTTCCGGAAGACAATTCTCTTTTTTATCAGGCAAAAGGAAAGTTGGAAAATGTCCAAGAAAATGAAGAATTGGATCATACCCCGGGATTCAGGTGATAATTTATTTATATTTTTTTAATTTGGGTAATTTTCATAATTTTTATTACCTATACTATCCAGTAATACGTTTCGTATCTCTTTTAAATGGAACAAAAAACATGCAGAAGTTTAAATTTTGATCCACAAACTTGTACTTAAAATTGATTATAAAAAATATAAACATCATTTTGTGCTAACATGCATGGATCCCCTATTACTGCAGTTTTCTTGACAAAGCGGCCATTGTCACAGCTTCAGACTTCTCCATCTCTGGCACACTTAACCCTTGGAGCCTTTGCACTATGTCGCAAGTCGATGAGTTGAAATCTTTACTTAATTTGCTTCCTATTTGTGCCACATTTATCCTCTTTTCCTCGGTTGTAAGCCAGGAATCAGTTTTTGTAGAACAAGGGATGGTCATGGACCGACACTTCGGTTCTTTAAGCATCTCACCGGCCTCGCTTTCAAGTGCCGATGTGCTTGCAGGTGTTGTATTTGCACCGATATATGACAAGATAATTGTGCCAATAGCTTATAGATATACTAAAATAGAGGGAGGCATATCTCAATTGCAACGTGCTGGGATTGGTTTGTTCTTTTCCATTCTTGCTATGTCATCAGCCGCAATTGTTGAAGCAAAGCGGTTACAGATTGCAAGAGATGAAGGTCTTATGCATAAGAATGTTGCGGTCCCAATGAGTATATTATGGCAAATACCGCAATATATCTTCATAGGTGTTGGAGAAGTGTTTACCTTCGTTGGCATGCTCCAATTCTTCTATGATCAAGCACCAGATTCTACGAGGAGTCTTTGCATGGCCCTCGCTTTTCTTACATTATCACTTGGGAGCTATGTTACTTCATTTATATTAACAGTTGTTAATCAGGTTACTAGATGGATCCCCGACAATTTAAACGAGGGACATCTTGATCACTTTTTTGGGTTGATTGCGGGTTTATGCTTGATTAATCTGTTTGTGTTTACTTTTTGTGCCTCCAGGTACAGATATAAGAGGAAATAGCTAAATACTTGCATTGGTTGATATGTCTACCAATTCATGTGTTGCACTCTATAGATGAAAGTTCATGGTTTTAATTAAGAACTTGATTTATAACATGGTTGATAGAGTTTTGTCAGAATGAATGAAGCGATTAATACTTATGCAAGCATGCATCTATTGTTTAAATGAATAAAACATATATATACAATGGTCTCTTTAATTCTTTAACATTCATCCATAGAGAGTTAACAATATAAATCTTCTTGCTAAGCCTACAACAGCTAGGAACTGATGATAATCAAAGGTTGTTTATACACACTACTACAAAAATGGGATCTACTAACGCCCATTTTCTTTCGGTTTATACCAATCTCTGTCTCAAGCCGATAGACCAACGCTTTGGTGCCAACTTTGTAAAAAAGTTGACATATTCTTTTTTTTTTGAAGGTTTGATGGCCTGTGCCACTAACAATATATTGATAAAAAAAAGTTATTTACAAATCAAAGTTGGAAAGAATATCGAATTAAACTCAATCATGGAATTTTCGCCCTGCACCCACCCTCCTAAATATTTACAGTTTAGCTATCGAAAATTGCCACTAGCAAGGTGCAGTAAATGCATACATGCGTACATTGCCCTTAGGCATTGAACAGCCACTCATGTATCTCAATGGATGTACCATTACTAAGGAACGACACCGGTTTGAACTTCTGGGAAAAAATCGGTCTATTCCTCTCTCTCCATAGCGCCCATGCCCCCGCAGCCCATACCACATCCCATTGAATCCTGCCTTGTTTATCCAGGCCCTGCTGCAATCTTTGCCATGCTTCAACAATCGTTGGAGAGAGAGATGCGGTTGCGAATATTGTGACTCAGAAGCAATTCATGCCAAAAACATTTTGGGTAGGGACACTCCCACAGAAAAATGATCTCATGTTTCCATTACATCCCTTGAAGTTGACATATTATTCTATCGGTCCGGACTTTTCTTACCGGTAGGAAACTTATCCAAATTTCTACTATCGGTCGGAAATGAGAATGAGGTTATGGAGATGCCAATGCAAATTTGTTTCAAGCATGCAGATGCCAATGCCAGGAATGGAGAGAGAGCCGAGATCTGGTGCTGGAGTATTGATGAAAAGAGCAAATGAGAATGAGGTTGCCGTCAGCGGGCCAGGTGGGAGCAGAAATGGTAGTGAAAGAAGTCGTGCAGATTCAAAAGCAATTAGTTCAGGAAGCAAGGGGAGAAGTGAGAATGTTGGTCTGAGAAAGAGGGGGTCGGGTGATCGAGTTGGTTGAGGGTGCGAAAGAGGCAGCGAAGAAATTGTGTAACCAGGCATATGTAGTGGTGCTGGTGTTGGTCTCTCTAAACAGATTCAAACTGATGCTGGTCATTCACTGACAAGGGACGAGGAGGGGCTGCCAATGCCAATGCCAATGCCGACACCAAAGCCACAAGGGTCTAGGGGACCTGTGCGGCCCAGTGGGTCTGAGAAGAAGAAAGTATCTAGTGGAGGTGGAGGTGGACCAGAGGAGGCAGGAGAGAGAAAGAAAGGGAAAGCAGCAGAAGCGGGTGTGTGTGTGTGGGCAGTGTGCTGAATTCTGCAAGGAAACGGTGTAGAGACTAGAGAGGAAGTTGGTTCTCTGCTCTCCTCTGCACTCATCCCCTCTAAGAAGAAATCATGACCATCAACATTCTTGCTATTGCTCATGCTCCTATATTTGTCCACAATATATAAATTATTTTGCTTATTTATGTGCTGTTGGAATCAGAACTTGGAATGAATACCAGTAGGAGTGGGAACATGGTGCATTTGTTTGTAGTAGCATACCGGGTATGGTAGGATATGATAAGATAGGAAAAAGAGTAGCTACCTAGCCAGTTAACTAAACAGCATAGCAGTACCATTTGTTTGTTGCAACTATAATGTACTGTATGTGCTAATTTTGTCGTCCTGTAAAAGTGTAAATATCAGATAGATATTGGCTGGGAGGGTTTTATAAATATGTGGTATTGTGGCCCCATTCCATTTTTGTATATATTTATTTATTATATCATAGTATTCCCTCTATGCTGTTGTTGTGTCATGTGTGGTGTGGGTGCTGCGCCTGTCGTATTAAACCAGTAAGTTGCTTGTATCAAAGAAGGAAAATTAGGTAATTAATATTAGATCCATGGCTATTATAGTTAGCAATTTCTATTTTAGTAGAGTCAGTAATAAGAGCCATGATGTGCAGGAAATAGCATGAACTGCAGTTTTGGCCATCAGGGGTAGTTATGGTAATAGGTGTTAATTTTAGATTGTAGTGCAGTTATAGGAACTAGTGGCTTCTAAAATTAGATAGATGTATTTGTTATATATCAGTAAGCATGTTATGTAATTGATTGCAAGGTGTCAAAAAAAACAATTGAGCAGTTTTGATAAATATGTTTTCTGTTCAGCAGCAGATTTCTGTTTACCAGAATTTTCTGTCAAAATTTTGTTTTTGTACCAGAAAGTATACCAGTTCGTACCAGAAAAAGGCTGCTGCAATCAGCTGAGTATCCAACAGTATTTAGTAGTATTTCTTTGCAGCAATTTGATAATTAATCCTTGGGTATATATTGCATCTTCAACCAGTATTTGCATAGTTTCTCAAGGAAAGGAAAAGAAAAAAGAAGTAGTGGAATCAATCCGGTGTGGTACACTTGTACATCCATGTACGCTCCAATATTTCCATCTTAATTTAGAAAATAAAGTAGACTAATTAAGAGAGGAAAAAGTCCCAAAGCGGATTAACTAGCACGACTTAAATATATACTCTAACAATCTATCTATTTCACAACCATTTATCTCTGTGTGTGTGTAAAGCACATGTATTCCTATATATTATATGGAATCTATTGAAAATGGTGGTAGATCATAAACTTTACATAATATAACATAAATGTCATGAAAAGAAAAACAATTGTAATTAATAGATGGAGTAAAACATAAAATAAAAAAAGCAAAAGGGCTGATGGTTCTTTTCACCTTTTCCTTTTAGAGTTGTATTTGGCTGTAAATAAGGGAAAGTTCATTGTGTATGCCTTCTGTTCTGTCATTCGGATTACAAGGCATGCATGTGATATGATCATATCATACTTGCTAAATTACCCTCCTTTAAGGCATAAATCTCACAACCAAACAACCAAATAACTAGTAGTAATGATCAACTAAAACACAATTATTATTAATTATTGTCAGATCAAGATGATGATGACGACAATTAAATATTAAATGATTCAGAATATTAAATAATTCAGACAGACGAGCAATCCAAATCCATCTGGTCAGTCTTAGGAGCAGCATGATGTCGATCACCGCACACAGCATCCAAGACGTCGAGGTTGTACAAGATGGGGATGATGAGAAGGGAGCAGAGGAAGGAGAGAATGGGCCCGAAGATCCATAGGAGGAGAGGAAGAGCGGTGTAGAAGAGGCGGTTGCCAACGGTGTTGAGCAGGAAGCTCTTCTCGAGCAGGTTACATATGTAATCCTGTGAAAGGCGGTTGGCGATGACTGATGCACCAGCATCATGATTATGGTCAAGTTTGATATTGATGAGGAAGTTGACCTGGTTGATGAATCGGATAGAGAGGGAGTAGCAAAGGAAGGCGAAGACGAATAGAAGCAGCAGGGAGACATACTTGAGGGAGAGCATAAACTCCCCATGGGCTCCGAACACTGCATCGTTCAGTGGCCGCTTTATGCTATACGTGCTGCTCAGCACCGCTGCCAGACCCGTGCAAAGCAAGATTGATGTTGTCCCCATCAGTGTGGACCCCATGATGGCATTCCGGATTGACTGAACTGCCAGGATATTCTTCTTGTCGTTGTCCTTCATTATGGCCGCCACCCAGAGGTGCCGTCCTGCAGAGTTGATGCCGATGAAGGTGCGGTGAGGCTCAGTACGCACCTTGTGCCATAGCCACCCGTGGTATGCCATCAGTAAAAACACGGCAAGAGGCACCAGAACCAAATCCAGGTAGCTCGTTCGCCACTCCATCGTATTAATCTCTCTCTCTCTGTCTGTGTCTATATATGTGTGTGTGATAATTTAATTATATATATTAATTTCCTTGTGTTTCTTTGTTTGCAAACGTAGTAAGGGAGGTGGCGGCTATAACATGTTCTGTGCCTGTGCGAGAGACGTGTGTATGTGTATATATATTTATGATAATATGAATGGGGGATGTTAATTGGGGTTGTATAGAATAATTAAATGGCAGCAGGGGCATTAGCATTATCAATTTAACAATTTAACATCAACATCCGCATGCATGACCTATAACTTAAAAGTGCGTTGTAACTAGAAAACCTGATCTGCCCAAACATATCATCCAATTTTCATTATAAATTAAAAAATAGGTTAATATTTTTCGTTTTTCACAATATATGACAACAATAATCTTTCTAAGAAAAATAGAACCGAAAAATGGGTTAATAGATTTACTTATGAAATAATCTATTTATCAGCCTCAAAAATAATATAAATTGTTGTAAAAACATTTTGATCATTTTATAATATTTAACGATGTTTATAATAACTAATTTTATGAAATCATAAGTTAGACAAAAAATGGATAATATTAAAAGTTCATAGACATGCAATTATTTATTAGGGATGTAGAGAAGTCACAACATCATTAGACACATCATGGCACGGTACGCTCGTCAATTACATGAAGTGACTCATGTGTCACATATCGTGACCTTCAAAATACATGATCCAACATGACATGCAAATTGGCATGATCACGATATGACACGTCACGTGACCAAACATGACTACATGTGATCAATACAACATAAACTTTATGTCATTATTTGTTCCAAATAACAATTCAAGTTTTAGACAATAAATTATATTTTTTTAACAAATAGTTTTTTAGCAATGATTCATGATTCATAATATTAGAATTTATTCACATTTTCGACATTTTTTGCTTTCTTAACAAGCTTGTAGTTAAAAAAAAATATAGTTAAATATAAACAAACGTGATCAAACATACCTAACATGATCAAACATAAATGGATTTGCATCACATATAGTTCACAAAAGTGAATTTATATAAAACTTAAAAGAGTAAAAAAAATAGAATGAGATAGAAAGGGCCACGAAAAGCAAGTTATGAAAATAAAATGAATGCAAACAAAACAGTTTCATTCTTTTTTTTTTAAATAGAAAAGAAAAAAAGAATTAGTTACTATTATAACCTTGCTATCTTTGTTTTTATTTTATTGAATTTGTAAAATACGTACAAATACATGTGAGAAGATAAGGCATAACAGTCATTCTATATAAAAATTAGAACAATTTGTCTTGTTAGGTATAATGAATGCTTCATCCCCTTTTTAGGACATTATTACTGTTTATTATAAGTTAATTAATTAGATTGATAACCGCTTAAAAATCAAGAGAATTATGTCGAACGCATGCAGTTGTATATATCCTGATACATCCTATCTCGGAGAGATTAGGGTGAATATGAGATTTGAGTAGTTGACATGTCCTGTTTCAGAAAGTTAGGCTGTGTGTGAGAGATCTGGATTATCGGTTCCCGAAATAGGAGAAGATTGAGCTATTCATCAGACTCTCACTACAAAAGACAGGCACTTTTCGCGAGGATAAAAAATGACTTTTCGCGACGGAGTACTGTCATAAACGTGTTTTTTCTATTCGCGACGGAGTTCCGTCATAAATGTGTTTTTTCTCTTGCGAAAAGTGCCTGTCTTCCGTCTCTAATTCAGTCGAATTTAGGGCCTTATGTAACTCATCTAGCTACAATGTGGCCTAACAGTTAGTCACTTAATCACCAAAATGGAATAGAAACGTCCGCATAGAAGTGAGGACCATCCCGAGCTTGTAAGGGGATTGCTCTGGAGAGGCTCACAGAGTGAGCTTTGTTGGGCTGTCGTGAGCCTCTCCGAGCCCAATCGCATAGATAGGCTCGAGAAGCTCCCGGCATTGGGACCAATATTTGACTTGTGAGGAGCTTGTGGAGCCTTTGACACATGGACCTATCATATTCTAAGCTCCATATCAGTATTGACTATTAAATATTAATGTTGAAAATGAGTGGAAAACATCTCATCTCATTTTTCTAGAAAAATTGAAAGGAAAGTAAAAAGTTATTTTGTTTGTTTGCGTATGTGCATATAATATAAATTGCACTTTTTTGTGGATGGAATAATGAATATGGCGGAGAAGTTGTCCATGTTCAAAAATAGTGGCAACTCTGATCTCAATTTGCACTTCAATCTTCATATAAACTTGATATGTACATAGTGCTACTGCTACTATTGTTTTACATATATGCTCTTTTTGGGGTCGTAGGGTGTACAGGTGTGTGTGGGGGGTGGGGATGATGGGGGATATTGCTTGATTATTTTAATTTGGGGGATTCAACTGAACCCCCATGCATATTGCATGCATGATGATTGAAGAACACTACTTGATCTTGATCAAGTGTTAAATTAATTATTTAATTATTTAGTCTGTTATTGTACAATTAATGATATTCATTTACATTGAAAAAACTAAATAATAAATAGATATGAACGTTAATTAAGATTAAGAAATCCAATTGACCGATCCAGACAATAATTTATATTAAAATACTCAATAACCATTCGTACTGAAATCTGTACAACTTTATTTGAATCGGTGTAGATGGAGATTTAATTCGACTCTTCGTCCCTCATCTTCATTAATTCTATCCTCATCTTCAACTCTTAGTGTGCAATCTTGACTTTCTGTCGATGTTTAACACGATAGCATTTAGAGGAACTAGTTGAAAAATTAGTAATTTTGTTTTTAATCATCAGATTGTGGATGTTTAATCACATAAGTTGTGAATAACCTTGATTTTTATTTTATTTTATTTTTTTTGTAAAGTTTTTTTGAAGAAACTTGTTCAAACTTACAAACCAAAACAGTTGTACATGTTGTAACCTGTATGTTTGATCCAAAATTAACATCTAAAGTAGTTCATCATAAAAAAATTTGTATGTTGTAAATTGTTTCAAATTTGTACAAGTTGGCTTCTTTTGTATTTCTTTAATGGTCAGAATTAAAACACTTACATGGATGCTAGAAAGCACATTATAAAAAAAAATTTAATTAAAAACAAATCGTACACAATTTTTAAATAATCACCGTGTATAAATATTGCTAGGGTTTTCCGTTTTTCCCGCTAATAAGATATTTGTAGTTTGTTCAGGAAATGTGTTGTGGATTATACACGGTCTTTTGTATATAACCGTGTTTGAATTGTAATATAAGTTTTTTTAAATTTGCGCCTCTTGGAACACTGCCTTGTCTTTTAATTCCCACCACCCTCCTGTCTAATCAATTAACTCTCCCTTCTCTTCTCTCTTCAATCCTCTCTCTTAGAGTTTTGGCATTGTTCGCTTTGAAAGGTCAATGTAGAAACCAACACCACTTTCGTTACCACACTCAGATCCATTTTTAATTCTAAACTAGGTTAGAGTTTTCATCTGTAGAGAAAATACGAACTAGGATTTAAAGGCGAAGCGTGGAAGACTCAAAACAAAGGATTTCCTCGTTCTCCTTGGTTTTGAGTCTTTTTGCATTTGGACTTCATCATCAACATCTAAGCGAGGTAGTAGGATTCGGAGACCGGCCAGGATGCACTGTAGGAGGCCAAAATGAAGCGAAGAAAGACTCAAAAGGACGTATTTCATTTAAGGAGCAGCTTTGATTTAAGCGATATTTCTGTGTTAATCTTTTAATTTATGTGTTAATATTTTAAATTATGCGCAGTAGGCTTCAATATGAGTATTACCACACTAAAAATTATATGAATTTATATAAAGTTCTGAATGTTTCGTTGGCTATGTATGTTTGTTTATGTATATGAACATGTGATTTCTGAATGTTTATGTAAAGAACCTTCTTCTTCAACCTAGGAAAAGATCAAGAGGTCCAATATTGAAGAAGAATATATATGTCGAAGATGCAATCACCCCCTCCCTTGACAATAACCACAGTCAATTTTTTTTCTAACATTTGCGCGGAAATCAATTTTTGTTTAGAATAAGTTCCATAAAATATGTCACAAACTGATTTTGAAAGTTAAAACATGCTCTAAACTTTAAATAATGTTTTAAAGCCAAGTTCTCGATAGTGTATGAAAGATATGTGACAGTACATTATTATTTAATCTCTTACAGAAACTTCTTTTAAAATAAGTTGTGGTTTGAGAAAAAGTTAAATGTACTGCCGAGAACATAGTTTTAAATCATGATTTAATTTTTAGAAAATATTTTTATCAGTTCAAGATCAGTTTGTGACTCATTTCATACACATAAAAGATGTTCATGTAAGATATATATGTATATGTATATGTATATCTCTATGTCTATGTTTTGTTTATTAGTTGTTTCTGGATGTTGAGTGTTGAATGAATATGATTGATTTTTGTATTCTTTGATGTTGATTATTTATTGAATTTTGGATGTGTAATATTAACTGTATGTTTAATGGCTAGCAAATATGAATTCTAGTAAATTATAATCTTGTAAAAAAGAAAAACAAGAAATCATACACTGCTGTAAATAACAAACTGTGTAGGGTTCAGAAAATAATACACGGACACCTATATAACCGTTGTTATTTAACCCGGTTAATTCGACCATGTAGAAATCACTTTTCAGCACCTTTTCTTAGAGACTTGACACAAAATGTTTCTATTAACCGTGTATGTTAGTTCTATACAGACACGGTTTAGATGTCGTGTACAATGTACCTACCTATTTATACATGACGCTCATTAACAAAGTCGTGTAACCATATGATATTAGCTTTTCAGATCGTGTATGGTCGTATTTTTTGTACTAGTTTGGCGCGGTTGGGGCGGCTATTTTTTTTTAAATACTGAAGGCAGTTGTGTAATTTTATTTAATTGAGGATATTATTAAAAAAATCGAATGCACAACACTACAATATTATTTTCTTTTTCTTTTTCTTTTTACAAAAAAAAGGAATATGTATTATATATATATAATTTTAAAAAGAAAGGGAGAGAGAGAGAGTGTGCTCATCTACTCTCCAGCTGGGGCTGCGAGACAAATTAATAATTAAGTGGAAGTGGTGCTTCGATCTTCTTGGAATGAATGTGGCGCCACATGTTGACTACATTAATTCAACCCACTGGCTGACTCATCAATCACCATGCAATGAAAGAAGGAAGAAGAAAAGATATATAGTGAGTCATGGAGCTCAAATATATGTAGATTTAATTTGTCCCTTTTTAGGATTCCCTGTCATTTACAATTATATATTTAATTTTACTACGGTACCGCCGTACCGGGCCATAGCTAATTGATAATACAATTATTATAATCTGGAAATTAAGATCTCATTAATTAGAATTAGAGCTTGTACCCAGACTATGAAGGCCTTGTTGCACAACAAGAATGAGACACTTTTTGAGAGAATAAAAAACTGACTTTTTGCGACGGACTACTCTCATTGTTCAGCTTTTTCTTTTTGCGACGAACGACTGTCACAAAAGCGTTTTTTCCCTCGCAAAAAATGTCTACTTTGTTGTAGTGTTGGCCCTTAATTTCTTCGGAATAGGATAAGTTGGCAATTGGGTGCTCCCCTCCCTTAATCAGTTAATTGTTTATTGCATGTTGCAAATATCAAGCCTCAAGTCTCTACGGAGCAAGCCTTAATTACTTATTGTTTGCTCAACCTCTACGGTTAATTGTATACTATAAGTTGCTATTTTATTAACACGTACTCAAATTGCAATTATTGTTTTGTTGATGAATTTACATTTAATAACAAAACATACTGCCTGCAAGTCCACTGTTCATGTCTCTCGAAATTAATTTACAAAATTATTTTTCTATAAAGTTCATGATGAATCGAAAATTTGGATTGGGTGCAAGAATAATTACGTACACGTTTTTTGTTGTCACAGAACTATTGACAAATGTCATATTGAGCAAAATTTCAATTTGACTATTATGAATAGACAATTTATGGACAAATGTCATAATGAGCAAAAGTTTAACATTAATTGAATTAGTGCTTAATTATACATATAAAGTGTATGTGTATTTGGTAAAAAAAAATCGCAGGTTTGGGTCGTTGGTTTTGTTTCATTTATCTTGAACACTAGTTCGGTGCACAATCGATCATAAACATCCATATATATCTGATCCAACGTCCTGTAAAGCATCTTATTCTAAAGTGGATTTGATCCGACGGTTACATAAACATCCATCTCTTTAAATTTGTACATCATTTTACATTGTTCTGTTGCTCGCTAAATTTATTGGATTCTTTTCTTTATTCTATAGTTGGCGTTGCAAAAGCTGATATAAAGCACAATTAGTAGACATTAGCTGCCAATTTCGATTTTAACCATCCATGAAATTTGATGAAATCCAATGGTTCATTACACGTCAAGGGAAGAATGGTTTCTCTACCCTTGCTTCTCCCCAGCTTTAAAGAGTTGTATATTTGCAAGCATGAGAATTGCTGATATTGAAGATTAGATATCTTTGCCTCAGATATTTCTCATCATTAGCAACTTAGGCAACAAATAATATAGCATACAATTGTATATAGCTGTCACACTGATTAGGTATCTAGCTGAATATTAACAACGGCTAGTAAATCTTGTAATTAAAACATAAATTACAGCTTCTATAGATTAGAAAACAGCCTAATGGCTAGTACAATTTTAACCTATAAATAGTCATGTACAGACACTGTAAAAAACACAGCAATCAATAAAACAGTATTTTCATCATTCTTTTTTCCACTCTAAATTTCAATAGCTGACTTGTTATTAAATTTACACACATGCAGTTTCTCGTGTCCTCCATTAATAACATATTTACCTGAAATAAATATGTGCAAACTATTTGATAAATTAGCATTTTCTAGAATAATTAGCTTTTTCTTAACAATGTGC
This sequence comes from Carex rostrata, assembly GCA_964058875.1. Classification (NCBI taxonomy): domain Eukaryota; kingdom Viridiplantae; phylum Streptophyta; class Magnoliopsida; order Poales; family Cyperaceae; genus Carex; species Carex rostrata. The sequence goes on from CAXKVT010000245.1 coordinate 925,972, forward strand.
AAAAATTTTGATAAATTGCTCCATATATATATAGCATTCGTATTAGCCATGGTACTACTTGCTTTTTGATTCACATATTTAAAGTTCCATTAACTAATATTCTTCCATGGTCAAAGCATCCATTTCTATTAACACAAATATATAGTTGCATCTCTTGTTAAAGGATATTAAGTTATAGATAACATTGAAAAACAAACCCACTTTACAGCCATTATCAGCAAAAATAATAAAACATCATTTTTTATTGGTACATCAAGGCTACTAGTATTCAAAATTTAACCATTATTTTTCAATAGATCCCTTTTCATTGAACGTGGTTTCCAGCGGTGATGTCTTGCCATGCTGCCCTACAAAGTTGGGAAACAGGATTGATGAAGTACTGCATTCTCCTCTCGTCGGATAAACAGGGCAATCAATCAGCACCGTGCCAGAATGGTCAATGCAAATGTATACTTGGTACAATTAATATGTACCAGCTGCATTTTTGTTGCACTGAATCCATGGTGTATGACCGACCCCTGCCTTGATTGCCGTCTTTATGTTTGTTAAACTGTAAAATTCATTGTTTGGCGTAATCCCTGTCGAATTTCAACCAAAACGAAAGGTTTCATGAAAGTCTTCAACATTTTTTTGTTGGCTAATAATATATGCATGTAATACAAGGCTTAATCTCAACAAACTCATCATGTTAATTCTTCAACAAATTAAAAAAAAAATATGTTGTTGCATTACCTGCCGATTGAAGATATTGCAGAAGTTTGATTCTGCTCTTCAGATTTAAATTCTCTTGGAAATAAGCATGCTGATTCATCACCGATTCAGAGCATGTTCCATGCTTGTTCCACTCATGTTGCCAATATGAGGTGCTATCACTGCTTGGGCATGCTAGCGAAGGCCAATTTGTCCGCAGACTTGTTACCAGATCTTGAATCTACAAGCAAATTAAATTATAGTGGCTTGTAAGTAAAATAAGGAAAAACAATTTCATGCATGAAATCCTGAATTTTCAGTCGTCTACTAGTCATTTATAATGAATGTTATGCATGTCAATATGGGAACTGCATGATTCCAATATTATGAATTAGCTTATAATTAAATAAAAAATTAAGCGCTCATATATATATATATATATATATATATATAGATAGAGAGAGAGAGAGAGAGTTGGGCTACGGTATTTCGTGAAGTAAAGAGAGTATTTTAAAGTTTAAAACGTTGATCCGAACCATTCGAGTTGATTTTCATATTAAATGTCCATGGAGACCAAATTTTAAATTTTTTAGAAACTTTACTATTTTTTTGAAATTTTTTAAAATCACTGATTTTTTTTTTTTAAAACCTTCGCAGAAGCTGTGAAGTTGTGAGGGGGAATCGAACAAAATCACTGATTTTTGTGGTCTACACTTTTCTGAAAAAACAATGAAATTAAAAAATTCCAAACAAATAGTAAAACAATTCTAAAAATTTCAAATTTTGGTCTCCAAGTACAATTTTATATGGAGATCAACTTGAACATTTCGGATCGACATTTTGAACATTCAAGTTAAAGATATAGATGTGAAGTTAAACACTCGTTTTAGTACTTTGTGAAGTACCGTCGCCGAACTCTCTCTCTATATATATATATGAAGTAATAGACAAAATTGAACTGACTTCATATAGAAGGGTTGTCGAGATGATTAGTACCTGGCTTATATTAAAAGGGTTGTTTGGATCACAGTTAGCAGGATAAGAGCTGTTGTTATAATTTGGCCAGAGACCATGAATTCCAAAATTCGATGGTGGTTTTCCGTAAGACGGATAGCAGCAACCAGAGCTTGTGTCACAATTTGATCCAGGCCACTGATCATTTGTTCCACAGAGAAAGCAAAACGAAGAAATTTAGTTAATTTATGGTTCACAATTATGTAAGCCAAGCTTTAATTAAACCATCAAAGTATCTTGCTTGTATCCACCAAAGTGAGACAAAACATTTATGAAAATATTTTAATTTCTTACCATGTAAACAACAAAATTAACAGTCAATTTCAGATACATATATAGCCAACATACATACTGTCAGATCGGACCAACATTAATCTAGATATGTAGTAACTTCTTATTTTTAAAGTAACATGCTATTAACGACATATATAGTGCACATGTCGATACCTTGGATATTTATTTATGTTTTGTTGAGACATTCCTACAAGTATACTAAATATTTTACAAACTTTTGCTGGAAATTTTGTCAGATATAGCAAGTACCTGAAGAACAAAATAGAAGAAATCATATCCTGCTTGTGCACTTGAAAGAAATATGAGTAGCAAGAGAATGCCAAAAGCCGAGGAAGTGATCCTCATGTTGTTTGCGTGTGTATGTGACACACCCCAACGACAAGGCAGACAACCCGCCACACTCATCAGATCAAAAGGCAATTCTATTACCTCACACAATAATATATATACATACATTACCAATGAAAATGACAAAAACCTTGCATAATACATATGAAGAAATTTTCTTTTAAGTTCTGTTATTTATATGTAACAACCAAATTGAAAATAAACCCGTTACAATATAATAAAATTCAATTGAAATATCATAACATATTTATTGAAATGATCAAATACTTTTCTTTGTGGCAAGTCCAATAGTCATCTAGCTCGATATCTCATTTTTTTGTCTTGCATTTTGTACTTGGAACCCACCGAAGTGGAAAGGTGAGAGATTGAAAATCTCTCAATATGGTATTAAGTTCCATACAAGTTATTCTAGGATCCAACCAACCGAACCAAAACTAGCACCGAGCACAAATAAAAGAAACCAACAATAATAATATAAATCAAAGAAACAACTTGCAAAAATGTAACAAACCAAGTAGCATGTTAACTGTTCACCAAGGAATATGTATTTGTCTCCTAATCAAACATCAACCTAAGTTTCCAGTGTACAATACTAATGTATCATGTCAAATATGCAAATATTCATGTGCAGTAGTGTAATGAATTCATTCAATTTTACTTATATTAGTTAACCATTATGGTATTTACCATATCTTAGTCATGCGCTACAAGTTCAATGGCTACATCACTGTGAAGTTCGAGGTGTGAGGTTCAACCAAGTAGCTACAAGACTCCGTGCACTACCACGAATATGGCACCTACATAATTTATATTATGCACTTTCCCCGAATACAACGCCTACATAACTATAATTTTGTGCTACAAGTTCAACGCCAACATAACTATAATTTTCTATGCAATTTCTGTTATGTGTCACAAGTTCAGTGCCTACATAATTGAAATTACATACTTACCCTGAATATGGTGCTTACAACACCGTCAGGTTTCAGACTTTTGCTTTATTAGCACAGTTCTATTAGAAATAATATCATATTACAAATCATTCTTAGCTTTAAATATAATTATTCCTCACATGTGAAGTTATGCATTAATGTCATACATTTTTAGGAAATACTTATGCATCCATATCATGCTAACGGTTCATTTAAATCAAACTCATGTTCTAGTTAAATTGCTTTGTATCATGTCATGCACTAGCTTATGGAAAATATGATCAGGTCCTAAAACATTTCAAGCATTCGTAGCATGCAATTTTCATCACTATTATAAGTACCTAACTATTATCCGATAAAAGAACAAGAGAACAACAAGCAATAATCATTAAAAATAGCAATCAAGCAAACTAAATCAATTTTCAAATAATGTTAAACCAAATAATTAAAACCATAACATGCTATGGTCTCAAGAATTGATATGGAAACCATAAAATACCGGACTTAAGTTTCATGCATGCTCATTTAAAGTTTCAGTGCCTTGATGTCTATAGTTTTTCACCATATCAACTGATTTGGTTAACAAATTAGCGGGGTTGTTATTACAAGGTCTACTAATTTTAGTGCAGTCCATTTATATCAATTTCATTGCAATCCCTTTATATTTGGTCAATACCCATAAGCTATGTTAACTATGTATGCCTTGCAAACGTCAATCATTTCCCCATGATTCATCTATACTAGCTATATAACATTCAAGCCACCCAAATCAACCATAATAAGCCAACAATTAGGAAGTATATAACAACCATCAAGCAAACAGCGTGCAATAAAAAGCAAGCATGAAACCCGCAAGCAATCAATAACAATAAAACAAGTAGGAAGGAGTTGAGAATAACTCTAAATCCGCACCTATTAACGATGGACACAACGTGGCTCGAAGTCAAGTTCATTGCTCTGCAATACATGTTCCATTCAGAATTAGGAACTAATTCCAAACTTATTCACAAAATTATTTATTTTATTTTACGTATGTTTTTTAATTCATAATTTGGTTGAACTCAATAGTCCAAGTCTACGCTTTAACATATTACTTTTCTTCATTCTCTTTTAAGTTCAGTTAGCATACATAAGCCTCTCCAACAATATGAACTGTGCCTGGAAATTAAATGGAAATACTGGACACGTGAACGAGAGAGGTATAATAATTGTAATGCTTACCAAAAATTGAATCATGTTTCTTCTCAACGATTTCAATTAATTTCGTAAGGCCTAATATGCATTCCTATACAGACAATTTATACCTGTAAGCTTTTAGAGGAACTTTAAGTAATCATCAAATAGCTTGGCCGATAAGTGGGACCTTTTATGGAATTTTGTTTCTAATTGAAAAATGCCCCGCTACAGTTAAAACAAGAGAGAAACTCTAATTGGATCAGCAAGAACTGAGAAGACGAATTACCAGAATTAACCAACCAAGCCCGCAAGTTTTACTTCTCCTCTGTCCTGTCGTTGTAGCTTAGTTACTGACTCTTAGTATTTGTTCAGAATACAAAAGGATCAAAGGGCGAATTCACCGAGGGGTAAAATAGAGGGGAAGCGGCAATGAAAAATGAAAAAAATTAGGTGATAAAAATGAACTATCAAAGTAGTTGACAGGTGTCTCTACATAAAGCTTTGATACTAAGATATTTATTTAATTAACTATTATTCTTATTTTCATGATTATTGACTTGCACCGAACCCCATATAGTTTTAAAAAAAAAATTATACATTTCTTTTTGAATAAGATCTTAATTTTAATCAACATGTAGTTAAATAAATTTAAAAAATATATCAAAGCTAATAAAAAATCGATTTTATCACTTGTAAGAATTTGCAAGTAAATAAATTTTAAATAACAATCAGATTAATTTACCATATCTTAAGACAAGTAAAAATATTTCATATTTTATTAAATAGGCTCCTATCACCAAATAATATTTAGTTGCTCACTTTTATTTACAAAAGTTCAAGGTCAGTCTAAACATGTTATGACTTTATAAAAATTTCTCAATTCATACAAATTGTTCAAATATACAAAAATTGAGATGTTACAGTCCTTAAAGTTATATACTTTCTTTTACAGTTGTTTAATTGATGGACATGAGGTATAATGAACAAACTTATAGTGCATGCATCATGAAATATGAATTGTATAGCATATTATATTGTTGTGCTTTTTACATATATAAGCATAAAGTTGACTAATTATTTTTATATCCACAAATTCTTGTATTGAAGATTTACATATATAAGCATAAAGTTGACTAATTATTTTTATATGCACAAATTCTTGTATTGAAGATTATATATGAAAGTATATTCTATATGAAAGTTTGCAATCAATAATGAACTATGACCTACTAGAGATTCCAAACACGTAATTACAAACAACTAATTTAATTTTGTGGAAAGAAATAAGGGCCTTGCAAATTACAAATAGATTTTCTCCTCTATAATTAATTTTGACTAATTATTTAGATTATCTTTTAAGAAGGCATTGTTTGACACAATAAATTTCTAGAAGGTCACCTCTATAATTAACCTAAAGCGAATGTTTAATTATATGCTCTACAGAAAAAATATATATATTTTTTATTATTTTCTTGCCGAGTTCATAATTGATATATATGCTGGCCCTTTGATTGTTATAAATATTTAATCATCCGCTATAATATAGTGGATATCCTGTTAGAAATATTAATTTCAGATGGTTTTATTATATAACAGTTATTGTATTCAGATTGTAGTTAATTTGTGATGCTGAGATGTCAACATAAGTTCAAAAAGCGATGATAACATATTATTAGAATTAACATAATGTCAGTTTGCATAATTAACATAGGACCAAATAAGGAGAAGTTATAAAGAGAAGGGACAATAGTTATTTTTGAAATTTCTAAAATGTCAGTTTCAAATTGAATTTATTTTCAAAAGAATTAATATAATCAAATCATATATGGGGAAATATGAGAGAATTTTCAATTTAGATAGGAAATATTGAAAAGTTGATTGCGACATTTTTAATTATACAAGTTTTGATTAGCATGCACTTGTCTTTACTCTTTATGATAGCATAATTAATGCACAGAAATATGTATTTCTTTGTCCACAATTTATGTAACATAAAGTTAATTTAGCGAATTAAGCAAAAAAAAAAAAAATGTCACACATATCGAATGAAGACTCACTCATTTTTTTCCCAACATCATGCACATTTTATTTGTTTACATGCTTTTCGCATCTTCATAACTTGACTATTATAAATTTCAATTGAGAAAAATTATTTGTATGTGAATTTTAAAAACATTATATTCCACACTAATTTTTAAAAAATAAATCGCGGGTTTAAAAACATGATATATATAATAATATTTAGATATTAGAAAAAATCTATTATTCACGAGAGTTATATCATGTAATATTTAGATTTTAAAATGTTTTATTCCCACAATTTGTAACATTTGATAGAGATGTAGTGTGTAAGTAAAGTCTTGTAATTTGTTATATACAACAAAATGGAGAGAAAAGATGAAATATACTGATTTAGATTGGAATATAGGAGATATGCACAACGTTTGTCAGGTTACGAAATTTATCCGAGTTAAGGATCGGATAATCTTTTTCAGCCCTACATCCTACTATTTAGATTGGAATATAGCAGTTTCATGAGGGAGAAAGGGTATACGTACAGCTGCTAGCCTGATGCATTGTAACATATGGTTATTTAAGAAATTGTCATTTTGTCCCTGACAAAATGTAATTTTCAAAGGTTATATAAACTATACAACATTTGTTATGTATTTGAACAATCACCAGATCTTTTATTTTATTTAATTTTTAAATATGGCTTGTAATTGTGCTTATTTGGTATTTTATCAAGTACCTGACCGATCATTGAAGATTGAATTTGAGATTTTGTTGAACTTTGAAATCAGGCAAATAGCATCATATTCCTTATTGAAATAATAAAGAAACGAACTCAGTTACAGCCAAAACACCTTCTATTTACTATTTAGTTGGCAGCATGCACGTGGTAGAGGCATATTACTCAATTTCACATCCATTCTCCATTTCTGAACCTTTTTATATGGAGTTCTATTTAATCACGGGTACTTGGCAGCATATATAAACCTTTTACTACTACGTGGTAGTTGGGTATCGGACCAAAATAGCATAAATCGGACCAAAACAGAAAATCCATCAATATCGGCTCGGTATCGGATCGGACTTGGCCGATACCAATACGTATCGGCCGATCCGAATCGGTATCGGCCGATATTGCCTACTATGACTAATATCACTCACAAAACACAACCATATTTCTAGAAATTCACTTCAAATAAAACATAAATCACAACATAAATCACAGAAACATGGGGGGCCATCGACAAAATTAGAATTATACAATTTTATCAACCATTTACAAAACTGTGACAAACGCACCACAGAATATCTCAGGGGTCTAAAACTGCGTTTAATCAATAAAACACCGAAAAGTTGACGAATTTCTTTTAGTCTGGACCCGCTTCACAACATTTTGACTCAATATGCCACGACAATAGAAGAAAAGAGAGAGAGAGAGAAAAGGGTACCATGCCTATTATCGACCAATTCAGCGAAAACTGGAGAGTTTGAAGGCAAGATGAAATCGATCGCTTGATATCTCGAGTCCGTATAAAACAAATTCTGAGTTTGATTTAAACCGGAACGAATCACCGACGGATTTTTAAGAGTAATTTTCCTTATTTGACCCTAAGTATGAGGAGGTATATTTAAAGAAATTACGGTTCAAATGTTGAAATTTTTAGAAGGGGTCTTATTTTGAGGGTTTAATTTATAATATTTAGCGGTCATGGTATTTGTTTCTATATCAATTTTGTCTCTAATAAGATTAGTGGAAAATTAATTCGTCGTTGGGTAAAACAATAAAGAATAGTAAATATTTTAATTTTTCTATTAAATGAGATGCTTATCTTTATGTTGAGTTTATTAGTTATCTTTACAATGAAGAAATATTAAAAATATTAACGGTATTTGTTTCAAAGATTTTAAATCGATAAATTTCAAAGATGCTAATGCAAAAAATTTACTCTAATCAATAAATTAATTTTAAATCGAGTGTTTTTGTTTGCAACACTAATAAATTAAGTTGAAATATAATTTCAACGAGAATTAACTATATTTTAGCGTGTTGTGAAGCAGATTAGTTAACTTTATTTTATTATTTGAACTATATTTTTATTCATATTCTATTCATTAGATATCTGGTTGTATGTGTATTTGTTTATTATCTAATTTACATCTGCATATCTGAGACCATCGGTATTCAAATTTGGCGTCAAAATAATAACGAATATGAATATGATTTGACTATTTATTCATCTATATTTGATCCATTTACGTCCCTAATTTTTCTGCTTCAAGTTATAAAAGGATGAATTAATCACCGCCATGGTTGTTCAAAGGAGGTGAAGAAAGAGAAAGGCGACAAGATAGAAGGTAATGAAAATAGTTTTACATTTGCTTTTCTAGTTGTTCTTAGTGTTTCTAATCTGATGTGACAATTTTTAATCTAACTTCAGAGATGTGAAAGAGTTTCTTATTTAGAAACTATGCAGTAAAATTTTTAGAGCATCTACATTCTTGAAACTCAACTGAGTTTCTAAATAACCGGTAACCACTTTTTTAAAAATTAAGGTCTCTAAAGTTTTTAACTCTTACATTCTAGAAATTAATTTTAGAGTTTTTATTAAGAAGCTATTTATAAATTATACGCTAGCCAAATGATTGACTCAAATTATTTCACCTTTTTAATTTATTACTGACTTAGCTTAATGGAAACTATAAAATTGATTTGAGGATGTGAAAATTAGAAACTTTAGAGACCTTAATTTCTAAAAGGTAGTTAACAATTATTTAAAAATCTCTTTAAATTGGTGGGATGTAGATGCTCTTGTTTAAATGCCTCTATTTTTTTTGCCTCTTTTGCGTCTTTATTTTTACAATTACAATAATTTAAAATTTAAAACTTAGACGTCAGAATAAAACCATTAGATATAATATGTATCATCTTCTCTATATGTATAAAAAAAAATCATGTCATTTCAATAATGTTTGATTAGTATCAAGAGCTCACAAAAATACACCATTGTGGATAAATTATAGACATTGATTTTTTAACTTATTGATTAATATAAAATCAAAACCAAAAAAAATTATAATTTTTTTATGTTCATATAGAAAAAATAATGTAAATCACAATAACGATTTTATTTTGACATAAAACTTTCGAAATTTTTATTATTAAAAAATTTAAAATAAAGACATAATAAAAACACATAAAATGAAGACATTTGAACTCTCCTCATTTAGTAATTATAAATTAATTAATTGTTGTTGTCACTATTGATGTAGTTGTATGTTGATACCAATAGGAGAAATTATAAATTAATTAATTTTTGTTGTCACTATTGATGTAGTTGTATGTTGATGTCAATCTATATATATATGTGAGTCCCACGGTTTAGTATGCATGTGGTGAGGCAACAAAGATAACTAAGGTGTGGTCAGAATTATTGTGGGACCAATAGCTGAAAATTAAAGCTTGCATGAGTCACACGGGTAGTTAATTATACGATAGCTACCCCGCCCCCACCCCCCCAATAATTTTATTTGGTTATATTTATATATTATATTTCGTAAGATTTGGATGTAAATTAATTGATACCTTAATTGTCAATAGCTTTTAAATATAGACTAGACAATTGTGTGTTTAAGTCGTTCGATGAATTGTCAAATTTATTACATTTAATTGAGGTAAATTTTTTTCTTGGGATAATATAAATAGGATAATTTAAATTTGAAATGTTAGATTCCAAACTTGACTAGTTAATAGTATTGATCCATCACCTCATCTACTATGTCGATTAATTGTTTGGTCACAAACAAGGTGCTATTACTTGATTATTTCAATGAGATATATGTATATACTTGGTGGAACTTGTATATTTTCAGCAATACATGTAACAATCAACAAATATTGTGAATAATTAGTATTTAGTTTTGATACATTAAATGTATTTTATAATTCACATTGTGTGGTGAGATAAATTCTTATATAGAAGTTAATTTCCATAATGAATAAGATTAATAAAAAAAAGAAGAGAATTGAATACAAAATTCATATATTTAATAGATTCACCAAATTTTCAGAAGGTGTGCTTGATCAGTTGAACGCTAGCTTTAACTTTATAGCCGCTAGGAAGCTACATGTTAAACAAAGATTAAATAATTTTTTATAATAAAACTAATTGATTGATATATTATATATCACAAAATAGGTGTTCACAAAAATTCAATTATTGTAATTTTGATATGCATCCGGAGCTAACAAAATGAACAATACTTGTAAATTTATATACTCATGTAATTTAGATTATTTAAAATATATGTAAAGGTTTGTAGCTCTTAATTTAAACATGAATAAATGAAAAATTCGCACAATTAATTATGATACAATTGATCAGACTAAATTTTTGTTAATAATTTAAAAGAATAAATACCACATTTGTAGTGACCTCAAAAATAACAAGTGAATGTCAACACAACATCAGTAATAAGTGGAGATCTCACAGGACAGCTCAACCACTCAGATATGGTCATTAAAATTGCACGTGTTTTTGATGTTTGCAGATTGTTAAGTTTCCAATGGACAAATCTGAAAAGTAGCTAGCAACAGCTTTAGTGTCAGTGTGTGTGTGTGTGTATATATATATATATATACTCATCAAGGAATCTAGCCTACACACACCAAAGCAATCAACAAACTCAGCGATAATACTTCCATCCTCACTATTGTGCTCTAATTTTCTCAGAAATGGTACTCTATTAGATCTATCTTTTTATATACATCGATCAAAATGTTGGTTTTCTATGTTGGTTCATCTGAAATTAAGATACAGGCAATTAGATCATCATTAAATCATATATTGGTTTTCTATGTTGGTTCACCTGAAATTAAGATACAGGAAATTAAGATACAGGCAATTATAGATACAGGCCAAATGTTGGTTTTCTATGTTGGTACATCTGAATTTTCTTTTTCATATATATTATGTTTCTTTTTGCTTTTCTAGTCTCTATTACTCCCGAATTTTTTATTGTTACCATATTGAAAATAAAAAATAAACCAAAACACCCTCGTTTTGGGGCAATTCCATCAATACCTAGGCCGCAGAGTCAATCCGCGGCCTCAGGCTGGAGTCCGCATATTTTGAATCTGCGGCCCCAGCTTTAATTTTTCCTTTTCTTTTTTACTTGAAAATCATGCCCAAAGACTCAAATTTGAGCCGAATTGAACCCCTGTAATTCGCGTTAACTGAGATATATCAAAGTTTGTGCCTTTCTTATTAATTTGTTGGTCTGAGATAGATCAATTTGTTGGTCTGAGCATGTTTTAATTGGTTGATGATTGAAGTATCATCTGGTTCTCATTTTTTATAGTTTAGATTAGATGCACAATGCACACCGGGGATTGATACCAGTGGTTTGGTACCAATTCCCTTATGATTTTGATTTCAATATGAATAAAATCGGATCAGCATAATAAAAGAAAATATTAGATACACGAAAACAATGGTCTTGCAATATGTTTCAAGGGGAACTGTTTTGCATGTTCGTGTTATATTAAGTTTTTTTTTTCTTGGAAAGGAAGGACACATTTTTTTGTTAATTTTTTTTTTGGATAAAATTGTTTATTAAAATTAATTACTTTAATTACTTTAATTAAATTGATATACTTCAGTAATTTGCATATAAATCCTAATCATATTGTAACTGATCCACTATATATATATTGTTGATGCTTTTGGTGAGGTAGGCTGGTAACATGATGGGCGGCCCAGGTGGCGGTTGGAATGCTGGCAGGCCTGGTACTCAAGGGGACAATGGTTGGAATGATGGTAGGCCTGGTACATGGACACAAGGTGACAATGGTTGGAATGCTGGTAGGCCTGGTGCACAAGGGGACAGTGGTTGGAATACTGGTAGGCCTGGTGCACAAGGGGACAGTGGTTGGAATGCTGGTAGGCCTGGTACATGGACACAAGGTGACAGTGGTTGGAATGATGGTATGCCTGGTGCACAAGGTAACAGTGGTTGGAATGATGGTAGGCCTGGTGCACAAGGTGGTAGTGGTTGGAATGATGGTAGGCCTGGTGCACAAGGTGGTAGTGGTTGGAATGATGGTAGGCCTGGTACATATGGTGACAATGGTTGGAATGCTGGTAGGCCTGGTACACAAGGTGCTAGTGGTTGGGATGCTGGTAGGCCTAATACCTGGACACAAGGAGACAGTGGATGGAATGCTGGTAGGCCGGGTATGCACGGTGACAGCGGTTGGAATTCTGGTAGGCCCGGTATGCCAGGTGATAGTGGATGGAATGCTGGTAGGCCTGGTACGCAAGGTGACAGTGGTTGGAATTCTGGTAGGTCCGGTAATCCAGGTAACAATGGTTGGAATGCTGATAGGACTGGTACCTGGACACAAGGTACTTACAGTGATACCTGGTATGTGGATCGCCCAGTTAATTCTAGGCCATAACAATATGACATTTCAGGCAATTTAGATTGGTTTTATATTGACATTTCAAGCAATTTAGATTGTATGTAATGGATCCTTGCCTATGAATGTAATTGCATGTATGTAATGGATCTTTTGTAATTGCATGTATGTAATCCTCTGAAACATCTTGAATTGTCAGTTTATTTAAAGTTGGGTCAAATTTTTTTTTTTTGTGCTTATTCAAAATGCAGTGGGAAAATATTATTGTTCTTTGAGATTTGTTGAGAAAGAATTTCATGAACTGTCGGATTTTCCACACATCAAATCAAAATTTGAGATATCCCAGGTGTTGCAAATTCATGACGCAAGTCCGCAAAAAAATGAAATAAAGTTTGTTGTATTTGTATGCATGTGTTGAGAACTAATTCATAATAATTTTTAGATGATCTCTGCATAAGTTCAGCTGATTTAGATGCAGTGGTTAGACGTATGAAAAATTGAAAACATCATTGGTTATTTTAGGCATTGGTTATTTTAAGCATAGTTATTTAAGAAATAGTTGGCATAATGATCAGTTATTATTAGCATGTTTGTAGTTGACAGATTAGTGGGTAGTTTCCTTGTTCAACTGCAATCTTTTATTTAAATAGAGATGCACACATATAAATAAATACAAAGCAGCGCAGTATCGCAAACTGAATTTATCTCAACAGTATGTGGAATACAGTTCGTGCATAAAGTTATGGTGGCCACTCACAGCGTCGGCTATGTAGGAACTCCAGGATCTGCAGCAGCTAATCAGCTATCAGACTCCAGTACCGAACAGGAAAAGTAATGGTATTTGGAAATGCGAGGACACAGGCACTTTGAAGGTGCACCAAGCATAAAAGTCTTTGGATGGCTAATGCTCCTTAACAAGAGATTAGCAATCGATAATTCACTCAAATGTGGGTGGCAAATGGCTAACAGTTGCATATTATGTCAGAGGTATCTGAGTCGGTGAAACACATATTCAATGAATGTACCTTCTCTAAGGTGCTGTATGTAGATGTGGCACAAAAGACCAGTACACTGGTACACATGGTGCTGGTACCAATTGAGGGCATACTCAGCCTGCAAAACACAGAACAAGAGCTGAGCACCTTGCTTATATCACAGTTCATCTTATGGTAAATGAAGTTCTGCAACAACTCAGATACAACTACTGTACTTCATGAATACAGGCCTCCATAGGACCAGACTTTTCTTTGTTTTTATTTCCTGTGCTCTTTGATTTGTTTTGTTTACCTTTTCTTTTTTTACTGTGTTTTATTTTAATTTAGATCAAGTGAATTGAGCTTGCGTTTTGTTTTGTTTTACCAGTAAGTTACTGGACGTCCTAATAAGGTCAATTAAATCCCATCGTTGTTGCCATTATTTGAGTTTGACAGTAAGTTATGTGGATATCAATCTAATAACCCACACGGTTTGGTATCTGGTGAAGCACAAGGTGCGTGGTCAGAATTTTTGTGGGACCAATAGCTGAAAAGCTTGTGAATCACACGTTTTGGCTGCACGATAGCTACGTCCACAGGCTTATTATCCACTAAACATTATATATTTGATTTGGTTATAAGAGGAGGGATCCACTTACCTCATTTTTTGTGATACCTAATTACATCTTACACCTTATATTTCATATTAAGAAGAGGGATCCACTAAACATTATATATTTTATAAAATTGTTGTTTTTAGACCATTCAATTTTTGTACCCATCTTAATAAATATTAAAAAAAAATGTAAAATTTGATTTGCAAGCACATTTTAATATATCCATCATGTTGAACGATTTGGATTGATTGTTTGGACTTAGAAAATAGTGTAAGTGGATCTCTCCTCTGATTATAAATAGATGTATAAATTTTGTAATATTTGGATGTAAATTAATTGATACCTTAATTAGCAATAGCTTTTAAATATAGATTAATAATTGAGTGTTTAAGTTGTTTGATGAATTGTAAAATTTATTACATTTAATTTAGTTATTTTTTTTGATAAAATATATATAGTATAATTCAAATTTGAAATTTGAAATTTTAAACTTAATTAGTTACCATTAATGTTGCCTATTAAAGCCTGTTAAAGTTTTTTAGTTAACATTAATGTTGCCTATTAGAGCCTATTAAACTTTTTTAGTTAACATTAATGTTTTCTATTAAAGCCTGTTAAAGTTTTTATTTTAATTAGTCAAATTTGAAATTTTTTATTTTAAACATTAATGTTGCCTATTAAAGTTTAGTTTCCTCTATATCTATCAACGTCTTGTGGTATCCCAAAAGAGATATGTTGGCCTTTATGTGTTTGATTATTTAGGACAGATTAGAAATTTTTATTATTTAGTCCACTGTTGTAAATAACAGTATGTGCTCATCAGACAGACAGGGTACTGTCAGATGATTAATCGGAAATAATCGGTTATAATTGGAAATAATCGGCCATAATTGATTGTTTAATCAAAAATATCCGTAACGTTTGATGAACGCCAATGACTAATCAACCAATTAATCAGCATAAACGGACGGTTTTTACAACATTGATTTAGACCACTCTTTCCCTCTATTTAAGAACTAATGTGATTATATTGGGCTTAAGGGTTACCTATTAAAGCCAGCGGAGACTTTGTCAAAAAAGTAAAAAATATGCTATATGCCTTGAATAGGAGCCCAAAAATTGTCTACTTCTGAGATCAATGAAAAAAGCCCATTTAAGAAATAAACAAGGTACACGTACCAATACACCTCAAACTTGCACGGCACAAACTTTTTTTATTAACTTAAGACTCCCTTATTTGATAAGCCCAGTCATAGCCGAAGAATAGTAGGATCAGATCAATTGCAACTTTGGAGGCGAACTTTCGCTTTTTTTTTTAAAAAAAAAATAGCGATTGACAGAAGCCAATCTAGAGCAGCCGCCATCCTCTTTCCTCCACCATTCACCCCTCCATTCCACCTCTCCCATCTAGAATTCAGACTTTATTTCTGACAATGATATCTTCTCTTTTTTTCGGCTCTACTTCTTCAAGCAGATAGGAGGGAACCGAGCCGACCAGAGATGAAAACACAGTATTGTCGGAGCTCAAAGCATTGAGTTATCATCTCGATCAGAGAACGATGGTGAATAAATCCGGTTGTCGGACCACGATGGCAGTCAAAAGATCGGATCCGGTAGGGGAGCGAGATGGGGATTAAGATATTAGGATGATTATAAATATATATAAGTAGAATTAGAAGAGTTCATCTAGTAATTTAAAAGATGATTAAGGTGATTTAGAGGATTCCGTGAGGACAAAGAAATATTTAGGAATTAGAGTCACTTAATTCCTTGTAAATATATTTTTTATCAATTGAATTGTTAAAGATACTAACCTTAAAATATATATATATATATATATATATATATATATATATATACACCTTTAGCCCGTAGCCTATTTTGTATTGAGAGTACATGGCAAAACTACAACTAAAAATTCACATCCCACACATGTTATACCTTCTGTACAAATTTTAGAGATATTGAGTAGCCAGTAAAGTCTGAATGAACTCTCAGTAAAATGAATAAAACCATGAGAACATTTTATTTTAATTGTGCATATTCTTGCCCAGTGGAGTTGATATAGCAAATTTGGTTAACCAGTGCAAATTCTAACACAAGCACTAATAAAATAATTTTTCTGTTTAATTTTAAACTTTAGGAATATATTCAAATGCATTTTTTTTAATAATGTAAAAAAGTGGGGATTGGACCCTCCAATTTATAATGTTGGATTTAAAATTTCAATATTTCCTTTATTTAAATTATCAATATTGTCAAAAGAAATAATTTTCATGTGATCCCTCTAATATACTGGCATGCATTAATTTCAAATTAAATCACAGGTACATAATGACATAATGAGTCATTTACTATTGCATGTAAAGGTTATTTTCCTCGTAACTTTTTAGATCAAATTAATAATTTGGCATGCACTAATTTCCCCTGTTATAAAAACCACATTGAAAACTCGAAAGAGAGAAATAAAGTAGGAAATTAAAATTGACCTGTCAGACTATCACTTACAAGACTATATATCACTTGAAAGGCTGCCTTTTTACCAAGTCAAGGTTTAT
The DNA here is from genome assembly GCA_964058875.1 of Carex rostrata. NCBI lineage: Eukaryota > Viridiplantae > Streptophyta > Magnoliopsida > Poales > Cyperaceae > Carex > Carex rostrata. Next base: position 943,006 of record CAXKVT010000245.1, read on the forward strand.
CCAACTCCCCGAAATGAGGCAAGACCAAAATTATCTAGATCATGACTTCCATTATAAATTGATGTTAGATCTAACAATTATAAATTAAATTAAAAATTAAGAAATGTATCTTTGAATCTCTTAAATAATAAACTTGTGGTAGAGCAACTTATTCCTCACGCCAAACCCGTAAATAATGCTTTTATAATAACTAGATATTGCATACAAAATAAATACAATTTATTAGGTGCTTTCCTATGTATGTTTGCAGTCAACGCGCTTTGACGGATGTAACCAACAATGTTTTTTTTAAAAAAAAATAATAATAATAATACGAAAGCCACTTTTTGTTGGAACTTATAATTTTGCTATTAGGCTAATAACCAAGTAAAGAATACTGTGAAGTGTGTATTAGTTCACGCAGAATTAGTTTACGACATATGATCAAAAAATTATCAGGTGCTGTATAAAGATTTTATTTTCGGCAAATGAAAAGGTGTTGTGTAGGAAATCTTAAAATCAAAAGCTATTCTTTTAAAATCATCTTATAAATTATAATGTTATTACAATTCATCATTTTCTACTAAGTAAATATTAAAATTCATTTCAGTTGTGTAATTACTATTAAAATTCATTTCGATATTCAGAAGGAACCATGAGCGTAATTACCATGTGATCCTCACAGTCATTCATGGCTTCACCTTCATCTACAAGCGTCTCCTTTAACAAGCAACTGAATCAGAATTAAAAATTAAAAATTGTCAGCAGGAGTAATGAATTCAAGACTAGACCAGACCAGACCAGACCAACAGAGAAAATGAACCCAAACATTTTCGGTCTGGATATATATGCTTTGACTTGGGATGCGATGTGCAGCCCGCCAAGTCCCGAGTCAACTTCTCTGGAACTATATATATATATATATATATATATATATATCAAACCTACAAAAAATTATGTAATATATACATCGTTCCGCGCGCTTTCTTATGTTCAAATTATATATAATATAAATCAACCGACCAAACGGAAAACTATATTATTTTGGTACTTTTGTATATATCTTGTTCTCATCAATATTTAATTTGTTTTGTTTATTTCTACATATATAGGGGTGCATGTTATATATGTCCGTTTCATTATATCATATATTCCAAATTTAGTACAATTACATTCCGAACAAACATCTCCCTACTTGCCAATTTAGAGAAAACAAACAACAATAAAATGGAGGAATCTATTCCACGCTATTTGATGGGTCTCCTGATAGACGCCTTGATCCAAGCACACAATGCCGTTATCCAGGCAGGCTGTGCCGGGGCACCAGAGCAGGAGAAAATGCAGCTCCGTAAAATGGGTATTTGGTTGGTGGTCATCGGGATAATCAACGCTGCTGTCGCATTTCAAGCCTTCATTAATCCGCCAGCAAAAAACCTACTTAATCCGATTCCAACCTGCTTGCCTGTGATCCTCTCAATCGTTCAAGGTTTCACCTTCATCTCTGGTTTCATTACAATGACGATTGGATGGCTCTTGTCTGTCAAGGATAACCCCCGCAACTACCGCCGCTGGGCAGAGAACATCCTGTTACTCATCATGTTTGCATCTGTTTTCGCCTTGGGAATCCTACTCTTAGGTTGCTCTTCATCAGCTAGGAGTTAGTCTGCATATATCTGTGTTCGCTGAGTATGTGTGTGTGTGTGTGTGTGTGTGTGTGTGTGTGTTTGCTTTGCTTTGCGTTTGACTTCCGCTTGTCTGCCGATATCTGTGGGTGTCGTGAAGTCGCTGCATTAGTTTAATTTGTAATGTTTACACTGCCCTGGTACATTTTTGTTGCTGACAATACCCTTAATTTTTAGTTAATAAAATGACTTCTTGGCAGTTAACTGGTGAATTGATGATTCTTTTAGTTGTTGTCAAAAACAATTATATACCTCATACTGTACATAATTTGAGGTGAATTTTTGGTATATATGATCCTTGAGCTTATGCAGTCTTGTTCTAATTGGTCATTTTTTAATGCTGGAAAAAAATGGAAACATGGTAGTTTGTGTGAAAGTGACATTTCATGCATATTGTATTAGAGTGCTCTGTTAGTTAGATATTTGTATATAAAATTATACGGGGTGTTGACCGATATAGGTTTTCAGTATAGACACTGCATGTTGGAGATGACTAGCATATATATCTCATACGGTATATAAGGTACTCATATCAAAATAAATATGAAAACTTGCTAGAAACCCTAGCTCTACTCTCTTTCTTTGCATTTTCTTCTCATGTATCCTTCTTTCTCATTCTTTCTTCCTAAAGGCTATCAAGCATTGTAACATATAAATGGAGACTGTACTTGATGCAGAATATGAGAAATAGCAATAAAATTATTATTCAACTAATTGTCTTAATTTTATCACGGTACGTATCAGCGTACCATATCAGTTTTGCAATAAACCTTACCGAAAATCAAATAGAATAGAGGAAATTTCTAGCAATATATGCGATCAATTAAGCTGTTATTAATAATGACAACTGACACAAATTAGCTTTTTTAATTATCTCAAATTTCAAAAATAAAAAGGAGTTCAAATTAAGGAACTTGGCACACACCCATCCTTCGGCCAGAGACAAGCAGTACATTCAATTGCTAATCCACATGCCATGGCCGCTATTACGCCACCCCTCGCATTCTGACAACCGAAGCATGAAGAGAGAGATTGTTGGTCCTTGTGTGTGAACCTCAACAACAAAATGGAGTTATAGACAGGGAAAAAATAAACATTTATTATAAGTAACTAGAGCATTATTCATCCAGAAAAAAGTTGATACAAAGGTGTAGTAACCACGCATTTTTCATACTTCAAAGATGAAGTTTACAAAGTAAATATCCAAAAAAATCTGCCTCTAGTATAATGTACAATATAAAACAGGTTTATAATCTCGGATTTCAAATTTCAATTTTTTGAAAAAAATTGTTAGCATTGTCAAATGATTCCTGTAATATATATGTACCTATTTTATTCATAGAGAAACTTAATAGTATTAATTGTTATTGAAAAATCACACTATTGCTTAATTTTTTGCATACCAACTTATTTTTCGAAATATGATCTCCCTTCTGGCTGAAGAAATATTGTGGCCACTAATTTTAATATCATACGTAATTATTCACTATTGTGAATATTAGATTCCTTGTAACTTTAAAAAAAAAATATTCCTCAAACTTTTTAGAACAAATTAGTAAACCTATATAGCATGCATGTATGGCCCTGTTTTAGAATCTAACTGGGAAGATGACAGATGAAATTGCATTAGGCACCTACCATTCAAAAACAACTTTCAAAAGGCGAATTGAAAAGAGAGAATAAAATAGGAAATTAAAATTGACCGATCGATCAGACTATCACTTACAAGACTTTATATGACGTGATATCCAAGGCCGTCTTTCTACCAAGTCAAGGTTTATCCACTCCCGAAAAGAGGCACGACCAAAATTATCTAGATCGTGACATTTTATAATTAACTGGTGTTAGAGAAATTAAATATAACAAATGTTTCTTTGAATCTTTTACATATAATAAACTAGTGTTAGAGAAGCCTTCCTGACCACAACAAACCCTTGAATAATGGTTTTATAATTACTATATAGATCAATGATGATACACTGTATTGCATAAAAAATAAAGGATTATGATAACAATCTCCGCACTCTAATCCCCGCATTAATTTTCATAACTACCATGGGGGACCACTAAATTATTAATAAAAGGAAATTATTTAACATGAAGCATCAAAGTATTTATCTAGAATATTTAAGTATTAATCTCTATGTAATGAACTCTATTTAAGTAGAAAAAAGTCCATCAGTTATCCCCGCGCAAAATTTCTTTTTTTCTCTGTATCATCCCCGCACTACGTGGGACCACTAAATAAACATCAGGATCCAAAACTTCATGGGTCAAATTTCATAAGTCACTCTAATAATTATTTTATGGTACAGTGATAAATACATGAGAAGACAAAAAATGAATATTGTATTATTAACAAGTCATTTTTAATCAAATCAATGTATCATCATGTCAGAAATAATAATAAATACTTGTCAGAAATAATGATAAATACTTGTCAGAAACAATGATAAATATTTTCTTGAACATCAATAAATATATATAAAAATGAATACTTTATTCTTGAACTTGTCAACAAGTAATGTTTAATCAAATCAATCTGTCATCATATCAGAAACAATGATAAATATTTCTCTGACATAATGATAAATACATGTCAGAAATAATAATAAATACTTCCTTGAGCATCAATAAACAGTTAAATATTTATTTCTTAATATTTTAATTGCAACTTTCAGTAAAACATCTATGACTTAAATAGATTAGATGAATATTTTATGTTATACGAATAAATACTTGATGATACAAAAATGAATTAATACTTTGTTCTTAACTTCCCAACAAGTAATGTTTAATAAATGTATCATCATGTCAGAAACAATGATAAATATTTATTTCTAAATATTTTAATTGTAATTTTCAGTAATACATTTATAACTTAAATATATTAGATGAATATTTTATGGTACATGGATATTAGTGGAACCATCGACAATTTAATTAACGACAGTTATTAGCGGGACAATCGGTAGTTAAGAAAGTTATTAGGAGACAATATAATTTAATTCAAAAGTTATTTAAGACAATTATTAGCGGAGATTGTTATTAGAGAACAATATAATTTAATGCGGGAATAAATGGAAGTTATAAGTGGAACCATTGGCTGTTATGGAAGTTAATTATTGATAGAGATAGTGCGAGAAGAAAGGAGAGACAGAAGTGAGAGGAATGATATAATTATTCAAAAATAAAATAAGATGCTGTTGAGCACAGTTACTTAATTTGTATTTTTCCAGTCAACGCGCCTTCACAGATGATACAAAAATATTTTTTGAACAATATTTAATTAATACGAAAGCAGCTTTTTGTTGGCACTTTGTCGGTTAAGCTACTAATTAATAACAAGGGGAATAACACTCTGCACCATTACTGTAGGTCCTGTATGGGGAATGTTTTTCAGTAAATGAAGAGATGTGGTGTAGGAAATCATAGAACCAAAAGCACCTTTTTTGTTTGAAAAAATACACTTATAAATGAAATTTTTTTAATAAGAAAATTTTAAAATTCACTAAATTAATTGTGGATTTTTTTTGTTCAGTACCAAATTAATATTTCATATTTCAGCTATGAGAAAATCAACAAAAAATAATGTACCAAAACAACATAATTAGAGGAAAATTGTATTTCTAGCTACCAATCTTCTACAAGAAAATTTCTATAATTTCTATTAGACCATTTTTCATATGAAAATATGATTGGCACATAAATTGAAAATTTATGATGGTCGCCTTTGGTAGTCGATCTGATCGCCTTATATAAAATTTCCTCTAGTCTTTGCGACGACACATTCACCCTTTAATTTCGTACAGAACAAGTAATCAAGATGAAAGCCAACACAGAAAGATAATGCAATCTCAAATTCTATGATTAGAAGGATAATTCAGGCACACTAAACACACACAAAAAGAGTGAACAAGTAACTAATTACTTTTGTAATACTAATTCAATCGAGGTTGTGTTTCTATTCATGACATGGATAGTATAATTTCGTTATCTTAGTCCGATCTTTGTGGTTTAAAGAATACATGTTTAGTTGAAACTTGAAAGCACAGTTTGAAGTTTTTCTTTAACATCATGAGATAATAATCAAATTTCCCAAATTGCATTTTTAGATGTACACTGAATTACCTACAATATATCTCAAGCAGGCCTCTTTAATATTCTTGCCAGAACAAATCGGATAATTAATCTAGATTCAAACTCAAAATTTGATGTTCCTGGGGTGACATGAATTCCCCTTCCCCCAAAAATGAATAAATAGAACAAAATATTATGTCCCGTTCTTTTCTTTCTTTCTGTTTTCTCCGTGGGACTGGCTGTACTTCTCTCTTTAACAATATTTTGAAAAGATATAATCCCTTGTTTTTCCTCTGTTCATAGGACTTTACCTAATACATGAGAACATTTTATACAAGATCAATAGCACTTGACATTTCTAATCAGAGTTGTTTCTAATTAGAAATTAAATTAAGCCCGGCCCAGTCAGTCTAGGCTTTCACAGAGCTAGCCCAGTTTGAACTATCAATTATGGTTTCATACAAGTAACCAGATAAAATCAAATTAAAATATGCGAGTCAAAACAAAGATGCAGTGCATATATGTTTTCTCGTATCACTTCGTAATCTACAGGCTGCCAGGCAATGAAAAATGGTTATGTCAAAGTGTCATTATCTCTTACCCTAGTCGGAAAAGAATATTCATTTGTTTTGTCTGATAAGAATTAGTCGTTTGAACTTTGAACAAGAATTTGTAGATAACTAAAATAAAATATAATGTTTTTCAATAAATGAACAGACAGGTGCATGCTAATTGGCAAACAAATGCATGTCAAAGCGAAGAAGATCAGGCCAAGAGTGAGATGGCATGTTCTCCTGGTCTGGTGTCCTGGCACGGCGGAGACAGATGATGGCATGGTGGGTGCGTGTTAGAGAGGGGATTCAGTGCCTAATGCGGAAACAAATTCCAACTCTTTGTATTTTAGTATACTGGTATGTCTGTCATGCATGAAGAATGCCTTAATGCTGTCTCATATATAAAAATGCACATGTTGGTTGATGCCTTAAAACGTCATCGAATCAACAACGACATTAAGGTAACTTGTCTCTCACTCTCAATTACTTAATTAACTCTCTCCATCAGATGCCCTTTATTCAAAGATCCTTTCCATATTTATGACTTTTAAATTCAAGAATTCAAAGATAGAGAACCAATTTTTGTCTCCTAAAATTCCCTTGAAAACTACAGACCACCGTCCACATGCTTGTTACACGTAGATGTGGGCCATCCTATTTCAATATTTTAAAGCCACCTAGTCTTGGCTGCTGCTCTTTCTTTCAAATCCAAATTCCAAACCATGATGAATATTTACCCACTGAAAACCAATTTGGTTGAATTTATGACTAATATACTTTTATATGTAATTAATTGTAATTACATGTAACCACAATTACATTTGCATGTAAAGACAATATGTAAATTGTATTATAAACAAATCTGAACATGTAATAAACAATTTCAATTACATTTAAGTAAGTATTAGGTAAGTAACGAGGCAAATCTTACAAAATCAGGTAGTAGGCAATTGAATTTATGTAGTCCATGACCCAAAGAAGTTCATAGCGTGTTGACTAAGTCTATTGTTTTAGTTAACGTACATATCATAATTAGTTACCTAATGCAGTAGTCTATAGTTTGTTTATAAGAAAATCTTTGAAAAAAATTAGCTGGAGGACAACAATGTATCAAAGGTAATTCCGTCACTTCACCTAAACTCGCAGATAATTGGGTGGAAAATTATGATCACTTATGAAATAAAGAAATAATGTTGTAATATATATATTATATATATATATATATATATATATATATATATGAGGTTGACTTGGATGAGCCATGAAGTAAAACATGTTCCAACAATTGATTCGAACCTTCCAACATGTTCTCTATATTGAAATGTGCTTGGAAACTAAATTTTACATTTTTTGGAATTTTTTTACTATGTATTAAGCAATTTTGAAAATTGTTGTTTTGCTGTGAACAGTAAAAAAAATAAAAATTTATGGACAATCGGATGAGTGATTTTCAAAGTGGCTTAATAAATAGTAAAAAAAAATCCAAAAAATATAAAATATGATTTCCAAGCACATTTCAATATGGAGATCGTGTTGGGCGGTTTGGATTGGTTGTTTGGATTTTTAAAATGGAAATATAGTGCTATGGAGTAAAAACTTGTTTTACTCCATGACTCATTTTAGCCAATCTCATATATATATATATTCAAAAATTAATTGATTGTGCAAAATTTACATTAAATAATAAAAATAATTATGTTGTCGTTGTCATGTGTAGTCAAGTTACTAAAAGTGTTATATCATGCATATATATAGTGTTTTGTAGAGTAAGGCTTGGGTGCTATGGATAGCATAGAGGCCTCTATGCTACGGCTCAATATTCGAGTTTTCAAAATCCAAACGGTCGATCCGAACCGTTCATCTTATTCTCCATATTAATATTTGCTTGGAGACCAAATTTTATAATTTTCTGAATTTTTTTACTATTTATTAAGCCACTTTGAAAATCGGTAATCCAACGGTTTTACTGTTTTGTGCAGCCACCGTTGAATCAATAATTTTGTAAAATACTTAATAAATAGTAAAAAAAATTCAGAAAAATGTAAAATTTGGTCTCCAAGCAGATATTAATATGGAGAATAAGATGAACGGTTCGGATCGACCATTTGGATTTTGAAAACTCGAATATTGAGCCGTAGCATAGAGGCCTCTATGCTATCCATAGCACCCAAGCCTTACTCGTGTTTTGTATTGTGTTGTGTAGTGTATTGACTAGAGTGCAGAGTGATAGTGTACTGACAAGCGAATAAAATAACATGATCGACAGACATGTCGTACTGTGATCATGAATGAGGCTTGTCAGTGCCATTACGTATTCGATAACTACAAGTTTGCACCCGATTATCTTGTGACAGTTCTGTCGGAATTGTATCAACAACGAGGTTTCAGCAATTAAAAGTTGGACTACCAAAAAAAAAAGGCGTTTGATAAATTGAAATGCATGCAATTATGCAAATAGATTTGATTGGCTTCAAAATTTGGACTACCAAAAAAAGGCACCCTGTGCACTTATCCAAAAAAAGACTGGAAACGACAAAACAAACATTACAAATTAAACCGACAGATATCCTATCCACAGACATGCAGTGGAACCCAAATAAAAGCTCAACCACATACACAATACAGAAATATGCAGACTAATCATAGACTGAGAAGAAGAGGAGTCCTACAGTAGCATTCCAATAGTGAAACAAGATGCAATGAACACAAGCAACAGTATCACCTTCAGAAAACGGTTGTATTGTCGTGGGTTATCACTGACAATCGAAAGCCAGCCGGTTGCCATTAAGATGATCCCTGCGACGAAGGTGAAACATTGAATGACTAAAGGGAACACATGCATGTAGTTTGGAATTGCATATTCTAGGTTTCTTGCAGGAGGATTGATGAAGGCGTGATATGAGACTGCAGTGTTGAATACACCCGCTACCATTAAATTACCACCCATGAAGCGAAGCTCCCTGTTCTCCTTCTCTGGTGTGATGGCACAGCCCGCACGGTTGTAGGCACGTCGTGTGCGGTTGAGGGCGCTCATCAGGTTGCAAATCACACTGCTTCCATTAGATTCCGCCATGAAGGGTTTCAATAATTTCTATCTAGCTCCCTTTTTTGCTATTTGTTTTGTTGGTCGATCACATTGTGTTTGATTCTCTCCTTCTTATATTACATGATTAGTTTGTTGCCGATCGACTTGGCGTACGGTTTTGGACAACACGGATAAATTAATTTATTTTTGAATGACATAATTAGATTCACATCTTATTCGTCTCCAGTACTCGATGGATTTCCTTTTCCTTTTTACCTCTCCAGTATTCTTAAGTTCAGTTATATCTAGCTGATTTTAATTTCTGGTGCAATTGTGTAAGGACATGAATTTTACAATAATCTGAACATTCAGATATTCTACTGACATTTTATGGTATAGATCAGGGGCACTTTTGCTATTTTGCTACGTTCTGCACAATTATGTGTTAATAATTTTCCAATGTTAAGGAAAGTTCTGATTAATTGTGGTACATTTTATAGTACATTTAGTAAATTTATATCGTCATGCTTAATTCTACTATTGTTTTTATTAATTATTGTCATGAATTATATTTCTTTAAGATATTAAAACTGATAAACCTGATATACCCGAATTTTTTGTATATTAAATAAATATGTGATTTTTTGTAAAACTGTCGCATCAAAATTTTCATCTTCAGATTAAAATTTAATTGAAATTTTTCATTACATCTTCAAATTTGTTTCTACAGTTACATGCATGTAATTGTCATTTTTTTTTTTTTGACAGCTTGGTAGATATATAGCAATTGTAATTGTCATTACATGCAATTACAACTATTACGTGTAATTGTATTTTACAATTAGCAGTTGCATATAAAAGTAAGTCTTGAACTCAACCAAATTGGATTTGTAATAACAGGACGACTGGAGAAGGTAGCTTTAAAATATTCAAATAGGCTCGCCCACATCTACATGCAAGTAGCTTTAAAAGATTTAGTCTTTATTTAATGAAGACAAGTCGTTCTCAATTATTTATTATCACAGGACATGTGCGACTTCAAACAATTGCATCATCAACAACACGTTTTTCTCTGTTTTATCGTTTTGATTATTCTTTTATTTTTGTTTTTATTTCATGTACATAGACTCTATATTACACTTTTTGTATAAGCATTAATGGAATTTGGGGCTTGATCGATCCCATGTATCTTCTTCAAAAAAAAAAAAACACACATACACATTTTTTTCCTTTTATTTCTCCACTAATCTAGTAGCTTCTACTAAAAATCTGACGGTCTGAACTCGTTGCAAGAGAGCTCCATTACTTGCCTTACTGATAGTGAAGCCAGTACTTGCCTTTATACCAGTTTTCTTGTCAGTAAACGAGTACCCAATTACTTATCTTTACAAGTAATTGTAGACTTGTAGTTGTTATTAAATCCAATTACAAATTACATGTAACTGTATTTTATAATTTCAAGTGATGTCACTGTACATACAAGTAATTACATTTACAATGACAATTTAATATAATTGTCTTTTATATCTTAAAATTTATTCTTTTAAAATTACAATTACTATTACATGTAATTATTTATTAATGGAATTGATTTTTTTAATTAAATCTTCATATATTTTTTTCACAATTACATCTAATCTTTGACCGTTAGAGTGTTGGGGAACTATTGGGAGATTGTAGTTGGGGAATTGTTATCAAATCCCCAGTTTTAAATGTGAAGATAGAGAAGAGCAAATTGGAAGGGTTGGTGTAGGTGACATGGCATGGCTAAGAAGCTTTCAAAGTCGGCCACTTTTATTTTATTACTTCTGTTTGGTAGCTACTATCAACATTTTTAAAAAATATAACACTATTACAGTGAAAAACACAAGTGGTAATTTCATAAACTACAATCAGAAATATCTATAATGGAGTTATGAATGTTTTTTAATTTGATTATGATGTTGGAAGTTCATTTTTTTTAATAGCTATGATATTAATTTTTTGTAAATATTATTACTAATACAGAGAAAATTCTAAATTTGAAAATTAAGAGCGATAGATGTATATATAATATTATTGTTTCAAATTTGTATTTTACAGTTACAATTACAATTACAACTAATTATTTTTTACAATTACATTACAACGACGTGTAAGTGAAATTGAAATTGTTTATTACATCTTCATATTTGTTTTTTACAATTACCTGTAATTGTCTTTACAAGCAATTGTAATTGTCATTACATGCAATTTCACTTATATGTTATTTTACAATTTCAATTGATTTGGTTGTAATTACGTAATTACATGCACAATTAACATTTACATAAAAGTATCTTTTACTTGTTTAATTTTTTTTCTAATTACAATAACTATTACATGTAATTATCTTTTAAATTACATTGAAATTACCTATAGGTGTAACTGAAAGTGTTTATTACATCTTCAGATTATTTGTTTATAATACAATTACATCTTTACATGCAAATGTAATTGTAGTTACATGTAATTACAATTACATATAAAAGTATGTTTGTCTTAAACTCAAACCAAATTGGTTTTCAGTGGGTAAATATTCATCATGGTTTGGAATTTGGATTTGAAAGAAAGAGCATGCAGCAGGCAAGACTAGGTGGCTTTAAAATATTGAAATAGGATGGCCCACATCTACGTGTAACAAGCATGTGGACGGTGCAATTAATGTAGTTTTGAAGGGAATTAGGAGACCAAAATTGATTCTCTATCTCTGAATTCTTGAATTTAAAAGTGATAAATATGCAAATGATCTTTGAATAACGGGCATCTGATGGAGAGAGTTAATTAAGTAATTGATAGTGAGAGAGAAGTTACCTTAATGTCGTTGTTAATTCGATGGCGTTTTACTCCAGCTTTTATAGTGGTCGGCTTTGATATATATAGCCGCTATCAATTTTTCAGGTCCACCATCCCACGTAAATCGGCCCACTGTAAAGAGGATCGATGTACCTAACCAAATTTTCTCATTAGAAGGGGATGTGGGCTCCATGCGATATGGCAACTTTTCCGGGGATGTGAGCTCCATTCGATATGACCAAATTTTCTCTTTAATTGGAAGAGGATGTGGGCTCCGTGCGATATGACAACTTTTCCGTGGAAGAGGATGTGGGCTCCATGCAATACGACCAAATTCTCGTTGGAAGAGGATGTGGGCTCCATGCGATATGTAGGGGCAGATCTTAGTGTATTGAAAACGTAGCTAAGCGCTCGTTCCTATAATTTTAAAATTTTAGTTATATATATTGAAATTTAATTAAATTTTATTTTTTTCCGAATTTTCTATATATATAGTCTAGCCCCCTTAATAATAATCAAATGTCTACTTATAATCTAGTAGTTAGAACTTTATCTTGTAGTTAAGATCTTGAGTTCAAATTCTACTCAACACATTTATGCATTTTAATTTTCAGCCTCAATCAAAGTTTTCTAGTTCCACCCCTGACAATATGATCAAATTCTCTTTAGAAGAGGATGTGGGCTCCATGTGATATGACAACTTTTCTGTGGAAGGGGATGTGAGCTACGGGCGATATGACCCAATTCTCTTTGGAAGAGTATGCGGGTTCCATGCGATATGACAACTTTTCCAGGGAAGGGGATGTGGGCTCCATGCAATGTGATCAAATTTTCTCGTTGGAAGGGGATGTGGGTTACATGCGATATGAAAACTTTTTTTGTGGAAGAGGATGTGGGCTCCATGCGAAATGATCAAATTTTCTCTTTGAAAGGGGATGTGGACTCCATGACATATGACAACTTTTCCGTGGACCACTTAAAAGAAGACAAAATTAAAATAATTGTAGATAATGATTGTGGCCTTATTTCAAATGACAATTAGAAAATCATTTTGTCGTCTGAAATTTGAGTTGTAATTTAGAATAAACAATGATAAAAAATATATATATATGTTGTCGTAGTCATGTGTAGCAACGATACGAAAAGTGTTTGTATCATATTGTGTTATGTATTGTGTTGTGTAGTGTAGTGTAGTGTAGTGACTAGAGTGCATAGTGATATTCATTTCATGCGACAGGCGAATAAAATGATATGATCGACACACATGACGTATTGTGGCAATGAATGAGTCTTGTCAGTGCCATTACGTGTTCGATAACTACATGTTTACATTCGAACAGTAGACCCTCCACAGCTGCCTTATTGCACCAGATTCTCTTATAAATTAAGATAGTTATATATTAAATATTGATTTATATATTTATTCAGTTTTCAGCTACTTGATCTAGTATAAGATAAACATTAAATATCATAAAATTTTATGTGGATGCATCGATCTATCGTAAAAATGAATAAATCAAATGGTTGAGATTCGATATTGAGGTTCAAAATAATTTGAAATAAAATTAAAAATTAAATTGTCATATTTGTTAGGCATGCTATAGAAAAAATAATAAAGTTGGAATAAAAAGAAAGACATTGAATTCAACCAGATAAGACATTGAAGAAATTGAAATTCCCAACAATATTATCATATATTGGAACGAGTTTAGTTTACTACAATTATGATATTCACTGTCACCTTAATTAGTATATCTATCAAGATCTAGGTATAAAAAAATACACATATGCCTTGAATTGGAGCCCAAAAATTGTCTGTTCCTCTGATCACTATAAAAAGCCCATATAAGAAAAAAAAACTGGGTAGCCCACTAAACCTCAAACTTAAACTCCACAAGCTTTTCTAGTCGGAAAATAATGTTTTTTTTTTTTTTAATTATTGTGGATAAGAATTACCAACTTGTTACTTTTAATAGGGTAGTTAGAGGTGGTAGATGTGTGTGATGTGTGTGAAATTTGTTTTACCGGTCTCTCAATTAATGTCTCTAAAATTTGTACATATAGTAGATGTGTGTGATGTGAATTTTTAGTTGTAGTTTGCATTTTATTCCCAATGCAATAATATGCTAGGGCTATGGTTGGGCTCATCAAATTTGGAAGTCAAGTTAATAGAAAAGCTTGTACTGTTCAAGTTTGAGGCTTATATAGTTATTGGGCTTCCCTGTTTATTTTTTAAATGGTCTTTCTCAGAAACATACAATTTTTAGGCTCCAATTCAAGGCATATAGAATATCTATTTTTCGATATCTAGACCTTGATAGATATACAAATTATTAAGTCTGACAGTAGGGGTCCAAACGGATCAGATTGGTAAAAATATATTTGTATTTGATTTTATTTTTCAGATACATATGAGATATTAGATGGACACATTCAGATTCGGACGGATCATGCGCCAATTTGCCCGAATATTTTTTTTCTGAGAACTTTAATATGCAATCTGCTTTTATTTATGGCATTCCACTTTTTATGGCATTCTCTCGTTTTATCCGGAAATTCCACTTGTTAGAGCAAAAAAAAAAGTCATTTGAAACATCAAAATTTCAGATTATTTGTTTTTCGTTGTGGTTTTTTTTTTTTTTTTTTTTTTTGTAAGACATGGTGTATCTATATATGTACAGTCATTTGTGGTTTTTTTTTTTTTTGGTGCACAACCGTTGGATAAATAATTCGATTTCACTAATGATATGTTAATCTAACAAGTAACAATATATATATGATCGCTATTGAACTAGAGTCGTAAGAGATCGAAATTCTTTGGTGGACCCAATTAAGCGCCGGATACAAGGAACAATGCATAATTGCATTCACATTAGATTTACAGTTATTCAAGTAATCAATTATTTCTTTTGGAATAACCAAATTTTGACTCGCCATTTAAAAATATTATCTAATTTAAAACTAATCATTTATGAATTAAGTTAAAAAATATACTGTATTTCAATAACACTACATGTTTTATCTAAATTTGTATTTACATGTGTTTTCTCATATTTGATGACAAATCATCTAATGGATAGGAGTAATAGTATGTATTTACATAATTATATTTTTTGAATTTATCAAATAACCCGATTTGTAGTGTGTGTGTGTATGAGTTGGGCTACGGTGAGTTGCGAAGTAAAAAGACTATTTTACTTCACGCTCATATTTTGTGATTTTAAAGTTCAAAACGTCGATCTGAACCGTTCATCTTGTTCTCCATATTGAAATGTACTTGGAGATCAAATTTTACATTTTTTGGAATTATTTTACTATTTATTAAGCAATTTTGAAAGTCGCTGATCTGATGGTCCAGAAAATTTTACTGTTTTTACTGTTCACATCAAAATTTGGTCTCCAATCACATTTCAATATGGAGAACAAGATGAACGGTTCAGATCGACGTTTTGAACTTTGGTCTCCAAGCACATTTCAATATGGATTAAACATCTAACAGTTCGGATTGGCCGTTTGAACTTTCAAAATAAAAATAATACGGCGTGAAGTAGAAACGCATTTTACTTCGCAACTCACTGTAGCTCATCTACATATATATATATAGAGGACGGTTCAAATGCCTCGATGTTTTTGTGCCTCCATCATGCCTCCATCTCTCTCCATCATTTTCAAAGTTCAAACAGTCGATCCGAACCGCTCAATCTAACCTCCATACTAAAATATGTTTGGAGACCAAATTTTATATTTTTAGGAATTTTTTTACTATTTTTTTAGATAGGTACAAAAATACTGTTTTTAGATGGTTGAGATTTACTGATTTTGTACCTATCTAAAAAAATAGTAAAAAAATTCCTAAAAATATAAAATTTGGTCTCCAAACATATTTTAGTATGGAGGTTAGATTGAGCGGTTCGGATCGACTGTTTGAACTTTGAAAATAATGGAGAGAGATGGAGGCATGATGGAGGCACAAAAACATGGAGGCATTTGAACCCTCCTCATATATATATATATGATCCTTTTTGATCTGAAGGGGACTTGACGAGTCATATAGGTCATGAATATTTGATAACAAAACATCCGATGGATAGCAACAAATGTGTTGCTTTCCACAGTACAAAGACGACCGAAAGTCTTCCACGAAGGTACCAGCTGCCCTCACTGTTACGTTAATCCAAAAATGGCAGCCTTTTTTGAAAACTTTCAAAAAACTTTCAAATGGTTGGACACAATTTTCAACCTTTTTTGACATCCAAAGTCTTCCACTATACCACTAAGGCACTAAGGTGCCTTTTGTGACCCTTTTGAACCACAGAACTGAGATTATAAGAGGGCCAGCTCTGATGCATTTTTGTTCAAGTTGAGGCTTTTGCATTTTAGCAGCAATGAGGAGCGTTTTCTTGTTCCTTATCACATTTCTCTTTCTAATCTCTGTGGTTCAATCTTCTCTCACATCTCAAGCACAAGCTCTCCTCCATTGGAAATCCACTCTTGAGACGCAACAACCCCTTTCATCTTGGAATTCGCATGTCCACCCGTGCAATTGGACTGGTATTACTTGCCGCGACACTAACAAAAGAAGGCAAGTCATTACTAGAATTTCTCTTTCCCATAAGGGTCTAGTTGGAAAATTAGATGCTCTTAATTTCTCTGCTCTTCCATCCGTTAGGATTTTTAATCTCGGTCATAATAATCTTAGTGGAGTAATTCCTGTATCAATATGTCTCTTCTCAAAACTCACATATCTTGGTCTCAATGATAATGCTCTTGGCGGTTTGATCCCGTCTAGCATTAGAAACTTGACAAACATAGAATGTTTGTATCTTTGGGGCAATAATCTCTCCGGACCGATTCCTCCTGAAATTGGTGAACTTACACATTTGATACGTTTGGATTTATCAAAAAACTTTTTGAGTGGAGAAATACCAACTAATTTAGAAAACTTAACCAATCTTGTCGATCTGTACCTTTGGGATAATAAGCTCTCCGGATCAATTCCTCTTGAAATTGGCAAACTTGCATGTTTGTCAGATCTCGAACTACATGATAACTTTTTGAATGGAGAAATTCCTAGAGCTATAGGAAACCTAAGTAATATGAACACCTTTTTTGTTCATAATAATAATCTCTCTGGGGTAATCCCTTCTGAAATTGGCAAACTTACACATTTGACATATTTCCAACTAGCACAAAACTTTTTGAGTGGAGCATTACCTAGTAACTTAGAAAACTTAACTAATATTGTCACTCAGTATCTTTGGAATAATAATCTCTCGGGACCGATCCCTCATGAAATTGGTAAACTCAGGAAATTAACCGATTTAGAACTATCAGGAAATGCACTTAGTGGAGAAATACCTACTAATTTGGAAAACTTAACTAATCTGGTTACTTTGTATCTTGATGATAATTATCTCTCCGGATCGATTCCTCCAGAAATTGGCAAGAGTAAACATGTGACAGATTTAGATCTATCTGAGAACCTTTTCAGTGGAAAAATCCCTACCACTCTAGGAAACCTAAGTAATATGAATGCTATTGATCTGTCATCAAATTATCTATCAGGAGTAATTCCCGCAGAACTTGGTAGATTAAAAAGATTAATCGAACTAAATTTAAGTCATAACAATTTCATAGGAAATGTACCAAAAGAGTTGGGAATGTTACATGCTTTAACAAATCTTGATACATCGTCAAATAGTTTGACAAGTGTGCCAGAAGAACTAGGCAATTGCAATAATCTTGAATTATTAAATCTCAACAAGAATAGGTTGACTGGAAAAATTCCATCTCATTTTGGAAACTTGGTATATTTATTGTACCTGCTAGATTTAAGCTCAAATTATTTGAACGGGGAAATACCAATAGAGCTAGAGCACTTAATCATGCTACAAAATCTAAATCTATCTCACAACAATCTAACCGGTCAGATTCCTCCTTCATTGGGTGACTTGTTAAGCTTGTCAACCTTGGATTTGTCGTACAATAAACTAGAGGGTCCTGTTCCTGATAGGAAGTTTTTTCATAAAGCCCCGGAACTATGGTTTATACACAACACAAATCTTTGTGGAATTATTCAAGGTTTTCCCTCGTGTGATGGATTTGTTAAAGATAAGAATGGCTCAACCAAACAACGAATGGTTAAGTTGATTGTAACTCTAACTTCTTGTACTGCATTACTAGCCTCTTTCATACTCTGGCTACTTTACCTACTTTACTCAAAAAAGAGAAAAGCAAAACCGGAGCACATTGGCAATTCTAGTAGAGGAGAAATTTTTTCCGTCTGGAATTTTGATGGAAGGGATGCATATGAGGAGATCATAAGGGCCACAGAGAATTTTGATGAGAAGTACTGCATTGGTAGTGGAGGCCATGCAAGAGTTTACAAAGCGATTTTAGCACCAGATAACTTCACAGTAGCTGTAAAGAAAATACAGTTAGCAGGCGGTGAAACCTCATTAGATATTGAAGCATTCCACAAAGAAATTAGCACTACAACCCAGATTCGACACCGCAATATTGCTAAATTATTTGGTTATTGTTCCTCCCCACAAAATAAATTTATTGTGTACAAATATTACGAGAAGAGGGATTTACATAATATTCTCAATAGTGGGGAAGCAGTAGAACTGAATTGGGTAAGAAGAATGGGTATATTGAGAGATGTTGCATGTGCTCTCTCATATTTGCATCATGATTGTTATCCACCAATAGTACATCGGGATGTAACTTCCAGAAACATCTTGCTCGATTCTGATTTTACAGCAAGTATCTCGGATTTTATTACGGCTAAATTTCTCAAGCCAGAGTCTTCTAATTGGAGCATGCTTGCTGGAACCTATGGTTACATAGCACCAGGTTATGTACATTTCACCACCATATTATTATATTTGTAGTTTTGATCACCATACTTGTATCCAAAAAAGTGTAAATATATAATTGCAATCTGACGTTTCTTTTCTCATTATGCAGAACTAGCCTATACCATGAGGATGACCGAAAAATGTGACGTATATAGCTTTGGAGTAATCGTGTTGGAGCTGTTTATTGGAAAACACCCAGGAGATATGATAAATATATTGACTTCCGACGAAGAGGAAATCATACTTCAAGATATCCTTGACAAACGCATTGAACCACCAACAAAACAAGTTATCAATGAAATTCTCAAAATGATTCAGATTGGTTATCAGTGCTTGAATAACAACCCATCATTCCGTCCAACAATGCAAGAGGTGGTCAATAGTATCCAGAAGTGAATAGCCAACTGCCTCATAACTTTCTGTAGTAGCTGCTATCAGTGCTATGTTTGAAAATAAGTTTGTTGTTGGCAGTTAGAATATTCAGATTTAGAGTTTGATGCTTTATTGCATATTTTGTATTTAAAAGTTTTTATACTTTAATAATATTCACTTATTCTATGTACGTGCGGTGAGAAATATTCATCGTGCATATAATATTGTTGTAAACTTGTAATATCTATCTTCTATGTTATGTGACATTACCATTATTATTTTACAATCTCTTCTAGAAATAGCTTTTCTTGTAGTACATTTCGTGCCATCTTCATCTATATATGTTCTGTAATAGTGTACCAGATGGTTACTAAACACTATTGTTATTTATAGTGAAATCCTTGGATTCTCTCCGGATTTATCTTAAAAAAAATTAGAAATATCTACCAATCTCGCTAATTTAAAAAATATATATACTGTTTTAGAACTTGTAATATACTTGAGAATTGTATTGAATTTTACTTGGAGTTATTAGTACGGTTAATTTTTTATCCGACATTTTTATTTTTACCCCATTAAAAAATTATTTTAATAATAATAACCAAAGTTTAATAAAAATTTTAAAAATACCCCACCCGTGGAATTTTTCCACGGGCTGGAATTGGAATTCAATTTTTTTTTTATAAAACAGAAATTTGTTTTTATTTTTTATTTTTTGTATTGAAATATTAGAAATGTTGGATATATTTCTTTGAAAATAGATGGAATACAATATAATTTGATTTATTAGAAAGACTGTAACAAATAATCCGGATCAATATTTTTCAGACCGGATTTTTCGCAGCTGTAAGAAAAATTAATATATTTCTTTATGTGTTATTGGAAAAAAATAAAAATGGTTAGATTCTGAGTTATTGATCCCGGTTCAAAAGTCACTTCTATGTAATCTAGAAAATATTGTGATCCTTCTAGGACATTTAATTTATAAAAAATTGTCTCTATTTTGATAATTCTTTTTGAATAATAATTATTAAATAACTTAAAGTTTTTGTTTTTTTTCAAAAATAGATACAACTTTTCATAAATTAAATGTCCTAGAAGGATCACAATATTTTCTAGATTACATAGAAGTGACTTTTGAACCGGGATCAATAACTCAGAATCTAACCATTTTTATTTTTTTCCAATAACACATAAAGAAATATATTAATTTTTCTTACAGCCGCGAAAAATTCGGCCTGAAAAATATTGATCCGGGTTATTTGTTACAGTCTTTCTAATAAATCAAATTATATTGTATTCCATCTATTTTCAAAGAAATATATCCAACATTTCTAATATTTCAATACAAAAAATAAAAAATAAAAACAAATTTCTGTTTTATAAAAAAAAAAAAAAAATTGAATTCCAATTCCAGCCTGTGGAAAAATTTCACGGGTGGGGTATTTTTAAAATTTTTATTAAACTTTGGTTATTATTATTAAAATAATTTTTTAATGGGGTAAAAATAAAAATGTTGGATTTTTTTATTACTTTGCTAGACCCAGAGAGTCTATATTATCTGCCCATGTATGATTAAATGTGCCAGTGTTAAGTGGCATAGTTAAGATTTGAGTCAGGAGCGGACAAAATGTTACGGATTACCGGGTCAGTGGACAAAATTAACTTATATATATACTTGAATCATTTTAATCAATCTCACCAAATTCTAAATCATATGTAAACAGAAATCAAGAAAAATATTAACACTCAACAATTTTAGTCAATTATCAGTCGCAATTTGCAATGTAATTCATTCGATTGGATTGCAGTAATTAGTTGTCAAAGGACAGGGACAGGCAATCTAATTTCCATGAGTAGGCATGCCAACATATTTATATTATTTCATATTCAATCTTAAAATTCCATTGCCTACCCCTATTACATGGTGGCTCCGCCACTGCTTGTGTCTTTGTGCTCCAATACTATATCCAGTGACAATGCCCAACATACTTTGATGGAGATGTATGTTGCAGCCATAGTAACAAGGTTCATGTTTTATTCACGAATAAAACATTTTTTAGATATTACCGAATTGAATAGCGAATAAAACAGTTGGCCGAACTTTTGCCGATTTATTCATGAAAAAAGATGAATAAAACTTTTTTTACGAATTATTCAAGTACATTTTATTCAAAAATTTGTTGCTCTGTAATCCGTGCTTTTGAGTTTTGAGACTGACGCTGAGGCACCACGTGGGTCATTGGGTGAGGCTGAGGCAAATTTTTTGAATTTTGAAAGACATGTGGACGCACCATGTAGCAATTGACAACCACTTTAAAGTTTAAACCAATTATTTTATTCAGGATATCGTATAAGTACTTATACTTACCTTTGATTTCATGTGACAACTACTTTATGGTATTACTCAAACTTCTTTTTTCCACCGAATTTTATTAAAAAATTGAAAATTAAAAAAATTAAAGCAAGTACTTATACATTTTTTTGGGTCTTTTTTTTTTGCTTCCTTGTAAAACTGAATCTTTCCTGAATTATACCCGAATCACGAATTTTTAACTCGTCGAACCGAACCCGAATTTTTCTTTTGTCACTATGGTTGCAGCTCTTTGCATGGTGCACCTAGCGAGCAGTCAGGGGCGGATCTACTGTAGCACAGGGGGGCAGCCGCCCCCCTGGATTTCGAGTTTTAGTGGTGATTTATTGGTACCGATCGACTTTGCTCCTCCTTGGAAATTTTTTTGCCCTCCTCTGGATATTTGATTTGTAATTCGGGTTAAATTTAGTGTTAAAATCAAAATAAATTTCTTGAATTATGATTGGTAATATTAATTTAAGTTATATGATTAGAAATTATAAGTCAGGTTATTGGAAAATATAAGTCAAAACATTATTTTTTTTTATCGAGTACTCAATTAATGGATTTAAATCCGATAAGTTATTTAAACCCGATTCGATATTATTTTGCCCCTCTGATGAAAATCCTAGTTCCGCCCCTGCAAACAGCTCTCAGAAAATCAACTGTTGTGGTGGTAGCTTGTGTTAAAGTTCGACGTGAAACATGCATCATGCATGTGAAGACTAAAAATATGTATATGTATACTTCTCTAACTAGAGGCTTAGAAACCTGTTCTGGATTTTCTTTTGCATTTTTCATTATGTGTATGTTCTTCCTTCGAATTGACTAGCCATGCATTCTGCATTTTATGAGCGTTTCAAAAAATGCATCAATAGATGTTAAAATTAATGAAGATGAGGATTGATCACAGTCTTTCATCATAGATCAAAGGGTCTAGATTAGATCAAGCATAGAATAGTTGTTTTTGTAATTAAAGGAAAATTAAGTAGGTACAGAGTTGGTACCAATAGGGTTACCAAAAATAGAAATAAAACCAATGGTACAATAAATTAGCCGTTAAGGATTGTATAATAAATAGGGCACTTAGAGATTGTAAACAGTTATTAAAAAAAATACACAAGAAATTTATTTTAATATTTCTCCTCAAAACTCTCAAAAACAATAATAGATAAACATTTAGTTCCTATTTATAATTCATACTTATTTCTCAAATCATACGTAAATGCAAGCATTTAATTGTATCTGTGGATGTATGTGTTTAAAATTAAAAATAAAATTATCCAACACTTAAAAAATCAGGATATTACTACCCTAATTTGGGCCTACATTCTTTCAATAGATATGATCTTTCAGAAAGTGCTCTATTATTATATCCGTGTGATACTTCTAGAGATGAAAACGGAGCGGATTCAAAGCAGATAATACTGATACCAAATTTGTATCCGTCTTTCAATGAACGGATATGAATACGGATACGGATAGTAAACAGATGTTAAAATTCAAAATCAAATTCACCTTAAACGGATACGGATACAGAGCAGATATTATACGAATATGGATACGAAACGAATAATTGCCGAATAGTTGAGTCATATAAATAATCCACTCAAATAATCTACTTATATAAAATAATACAAAGATTATAATTAAAATATATCTTTTTACTAATGCAAAAATAAGAAAAAGAAAGAAGCAAAGGATGCATTTGAAAATAAGTTATGAATTGAATAAATAACATACATAAATTACATCCACTCTTAAGTGTTTCATTGTTACAGAGAATCCGTTTATCTGAATTCAGATTTCAAGCGATACGGATCGAATTCGAAGTGGATAATTCGGATCCGTTTTCACCCCTAGATACTGCCCAATAAGAGCATCTTCAATCCAGCAATTGAAATTAATTGTTAAATAACAATTATGAAAATTTTAGAAATTAAGCAATCCACTCCTACATTAGTACAATCAACAAAACAATTGAGAATTAAACACTTGGCCAATAAGAATTAAACATTTGGCCAACTCATATTTAGAAAATGATTTCTTATTAAGCAATTATTTTCAACAATTGCTAAATTAGCAATAGCCATACAATCCAACAATTACAAAAACAATTGACACATCAGCATAAGCAATTCATAAGCAATCACTGTTGGAGATGCTCTAAGGCCCACTTGTAAATCATACTTCTGTCAAAAATCATACGTAAAGAAAAGCATTTAATTGTATCTGTGGATGTATGTGTTTAAAAATAAAAATAAAATTATCCAACACTTGCAAAAAATCAGGATATTCCTATCCTCAATTTGGGCCTACATACTGTCAAAAGATATGCTATTTCGGAAAGTGCTCTATTATTAGTCAAGTGTAATCCAGCCCAATAAAGCCCAGTTCTCTTCACCGTTCCATCCTTATTGCAAGTATCCAGCAATTTGTCTCTCTCGCTTTTCGCTTTCATCTCCTCTCCTCTCCTCTTCTCTTCAAAACCCCTCTCAAGCAAAACCGCAAAATCATGGCAGCAATGGAGTCGCTCGAAACCCTAGTGGCGCACATACAGGCCTTTACGAAGCCCGAAGAGTTATCGCAGCTCCAGTCTCTCCTTAAACAGTCGGATGAGGCGCTCCGGTTGCAATCGACCAACCTGCCGCCGCTCCTATCTCAGCTCGACCCCTCCAAGCACTCTCTCGGCTTCCTCTATCTCTTGTAAGTAATCTATGTCTCAATCGCTCTTGTTATTGTCTTATTGAAGAGGTTTCTTCTCTGATGTAAACCCTAGATCGTCAATCTCCCTGCTAGAAATAGAGAACTAGATATTAGGTAATAGCCCCCTCTATCAATGTTCTAACAGGTGATAGGCTTTGAAGAGGGATCATATCAAGGCCTTCTGGCATCCATCTAGTGATATGTGCTTTGATTTGCTCTTTCAGATCTCCAGCCCAGTAATTCACCAAAGTACAAATTGCCAGTATAACAGATATAATAGATTATTCATTAAATCGTATTTCTATGAAGATATTTTATTATCTACATGTACCTACAGAAGTCTTCAAATTTAGAATAATTTTCTTATAATACTTGTGACTTTCCAGGTTAGAGTTTTATGCTGTTGTATTTATATGCTGTATTAGTTATGTTAGTACACTAATGCTGGTAATTATCCTATTTCGCAAGTATATGCAATAATAGATTTGTTATTTTTCTTTTCTTGTTTTCTTGAATCTGTCTCATCTAATTGTAGGGATGCTTATCTGTGTTCATCAATAACAAGAGAACAAGTTGGTGATTTCCTTCCATCTATTGCTGAGTTCCTAAAAGTATGCTCTGCCCATCAGATTCGTTTGGCATCAGACAAGTGTATATTTTCTTCTTTTCCTCTTTCTGAGTCTAATTCAACTTACCTTTATACTGTTTTGGTTTCAAGGAATCAATCAAGTCACGGGAAAGAATTTATACTATTTTAGGGGTGTTTTGAAGGCTTGATAAATCATTATTTCTTTGTTGGCATTTTTGTGTTTTACTGATGTCATGTTGATATGTACTTAGTAAAATTTCAGCATTACTGTGGTTAACAAATTTAATAGAAAAACCTATTTTCTTTTCAGCACGTACATATTAGTGGTTAATAACAAATTTTAGGTAAAAGGGGTTATTTAAGCTATTGGCATAATTGCTGATATCCTGTTAAAGTTCTTTGGTTAGTATTGGCCTTCTTTGCAAAAAATAAAAAAATAAAAAATCTTTGGATTAATCATCTAAGAAATGCTCTCTTCCTTTTGTTACAACAGTTATAGCGGTGTGTCGGTGTTTCAAGGATCAGGTGATGCGACAGCAAACACCAATCCAGGGAATTGCTCCATTGAGATCTGCTGTGCACAAGCTCCAGGTTTTGCCAGAGCATCTGACAACTCTCCATTCTGACTTCCTGCAACTCTGTCTCTTGGCCAAGTGCTACAAGGCTGGCTTGAGTGTATTAGAGAGTGATATTTTCGAGGCAGAGAATCCAAGGGATCTCTTTCTCTTTTTCTACTATGGGTACAAAACCTTTTCCTAAAAATCTCTGTATTTCATTTATATGCATGCCAAATAAGAGTAATGATATTTCATTACCCAAAAAAAAAACACAGTTTTAATGAGAAGCAATTGGGTAAATAATAATATGTTTATGGGGAACTAGAAGAGGGCATAGAAGGTGCTTTTGTTGTACTTCCTAAATATGTAATTATGCAAATCTCGTAACATATACTAACCCTTATATTTGCTTGTATCTACAGAGGAATGATATATATTGGACTCAAGAGGTTTGGAAAAGCTTTAGAATGCCTACAAAATGTTAGTATGATCTACTTATGCTATTTGTCTACTAACAAGTGGTTGCTAATGCATTGCACAACTCAGATAAAAACTGTGTAAGATGGTACCTTTATGAGATAAACTGATGAACAAGTCACTAAGAAAAGAAAAAGAGAAGCATTATTTGGTTTGACACTGGTATGATGTCATAATGTGTAGTTGATACCAATTCATTATTTGGAATAATTGTTGTACCACTAACAGTTCTGTGAGTTAACTCTATTGAAAAATTCAGGTGGTCACTTCACCAATGGCAAATCTTAATGCAATAGCAATTGAAGCATACAAGAAATATATCCTAGTGTCTCTTATCCACTCTGGTCAGGTATGTCTCTAATTTGATAAATCAAATATATTCTTGCAATTGAGCCTAGATTAAATTAATCTGAGGTTCAACATTGAACCATTATTGGCATTTGAACTCCAAGAGAACATTGGATTCATCGGTTTTTTTTTTTAGAAGCTCATTTTTTTGCTTTAATTGTAATATTATTTATTTCTTTTGAATAATTTGAACAGGTTCCATCTTTCCCAAAATACACATCTGCTACAGCCCAAAGGAACTTGAAGAATTATGCCCAGGTAAATTTAATTGATTCTCAAAATTATAAGATTAGCATACACCAAGTAATAGGTTATTAATTTAAGCATAATCTAGAAAATATTTGTATACACCAAGTAATAGGTTATAAATAGATTTGTTATTTATATTATCCAACCTGGAAAATTTTAGATACCACATAGCTGACAGTAACCAAAACTTTCTTTCTATCTCATGTGCAGTTTCTTAAAATCTCCTGTGGTTAGAATTCTGTGATGACCTTTTTTTGTTACATCTATTTGTTTTTCAGGTGTATCATGATCTGATTGCAGTTTATGGCACTGGAACACACTCTGAAATTGAGGCCTGTATACAACAAAACATAGAACGGTTCCAAGCTGTGAGTAATGATTGTTTGTGTTTACTTTGTATTTTGTTTCGACATTTAACAATATCATCACCATGTCCAGTTTACATATGAAATTAGAGTAATGCTATGTTTCTATGCATAGCGCATATCAGTCCGTACTACGGATCCATATCTCCATTTTCGGAGTAAATAGTTGATCCGAACCATTCAACATGATCTCCATTTGAAAATGTACTTGGATGCCAAATTTTTACATTTTTAATAACTTTTGTAGATATAAACCTAGTGATTTTCTAAATAGTCTAAATAGTCCGTACTAGTGATTTTCTACCTACCTAAAATAATAGTAAAAAAATTTCTAAAAAATATAAACCTAGCATCCAAGTACTTTTCATATGGGGAACATATTAAGAGGTTGGGATCGTCTGTTTGAACTTTCAAAATGGAGATATGGATCCATAGTACGAACTGATGTGTGCTATGCATACCGTAGCCTCACTAATTTTAATTAATCTACTCAAGGATTACCAATATACTCATCACCTTGGATTCATACATGCCATAAGTTAACCAAGCCAGCACTAACGCTTGTAGTATTTTGTTTTGAATTGAGTTATAATTGTTATTTTTGTTATTTTTAAGGACAATAATTTGGGATTGGCGAAGCAAGTCTTATCATCTTTGTACAAGCGAAATATCCAGAGGCTTACTCAGACTTATTTGACCTTGTCTCTCCAAGACATCTCCAATTCGGTACAACTCAACGGTCCAAAGGAGGCTGAATTACATGTGCTTCATATGGTCGGTTTGCGTGTTTATTTGATCATTTATTTTCATCGATTTCATTGTTGTTTATGTAAATACAAACTTTTTGTTATTTAGATACAAGACGGGGAGATACATGCAACAATAAACCAAAGGGACGGAATGGTCATTTTCCATGAAGATCCAGAGGAGTACAAAACTTGTGAAATGGTTAACCATATTGATTTTTCCATTACAAGGTAACTCATCTCTCTCTCTCTTTTTGAAAAATACTTGGTAGAGGCTACCAAGCGAACTCCTCTCTCTCTCTCTCTCTCTCTCTTGAGATGCTCAACAGATGCTAAAATAAATTTATTTAAAATAAAAGGCGTTTCAGTTATTGGAATTTCGGATTGTAAATACGTAATTATAGAATTTGAAGGGGGGAAATATGTAATTTCATAGTTTTGAGTGGTATATATGAAATTATCCCTTCTTTAATTGATGCATACGTGAAATGATATTTCTGTTAATTTTTCTATTCTAGATTAATGGCATTGTCAAAGAAATTGAGTGCAATAAATGAGCAAATGTCTTGTGATCCTGCCTATCTGAATAAGGTAAAGCTTAATCTTTATTTATACATGATTTACGGATATTGTACTTGAATGAATGGTTACATATGACAGAGTTTAATTTTGTATACTAATGGTACAGATTGGGAGAGAGCGCACGAGATATGAGTTAGATGACTTTGACTCGGTGCCCCACAAGTTTCTGTGAAATGGCTGTGCCTGAGCTACACTATAATGAAGCTCATCATGTGGGAAAAAAATCTTGTGTTTTGTTAGAGATAGATGAGAGATTACACTTGTTTTTGTAAAAGAAGATACCGCAACTTATTTCCATCTACAGTGATTTCATCTTTATGGTATGTAGTTTCGGGGTTTGAATGATCGATTTTGGCAAAAAATGTAGGATAAGTTTTCTGCTGTGTACCATTTTGTGGAACCAGCAAGGACCCACCTTGTTTATTTCCAGATGTGTATATATATCTGTGATGATGTTACAATTTTCTCAGGTAAACATTTTGACAGAGCAGCTTTTTATTCATGCAGTGTACTAGGCATATGTAGTGCTGTTTTGTAACTGCTTAAGTGGTGCACGACTTAAAAAGTGCTCTGTTAAAATCTTAACCCAATTTTTCTTGGTGTGCTTGATACAAGTCCTGATTTAGATGGTAGAAGCAAAGCATCGCTACAGTAATTAGTTAGATGCAGTGTTGTAAAAAAAGGTTGTTTAGGCTTATTAATCAGTGATTAATTGTTGGTGGCGATCAAATTGTTATGGAATTTTTTGACTAATTGACGAATTATTTATGATTATATCCTATTAATTGTTTGGCGTATACTGTTACTTACAACATTGGTTATATAAGAGGAGGTTAGAAAAGTAACAAAATATTTAGAAAAACAAATATAACTGTTTAGATAAAATAATGAACACGTTTACTAATAACACTCACTTTATTTACGGAAGCAGCTTGGGTTGGATAGGCATTGGAACTTCGTTTGGTTTTGATGGGAAGAAATACTATTATATTCTAGTTTTCAATTTTTAGGCTTGATTAATGGATCCCTTCTTCAGATTCTCGTTTAGGCTTACCATCTAATTACACAATTAGAGTGCTGCAAAGACAATAAATTAGATTGTTGTATTAGCGATGCAACAACCCTTTTATGATGCCATCAGGTGCACACATGTAGCGTGCCGCAGAGATCTTCAATCAAAGTGTTGTATTATGGTAGCAAGTACTCTCTTATATTAACATTTGGTGATACTACTAGTGTTGTAAAAAACAGTTTTAATGGCTGATTAATCGACCGTTTAATTGTTAACGGCGGCCAAACCGTTACGAATACACTTAACGTAGGACTTTTTGCGGATTTTTCCGATTAATCGGCCGTTTTCTCGTTTAATCAGTCATTTATTCCCGTTTATTCCCGATTATTCCCGTTTATTTCAAAATTTTTCAATAAATTTTTTTTTCACATTGACTTTTTTTATGTAATAGTGTTCACATAATAAGTTTTATAAATCATGTATTGCAGTTTTGTTTGTGCTTGGACATACATTCAATATTTTTTATATATATTTTTTCTTCTTACTTTAAAATTGGTTAATTTTTCTTCTATTTATTTATCATATATTTTTCTTACTATTTACCAATGTAATTTTTTTAATTAGTACGACATATTAATTTATGAAACTTAGTTGTTATTATAAACTAAATTTAGTGATTTTAAGTTTGAATGTTTCATCTCTTTTACAAAATATGTTATTAGTATATGAAAAAAGTTTAACTCTTGAATTTATTTTTTCGTTAAATAAATGTGTTACTGACACATGTAAAATGCTTATGCGTTAAAAAAAAAGTGTGGTGTCATGTTATAATAATGAAATTAAGTTAAATTAAGTTTATTTTATAAGTTTAATGAGTTAAATAAATTGTTTTTAATAAATTATGATATATATATACATAAATTTAATAAAAATGTTAAATTGTCCGCATAATTCCGATTAATCAACCACATACCGATTAATCGCTTGGCGGTACCCCATCCGACCAATGACCTCATACCGTTATTTACAACACTGGATACTACATGAGTGCTGCAAAGACCATCAATTAGAGTGTTGTATTAGGGTTGCAACTACCCTCTTATCTTGCTATCTTGTGACAATAGTTGAGTGTTTACAGACCTTAAATTAGAGTGTTTTATTAGGGTTGTTACTACCATCTTCTCTTGTCATCTAACTACAGTACTACACAACTAAAGTGCTACAAAGACCTTCAATTAGATTAATTAGATTGTCGTATTAGAGATGTAACTACCATCTTATCTTGCTATCTAGCAACACTACTTGAGTCCGACAAATACCCTCTTATCTTGCCATCTTGTGATAGTAGTTGAGTATTTCAAAGACCTTCAACTAGAGTATTTTATTATGGTTGTCACTATCATCTTCTCTTGCCATCCGGTGACATTAGTTATGAGCTGCAAAGACCTTCAATTAGAGTGTTATATTAGGGTTGCAATCACCCTCTTATCTTGCAATCTAACAACCAAAGTGCTACGAAGACCTTCAGTTTGAGTGTTGTATTAGGGTTGCAAGTACCATCTTAATTATCTTGTCATCTGATTACACTACTTGTGTGCTGCAAAGACCTTCAATTAGAGTGTTCTAACTAACCTCTTTTGTTTTCATCTAACTACACAACCAGAACAAATACATTCAGTTAGAGTGTTGTATTTGGGTTGTAATTACTCTCTTATATTGTCATCTAATGGCACTATTTGAATCAAGCAAATACCTTCAACTAGAATGTTGTATTAGGGTAGCAACTACCTATTCTCTCTCAATGTAGTTACATAAGAAGAGTGCTGGAAAGACCTTTAATTAGATTGTTGTATTAGATATGCAAATACCCTTTTACGATGTTATCCGGTAACACAAGTAGCGTGCCGCAGACACCTTCAATTGGAGTATTGTATTAGAGTTGCAAATGTCTTATTATCTTGCCATATACACTACTAGAGTGCTCCAAACACCTTCAATTAGAGTGTTGTATTAATGTTGTAAATGCCCTATTATCTTGCCAAATAGAGACACTACTAGAGTGCTCACCTTCAATTGGAGTGTTGTATTAAGGTTGTAAATACCCTATTATATTTCCATATTGAGACACTACTAGAGTGCTCCAAACACCATCAATAAGAGTGTTGTATTAATGTTGTAAATGCCATACTATCTTGCCATATAGAGACCCTATTAAAGTGCTCCAAACACCATCAATGAGAGTGTTGTATTAAGGTTGTAAATGCCCAACTATCTTGCCATATAGAGAGACACTACTATAGTGCTCCAAAAACCATTAATTGGAGTTTAGTATTAGGGTTGTAAATGTCCTATTATCTTACCATATGGACAGACTACTCCAAATAACATCAATTGGAGCGTTGTATTAGGGTTGTAAATGCCCTATCTTGCCATATAACACACTACTGGAGTGCTCCAAACACATTCAATTGGAGTGTTGTATTTGGATTGTAAATGCCCCATTATCTTGCCATATAGAGACACACTACTGGAGTGCTCCAAACACCATTAATTGGAGTGTTGTATTAGGGTAGTAGATGACATATTATCTGGCTATATAGGGACACTACTAGTGTGCTCCAAACACCATCAATTGGAGTGTTGTATTACGGTTGTAAATACCATATTATCTTGCCATATAGGGATACTACTAGACTGCTCCAAACACCATCAACTGGAGGGTTGTATTAGGGTTGTAAATGCCTTATTATCTTGCCATATAGGGACACTACTAGAGTACTCCAAACACCATCAATTGGAGCGTTGTATTCGGGTTGTAAATGCGCTATTATCTTGCCATATTGAGATACTACTAGAGTGCTCCAAACACCATAAATTGGAATGTTGTATTTGGGTTGTAAATGTCCTATTATCTTGTCATATAGAGACACTACTGGAGTGCTCCAAACACCATCAAATGGAGTGTTGTATTACGGTTATAAATACCTTATTATCTTGCCATATAGGAATACTACTAGACTGCTCCAAACACCATGAACTGGAGTGTTGTATTAGGGTTGTAAATGTCTTATTATATTGCCATATAGGGACACTACTAGAGTACTCCAAACACCATCAATTGGAGCGTTGTATTAGGGTTGTAAATGCGCTATTATCTTGCCATATTGAGATACAACTAGAGTGCTCCAAACAAATTGGAATGTTGTATTTGGGTTGTAAATGACCTATTATCTTTTCATATAGAGAGACACTACTGGATTGCTCCAAACACCATCAATTGGAGTGTTGTATTACGGTTGTAAATAACTTATTATCTTTTCATATAGGGATACTACTAGACTGCTCCAAACACCATCAACTGGAGTGTTGTATTAGGGTTGTAAATGCCTTATTATCTTTCAATATAGGGACACTACTAGAGTACTCCAACATCATCAATTGGAGTGTTGTATTAGGGTTGTAAATGCCTTATTATATTGCCATATAGGGACACTACTAGAGTACTCCAAACACCATCAATTGGAGCGTTGTATTCGGGTTGTAAATGCGCTATTATCTTGCCATATTGAGATACTACCAGAGTGCTCCACAGACCATAAATTGGAATGTTGTATTTGGGTTGTAAATGTCCTATTATCTTGTCATATAGAGAGACACTACTGGAGTGCTCCAAACACCATCAATTGGAGTGCTGTATTACGGTTGTAAATACCTTATTATCTTGCCATATAGGGATACTACTTGACTGCTCCAAACACCATCAACTGGAGTGTTGTATTAGGGTTGTAAATGCCTTATTATCTTTCCATATAGGGACACTACTAGAGTAGTCCAAACACTATCAGTTGGTGTGTTGTATAAGGGTTGTAAATGCCATATTATTTTGTCATACAGGGACATTACTAGATTGCTCCAAACAAAATCAATTGGTGTGTTGTATTAGGGTTGTAATTGTCCTATTATTTGGCCATATAGAGAAATTACTAGAGTGCCCCAAACACCATCATTTGGAGTGTTGTATTATGGTTGTAAAGGCCATATTATCGTGCCATAAAGAGATTACTAGAGTGCTTTAAATACAATCAATTGGAGTCTTGTATTAGCGTTGTAAATGCTCTATTATCCAGCCATATAGACACTACTAGAGTGCTCCACACACCATCAATTAAGAGTGTTGTACTAGATTTGTAAATGTCCTATTATCTTCCCATTTTGGGACACTAATAGAGTGCTCGAAACATCATCAATTGGACCATTTTATTAGGGTTGTAAATGCCCTATTATCTTGCCATATTGGGACACTAATAAAGTGCTCCAAACACCATCAATTAGACTGTTGTCTTATGGTTGTAAATGCAATATTAACTTGTCATATAGAGAGACACTACTAGTGTGCTCCAAACACCATCAATTGGAGTGTTGTATTACGGTTGTAAATACCTTAATATCTTGCCATATAGGGATACAACTAGACTGCTCCAAACACCATCAACTGGAGTGTTCTATTAGGGTTGTAAATGCCTTATTATCTTGCCATATAGGGACACTACTAGAGTACTCCAAACACCATCAATTGGAGTGTTGTATTACGGTTGTAAATACCTTATTATCTTTCCATATAGGGATACTACTAGACTGCTCCAAACACCATCAACTGGAGTGTTGTATTAGGGTTGTAAATGCCTTATTATCTAGCCATATAGGGACACTACTAGAGTACTCCAAACACTATCAGTTGGTGTTTGGTATAAGGGTTGTAAATGATATATTATTTTGTCATACAGGGACATTACTAGATTGCTCCAAACAAAATCAATTGGTGTGTTGTATTAGGGTTGTAATTGTCCTATTATTTTGCCATATAGAGAAATTACTAGAGTGCCCCAAACACCATCATTTGGAGTGTTGTATAATGGTTGTAAAGGCCATATTATCGTGCCATAAAGAGACTACTAGAGTGCTTTAAACACAATCAATTGCAGTCTTGTACTAGCGTTGTAAATGCTCTATTATCCAGCCATATAGACATTACTAGAGTGCTCCACACACCATCAATTAAGAGTGTTGTACTAGATTTGTAAATGTCCTATTATCTTCCCATTTTGGGACACTAATAGAGTGCTCGAAACATCATCAATTGGACCATTTTATTAGGGTTGTAAATTCCCTATTATCTTGCCATATTGGGACACTAATAAAGTGCTCCAAACACCATCAATTAGAGTGTTGTCTTATGGTTGTAAATGCAATATTAACTTGTCAAATAGAGAGACACTACTAGAGTACTCCAAACACCATCAATTGGAGCGTTGTTTTACTGTTGTAAATGCGCTATTATCTTGCCATATAGGGATACAACTAGATTGCTCCAAACACCATCAACTGGAGTGTTGTATTAGGGTTGTAAATGCCTTATTATCTTGCCATATAGGGACACTACTAGAGTGCTCCAAACACCATCAATTGGAGTGTTGTATTACGGTTGTAAATACCTTATTATCTTGCCATATAGGGATACTACTAGACTGCTCCAAACACCATCAACTAGAGTGTTGTATTAGGGTTGTAAATGCCTTATTATCTTGCCATATAGGGACACTACTAGAGTGCTCCAAACACCATCAATTGGAGTGTTGTATTACGGTTGTAAATACCTTATTATCTTGCCATATAGGGATACTACTAGACTGCTCCAAACACCATCAACTGGAGTGTTGTATTAGGGTTGTAAATGCCTTATTATCTTGCCATATAGGGACACTACTAGAGTACTCCAAACACTATCAGTTGGTGTGTTGTATAAGGGTTGTAAATGCCATATTATTTTGTCATACAGGGACATTACTAGATTGCTCCAAACAAAATCAATTGGTGTGTTGTATTAGGGTTGTAATTGTCCTATTATTTTGCCATATAGAGAAATTACTAGAGTGCCCCAAACACCATCAGTTGGAGTGTTGCATTATGGTTGTAAAGGCCATATTATCGTGCCATAAAGAGACTACTAGAGTGCTTTAAACACAATCAATTGGAGTCTTGTATTAGCGTTGTAAATGCTCTATTATCCAGCCATATAGACACTACTAGAGTGCTCCACACACCATCAATTAAGAGTGTTGTACTAGCTTTGTAAATGTCCTATTATCTTCCCATTTTGGGACACTAATAGAGTGCTCGAAACATCATCAATTGGACCATTTTATTAGGGTTGTAAATGCCCTATTATCTTGCCATATTGGGACACTAATAAAGTGCTCCAAACACCATCAATTAGAGTGTTGTCTTATGGTTGTAAATGCAATATTAACTTGTCATATAGAGAGACACTACTAGAGTACTCCAAACACCATCAATTGGAGCGTTGTATTACTGTTGTAAATGCGCTATTATCTTGCCATATAGGGATACAACTAGACTGCTCCAAACACCATCAACTGGAGTGTTGTATTAGGGTTGTAAATGCCTTATTATCTTGCCATATAGGGACACTACTAGAGTGCTCCAAACACCATCAATTGGAGTGTTGTATTACGGTTGTAAATACCTTATTATCTTGCCATATAGGGATACTTCTAGACTGCTCCAAACACCATCAACTGGAGTGTTGTATTAGGGTTGTAAATGCCTTATTATCTTGCCATATAGGGACACTACTAGAGTACTCCAAACACTATCAGTTGGTGTGTTGTATAAGGGTTGTAAATGCCAAATTATTTTGTCATACAGGGACATTACTAGATTGCTCCAAACAAAATCAATTGGTGTGTTGTATTAGGGTTGTAATTGTCCTATTATTTTGCCATATAGAGAAATTACTAGAGTGCCCCAAACACCATCATTTGGAGTGTTGTATTATGGTTGTAAAGGCCATATTATCGTTCCATAAAGAGACTAGTAGAGTGCTTTAAACACAATCAATTGGAGTCTTGTATTAGCGTTGTAAATGCTCTATAATCCAGCCATATAGACACTACTAGAGTGCTCCACACACCATCAATTAAGAGTGTTGTACTAGATTTGTAAATGTCCTATTATCTTCCCATTTTGGGACACTAATAGAGTGCTCGAAACATCATCAATTGGACCATTATATTAGGGTTGTAAATGCCCTATTATCTTGCCATATTGGGACACTAATAAAGTGCTCCAAACACCATCAATTAGAGTGTTGTCTTAGGGTTGTAAATGCAATATTAACTTGTCATATAGAGAGACACTACTAGAGTACTCCAAACACCATTAATTGGAGCGTTGTATTACGGTTGTAAATGTGCTATTATCTTGCCATATTGAGATACAACTAGAGTGCTCCAAACACCATAAATTGGAATGTTGTATTTGGGTTGTAAATGTCCTATTATCTTGTCATATAGAGAGACACTACTGGAGTGCTCCAAACACCATCAATTGGAGTGTTGTATTACTGTTGTAAATACCTTATTATCTTGCCATATAGGGATACTACTTGACTGCTCCAAACACCATCAACTGGAGTGTTGTATTAGGGTTGTAAATGCCTTATTATCTTGCCATATAGGGACACTACTAGAGTACTCCAAACACTATCAGTTGGTGTGTTGTATAAGGGTTGTAAATGCCATATTATTTTGTCATACAGGGACATTACTAGATTGCTCCAAACAAAATCAATTGGTGTGTTGTATTAGGGTTGTAAATGCCTTATTATCTTACCATATAGGGACACTACTAGAGTACTCCAAACACCATCAATTGGAGCGTTGTATTCGTGTTGTAAATGCGCTATGATCTTGCAATATTGAGATACTACTAGACTGCTCCAAACACCATATATTGGAATGTTGTATTTGGGTTGTAAAGGTCCTATTATCTTGTCATATAGAGAGACACTACTGGAGTGCTCCAAACACCATCAATTGGAGTGTTGTATTACGGTTGTAAATAACTTATTATCTTTCCATATATGGATACTACTAGAGTACTCGAAACACCATCAACTGGAGTGTTGTATTAGGGTTGTAAATGCCTTATTATCTTAACATATAGGGACACTACTAGAGTACTCCAAACACCATCAATTGGAGCGTTGTATTCGGGTTGTAAATGCGCTATTATCTTGCCATATTGAGATACTACTAGAGTGCTCCAAACACCATAAATTGGAATGTTGTATTTGGGTTGTAAATGTCTTATTATCATGTCATATAGAGAGACACTACTGGAGTGCTCCAAACACCATCAATTGGAGTATTACGTTTGTAAATACCTTATTATCTTACCATATTGGGATACTACTAGACTGCTCCAAACACCATCAACTAGAGTGTTGTATTAGGGTTGTAAATGCCTTATTATCTTGCCATATAGGGACACTACTAGAGTACTCCAAACACTATTAGTTGGCGTGTTGTATAAGGGTTGTAAATGCCATATTATTTTGTCATACAGGGACACTACTAGATTGCTCCAAACAAAATCAATTGGTGTGTTGTATTAGAGTTGTAATTGCCCTATTATTTTGCCATATAGAGAAATTACTAGAGTGCCCCAAACACCATCATTTGGAGTGTTGTATAATGGTTGTAAAGGCCATATTATCGTGCCATAAAGAGACTACTAGAGTGCTTTAAACACAATCAATTGCAGTCTTGTACTAGCGTTGTAAATGCTCTATTATCCAGCCATATAGACATTACTAGAGTGCTCCACACACCATCAATTAAGAGTGTTGTACTAGATTTGTAAATGTCCTATTATCTTCCCAGTTTGGGACACTAATAGAGTGCTCGAAACATCATCAATTGGACCATTTTATTAGGGTTGTAAATTCCCTATTATCTTGCCATATTGGGACACTAATAAAGTGCTCCAAACACCATCAATTAGAGTGTTGTCTTATGGTTGTAAATGCAATATTAACTTGTCATATAGAGAGACACTACTAGAGTACTCCAAACACCATCAATTGGAGCGTTGTATTACGGTTGTAAATGCGCTATTATCTTGCCATATAGGGATACAACTAGACTGCTCCAAACACCATCAACTGGAGTGTTGTATTAGGGTTGTAAATGCCTTATTATCTTGCCATATAGGGACACTACTAGAGTGCTCCAAACACCATCAATTGGAGTGTTGTATTACGGTTGTAAATACCTTATTATCTTGCCATATAGGGATACTACTAGACTGCTCCAAACACCATCAACTGGAGTGTTGTATTAGGGTTGTAAATGCCTTATTATCTTGCCATATAGGGACACTACTAGAGTACTCCAAACACTATTAGTTGGCGTGTTGTATAAGGGTTGTAAATGCCATATTATTTTGTCATACAGGGACACTACTAGATTGCTCCAAACAAAATCAATTGGTGTGTTGTATTAGAGTTGTAATTGCCCTATTATTTTGCCATATAGAGAAATTACTAGAGTGCCCCAAACACCATCATTTGGAGTGTTGTATAATGGTTGTAAAGGCCATATTATCGTGCCATAAAGAGACTACTAGAGTGCTTTAAACACAATCAATTGCAGTCTTGTACTAGCGTTGTAAATGCTCTATTATCCAGCCATATAGACATTACTAGAGTGCTCCACACACCATCAATTAAGAGTGTTGTACTAGATTTGTAAATGTCCTATTATCTTCCCATTTTGGGACACTAATAGAGTGCTCGAAACATCATCAATTGGACCATTTTATTAGGGTTGTAAATTCCCTATTATCTTGCCATATTGGGACACTAATAAAGTGCTCCAAACACCATCAATTAGAGTGTTGTCTTATGGTTGTAAATGCAATATTAACTTGTCATATAGAGAGACACTACTAGAGTACTCCAAACACCATCAATTGGAGCGTTGTATTACGGTTGTAAATGCGCTATTATCTTGCCATATAGGGATACAACTAGACTGCTCCAATCACCATCAACTGGAGTGTTGTATTAGGGTTGTAAATGCCTTATTATCTTGCCATATAGGGACACTACTAGAGTGCTCCAAACACCATCAATTGGAGTGTTGTATTACGGTTGTAAATACCTTATTATCTTGCCATATAGGGATACTACTAGACTGCTCCAAACACCATCAACTGGAGTGTTGTATTAGGGTTGTAAATGCCTTATTATCTTGCCATATAGGGACACTACTAGAGTACTCCAAACACTATTAGTTGGCGTGTTGTATAAGGGTTGTAAATGCCATATTATTTTGTCATACAGGGACACTACTAGATTGCTCCAAACAAAATCAATTGGTGTGTTGTATTAGAGTTGTAATTGCCCTATTATTTTGCCATATAGAGAAATTACTAGAGTGCCCCAAACACCATCATTTGGAGTGTTGTATAATGGTTGTAAAGGCCATATTATCGTGCCATAAAGAGACTACTAGAGTGCTTTAAACACAATCAATTGCAGTCTTGTACTAGCGTTGTAAATGCTCTATTATCCAGCCATATAGACATTACTAGAGTGCTCCACACACCATCAATTAAGAGTGTTGTACTAGATTTGTAAATGTCCTATTATCTTCCCATTTTGGGACACTAATAGAGTGCTCGAAACATCATCAATTGGACCATTTTATTAGGGTTGTAAATTCCCTATTATCTTGCCATATTGGGACACTAATAAAGTGCTCCAAACACCATCAATTAGAGTGTTGTCTTATGGTTGTAAATGCAATATTAACTTGTCATATAGAGAGACACTACTAGAGTACTCCAAACACCATCAATTGGAGCGTTGTATTACGGTTGTAAATGCGCTATTATCTTGCCATATAGGGATACAACTAGACTGCTCCAAACACCATCAACTGGAGTGTTGTATTAGGGTTGTAAATGCCTTATTATCTTGCCATATAGGGACACTACTAGAGTGCTCCAAACACCATCAATTGGAGTGTTGTATTACGGTTGTAAATACCTTATTATCTTGCCATATAGGGATACTACTAGACTGCTCCAAACACCATCAACTGGAGTGTTGTATTAGGGTTGTAAATGCCTTATTATCTTGCCATATAGGGACACTACTAGAGTACTCCAAACACTATCAGTTGGTGTGTTGTATAAGGGTTGTAAATGCCATATTATTTTGTCATACAGGGACATTACTAGATTGCTCCAAACAAAATCAATTGGTGTGTTGTATTAGGGTTGTAATTGTCCTATTATTTTGCCATATAGAGAAATTACTAGAGTGCCCCAAACACCATCAGTTGGAGTGTTGTATTATGGTTGTAAAGGCCATATTATCGTGCCATAAAGAGACTACTAGAGTGCTTTAAACACAATCAATTGCAGTCTTGTATTAGCGTTGTAAATGCTCTATTATCCAGCCATATAGACACTACTAGAGTGCTCCACACACCATCAATTAAGAGTGTTGTACTAGATTTGTAAATGTCCTATTATCTTCCCATTTTGGGACACTAATAGAGTGCTCGAAACATCATCAATTGGACCATTTTATTAGGGTTGTAAATGCCCTATTATCTTGCCATATTGGGACACTAATAAAGTGCTCCAAACACCATCAATTAGAGTGTTGTCTTAGGGTTGTAAATGCAATATTAACTTGTCATATAGAGAGACACTACTAGAGTACTCCAAACACCATCAATTGGAGCGTTGTTTTACTGTTGTAAATGCGCTATTATCTTGCCATATAGGGATACAACTAGATTGCTCCAAACACCATCAACTGGAGTGTTGTATTAGGGTTGTAAATGCCTTATTATCTTGCCATATAGGGACACTACTAGAGTGCTCCAAACACCATCAATTGGAGTGTTGTATTACGGTTGTAAATACCTTATTATCTTGCCATATAGGGATACTACTAGACTGCTCCAAACACCATCAACTGGAGTGTTGTATTAGGGTTGTAAATGCCTTATTATCTTGCCATATAGGGACACTACTAGAGTACTCCAAACACTATCAGTTGGTGTGTTGTATATGGGTTGTAAATGCCAAATTATTTTGTCATACAGGGACATTACTAGATTGCTCCAAACAAAATCAATTGGTGTGTTGTATTAGGGTTGTAATTGTCCTATTATTTTGCCATATAGAGAAATTACTAGAGTGCCCCAAACACCATCATTTGGAGTGTTGTATTATGGTTGTAAAGGCCATATTATCGTGCCATAAAGAGACTACTAGAGTGCTTTAAACACAATCAATTGGAGTCTTGTATTAGCGTTGTAAATGCTCTATTATCCAGCCATATAGACACTACTAGAGTGCTCCACACACCATCAATTAAGAGTGTTGTACTAGATTTGTAAATGTCCTATTATCTTCCCATTTTGGGACTCTAATAGAGTGCTCCAAACATCATCAATTGGACCATTTTATTAGGGTTGTAAATGCCCTATTATCTTGCCATATTGGGACACTAATAAAGTGCTCCAAACACCATCAATTAGAGTGTTGTCTTATGGTTGTAAATGCAATATTAACTTGTCATATAGAGAGACACTACTAGTGTGCTCCAAACACCATCAATTGTAGTGTTGTATTTCGGTTGTAAATACCTTATTATCTTGCCATATAGGGATACTACTAGACTGCTCCAAACACCATCAACTGGAGTGTTGTATTAGGTTTGTAAATATCTTATTATATTGCCATATAGGGACACTACTAGAGTACTCCAAACACCATCAATTGGAGCGTTGTATTAGAGTTGTAAATGCGCTATTATCTTGCCATATTGAGATACAACTAGAGTGCTC
Organism: Carex rostrata; assembly: GCA_964058875.1. NCBI lineage: Eukaryota > Viridiplantae > Streptophyta > Magnoliopsida > Poales > Cyperaceae > Carex > Carex rostrata. The sequence goes on from CAXKVT010000245.1 coordinate 985,093, forward strand.
CAAACACCATAAATTGGAATGTTGTATTTGGGTTGTAAATGACCTATTATCTTTTCATATAGAGAGACACTACTGGAGTGCTCCAAACACCATCAATTGGAGTGTTGTATTACGGTTGTAAATAACTTATTATCTTTCCATATATGGATACTACTAGACTGCTCCAAACACCATCAACTGGAGTGTTGTATTATGGTTGTAAATGCCGTATTATCTTGCCATATAGGGACACTACCAGAGTACTCCAAACACCATCAATTGGAGCGTTGTATTCGGGTTGTAAATGCGCTATTATCTTGCCATATTGAGATACTACTAGAGTGCTCCAAATACCATAAATTGGAATGTTGTATTTGGGTTGTAAATGTCATATTATCTTGTCATATAGAGAATACTTGAGTACTCCAACATCATCAATTGGAGTGTTGTATTAGGGTTGTAAATGCCTTATTATCTTGCCATATAGGGACACTACTAGTGTACTCCAAACTCCATGAATTGGAGCGTTGTATTCGGGTTGTAAATGCGCTATTATCTTGCCATATTGAGATACTACTAGAGTGCTCCACAGACCATAAATTGGAATGTTGTATTTGGGTTGTAAATGACCTATTATCTTTTCATATAGAGAGACACTACTGGAGTGCTCCAAACACCATCAATTGGAGTGTTGTATTACGGTTGTAAATACCTTATTGTCTTGCCATATAGGGATACTACTAGACTGCTCCAAACACCATCAACTGGAGTGTTGTATTAGGGTTGTAAATGCCTTATTATCTTGCCATATAGGGACACTACTAGAGTACTCCAAACACTATCAGTTGGTGTGTTGTATAAGGGTTGTAAATGCCATATTATTTTGTCATACAGGGACACTATTAGATTGCTCCAAACAAAATCAATTGGTGTGTTGTATTAGGGTTGTAATTGCCCTATTATTTTGCCATATTGAGAAATTACTAGAGTGCCCCAAACACCATCATTTGGAGTGTTGTATTATGGTTGTAAAGGCTATATTATCGTGCCATAAAGAGACTACTAGAGTGCTTTAAACACAATCAATTGGAGTCTTGTATTAGGGTTGTAAATGCTCTATTATCTAGCCATATAGACACTACTAGAGTGCTCCACACACCATCAATTAAGAGTGTTGTATTAGATTTGTAAATGTCCTATTATCTTGCCATTTTGGGACACTACTAGAGTGCTCCACACACCATCAATTAAGAGTGTTGTATTAGATTTGTAAATGTCCTATTATCTTGCCATATTGGGACACTAATAAAGTGCTCCAAACACCATCAATTGGAGCGTTGTATTAGGGTTGTAAATACCCTATTATCTAGCCATATACATACATTACAAGAGTGCTCCACTCATCATGAATTGGAATGTTGTATTAGAGATGTAAATGCCCTATTATCTTACCATCTGGAGACACTACTAGAGTGCTCCAAACACCCTCAATTGTTGGGTTGTATTAGGGTTATAAATGCCCTATTATCTTGCCATATAGAGACACTACTAGAGTGCTCCAAACACCATGAAATGGAGCATTGTATTAGGGTTGTAAATGCCCTTTTATTTTGCTATATAGAGACACTATTAGAGTGTTTCATACACCATTAATTGGTGTGTTATATTAGGGTTGTAAGTGCCCTATTCTCTTGTCATATGGAGAGACTTCTTACTTGAGTACTCCTAACACCTACAATTGGAGTGATTTATTGTGGTTGTAAATGCCCTATTATCTTGCTTTATACAAACAGTACTAGAGTGCTTTAAACACCTTCAATTGGAGTGTTGTTTTATGGTTGTAAATCCCCTAATATCTTGCCATATATAGCCACAACTGGAGTGCTCCAAATACTATCAATTGTAGTGTTGTATTAGGGTTGTAAATGCTCTATTATCTGGCTTTATAGAGACACTACTAGAAAGCTCTACACACCATCAATTGGAGGGTTGTATTGGGGTTGTAAATGCCCTTTTATCTTACCATATAGAGACACTACTTTAGTGCTCCAAACACCATCAATTGGAGCATTGTATTTGGGTTGTAAATTCCCTATTATCTTGTCATATAGGGACGCTACTAGAGTGCTCCAAACACCATCAGTTGGTGTGTTGTATAAGGGTTGTAAATGCCATATTATTTGGTCATACAAGGACACTACTAGAGTGCTCCAAACACCATCTATTCGAGGGTTGTATTAGGGTTGTAAATCTCCTATTACCGTGCCTTATGGAGACACTACTAGAGTGCTCCAAACGCCATCATTTGGAGTGTTGTGTTATGGTTGTAAATGCCCTATTATCGTGCCATCTAGGGACACTACTAGAGTGCTTTAAACACAATCAATTGGAGTGTTGTATTAGGGTTGTAAATGCTCTATATTCTAGCCATATTGAGACACTACTAGAGTGCTCCACACACCATCAATTGGAGGGTTGTATTGGGGTTATAAAAGCCCTTTTATCTTACAATATAGAGACACTACTAGAGTGCTCCAAACCCCATCAATTGTTGTGTTGTATTTGAGTTGTAAATGCCCTATTACCATGTCATATAGGGACACTATTGAAGTCCACCAAACACAATCTATCGAAGGGTTGTATTAGGGTTGTAGATGCCCTATTATCTTGCCAGATAGAGACCCTCCTAAAGTGCTCCAAACACCATCAATTGTTGTGTAGTATTAGATTTCTAAATGCCCTATATCTTGTCATAAAATGACACTCCTAGAGTGCTCCAAACACCATCTATTGGAGGGTTGTTTTAGGGTTGTAAATGCCATATTATCTTGCCATATAGACATTACTAGAGTGCTCCAAATCCCATCAATTGGAGCATTGTATTAGGGTTGTAAATGCCCTGCTATCATGCAATATAGGGACACTACTATATTGCTCCAAACACCATGAATTGGAGCGTTGTATTATGGTTGTAAATGCCCTACTATCTTGCCAAATAGAGACACTACTAGAGTGCTACTAATTCCCTCATTTGGAGTGTTGTATTAGGGTTGTAGATGACCTATTATCTTACCATATAGAGACACTACTAGAGTGCTGCAAACACCATCAGTTAGAGTGTTTTATTGGGGTTGTAAATGCATTATTATCTTGCCATATAGAGACACTACTATATTGCTCCAAACACCACCAATTGGATTGTTGTATTAGGGTTGTAAATGCCTTATTATCATGGCATCTTGGGATACTACTAGAGTGCTCCAAACACCATGAATTTGAGGGTTTTATTAGGGTTGTAAATGCCCTATTATTTTGCTATATAGAGACACTCTTGAAGTACTCCAAACACTATTATCTTGTCATAAAGTGACACTACTAGAGTGCTCCAAGCACCATCCATTGGAGGGTTGTATTAGGGTTGTAACTACCCTATTATCTTGCTATATAGAGACACTACTAGAGTGCTTCAAACACCATCAATTGGAGCATTGTATTAGGGTTGTAAATGCCCTATTATCTTGCTATATGAAGACACAACTAGAGTACTACAAACACCATGAATTGGTAGGGTTTTGTATTAGAGCTGTAAATGCCATGTTATCTTACCATATGGAGACACTACTAGAGTGCTACAAACACCTTCAATTGGAGTGTTGTATTAGGGTTATAAATGGCCTATTATCTTGCCATATGGAGACACTACTAGAGTGCTTCAAACACCATCAATTGGAGGGTTGTATTTGGTTGTAAATGCCTTATTATCGTGTCATATAGAGACATTACTAGAGTGTTTCAAACACCATCAATTGTTGGGTTGTATTAGGGTTGTAAATACCCTATTAGCTTGCCATAAAGAAACACTAATAGAGTGCTCCAAACACCATCAATTGGAGCGTTGTATTAGGGTTGTAAATGCCTTATTATATTGACACATAGGGACACTACTGGAGTGCTTCTAACTCCATTAATTGGAGTGTTGTATTTGGGTGGGAAATGACCTTATCTTGCCATATAGAGACACTACTAAAGTGCTCCAAGCACCATCAGTTAGAGTGTTGTATTGGCATTGTGAATGCCTTATTTACTTACCAAATCGGGACACTACTAGAATGCTCCAAACACAATCAATTGGAGTGTTCTATTAGGGTTGTAAATGCCATATTACCTAGCGATATAGAGACACTATTAGATATGTAAATGCCCTATTGTCTTACCATATAGAGACACTACTAGAGTGCTCCAAACACCATCAGTTAGAGTGTTGTATTGGCGTTGTAAATGCCTTATTAACTTACCAAATGGGGACACTACTAGAGTGCTCCAAACACAATCAATTTGAGTATTCTATTAGGGTTGTAAATGCCCTATTATCTAGCGATATAGAGACACTACTAGAGTGCTCCAAACAAAATCAATTGGAGTATTCTATTAGGGTTGTAAATGCCCTATTACCTAGCCATATAGAGACATTACTAGAGTGCGCCACATGCCATCAATTGGAGTGTTGTATTAGATATGTAAATGCCCAATTAACTTACCATATAGAGACACTACTAGAGTGCTCAAAACACCATCAATGGTTGTGTTGTATTAGGGTTATAAATGACCTTTTATATTGCCATATAGAAACACTACTAGAGTGCCCCAAATACCAACAATTTGAGCATCGTATTAGGGTTGTAAATGCCCTATTATCTTGCTATATAGACACAATACTAGAGTGCTCAAAACCCAATGAATTGGAGTGTTGTATTAGAGATGTAAATGCCCTATTATCGTACTATCTGGAGACACTACCAGAGTGCTCCAATTACCTTCAATTAGATGGTTGTATTGGGGTCATAAATGCCCTATTATCTTGCCTAATAGAGAATCTACTAGATTGCCCCAAAACACTATCAATTGGAGCGTTGTAAATGCCCTATTATCTAGCCGTATAGAGACACTACTAGAATGCGCCAGATGCCATCAATTGGAGTCTTGTATTAGATATGTAAATGCCCTATTGTCTTACCATATAGAGACACTACTAGAGTGCTCCAAACACCATCAGTTAGAGTGTTGTATTGGCTTTGTGAATGCCTTATTTACTTACCAAATCGGGACACTACTAGAGTGCTCCAAACACAATCAATTGGAGTGTTCTATTAGGGTTGTAAATGCCATATTATCTAGCGATATAGACACACTACTAGAGTGCGCCACATGCCATCAATTGGAGTGTTGTATTAGGGTTCTAAATGCCCTATTATCTAGCCATATAGAGACACTACTAGAATGCTCCACATACCATAAATTGGTGTTGTATTAGAGATGTAAATGCCCTATTATCTTACTATCTGGAGACACTACTAGAGTGCTCCAAACACCATGAATTGGTTGGGTTTGTATTAGAGATGTAAATGCCATATTATCTTACCATCCGGAGACACTACTAGAATCCTCCAAACACCTTCATTTGGAGTGTTGTATTAGGATTATAATTGCCCTATTATCTTGCTATATCCAGACACTACTAGAGTGCTCCAAACACCATCAATTGCTGTGTTGTATTAGGGTTATAAATGACCTATTATATTGCCATATAGAAACACTACTAGACTGCCCCAAATACCAACAATAGGAGCATCGTATTAGGGTTGTAAATGACCTATTATCTTGCTATATAGACAGAATACTAACTAGAGTGCTCAAAACCCCATGAATTGGAGTGTTGTATTAGAGATGTAAATGCCCTATTATCGTTCTATCTGGAGACACTACCAGAGTGATCCAAACACCTTCAATTAGATGGTTGTATTAGGGTCATAAATGCCCTATTATCTTGCCAAATAGAGAATCTACTAGATTGCCCCAAAACACCATCAATTGGAGCGTTGTCTTAAGGTGGTAAATGCCCTATTATCATGCTATATAGAGACACTACTAGAGTGCTCCAAACACCATTATTTGGAGCGTTGTATTAGGGTTGTAAATGCCCTATTATCTTGCCATATGGAGACACAACTAGAGTGCTACAAACACCATGAATTGGTAGGGTTTGTATTAGAGATGCAAATGCTCTATTATATTACAATTTAGAGACACTACTAGAGTGCTTCGAACATCTTCAATTGTAGTGTTGTATTAGGGTTATAAATACCCTATTATCTTGCTATATGGAGACACTACTAGAGTGCTTCAAACACCATCAATTGGAGGGTTGTATTAGGTTGTAAATGCCCTATTAGCCTGCCATAAATAGACACTACTAGAGTGCTCCAAACACCATTATTTGGAGCGTTGTATTAGGGTTGTAAATGCCCTATTATCTTGCCATATGGAGACACAACTAGAGTGTTACAAACACCATGAATTGGTAGGGTTTGTATTAGAGATGCAAATGCCCTATTATGTTACCATTTAGAGACACTACTAGAGTGCTTCGAACACCTTCAATTGTAGTGTTGTATTAGGGTTATAAATACCCTATTATCTTGCTATATGGAGACACTAATAGAGTGCTTCAAACACCATCAATTGGAGGGTTGTATTAGGTTGTAAATGCCCTATTATCCTGCCATAAATTGACACTAATAGAGTACTCCAAACACCATCAATTGGACTGTTGTATTAGGGTTGTAAATGCCCTATTATCTTGCCATATGGAGACACAACTAGAGTGCTACAAACACCATGAATTGGTAGGGTTTGTATTAGAGATGCAAATGCCCTATTATTTTACCATTTAGAGACACTACTAGAGTGCTCCGAACACCTTCAATTGTAGTGTTGTACTAGGGTTATAAATACCCTATTATATTGCTATATGGAGAAGTACTTCAAACACCATCAATTGGAGGGTTGTATTAGGTTGTAAATGCCCTATTATCCTGTCAGAAATAGACACTAATAGAGTACTCCAAACACCATCAATTGGAGCGTTGTACTATGGTTATAAATGCCCTATTATCTTGCCATATGGAAACACAACTAGAGTGCTACAAACACTATGAATTGGTTGGGTTTGTATTAGAGATGTAAATGCCCTATTATCTTACCATCTGGAGATACTAGTAGAATGCTCCAAACACCTTCAATTGGAGTGTTGTATTAGGATTATAAATGCCCTATTATCTTGCTATATGGAGACACTACTAGAGTGCTTCAAACACCATCAATTGGTGGGTTGTATTAGGTTGTAAATGCCTTATTATCGTGTCATATAGAGACACTACTAGAGTGCTTCAAACACCATCAATTGTAGGGTTGTATTAGGATTGTAAATGCCCTATTATCCTGCCATAAAGAAACACTACTATAGTGCTCCAAACACCATAATGGGAGCGTTGTATTAGGATTGTAAATGCCCTATTATATTGCCACATAGGGACACTACTGGAGTGCTTCTAACTCCATTAATTGGAGTGTTATATTTGGGTGGGAAATGACCTATTATCTTGCCATATACACTACTAGAGTGCTCCAAACACCATTAGTTAGAGTGTTGTATTGGCGTTGTAAATGCCTTATTAACTTACCAAATCGGGACACTACGAGAGTGCTCCAAACACCATTAATTGGAGTGTTGTATTAGGGTTGTAAATGCCCTCTTATCTAGCCATATAGAGACACTACTATAATGCTCCACATACCATAAATTGGAGTGTTGTATTAGAGATGTAAATGCCCTATTATCTTACTATCTGGAGACACTACTAGAGTGCTCCAAACACCTTCAATTAGATGGTTGTATTAGGGTAATAAATGCCCTATTATCTAGCCATATAGAGACACTACTAGATTGCCCCAAACATCATCAATTGGCATTGTATTAAGGGTGTAAATGCCCTATTATGATGCTATATAGCGACACTACTAGAGTGCTCCATACACTATCAATTGGAGTGCTCTGTTAGGGTTGTAAATGCCCTATTATCTTGCCATCTAGAGACACTACTTGAGTACTCCAAACACCTTCAATTGGAGTTATGTATTATGGTCGTAAATACCCTAATATCTTGCCATGTATGGACAGAACTAGAGTGCTCCAAACACCCTTAATTATAGTGTTGTATTAAGGAGGTGAATACCTTATTATCATGACAAAGACACTATTAGGGTGCTCCAAACACCATCAATTGTTGTGTTGTATGGGAGTTGTAAATGCCCTATTATCTTGTCATATAGGGACACTATTAGAGTGCTCTAAACACCATCTTTCGGAGGGTTGTATTAGGGTTGTAAATGCTCTATTATCTTTCCTTTGAGAGACAGTAGTAGAGTGCTTCAAACACCCTCGATTGTAGGGTTGTATTAGGGTTGTAAATGCCCAATTATCATGTCATATAGGGACACTACTAGAGTGCTCCAAACACTATCTTTCGGAGGGTTGTATTAGGGTTGTAAATGCCCTATTATCTTGCCATATAGGGAAAATACTATAGTGCTCCTAACTCCATCAGTTGGAGTGTTGTATTAGGGTTGTAAATGCCCTATTATCTTGCCATATAGGGACACTACTAGAGTGCTCCAAACAGCAGCAATTGGAGCATTGTATTCGGGTTGTAAATTGCCTATTATTATGTTATATAGCGACACTACTAGAGTGCTCCAAACACCATCAGTTGGTGTGTTGTATTAGGGTTGTAAATGCCCTACTATCTTGTCATATACTGACCCTACTGGATTGCTCGAAACAAAATCAATTGGTGTGTTCTATTAGGGTTGTAAATGCCCAATTATTTTGCCATATAAAGACACTACTAGAGTGCTACAAACACCATCAGTTGGAATTTTGTATTGGGGTTGTAAATGCCCTATTATCTTGCCATGGAGATACACTACTAGATGGCTTAAAACACCATCAATTTTAGGGTTGTATTAGGTTTGTAAATGCCCTATTATCTTGCCACATAGAGACACTACTAGAGTCCTCCAAACAGCATCAATTGTTGTGTTGTATTAGAGTTGTAAATGCCCTATTATCATGTCATATAGGGACACTACTAGAGTGCTCCAAACACCATCTTTCGGAAGGTTGTATTAGGGTTGTAAATGCCCTACTATCTTGCCATAGAGAGACACTACTAGAGTGCTTCAAACACCATCAATTGTAGGGCTGTATTAGGGTTGTAAATGACCTATTATCTTGCCATATAGAGACACTACTATAGTACTCCAAACACCATCAATTGGAGCGTTGTATTTGGGTAGTAAATGCTCTATTATCATGTCATATAGGGACACTAATAGAGTGCTCCAAACACCATCTTTCGGAGGGTTGTATTAGGGTTGTAAATGCCCTATTATCTTGCCGTAGAGAGACAGTGCTAGAGTGCTTCAAACAGCATCAATTGTAGGGTAGTATTAGGTTTTAAATGCCTTATTATCATGCTATATAGAGACACTACTAGAGTGCTCCAAACAACATCAATTGTTGTATTGTATTAGAGTTGTAAATGCCTTATTGTCATGTCATATATGGACACTACTAGAATGCTCCAAACACCATATTTCGGAGGGTTGTATTAGGGTTGTAAATGCCCTATTATCTTGCCATATATAGACACTAATAGAGTGTGCTCCAAACACCATCAGTTGGAGTTTTGAATTAGGGTTGTAAATGCCACATTATCTTGCCATAGAGAGACACTACTAGTTTTGAATTAGAGTGTTGTATTTGAGTTGTAAATGCCCTATTATCATGTCATATAGGGACACTAATAGAGTGCTTCAAACACGATCAATTGGAAGGTTCTGTTAGGGTTGTAAATGCCCCAATATCTTGTCATATATAGACACTACTAGAATGATCCAAACACCATCTTTCGGAGGGTTGTATTAGGGTTGTAAATGCCCTATTATCTTGTCATATAGGGACACTACTAGAGTGCTCCAAACACCATCAATTGGAAGTATCTATCAGGGTTGTAAATGCGCCAATATATTGCCATATAGAGACACTACTAGAGTGTGTTCCAAACACCATCAGTTGGAGTTTTGTATTAGGGTTGTAAATGCCCCATTATCTTGCCATAGAGAGACACTACTAGAGTGCTCTAAACACCATCAATTAGAGTTTTATATTAGAGTTTTAAATGCCCTATTATCATGTCATATAGGGACACTACTAGAGTGCTCCAAACACCGTCAATTGGAAGGTTCTATTAGGGTTGTAAATGCCCCAATATCACTACTATAGTGCTCCAAACACCATCAATTGAAGCGTTGTATTTGGGTTGTAAATGCCCTATTAACATGTCATATAGGAACACTACTAGAGTGCTCCAAACACCATCTTTCGGAGGGTTATATTAGGGTTGTAAATGCCCTATTATCTTGCCGTAGAGAGACAGTGCTAGAGTGCTTCAAACACCATCAATTGTTGGGTAGTATTAGGTTTTAAATACCCTATTATCTTGCTATATAGAGACACTACTAGATTGCTCCAAACAACATCAATTGTTGTACTGTATTAGAGTTGTAAATGCCTTATTGTCATGTCATATATGGATACTACTAGAATGCTCCAAACACCATATTTCGGAGGGTTGTATTAGGGTTGTAAATGCCTTATTATCTTGTCATATAGGGACACTACTAGAGTGCTCCAAACACCATCAATTGGAATATTATATTAGGGTTGTAAATGCCCTATTATCTTGCCATATAGAGACACTAATAGAGTGTGCTCCAAACACCATTAGTTGGAGTTTTGTATTAGGGTTGTAAATGCCACATTATCTTGCCATAGAGTGACACTACTAGAGTGCTCTAAACACCATCAATTAGAGTGTTGTATTTGAGTTGTAAATGCCCTATTATCATGTCATATAGGGACATTAACAGAGTGCTTCAAACACGATCAATTGGAAGGTTCTATTAGGGTTGTAAATGCCCCAATATCTTGCCATATAGTGACACTACTATATAGTGCTCCAAACACCATCAATTGGAGCATTGTATTTGGGTTGTAAATGTCCTATTATCATGTCATATAGAGACGCTACTAGAGTGCTCCAAACACCATCTTTCAAAGGGTTGTATTAGGTTAGTAAATGCCCTATTATCTTGACATAGAGAGACACTACTAGAGTGCTTCAAACATCATCAATTGTAGGGTTGTATTAGGGTTGTAAGTGCCCTACTAGAGTGCTGCAAACACTATCGATTGTTGTGTTGTATTAGAGTTGTAAATGCCCTATTATCATGTCATATAGGGACACTACTAGAGTGCTCCAAACACTATCTTTTGGAGGGTTGTATTAGAGTTATAAATGTCCTATTATCTTGTCCTATAGGGACACTACTAGAGTGCTCCAAACAACATCAATTTGAATGTTATATTAGGTTTGTAAATGCTCTATTATCTTTCCATATAGAGACATACTAGTGTGTGGTCTAAACACCATCTATTAGAGTGTTGTATGAGAGTTATAAATGCCATATTATGATGTCATATGCGGACACCACTAGAGTGCTCCAAACACCATCAATTGGAAGGTTCTATTAGGGTTGTAAATGCCCCAATATCTAGCCATATAGAGACACTACTATAGTGCTCCAAACACCATCAATTGGAGCGTTGTATTTGGGTTGTAAATGCCCTATTATCATGTCATGTAGGGACACTAGTAGAGTGCTCCAAACACCATCTTTCGGAGGGTTGTATTAGAGTTGTAAATGCCCTATTATCTTGCCATTGAGAGACACTACTTGAGTGCTTCAAACACCATCGATTGTAGGGTTGTATTAGGGTTGTAAATGCCCTATTATCATGTCATATAGGGACACTACTAGAGTGCGCCACATGCCATCAATTGGAGTATTGTATTAGGGTTGTAAATGCCCTATTATCTTGTAATATAGGGACACTACTAGAGTGCTCCATACACCATCAATTGGAATGTTATATTAGGGTTGTAAATGTCCTATTATCTTGCCATATAGAGACACTACTAGAGTGTGCTCCAAATACCATTAGTTGGAGTTTTGTATTAGGGTTGGAAAATAACTAATTTTCTCAAAAATAATTAACAACTGGAATTTTGCTACTTTGGGCCTGAGTTCAAATTTTTGCCGACGTTAAGACTGCAACAATGTGATTCTTGTTTTCGAAATTTTGAGTTGTGGTAGTATTGTTTTTTTTGCTTGCAACATATTATTTTAGGTTTATTAATTCTTCTAGTAATATGGTTAAGGAATTTTATCAGAGAGAAGGAATGAAGCTTTTTTGTGATAACAAGGCAACATTGTCATATCTCAGAATCTTGTACAACTTGACCGTACAAAACACAGAGAAGTGAGGAGACATTTCATAAGACAAAAATGTAGAGCAAAATGTCATCTCTTCTCTTCTCTTCGTAAGGACAGGTGATCAACTAGCTGATATCTTAACTAAGGACATTTCAAGTGCAACATTTGATGATGTGCTTGGCAAGTTAAGCATGACAAATATCTATGCACCAACTTGTGGGGGAGTGTTGATGTGGCTTACCCTTGGTATACAAGGAGGAAAATTTGTTTCCTTTTGTTATATATTAAAATATAGAATAAAAAAATGTACAATAATTAGGAAAGATTGTTGGTCCAAACATATAAGAAAATATGTACCATAATAATTAGGAAAGTTTGTTGGCAGCAAAGGGTATGCCCTAGCCGCTATTTTTCTCTATGTATATATATATGGTGCTCCCTTCTCAATGTAGATCTAGAGGTGCTACAGTAGCTCATCAAATTATGTAACAAAATTTTCACATTATATAAAATAAGGAAGGGAGGAATTGAGGAGAGTTTGTAAAAAAATAGCAATCAATACTATGCTATAAAAATGCATAATACCATAAAATATAGCAAACATGTATATAGTTGTAGATCTTGTAACTTTAAAAAAATATCAATTACTTATTTAAATAATACAATACAAAATGTTTGAAAAATCAAGTCATTACAAATAATATATGCTCAAATGAATGATTAATGAGGAGGGTTCAAATGCATCCAAATTTTTGTGCACCCAAATGCACCATATCTTTCAAATCATTTTTCTTCGTTTTCAAAGTCCGAATAGTCAATCCGAACCATTAGATACAATCTATATATTAAGATGTGCTTGGAGACCAAATTTTACATTTTTTGGAATTTTTTTACTATTTATTAAGCAACTTTGAAAATCGCTAATTTTGCATTTTCTGGACCATTGAATCAGCGATTTTTAAAGTGGCTTAATAAATAGTAAAAAAATTCCAAAAAATGTAAAATTTGGTCTCTAGGCACATCTTAATATATAGATCGCATCTAATGGTTCGGATTGACTATTCGGACTTTGAAAACAGAGAAAAATGATAGGGTGCATTTGGGTGCACAAAAATTTGGGTGCATTTGAACCCTCCTCATGATTAATAAATGTCAAATATGATTTTGTACATACTAATTACCACAAGAATAATAAATACAAAATAGCTCTTATCGATAGTCTTTTTTTTAAAGCTCAGTAGATGCTACCAAGAATTCTTATCGTTAGTCTTAGTCGACAAGTTTGTATTTTTTTTTCCGAGCAGACAACTAAATCTCATTACAGCCTGCTTTATTAGTATATTCAACATATTTGATGATCTGTGAAAAAAAAAATTATTCTTATCCTATAGGTTGCAATTAAATATCATTACTACATGATGAATATTTGATGGTAAACTCACAAATCATACAGAAGATATTACAATAATATTATTAGCACGATGAATATTTTGCGCCACACATTCATAGAATAAGTGAATATTAATAAAGCATAACAACTTTCAAATACAAAATACGAATTAAAGTATAATGCTCTAAAACTGAATTCTAACAGCCAAGTAAACTAATCTTCAAACACATAAGCTATGTATTACCAGAATATTGTAACAGTTTGAACAACATAACTTCACACACGGTCCGTGTACCACTGGACAAGGTCCGTGTAAAAGCAATCACACAAAGACTTGAACACAGAATTTAACGAGGTTCAGTACCAACTTGGTACCTACGTCCTCCACACTCACACACACCTTTTTCTATTTTCAAAAAGTTAAATCTTACAGAGGAAGAAGGGTAGGTTTTATAGAAGGAACCTCCCTCCAATTTTCTAGATCCTACTTTCCTTTTTTTTTTTTTTTTTTTTTTTTTTTTTTTTTTTTTCTTTACTTTTTTTCTTATTATTACAATTTTCTAACATAAGAAACAACATAACTCAGAATCTTTTAAAATAAGAAACAAAATAACTCAGAAACATTAAGTAAATCTCGAACGGATCCCAGCTGTCACCTTCCATATCACCACAAGAGCCAGCTGCCGCAAATTGCACACACGGTGCATCGTCTGCTTCAACAAATATACGATGCACTTGACTTTTGACTTCTAGATATTATTCACCACCTCTTGCATTGATGGACGGAGTGACGGGTCATTATTCAAGCACTCATAAGCAATTTGAATCATTTTGAGAATTTCATTGATGACTTCTCCTGTTGGTGGTTCAATGCGTTGGTCAAGGATATCTTGGAGTATGATTTTATCTTCATCAGAAACCGACAGAGTGATCATATCACCAGGGTGCTTTCCCATAAGTAGTTCCAATATGATTACTCCAAAACTATACACATCACATTTTTCAGTCATCCTCATGGTATAAGCTAGTTCTGCAAAAGGAAAGAATTCAGATTGCAATTATTTCCCACTATATTTTTTTATACAAGTATAGTCATGGAAATTAAAATATGATAATAGAGTGCTTAAGTATACATAACCTGGTGCTATGTAACCGCAGGTTCCAGCAAGCATGCTCCAATTAGAAGACTCCGGCTTGAGAAATTTAGCAATACCAAAATCTGAGATACTTGCAATAAACTCAGAATCGAGCAAGATATTTCTAGAAGTTACATCCCGATGTACTATTGGTGGATAGCAATCATGATGCAAATGTGAGAGAGCATAGGCAATATCTCTCAATATTGTTTTCCTCTTTGCCCAATCCAATTCTATTGCTGCCTCACTATTGAGAATATTATGTAAATCCCCCTTCTCATAATATTTGTATACAAGAAACTTATTTTGAGGTGAGGAACAGTAACCAAATAATTTAGCAATGTTACGGTGTCGAATGTGAGTTATGATGCAAATTTCTCTGTGGAATGCTTCAACAACTAGTGAGGTTTCACCACCTATTAACTGAATTTTTTTTATAGCTAGTGTGAGGTTGTCTGGCTCTAAAATTGCTTTATAAACTCTTGCATGACCTCCACTTCCAATGCAGTATTTCTCACTAAAATTCTCTGTGGCCCTTATAATCTGCTCATATGCATCTCTCCCATCAAAATTCCACACAGATATAATGTCTCCTCTATTAGGAGGCCCAATGTGCCCTGATTTCGATTTTCTCTTTATTGAGTATAGTCGGTAAAGTAGCCATAATAAAAAGAACGATACTAATGCACCTTCGCAAGTTAGAGCTACACTCAACCAAACCATTCGTTGTTTATTTGAGCCATTATTATCTTTAACTCCATCACAAGAGGGCAAACCTTGAACAGTGCCGCAAAGGTTTGCGTTGTGTATAAACCATTGTTCTGGGGCTTTCTTAAAAAACTTTTTATCTGGCACTGGACCCTCCAGTTGATTGTATGACAAATCCATAGTAGACAAGCTTAACAAGTCGCCCAATAAAGACGGAATCTGACCAGTTAGATTGTTGTGTGATAGATTAAGAATTTGTAGCTTCATTAAGTGGGCTAGTGTTATTGGTATATCTCCGATAAAATTATTTGTGCTTAAATCTAGGAGGTCCAATAAGTATACCAAGTTTCCAAAATGAGATGGAATTGTTCCAATCAACCTATTATTGCTGAGGTTTAATAATTCGAGACTAACACAATTGCCTAATTCTTCTGGCACACTTGTCAGACTGTTTGACGATAAATCAAGTTTTAATAACGCATGCAACATTCCCAACTCTTTTGGTACATGTCCTATTAAATTGTTGTGACTTAAATTTAATTCAATCAATCTATTTAATCTACCGAGTTCTGCCGGTATGATCCCTGATAGAGAATTTGATGATAGATGAACAACGGTCAAATTACTTGGGTTTCCTAGAGTGGTAGGAATTTCTCCAGTTAGAAAGTTTTCTGATAGTTTTAAATCAATCAGTTGTCTAAGTCTACCAATTTCTGGAGGGATCTGTCCGGAGAGATTATTGTATGAAAGATCCAGATGGACAAGATTGGTTAAGTTCTCTAAATTAGTAGGTATATTAACGCTCAAAAAGTTGTGGGGTAGTTTCAACTCTGTCAAATATCTAAGTTCACCAATTTCAGGAGGGATTGGTCCACAAAGATTATTATCACCAAGATGCAGGTTTACTAGCTTGGTTAAGTTTCCAAAATTAGCAGGTATTTCTCCGTTCAGAATATTTTGTGATATTTCCAAATCTATCAACTTTGTAAGTTTACCCATTTCTGAAGGAATTGGTCCAGATAGAATATTATCCCAAGCAAAAAAAATGTTCATATTAGTTAGGTTTCCCAGGTCGCTAGGAATTACTCCTCTCAAAAAGTTTTCTGACAGATCTAAACCTATCACATGTGTAAGTCTACCAATTTCAGGAGGGATTGACCCGGACAGATTATTATAATGAAGGTCCAACATTACAAGATTAGTTAAATATTCTAAAACAGTAGGTATTTCTCCACTAAGAAAATTTATTGATAGATCTAAATGTGTCAAATGTGTAAGATTACCAATTTCAGGAGGGATTGGTCCAGAGAGACTATTGTTCCAAGCATTAAAAATGCTCATATTAATTAGGCTTCCTAGGCCGCTAGGAATTTTTCCGCTCAGAAAGTTTTCTGATAGTTCTAATTCTCTCAAATGTCTAAGTTTACCGATTTTCGGAGGGATCGATCCAGAGAGATTATTATTGCACAGTTGCAAAAAGAAAAGATTGGTTAAGTTTCTAAAATTAGTAGGTATTTCTCCACTCAGAAAGTTTTCTGATAAGTCTAAATTTCTCAAATGTCTAAGTTTACCAATTTCAGGAGGGATCGGTCCGAAGAGATTATTACGCCAAAGACACAAACTCTTTATGTTTGTCAAGTTTCCAATGTTAGATGGGATGAAACCGCTAAGATCATTATCACTGAGATTAAGATATGTGAGTTTTGACAAGAGACATATTGATGGAGGAATTGTTCCATTGAGTTTATTATGATTGAGATTAAAAGTTTTGATGGATGGAAGAGCAGAGAAATTAAGAGCATCTAATTTTCCAATAAGACCCTTCTGGGAAAGAGAGATTGTAGTGATGACTTGCCTTCTTTTGTTGGTATTGCGGCAAGTAATTCCGGTCCAGTTGCATGGATGAACATGCAGATTCCAAGAAGAAAGCAGTTGTTGAGTCTGAAGAGTGTATTTCCATTGGAGAAGAGCTTGTGCTTGGGATGTGAGATCGGAAGATTGAACCAGAGGGAGTAGAAAGAGTGCAAGGAATAAGAGAATGCCTCTCATTGGTGCTGAAATGGGAAAAGCTTAACTTATATGTTGTGATTGTTATGAAGGCATCAGAGCTGGCCCTCTTATATATAATATAAATTCGGTAGTGAGACAGAGGAAACAGCAGCTTGGAATTAAAATTTTAAAGTTAATAGAAACAGGCAAGTCCAGTGGACCGCCAATTGTTTACTAATAACTTACTTGGTTTTAATTGAATGCAACATAGTACATGAATAGCGACTTGGATGTCAAAAGAGGTAGACATATATTGTGTGCGCTACCTATATACCTGTCGTACGTGTCTGAATTAACCATGCTCCAAGTACATTCAATCTTCCATAATGTAATAGTGACTACTGGGCGGCATGAACCTCGTACAATTTAAGTCGTTGGTGGACTAATTGCAGCCTTGAGCCCACCAACGGAGGAATGACCAACTATCATTTCAAGAGGTATGGGTCCCTGGCACTACTGTCGCCGATCAATCAAAATAATCAATTTTAGTCTTTTTTTTTTTTTCTTTTTTTTGAAACCATTGATAGTGGCTGTCAAGTATAATTTTCATTAATTAAAACGTAAAATACATCTATCGTTTTACATCCAAAACATCATTCAAACTAAATCAACATCTAACAATACAAACAACTAAAATAACAAAAGAAAAAAAAAAAAACTATGTCCTTTAGTGGTAGACACCGGTGATAGCTAGCAAGCAAAGAAAATGAGACATCTTTTCTCATTTTTTTTTCTTCTTGCGGATGAAGAAGGCAATCTGTCGCGGTGGTGAGAGTGCAAAGAGAGAGGAGAGCCGACTACTAGGGCTATTGCCGCCAACTGTCCTTAGTTCTCCCGATAATGGTGAAGGGAGAGAAGGTGCTGATAAACAAGAGAGATGACGATTAGAGTTATTATCATCAACTTTTTCTTCCAATAGAAAAGTGTTGGTATAGAGGGCAGGAAAGAGTAGCGCTTGCTGGCGACTAGAATTTTTTGAAGAGAAAGACGGTTGGACGAGAGTGGAAGACGGCAGAGGAGGGGATGGAGAAGGCAGAGAAAATGAGAAGGAAGATGAGAAGGTTGTCGGTGCAGATCATCCAGCTTCCCCTTCGGGGAGCAGGAGGTGAGGGCGAGGCTATCAATTTTAGTCTTTTCATCATGTGATATTGAAGTTTATTTGAGAATTTTTTATTGTTACATATGTGTTTAGCCTCAAATTGATTAAAAGGAACTATGGTTAGTAACGTGTTTGTAAATGGTTACAAGTATAAGAATTTTGTTTCTTACAAATAGTTAATGACAATTCGCGCATATATGACAATTTGTATGCTGTGGGACACTTGCTAACCAAAATTAATTAAGAACTCAAATAGGCATTAGTGGACTCGCCCCTAAACTTTTGACGCTTGCATCCTTAACGAATATTAATTGGACTCGCCACTTTAGTCATCAGTGGAAAAATTAATAACTAATATTTTGTACTTTAGTTCTAAATATTATACTTGGTTTATGAAGATGATGCGGTTTGATATATATTATCCTTGACTTGGTAAATTTTTAATAATTAGGCCTAAGTTGACCTATGACTCCTCAGGTCACCTCAGATAAAAAATGACCACAATTTGGGTTGGGTTCGATACATTAAAAAAGTAATATTATTTATTGATCCTATCCAAATTTCGCCACACGTTAATAGCAAGTTATTACTATTATGGTCTGTTCGGTTGTTATGGGTATGAACGGAAATGTTTATGGGAATGTTTTGAATGTTCAAGTATACAGTATAAATTGTTTTGGAAAATTATAATATGTTCTTAAAATATGTATATCCATGTGACTAATGGACAAAAGCAAGCTAAATTGTAAAAAGAGGAGTATAACAGACAGTTGATCATATAATTTTTCTTATTAATTATTATTGATATAATTATATAAAGAGCATTAGACAGTAACATAATAATACTTATTAATTATTATTACAAAACGAGACTTTTCTCATAAATTTTTTTTTTTGAAGGTTCTCATAAATTTATTATCTGATCACCCAAGACTAATGAAAATTTAAATTAGTAAATTGATTATTAAATGAATCAATAACAAGGTTGAATAAGGACGATAAAAATAAGCAAAGTTAACAAAATTTTAATTATGCTAATTTTTTTAGAAACACTTTCTTTTTAATTTGTCTTTTTCATTCTCATTCCCATATAAATTGGAGAGATTAAAAACAAAAGAGAATATTACTATAAAAATCTGTTACTATTCGCAAGGATAAAAGTGTTTTTTACCAACTGTATCCTCGTGGTGATACTGCTATTAATAATATGAGTGCGCTTGGAAATAGTCATTGTTGTCGATGTACCCTCGGCAATAGTCACTTTTCTCCTCGTATATAGTGGTATATTTTTGTAGTTTAAACTTGGGAAATGCTTTGTAGCTATGAGCATATGAATGAGGAGAAATGTTGTCATGTACATATATTCATTAAAACATAGTTTATTATTATCGTATCAATATTTATTTATATTTTATATTTACATCGCGAAAGGTTAATTACTACAACAAACAAAAAATTATCAAATTCTACATGTTGAAAAACATCCATAAAAATATACTCAGCTAAAATTTAACATGCATAATATTATTAAGCATAACAAAGATGTATATGGCTGTTGATCTTGTAATTTAGAAAATATAACTTACTAATTAAATTAAATAATATTATACAGAAATTTGGAAAAATGAAATGGGTTGCCATTACAAATAATATACATTTAAATGAATAATTAATAATTATCAAATATGATTTTGTACTTATTAATTACCACAAAATAATTGCTGCAAAATAGCCTTATATATCCATACTCTCATATTACTAGCAACGTGCTATATTTGTGTAATTATCATATTTGTACCCTATGGGCAATTTCAAGTCCATGCCCAGTTTTATTGCAAGTATAATTAAACTAATTAATCATTAGCAACTATCACTGGGGCCAAACAAAGTGATTTTTACACTACATCATGATTTAACTGATTTGTAGGCTTTTCTTTAATGACAATGAATGATAGCTGATAATATTAAACGTTCATTAAAATCGCACAGTTAATTTTGGCAAGAATAAATAATTAACCTTCAATCTATCTGACAGGATCCAAAATAGTTCAACCATAATAAAGCCAATCGAGTATTACTTGAAATTAATCAAAATTTGTAGTTTTTTTTCAAATAAAAGGGTGGCAATATAATTCACCCGGTTCATTATACAAATTGATGTTTGATATAAAGAGCACAAAAACAAAAACAAAACAAAAAAGGCATAATCCCCAAACCCCATATATATATATGAGATGGGCAAAAATGAGCCATGGAAACAAGTTTTTGCTCCATAACACTATATTTTCATTTTGAAAATCCAAACAATCGATCTGAACCGCTCAACACGATCTCCATATTGAAATGTGCTTGGAGACCAAATTTTACATTTGTTGGAATTTTACACGTTGTGGGGCCAACTTAGTCACGGGTACGGTGCAGTATGTATGCCGCTAGGGTTTCTAGCTAGGGATGCCATTGCTGCCATGTTTGCTTGAAAGGATTTGTGGACTAATTCATATCAGCTAAGGTAACAGAATATTTCTAAGCTGTGTCCTCAATTTTTTTTCCTAAGATGAATAAATTACTATAATATATATATATCCGTATTTTTGAAGTGTTTGATATTTTTAATTTTATCTTTAATTAACTGCAGACATTAACAGATACAATTAAATGCATAAATTTTTTGAAGGTTTATTCGTTCGAAACATAAAACGTGATACCTAAAAGAAGCAAAATTGGACTTGTTCTAATTATTTTGTTGTAGATTGCTTGTCCTTGGACCATTCAATGCCAATACCAATGCGTTCCCTTGCATAATCATAAGAAGGAAACATCTACGTACTAATTAATGTTTTGAATGGTTTCGTATATATATAGTTCGGTGGTAACAAATTGTGACTGAAAACGGTTGTTCAAAAGCTTGTTATAGTTAATGTTTTAATTGGTTTCTTGGATTATTCATGAAATCACTCAATTCATCCAAAGATTTCTCTATGATGATAGTTCATATTTAATGAACCTAGAAAAGCTCGGAGGGAAAGACTTGAGTCTATTGGTTATTACTAGGTAGGTGAAATTTGTAGTTAGTGGTACTTGGTAGGTGGAGTGGGATAATTATGACTTGGTTGGTTGTTAGGGAAGTTACTTTTGATGGAAGCTTAGGTTTCAGGGGGGTGATTTGATGGAAGATGCTATGTTACGTCATATATTAGTCTATTATATATGTTACGTCTTATCACCTGAATTATTTTTTTCTTCTAATTTGGCAACTAAATGTCTTATCTTAATTGTGTAACGAGTTCAAATTTTAACTATTACGGGATAAAAGAAAGCTACAGTTATGTGTAGAAAAGAAATTAACCACCACAAACGATCAAAGAATTTTTTTGCGCTGTGTCGTTTGGCGGGTCAACCAAAGAATTTTAATCTCTTACTACTCTAGATCTGCGGGTTTCAGACATTAATGCAAATGATACACCATTAATAATGCCATAACTAGTTCGGTACTGACTCTTTAATTAATCTTATCTTATTATTATTTATATTTTATCTTTACTTCGCAATGAGTACATGCAACTAACAGAGAATTTCTCATATTCTTAATTTATATTGAAAAATAATAGCAATTAATAATTTTGTCGTAGTATATTCTTTTCAATGATATATACTAAGATAAAAATTAACATATGCATAATATCATCAAAATATACAAAAATGTTGATAGTTGCTGATCTTGTTATTTAAATAATATCAATTAATTATTTAGGTAAGACATTCATTAATTCTTTTTTGTTATCTTTTTTTTTGGAAAATGGTTAATTCTAAGTCATGGTATACAAAAACAAATAAATTAGAAAAGAAAAACCTCCAAATATGAGTAGAAAAATTTCCTGATGAATAATTACCAACCGTTTCTAGTTGAAATAAAATAAAACACGTAACTGTTGAGATTCAAAAATGTCTACTGACTTTCTGAGACCTTAAACGACGTTCTTTGTAATTCTGTTTTTGTCGACTTCCTATGGTCATATGCTTTGTCGGCCCTCTGCCTCTTCACGAGCTTTCTTAATTACCATCAAATCAGAGTATCCTACCAATAGTTATGGTCATTTATTGGTTAGAAACAATACATCGATGTTTTATACTCTGGGTTAATTCCGGCAGCTGTTTATTCGATGTTTATTGCAAAAACATCGATTATACGCTGATGTTTTATACCTTGTACTTACTCATCCTTCGAATTTACCATTTTTCAAAAAAAAAGGAGACCTCTACGCAGCCTAATGCTTCGTAGAACCTAGGGCCTCTATGCGCTATTTGGTTTCAGAAGGCAATCCCTTTATGGAGCCAAATACTGCGTAGAGCCCATTGGTTCTGTGTAGCCTTAGGCTACGTAGATGGAAAGAATGAGGTTTTTCACAAATCGATGATGAAGTCAAAGCACTAGCACATAAAATGCGACCGTACATGACATATCATAAACGGATGAGAAAAAATTACACATTAATGGTGGGTAATAGGAGGAGGTGCTCCGTTAAAAAACTCACACATAAATACACAGTTCAATAGTATCAATCCGTGTCCGAAAGTCACCAACTTTTGTACATGGTTTGATAATACTGCACCGTACGTGCATTATAGTTTATAATTGTACGCAGTTAGTTTGAGAAAAGCCGTATATAGTTATCACCAATCTCCCCAATCACAGATTATTACTTGAAACCATGTAGTCTTTGTTCTCTCTTTCTCAACTAACCATTCTAAAATTAATTCTTTGTACCAATGACCCACTTCTTAAATGTTTTTGGCAATGAGATCAGAAGAGGAAATTGTTGGCGACGATTATTTAAGGTTTGGTAGCATGCCAACCTTAAAAAAAAAAGTTACTTTAATATTATCTACTAAATAGCTTGAAAGGTTTTTGGCGAGGAGAGAAGAGGAAAGAGGAAAGCGAGAGTAAATTTCTGGATACTTGGAGCAACGATTGGACTGGTGAAGAGGAATGGGCTTTATTGGGCCGGATTACACTTGCCTAATAATATGGCACTTTCCCAAATAGCATCTTTAATGAAAGAATGTTGGTAAAAATGGTGGCAAAAAATATCCTGATTTTTTTTACTATCCGGAATAAATAACAATAATATTTGTATTCTTAAATCTTTGACAATTTTATTTTTATTTTTAAACACATACATCAACAAATAAAATTAAATGCATGCATCTCAAATATATATTCTTTTGGATATAATAAAATTCTGAAGTATCTATATATATTTTTTTTTTGGAATAAACATAGTTTAAACTCTTAAGTGTAAATATATAATTAATTCAGTTATCGCGGATGTCTCAACATATTGTTTAAATAAGTGCATTTTTTTAAATTAAACAACTAGTCTGCATTTTTTAAAATTTGGGAACTTAACAATTCTGACATTTATTTTTCTTATTTTCTTAATTTAAAATTTTACGTAATATTTGTCGTTATAATTGAAATAAAAAACCGTAGTTATATTTGTCATTCATGAGTAACACAGATCTAGTTGGCATTACTATGAAGTTCTGAAGTTTCTCCAACTATATGCTTCTTTCTTAATTTTATTATTTTAAAATGGTGCAAATAAACAATTCGGCAAAGACGACAATTTCAATTGAAGGTACAGGTACCTGTCCGAAATGGTATTTAGCAAAACAAATTAATGAGGAACATATATACTTTTGCAAACGGAAATAAATCTGCTGTTATTTTGATTTTAACTTTTCAAATTTTTATACGCGCGAATTTTTTAAACAAAAAAAAAACTTTTTTTATAATTATTTTAATTTTTCTACAATTCTACTGTCTAATGTTAATTACCTGCGGGTTAAAGGTATTGTAAAAACTTTTCATTTTTAATAAATTGCTAGACGATAGAATTATTTTCTTTTAAAAGTTAGCGGACAGGGTGGTGAAATTTTGTATGTCAAGAAAAAAAAATGCATAGAGCTACTTTGTCTCTATTCATTTTTTTGCAGTTCAGTTTTTTTAAAGCATTTTTGTAAAAAAAAAAAAAAAAACTTTTCTAATAACTAGTGTGATATTTTGCAAGAATTGCAGTAAAATATTGTATGAAAGAATTTGTTATGCATTTCAGTCTTTACAATCTCATGGAGCCCATTGGGTAATGGTGTGAAAATTAAATTTTAAGTTGTGCTAAGAAAAGTCTAATCCGTAATAAAATTGAATATAGATCTTTTTCAGTTAGTTGAAATAACTAAATTTTGTTATATTACAAAAAAAAAAATATCTTAATTTGATTGGTTAGAGATTAACCATATATCCTTTTCACGAACAAAACCAAATCCACTGCTTTCTTATAGAGAAAATAATAACCATAGAGAAAAAGAGAGAAAAGAGAGGAGAGAAAGGGATTAGACCGCTTTCTTTTCTCTCTATGAAAACATCCCGCCTTTGGTACAACAAGCTTTTAAATTATATATGACCTCACATGATAAAATTTAGGGAAAATTGGTTATTTGTCACTTCAAAACTTTCAAATTTGAAAAATACCATCCCGAAATTTTAAATTGTAATAATGCCACTCTAAACTTCATTAATTTTTAATTTTACCACTCTAAAAAATTAATGACTAAAATATCCTCCATTCTTCTCATCTTCTTCTCCTACCTCCTCTTCTTCTTTATATTCTTCTCTCATGGCCAGGTCAGTGTGTGGGTAACTGTTCATTACTGATTAGGTTGCACCGTTTGTTTTGTTTTAGACCAATTGCTCCTTGTTCATTACAGACCTTGCATTTATCATATGGCTGTGTAGTCTCCTGGAGAAATTATTTTTTAACTAGCTTTTCCTATTACGACTTATTGATTGGAATAAAATCAAAAGCTTAAACTATTGAGGCAGATTTCATTGTCATCAGGAAATTATTGTGTATTTGTCAGAACCGTTTCTAGATTGAGTTCAACGTTGTTGGAAAGACGTGTAAAATTAGACCTGTGCCAAATTTAGAAGCAATTTGTACCCTGACCCATTTAGAGAAAACCACAATCTGTTGCCAAGTTGCAGCGTCTTTGTAGTTTGTACACTTTGATATACCTAGGAATTTTGGTCTTTTTAAATTTTGACTACTGTTTTGTGAACTCCTGGGAAATGATATAAAGCTCCCATCATGCATTCAAAAACCAACTGCCATGGCAATATAAGCTATTGCTAACAAATCAAAGGGAAGCTCCTTTTTCAATTTTCGGCTTTATAATTTGAGAGCTTTTTTCTTATTTTCAACATAGCCATGATCATGGGAGGAGAATATAAAGAAGAAGAGGAGAAGAAGGGAGGGTATTTTAGTCATTAATTATTTGGAGTGGCAAAGTTAAAAATTAATGAAGTTTAGAGTGGTTTTATTATAATTTCAAATTCCGAGATGACATTTTTTAAATTTGAAGGTTTTGGAGTGGCAAATAATCAATTTTCCCTAAAATTTATAAAGAAAATGAATAATATAGAAATGAAGTATATATTACATGCACCTAATTTATTTACTAATCATTTGGTAACTTTATGAATCTGATTAGTATGATATTGGTGCCATATGATATTAATTTTCAAATTTATTAAATAAATTTCAAATGAATAATTCAAACAGTTCAAATTCTGAAAAATAACCGCTATATTGATGTAAAAATTAAGATTTAACATGGTCCATTCAATCAATGTTGTCAGATGAAGTTTGGAATCAATAATTTATCGGTCAACCGTCGTTGAATCAACCAGTTTAATGGTTTATTATATAGTTACGTATATATGAGATATAAATTTTTTTATGGAATAATTATATTTTTTAATATAATATATGTGAAAAATTTTCCACGTGTACATATAGGATCATGTAAGACCGAATTTAATATCCAAATTAAAAAATACTGAGCAGATTACTTTTTTTATGGGAAAAAAAAATAACATATTAATTAGTATTTTTTTTTAATTTGATGATTATCAGGAGACTATTTTATAATAACAATAAATTAAGTCTTTAATAAAAGATAGAAGGCTTCAACAACAATACACATGAATTAGAATGAATAATAAGAAATGTTATTTTGAAATAAGTAAAATACACAAATAAATATAGTTTTTATAATATACATAATTCAATATTTTATAATATTTAA
The DNA here is from genome assembly GCA_964058875.1 of Carex rostrata. NCBI lineage: Eukaryota > Viridiplantae > Streptophyta > Magnoliopsida > Poales > Cyperaceae > Carex > Carex rostrata. The sequence continues at coordinate 1,011,839 of CAXKVT010000245.1, forward strand.
ATATTTAAGGTCTTTTGTACAAATTTTGTAGGACAAAATGAATCTTAACTAAAATTTTTGAATACTTTTGTTCACATGTGTCATGAATTCATTCTAAGAAAATTCAAATTTCTTGCAAAGGACTCACTTAGCATCTAAGAAACTGAAAGTCTTTGATCATGTGTTTATGCTTCAAAATTAAACTGCATAAAGTAGTCATAAAATAACTGCTCAAAAGAGCCATTTCCACAAATTATAAATTTTGAGGAGTGCTATTTAAGATCATATTTAGCTGGAACTAAAAATTTGATTATAGACCATTAAAAAATACTAATTTTGTAATAAAAAATTTCCAAAAAAATATAAAATTTGATATCAAGCATATTTTTAAGTTTACATGTGCAAATTGCTTTATCTAGGGCTAAAAGTCTACATAGTTAATCTTTCTTCTATTTCTCTCTCTAATTTAATACAGGGAAAGTACATCAAAAACATAACATGTATAAAATCATTTTTTTTACCAAATTTATTTTTTATCATAAACCGGTTAATTAAAGCAACTTTTATTAGGTCAATAACTAAAACGATCTTCTAAAAATACAAACTGGAAAGAGACTCGGCTCCGGTTTATTTCAATCCAACTGTCTGGTCTGATCCGATTTTAACAACACTGGATTCAATTGATATTAATTAAAATTTGTGGCTATTAGAAAACTACAATTTATTACATGGTTTCTAAAAATTATTATCAAATCTTAGAACCATGATGGGTATCCATAAATAGCGGCTAATTGAAGAACTAAAATCTTTTGTAAGTTGTAACAAATTTCCTGACACAAATCACCGAAGTATTTTTAATATATAGGAAATAAAAAATAAAAAATCACCAAGTGACCAATTTTTTTTAAAAATCACTAAGTGACCATTTGAAAGTCGAAATCACCAAAGATAATTTAGCACTTGCGTTATAGGATTTCAGCCTATATCTCATCCAAAAACTACACTGTATGAAGTCAAGAAAATATTATGCACGTGGTCAACTTCAAAATCAGTTGAATCAATTTTAAATGGTGAATCTAAACCGTTCAAATCGATTTACTTCATTAGTTGTGTTATTACATGCAAACTTTATAATATTTTAAATTTATTTAGTATCAAGGTTCTAAATAGCGTTTATCGCGTCATAGCGGGGAGCTTCCGAAAAAAGCTATAACGAATAGTGATGCTATAGCGAAAGCTATCCCAAATAGCGTTTTTTATTTTTATAAAAATTATATTATATATTTGTACTAAATATCAACATTATTTAGTCTCATAGAACAATAAATAATATCAAATTGATTAAAAAATTATAATATTCATATTAAACTAATACAAAGTCCAAATTGCGACTCAAAATATCTATAGTAATACTAATATCATAAACTATCGATCTTTTTCTATTTAAAATATCTTCAACATCATAACATAATTTATCTTTTTTCTATTTAAATTTCAAACTAACCTAGAAATTGAAAAGAAAAAAAAATCATACTTCTAGTAAAATAAACAGATGATCCTTGAAGAAATTCTTGTTAGTCCCTAAAATTTTCATAATTTAGCAATTATTTATTTGATTTATCATCAGTTAAAAAAAACCAAGAGCAAAATGAAAAAATGATTATAGCGCACCTGAATTTGATATAATGTAATATTCATCAAAATTAAACAATATCTTCACCATTTATTTATTTTAAAGCTCATATAAATTGAAAAAGAAAAAAAAAACAGCAAATGTTGCATAGCGGGCGCTATTTGCGCTATACGCTATGCGCTATAGCGGACCGCTATTACCGCTATAGCGTCCATAGCTCAAATAGCGCGTTATTATGCATAGCTTAGCGTTTAGGGTCCAAAAACGCTATAGCGCGCTATTTAGAACACTGTTTAGTATCAAGTCAAGCGGTCAAATTTAAAAAAAAAAATTAAGTTAATTTTAATGAATTCATTTTTTAACAATTTTTACCGCTTGATTTTATACTAAAATAATTCGAATTTTTTTTTTTTTTTTGCATATAAACGCATCACTCATGAAGTAAATCGATTTGAAAGATTTGAATTAGTCGTTCGAAATTTATCTAATAAATTTCAGAGTTAGTGTTATCTCCCTGAGTATAATTAGCCTTAATAAATTTCAACCAAGTGATTGAAATTAGGTGCCTATTTAAATGTAAGAGGTTTCTTTTAAAATTCGTGCCAGATTAAAACTGACGACTCAGATCTAGTTTCACCAAATCAGGTATTGCACTGAATCTGAATTCATGTTTTCCATTTATGATAACCAGGGCTTTGCGTTTGGATGCTCTCTAGAATAGCGAGAATAGCTACTATTGAGAATAGCATGGTTAAGAGAATAGTGCTAACTCAAGCTATTCGGAATAACTAAAATGTTGTTTGAATGTACTCTTTGGAATAGAGCCACTATTCTTTGGATGCATTCTTTGCAACAGTCATTATTCCTACTTTTTGTTGGAACAGCGAGAATAGCGAAAATAGCGCTATTCTCGCTGTTCCGAATAGCAATTAAGTATGTTTGAATGGATCAGAACAGCGTTATTCTCGTTATTCTCGTTATTCTCGCTATTCTCAATACATCCAAACGTACCCGACTGTTCAAAGGAGATTTTCATCTTTCATTTTCCAATAACAAATCAAGTAGAACTGTCGAAGTCTAGAAGACTCCCTCTCAACACTCAACTCCCAACCAATTTATATATTAAATTCATACAATTCAAACAAATCAAAACCCCAACCCCTCTTCTCCTCTCATCAGTTCCCGTCAAAACGGAGACCCCATCAGCGAACAGCAATGGTTCATCCAATCGCTGAAGCCAACGAGCACAGTCCCTTCGGTAAACTCAGCTCCGACGAGTTCTACGCACACCACTCCATTGCACACTCCACCTCCTCCTTCACCAATCCCGAGGGCATCCGCATCTTCACTCAGACCTGGGTCCCCACCAACATCCCCACCTCCCAACTCCTTGGAACCATCGCCGTTGTCCATGGATACGCTGGTGACTCCAGCTGGACCGTCCTGCTCACCGCCGTACACCTTGCTAAGGCCGGGTTCGCAGTCGGGGCTCTCGATCACCGTGGCCACGGTTTCTCTGGTGGGCTCCGGGTGTACATCCCCGACATTAACCCAGTAGTCGACGATTGTGTTACATTTTTTGATGAATTTCGTGCAAAGTATCCACCATCGCTGCCCTGCTTTCTCTATGGAGAGTCTCTTGGTGGGGCCATTGCACTGCTGCTCCATCTCCGGTCAAGGGATCCGGAGTTTGCACAGCTTCACAGGGGCTGGGATGGAGCGGTGGTTAGTGGTGCCATGTGTGGGGTGAACCCCAAGTTCACGCCACCATGGCCCCTTCTGCAATTGCTTGGAATTGCTAAGACTTTGATACCAACATGGCGTGTGGGGGTGACTCGGGGGAATATACTGGATCTCTCTTCCAAGGTATATACCATTTAGCACTTATGTATATATAGATTAATTGACTAAACAATGCTGTAGGGTGCTACTTATAGGAAATTTAATTGAAATGTTTGGGTCAATTTGAGCTGAAACCTACCAAATTGCTCAAAAAAACTTGAGCCAAGGGTAAAATTGGTGTTTTTTGTTATGTGTTCAGGCTTTATTAGATTTAAACTTATTCGACTCTTGTTGTGGTATGTTGAATTTAACTGCCCATAAGATCATACAAGAGTTTAATACTTCTTATAACATTGTGAACTAGTTGGAGTGGAAGAAGAAGTTGGTTCTGGCAAATCCCAACTGCATTGTGGGCACCGCAAGGGCTGCCACAGCGTATGAGCTGTTGCGTGTATGCCGGGAATTGCAGAGCCAGTTTGAGGAGATTACCATCCCACTGCTGATTGCGCATGGAGACGACGATAGGGTTTCCGAACCTGCTTGTGCAGAGGATCTGTACAAGCGCGCTTCAAGCAAGGATAAGACACTTCGCATGTATCCTGGCATGTGCCACCAGCTGGTTACTGAGCCTGACGAGAGTGTTGAGCTCGTGTTCAATGAAATGATCGATTGGTTCAAAAGCAGGAGCGGGAGTAAAGAGAGTGCTGATTCAGGAGCTCCATCGGATGGCACATCTTAACTAGTGATCGATTTGGTTTGATTTAAGTTGAGAAAATAATCCATGTTCGCAAAAAAAATTATGTTTCTTTCACAAAATGAAAACAATAGGTACTAAGTTGTTTCAGTTGGTCATCCTTAGCCTTCTTGTATTAGACTCGACCATGTAAATGTGATTTGCGGTCTAATGAAAATAAGCCTAGCCATAAATTGTTATTCATTTGGACCTTCAATATGTTATGGTGACAGACAATTATGTCTTATTATATATTTTACATCCATCTCTGTACTTGTAATTTATTTGGAGATGAATGCTCCCAAGATTCATTTCCCCCTCGAATCTTTTGATATACTAAATAATTGATGGGAGCTAAATTTAGATTAGATAAGGCAGGGCAGGCCCTGGTGCTGGGCAGCCAGGGCAACCGCCCCAGACCCCAAGATTCAAGGGGCCTAAAAAGAAAAAAAATATTTTGCATATATTAAAATCTATATATATTAAAAATAAATAAAATATTAGAGCCCAAACTTTGAATATATAAAGGGTTCAAACTTTTCTATAAATAGGTATGATCCATTAGTATATCAATAAAAATTGTATATATTAGTATTGTAAATAACGGTATGCGCTTGTCGAACGGACGGAATACCATCAAGCGGTTAATCGGTATGCGGCCGATCAATCAGAATTATGCTAACAATTTTGTATTTTTATTAAAATTATGTGTATATATTCATAATTTATTAAAAAAATAATTTATTTAACTCATCAAACTTATCAAATAAACTTAATTTAACTTAGTTCTATTATTATAACATGACACTACGCTTAACAATACACACGCACTTTACATGTGTAACACATTTATTTAATGAAAAAATAAATTCGAGAATTAAGCATTTTCAAATACTAATAACATATTACTAGTATTGTGCCTGTGTGTTGCAACGGGGGGGCATATTATAAGATTGAATCAAATATAAAGAGACTTTTTTATTTGACAATCACACAAAATCGATATTTTTGAATGAAGATTGGGAATGAGTTAAAGATATAGAACAGTTAAAGGGAAGGTTGGATGGGGCACAAGATTTGTCAAACGCAGTGAAATTAAGACTTGTTAAAATCCTCAAAATCGAGTGGAAGGGAAGGTTTGTCAAATTCAGACTTGTCAAATCGGGAGGAAGGGAAGTGAATGGATGTGAGTAAATTGGATTTAATTGAGATGTGCCTACTAATGGACAAAATCAAAGCTTATAGATTTTACTGATTATACTTTTCATTTATATAATATCCTGATTTGACAAGTCTAGTCTTATCTAATTTAAGCCTTATCAAATAAAAATATATTCATCAAGTTTTTACTGTGATCCAAAATTTTATATTTTTTGTACTATTAAATTAAAGTAGACGAATTATATATAATTGATTAATTAATTATATGAACTATATATTAATATGATTCAAATTAACTTCAATTTATACGGTTGAAACTTTATAGGTAATCCATGGTTTATGAAACTTATTATCACACAGTCACAGAAAAAAAAAACAATGTAAAAATAAATAATCACTGGAATAAACAAAAATAAACGGGAATAAACGGAAATAAACGGACGATCAAACAGAATAATTGAGAATAATGGAAAATAATCGACCGATTAATCGGAATTCACTAATAGACCTCCGATAAGTGTATTCATAACGGTTTGACCGCCATTAACAATTAAAAAGGCATATAATCGGCCATTAAGACCGTTTTTTACAACACTGGTATATATAAATGATCCAAAATTTTCTTCCATCCTGGGTCCCAAAATCTTCAGGACCGGCTTTGGTGCTTACTCACAAAAATTCAAATATTCATGTGGCTTACTCATAAAGGTAGGATCTTGACAATAGATATCTGCAAAAAAAAATGGTGGAAGGACCTTCCAAATGTCAATTCTGCTCCCAAGATGAATCTATCCACCATTTGTTTGTTACATGTATATTCACTAAACAAATCTGGTTCTATATGGGTGCTTGTTAGGATGCCAGCATCTACTGGAACAGATTTGTTGATATTGTTAATTTCTCTCATCAATTACCATATGCTTTTCTTGTTGTCTTTAGTGCAGTTTGCTGGGCCATTTGGAAACATCGTAATGACCTATGTTTTGCTGAAGGTAAACCAAAAATAACTAGAGAAATTATATTTCTAATAATCTCTCTGGTACACTATTGGCAGCTAACATGAAGGCAAAGGTAGCTGACTCTACTGCTTTGTGGTTTCCCTCAGACATGGATGTCCTTCCCCTTACTAGTTGGCATCCAGATGATGTAGAATTAAGCCCCAACATGGAAGATATGCATGGGAATCAGATGGTGATCTATGAAGAGTAGCTGGACCAGAAACTCTTTGGCTTGCAAGCCTCATTTTGCTTTTAGTTTTAGCATCCTCAGCCCCATGGTGTGGCTTAGATTTAATCTTGTTTTGTATCATGTTTTGGTGTTTCAACCTACCGGAGTTACTAGGCAAATCTGCCTTAGTTATCTATATGGGTTGTCACCAAAATTCAGTGATTTTACTCAAACTATGCTGTGTCAGGTTATATGTGATGTAGTTGCTGTGCTTTGAATTTGGTAGTCTGTAACTTAATACTTTTTCTTCAATGAAGAATGGGCTTCAACCTTTTTATTCAAAAGTATCCTTGGTGCTTATGTAATTGATCCTTTGTGAAGATATCGTATAGATTAATAGAACCCAACTTAATTCGTTTTTCAAAATTTCAACAGAAATGCTTAATTGAAATATTGTGCCCAGATTTTAGAAGTTCCTATTTTATGATCAATAGGGACCTGGATATAAAATAAATAGTGTACTGGTATTACCTACGTGTCTTCTAGGAATTAACCATGCTCCAGGTACATTCAATCATCATTAACGTAACATTCAGGGCCAGGAGGATAAGGTTGTGTTTGGTGGGAAATAAGAAGGCTTCCATTTTCATCGAAGACTTCATTGGGGGTGTCGTTGGACTGTGGAGAGCAACACGGCTGACTATTCAAAATGTTAGAAAATTCATCTTGGTTGCCAGTTACAACTAATATACGGTTAAATAAATGATTCATAATTACCAAATACGATTTTGTACAAGAATAATAAGTTCAAAATTGTTCTTATCCATACCGAAAAGTTAGTATTTTTTGCTTAGCAGATAATTAAATTTCATTGCTGCTTGCTTTATTAGTATATATATTCATCATAGTTGATGAACTAAGAAAAACAATTTTTGGTATTATTGCACTAGCTAATTAATCCTTAGCAACTACGGGTCTTTCTTTACAACATCGTGAGGTCACTGAATTGTAGGCTTTCTTCAATGGCATTGGATGATCTCTAATAATCTTAACCGTTAATTCATGATCTGATGATTCGGTGACTCAATTTTTTAAATCTCCCAGTTAAGCCAGAATAAATAAATAATTTTTCATCAGACATGACCTAAAAAAGTCCATAAATATTAATACCAATTTGGTATTACACTAATTCCTCAAAATTGATGAATTCATTTTCGAAAATTCCTGCTGCTGTTTTAAGCAAATACAACAAAAAAATAATAATGACTGAACCCTCAATTTTATACTAAAGCACAAAAGAAACCAACTAAGAAATAATGACTAGATAAGTCAACAAAAAAATAGTATGAATCATTTCCTGCAACTTAATTGATTGATGCCTTGAAACCAAAACAGTACAAAAGTATGTTGAAATAGACTTAGGAAGATAAAAAAAATGAAATTCTGATGCCAAACGAACGGATGGGCAGAGCCTGCATTTAGGAACTTAATTGGCAATAGATGGAAGGAAATCACAAACTTGTTCTCTTGTGATTTGATGAAGACAGATAACATCCCTACAATTAGTGTATGACAGAATTAATAAATATGAAAAGAAAAAGAGTGAGGCTATGGTACTTCGTGCACGAATCGTTCCGTACATTGGATTCATATCTCTATTTTCAAAGTCCAAATAGTTGATCCGAACCGCTCAATATTATTATCATATGAAAATATATTGGATATCAAATTTTATATTTTTTTTGCTATTTTTTTGCTATTTTTCGGATGGTCTAGAATTTTTAGATCAAGTGATTTCTAATTGTCTCAACAAGTAATAAAAAAATTTCAAAAAATATAAAATTTTATCTCCAAGTATATTTTCATATGATAATAATGTTGAGCAGCTCGGATCGACTATTTGAACTTTAAAAATGAAGATATGAATACAATGCACATAATGATCCACGCATTGCAAAGTACCATAGCCTCACTCAAAGAAAAATAATAAATCTATTACTGCATATGCTTAAGAAATAAGTTAATTAGCAGTATTATAGTACTAACATAACTAGTAGAGCTAATTAATTAATACAACAGCATTAAGCTCCAATCTGATAAACAATAATATTATAAGAGATTCAATTCTAAATTTGAAGACTTATGTAGAAAAAAGTTACATATGGATAATAAAATATTTTCATACAACTGCTCCCTCCAAAAATCAAAAGCCCAGCCCAATATAACAGCTACATTTAGGTCACAGCCTTTAAATTCGATTAGACGATCCTAATAAATTGCTGGAAACCGAGAAAAATAAACGGCTGGATACTTTGAGCAACGATAGGACGGTTAAGATAAATGGGCTTTATTGGGCCGGATCATACAGTCCGAAAAATATAGTACTTTCCGATATAACATCTCTAATGAAATAATGGAAACCCAGTCTGATCCGCAGTACGAATGGGCTTTATTGGGTATATTTGGACACTGTACGAATGGGCTTTATTGGGCCTTCTTCTGTAATAGCATCTATATTGAAAGAATGGAACCCTGTCTGATCCGCAGTATCATCATGTGCCTGAGATTTTCTGAAAGGTGTCTCATCATGTGCCTGAGAGATACCAAAAAGTGTCATCTTAATATTGCAGATGTATAGAATTCCCTGGAGATCATCATGTCTTATATCACCCCTCCATCACACCGGAGACCTCATTTGAGCTCTGTTAATCCCTCTGCATAACAGGAAACCCAAGAGCATATTTATAACTAAGATTATTCATGATATCAGCAATTATGCCAGTAACTTTAACAACCTCTTTTTCCATTATGACATTATTTAACGAGTACATGCCATTATAACATTATTTACCACTAATAAGTACTGAACCCTCCATTTTATACTAAATAAAGCGCAAAAGAAGCCAACTAAAAAATAATGATTAGATAAGCCTTCAAAAGCCCCCAGAATAGTATAAATCATTTCCCGAAACTTGATTGAGGCCTTCATACCAAAACAGTACAAAAGTATATGGAAACTGAATCAAAAAGAGGAAAAGACAAAAATACACACTAGTCTGATGTCAAACGAACATGATAGGTAGAGCATCATCCATTTACGAACTCCGCAATAGATGGAAGAAAATCACCAACGTGTTCTGTTGTCATTGATGAAGATAGCTAAGCGTCCCTACAATAGATGGAAGGAAATTACATTAGTAATTAACCGTATTTCTAGGTGTTTGACAATTTTATTTTGGGAAAATTGGTTATTTGCCACTCCAAAACTTTGAAATTTGAAAATTGCTACTCTAAACTTTGAAATTGTAAAAATGCTACTATAAACTTGGTTAATTCTTAATTTTGCCATTTATACTGTATTCTTATACTATTTTTATTAAAAATTAATTGCAAAAATACTGTTTTGGTATACGTATTTATGTATTTCTGATTATACCCTTTTGATTCAATTAATGCACCTGTTTATGCATCTCCTCGTCCTTCATTCCTTCAATTACAATCGCGCCTCTCCTCCAGACATTCGACCACGAAGTACATTCGATTACCATCGCGCCTCCTCCTCCTCCTCCACTGAGATTGAACAATAAAACCCCAATTCTTTCTTGTTTGCAATTCGACCATTGCCTCCTCCTCCAGACATCGCGCTACCTAGAGGCAAAATTAGGAATTAACCAAGTTTAGAGTGTCATTTTTACAATTTCAACGTTTAGAGTGGCAATTTTCAAATTTCAAAGTTTTGAAGTGGCAAATAACCAATTTTCCCTTTTATTTTTGTCTCAATAAACATACATCCACATATACAATTAAATACATGCGTGTACCATGCTGTTGGCTACTTAAGCCTGATTTTTTCTCTAGGAATTTGGGATTGTTCCAACATTTCGATCGGATATTGATCCAATGCCAGGGTCTATACCGTGTTTTTTCACAGAAATTGAACACTTTTTATTTTCAATATGGATGATTATCAAATGGTGCAAATAATTATTATATACAAACTATTTTTTTTCTTCACAGTAAATAGATTTTACAATAAAAAAAAGTATGAATTGCAAAATAGGAACTAAATATTTCTATATTCTTTGAATAGCTAGCCATTTTTGTTTGAATTGGCTAGCTATTCTTCACAGTATGAATTGCAGAAAGTAAATATTTCTTTGAATTGGGTAGCTACTTTTGTTTCTTTTAAACGGTCATAAAATGCGGAATAGCTAGCCAATTCAAAGAAAGAAAATATCTAGTAAGAAAGCGTACATATTTTCATATGTCTGGACAAGCATGTTGAATATTACCACCACACTGTCACACAATGTGTTTTTTCAGAGCTGCTCGCTAGTTGCACCATGCAAAGACATACACCTTACATCTCAATCAAAGTATGTTGGTACTTAAGGCCAAGCAATGCAAGAAAATGTTCTCACCGGATTGACCACATCAGATTTAAGCGCGAGACCTTCCGTTACGTATAGTTGTCAGGATGTAGTATTGAAACACAAAATCTAATGACTCCCAGTAAAATTCAATATTCTCAAGTAAATATATATGTTACAAATCTAAAATAATCATTTTTTTATGAGTTACAGGTGGGTAGATAGGTAGGCTGGGAAGAATCACCGGATTTCATTAGAAATCAAAATAGTGTTTGGTGGCCATCTGGCACACTATTAATATAGTCTTTCTTTTTGCCCAATCCACACATACACAGAATAAACGAACTTTAATAAAGCATAAAAACTTTCAAATACGAGATATGAAAATAAAGCATCATATGATGTAAAATTGAATTATAACAGCAAACTAATCTTCAAACATAGAAGCAACTCCCAGAATTTACGAAGCATTTGGCTATTTACATCTAGATACTATTCACCACCTCTTGCATTGTTGGACGGAGTGACGGATTATTATTCAAGCACCCATATGCAATTTCAATCATTTTGAAAATGTCATTTATGGCTTGTCCAGTTGGTGGTTCAATGCGTTGGTCAAGGATATCTTGGAGTATGATTTCCTCTTCATTGGAAGTCGATAAATTGATCATATCTCCAGGGTGCTTTCCCATAAGCAGTTCCAACATGATTACTCCAAAGCTATACACATCACATTTTTCAGTCATCCTCATGGTATAGGCTAGTTCTGCAAAAAGGCAAAAAAAAAAATCAGATTGCAATTATTTCCAGTTTATTTTTTTTATACAAATAAGTGATGGGAATTAAAATATGCTAATATGGTGTTTAAGTATACATAACCTGGTGCTATGTAACCGTAGGTTCCAGCAAGCATGCTCCAATTAGAAGACTCCGGCTTGAGAAATTTAGCAGTGCCAAAATCCGAGATACATGCTGTAAACTCAGAATCGAGTAAGATGTTTCTACTAGTTACATCCCGATGTACTATTGGAGGATAGCAATCATGATGCAAATGTGAGAGAGCACATGCAACATCTCTCAATATAACTTTTCTCTTTGCCCAATCTAGTTCTATTGCTTTCTCACTATTTAGAATATTATGTAAATCGCTCTTCTCATAATACTTGTATACAAGAAATTTATTTTGTGATGAGGAACAATAACCAAATAATTTAGCAATGTTGCGGTGTCGAATCTGGGTTATAGTGCTAATTTCTCTGTGGAATGCTTCAACATCTAGTGAGGTTTCACCACCTGCTAATTGTATTTTCTTTATAGCTACTATGAGGTTGTCTGGCTCTAAAATTGCTTTGTAAACTTTTGCATGACCTCCACTTCCAATGCAGTATTTCTCATCAAAATTCTCTGTGGCCCTTATTATCTCCTCATATGCATCTCTTCCATCAAAATTCCATATAGAAAAAATTTCTCCTATGTGCACTGATTTTGCTTTTCTCTTTTTTGTGTATAGGAGGTAAAGTAGGCAGAGTAAGAAAGATGTTAGTAGTGCACCACAACAAGTTAGAGTTGCAATCAACTTAACCATTCGTAGTCTAGTTGAGGCATGCTTGCCTTTAACAAATCCATCACATGAGGGCAAACCTTGAACAGTGCCACAAAGATTTTTGTTGTGTATGAACCATTGTTCTTTGGCATTCTGAAAGAATTTTTTGTCAGGCACTGGACCCTCCAGTTGATTGTATGACAAATCCATGGTTGACATGCTTAACAAGTTGCCCAATGAAGGTAAAATCTGACCAGTTAGATTATTGTGAGATAGATTAAGGTTTTCTAACATGATTAAGTTTGCTATTGTTGCGGGTATTTCCCCGATCAACAAATTTGAGCTTAAATCAAGTAGATCAAGTAAGTGTACTAAGTTTCCAAAATGGGAAGGAATTTTTCCAGTGAACCTATTATTGCTAAGGTTTAGTAATTCAAGATTAACACAATTGCCTAGTTCTTCCGGCACACTTGTCAGACTGTTTGACGACATATCAAGTTTTATTAAAGAAGATAACATTCCCAACTTTTTTGGTATATTTCCTATGAAATTGTTGTGACTTAAATTTAGTTCGATCAATCTTTTTAATCTACCAATTTCTGCCGGTATTACCCCTGATAGTGAATTCGAAGATAGACGAAGAACTACTAACTCATGTAAGCTACCAATCTCCGGTGGTATGACTCCATCAATTTTATTTCTTGATATGTCTAGAAATGATAAGTTGTGACAATGAGCCCACGTGGATGCAAGATTTCCTGAAAGTTTGTTAGAGTTCAAATCCATGTAATATAGATTCTCGTAAACCCCAAATTGTTTAGATATGTCTCCATCAAATAGATTTCTTTGTAGAGTAACTTCTAGTAAACTACTACAATTTTTGAAACTACTAGGAATTGGGCCTTCAAATTTGTTATCATGCAAAACAGCCCTCTCGAGAACTCTCCCTTTGCACAAATCAGCAATTACATATCCACTCAAAAAGTTTCCTGATAGTTCAATAGATATCAAATGTCCAAATTTACTAAATCCAGGGGGGATCTGTCCGGAGAGATTATTATTCGAAAGAGACAGAATGACAATATTGGTTAGGTTTGCTAAATTTGTAGGTATTTCTCCACTTAGATAGTTGTCTGATAGATCTAAATCTGTCAAATATCCGAGTTTACCAATTTCACAAGGAATTTCTCCAGAGAGACTATTACTCCAAAGATCCAAAGTGACAAGATTGGTTAGGTTTTCTATATTAGTAGTTATTTCTTCACTAAGAATGTTTTCTGATAGATCTAAATATTTTAAGTGTGTAAGTTTACCTATTTCAGGAGGGATTTGTCCGGAGAGACTATTATTCCAAAGATCTAGAGCAACAAGATTAGTTAGGTTTTCTAGATTAGTAATTATTTGTCCACTAAGAAGGTTTTCTGATAGATCTAAATCTTTTAAGTGTGTAAGTTTACCTATTTCAGGAGGAATTGTTCCAGAGAGACTATTACCCCAAAGATGTAAAGTGTTTAAATTACTTATATTTCCTATAGCGGTAGGAATTTCTCCACTCAAAAAGTTAATTCCTACTTGTAGATCAATCAAATATGTAAGTCTACCAATTTCAGGTGGGATCGATCCAGAGAGCTTATTACCCCAAAAATACAAAACTTTTATGTTTGTCAAGTTTCCAATGTTTGATGGGATCAAACCATGCATAACATTATCAGAAAGGTCAAGATAAGTGAGTTTTGAGAAGAGACATATTGATGTAGGAATTACTCCACTGAGTTCATTGTCACTCAGATTAAAAATTCTAATGGATGGAAGAGCAGAGAAATTAAGGGCATCTAATTTCCCAATTAGAACCATATGTGAAAGATTAATTTCAGTAATGACCTGCCTTCTTTTGTTTGTGCCACGGCAAGTGATTCCGGTCCAATTGCATGGGTGGACATGCAGATTCCAAGATGAAAGCGGTTGTTGAGTATTGAGAGTGGATTTCCAATGGAGAAGAGCTTGTGCTTGAAATGTGAGAGAAGATTGAACCAGTGGGAGTAGAAAGAGGGTAAGGAACAAGAGAATGCCCCTCATTGCTGAAATGGTAAAAGCTGGATTTTTTGCTTGTGATACCTATCAAGGCATCAGAGCTGGCCCTCTTATAAACTCAGTGGTGAGACAGAGGATAAAGTTGCTAGGAATTATTATGAAAAGAGATATTGCAAGTCCAGTGGACTTATCTGTTCTGTGGTTCAAACAAAGCAGCAGAAGTGCTTGGCCGCCAGTTAGGAACCCAAATTACTGAACTTGGTTAGAATTAATTGAATGCAACATATTTTACGAATAGGAAGTCGGATAAAAAAAAAAATGAATACACTTAAGCTACCTACCAGTTGTCTATGTATTAACCATGCTCCATGTACATTCAATCACCAATAAGGAAACAGTCACAGCCAGCTGGATAAGATCGATCTTATTGACTTTGGAGGGAAATAAGAAGCCTCATTTCATGAAAGGTTTCTTTCGGGCTGTCATTGACTGTACGTGGAGGGAAATATTAACGAACACATATCAATAAAACATTATATAAAACAAATAGGGTTAAGTTGACCTATGACTCGTTAGGTCACCTTACATCAAAAAAGATCTTGATATACTGCAAATCCATCGGATATTTTGTTATTGCATATATTATTCGTCCAATCCATCGGATATTTTGTTATCGAATATTAGTGAATTAACACATATATCTCTAATGAAGCTGGACTTCGACCTTGTTTTACCAATAAAACACATATGAATAAAAATTTAGATAAACAAGTAGGGTTATTAGACTACAGTATTTTTATTGAAATATATTCACTAATAAATTCATTTAAATTAGACATTTTTTTTTCCATAAAGGAGGGTTCAATGGTTTTAGTCTTGATTTAGTCTTGTTTTAGTCATGATTTTGTCTTGATTTTGTCTTAATTGTTGATTTTTAAATTTCTCTGAATTATGACAGGATAGTGATATTCGTGTTGTGTCAAGACTAAATCAAGACTAATTTGTTCTTGATTAAATGCATAATTATTTTTAGGGAAAATTAGATCTATGCCACTCCAAATCTCTGAATTTAGAAAAATGTCACCTCAAAGTTTTCATTTTGCTAAATGCCACCTCAAATCTCATATATTCAGAAAAATGCCACCCTATACAAATTATTATACATTTGTATTTAAAAATAAACATAATATATTATATTTTGAGTAGTATTTTGGTATATTCCAATAATACCCTCACCCGTCTCCTCTCTTCCCCGTCTCCTCTCCTCCCAGTGGCAGCCACCCCAGTCGATCCTCTCCTCTCTTCCGTCGAGCCTCTCCTCCATGAATCAAGCAAAACAATTAAATTCAAATGAGTCACGAGAATAGGCCTGATATCAAGCTACAAATATTATACTTTCACTTGAGACCCAACCATTAATATAGAAATGAAGTATCGCCTCCTCCATGAGCCTCCTCCATGAGTCATGACAGGATAAAGAAGTATAGAGGAGAAATTTAATGCTTACCCACTAGGTATCCAATATATGGTGAATGATAAATAATTATCATATATAATTTTGTACGCTTCTTATTAATTATCACAAAAATAGTTTTTATCACTAGCTGCATGCTTTATTTATACGTTTATCTATGCATGCAGATAATTGAATATCATCAATAATTGAATTGTAAATCAGTTCAGACAGATGTGAATTTTATCGGACTTAAATTTGAGTCTGATAGACATTGAACTCAAATTGTTCATATGTGTGGTAGCTTGTCATATTTGAGTTAAGCATCCTCGATCGTTGTAAGATTTAGTGTCTGGTACTATTTAAGTCGGTGTAATAACTACAGCCCGGAGCCCACCAGAGGAGAATGTCACGGCCAGCTGGAATTGGAAGGCACGTATGACGTATAAGGTTTTGTAGACCAAAATTATGGGCATTTCTAGCATATATGAGAATTTATAGGTTGTGGGATACTTGGTACCCCAAAAGTAATTAACAACTAAAACTGACATGAACTGCTATAAATGCAATTCAGAATAATTTTGTACTTTGATCCCTTTATGGGAACAAATTAATAAAGTAACAATTTGATGTATTCGGACAAAACTAATTAAAATAACTAAATTAAAATTTTATTGCTCGAAATTAATGTGACACCATCAGAAAAAAAAAATATTGTTCTAAATAGTCATCAAATAATTGTTTGTGAAGAGATGGAGAGAGATAAGAGAGAGATCACTGGGGTAATTAAAAAATAGATAGAGGTCGGTGTGACGTGTCCACTATCTCTTATTTAAAACGATTTAACCTTTGACGTCAATAGCATCTTCTTCTTTTTTCCTACCTAACAAAGACAACTAAAGATGATATTTTTGTAAGAAAGACAAATAAAAATGATTAAAACCAATAAAAACCTTTGACGCTAGCATCCCTAACGAATATTGGACTCGCCACTTTTAGGCATTAGTGGAAAATCATGTTTGGGCGGAGAGTAAGAACGCAATATGTATGTGAATCTTGCTTTCGACATTTTTAATGATTATGTCTATGAAAACATTTCTCCTCATGCATCCGTTCATAGCCACACAATATTTGTAGAAGTCAATAGTCTTTTAATTTCATTGTATACTTGTGTGTAAAAGAAAGAACTAAATTGACGTACGGTAATGATGATACGAATAGAGTATATATACTTGTGTGTAACAATAGTTGGTGTATACTTGTGTGTGTGTAACAGTAGTAGTTGGTGTAATGACTACAGTACACCAGCCAAATTAATAAGAATAGAGACATGAGGCAAAGTCCAGTGGACTTATCGTATCTTTGGTTCACATTGAGCCAAGAGACATGTTGGATTGCCAATTACATACCCCAATTATTGAACATGTACAGTGGACTTATCAATTCTGGACACTGTAGTTGAGACAGAGAGCCAACAGACGTGCTTTGCTTGCCAATTAAAATTGATTGCAACATATATACTACCTAATTAATGGGGATTTGGATGTCAAAAAAGGTTGACTTTTGTCCGCTACCTAGCTGTCATCTTTGAATTAACCATGCCCTGTTGCATTCATTGAGCCCACGAGGGAAATAATTAAAGAAACCTTCATGTAAGACTTTGGGGTGTCATTGGACTGTGGACAGCAACACAGTTCTAAATCTGTATGAAGGGGTTGGGTTGAGATTGCAACACTACTCCTTTTTCTATTGAGAAGTTTCATGAAGATCATTTTAATTCTAAACTTGTTGTTTGCCATTTTTATGGGTTTCTGTTTAGTACGTTCTCAAGTCAAATTTGAAATAGTATGCCCTCATAACAAGCTAGCTGACTTTTATTCTTTTAAAATGCAATTAAATTCTACCTTTCGGTTATGTCACCCTATTCATTAAAATTTTTAAAAGAATAATTTCGGGTATATTATAATTAAATTCAAAATTTTAAAAACAGAATTTTAAAAGCGGAATTTCGGGTTTATTAAAAAAATTAAGCTCACCAAGTCCTTTAGTGAGTTTAACTCCAATACCTATATAATTGACATCAAACGACGAATTCAAATTGTTGAAACTATTATACTTTACAAGTAATGTGTTTACATGTCAAATATATATATTTTGTAATTAATTTAACATAAATCAAGGGTCAAAATTATTATTATTATTATTATTATTTTAACCTCTTTATCAGTTTTGAGGCTTTCTTAAATTAAGTCGTGTGGCTTTATTTTCTTTCCTTGACCCGCGATCTTGTCCTCCCTCCAAATTTTGTTTAGTGGGGGATACTAAGCAGATAGCTAAATTTCATTACAGCATGCTTTATTAGTAGATTCGACATATTTGATGATATCTGAAATAGGAAATTATTCTTATCCTATAGGTTGCAATTAAATATCATTATTGCATAATGAATATTTGATGGTAAACTCACAGAACATACAGAAGATATTACAATAATATTGAAAGCACGATGAATATTTCGCACCAAACGTTTATATTAATAAACCATAACAACGTTCAAATACAAAATACGAAATAAAGTAAACTAATCTTCAAACACAGAAGCTACGTACTACCAGAATTTATGATACAGTTGACTATTGACATCTAGATATTATTCACCACCTCTTGCATTGATGGACGAAGTGATGGGTTCACTACAGCAAAATTAGTTATCTGGGACCGGATTTTGGGACGGGTCCGATCGCCGGTCGCAGAAGATCCCACGAAAAACCAAAAAAAAAAAAAAAAATGTACGCAGCGGGGACGGATTGGCCCATGTCCTTCTGGGACCGGCGCCCAGAGCCATCTGGGACCGATTTGGCCCGGTCCCAGAAGGTCCCTGAAAATATTACACGTGAAGTATTTTATTTGGCGCGTTTTGTTTAGCTAAAAAAAAAAAAGAAAAAAAAAAGGGAAATCGCCGCCGTGAAATTGACGCACGCCGTGCGCGATCGGGTCTCTCCTGCTGGCGACGATCGGCGATCGAGAAGGCCTTCCTCCCCTGCTCGCCTCCGCTTCCTTCAGCGATCGTCTCTCCTGATCGCCGTAAAATTCATTTTTTTTTGTATCTAGGATTTTTCATTTATAGTGGTTTTAATCAATTTTGTTTGTAGAGCTTTTATTGGAGAAAAGGCGGAGGTCACCAAAAATATCAACAAAATAATTTCACAATGCGCACGTTTGTACTTTCCTGAGGCAACTAACAGACCCAACATAGCAGTGTGCACAAAATATGATGACTTTCCTGATAAAACTAAACGCGAGGTTCAAGCAGAGTTTTTGGTGAGTAAAATCTCTTTTTTGAAATTGGCAATCTACTGTTTTTTTTTTAGCTAACCAACAACTTTTTAATAATGCATGCAGAAGCACTTTCAGTTTCCCCTGGAGGAAGACATGGATCAGGCATGGAAGACTTTCAACAGCATAGCCAACAAACTTCTCCAAAACATGCTAAACAAGTGCAAAGATGATGCGAAAGATAAGTACAGTGATAACATTCTGGAGTGGAAAGATCGGGGGGTGCCAAGCACATATGATTGGATAACGGGAAATAACTGGCTCAAATTGTGCGACCATTGGTGCAGTGAAGACTTTGCTATCCGGAGCGAGCAGAATCATAAAAATAGGACCTCATCTAAAGAGGCTACTTTTGCATCTACAGGTTCAGTGAACATGCTAGTTCACAAACAAAGATTCGTAAGATGCTTTATTTCATGAAAACAATTAATTTTAATTTCGGTTTACTCGAACCAAATTTGATAATTTTATTTGTGTTGAAATGTTTATACATAATAGATGGATGAAAACAATCGCGAGCCCAGGTGGTCTGACGAGTTGTTCACGCCGGCACATACCAACAAGAAGACGGGGCAACTTTGTTCCGAGAGGGCGAAAAGGGCACGGGTAATATAACATAACAATTTTTTAATAATATTCATTCTTTTTGTATGTTTTTTATTTGTTTTATTTTATAAATTTTGCAGGACAAATACAATCAGGATATGAGCGCAAAGTATGGGCCTGATGAAGCTCTTTGGCCCTCTTTTGACGAAGACATTTGGTATGCCAACACAGACAATAATGCTCACGGCGACAACTACGGTCTCGGTGCTCTAGGTAAAATACACATACTTAAATTTTATAAATTTGTATTTAAAATTGTAATGTAACACTAATTATTATTTTTTTGTAATGTTTTAGGCAAGACGAGATCGATGTATCGTTCAGGGGGGTCTCGGGCATCTTCTTCACAATCGCAAGCTGAATCGCAATCGCACTCATATACTTCGGGGCCGCCTCCTCTCAGGCAAGAAGACATAAATGCGATTTCAGGTCAGGTGTTAGGCATTATTCAACCACAGCTCAACCAATTCATGGAATTCATGGAAGAGATGAGGCGTACCATGGCGGGTTCTTCATCTCATCAGGTACGGAATTCAATTTTTGGGTATGTTTGAATTTAATAAGGTCATCCATAAAAATTTTAGTTATATTCTCACAGGGAGGTTCTACCTTGCACCCCGATACTCATGATGACAGCAGGGATGATCTCGGAGATGACTAGTAGATATGATGTTTTAGGATATTATGTCGTACTTTAGATATTTTGTTTTTATGTCGTACTTGAGATATTTCATATTTGATATTTATATAGTACTTTAGATGTTTTATGTCGTACTTGAGATGTTACATATTTGATGTTTATGTAGTATTTTAGATGTTTTATGTCATACTTGAGATATTTCATATTTGATGTTATGTAGTACTTTAGATATTTCATGTTTTTGTTGTTTTGTGAATTAGTTGATATTTGATGTTAAATTTTTGGTACGTACCAATTAAAACAAAAAATATGAGTTTTCGTCAATAGGTCACGTTTCATACCAATTAAGGTGAGAGAAAAATATATGAATAGAATGAGTTTAATATTATATTTGTTTGTTACAGTTCTTACCAATTGGAAATAAAAAAAAACAAAAAATAACAAAAAAAAAATAATACGCTTCTGCGACCCATATGGGAACCTTCTGTGACCGCTCAATCGGTCTCTGATAAGTTCTTAGCCACGTCAGCATGTCACAACAGGGACGGATTTAGTTGGTCGCTGAAGGGGTCATCTGCGACCGGTGCCATACCCTTCTGGGACCGATGACGTCAGCAGGGGAGTCATCAGTGATGGAGCAACTGCAACCGGGTCATCTGCGACCCATTTCAGCCATCTGGGACCGATTCAGGCCTTCTGCGACCGGCGCTTCACCCATCTGCGACCCATTTGGCCGGTCGCAGAAGGGTATTTCTGCTGTAGTGGTTATTATTCAAACACTCATAAGAAATCTTAATCAATTTGAGCATTTCATTGATGACTTGTCCAGTTGGTGGTTCAATGCGTTGGTCAAGGATATCTTCGAGTATGATTTCGTCTTCATCAGAAGCTGATAGATTGGTCATATCACCAGGGTGCTTTCCCATAAGAAGTTCCAACATGATTACTCCAAAGCTATACACGTCACATTTTTCAGTCATTCTCATTGTATATGCTAGTTCTGGATAAAGAAACAAAATCAAGATTGCAATTATTTGCACTTTAATTTTTTATACATCTAAGTGATGGAAATTAAAATACCATAATAGGGTGTTTAATTATACAGAAGCTGGTGCTATGTAACCGCAAGTTCCAGCAAGCATGCTCCAATTAGAAGACTCTGGCTTGAGAAATTTTGCAGTACCAAAATCTGAGATACTTGCTGTAAACTCAGAATCGAGCAAGATGTTTCTGGAAGTTACATCCCGATGTACTATTGGTGGATAGCAATCATGATGCAAGTGTGAGAGAGCACAAGCAACATCTCTCAGTATAACCTTTCTCTTTGCCCAATCTAGTTCTATTGCTTCCTCACTATTGAGAATGTTATGTAAATCCCCCTTCTCATAGTACTTGTATACCAGAAATTTATTTTGTGGTGAGGAACAATAACCAAATAATTTAGCAATGTTGCGGTGTCGAACCTGGGTTATAGTGCTAATTTCTCTATGGAATGCTTCAAAATCTATTGAGGTTTCACCACCTGCATGCTAAGTGGATTTTCTTTACAGCTACTATAAGGTTATCTGAGGCTAAAATCGCTTTGTAAACTCTTGCATGGCCTCCACTTCCAATGCAGTATTTCTCATCAAAATTCTCTGTGGCCCTTATAATCTCCTCATATGCATCTCTTCCATCAAAATTCCACACAGAAAAGATTTCTCCTCTACTAGGATTGCCAATGTGCTCTGGTTTTGCTTTTCTCTTTTTTGAGTAAAGTAGGTAAAGTATCAAGAGTAAGAAAGATGTTAGTAATGCAGCACAAAAAGTTACAGTTGCAATCAACTTAACCATTCGTTGTTTGGTTGAGCCATTCTTATCTTTAACAAATCCATCACATGAGGGCAATCCTTGAATAGTTCCACAAAGATTTTTGTTGTGTATAAACCATTGTTCTGGGGCTTTATGAAAAATCTTCATATCAGGCACTGGACCCTCAAGTTGATTGTATGACAAATCCATGGTTGACAAGCTTAACAAGTTGCCCAATGAAGATGGAATCTGACCAGAGAGATTGTTGTGAGACAGATTAAGATTTTGTAACATGATTAAGTTCGCTAGCGTTATTGGTATTTCCCCAGTTAAAAAATTAGAGCTCAAGTCTAGTAGGTATAGTAAGTGTACTAGGTTTCCAAAGTGTGATGGAATTTTTCCAGTCAACCTGTTATTGTTGATGTTTAGTAATTCAAGATTAACACAATTGCCTAGTTCTTCGGGCACACTTGTCAGGCTATTTGACGATATATCAAGATTTATCAAAGCAGGTAACAATCCCAACTCTTTTGGTACATTTCCTTTGAAATTATTGTGACTTAAATTGAGTTCAATCAATCTTTCTAATCTACCAAGTTCGATTGGTATTACCCCCGATAGATAATTTGATGATAGATCAACAACACTCAGATTACTTAGGTTTCCTAGAGCAGCAGGAATTTCTCCACTCAAATAGTTTTCCGACAGTTGTAAATTTGTTACCTGTGTAACTTTGCCAATTGCAAAAGGGATTGATCCGGAGAGATTATTGTCGTGAAAAAACATACAGACTAGATTGGTCAGGTTTTCTAAATTAGTAGGTATTTCTCCACTAAGAAAATTTATTGATAGATCCAAATATTTCAAAAGTCTAAGTTTACCAATTCCAGGAGGGAGTGGACCGGAAAGATTATTATGCCAAAGATACAAATAGACAAGATTGGTTAAATTTTCCAAATTAGTAGGTATTTTTCCACTCAGATAGTTAGTTGTTAGTTCTAAATCTTTCAAATGTCCAAGTTGACCAATTTCAGGAGGGATTGATCCGGAGATATTATTATCGTCAAGATACAATTTTACAAGATTGGTTAAGTTTCCTATATTAGGAGTTATTTCTCCACTTAGAAAGTTCTCTGATAGTTCTAAAGATGTCAAATGTCGAAGTTTACTAATTCCAGGTGGGATTGATCCGGATAAATTATTATGGTGAAGATACATAATGACAAGATTGGTTAAGTTTTCTAAATTAGTAGGTATTTCTCCAATCAGATAATTTGATGATAGATCCAAATCTGTTAGATGTGCTAGTTTACCAATTTCAGGTGGCATCGGTCCGGAGAGATTATTACCCGAAAGAGATATAGTGAGAAGATTGGTTAAGTTTGCTAAATTAGCAGGTATTTCTCCACTCAGATAGTTTCTTGATATATCTGAATCTGTCAAATATCCAAGTTTACCAATTTCAGGGGGCATCAGTCCGGAGAGATTATTATCCGAAAGATATAGAGTGAGAAGATTGCTCAAGTTTCCAATATGAGTAGGTACTTCTCCACTCAAAAAGTTTTCTGATAAATCTAAAACTGTCAAATGTGTAAGTTCTCCAATTTCAGGGGGGATCGGTCCGGAGAGATTATTACCCCAAAGAGACCAAATTTTTATGTTTGTCAAGTTTCCAATGCTAGATGGGATCAAACTGCTTAAAACATTATCATTGAGAGAAAGATATGTGAGTTTTGACAAGAGACATATTGATGGGGGAATTACTCCATTGAGTTTATTATGACTGAGATTAAAAACTCTAATGGATGGAAGAGCAGAGAAATTAAGAGTATCTAATTTCCCAACCAGACCCTTCTGAGAAATAGAAATTTTAGTGATGACTTGCCTTCTTTTGTTAGTATCGCGACAAGTGATTCCGGTCCAGTTGCATGGGTGAACATGCAGATTCCAAGATGAAAGAGGTTGTTGAGTCTGGAGTGTGGATTTCCAATGGAGGAGAGCTTGTGCTTGAGACGTGAGAGAAGATTGAACTACAGGGAGTAGAAAGAGGGTAAGGAACAAAAGAATGCCCCTCATTGCTAAAATTCTAAAAGCCAATTTTCAGATTGTGTGGTTACTTATGAAGGCACTAGGGCCGGCCTTTTATATACTCAGCGATGAGACGTGATGATATGGCAGCTAGGAATTCAAGAAAAGCCAATAGACGTGCTTGACCGCCAATTTGAATGCAACATATGTATTTAATGAATAGGGATTTGTATATAAAAAAATAGTAGACTTGTGTGTGTGTAACTGCTGTAGTTGGTGTAATGACTCCAGCCCACCAGCGGGATAATATGAATAGAGACAGGAAAAGTCCAGTGGACTTATTGTATCTTTGGTTCACATCTAGCCAAGAGACGTGCTTGACTGCCAATTACATACCCCAATTACTGAACATGTACATTGCACTTATCAATTCTATACACTGTAGTTGAGAAAGAGAGCCAACAGACGTGCTTTGCCTTCCAATTAAAATTGATTGCAACATAGTACATAAATAGAGATCTGGATGTCAAAAAATGTTTACTTTTGTGTGCTACCTAGCTGTCATCTTTGAATTAACCATGCCCCATTGCATTCATTGAGCCCATTAGTGTCAAAAAATGTTTACTTTTGTGTGCTACCTAGCTGTCATCATTGTGCTACCTAGCTACCTAGCTGTCATCTTTTGTTTGCTTTCGACATTTTTAATGATTATGTCTATGAAAACATTTCTCCTCATGCATCCGTTCATAGCCACACAATATTTGTAGAAGTCAATAGTCTTTTCATTGTATACTTGTGTGTAAAAGAAAGAACCAAATTGACGGTAATGATGATACGAATAGAGCATATATACTTGTGGACAGCAACACAGTTCTAAATCTGTATGAAGGGGTTGGGTTGAGATTGCAACACAACTGCTTTTTCTATTGACAAGTTTCATGAAGATCATTTTAATTCTAAACTTGTTGTTTGCCATATTGGGTTTCTGTTTAGTACGTTCTCGAGTTAAATTTGAAATAGTATGCCCTCGTAATAAGCTAGCTGACTTTTATTCTTTTATTTTTTGAAAAACCGGATAGCAGCTATCAGGTAAACTTTTATTAATTAAGTAACAATTTGATGTATTCGGACAAAACTAATTAAAATAACTAAATTAAAATTTTATTGCTCGAAATTAGTGTGACACCATCAGAAAAAAAAAATATTGTTCTAAATAGTCAGCAAATAATTGTTTGTGAAGAGATAGAGAGAGATAAGAGAGAGATCACTGGGGTAATTAAAAAATAGATAGAGCTCGGTGTGACGTGTCCACTATCTCTTATTTAAAACGATTTAACCTTTGACGGTCAATAGCATCTTCTTCTTTTTTCCTAAAGCTCAAAAAAGTATCTTTTTTTCCTGCCTAACAAAGACAACTAAAGATGATTTTTTTGTAAGAAAGACAAATAAGAATGATTAAAACCAATAAAAACCTTTGACGCTAGCATCCCTAACGAATATTGGACTCGCCACTTTTAGGCATTAGGCATTAAAATCATGTTTGGGCGGCGAGTAAGAACGCAATATGTATGTTAATCTTGCTTTCGACATTTTTAATTATTATATATGTCTATGAAAACATTTCTCCTCATGCATCCGTTCATAGCCACACAATATTTGTAGAAGTCAATAGTCTTTTCATTGTATACTTGTGTGTAAAAGAAAGAACCAAATTGACGGTAATGATGATACGAATAGAGTATACCTGTGTGTAACAGAAGTAGTTGGTGTGTACTTGTGTGTATGTAACAGTAGTAGTTGGTGTAATGACTCCAGTACACCAGCCAAATTAATAAGAATAGAGACATGAGGCAAATTCCAGTGGACTTATCGTATCTTTGGTTCACATTGAGCCAAGAGAGACGTGCTGGACTACCAATTACCCGTGATTTTTATTGATAGGAAAATTTAAAAAAAAAATATTAAAAACGAGAATGGGTCTGTAGAAATTTTAAAAACAGGAAGGGGTACGCGGTCCATGGCGTCCCTCAGGGACGCCATGCTAAACTCCAGTCCGACGGAAAAAAAAAAAATTGACAAACCCTGGGACGCCATGCCATGGTTTAGCCCATCTGAAAAAAGTCTGGTGGTGCAAGAATGTTCTGAACAAAAACTGGTTCTGTGTTTATTTCTTGATTGATCTTTTTTCTTGTTTCTTAATTCCTGTTTTCTTGGGTTCTGTTGTTTATGTGGGATAAGCAATCGTGGCATACTGATACTGTTGTTATGTGGAGGTTATAGTTTCTTGAATCATGTTTTCTTGTTTCTTTGGAAGTTGGAACTGTGTAATAGGAACAGGGAAATAAAATGGCGTCCCACGGGTTTTTCAAATTTTTCAGATGGGCTAAACCATGGCATGGCGTTCCAGGGTTTTTCAATTTTTTTTTTTTTTTTCTGTCAGATTGGAGTTTGGCATGGCGTCTCTGAGGGACGCCATGGAACGCATAACCCTTCCTGTTTTTAAAATTTCTACAGACCCATTCTCATTTTTAAAACTTTTTTTTTTAATTTTCCTATCAATAAAAATCACGGACCAATTACATACCCGAATTATTGAACATGTACAGTGGACTTATCAATTCTGTACACTGTAGTTGAGACAGAGAGCCAACAGACGTGCTTTGCTTGCCAATTAAAATTGATTGCAACATACTACCTAAATGGGGATTTGGATATATGTCAAAAAAGGTTTTGTCCGCTACCTATCTGTCATCTTTGAATTAACCATGCCCCGTTGCATTGATTGAGCCCACGAGGGAAATAATTAGGAAACCTTCATGTAACACTTTGGGGTGTCATTGGACTGTGGACAGCAACACAGTTCTAAATCTGTATGAAGGGGCTGGGTTGAGATTGCAACACAACTGCTTTTTCTATTGCCAAGTTTCATGAAGATCATTTTCTAAACTTGTTGTTTGCCATTTTTATGGGTTTCTGTTTAGTACGTTCTCGAGTCAAATTTGAAATAGTATTTCGGTTATGTCACCCTATAGATTAAAAATTTTAAAAGAAGAATTTCGGGTATATTATAAATTTTAAATTTTAAAAACAGAATTTTAAAAACAGAATTTTAAAAGCAGAATTTCGGGTTTATTAAAAAAATTAAGCTCACCAAGTCCTTTAGTGAGTTTATTAACTCCAATACCTATATAATTGACATCAAACGACGCATTCAAATTGTTGAAACTATTATACTTTACAAGTAATGTTTTTACATGTCAAATATATACATTTTGTAATTAATTTAACATAAATCAAGGGTCAAAATTATTATTATTATTATTATTATTATTTTTTAACCTCTTTATCAGTTTTGAGGCTTTCTTAAATTAAGTCCTGTGGCCTTATTTTCTTTCCT
Organism: Carex rostrata; assembly: GCA_964058875.1. Classification (NCBI taxonomy): domain Eukaryota; kingdom Viridiplantae; phylum Streptophyta; class Magnoliopsida; order Poales; family Cyperaceae; genus Carex; species Carex rostrata. The sequence goes on from CAXKVT010000245.1 coordinate 1,039,489, forward strand.
TGACCTGTGATCTTGTCCTCCCTCCCAATTTTGTTTAGTGGGGATACTAAGCAGATAGCTAAATTTCATTACAGCATGCTTTATTAGTAGATTCAACATATTTGATGATATCTGAAATAGGAACTTATTCTTATCCTATAGGATGCAATTAAATATCATTATTGCATGACGAATATTAATGGTAAACTCACAGAACATATAAAAGATATTACAATAATATTGTAAGCAATATTTCGCACCACACGTTCATAGAATAAGTGGATATTAATAAACCATAACAACATTCAAATATACGAAATAAAGTATAATGCTCTAAAATTGAATTATAACTGCCAAGTAAACTAATCTTCAAACACAGAAGCTACGTACTACCAGAATTCATGATGCAGTTGGCTATTGACATCTAGATATTATTCACCACCTCTTGCATTGATGGACGGAGTGATGGGTTATTATTCAAACACTCATAAGAAATCTTAATCAATTTGAGCATTTCATTGATGACTTGTCCAGTTGGTGGTTCAATGCGTTGGTCAAGGATATCTTCGAGTATGATTTCGTCTTCATCAGAAGTTGATAGATTGATCATATCACCCGGGTGCTTACCCATAAGAAGTTCCAACATGATTACTCCAAAGCTATACACGTCACATTTTTCAGTCATCCTCATTGTATATGCTAGTTCTGGATAAAGAAACAAAATTAAGATTGCAATTATTTCCACTTTATTTTTTTATACATGTAAGATGGAAATTAAAATACCATAATAGGGTGTTTAAGTATATAGAACCTGGTGCTATGTAACCGTAGGTTCCAGCAAGCATGCTCCAATTAGAAGACTCCGGCTTGAGAAATTTTGCAGTACCAAAATCCGAGATACTTGCTGTAAACTCAGAATCGAGCAAGATGTTTTTGGAAGTTACATCCCGATGCACTATTGGTGGATAACAATCATGATGCAAGTGTGAGAGAGCACAAGCAACATCTCTCAGTATAACCTTTCTCTTTGCCCAATCCAGTTCTATTGCTTCCTCACTATTGAGAATGTTATGTAAATCCCCCTTCTCATAGTACTTGTATACCAGAAATTTATTTTGTCGTGAGGAACAATAAGCAAATAATTTAGCAATGTTACGGTGTCGAACCTGGGTTATAGTGCTAATTTCTCTATGGAATGCTTCAAAATCTATTGAGGTTTCACCACCTGCTAAGTGGATTTTCTTTACAGCTACTATAAGGTTATCTGAGGCTAAAATCGCTTTGTAAACTCTTGCATGGCCTCCACTTCCAATGCAGTATTTCTCGTCGAAATTCTCTGTGGCCCTTATAATCTCCTCATATGCATCTCTTCCATCAAAATTCAACACTGAAAAGATTTCTCCTCTGCTAGGATTGCCAATACGCTCTGGTTTTTCTTTTCTCTTTTTTGAGTAAAGTAGGTAAAGTATCAAGAGTAAGAAAGATGCTAGTAATGCACCACAAAAAGTTAGAGTTGCAATCAACTTAACCTTTCGTTGTCTGGTTGAGCCATTCTTATGTTTAACAAATACATCACATGAGGGCAAACCTTGAACAGTTCCACAAAGATTTGTGTTGTGTATAAACCATTGTTCTGGGGCTTTACGAAAAATCTTTATATCAGGCACTGGACCCTCCAATTGATTGTATGACAAATCCATGGTTTCCAAACTTAACATGTTTCCCAATGAAGATGGAATTTGACCGGTGAGATTGTTGTGAGAGAGATTAACGTTTTGCAACATGGTTAACTTCACTAGTGTTAGTGGTATTTCCCCGGTTAACAAATTTGAGCTTAAATCTAGGAGCTCCATTAAGTGTACTAAGTTTCCAAAATTAAAAGGAATTTTTCCGGTCAACATATTACTGCTGAGGTTCAATAATTGAAGACTAACACAATTGCCTAGTTCTTGTGGCACACTTCTCAGGCTGTTTGATGATATATCAATATTTATTAAAGAAGATAACATTCCCAAATCCTTAGGTACATTTCCTATGAAATTGTTGTAACTTAAATTAAGTTCAATCAATCTTTTTAATCTACCGAGATCTGCTGGTATTACCCCCGATAGATAATTTGATGAGAAGTCAACAATGTTCAAATTAGTCAGGTTTCCTAGAGTGCTAGGAATTTCTCCACTCAAAATGTTATTATGTAGATCCATATATATCAAATTTGTTAGTCTGCCAATTTCTGGAGGGATTGATCCGGAGAGAATATTATCCGAAAGATACAAGTAGACAATATTGGTTAAGTTTTCTAAATTAGTAGGCAATTCTCCACTCAGATTATTTCCTTCTAGTTCTAAATTTGACAAATATCTAAGTTTACTAATTTCATGAGGGATTGGTCCGGAGAGTTTATTATTCCAAAGAAACAGAAAAACAATATTGGTTAAGTTTTCTAAATTATTGGGTATTTCTCCGCTCAAAAAGTTTTCTTGTAGTTGTAAAATTGTCACTTTCGTAAGTCTGCAAATTTCAGGAGGGATTGATCCGGTGAGATTATTATCATAAAGAGATAGTCTTTCAAGATTGGTTAAGTTTCCAATACCAATAGGTATTGCTCCACTCAAAAAGTTTTCTTCTAGTTCTAATTCTCTCAAATTTCTAAGTTTACCTATTTCTGGAGGGATTGATCCGGAGAACCTATTACTCCAAAGAAACAAATGGATAATATTTGTTAAGTTCTCTAAATTAGTAGGTATTTCTCCACTTAGATAGTTGTGTGCTAGATCTAACGCTCTCAACTGAGTGAGTCTACTAATATCAGGGGAGATTGATCCGGAGAGATAATTTTTATGAAGAATTAAAACAAACCTATATGCTCCAAGTACATTCACTTATGATTATTAGGCGGTTTCAACTTCCCCTGGGGCGCCTACGGGTGTGTTTGAAGCAAAAAATAATAATAATAATAATTTTCCCTAGAGCCCTCTGGCGGAGAAACTCACGGGCCTGCTGGAGAAATTAAGATAGTCATTTCAAGAGATATGGGACCGACCCTGGCACTACAGACACTAACATCGGACAACGTACCAGCTTGCCTATCTATAAAGTAATCGATTTTAGTCTATTCATTCATTATTTGAGAACTTCTATGATTGTTAAACATGTGTTTAGCCTCAAATTTATTGAAAGAAACTAAGGTTAGTAACGTGTTTGGTTGAGCTTATTTTCCGTCTCCTCTCATTATACATTGTATGGTTAACATTTTTGTAGTAGTGGATGTTAATTGTGCAACGACTAAAAATTTGTAGGTTGTGAGACCCTACAAATATTTGATCTTTGCCAATATTTGTGTAACGACTAAATGTCGTTTGCCAATATTTGATGAATGAAGTATTATAAGCGAATTTGTAGGTTGTGAGACACTTGTTACACCAATTTAATTTAGAAGGTAAATTAACATGAGCTGCGCCTATAAATGCAATTCATAGTATTTTTTAGCTTACTAATTTCGTCCCTTCTTTTGGAATAAATTGAGTAAAAATATGATAGTGACAAAACTAAAATAACAAATTAAAATTTTGTGGCTGGAATCGTGAATGGCTATCATGATGTACTACTACAAAAATGCTAAATATATATACGACATATCATATACGGATATGAAAAAACTTCAACATAAACACACGGTCCATTAGTAATTTAATATTGAATCGTGTCCGGAAGTTACCTATATTTGTACATAGTTTGTTATTACTAAACTGTTCATGATCATAGAAAATCATACACGGTTAATTAGTGAAAGATCGTGTAAGATTAGCACCAATCTCCAAACACGGATTTGTAATTTTCAATAGTGTAGTCTTTGTTCTCACTTTCTCAATCAACTCTGCTCAAAATTAATTTCTTTATGGGACTGTTAGTTTTATTTTAATAAGTGGCATATGTTATTATTATGCACCAATTACATTAACATAATTAATTAAAAAGCATCTGAATTTTTGATGGAAAAATTCATATTGCTATGTAATAAATATACAAGTCCCAAAGGGTCTCTGTAATAAATATATTGGTCCCAAAGGTTGCCTCAGAGTTATAAAAATACATCTTCTCTTATTTGGACGTATCCCAATCACGAAAAATTTCATCCACTTATTTTACTGAAAAAGAGAAGTAAAAGAAAACTAAGGTCTCCATCATTATGTCTGAGGAAAACCATTGATGATCAGTATTTATGCTTCCGCCTAACGATGTCGTCACTTCATAACTATAAGATTTAAAGTCGTTTGCTATTTTCTTTTGAATTTACGGATTCTGAATTGCTTGTGTTATAATTGAAGACATCATTATGTGTTCTTTTGAATTTCACCTTCTGCCCCTTAAGTCCAATTTAAGTCATGCCCCCTCTCCCTTATCTCTTCATTTTTTGGAGGCCATCATGATCACGTCCGAAACAAATGATGAGATTAATCTAGATTTTACATGTGAATTGCTTAATTGTTTTACGTCTGTAAAGGAGAAGACCAAATCATATATATATCATGATGTGATCTTCGTGGAGGAAGTGGATGACGTGTCATTCCGCAAGGACATTTAAATAGTTAAGATTTGCCCTTCTTCATATTTATCATTTCTGGTTCTTTAACCCATTTGCAATTTAAAGGGGCCAAAGAACCATGGACTACTAGGAAAAGGGTTTAGATCACTATTTGACGTCTCAAATTTGCGAATGACTATCCTCCTTTTCGTCTTAAATTTGTTTGTGTGTGTGTGTGTGTGTGTGTGTGTGTGATTTTGTTTTATTAATAAATAATAACTCTTTAAATCTGTTTGTATAATTTTTTTCAAATATATATGAAGTTTGTTTTATGATTCTTTAATGGCTAGCAAATATGGATATAAAAAAAATTTAAAAAGAAAATACAAATCATATACGGTTCTTTAAAAATAAATATGTATAATCCATGTGAATAATTTGTTTTTAGGCCACTTTTGTAAATTTTTCACGGTTTTTCTAAAATTTTACTTTTTTAGCTTAGATATGATTAATATGCAATTGTCAAATAAATAATAATCCTCCGTTACAAGAAAATTTGTTTTCATAATAAATTATAGTCGGCACTATATAAGAGGAAGCCATAAAAAATCACCATATCAATTTACTTCTATAAAAATGGGCCTAAAGTGCTAGAAGCTATTCGTTTGATGCTATTAGATAAATATCTATATATATATAATTAATTAAATTTTGAATGAAAGAAAATCAGCAAAGCATTAATTAGAGACAAAGGTAGTATAAATATAATTCATTGTGCGCTGACAAAATTCAATATTTAACAAGTTACATATACATCAACAAACATATATACAGTAAAATATGTTACATATACATCAACAAACATGTTTCACAAAACGTACATCAACAAACATGTTTCACAAAATGTACATCAACATACATATACATCTATAATTCAACAAATATTCAACATATATATATACATACATACATACATATATATATATATATATATATATTCAACAAATATTACAACACGACCGAAAACCCGTGTTAGTTTGTGATCCATTTCTTTGTAACATGATCTAATTTCTAGAACATGTTTTATCAGTTCAATGTCAGTTTTTCACCCATATCATATGTTGGGGACTTAGTCCAGATAAAACATGTTATATAAACTAATTAACAAAAAAACAAAACCTTAACTTTTCCACTACAAAATCCGAAAACTAAAAAAAAAATTGCCAAGAAGTAAATGAAGGCACAAAATAAAGAAAATGGAACCTGACATTCTTGTCATTGGCTTTATTATTCTCTGTCATAATTTGCAAAGTAAAGTCCGATCATGCAACAAATATACATAGCCAACAAAACATTAAGAATTGTACGTACACAAAAATTTGTCTTTCCTTCAACAACCTAACATACATATATACATCATCAAGCAACAAACATAGCTAATTTATGCATGTAACCCATATATGCATTTTGATCCCTTTCAATACTCAGTTTCATATTTTTCTTTTCAAGCCTATCCTATATTTGGGTAATTAACACATGTCAAACTCAAGATAAATAAGAATTTAAAAGATTAAAACAGAAATTAAAATATTGCCCTCTTATAAATCGGAGTGGTGAGACTAGACTCCAAATCCTCCGTCTTCAAGAGAATTCTTTCAGTTTGAGTATTTCTGCACTTTGTCCTGGACTCCTACCTCGCATTCTTCATTTTTTTTGTCTCCACGATGAAGACAAAGACCAATTGCAGAAAGACACAAACCAAAGGAGGAGGAAATCCTTCGTTTTGTGTCTTCCACAATTCGTCCTGGCCTCCTACAACGAATCTTACCTATTAAGAAAATACCTAATCGAAGTTAGAAACAAAAATGGATTAGAGTGTGGGAACAATAGTGGTGTTGATTTCGACATGGAGCTTTCAAGAGATCAGGGCCAAAACCTAAGAGAAAGTTATTTGATTAGACATGAGAGCGGTGGAATTAAAGACAAGGCAATGATCGAAGAGCCACAAAAGAAAACCGGTGGATTATTCATACAAGGTTATATCACAAAAACTGTGTCTAATGTACAAAAGCGTTCACAGAGTAATAAAAGAAGCGCAAAATGCCAAAACCCTAACATCATTCTTTAATGTACAATGGCGTTCATCGGGTATGTTTCATTAACGGTATAGATTTCGGATTTGAAACAATTTCAAACAATTTATATATATATATATATATATAGAGGTGGGCTACGGTGAGTTGTGAAGTAAAGCGACTATTTTACTTCACGCTCATATTTTGTGATTTTTAAGTTCAAAACGTCGATCCGAACCATTCATCTTGTTCTCCATATTGAAATGTGCTTGGAGACCAAATTTTACATTTTTTGGAATTTTTTTACTATTTATTAAGCAATTTTGAAAGTCGCTGATCTGATGGTCCAGAAAATTTTACTGTTTTTACTGTTCACAGCAAAACAGCAATTTTCAAAAATGCTTAATAAATAGTAAAAAAATTCCAAAAAATGTAAAATTTGGTCTCCAAGCACATTTCAATATGGATTAAACATCTAACGGTTCGGATCGGTCGTTTGGACTTTCAAAATAAAAATACGGCGTGAAGTAGAAATGCGTTTTACTTCGCAACTCACCGTAGCCCACCTCATATATATATATATATATATATATATATATATAGAGTACGGCTAACGCGCTTCCTCTAGCATATGGGCCGAAATGCTTCCGGTGGAAATTTGAAATTTCAAAATCTAAAAAGTCGATCTGAACCGTTCATCTCCTTCTCCATATTAATATGTGCTTGGAGACCAAATTTTACATTTTTCTGAAATTTTTTACTATTTATTAAGTCACTTTGAAAATTGCTGATCCAACGGTGGCTTAACAAAACAGTAAAACCATTGGATCAGCGATTTTCAAAGTGGCTTAATAAATAGTAAAAAATTTCAGAAAAATGTAAAATTTGGTCTCCAAGCAGATATTAATATGGAGAAGGAGATGAACGGTTCAGATCGACTTTTTAAATTTTGAAATTTCAAATTTCCACCGGAAGCATTTCGGCCCATATGCTAGAGGAAGCACGTTAGCCGTACTCTATATATATATATATATATCTCCATTATATTATTAAGCACGTTGGGTGTCCGATCTGCCAACGGCCACGATTGAAAGATAAAATTTCAGATTTAATCTCTGTTCTCCAATCAAATAATTTGTCTTCTTTTGATTAAATACATATTTTTTACGTGTAGAAGTCAAAATTTAGTTAAAAATATACTCACCACACATATGACTACACAATATGTTACAATTAAAATTAAATACACTGCCTTTTAGCGACTTTTTATTAGTTTCCATGTTTTCTTATTTCACCTTCTTTGTATAGAATCGAACTTTTATTTGTTTCCATTATTATTTCTCTTTATTTGTTTCTATACATATCCCTACGGCATAATGGAAAAAATTAAGTCCTCCAAAAAGCGACTCAACTCTCTTTCCATATCACTTGGTAAGCAAATTAAGTTATATTGAAGGGGTCTTGATTGAAAATCTCGCAATGCAATAAAATAATCTGAAGAAAATGATAGAATTTACTATAGTTTCACTCATCTTATTTTGACAACAATTTATGTTCATCTTTATTAGGTTAGTTTTAATAACCAATACTTGTTTGATATAAATAAATAAGAATATGTTTTTCACCATCAGTGTTGAATGAAGAAATAAAACAATTATTCGTTCTTTATTCAAATTTAGTATACATGGATTATTTGTGTTGCAAATAATCCTGAAAAAAAAAATTGTGTATGCTATCTTCTACTGCTATTTATTATTTATCTATATGTTCAATCTTAAAGTTCAATCTTATAATATAACTCCGTTGCAACGCACGGGTACTATACTAGTCTCCATTCTATTATTAAGCACGTTGGGTGTCCGATCCGCCAACGGCTACGATTGAGAGATGAAACTTCGGATTTGATCTCAGCTCTCCAATTACATATTTTGTCTTCTTTTGATTAAATACATCTGTTTTATGTATAGAAGTCTAAATTTAGTTAAAAACATACCCACTACATATGCTGCCACACGATATGTTACAATTAAAATTGAATAAATTCTGAAATTTAGCATATATTTATCTGTTTCCTTATTTTTTTTGTTTCCATATTTCTCCTCTTCAATTGAGAAGACTCCACCTTCCATTTTCTTATTTATTGTTTCCTTACTTCTTCGTTTCTATACGGATCACAATGAAAATCATTTTTTTTATTTCCTTATTTCTCTTTCTTTGTTTCTATACATATTGGTGTGGGCAATTTAGAATATATTTCCGATATAGAATATATCAATGTGTGTGTGTGTGTGTGTGTTCTAAATTGGAAACAAAGAAGAATATAAATTGGAACGTGTGTGTAAATATATATTTTTCTTATAATATGTGTGTGTGTATATATATCCTATACATACACACGATAACATTTTTTATTTATGTTTTTTGATATCATATTATATGTTGATATTGAATTGTTGTATGATATTTGATATTAGATTCGAATCGAGCTATTATTTGATATCATTAGTACTTAAAAATAAAAAATCATCACATCATCAAATTGTTATCAGAGATCACGATTAAAGTTAATTAAAAATACATAATCATATAAATTTTCTATTAACATGTGTTTTAATTTTTAAATAATTATTATTTTCATTGATATATTTATTTCTTATAATATGTCTCCGTTGCAACGCACGGGTATGATACTAGTATATATATATATATATATATATATATATATATATATATATAGAGTTTGTAAATTTAAGATATTGTTCCAAAATTCATATTTAGGTGTAGATGGTGTTGTATATTTGAACCGAATCAAATCCTTCCATGGGCTGACATAGGAAGGGTCTCTATATTTCCACCACCATTTCAAGAGAAGAGCGAGATTCATTTGTTTAAGATCTAAAATCCCTAGTCCCCCATACTCTTTGGCAAAACATGCTCTTTGCCAGTTAACTAGTGCATATTTCTTTTTCCCTGTACTACTACCTTGCCATAAGAATCTACGACGAATTTGATCAATTTTGTTTATCACACCATCAGGAATTTTATAGACAGATAAGACATAAAGTGGAACTGAAGATAGTACGGAATTAAGTAGAGTTAAACGCCCTCCTATTGATAATAAGTTACCCTTCCAATTTTGTAATTTCTTTTCTATTTTATCAATAAGAAAAGTCCATTCCATCGAGGACAGTTTGTGGGTATGTAACGGTAATCCTAAGTACTGCATTGGAAAAGATGCAGGTGTACATCTAAAATAGGAAGCATATGTAGAGACATCAGGTATATTGATAGGGAACATTGAAGTCTTGGAATAATTGACTTTGATACCTGAAATTGCTTCAAAGGCTATGAGAGCCCACCAAGCATTTTCTATGTTAGCTTCATCAGCTTTAAGAAAAATGGTAGTATCGTCCGCATAATGACAATTGGTATGTGGATGATTATCTAAAACTGGAGGTCCTAATCCTAGAATAGTATTTGCATTGCGCCCTTTCATGAATATTTTACTTAGAGTATCAGCTGCAAGGATGTAAAGGTATGGAGACAGGGGATCACCCTGTCGAACCCCCCTCTTGCAAAAGAAATAGTTAGTAAGGTCGCCATTTATATTTAGACACGATTGGGAACAAATGAGCCATTCGTTAATCCATTGTATCCATTTTTTCCCAAAACCTCTACTATGTAATGTATCTAACAGATAAGACCAATTAATTTTGTCGTACGTTTTCTCAAAGTCCACTTTAATAATCACTCCTGGTTCCTTACTAACTTGGCAAGAATATATGATTTCTTGATTAAGTACGACATTATCTAGAATATATCTCCCTTTGATAAAAGCGGCTTGACTACTATCAATGATCCTATTCATGATTGATTCTAAACGAAAGGTCAATATCTTAGAGATAATTTTGAAACTACAGTTTACCAAGCTAATCGGTCTGAATTTGGTTATGAATTTGGTATCTTTCTCTTTGGGGATAAAGCAAATGATTGATCTATTCAGACTAGTGAGCTTGGTAGAAAGATTATAAAAATGTGAATATAATCGACAAAAGTCACTACTGATCAGATCCCAAAAAACTTGATAAAACTTGAAAGTGAAACCATCGGGGCCCGGAGTGCCATTTGGTTCACAAGCAAAAACAGCATCTTTGGTTCACATTGAGCCAAGAGACGTGCTAGACTACCAATTACATACCCGAATTATTGAACATGTACAGTGGACTTATCAATTCTGGACACTGTAGTTGAGACAGAGAGCCAACAGACGTGCTTTGCTTGCCAATTAAAATTGATTGCAACATACTACCTAAATGGGGATTTGGATGTCAAAAAAGGTTGACTTTTGTCCGCTACCTATCTGTCATCTTTGAATTAACCATGCCCCGTTGCATTCATTGAGCCCACGAGAAACCTTCATGTAACACTTTGGGGTGTCATTGGACTGTGGACAGCAACACAGTTCTAAATCTATATGAAGGGGTTGGGTTGAGATTGCAACACAACTCCGTTTTATATTGACAAGTTTCATGAAGATCATTTTAATTCTAAACTTGTTGTTTTCCATTTTTATGGGTTTCTGTTTAGTACGTTCTCAAGTCAAATTTGAAATAGTATGCCCTCGTAATAAGCTAGCTAACTTTTATTCTTTTAAAATGCAATTAAATTCTACCTTTCTGTTATGTCACCCTATTCATTAAAAATTTTAAAAGAATAATTTCGGGTATATTATAATTAAATTCAAAATTTTAAAAACAGAATTTTAAAAGCGGAATTTCGGGTTTATTAAAAAAATTAAGCTCACCAAGTCCTTTAGTGAGTTTAACTCCAATACCTATATAATTGACATCAAACAACGAATTCAAATTGTTGGATAAGTAATGTGTTTACATGTCAAATATATACATTTTGTAATTAATTTAACATAAATCAAGGGTCAAAATTATTATTATTATTATTATTATTATTATTATTATTATTATTATTATATATTTTTTTAACCTCTTTATCAGTTTTGAGGCTTTCTTAAATTAAGTCGTGTGGCCTTATTTTCTTTCCTTGACCCGCGATCTTGTCCTCCCTCCCAATTTTGTTTAGTGGGGATACTAAGCAGATAGCTAAATTTCATTACAGCATGCTTTATTAGTAGATTCAACATATTTGATGATATCTGAAATAGGAACTTATTCTTATCCTATAGGTTTGCAATTAAATATCATTAATGCATGATGAATATTTGATGGTAAACTCACAAAACATATAGAAGATATTACAATAACATTGTAAGAAATATTTTGCACCACACATTCATAGAATAAGTGGATATTAATAAACCATAACAACATTCAAATATACGAAATAAAGTATAATGCTCAAAAATTGAATTATAACTGCCAAGTAAACTAATCTTCAAACACAGAAGCTACGTACTACCAGAATTCATGATGCAGTTGACTATTGACATCTAGATATTATTCACCACCTCTTGCATTGATGGACGGAGTGATGGGTTCTTATTCAAACACTCATAAGAAATCTTAATCAATTTGAGCATTTCATTGATGACTTGTCCAGTTGGTGGTTCAATGCGTTGGTCAAGGATATCTTCGAGTATGATTTCGTCTTCATTAGAAGTTGATAGATTGATCATATCACCCGGGTGCTTTCCCATAAGAAGTTCCAACATGATTACTCCAAAGCTATACACGTCACATTTTTCAGTCATTCTCATTGTATATGCTAGTTCTGGATAAAGAAACAAAATTAAGATTGCAATTATTTGCACTTTAATTTTTTTATACATGTAAGTGATGGATATTAAAATACCATAATAGGGTGTTTAAGTATACAGAACCTGGTGCTATGTAACCGCAGGTTCCAGCAAGCATGCTCCAATTAGAAGACTCCGGCTTGAGAAATTTTGCAGTACAAAAATCCGAGATACTTGCTGTAAACTCTGAATCGAGCAAGATGTTTCTGGAAGTTACATCCCGATGTACTATTGGTGGATAGCAATCATGATGCAAGTGTGAGAGAGCACAAGCAACATCTCTCAGTATAACCTTTCTCTTTGCCCAATCTAGCTCTATTGCTTCCTCACTATTGAGAATGTTATGTAAATCCCTCTTCTCATAGTACTTGTATACAAGAAATTTATTTTGTGGTGAGGAACAATAACCAAATAATTTAGCAACATTGCGGTGTCGAATCTGGGTTATAGTGCTAATTTCTCTATGGAATGCTTCAAAATTTATTGCGGTTTCACCACTTGCTAAGTGGATTTTCTTTACAGCTACTGTGAGGTTATCTGAGGCTAAAATCGCTTTGTAAACCCTTGCATGGCCTCCACTTCCAATGCAGTATTTCTCATCAAAATTCGCTGTGGCCCTTATAATCTCCTCATATGCATCTCTCCCATCAAAATTCCACACTGAAAAGATTTCTCCTCTACTAGGATTGCCAATGTGTCCAGATTTTGGTTTTCTTTTTTTTGAGTATAGGACGCAAAGTAGACAGAGTATAAAAGAGGTTACTAATGCACCAACGCAAATTAGAATTGCAATCAACTTAACCATTTGTAGTCTAGTTGAGCCATTATTATCTTTGACAAATCTATCACACAATGGCAAACCTTCAACGGTGCCACAAAGATTTATGTTGTGCATAAACCATTGTTCTAGGGCTTCTTGGAAAAACTTTTTATCAGGCACTGGTCCCTCTAGTTGGTTGTATGATAAATCCATGGTTGACAAGCTTAACAAGTCCCCCAATGAAGATGGAATCTGACCAGTTAGATTGTTATGAGATAGATTAAGATTTTGTAACATGTTTAAGTGGGCTAATGTTATTGGTATTTCCCCGGTCAAAGAATTTGAGTTTAAATCTAGGAAGTACAGTAAGTATACTAAGTTTCCAAAATGGGATGGAATTTTTCCAAACAACCTATTGTTGCTGAGGTTTAATAATTGAAGATTAGCACAATTGCCTAGTTCTTCTGGCACACTTGTAAGACTGTTTGATGATATATCAAATTCTATTAAAGCATGTAACATACCCAACTCTTTTGGTATATTTCCTGTGAAATTGTTGTGATCCAAGTTGAGTTTAATCAATCTTTTTAATTTACCAAGTTCGACCGGTATTAACCCTGAAAGAGAATTTGATGAGAGATGAACAATGCCCATATTACTTAGGTTCCCTAAAGTGGTAGGGATTTCTCCACTCAATAAGTTATTTGATAGGTCGAGGTCTGTCAAATTTGTAAGCCTACCAATTTCAGGGAATATTGGTCCAGATATCTTATTATCCCGAAGATACAACAAGACCAGATTGGTTAAGTTTGCGAAATTAATAGATAATTCTCCACTTATATTGTTATTTGATAGGTCCAGTTTTTTCAAATATGTAAACCTACCAATTTCAGGAGGGATTGATCCAGAGAGCTTATTATCCATAATAAACAGATAGACAAGATTAGTTAAGTTTTCTAAATTAGGTATTTCTCCACTCACAAAGTTGTCTGATAGCTCTAAATCTGTCAAATGTATAAGTTTACCAATTTCAGGAGGTATTGGTCCTGAGAGACTATTATTCCAAAGAAGAAAGGTGTTCAAATTACTTAGGTTTCCTATGGTGCTAGGAATTTCTCCACTCAAAGAGTTATTATATAAAACCATATCTGTCAAATCTGTAAGTTTACCCATTTCTGGAGGGATCGATCCACTCAAAAAGTTTGATGATAGCTCTAAATCTGTCAAATGTATAAGTTCACCAATTTCAGAAGGGATCGATCCAGAAAGATTATTATCCGAAAGATCCAAGAATTTTATGTTTGTCAAGTTTCCAATGCTAGGCGGGATTGATCCAGAAAGATTATTACCCCAAAGATACAAGACTTTAATGTTTGTCAAGTTTCCAATGCTAGATGGGATCAAACCGCTGAGAACATTATGACCAAGAGAAAGATATGTGAGTTTTGAGCAAAGACATATTGATGGAGGAATTACTCCACTGAGTTGATTATAACTTAGATTAAACGTTCTAATGGATGGAAGAGCAGAGAAATTAAGAGCATCTAATTTCCCAACTAGACTCTTATGGGAAAGAGAAATTCTAGTAATGACTTGCCTTTTTTTGTTATTGTCGCGGCAAGTGATTCCAGTCCAGTTGCATGAAAGAGGTTGTTGGGGCTGGAGAGTGGATTTCCAATGGTGGAGAGCTTGTGCTTGAGATGTGAGAGAAGATTGAACCAAAGGGAGTAGAAAGAGGGTAAGGAACAAGAGAATGTCCCTCATTGCTAAAATGCTAAAAGCCTAACTTACAGATTGTGTGGTTACTTATCAAGGCACCAGGGCTGGCCCTCTTATATACTCAGCGGTGAGACATGATGATACGGCAGCTAGGAATTCAAGCAAAGCCAATAGGCATGCTTGACCCCCAATTAGAAAGCCGAATTACTGAATTTGGTTTTAAATTGAATGCAACATATGTATTTAATGAATAGGGATTTGTATATAAAAAAGAGGAGACGTGTGTGTGCAACTGCAGTAGTTGGTGTAAGGAATCCAACATACCAGCGGAATAAATATGAATAGAGACAGGCAAACTAAAGTCCAGTGCACTTATCAGTTCTTTGGTTCACATTGAGCTAAGAGACGTGCTTATTTTCCTGCCAATTAAAACTGATTGCAACATATATAGTACATGAATAGCGATTTAGATGTCAAAAAAGGTTTTGTGTGCTACCTAGCTAGCTGTCATCTTTGAATTAATTACCCACAAATGGAGAAAGGGATGTGTTGAGAGGGAAATAAGAAGCCTTCATTGAAGACTTTCGGGTGTCATTAATTGGATTACTGTGGACAGCAACACAACTCTGAATCTGTATGAAGTATGAAGTACGATCATGTATATGAATTTTAAAAACATATTTGTTAATTTAGTAAATTTTTTTGTGGATCCACAAGAAGAATCTATATTATTGGATTCACAAAACATATTATCAACACAATTAACGGGCATTAAAAAATTTAATTGATGAACAATTTCACCCCTCAATTAATCCTTTGTCTAACTGCTATGTATTTTTTTTTTCTATTGACAAGTTTCTGTTTAAAAAACTTGTTGTTTACCATTTTGATGGGTTTCTGTTTAAAATGTTCTCGAGTCAAATTTGAAATAGTATGCCGTCGTAATAAGCTAGCTGGCTTTTATTCTTTTTAATAACATGATTTGGAAAATCGGTCGATTCCGAGTCAACTCAGAATCGGACGGGACCGGGCCGAGTTTTACCCGAGTCTTGCGCCTAGGCTGAGTCATCCGATTTTCTGGTCGAGTCAAGCCGAGTTAGACCGAGTTATGTCAGTTGGACGAGTTAAATGCAGAAAATTGATAAAATCAGAGTTAAATCGATATAATTGGCCGAATTTTCACTCATTCTCTTGTCTCTGGAGCAAAAGTTTTTGTTTTTGCTACTCAAATCGGACCAATTTTGTATTTTTGGCAAGACAATGGAAGGATTTGAGGGAGTTGCTGCTCTGAAAGAGGCAGTCGCTTTTCACAAAGGAGGAGGTTAAATGATTATAAAATTTTGAATAGTCTTGGTGCACATATGGTGTAAACAAGAATAGAAACAGAAATTAAAAAGGATGTTTGCAGCGCTGATATGGTGCACATATGGTGTAAACAAGAATAGTCTTTGTTCAGACCAGTTATTAAATAGAGATCAGCTGTTTTGAAAGATATATAGATCGGTCCAAATAAGAATTAATATTTTATTAAAAAGGAGTGTACGGTCTAAACAATAATCAATTATTAAGTAGTAAATAGGGACAGTAATTAATAATAATATAGTTTTATTATTATTTTTATTAAACATTTAAATAAAGTAAATGATGACCAGTGGCTTCTTTTATTTATTTTTTATTTTCGCTTAATAAAAAATATAATAATAATTGTATATGAAATAAAATATTTTCTATGAAAATAAATATACTCATACAAACTCAAATATGAAAATGTAAAAGTTAAAATTAAACATTTTATTTGTCTTTCGTGAATTTATTGACCTTTATTATTATTATGGAATAGTTTATTTAATATTTAAATTAGATAAATATTTATTTTTAAGTAATACACCACAAATTTTATTGTTATTTGTCCATAATTATTATGAGGGTTCGAGTGGATTATTTGAAAATTTTAGTACAAAACATAATTCTGTCAAAAAAATTGAGTTTTTGGTCTGATCCAGCAAGATAATTCTGCACTAAATTACTTTTATATTTATAAATTATAACTAGCTTACATAAAAGATGTGTTCTACTTAATACTTATATTATATTATATAACTAGTGGATTATTTGAGTATAATATTTTGTCTACATAGTTTTCTTGTAAATTATTTTTTTTTTATCAATTTTTCCTATATTTTGGCTACAAAACAAGCTTCTGCCAAAAAAATTCGAGTTTCCGATACAATTCTTCCAATTCTAGCCGATTCATCCGATTCCAATTCCACAGTCAAGTATCCGATTTCGATTCTGATTCCGATTCCGAGTTTCAAAACCATGATTTTAAATGCAATTAAATTCTACCTTTTGGTTATGTCACTTTACAACAACAACAACAACAACCAAGTTTCAGTTCCAAACAAATTGGGGTAAGCTAGAAATGAAACCAAAGTCTTTCGGTTATGTCACTCTGTAAATTATAAATTTTAAAAGAAGAATTTCGGGTTTATTACAAGTTCTATAACTAAGGTGTTTTAAAGCTCACTAAGCCTTTGGTGAGTTTAATTACAAAACTTATCGGATTGATATCAAATAACGAATCCAAATTGTGGACACTATTCTACTTCACTGCTTTGTAATCCGTTTACATGTTAAATATGTAAATTTTGTAATTAATTTAATATAAAATCAAGCTGTGAAAAATAACTTATAAATATTCTTTCTTGACTGCTTTCTTAGTTTGAGGCTTTGTTAAATTGAGACATGTGGCCTTATTTTCTTTAATTCCTTGACCTGTGATTTTTTCCTCCCTCCCAATTTTTCTTTAGTGTGGATACTGACAAATGTTGTACTGTAACTTTCTTCATTAATTTGGGCTCTCTGACTTGTACTACTTACCCACAGATGGAAAATTTATAAGATAGACCCATGGATAAATTAGAACAGCCTACCAATACACAAAACACTGCTGGTACCGACTAGTACCAGTGCCAGAAAAATACAGTGGCCAATTTTAGCAAGTATTACAATAGTACAAGCTTTGAAAATTGGTACAAAAACGAAGAATAGTTGAAATCATGGCTCTGAAAATTAGAACTGGAATTGGAATTAGTGAGTTGAATAGGGAATCAGAATTGGAATTTAGGTAGGGTCCACACGTGACGTCTTATCTCCAGTTTTCTTATTTATTTTTGAGGTTGACTTTGTAAATTGTATAAAAAGTGGATGAGAAACCGGAGCAAAACTCGGTTGTATCGGTCCGTTTCACCGATTCCATATATTGAAAGAATATTCCATTGATTTTCATGGTCAAATTTGTTATTTGTGTAACTTACGCTTAACTCAGCTCGGCCTGGCCGATTTAGCCTGACTGGCCGAATCAACTATCGGCACCTTGCCTAAAATTATAATTACTTGGATAGTAACAAAACTAATTTAAATTTTGTTGCTCAAATGTTTTTTTTCTTCGAAGGATAGAATACTGGAGATGATTAAAACCACTTGATCTTTGACATGAGGATCCTTGACGAAAATTGGGCCTTTGGTGAATATTGGGCTCGCCACTTTAAGGATTAGTGGAAATATAATTAATAACTGGAATTTATCTACTTTGGGCCTGAGTTCAAATTTGAGCGGAGACTAAGAATACAACAATGTGATTATTGTTTTCGAAATTTTGAGTTTGAGGTGCACGTGGTCTGGTTTTTTAGCTCCCAACATATTATATAAGGTTTGTTAATTATTTCTTCTTCTTTTGTTCAATCAAACCTTTTCAAAATTCTGTACTTGGTTCAATTATGCACATTCTATCATTAAGAAGATGATGTGGTACGGTGACATATTATCTTTTTTGAAAAGTTTCGTAGAAGCTGTGAAATTGTGAGCGGATCTCGAACTCTCGATCTTTGGGTAACCATAGTCTTAGAACTTTTTCTTCTAGCCAACTGTGTGCTACCGTCCCATCTCTATAGTGTCATGTTATCAATGACTTTTTACTATTTATTTAGATTGGTACAAAAATTCAATGGTCTTAAAACAACCATTTTGTAAAATACTTAATAAATAGTAAAAAAACATTCAAAAATATGTAAAATTTGATAGGCAAGCACATTTTAAAATATCCATCATGTTAAACGATTTGTATCGACTGTTTGGATTTTGAAAATTTTGAAAATGTAGAGTTTAATTTAGTATCATCAAAAATGGGTGCAAGTGGATCCCTCCTCATAAATATATATATATACATACATATATGTATATATATATATATATAATTATATATATATATATATAGAGAGAGAGAGGAAGGTTTCAATGCACCTAAAGTTTTGTACTCCCATTTACTATTATTTGAGATGAACAGCTGATAGATATCAGGATCTGTACGATCGAGTCGCTCCATCAGCGAAACAATAACGTCAATTTGTTCTCCATTTCATTTAGTAACGCTCCCCACCTGTCCAGTCCCTTCTTTTCCTGGTTCCAGTATTTCCCTTGTTTTCGCGGCTGAGAGAACCTCGTGCCCTCACCCTTGCCCTCGGCTCAATCTCTTTCTCACACCTGACCCACCCTCTTCATTTTAAACTAAAATGCACGCTCTTCTCCTCTCTTTCTTGTTGCCTCTCCACTTCGGCTGCCGATCTCCCTCTCTCTTGAACCCAGATCTTATCGTTTATCCATTCTCTCCTTTCTCCTTTGGAGATGCACCCCAGTTATTTTGAGACGCATACCCAGGTTAATCCTCGGTTGTAATCACATAGCTGATGTATCTCTCTCTCTCTTTTACTTTTGTGCTATAATCTTGAGTTTACTGATTTTGTTCTAGTTTTATTGATTTGCCCTGATTGATTTTGCTTTGCGTAGTAACTGAAGCCCACGAAGTTTTTTGTTTTAGAAAGTTTAATTAAAATTGCTATATTAATAGAATATGCAATGAGGAATTTGGAAATACAACCTTTTTATAAGTTTGCATTGAAATATTTTTCTTATTGTAGAATCTGCAATGAGAGATTTGAAGTTCAAATTATACTGCTATCCTTTTTATATGTTAGTTGATTCAAAGAGATGCCACAGCAACAAATTTGTAATTCTTATTAATGTCTGCACTCTTCCTGAGAACCGGCATATAGCATATTAGAACATGCACACATCATCTCGTGAGGCATTTCATATTATTTATTGTTGTAATGCGCATCAGCATTGATACTTTGTGACTGTTTATTTGCATTTCCTCTGTTATATTTAATTGTCTGTTATTACTAATATTTTTTAAATTTGCAATGATAAGAATTTAGGAGAAAACATACTCGGCAAGGAGGAGGTGTATAAGGTCATAGTAGGTTGTAGGTGTCAATCTGTTTATGGACAGTGATGCTGGTTCTAAGCTTGTGAATTGTTAAAATTTTAATTCTCTTTGGTGTAATGTATGATCAAGTATGATGTAGCATGTGTAATCTAGGATTTCCTACTTTCCATTAATGTATGATTTAGCTACTGTTATGTTGTTATAAGTTGATAAAATTTGTGGTGACTTGTTTATAAAATGTGATAACTATCATTGATCAGTAATCGATTGACTGTACCAATTGGTACATAATGTTTTTGTACTTATGCTACAAACTAATCATGTAAAAACAAAATTATCATGCACAATTCAATAAAATCTCGTGGTGAATATTATTTTATAAATTGATCTGAATGAAAAAAACAATAATACACTTGCACAACAACTGATGAGAGTATATGCTTAATATACATATTAGATAACAATTTCAAATGTATATGCTTAATAAATTGAGCCTGACAGCACAATTTCAAATGTATATGCTTAATATACATATTAGATAACAATTGTAGAACTACTGGTGAATCATAAACTCAATGAAAATTTCAATTTGTTTACCGTACAACAAGGAAAATATTCAAGTCCCTTGTAAATTCCAATTTATTTATGGTACTTAATCAGGCTCAAATTCAACCTATTAAAAAAATAATACAATACACAAAAGAATTACAATTGAAATTACAAAAATTCATAACACTACCAAGAAAAGCTTACATATTCAGATAAATTAGAATTTTTTTTTTTTTTGGAGTCTTACATGACCCATAGGTCTACACTAGTTCCTCTATGCTAAAAACATTCGCAGTACAGACTGTTTTTCCCACCCATAAATCCTACCCTGATTAGCTAGCCTGTGTGCAAATCCCAGAGTTTCATCCTCTCTATTACAATGAATCGCTCTACATTTACTCCGAAATTCCACCCTGAATTTCCACGATTGCCAAATTTCAGAGAAAGCACTCCAGTCTGTGATATTAAGAGTTGCTGCCTGTACTGCGATGACAATATCCAGTGAATCAGATGGAACAAGTACTGGTACGATTTGTGGCTGTTGAGCAGCTTGTCAGTATAGCGGTCTGACATGATTCCCGCACAACCTTATAGAAAGCTTGACAGACTCCCATTGTTCGTCTCGCCCACATCATACAAACTAGATAGCAGTTTTGCTCATCTGAAAGAGATTCCCAAACCGAGTCAAAGAAGGTCTTGAATGAATCCGGAAGATCGACCGTTCTGAGGCCCAACTCTGACACCAGCCATACCGCTCTTACGGAATCACATTTAAACAAAGCATGCATGATAGTCTCTGGATCTTTCCCACGTATTGGGCATATTGGGTCAATGTGATGAATTCTGACAGCAAGGGTCGCTCTAACTAGCAAGGCTCCCTGCAGTCCTCTCCACACGAATTTCTTGAGTTTTGGAATGAGCGATACTTTCTTCCAATGATTAAAAGCTCATGAGTCGTAGTGAGTGTTTGAAATGAGCTGGCTTCAAATGATCTTATCGATCAGATAAATGTGAAAGCTACTATCCGGAGCTTGAAACAGAGGGAAAAAAAATAGTGTAAAACTGAACTAAATATGTTAAATTCATCATTTAATTAAGCACCTAATTAGTCTAAATTCGGCCACAATGAAAAAACTAATTGATCAAACTGTGAAGGGTTCAATTAAGTACACCTGGTAGTGGTTCAAATTCACTACCACTTTGCCAAAATTAGTCATCAATTAAGTCCCCTAATGATAATGAATTTTTTTAGCAAATTCTCAGAAAGCAAGTGTGAAGTAGAAAATAAAAAGGGAGTTGATTGTACCTAAGAAAATTAGGATTTTTAAGTTGAACTGAATCCAGTCAAAAATATCCTAAACTAAAAGCACTCAAAATTAAAATTTAGGAACCCTTTCTTTTTAGTTCAGAGAGAGAACTCACCATAATTTTTTTAAAAACACATAATTTACACAAACAGAGAGAATACGAGAGAACGAGAGGGAGGGAGAGCCTTACCTGGGAACTGTTTGATGATTTGAGCAGTGAATGACAGTGAAGGAGAGGAGAGCGAGATAGAGGGCGAGGGTGAGCAGCGGAACATCAGATTTAGTGTCTCTGTAGGCATGAGAGCGAAGCTCTCTCAGCCGCGGGCCGTGAGAGTCAGCGAGAGAGGAACCAGGGAAAGAATAAACTGGACAGATCGGGAGGAGCGTTACTAGGCAACTGGAGATCAAATGGACGTTATTTTTTCACTGATTGAGCGATTGGATTAGGGGTGAGTAAATTGCTCATAATTTGTGAGTCGCTCATAACTCGCTCATTAAATGCTCACTTAAACTCGCTCATTTATCAACTCACTTAAACTCGCTCATAACTCGCTAATTTAGGATTTGCCACATCTAATTCCTGCCACATTCAATCCCAAATAAATTTCTGCCACATCAGCCTTGCTTCATTAAATCTTGTGTAATATTCATAATTTCATGATACATTCATTTTTCTTTTAATTCGGCAGAACAAGTTGAAAGTATTACACTTTGTTGAATGATACTATTGATTTTTGTTATATTCTATTGTTATTTGTTGGACGATAGCTGTGAAAGTATCACTGTTGAAGTATTGATGATACTGTTGATTTTTGTAATATGATTCTATTTTTGTTGGATTTTTATTCTATTTTATTTAAATGAATTATGACAATTTATTAAATTTTAGTACTTATAACTTGTGAGCCGCTCATAACTCGCTCATTTTCGACTCGCTTATTTATCAACTTGCTTAAACTCGCTCATTTGCTAAATGAGCGAGCATGAGCATACCCTAACTCGCTCATGCTCGCTCATTAATCACCCCTAGACTGGATCACAAGGATCCTGATGCTTATTAGTTGTTCATCTCAAAATGGATGCGTGGTTGATGATTGGGAGCGAATGGGAGTACAGAATTTTAGATGCATTGGAACCCTCCTCATATATATATATAGAGTTAGGCTGGGGTGCTATGGATAGCATAGTGGCCTCTATGCTACGGCTCAATATTCAAGTTTTCAAAATCCAAACGGTCGATCTGAACCGTTCATCTTATTCTCCATATTAATATCTGCTTGGAGACCAAATTTTATAATTTTCTGAATTTTTTTACTATTTATTAAGCCACTTTGAAAATCGCTAATCCAACGGTTTTACTGTTTTGTGCAGCCACCGTTGGATCAACAATTTTGTAAAATACTTAATAAATAGTAAAAAAATTCAGAAAAATGTAAAATTTGGTCTCCAAGCAGATATTAATATGGAGAATAAGATGAACGGTTCGGATCGACCGTTTGGATTTTGAAAACTCGAATATTGAGCCGTAGCATAGAGGCCACTATGCTATCCATAGCACCCCAGCCTAACTCTATAGTCAAAATGGCTAAGTTCAAAATGTTTTTTCCTAGTCTCCAGAACAAACGACTTGGTTTTTTAATTTTTAAAGTCAAAATAGTCAATCCAAACTGTTAGATGTTTGATCTATATTAAAATGTGTTTAGAGACCAAATTTTACATGTTTTGAAAATTTTCTACTATTTATTAAGATGGATTTAAAATCACTGTTTTTCAATGGTACACAATTTTAATAAAAACAATGAACTATAAACCATCTTAATAAATAGTAAAAAAAATTAAAAAAATGTAAAATTTAGTCCCCAAGCACATTTTAATATAGATTAAAAATTTAACGAATTTGGATCAACTCTTTGAAATTTGAAAATCAGAAAACAGAGTCGTTTATTCTGGATAGGAAAAGAAGGTTTTGAATTTTGCCCCTCTCTCTCTCTATATATATATATATAACTAACAATGAACATGGACAATTTTTGACAAAAGAGCCAACATCTGGAAATTTTAATAATGCAAGAGTTTTGAACGAACTCTAATCGAACAAAAAGAATAAAATATTCAGTTTTCCAATATTCATATTACAGGAGTAAGTATTTAGGTCACATGAATTGGTGCGCAAGTTAATTAACTATCAATCATAATAATATTTGATTCTCAAACTAGTGCTATTCCAAATAGAATAATAATGAAGGGTTTAAAAATCCCAAAATTATTGTGAAGCGTCTCAAATCAGAGTTGAAGTGGACAATATAAAATATATGTAGCAATCATTTATCTAATTCATGAAGTTATATAAACTACGTACTATATAGAAAAAATAAAGAAGAATCCAAACCAATTCATTTTATGGTAATAACAATAGCAGATACATGATAAAGGTAAAATATATTATCCTCATTGGTAGAGTGCAATTTTAGGAAAAAAAAATTAGTATTACTATATATTATATGAGGCATGTACATTCAGCCACGTTAGTATGTGATTAATTACACCCAATCATCCAAGTGTTTCTTGCGTGGCTTTACATTGACTTGTCAGTTTTTATTATAGGAAGATTCCAGGGCGTTTCCTTTTTTTGTGCTCTGATTGCAACAACAACAATATAATAAAAATAAGCCTTTTGGTACAAAATTGTTAGTTGATTGTTTGGTCGCTCACCATAAAAAACAAAGCCCTTTGGTGTTTGGATTTTAAAAGCTGAAATAAAGTTATTATCAAAAAAAAAAAAACTATCAAATATTCAGAGCATGTACATCTCAGCAACTCAAATGAGTTTTTAAACAACTATTAAATTTAGAGTTTCTATTAAGCCACGTCAGCAACAAATTATAAAAAAGAAATAATTTGAGCCAATCATATAATCAACATAGAGTTATAAACAGTTTCGTAATAAGAAATTTTTCTGCATAGTTTTTAAATAAGAAACTTTTTCACATCTCTGAAATTGAATTAGAAACTGACATATTATATTAAAAACTCTAATAATACTAGAGGTGTAAATGCTCTTACATCGTAAACTCAAAATAAATAAATGTTTTTATTGAACAGCTTAGTTACGTTCAAGTAATATGTTCGAATCTAGTTAATGCAAAAAAAAGAGGGAATTGTTTAGTGATATGTACTGAGCTCTCTTTGACTTAATTTGTACAAGCCCACATGGATTTGGTCAATTATATATTTGAATATTATTTTACTTTCCAAATGATAACAACATCAATTGACTAACAGATCCAAGATCATGCCAAAAGGCATAAAATAGGATGTACGTATATGGTACTACTTAATACATCCTTTCATATAAAGATAAAATAAGCAAATGTTGACTTAATCCAATTTATTAAATAAACAGATAACAATGTTTTTGGTCCCTTAATTACAATATGTCCCTTTAGTGGGCCGCCATGTTTGTTGTTGTCATCTATTACTACTATAAATATCACCTAAGGTCGACCCTAAATTATATATATTATTGTTTTCTTCAAAACATTAATTTAGCTTATTTGTAATGAATAAAAAGATTGTAAACAAATCATTTCGTGAAGTAGATCGGTTTTAACTATTTAGATTTGTCGTTCGAACTCAATCGGATAGGTTTTGGATTTAAGCTCACCCCAACCTAGTTCTACTCCAAATAAACTAGTAGATATATATATATATATATATATTCTATTATTAAGCACGTTGGGTGTCCGATCCGCCAATGACTACGATTGAGAGATGAAACTTCATATTGGATCTCAGCTCTCCAATTACATATTTTGTCTTCTTTTGATTAAATGCATGAAGTCTAAATTTAGTTAAAAACATACCCACCACATATGCTGCCACGCGATACGTTCACTACTAGAATCCTCACTTTTTGCAAGGGTCCGAATAGCCATTTCCAAGAGTATGAAGGCTCCATGGAAATAAAATGGGCTTTTCTGTCAGAGATCTGACACAGCATACAATTTCCAAAGGTAAACCCTTGGAAAAGGTAGCGCTTGTTAATGCTTCCTGTTTGCCAATGGAAATGTATCATTTACACCCTTGGAAAAGTTTGGCATGATCCGCCACCCGCCAAAATAGACCAAATATTATATTTATATGGACGGCTCATGGAAATACTTGAGAAAATGCCCTTGGAAATGTTTTTCTTAGTCTGTTTATATTATTTTATTGCGAAGGCTCATGGAAATACTTGTGAGAATGCTCTTGGAAATGTTTTATTGGTTCAGTTTATATTATTTTATAGTTGGTCATACTATTTCCAAGAGTTAACCCTTGGAAATGTTTTGCTTAGTCTGTTTATATTATTTTATTGTGAAGCCTCATGGAAATACTTGTGAGAATGCCCTTGGAAATGTCTGATTGATCCAGTTTATAATATTTTATAGTTGGTCGTACTATTTCCAAGAGTTAGCCCCTTGGAAATGTTTTGCTTAGTCTGTTTATATTATTTTATTGCGAAGGCTCATGGAAATACTTGTGAGAATGTCCTTGGAAATGCCTTATTGATCCAGTTTATATTATTTTATAGTTTGTCATACCATTTCCAATAGTTCGCCCTTGGAAATATTTTGTTTAGTCTGTTTATATTATTTTATTGCGACTGTTCATGGAAATACTTTAGAAAATACCCATGGAAATGTTTATTGATTCAGACTATACTACTTCAGAAAATACCCATGGAGACAGAAACATTTATGTAGATTTTTTATCTCCCTTTGAATTGTCTAAATAAACAAATCACAACAGCAAGCAAGAGTAATACATCATAATTAAACAAATCCTAATCACAATAGCAAGCAAGTATATCACAATTAAGCAAGCAAGTATATATAACACATATCACAATATGAAGGAAGTTAGTATAACACATCAAAATCACAACAGCAAGCAAGTATACTAGAATTGTTAACAATACTTCCCCAGATTCAAAATATATACCCCACAAACATGCAGTTTTGTATACCAAAATATATGCCCCACCAATTCATCTAGATACCAAAAAGCAACAAAGTCAAGTAGATAACATTTGCCTAAGTTAACAGTCCCCATCCCTACATCCCTAATTAAAAACCTAATAATGTCTCACATGCAGGCACACCTTTTTTCTTTTCTGGGAAGAATTTGATTCGCTTGCCTCCGTTCTTGTTAACAGTCTCCCATATTCTCTTGCTTCTTCTTAAGTATAACACATCCTAATTAAACATATTAGTGTGAGTAAATGAGTAGATGAGTAAAATTAGCATTAAATTACATTTTTCGAATCATGTGAAGATGTACTTAAAATTAGCATTAAATTAGCATTAAATTACAATTAAATTAGCATTAAATTAGCAATATTTTTGATTTTTTGGCAATTAATTTTTCTATTTAATTTGATAAAGCCTCATTTTTCAAATTTAATGTTGCTTTAAAAAATTAATGGCACAATAATATAATGAAATGTACAATAATATAATTGTAACTTTAAAAATCATAACTCTAAAAATTATAACTTTCATAATTTTCAACAACTATATATTTAACTGAAATTTCAATTAACACATAAACTTTTGAAATAATATACAAGATACAAATATTAAAACAGAAATTAAAATTTTCCAATCTGTACTTAGCCAGAGAGGTTTTCTCTCATTTCATCTGAGCAGAGCAATTGAAACTCTATACAGCTCACTATATGATTTGTAGAACATGTACTTCAGTGCTACATGTGCTATTAGTAAGTAGAAATTGCTCTGTCAAATGATACGCAAACAACTTGCACAGATTTGAACCATCTTATGGTTTCCATATGCGCAGAGCTCTTAAAACCATATACAGCGCAAATTGGTGTTTTTGAGTCTCAAATTCCATCTTCTCTCTATTACAGGAAGCAATACTTGCTCTGTCTAGTGCTCCGGAATTTCATTTCCCCCAATCCGTGCAAAAAAACAATTCATCTTCCCCCCCAAAACACCAATGTCTAGTGTTCCGAAATTTCATTTCCCCCCATCCGTGCAAAAAAACATTCATCTTCCCCCCAAAACACCAAAGTTATGCCGCCTTATATTTCCCCCAAATTTCACCATATAAATGGCACGCGTCTCCTTCCCTCAGGTTTCCACTACTTACATTCCTGTTGTTGTTGCCCTGACCGCTTTACAGGTTAAAGACGACAACCACTTCTGTCAGCAAATCAACAGATCAAACGATCTAGGGTTAAGAACTTGTTGTTTTTATCGTTGTTTTTATCCTTGATTTTATCCTTCGTCCTAGACTTGTTTCTATCCTTATCACAACATATGAAATTTTGATTTCCCAAAATTAGCCGATGTCACAACCACTAAACCCTAAGTTAATTTCAGATTTTTTTTTCTAGTTTCGTACTAAACCCTAAGTTAATTCTTATATGATTTTTTTCTCTTGATTTTAGGCACCATGGTACTGACTGGTACAAAACCCTAAGTTAATTTCATATTTTTTTCTTCTGATTTTAGGTAGTATGGTACATACCTAATTTTTCCATGAAAAACTTCTAGGGTGTCTATCTCACCACTCTTTCTATCCATCTCCATCTCTTTAACTACATCTCATCACTGTTTATCTTGTAATCACCAAACAGATGGCTCCCAAAAAGTCAGGACTGACTAGAGCAACTTCTACGAAAAGAAAGAGTAGGTCCCGTAAGCAACAGGTACCACTCGAGGTTGGTGAGGCTTCAATTGCTGGTGCAGCCTCTCAAATTACAACACATTAACCCCCCAAGAAGAAGGGACGAGGTCCTGGAATCCTACAAAAGTCGACTGATGTCTTTGAAGACCGACCAATAATCTGGCCCATCGGGGATCGTGCGTTCACTTGCGAAACTGATCCACAGAAGATAACAGGATCAATCACCCGGTTAGACCCGATAATTCCAACCTAGCCTCTACACATTTCCTGTTGTTAAAAAATATCTTTATTTAGATAAATCACTCATGTTCATATATGTCCTACTTTGTACCACATGCAGACTCCTCTTGGTATTATTGCTATTAAATCATTTGTTGGAGAGTAATATGTCCTACTTTGTACCAGTAACAACATCACCACCAGTACCAGTACAAAAAATATTTCATATATGAAAAATTATAAAAGGGCTAATTGAAGGAAATAACCAATTAGTAGCAATCCGAGGTTGAACCTTACATAAGAAATATGAATAAAAGCATTTCAGTCCCTAGTTTTCGGTTCAATATTCATTCTACATGTATCAGAATTCCTTGTAGCCAGTCCCTAATTCCTTGTTTAATAAATTGCTGATACTCCACATTTATATTACTAGACTAGCGTTAAACCACATGCCGGGACCATTGAGAAGTTTCCATGCTTTCGATGATAAGTCAAAGAAGAATATTGAGTTCTTATTTTTGGTATTCTTTCTCTTAATCTGTTTTCATTCTTGGAATTAGGAAAAAACCTCTGATGCTTACGGTCAATTTCTATTTTTCTAAAAAAATAACAATGGTTTACATACCATATGTAAGTAGAAATATATACATTTAAGGTAAAAAAAAATTCACCAAAACTGCAATTGTAAAACTGTGTCAGTTTTGGGTCAGTACCTAACGCAGTACATATTTTGTGGTATAGAAAAAATTTAGGTACCGTGAAGGTGAAGATCCCGTGCGTTGTCGACATGTGCTGCATGCAATAGCAGCAAAAAGAGTAACCGAGGAGCTGCACGAGGCCAGGGACCGTCTGTTCAAGAAATATGGCTATAAACCACAATTATGGAAAGAACATGTTCCACATTGGTGCCTTGACGACCCCAATTGGCACGGTCTTTGTGACATCTTTGCCACAGAGGTGTTTAAAGATTTCAGTTTAAAAAACAAGGATAATCGCACAAAATCTGGACGAAAGATAGCTCACCATGGGGGATCAGCAAGTGCACAACAGCACTTTGCAAAACTGGTAAGCTTTAAAAACACAGTTGCAAATTAAAATTATTGGTATTGAAGGATACAACTGACTTTTAGGACTACTTGTTTATTCCTTTTCATGTGGAGACAAAATTAAACAATGGAAAAGAGCCACCAATGAGGGCACTTTACATTCATCTCCATTGTGCTAAAGAAAATGGAAAATCACCAATCGTTGCTAAATTGGAAGCTGCCGCTGCTGCTGCCGAGGCCGCTGCTGCCGCTGCCGCGCTCGAGTCTGGACCTTCAGCAATGAATGATGCTGATGTGGTAATTGATCCAAGTAGAGACGAGGCTAACACACAGCTTGAAGCGTTAGATATCAACTCCTTGCGGTTTACAAATGATAAAACACAAGCAGTATATGTAAGTTATAATATGTACATTTATTTGCTGAAATTACATACCAACTTGCATAGATTAGAATCACTATTAAACCAGTAATGCACTGCCTCAAATCGCAAATTAATAGCAACCTTTAATATCAGTATTGCAGGACCAAAAAATATACCACAATGCGGTTTGGGATGTTCAATGCAAACCATTAAGCTTGAAATAGTTACTGACAAATATTACTCCAACCCCGGAAAAAAGAAAGGTTAATTGGAATAACCCCTGTGCACTGTATGAATTATCGTAACTCTTATTAGCTATTTTTAAAGGAAATATAATAATACTATATATTGCCTGTATGTTGCAAATCATAGCAAAAAGTGAACGACATGAGGGCTGCTCAGGACGATTCCGGCATGGACGAGAGCACCATGTTCTTGTCAGCTGTTGGCGGACCAAAAAATGGTAGGATACAAGGATTTGGATGCATGCTTGACGATAAGGTTGATAAAGCAAACAAACGAAACAGTGCCAACAGAATACCATGTCATGATTCGAGCCTGACGACCGATGGAGGGGACACAAACTTATCTTGTGCTGAATTACAAGCGCTCTTAGCTGAAAGTGTTCGTCGTCAGGACGAGGAAAAACAGGAGAGGAAAAGAGAACTAGCACAATATGACTTCTACATCAAACAACTATTCACCATGATGGGGTCACAAGTGCCCACTGCACAGGTAATTAAGATCAATATTATTCCAAATTTAGGGTTTTACAATTGTCTACTGTGTTGACAAATTTTAATATGATACTTTGGTTATAAGTTGCTTGTATAAAATCATTATATCATCTATCTTATACCTGTGTTGTGTGTAGCACATGATTAGATTTATGTATTCAACAATCTAGTAAGGTTTGTTTGGTGCTGCTTGTTAGTCGTAATTATGTTGATAATTATTGCGCATGGGTTGTTCATTTTGTCGCGCATCTCTGACCTGTTTACTTGTGAATTATTGGGCATTTTAATGCTGGATTTATGATCCCCGGTACCAGTTTGACCCATCTTAGTTCCGCTTACTGGCGCCAGCCTTTTTCTACTTGTTTATATGTTGTTTGTTGTGTAGTTTTTTCAACTTGTAATCAATATTAGGATTTTTCTGGTTCTGACCTAATTCTGGTATTGTATAAGATAAAGAGGTGTCAATTCTGACTTGTGGCAATTTCTTATATTAGAGGGACTGATATGAAAAATATGACAACCCATGCACATTTGTAAGGCTAAATAAATATTGTGTGCATTGTTCAACTTAGGCTCAAGTACACAATTCTGAGACTCGACAAGGTGTGATTGGCAATTTAACTACTTTTCAGGTGCCACTTTTTAGTTAAGAACTTCATGTTTTAAATGTTACTAAATCAGATCCTACTAGTGTAATCTCCAAATTATAACACATGTGTTTGCATTTTCTATGCTTAGGGTGACGATTCAACCCGTCAACCATCTCATGAAGGAGCTTCACACATTCAGCCGGGTATCTCACAGGTAAAGTTTTAGCAGGGGATAGAAATAAGAAAACAATCAGCACATTGTTATAGAACAAGCACCTCCTTGAGCCATGTTCCTCTTACTATTGTGATTAACGTCACTGGATAGAAATAAGAAAATGTGAATTAGAACCACCTTGCCACTTGCTACCCTTATTACTGTGATCCCAATTACCAAATATAGTGCAAAAATAAATATCATAAACAATAACATATTGTTCTTTTGATTGATATACTTAGGGTCTGTCATGTCCTACACCAAATCTGGGAGGGCCTTTCACCGCACTCTTAAATCGGGCTGAAAATGATGAAATTGACACAGATAGAGCTGAGATGGACCCATGGTTCGGTCAGTCTGGCTTCAACGTCAACCGCCCCATCTAGTGTGGAAAAGTGCTTCAGATTAGGAGTAAATACATATTTCGGTTTTAACAAATGCTCAACATGGGGTAACTTAGTTTGTGAATTTTGGTTAACAAATTGGGGGGGGGGGATATTTTGGTATAGTAATGTACTCATGTTGAGTATATTTCAGCATAGTCATGTACTCATGTTGAGTATATACTCAACATGAGTACATGACTATATATTTTGGTATAGTCATGTACTCATGTTGATGTATTTCATGATATATTCATGTTTTTTGTAACTAAATCCGATAGGTTTTTATGTAATGCACGATGACTATGTTAAGGTTGATTAATTATATGCTATCGATCTATACAGATATCATTATGTTTGTGTTTATTTTGTTTAATGGGAACTGGGAATATATATCAGTACCAGGTTGGTACAGGGAGGATTGATGCATAGGAGTATGTTGGTATAGTACCATTTAGTATGACATCGCCATGGGTCTGTGCATGGAAAACATAAAACAAACTACCATGAAAATACTCAAGTGGCACCCACCAATGTTCCCTTTGAAATAAGCAACTGGACCAACCAGTGCTCCCTTGGAAATATTTAGTGGGTCCCAGGTCGGCTAACCTTGGAAATAAATCAAGTGGACCCCACACGATTCTCTTGGAAATAAATCAGTGGGCCCTAGTTGGCTAAACACTTGGAAATAACAAGATGGCCCCCACCGTAGCTAACCTTGGAAAAACTTAATGGGTCCCAGGTAGGCTAACCATTGGAAATAACAAAGTGGGCCCCACCTTAACCATCCTTGGAAATATAGAGTGGGTCCCAGATTGGCTAACCCTTGGAAATAACCAAGTGGGCCCCATCTTAACCATCCTTGGAAATATTTAGTGGGTCCCAGGTCAGCTACCCTTGAAAATAAATGAAACAGGGGCCAAGTGTGAAACTATTTCCAAGCGTCCTATTTCCAAGGGTTTTTCATGGAAAAAGTATATTTCCAAGGGTAACCGTTGGAAATGACTAAATTTTTGACTATTTCCAAGGAGACTATTTGCTACGGTAGTATTTCCAACAATAATCATTGGAAATGGCGTTTTTTGGGCCTGTTCCATGAATAAACCATTGGAACAAGCCATTTTCTGGCCCTTGGAAAAAGTTAGGATTCTAGTAGTGGTTACAATTAAAATTGAATACATTCTGAAATTTAGCGATATATTTATCCGTTTCCTTATTTTTTGTTTTTGTTTCCATATTTCTCATCTTTAATTGAGAAGATCCCACCTTTCATTTTCTTATTTATTGTTTCCTTACTTCTTCGTTTCTATACGAATCACAATGAAAATCATTTTTTTTTATTTCCTTATTTCTCTTTCTTTGTTTCTATACATATTGGTGTGGGAAATTTAGAATATATTTTCGATATAGAATATATCAATGTGTGTGTTCTAAATTGGAAACAAAGAAATAAATTGGAATGTGTGTGTGAATATATATTTTTCTTATAATATGCGTGTGTGTGTGTGTGTATATCCTATACGGCTATACATACACACGATAACACTTTTTATTTATGTTTTTTGATATCATATTATATGTTGATATTGAATTGTTATATGATATTTGATATTAGATTCGAATCGAGCTATTATTTGATATCATTGGTACTTAAAAATAAAAAAAATCATCACATCATCAAATTATTATCAGAGATCACGATTAAAGTTAATTAAAAATACATAATCATATAAAATTTCTATTAACATGTGTTTTAATTTTTAGATAATTATTATTTTCATTGATATATTTGTTTCTTATAATATGTCCCCGTTGCAACGCATGGGTATGATACTAGTATATATATATAGAGTTAGGCTGGGGTGCTATGGATAGCATAGTGGCCTCCCGTGCTACGGCTCAATATTCAAGCTTTCAAAATCCAAACGGTCGATCCAAACCGTTCATTGTTTAATCCATATTGAAATGTGCTTGGAGACCAAATTTTACATTTTTTGAAATTTTTTTGCTATTTATTAAGATGGTTTCAAAATCGCTGTTTTTATTAAAATTCTGCACCACTAGAAAACAGCGGTTTCAAAAATGCTTAATAAATAGTAAAAAAATTCCAAAAAATGTAAAATTTGGTCTCCAAGCAAATTTCAATATGGATTAAACAATGAACGGTTCGGATCGACTGTTTGGATTTTGAAAACTTGAATATTGAGCCGTAGCACGGGAGGCCACTATGCTATCCATAGCACCCCAGCCTAACTCTATATATATATATATAGAGAGAGAGAGAGAGAGAGAGTAAGGCTTGGGTGCTATGGATAGCATAGTGGCCTCCCGTGCTACGGCTCAATATTCAAGTTTTCAAAATCCAAACGGTCGATCCGAACCGTTCATCTTCTTCTCCATATTAATATCTGCTTGGAGACCAAATTTTACATTTTTCTGAATTTGTTTACTATTTATTAAGTATTTTACAAAATTGTTGATCCAACGGTGACTGCACAAAACAGTAAAACCGTTGGATTAGCGATTTTCAAAGTGGCTTAATAAATAGTAAAAAAATTCAGAAAATTATAAAATTTGGTCTCCAAGCAAATATTAATATGGAGAATAAGATGAACGATTCGGATCGACCGTTTGGATTTTGAAAACTTGAATATTGAGCCGTAGCATAGAGACCTCTATGCTATCCATAGCACCCAAGCCTTACTCATATATATATATATATATATATATATTGAGATATCTTTTGAGATAGAAAGATGGACTAATCTTATATATCAATTAATATCTATAAAGAGGATGTTATCCTTATTTTTCCTTTAC
Organism: Carex rostrata; assembly: GCA_964058875.1. Taxonomy (NCBI): domain Eukaryota; kingdom Viridiplantae; phylum Streptophyta; class Magnoliopsida; order Poales; family Cyperaceae; genus Carex; species Carex rostrata. The sequence goes on from CAXKVT010000245.1 coordinate 1,074,524, forward strand.
ACCAAAAGTTGGTTCTTAAAATAGTAGATGTGTTACTAATTTTAGTTGGAATGTAACAAACTTGAATCAATTTGTAATTCGCAATCCATCATAAATCATTAACTGTCCTTAATGTTCGAATTTTAAAATTTTCTGATGTAGAATGCCAAGTTACTATAAAACTAAATTAAAATGTAATACACTCACTATTTAATAAATAATAAATTATCACAATTTAAATTTTATATTTTTTAATTATATTTGTATGAATATCAAATATATCAATAAAATTTGGTGCATATTATAAGTACTATCTATTCATATAAAACATCACTCAGAAGAATACTATGATCTTATCATCAATTTCTTTGACCAAACAATTTATATAATGTCATCACTTATCCAAAACCTCCACAATTCATCATGTTCTTAATTAATTTAATCATGTTATGGATCTGAGTTGACTATTAGTGATATGGAACTAATCAGCTGCTTATCATCCTATCACAACTAGCACATGCATGTTGACCCATTCTTTGTATATCAAAAGAAAAAAGAAGTCCACTTTTTTCAAGCAATTTGAGTGCAGAAGCAATGTTCCTGACAATTCATTGATATAAGAAAATTATTTATAAAAGAGTGCAGATAATGTTCAAAAACCACATTGCCAAAATTATGGCTCTTAAAAAAAATTTAACTTAGATTTTTTATTTTTTTTTAAGTAAAAGTTGGAAGTCAAGCCACCTAACTATAATTAATACCCTTGTTATTAATACCCTCTTTCCTATGGCAACCTCCTATGACCTGATAACATTAACGGATAAGGATAGGGTAGGGTAAGATTAATTGTTAATGGGTAAGAATAGAGTATGAGTAAAATCAATTTTAATAGATATGAATTTGAAAATGTTTTCACCCGTACCATACCATTGGCACCCCTAGAAAAGAGTAAGCATTATTTTTCTTGTTTGCATATATTTGTTCTTTGTGGTTAAACAATAAGTCTTCCATCGACCATATATAATCAAGGGTTATACCAACTACAACTAGAAATACAAGCATGTTCCTACACTCAGAAAATTAATAATTATAGAATTATATTATATATGGATCGAGTATACATTTGCAAATGCAAACATGATTATTACTTCAGCAGGTAATATATATGTAGTCGAATCAAATCTGTATTTACTGAGATCTTTCCCTTAATAAGTATCTCCTTGCACAAAATATAAAAATTAAAAAGCAGAGAAATTCTAGAGCAGTTAAGAACGCATAGAAGAGATCAAGCCTAGTAGACTCAAAACCCATGCCATCTAACCATCCATTTTCCTCATCTCCATGTCTTGTAACTCTGCCTATGATTGCGACGAGTGCACCATCGAGCCAGATAGCTGTGCCGACAATACAAAACACCATAGATGAGCTTAGAGATTTCAACTTCACTGGCAACTGATTGCTGAAGAACTCCATTAATCCGACAAATGAAAGAACTTCCATGAGGCCAACACAAATAAATTGCGGTAATGACCAAAGAAAAGATAAATCCTTTGGATCCTTTGCTATCCTCCTTTTCCTCTCTACTAATGCGGCCACACCGGTACCAAGCATAGCAAATACAAAACCTACACCGGCACGTACCAAATGTGATGTGGTATTGTAGTATCTGCTGCTTGTATACCTTTCCATAACTGGTGTAATAAAACGGTTGTACATTACAAGTACAATAAATTGAATAACTACTGCAACTGCGTAGAGTGATGCAGGTGCAATTTTGAGTCCCATTAGTTTTGTGTTCATAGTGGAGGCTGCAGGTGCAGTTAGTGTGAAGAAGAAGGAAAAAGGCAAGTAACAAAAAATTGAGCTGATGAATACTGGGAGCATCTTTACAATGAGCTTTGTCTCCTCGACTTGAGAAATGTCACAGTACGACCAAGCCTCAGTGTCGCCTGTGTACATTGATGCTTTATCGAGGAAACTGCAAAGAAATTTTCAGGATTAATTATGATATGAGAAAAATATATAGCTAAGAGGACGTACGTGTGATTTACTTTGTTCTTCAAAAATAAAAAATACCTGAGATCCTTTGTGCGAGCAAGTACTTCTAAACTTGTTATATCATCTGGAGTGTCATTAATAATTTGAGGATCTTCTAAATTCTCAGGAGACAGATGAATTTTTCTTTTTTTCAACGCAACCACAAAGACCTAAAATTCAAAACAGTATATAATTATTTTTGTCAGGTTCACATAAATTGCTAATTGTACACACAATAATTTATCACCTTCTTTTTGTAAAACGGATGCAGTTTTCATTCAAGAACAAAGATTACGATGTATATATACATGACACAGAACTTGTTACGCAAATTACTGCATGTAATGATCTTTTCTTGATATTGTCTACCTATAATTTACTTATGTACCATATTATTTTATTTATTAGATCTTTAATTGGGAAAATTAATGAATTAATTCTATCTGAATGTTAAAATAGATATATGATTATACATACAATTCAGTTTAATATTAAGAACATTAAAGATATTGTCATGTATATATACAAAACACCACTTGACTATTTATACGTCATTTGATTTGCTAGCATGCTTAATTACCTATAAGACCTTCACAGAAATATTAGACGTACCAATATAAAACTAAAATTTAACAGAGAAAAAACATGAAATATCATGATAGATGTGTCTAGTGGATGTCATGCATTACAACATAGGTACCTGCACTATACGAGTCAATGGACTGCCACAAGGCCTTTTGTTGCGGTAGACGGGAAATCCGACAGCTGCTACTATCAGCCCAGACAGAATAAACAGCGCACACACACCTAGTCCTAAATCCCAGCCCTTGAAAATCTGAACCCATACCACAAGTACTAAACCAAGAAATGCTCCAAAGAAAGTTGCCATAGCTGCATAGTTAAAGAACCTTATTTTGCTCTTTGACTCTGATAAATCGTCAGAATCGAATTGGTCACCACCAAATCCCGGCGTGGTGGCACGCATGAAGCCCTCTCCTAGTGCTATCATGAAGAGACCAAGGTAAAGCAGTAAAGCTCTCCATCCATGCAAAGATTCACAGTCCACATTCTGGTTTTGATTTAAGTTACATGTTGGGAGGTGGAGCGAGGGGATGTGCACTTGTAGCGCAAGCAAAGTATATCCCTTCATATAAATTATATTTCATAACATTAGCATGTTTATGTGAGAATTTATATCAAGTTTTGAACTAAAAAATATTATTAATTCTGTATGTAAGAGTGAGCGAGCACGCAAATAATAATAAAATGAATAAAAGATGTACCAGTATCTCAAACGGACCGAATAAGAGAATGACTTTGAAGCGCTTGATATATGAATCAGCGACGAAAGCACCTAATATGGACAGCATCCATGTGGCACCGCCAAAATTTGTGCTGAGGATAACACTACGAGCAATGGTCATGTTGTGAGTCGAACGAAAAAACCCGACAAGATTTGTATTTGCAGCGTTGATACTGCTTCTCACCACCACCAAAGCTGCATACACCCACATCTCTAAGTCAAAACAAAATAATAATAAAATAAAATAAAAAACCAACTGTTGATGCAGCAAACTTTGAATTCCACTTAAATTTGCTTTATTATTTGTTGGAAGTTGGAACTTTCTATTCATTCTTTAGCCATTTTTCATTATTGAATCAGTACTGTTAAAAAGTTGTGAGAGCAAAGATATTAGTTTGTTGTTTCTTTTCCTTTTTATTAACAGACTGAGAAATGTGATGAATATATATCAGATAAAAATTAATGAACGCTTACTATAAAGAAACAAAGTAGCTCTAACCCCTCCATACTTTTTTGGATCCACTGGGTTACCTCTCCAGTTCAATATACCCTCCATTTCTCCTCTCTCTCTCTCTGTCTCTGTGAAAACCTTAGCAACGGCTTCTCTGTTTGTGTTATTGCAAGAAAGATGCGTGCAAACTGTGTATTTATAGAGGGAGCTCGTATTAAAGTCAAAGTTTCTTCTATAATCTATATTAAAGTAAAATGATCAGTAAGAAAAAGTACCGTAATCTTACTTTTTATTAACAAATTAACACTCGGATTACTATAAATGAGAAGAAAATAATAATAATAAATTGCAAACTGACATCATTAATATACTTATTGTTGACTAATTAAGCATGTGTTATGTATGATAGGCTGATAAGCAGCTATGTCAAAGAGAAACTTTATTCTTACACGCCTCATGAATCATTTTTTTTTTTTTAGGAAAAGAGTTGGAGGTCAAGCCATCCAACTATTTAATATTCTTGTTATTACAATAAAGGGTTTTTCTCATCCGGATTTCGAACTCATGACCTCTCATATAGAGACCATGTGCCTTAGCCACTAGACCAAAGGCTAGTTCTTAATTGCATCATGAATCATTTTAAAATCAAAGAAAACCTACCATGCATCCAAATAAAAGAGAACTGTAAAATCTCAAAACAAGACAGAGAATTGCTACACCCTGGCAACTTTCAAGAAAACTTACCTTTTGAGTATTTTTATATTTATATAAAAATGCTAACAAGGTAACTAAGATGTTTATAATATTATCTTCAAGGTTATGGTATGAAAAAAAGTTACATTTGTGTTATTTACATTGAGAAACCCCTATATTATATGCCTTGCCTTAAAAAAAAAAGTTGGAAATTAGTGGTCCGTACGTGAAAGAATTTTTCAAAAGATTGTGAAAGAAAATTAGTTTTCTAGTTAGGTGGTTTGTCTTTTAAAATATATCCCTAATTACAAATTTTGCTGGTTTCAGGTTTTGGTGGCTTTATTGTTTTATTTATTCCTATTTAATTAAGAAAGTCAAGAAAAGTAGTTGTGACTAAACGAAGGTACGGCTGTACGGCTTCCAACGTGTCGTTTTCCATGTGCTAATAAGTCATAAGTGTATTAGTCAACGTGCTGCTTTATTTATTTATTTGCTTGTAGGTTTGTTTTTATATATACTAATGTTTTTCTAAATAAAATAACACTTAGTCAGTGGAGTGCAACAATTTTTCGAAAAAAAAAAATAGGAGATTTTGTGAGTTTATTGACTTCCATTTTTACGTACTCGTACTCTTTTTATTCTTTATATATATTTTTCTTCTTCTTCTTTTTCTTTTTCTTTTTCTTTTTCTTTTCTAATATATATACACACACATACATATATGAGTAAGGATTCAATTACATCTTTTTTGGTGACACCGAATTACACTCTCTATTTACAAAGTTTTTCAAAGTTCAAATAGTTCATCCAAACTGTTTAACATAATGAATATATTAAAATGTGCTTGCAGATCAAATTTTGAATTTTTTTACTATTTAATAAGTATTTAACAAAATCGATATATTCAGACAATTGAATTTTTGTACCCATCTTAATAAATAGTAAAAGGGTGTAAGTGGATCCCTCCTCTACATAAATACATTGGCGGATCCAAGTTGTTCCAAGAGTAGGCAAGGGTGTAAGTGGATCCCTCCTCTACATATATACATTGCCGGATCCAAGTTGTTCCAAGGGTAGGCACTTGTCTACCCCTGAATTTGAAAAAAAAATAGATTCAGTGGTATTTTATACTTGTGCCTATCCCTGGACGAAAACAATGCCTACCTCTGGATTTAATTTACGGCCAAGTACAAGAAAATTACGCAGAAAAGAAAGTCAGTCCAGACTGATTCGCATAAAAGAATTAAAGAAAAAAAGACACGGTCCAATTCGCTACTCCACTCAGAAGAATCACTGATTCGCCAGGAGAAAAAAGAGATATACTACTATCTAAATATATATCATGTTGTAACTAGTCATAGCACGTTAATGGTCACAACACGTTAGTTACGTCATGATCAAGGCATGCTGTGACCACACATGACATATTCAAATGTGACCGGTCATGTTTAACTATTTTTTTATATAATTTAGGTTGGTTTATTGAAGATTCACTATTCGATCAATATCTAATGGTCCTAATTACACGTGACCATGTGCCGTGTTGTGTCAAAATTTTGAAATATGTTCACATCGCGTGAATGATCACTGAATGGAACATGTGAGTCACAACACGTGACCAACACATGTGAAAAATCATGCCGTGATGGAACCGTATGGTGCTGTGACTGAACTGTATAATTATACTCTTATTAATATTTTGTGCCTACCCCTGACCAGAATCCTGGATCCACCCCTACATATATATACACACATATATATATGTATGTACATATATATACATACATACATACGTACATACATACCTACATACATACATACATCTAAAAATATAAAAATATAGTAAACAATTTGGACCATAAAAAACAGTGATTTTCAATAAATCTATAGTAAACAATTTACAAAAAAATATAAAATTTGGTCTCCAAACACATATTAATATGGAGAACAAGGTGAACGGTTTCGATAGGTTATCTGGACTTTGAATCTAGTGAATTATAGTCTAATGTACAAAAAATCCTATGTATTGCAATGTATGGTAGCCTTACTCGTGTGTGTGTGTGTGTGTGTGTGTGTGTCAATTACCGATGGTATGTAACTATCAATGTAGAGATTATGTGGCAAAATTGTAAATAAGAAGAACTTCAACACTAACTGTTCACTTGTAAACAATCGTCAGTGCATCAACACTAACTGTTTTATTTTGTGACCCATCAATGTTGATCAAAACCTACACCAACCCTTTTATTACAAAATAGTCAGTGTTGAGCAGTATACCAACAATGACTATTATGTTCAGAGAAGCGTCAGTGTTGCCTTACCCTACACTGATTGTTTTTTCAATAGAACCGTCAGTGTTGAGCAGTACACCAACACTGACTGTTTTAACAACACTGAGCAGTTAAAGGGTTTTAACAATACATATATATATATATATATATATATATATATATATATATATATATATATATATATATATAGAGAGAGAGAGAGAGAGAGAGAGAGAGAGAGACTAATGTGCATTCGAATGCATATGGGCTGAAATACATATGGTCCAAATTTGACTTTTCAAAATCCAAACGGTTGATCCGAACCATTCATCTTGTTCTCCATATTAATATATGCTTGGAGACCAAATTTTACATTTTTTTGAATTTTTTTACTATTTATTAAGAATTTTACAAAATTGTTGATCCAACGATGGCTACTGATTTTACTATTTTGTTAAGCCACCATTGGATGAATAATTTTGTAAAATACTTAATAAATAGTAAAAAAATTCAGAAAAATGTAAATTTGATCTCCAAGTACATATTAATATGGAGAACAAAATGAATGGCTCGGATCAACCGTTTGAATTTTATAAAGTTGAATTTGGACCATATGTATTTCGGCCCATATACATTCGAATGCACATTAGTCACTCTATCTCCATTCTATTATTAAGCACGTTGGGTGTCCGATCCGCCAACGACTACGATTGAAAGATGAAACTTCGAATTTAATCTCAGTCCTCCGATCAAATAATATGTCTTCTTTTGATTAAATGCATCTTTTTTACGTGTAGAAGTCTAAATTTAATTAGAAATATACTCGCCACACATACTGCCACACGGTATGTTACAATTAAAATTGAAGAGACAATCAATTTATTTATTTCCTTATTTCTCCTCTTTAGCTATTCTAAAGGCACAGATTGTAACTTTCTAAAATGATAATTCTTCGTTTATAGCAAATTTATCCTTAATTAATGTTGTTATCAATGGAAACATTTAATGCAATATAAAAAATGGACTACTCCTTGATTTACGTAAAGACCACAATTAAGAAAAGAGAAATTTTGTTGCTATATTATCCATATGTATATACAGAATTTACCAACAAAAATTTGACAATTTTTTATATTGACAATCTTTACTTTATTTTATTAATTTTCTATTACAGTATAGAATGCTTTGACAATTTTACATATTATGTAAAATATAAGAACAAATTGAATTACTATGTATAATCATACTATATGGATATAATTACTCAAATAAGTTAAATAATTTCAGTAGCCAAAAAAAAAATAGTTCTAAGTACTGCAATGTTTTTTCTTGAGAGTGAAATGTAATTTAGAACATGTTGAGAGAAAATTTTGTAGTTATTGGATATGTGTAAATGTCTTTCTTTTCGTAATGTGATAATGTATTTCATTAATTAGATTGGTCAATAAATCATGATCGAAACATTATTTAATATTTATCCATTTGATCAAATAAATGTTAGTACAATAAAAAATAAAGATGGCGAAATTTTTGCAAGTTTAGTATGTGCAATTTCATACTTGTGCTGCTATTTTTTAACTAATTAGAATTATTAATTTTTTAACCTCCGGATAAAATAGTTTTCAAATGTATGATACATCATTTACATAAATATCTCCCCTTCCTTAATTAGTTGACGGTGATTTGAATCATTTGATTACACACCATAATCTAACATAAAAAGAAGATCATTAAATAGGTCATAGGGGTATATCTGGTATGATAAACAAAAATCTCTTCTTGCCCTCAACGTTGTACTAGATGAGAGCTGAATATAGCACTGGCCTTCATTATTTTCTTATTTAAAAATTATGATGAATGATCATTTTACTTTTAAGAATAGCAAAAGTTGATATCTTTTAAAAATATTTTATCAGTATTTGATATTTTATCAAATTATTTAATATCTCCAAATTTAATACATTACTCAATTTAAAGTTTTAAACTATAGTGAATCTTTTTTCAATTTTATTTCTTTAATTTTGATAAGATAAAATATTTTTTTTTATTAGTAAGTTTATGTTCGTTCTTAGTTTCAATTGTTAATTATATGAAGAACATATATTGAGGAGGGGTTTTAATATTTTTTGTCATTTTGGCTTTTGCCTATGAGATGTATATATTTCTACAAGTTATTTGTCTTTTCTTTTTTTTTCTTTTTTTTTATCAAATCTTTTTACTTGCATCAAAGTTTGAAATTCAAATTATAAATCAAGCTCTTGATCTTCTTCATTATATAATATGTTTCCGTTGCAACGCACGGGTACGATACTAGTTGATAGGCCTAAATTATATACATATTCGATCTGATTTTTATCACAAAATAATACCAAATATCTTGTATTTTGAATATAAAGTGAATATAATACACCTTGGATCAAGTTACTGCGTTTGTTTAGTTTTAATTTGTAGGAAATGAAGAAAAATGAAGAAAACCGAAGGAAACTGCTCATTGTGGACACACGGTTTGTGATATGGCCAAAATAAGTACTTAGATGAATTTCTGGACGCACGCCAATTTTAAAAAGATATAATAAGTTATACATCAAAATCCTTGTGGATGCACGGATATCGATGCGCACGCACGGATCTCGATGCAGCCGCAGTGCGGGTGGTGAAGACACAGTGCGGATCCCAGTGCGGATGGTACTGTAGCAGTGCGGGTGGCCTGGCCGCACTGTAGCAGAACGCATAACTGGAGCCTGAACTTAAAACGGCCATAACTTTTGACTCGTAACTCCGATTAAGGCTTGTGACCACTTTTTGGAAAAGCTAGAGAGAAGATCTACAACATAAAAAATCAAATTTCTCCCAGTGCGGATGAGATCACCCGCAGTGCGGCCCGGAGCACCCGCACTGGACCCGCAGAAGGCCAAAAATACACATTTTCAACATGGTTTCTATTTTTGGCGCAACCTGGACACGTTTTTACAGCTAAACTTGGACAAGACATCTTGGAGAAACAATCCAAATATAACACCCACTAACTCCACTTCCTAGGCTCTTAATTGGGCATGATCCTTGGCTATAAAAGAGGGGGTTTATTATCCATCCATCCATCATCATCAATCCATCCATCCATAATCATCTCTTCCTCTTTCATTCTCTCTCTATACACAATACTTAGCGATAAATTCTGGAGAAAATGAAAGCTTTCAAGCAAAGAGAAGAAGGGTTTCCTGAGCAAGAAGTCGGCAAGATAGAGGTTTTTGATTTGTTAAAGGGTGTAATTACTTCTTTTATTTCATTTCTTCTTACTTTGCCAATTTTTGTAATGGATCTCTCCATGAGGGAGTAGATCTCTCTCTAGGGGTCTAGGTCAATGCATGAACTTGTTTGATTCTATTTTATTCGGTTATTTGTTTCTATTATGATTGTTTTATGGGATTTGATTGTTAATTTCTGTGATTTATCATTTGTGTTGATTACATAGTTTAGTACTTGAAATCGCGGTAGTCCCGCTTTGGAATCGGTTTGTTAAGCAAAATATCCAAAGAAGTTAGGATGAGAGGAGAGTACCAAATTATGAACACAAATATCTTAGGTTTTAGGTTAGAAGCGACCGTACTTTGATACCTATAACCGGAACTATAGAAATTAAGGGTTAGAGTTTGGTGAAGAACGACCGTGAAGTCAAACCCCTACTTAGGACACCTATATTGATTAAGTAATTAGTCAATATAGGCTAACAAGAGCTTAATGGGTCTAGATAATTAGGGTGAAGAACGACCGTGAAGTCCGAAATTATCTAGGCACGTTATTAATTCACGACTGTGACCCTTTTTAACACTTTAGGTTAGAAACCTCATCAAATCATACATGAATTCAAACAAATACCGAATAAATAGAGTTAGCAAGGGATTGTAGACCAAAGACCCCTAGATCTCTAAATCTTGAAAGCAAATCAATTCCTTTCTTTTACTTTTATTTACAATTATTGTTTCAAACTCCTTTCTTTTGGGTATTGAACCCAACCTTAGGAATTGTTAGAACAAACCCCCCCCCCCCCCCCCCAATTTACTTTTATTGCATTTTATTTTATTTTATTTTCTAAAATTTATTACTAAAGTTTAAACTAAGTTTTTATCGTACTCCCTGCGGTTCGACACCTCAAATACTACTTTGATAAGAATTGTGCACTTGCAATTTAACTCAAACGTGTGTTAAAGGTTTAAAAAGTACATCATTGTACTGAAACTTTGCACCATATCCTTTGGACGCATCACTAGTATATATATATATATATGGAGTGTGACTAATATTCTTTCGGTAGCACTTAGGCCGAAGTGCTACCTATCCAAATTTCAATTTTCAAAATCCAAATAGCCAATCCAAGCCACTTTGAAAATTGTTGATCCAACGGTACCTTAACAAAATAGTAAAATCAGAAGCCACCGTTGGATTAGCGATTTTCAAAGTGGCTTAATATATAGTAAAAAGATTCGGAAAAATGTAAAATTTGGTCTCCAAGCACATATTAATATGGAGAACAAGATGAACGGTTTGAATCGGCTATTTGGGTTTTTTAAATTAAAATTTGGACTTGTAGCACTTCGGCAAAAGTGACATATATGTCATTGAAAGGGGTTTTAACAACAGTGAGAAAAAGTGTGAAAAAAGTGGTGTGGATATATAAAACCTTTTTCTCTTAAAATTAATAGAGAGAGGTAATTAAGGCAGTGGTATAATCCTGAATAGACTCCAAACAAAGTCAACTGACGTGCTTAGCTGCCAATTAGATACCTGAATTAGTGAACTTGGTATTAAATTGAATGTCACGACATATTTAAATGAATAGGGACATTGATATTAAAAAAGAATAACTTGTATGTGTTTCCTAGCTGGCGTCTATGAATTAACCATGCTCCAAGTCCATTTATTGACTACTGGTGGTTTAGGCTCTGGACCTCTGGTACTACAAAGTCGTTGGTGTAATAACTGCAGGTTTAATTTGCAGCCCACCCGGCAGCTGAGAAAGTCAAATATTAACAAAGACATGTAAACAAAAATTTAGACAAAACAAGTTGGGTCAAGTTGCCCTCAGATAAAAATAGATCTTGACATAAATTTAAAATTAAAAACACAATACAGGGATTAAGAGTTTAAGGAGCAATAAGGAACCGATGTTTGATTGTCTTAATTTGTGAGTAAAAATTAAATAAACTAAAGGAAGAGGTAAAGGTAGAGGTTCCTTAAGGTCCGGGCAGAGAATTAAGATCCGGAAAAATGAAGGTTAAAGGAGGTTATCTTAATCCGAGCTAAAGGATCATTTTTCGACAGAATTAAACGGCTAAATAAGCTAAAGAAAACTAATTAAATCTTAAGGATACTTAATCTCCAATTGCTGAACAGCTCCAATATTAATATATTATTGATGCTATCCAAAGGTTTACAGTTAAACTTTATATCTTTATAGGTGGTATAATAACAACCTATCAACTATATATGGATTTATATTTTCATATATATAGTCAAAGTTCAAACATTCGATTCAAATTTCTCAACACAATCTTCATATGAAAATGTACTTTGGGCATGTTCACCAGCCCTCCTTAAGGGGTGAGAGATTAAAAATTTAATCCTAGCTAAGGAGGATATGTTCGGTGAGATGATAGGATTAAAAATAAAGACTTAGTGTGAATAATTTGTGTTTTATATGTAAATACCAAATTATCCCTCCCCCTCTCATGTTGTTATGTATCAATTCACACTCTCAATCGGTACCGAACGGTACAAGTGGTTAAGGCTTTAAAATCCAATTATCTAGATTAACGCTGATAACTCAAGATTGCATGCATGAGTTGAGAACAGATAATAACAATTATTGCGCAAGAGCTAATTAAGTGCTGATCTTTTTGATGTTTTGCTTTGAACTAATCCAAGACAGATTTAAGACTTATTAGATAAGAATCCTTGTGCATGAACTAAGTCAAGAACTGAAGAAAAAAACTACTAACAATTAAATTGTTGCTATCTATACCGGAAAAATGTAAATATTATGATGCCAGTTAATAAAAAAAATAGGAGCCTGATAATTGTACCTCAAACAAAATCTCCGAGTACGTCCCTCTAAGGGTGTTCATCGTTTAGTTCGGTTGAAATCAAACTGAATTAGGCAAACCAAAGTTATAATTCGGGTTCAAAAATAGAACCGAACCGATTTAGCATTGCAATCAAATCGAACCGAACCAAAGTTTTATTTCGGTTTCAAAAATATATTAATTTTTTTACTTAAAGCAATTGATTTATAATAAACTGAAGTATATTAAGAAATAATTCACGATATTAAGAAATAAATTGTGATATTAAGAAATAAATTAAAGTATTTAAAGCAATTGATTAAGAAATAAACAGAGGCGGTCCAGACCAAATTTATAATATATAAAAGTTCGGTCGGTTCGGTTATTTCAGTTTTGAAAATTTCAAACCAAACTGAACCAAAGTTATAATTCAGTTTTAAAAAACAAACAGAACCATTAAACCTAACAAACAGAACCGTTTGGTCCAAACTAATTCGGTTCGGTTCAAAACCAATTAAACCGGACCCAATGAACACCCCTACGTCCCTCAAGTAGATTAACATAAAAAAACTTCAAATGTTATCTAACTTTCATTTCCAACGCTAATATCCAAATATTTAAATCTCTGTTTATAACATTTTACAATGCTACTTGCAATCATTTAAACCTTCATCTGCATGAATTAAAATTCTAAATATGTATAGTTTTAACTCCTAACTACTTTTATTTTCAAGCTAAAAATGAAAATATTCCTTTCACTCACATTTTTCCGACTATTCGTGATGAATTTTGCGAATCTAAAAATACAAATGTTTTTTACTCGATTTTCTCTTTCAAATGAGATCCATGAAGAATAACTTTTGAGTTATATTTGTATCGTAATTTTTTTACCACTTTAAATCTCTATGATTTTCTGTTTTTTTTTTTATTTTGTCTCAAAATAATTTAAACCTCTGTTTACAAGCATATAAACGTCATGTACAAGCATATAAACATCATTAATAACACTTTAAATCTCTAGAATAAAACGTATAAACCTCATATACAAAGAATTTAAACCTCAACCATAACACTTCAAAGCATATAAACCTCAAAGTTCTTGGTCTGAAAAAACACTACAAAGTTATAAATAGTAAGTGAGAGAGAAAATTCCTAAAAATGTCACATTAAAATCCTACAAAAACCAACAAAATACTACAAAGTTATAAACAAAGAGTAAAAGCGAGCAAACTTAATTTCAGTGACAGAGATCAGGAAGGGTGGCCACCTAGTTTATTTAAAGAGTTTTGTTTGGGGGAATGAAATTTAAATTTTAAAAGAAAAATAAAAAAATGTCAAATCCGGCAGGTAGGGGCAACTCGGGTACAGGTGCTGTGATATGCTCACCAAGAAAGTTTGGTGAGCATAACTCCAAAAGTATATCGGATCGACGTCAAATACCAAATCCAAACCGTTGAAATCCATGTACTTCATGAGTGATGCATATACATGCAAAATTTTGAAAGTTTCGAGTTTATTTGCTACACGGTCAAGTGGTCAAAGAAATGAACATTTTATTATAAATTATTTGATATATTCAATTTTTTTTTATTTCTTTGACCACTTGACCGTGTAGAAAATAAACTCAAAACTTTCAAAATTTTGCATGTATATGCATCACTCATGAACTACATGGATTTCAACGGTTTGGATTTGACATTTGACGTCGATCCGATATACTTTTGGAGTTATGCTCACCAAACTTTCTTGGTGAGCATGTCACACGCTAGCTTTACTCATATATATATATATGGACGTGGCTACGGTGCTACCGTTTGCTAAGAGGCCTCCGTGCTACGGCTCGGATTTCGAGTTTTCAAAATCCTAACGGTCGATCCGAACCGTTCATCTTGTTCTCCATATTAATATGTGCTTGGAGACCAAATTTTACATTTTTCTGAATTTTTTTTACTATTTATTAAGCCACTTTGAAAACCCCTGATCCAACGGTGGCATAACCCAACAGTAAAACCAGAAACTACCGTTGGATTAGGGTTTTCAAAGTGGCTTAATAAATAGTAAAAAAATTCAGAAAAATGTAAAATTTGGTCTCCAAGCACATATTAATATGGAGAACAAGATGAACGGTTCGGATCGACCGTTAGGATTTTGAAAACTCGAAATCCGAGCCGTAGCACGGAGGCCTCTTAGCAAACGGTAGCATGCTAGCCAAAACCTATATATATATATATATATATATATATATATATAGAGAGAGAGAGAGAGAGAGAGAGAGAGAGAGAGAGAGAGTTGGGCTAGGATGAGCCATGGCTCATTTTAGCTATTTTGAATATTCAAACAACCAATTCAAACCATTCATCTTGTTCTTCAAGTTGAAATGTCCTTGGAGACCAAATTTTACATTTTTTGAAATTTGTTTACTAGTTATTAATTAATTTTGAAAATCGCTGATCCAATGGTGCAGAAAATTTTACTGTTTTACTGTTCACAGCAAAACAACAATTTTCAAAATTACTTAATAAATAGTAAAAAAATTACAAAAAATGTAAAATTTAGTTTCCAAGCACATTTCAATATAGAGATCACATCTAACGGTTCGGATCGGTCGTTTGGATTTTCAAAATGAAAATACAGCGTGGCTCACCCAAGTCAATCTCTCTCTCTCTCTCTCTCTCTCTCTCTATATATATATATATATATATATATATAGAGGTTGACTAAGATCAAATTGGTAATTCCTGAGCTTTGGTGCTACCAATTTGTTTTTCAATTTTGAAAGTTCAAAACGTCAATCCGAACCGTTCAAGTTGATCTCTATATTAAAATGTGCTTGGAGATCGAATTTTACATTTTTCTGAATTTTTTTACTATTTATTAAGCTACTTTGAAAACAGTTGATCCAACGGTGGCTTCTGATTTTACTGTTTGGTTAAGCCACCGTTGGATCAGCAATTTTCAAAGTGGCTTAATAAATAGTAAACAAATTCAGAAAAATGTAAAATTTGGTCTCCAAGCACAATTTAATATGGAGAACAACTTGAACGGTTCGGATCGATGTTTTGAACTTTGAAAATTAAAAAACGAATTGGTAGTACCAAAACTTAGGAATAGCACTTTGATCTTAGCCAACCTCTATATATATATGTATGTACATATACATACATATGTATATTCTTTTTCTAAGTTGTTGTCACCGTGATTACACACATATAGGGTTCTCAATCGTGTTATTTCTATTTTCAATTTTCAATCTAACTCTTTGTGGATAATTTTCAAATATATACTATGATATCTCGCTATTTTATCTATATTCCGACCATACTTTGCATTAAAACTTGTGCCTAAAACTATGAATTTATGTTCATTTCATTGCATATCTGTGGGATGTGATACTGTTATGCTTTGGTTCTTATTTTGCAGGAAACGGACAAAACCAGGGAAGAACTTGGAGTTTGAAGGTCTATGCACGAACCATGCACTATATGCACAGACCGTGTACCATATGCATAGACTATGCACATTACACCCGACCATGAACTAAAGACTCACACAACCATGCACACTCCACCTCACCAAGACACAGGTACACAGTCCGTGCACCAATCCATACGAACCATGCATGACATTTAAGGAAACCGCGATCAAAGAAGGAAATAGTGACCAGCTATGGAAGGTCGTGAAAGGAAGCAATAAAAGCGGGATTTTGGACATAGAGAGGAGGATTCTGGAGCCAAGGGAGAAATCTAGGGTTTGAGAAGAGAAGGCTTGACTTGGAGAATAAGAGAGGAGGAAAACACGAGTTTTGCGACAAATCTTCTTGTTTTTTCGATTTTTGTCATGAACTTTATTACTTCTATCTATTTTATTTGCTTTTTACCTATGTTAGGCTAAATACTTTGTTTCTAGGGTTATGATGTAGTCGAATGCTTAATTTTATTTGCTAGTTACTTGGAATTTGTGTTGAATCTTGTGCTTGCTTGTTGTGTAGTATTTTATTGCTTAGTTGAATTTGTTTGAATTAATTGGTTTATCCGTTAGATGAATTGCCACATCTAGATGATAGTTGTAAAACCCTAATATTCAATCAACCAAAATATGTATATGAGATAGATTTGTGAACCAAAAGGTAAAACTAAGTAGTAACCAAAAGGTGAAGCTTTTCTCGCGTCGAAAGATGAAGGATATCTTTAGTAAACCAACAAGTGACTTAGGTTATTGAAGCCAACAAACAATGGTTGAGGTTTAAGAACCCAGCCTAAGAGAGAAGAAATTGAGTTTCGTACCAAGTAATTAAGCCAACAAATGACGGTTGAGAATTAGGGACTTAGGTACGACCAATATAAACCATGCACAAATGAACAACACAAAAACTAGTAGCTGCTGTATTAACTTGAGGGCCACATGAACTGTCTATGAAAGTACAGTCCGTGCACATTACACACGGCCCGTGCATGAAAGTGTACAGATCGGGCACCTTGAGGCTAAGCTGAGATGAAATCAAAAACCCTAGGAATCCCTTTTTATTCTTATTAAAACCAAACCAAAAGCTTTATTGTTTTGAATATTGTTATGAGGAGGGTTCAAATGCCTCCATGTTTTTGTGCCTCCATCTCTCTCCATCATTTTCAAAGTTCAAACAATCGATCCGAACCGCTCAACCTAACCTCCATACTAAAATATGTTTGGAGACAAAATTTTATATTTTTAGGAATTTTTTTACTATTTTCTTAGATAGGTACAAAATCAGTAAATCTGAACCATCTAAAAACAGTATTTTTTTACCTATCTAAAAAAATAGTAAAAAAATTCCTAAAACTATAAAATTTGGTCTCCAAACATATTTTAGTATGGAGGTTAGGTTGAGTGGTTCGGATCAACTGTTTGAACTTTAAAAATGATGGAGAGAGATGGAGGCATGATGGAGACACAAAAGCATGGAGGCATTTGAACCCTCCTCTATTGTTATTGAATAGTTTAGAACACAAAATACCCCCAAATCAACATTTCAAACTTCTAGAAGTTCTATGAGTTAAGTAGAGTCATGTAATTATCAAACCGTCCCTTAGGATTCAACACCCAGCTAAAACCAACTTCTGTTGTAAGCTTGCAACCAGATTGAGTAGAACTAGGTATTAAAAGTCTATACGTTTCGTGACGAACAACCGACAACAGCACAGAAGAAATTCTAGAATTTCTGTTGTTGTAATATTGTATCTTATATATATATATAACTTATGTAAAACACCTTTTCTATGATTTTTAATATTTAATTTATATAATATAAATATTGAATTAATAATATAATTAAAATAATATATAATAGACATATCGTATCTGAGATTTTTGAAAATTGCCGTATCACCGTATCTATCCGTATCATATCCGATACAATACCCATACCCATATCCATGCAACATAGTTAAAAAATTTATAACTTGTATGTGTTACCTAGCTGGCGTCTATGAATTAATTAGCATGCTCCAAGTCCATTTATTGACTACTGGTGGTTTAGGCTCTGGTACTACAAAGTCGTTTAATTTGCACGTTTAATTTGCTCTGGTTTATTGACTACTGGTGGTTTAGGCTCTGGTTTATTAACTGCACGTTTAATTTGCAACCCACCCGCCAGCTGAGAAAGTCAAATATTAACAAAGACATATAAACAAAAATTTAGACAAAATAAGTTGGGTCAAGTTGCCCTCAGATAAAAATGGATCTTGACATAAATTTAAAATTAAAATCATAATACAGATCGTTCGGCAACAAAGAATTAAGAGCTTAAGAAACACTAAGGAACCGATGTTCGATTGTCTTAATTTGTGAGTGAAAGCTAAAGAAGCTAAACGAAAAGGTAGAGATAGAGGTGCCTGAAGGTTCAGACAGATAATTAAAATCCGGAAAAAAATGAGATTATCTTAATCTGAGCTAAAGAATCATTGTTCGACAGGATTAAGCGACTTAAGAAGCTAAAAAAAACTGATTAAATCTTAACAAATTTTCACAGTATCAGCACCTAAACCGCCCAGTAAATAATTACTGCTAAACTTTCGCAATTTTCCAGTATGAATTCGATGAAGGGACAAATCTAAAATTTCGCGGTTTTATTACACCACCGACTTAACAGTACCAGCGCCTAAACCACCCAATAAAAAAGTTATTATCAAACTCAGGGGCAGATTTATGTACTGATTAGGGGGTGCTAAGCCACCCTATAATTTTAAAATTCTTAACTATGTATATTAAATTTTAGTTAAACTTTTCAGTTTTTTTAACTTTCATATAGTGTAGCACCCTTTATAAAATAACAATTGTTTGTTGGTAGTCTAGTGATTTGAATTCTAGTTGTTATATGTGAAGTCATGGATTTAATTCTCACTAGCCACTTTTTTTTTTCTATATGTTGGTAGTCTAGTGATTTGAATTCTAGTTGTTATATGTGAAGTCATGAGTTTAATTCTAGTTGTTATTTGGTAGTCTAGTGATTAGCCCCCTATTTAAATTTTTTAGTTCCGTCTCTGGTCAAACTTTCACAATTTTGCTAGGAAATAAGTCAAAAATCATGTTTATCTTAGACTTATCATTGAGAAAAGGGGTACTGTCAAACTTTTTCAATAGCTTTGTAGAAAATGATGAAAACGAGATTATGATTTATGAAAGTGGAATCGGAAGAAATCCGGTCAAAATGACGAATCTAAACTCTCTGATTCGAACCTAATTTAAACTTCACTGTTAATTCAGTACAAATTGAGAAGGACGAAAATCAACAAACTTAAGCATAGAAGGAAAAATCAGCTGTTTCGGTCCGGAATCGACCATTCTAAATCGGAATCGGATGGTACCGATCTGATTTCTGACCGAGTTACCCGCTAGCTCAAATTTCGGCCGAAACGGTCCAATTTCAGTCAAATTATGGCTGAAACGACCAAATTCTAGTCAAATTTCGACCGAGATGTTCAAATTCCACCAAAATGGCCGAAACAGCCTAACAATCTCCAAAAAAAAAATTTTGCCCCCAACATGATTCGAACTTTAGGTCTCTTGAATGAAGGCTCATACAACTATCACTTCAACATACTGGAAATAAATCTACTGTAATCCTTCACTAATGAACAGTAATCCTACAATCCCTTCTTTTTTGAATCCAGCTGCAAATGCTTTTTCGAGATGCATACACATAAAGTTCTGAAAAAAATTGCTTTGAGATTCGTTCTCGAAAAAACATTAACGCATTGATTTAGAAAGGGGGAATTGTAGAGTTACTGTTCATGAGTGGAGGATTGCAGCAGATTTCCCATAATACTAGCCCTATTTGTTAAAAACACAACTATATCTATATATAAACCTTATAATTTGTACTATATACAAGCAGTGGCGAAACCAGGAATGATTGGTAGGGGGGCCTAACTAGTTTCTCTCAGAATATCAGTTTTAGTTTCATGTTATACGATTAAATAAAAAGAAACAATGGGGAGAGTGAAAAGAAACAGAGGTGCCAAGCAGGGGCGGATGGGCACTAATCGGATTTAAATAACTAATCGGGTTTAAACTCATTAACTAATCGAATACTAGATAAAATACAATCAATATGAAAAACACAACAAACAATCTTTCATGAGTTTAAATAAAATTGAAAATTAATCAAAGTTTGAGACGTAATAATTTATGTGAAATATATTTTTTGTCGGAAGTTAGAACAAATAAATAGAGTATTATATCCAATCAATCATTTGGCAGTAATAACATAAAAAAAGTTAAGTTACCTGTTGAAGAAACTTAGTTATCAGTCATTATTGGTCACGGGAGCAGCCCAAAAAGGGAGCCCAATTAGTCCCTTATATACAAGTATCGCTGGCTTAATCCCACAACAAAATTAAAAAGCGCTGGAACATATGCAAAGGCTATAAAAAATGTGAGAGGTGCAGTCTTTAGAAGCACTTAACCGTTCAGGTCTGAGGACTATCAAAAAGATTCATGGGCTGAATCGGGAGTAGGCATTATGTTAAATCAGGTAGGCACAAATTCTAAATTATAATGGGCCTACTAAATATTTCAAATTCAGGGGCCTCTGTTGATCCGCCCCTGATGCCAAGGTCTCATAAACAATGTAGGGGTGCCAGTTTTTCTTTTTTATTAAAGGGCTTTTTATATTTTTATGGGCCAAGGGGGGGCCAGGCCCAGGCTGGCCCAGGCCTTGGTTTCGCCCCTGTATACAAGTATTGAAATGTTTGCATTATATTTTTTTAATGAATTTTTTGATTGTAATTGTTTAAACATAAATTGTTGACAAATATCTTTATTATTTTTTTCCGATTTTTAGTATAAAACAAACTTTTGACAAAAAAATCCGATTTTCTAAACCGAATCAGCCAATTCCTACCGATTTATCAATTTCGGATCGGAATCAACCAGAACCGATCTCGATTCCAATTCCAATTTTTCCTTCTATGGTTAGAAGAGCAACCACTCTGTGCTTGGGCCGCATTACCTTAATTCAGCATAGGTGGAAGCTGAAGTCGACCAAAAACTGAGCCAAATTAGCCAATTTAGGTCGAATCAGTGCACAATTAATATTCTGACCGGGAAATTATAACCGACTCCAAAGTTGGTTTTCTCAACTCTCCACAACCTGTAACCTCTCCATAGCCTCCTGGATTACGGAACCCACATCCCTAACATCCTCTTGGGCTATTTAAGCATGAAGAATCAAGAGGAAAGCATCATTCATTGTGAGAGATAACTTGGGCATAGATAGGGGACTCGGAGTTTATTTTCTATTTTTTTTTATGATATTTTCCATGGATTTAATTGTTGAACATCTGCCTTTGAGAGCTTAGATCTCCTCATTTTAATATTGTTTGAATGCCGCACTGATCAAGCTTGGACATTGCTTTGCCACACTGATCGTAATTGACCAAGTACCGCATTTTGTGCCGACTCCTAACCAAAATTTTGGATCCACTCCTGACTTTTGGGTTATGGCTGTAAACATTTATACTTGTTGATATTGCTATTGTTTGATTTGATTTCATTTTGCATTCTCCCTTGTATTTCTTCTTAATTAGGATAAGATTTAGTTTGCTATGGTGATAGTTACACAAAGTAAAAAATAAAAGTTGTTGTGCAACTATATATTCCCATAGAGATCATGTTAAATAATTCGGATCGACCGTGAAATTTTCATAATTAAAATACAAATCCACAGCCAAGGCAATATACGTTATGATAGTACTATAGCTTCACTCATTATTTATTGAGTGAGTCTATGGTGTTATGCATGTCCCGATTTGGTCTATAATACAGATCAATATTATTTTTTTCATAATCTTAACGGACTATCCAAACCGTTCAACATGGTTTTCATTGAATATGTACTTGCAGATCCAATTTAATATTTTTTAGAATTTTTTTACTATTTTTTAAGATAGGTAGAAAATCATTGTATATGGATGGTTCAGAATTTTCAGATCAAGTGATTTTTTACCTATATTAAAAAATAGTAAAAAAATATCTAAAAAATATAAAATTTGATATGCAAGTACACATTCACATGGAGATCCTATTGAATGGTTCAGATCGACCATTAAAATTTTAAAAACAAAAAATTAATATATTACAAACCAACCAGTGTTATTCATAGTACGTATCATAGAGACATAGACTCACTCTTGTTTATTTGTAGTATGGAGAAACAAAAGGATCCACAAAGAGAAAAACCACCTGTCGCAATTCAAAAGCTAACAAGGACAATTATATATGTTTCTAGTGGTCTTGTCAATTCAATTGTGGTTTAGACAAAAGCCCAGCCCAGCCCAGTTAGAGTTTAGACCAAAAATCCAACGAATAGGCAAAAAAAACTATATCATACATATATAAACCCCTTTATAACGTGTCAATGAGTAATATGTGAAAGGGGTTGTATGGGCTTGCTCATACGTATGCGGTCTGTTGATATGTTCAAAATGTTATTCAGTTATATATATATATATGGATTTGAATATGTAATCGTATATGTAGCACTGTCCTTGTAAATACATAATATTATTACATGCGACCCCGTTCATGCAGCTGCATATTACAAAATGCGGACACTTAATTAGGAGTTGATCATAATTTCTTTCAGGGTACCCATTCAGTGCATCCAGAATTGTCTCCAGAATTTGAAAAATTCATATAAATTCACTACCTTTGAGTTATTAAGTTTCTGTCTATCAATATTCATTTTTTTTTATGTAGAATTTTGTCATTAATTTTATTTCATGAAAATCAATGTCCATTATAAGTAACTTTCACTAAATTGCGATTGTAGGGTATTATTTTTACCCAACTTACAAGGAATAAATATGATACATTCCTTAGACATATTCTCAAATTATTTAGGGTTCAATAACAACTCATTTTAATATATATATATATACATATAAATTCGCATTAAAAATTTACACATGCGATATACATTTATTTTTCAGATACATAAACAAAATTGCATTTGAAAACATTGGATGAAATATATTAATTTTTGAACCGTGACTGAAGCAAGTGATATCCTTAATTGTCATTTGCTTAGTTTATTAATCAGTTAAAATCAGAAAAAGAAGACCACAAATATAAATATCAGATATGGAATTTTATGTCTTAGAGCATCTACATTCTTAGTATTATTAGAGTTTCTAATCTGATGTGACAGTTTTTAATCCAATTTCAGATAAGTGTGAGAGTTCCTTATTTAGAAATTACATAGTAAAGTTTATTATTAATAAATTACTAGTATTGTGCCCATGCGTTGCAACGGGAATATATTATAAGATTGAATAATATTTGAAGAGACTTTTTTTATTTGACATTCACACAAAATAAAAATAAAAGACAAATGAAAAAAAATGAAAATTCAAATAATAAATAACAATAAAAGAAACAACAACATATGAAAAAAAAGATCAAATATAACATTTTTTTTTAAGTATCATTGTGATTTAATACCTAATTTTCTCCACAAACAAGACAAGTCATTGAATAATTTAGAGGAGAAATGATATATAAAGAAATAAAATTGGAAAATATATAATTAAATAATTCAAATAAAATTTTTCTATATATTCTTGACGAAAATTATTTTAACAATGGAAATTTCTCTACAAGAAAGTTCTAGATATTATTTATTTTCTCTCCAAATCAGAAATATATTATCGTTTTCATTAGCACAAGATTTGTTATTCATCTATTCATAAAGAACTCATTTGAATTACTAGAATCTAGATGCTCTTAGACCACCCGGCCATCCCTGTGAATTTATTCATATTCTCAACATATATATATATAGAAAGAGAGAGAGAGAGAGAGTGGCTAATATCAAAACGTTTGCACCACGCCTCCCGTGCAACCAAGTCATTTTCCGATTTTTAAAGTCCAAATGATCGATCCGAACTGTTAGATGTGTTCTCCATATTAAAATGTGCTTGGAGACCACATTTTAATTTGGTCTCCAAGCACATTTTAATATGGAGAACACATCTAATGGTTCGGATCGATCATTTGGACTTTAAAAATCGGAAAATGACTTGGTTGCACGGAAAGCGTGGTGCAAACGTTTTGATATTAGCCACACACTCTCTCTCTCTATTAATGCAAAATAAAACCTCGATTTTAGGCATGAATTCACATCCCCTCATGTTATCTGAAATACAATTGAAACTGACGGCTCAAGATCCGTCTTTTAACTTGGCACGAATTTCAAAGCACAAATATTACTTGCCCTTGTGCCATCCCGAATAGGCACCGGATGAGAAAAAATCTAAACTGTCCATTTCAATTGTGTTGATATCCGGAAAGATACGAATCCTTAAGCCTTCAGCCTCCCACCCTTGAAAGCCCCTCCAATTTCTGCGGATCGATGACCCTGATCCGAATTGTCTAAAGTAATTGAAATTTTGAGTTTAAATTCCAACCTTCAGATCATAATCAGGAATGCACGGGCCCTTTAAAGTTCGTTCCATATATAACAGATCGGACGGTGCGAGTCCAAACTTAAAATTTGTGTTACTTTAGGAAACAAATTCAAGGAGTGCTTGGCTTGTGACTTGGGAACGCCTACATTTCTAGTAACTAGCTAGTATCGTGTCCGTGCATTGTCTACATTAATAATGAAGGGTTAAAAAATCCCAAAATTATTGTGAAATCGTCTCAAATCAGCGTTGAAGTGGACAATATAAAATATATGTAACAATCATTTATCTAGTTCATGAAGTTACATATATAAACTAGTACCATTTGGAAAAAGAAAAAAAAAAAAAAAAAAAAGCCCTTTGGTACAAAATTGTTAGGTTGAGTGTTAGCTCGCTAACTATAAAAAAGAAAGCCCTTAGGAGTTTAAAATTTTGGATTTTAAGAACTGAGATAAATTTATTATAAAAATAAAAAAAACCCTACCAAATATTCTTACTGAAAGCATCCACATCTCAGCAACTCAAGTGAGTTTCCAAATAACTGTCAATGACTTTTTAGAAATAATTAAGGTCTTTAAAATTTATAACTCTTATATTTATGAAATTAATTTTAGAGTTTATATTAAGTCACGTCAGCAACCACTACTAGAATTCCCAGTTTATATTTATGAAATAATTAATGACTTTTTTTTTTAGGAATCCAGTGTAATATTGAAAAAATAATATTAAAACCTCTAATCCATTGTAATATTGTTTTGTGTTAATGCATCCAGATTCTTCATTTATCTAATATCATTTACCTTCTATACAAGCAAATGAATACAATTGGTGACCAAAATAAGGGTCATGCACAACATTTTTCCAAAAAAAAGCCAAAGTCCGGGTTTGAACAACATTTGCAAATCATAAAAGCATTTGCAACGGTGGCACTTGCAAATAGATAGAGCTTTTGCACCAAAATATTATAAACAACATTTGCAACGGTGGCTCTTGCAAATGATAAGTCGGACTCGAATAAAATAATATAAAAATCTACACTAAAAATAATTGCAACGGTGCCGCTTGCAAATAATAATGACCTGCACAATAAAATAATGTAAACATAACCCTTAAATTTATTTGCAACGGTGCCCTCTTGCAAATAATAACGACCTGCACAATAAAATAATGTAAACAAAACCCTTAATTTTATTTGCAACGGTGCCCCTTGCAACTAGTGTGTGCTGACCGTCTGGGACTCATTTGCAAGCGCAATAGGAGACATTAGCAAGGGTAAGTATAAGACATTAGCAAGCGTGCTTATTTGCAAGGGCTACCGTTGCAAATATATTAATTTATTCGGAAAAAATCAGAATCTCAATTTCTATTGCAAGGGCTCTTATTACGCTTGCTAAAATCACTTAGTACCGTTGCAATTACTGGGAATTCTAGTAGTGAACAAATTATAAAGAAGAAAATTGAGCCAATCATATGATCAACATCGAGTTGTAAATAGTTTTGTAATAAGAAACTTTACTATGTTTTTAAATAAAAAAACTCTTCCACATCTTTGAAATTGAATTAGAAACTGACACATTATATTAAAAACTTTAATAATATCAGAGATGTAAATGCTCTGACATCGTAAAATCAAAACAAATAAATGTGTTTATTGAACAGCTTAATTACCTTCAAGTAATATGTCCGAGTCTAGTTCATGCAAAAAACAAAACAAAAAATGATACATACTGAGCTCTCTTTGACTTAATTTGGACAAGCCCACATGGATTTCGTCAATTATATATTTGAATATTAATTTACTTTCTAAATGATAACAACATCAATTGACTAACAGATTCAAGATCATGCCAAAAGGCATAAAATAGGACGTACGTATATGGTACTACTTAATACAGAGTTAGGCTAATATGATATTGGTGTTATTTGAAACTAAATAACACCACATCTTAAATCCTTAGATCTGCTTTAAGATTCGTACAAAATAAAGTGCTTGAACAGTAAAAGCGGATATTACGAATCTTAAAGCAGGTCTAAGGGTTTAAGATGTGGTGTTATTTAGTTTCAAATAACACCAATGTCATATTAGCCTAACTCCTTAATACATCCTTTCATATAAAGACAAAATAAGCAAATGTTGACTTAATCCAATTTATTAAATAAACAGATAACAATGCTTTTGGTCCCTTAATTACAATATGTCGCTTTAGTGGGCCGCCATGTTTGTTGTTGTCATACATATTATCATTTTGTTCACCTAAGAACCCTAAATTATATTACAATATGTCGCTTTAGGTATCACCTAAGAGCATCTACATCCCTGAAACTATTAGAGTTTCTAATCTGACGTAACAGTTTTTAATCCAGTTTCAAAGATATGAGAGAGTTTCTTATTTAGAAACTATGCAGAAAATTTTCTTATTAAGAAACTATTTATAAATTCTAAGTTGGTCAAATGATTGGCTCAAATTGTTTCTCATTTTTAATTTGTTGCTGACGTGGCTTAATAGAAACTCTAAAATGAGTTTCAAGAATATGAGAGTTAGAAACTTTAGAGACCATAATTTCTAAAAAGTAGTTAATAGTTATTTAGAAATCCCGTTGAGTTTTAGGGATGTAGATGCTCTAAGGACCCGAAATTATATATATTATATATTATCAATTTCTTCAAAAACATAAATTTACCTTAAATTAATTAGCCATGTGACAATCTTTTGTAATACATAAAAGATTGTGAACGCATTACTTTGTGCAGTACATCGGTTTTAATCATTTGAATTCGTCATTTAAATTCAATGATATCGATTTTGGATTTAAGCTCACTAACAACCTAGTCCTACTCAAATTAAGTTAGTAGATTTTTTTATTAATTAATGTCTAGAAATAACTTCTCATTTGGGCTTCAAACTCACGATCTTGTACGAGGAGGATGTTGCCCTTAATGCCTCTACACCAAAAAGTTGGTTCTTAAAATAGTAGATGTGTTACTAATTTTAGTTGGAATGTAACAAACTTGAATCAATTTGTAATTCGCAATCCATCATAAATCATTAACTGTGCTTAATGTTCGAAATTTAAAATTATCTGATGTAGAATGCCAAGTTATTATCAAACTCAATTAAAATGTATACACTCACTATTTAATAAATAATAAATTATCACAATTTAATTTAATATTTTTTAATTATATTTGCATGAATATCAAACATATAAACAATAGAGTTTGGTGTATATTAGAAGTACTATCTATTCATATAAAACATCACTCAGAAAAATATTATGATCTTATCATCAATTGCTTTGACCAAACAATCTTATATTATGTCATTACTTATCCAAAACCTCCACAATTCATCGTTTCATTAATTAATTTAATCATGTTATGGATCTGAGTTGACTATTAGTGATATGGAACTACCCAGCTGCTTATCATCCTATCACAACTAGCACATGTTGACCCATTCTTTGTATATCAACAGAAAAAAAAAAAAAGTCCAATTTTTTCAAACAATTTGAGTGCAGATAAGATTTAAAAACTACATTGCCACAATTATGGCTCTTAAATAATAATAATTATTATTGGACTTGGAACACATATATATGTGTGAAACTTTTCATTTATGGGGTTCGCATATACTCAAGGGTTATACCAACTACAAATACAAACATGTTCCTATACTCAGAATTTAATAATTTTAGAGTTAAATTATATATGGATCGAGTATACATTTACAAATACAAACATGATTATTGCCGCAGCATGCAATATATAGTCGCATCAAATATGTATTTACTGAGATCATTGCCTTAATAAGTATCTCCTTGCACAAAATACAAAAATCAAAAAGCAGATAAATTCTAGAGCAGTTAAGAACGCATAGAAGAGATCAAGCCTAGTAGACTCAAAACCCATGCCATCCAACCATCCATTTCCCTTATCTCCATGCCTTGTAACTTTGCTTATGATGCCAACGAGTGCACCATCGAGCCAGATAGCCGTGCCGACAATACAAAACACCATAGATGAGCTTAGAGATTTCAACTTCACTGGCAACTGATTGCTGAAGAACTCCATTAATCCGACAAATGAAAGAACTTCCATGAGGCCAACACAAATAAATTGCGGTAATGACCAAAGAAAAGATAAATCCTTTGGATCCTCTGCTATCCTCCTTTTCCTCTCTACTAATGCGGCCACACCGGTACCAAGCATGGCAAATACAAAACCTACACCGGCACGTACCAAATGTGACGTGGTATTGTAGTATATGCTGCTTGTATACCTTTGCATAACCGGTGTAATAAAACGGTTGAACATTACAAGTAACAAAAGATAGGTAGAAAATCATTATTTATTTTTTTTAGAATTTTCAGTCAAGTGATTTTCTATCTATCTTAAAGATAGTAAAAAAATTCTAAAAAATATAAAATTTAATATGCAAATACATATTTATATGGATATCACGTTGAACTAAAATTAATCTGTATTACAAACCAACTCGTGATATTCATAGTACATACCATAGACTCACTCTTGTTTATTAATTTGTAGTGTGGAGAAACAAAAGGACCCACAAAGGAAAAACCACCTGTCGCAATTCAAAAGCTAACAAGGACAATTATATATGTGTCTAGTGGTCTTGTCAATTCAGTTGTGGTTTAGACAAAAGCCCAGCCCAGCCCAGTTAGAGTTTAGACCAAAAATCCAACGAATAAGCAAAAAACAACTATATCATATCATACATAAATAAACCCCTTTATAACGGATCAATGAGTGATATGTGAAATGGGTTGTATGGACTGCTTATACGTTACTACGTATCTGGTCTGTTGTTATGTTCAAATTGTTAGTTTAGATATATGTGGATTTGAATATGTAATCGTTTATGGTCTGTTGTTATGTTCAAATTGTTAGTTTAGATATATGTGGATTTGAATATGTAATCGTTTATGTAGCACAGTCTATGTGGATACATAATATTACATGCGACCCGTCCATGCAGATGTATAATTCAAAAATTCAACGCATCCAGAATTGTCTCCAAAACTTCAAAAATCCATATAAATTCACTACATTTGAGTTTTTAGGTTTCTGTCTATCAATATTCATCATTTTTTATGTAGAATTTTATCATTAATTTTACTTCATGAAAATCAATGTCCGTTATAAGTAACTTTCACTAAATTTCAATTGTAGGGTATTATTTTTATCCAACTTACACTAAATTTCACTAAATTTCAATAAATATGGTACATTCCTTCGATATATTCTCAAATTATTTAGAGTTCAATAACAACTCATTTTAATATCCGTACGTACATGCAAGTGATATCTTAATTGTAGGGGTGCTAATGAGCGGTAACTCGCTCAAAACTCGGCCCGGTCCATTCATTCTTTCAT
Organism: Carex rostrata; assembly: GCA_964058875.1. NCBI lineage: Eukaryota > Viridiplantae > Streptophyta > Magnoliopsida > Poales > Cyperaceae > Carex > Carex rostrata. The sequence continues at coordinate 1,104,653 of CAXKVT010000245.1, forward strand.
TAAAGTCCGACTCGACTCGACTCAATTTTGAAGAGTAAAGCCCAACTCGGCTCGGTCCATTGGACTCTTTAGGCTCGGTCCGAACTCGGCTCAAACCCAAAACTCAGCTCAAGCCCAATTGATTGTAGTATATTTCAAAGGTCCGAACTCATGTTTGAATTTCAGCCGGTACTGATATTTTAATGTTTGCTGCTTGTTTAAAAATTCGGTATGATTTATTGCTTGCGGCTTGTTTTAAAATTTGGCCCGAACTCATCTATTTATATTATTTTATTGATTGCTTGTTTATAAATTATGAGATATCACGTTTCTTCAAAGTACTAACAGATGTCTAATTATGATCCAATACACTATAATTTGGAAAGTTAAATAAAAATTAACTAATAAATTCTCCATAATTCAGCGATGAACACATTATTCAATTAATTATCAAAATTCTTCACATTACATTCAATTAATTAATTAACATCATGTCTACTAGCCTCTCTCCTCTTAAAAGAAAACTCAAATCACCAATCCAATTCACAAAGAAAAGAAATATCAATTCTTGAAGCATAGAAATACCAAAAAGAAAAGAATTTTAACTAAATCTGAATATAAATTAACCAAAACCAAATTATCCAAGAGACAAAATTAACCTGAACCCAATGTTACACATTCCTAAAATAATCAAGTTAGAAGTCTCTGCTTGGCAGCCAGAGCCTATCAGGGGTAGGAAGAAACTGCGGCGAAATGACGAAACTGCCCCCGCATCCTCTAATCAAGCTCTACATAGTGGAAAACGCAATAATCAATTCTGTTCCAAAAGGAAACTTGGCAATCTAGAAGTTGGTGTCACAGAAAATAAGAATGATGCGTGTTTGAACGGCACCAATAGATATCTGAGAAATGTTCAGTCAAAGTCTAATCATATTTTTCAGACTAGAGAAGGTATTAAAAAAATCCAATCTGTTGTAGGGTATCTGTATATAATTCCTTTGGTGCATTCATGTAACACATGGAAATACCAAAATTTCCCTCAAAAAGATAAGACGAAAGACTGGTACGATCAACCATCGACGGTACAAGTAAAGTACCTCATTGAACCAAACAAGAAATGAATATTTGGTTTGTATGGTTTTGGACATGACTCGGTACCAGTCTAGGCAGTACTTTACTAAAAATGAAAAATAATTGGATAAACTAAAGTATACCTGTGTTATGGATCGAAGGGAAGTTGAGTAACCAAACATCTTGTTCAATGGTACCTGAAATAATTTAAATTGTTGCCAAAATTCAGCAATTTCAACCGATTAATTTCCTAGCCAGATTTGTTGCTACACTGAACATATATAGGTGCAGTATATACAGTAACAGTTGCAAATATGCGTAACAATAAACAACTAGCAGCAAAATAGAACTTGCAAAAATTGCAAAAATCTTTTTCCTTTAATTAAATCAAATCAATATTTGTTCAACATGTTTTAACCAAGATATACAACAAACTTCAAATACTGGTAAATGTGCTGGTACAGGACTGGTACAACCCCACTCAAGCCAAAATAAAATAACATTTGGGTAATAACAAACATAACTAAAAAATCTTTGACTAACATAATAATGAAACAATAAAAAGAGAAAGAGTGAGTAAAGAGAAACCATGCATTGTTGAGATATCAGTACAGTGATGTACCAGTAAATGATAAATCAGTACAGTGATGCTTAAAAGCCTAAAAATTAATCCTGATCGTAATTTAACAAAAACCCACAAAAAAAACACTACCAATATCAATTTTTTTATAGGTTATAAGGGATTTCGTTTTCAGTTTAAACAGCTCAGTCAGAGAGAGAGAAAGAGAGAGAGAGCACCTGAGAGAAGAGAGAAGATGGAAATTGGAGAGCTACGGAGTGAGAGACAAGACGGAAACTGGAGAGCAACCGAGCGAGAGAGCGACGGAGCTGAGTTTGGACGGAGAGCGAGAGAGCGAGAGAGCGACGAAGCGAAGGAAAGCAAAGGAAGAGAAATGGAGCGATGGTTCGACTCAATGGGCGGCCCGGCTCGGATCGGATCGATTAGGAAAAGGATGTTATATTTCGAGTTCGAGCTGAGTTTGGACTCAACTCGAATTGAGCTCAGCTCAATTCGGCTCATTTAAGAGCTCAGCTCAAAGCCCATGAGCCGGCCCGGCTCGTTTAGCAGGCCTGCTTAATTGTCATTTGCTTAATTTATCAAGCTGTTAAAATCAGAAAGAAAAAAAAAAGACGAAATATAAATATCAGATGTGGGATTTTATGCCTTAGACTACTCGGTCATTCTTACCAGTGTTGTAAATAACAGTATGCCATTAGACGGATAGGATATCGCCAAGCAATTAATCAGAAATAATTGGCCATAATCGGAAATAATCGGTCGATTAATTGAAAAAATCCATGACAGTTTGGTTACCGCCAACGACTAATCGGCCGATTAATCAGTCTAATCAGACGATTTTTACAACACTGATTCTTACTTATGAATTTATTCATATTCTCAATATATATATATAATAACGCAAAAAAAAACCTCAATTTTAGGCATGAATTCTTATCTCTCTTTTTTGACAAAAGTGGGTATCCCCCCACCTGTTTCATATAGAAACCAAACAAGCAGTTCATACAAAAGGCAATGGAAATAATATTTCATTTTGCAAAAGCTAACAAAAATTGTTTTAAACCAACATATTAAAACGCAACAAAGGCAATAGCAAAAGATTGGATTAAGTCCACATTAGTAAAGCTAGGTAGCAGTAGAGGAGGAAGTGAAGTCCATAAGGGATTCTTCAGAAGAGGCAGAAGCAGGGATGGGTGAGAAATGGTCAGATTAAGAATTAACTCTCTCAATCAGATAGTCAGATAGGTCCATTCCTTCTGATCCAAGTTTTGTTTCCTCTAAATCCTATGTATCCTCCCCTTGGGTATTTGGTACCAGTGGAAGCAGTATAGTGACTACCTGAGTCAATGGATAAACATCAAAGGACAAAATTAAAGTTAATTTAAAGAAGGTTTCATCATTTTTGATTTTGCACCAGTATGAGGAAAGAGATATTATAGATGAACCTGTACTGGCCAGAGAGGGGATATTAGTGTTCTCAACAATTTCTAATTAATCAGATTGTCCATAAGGTGGCAGCTCTCAACAATTCTACCAGTAATTTGTCTTTTAGGGGTATACAACAATCTATGTACCAAAGGTCTTGGATTGTTTCACAATTGAAAATGAAATTATTATGGTTAGCTATCCAGGTCCAGAGAGCATGTGTATAGGGGCAGGTAACGAAAAGGTTATTTGTGGTTTCAAAATTTCCATAGAGAGAGCATGCTATATCACCTTGCCAACCTCTTTTGAGGAGGTTGGATTTGGTTAGTATTTTATCCTGCTTTAGTAACCATAAAAAAACTTTTATTTTCAAGGGTATGTTGGCTTTCCAAATTGTTGAGTAGTACACATTTTTTATACCCCCGTATTCTAACTAGTGATATAGGGAATTGACTGTGAAAAGACTATTAGAGGTCCATCTCCAGACAATTGAGTCTGATCCTGCACTAAGAGTACAACTAATTGAGTGTTTCAAGGAATTCCATTATGAGAGTGATATTCCTGTTAATTGTCTATTGAAAGTAAGTCTTAATTGAGGAGTAGAGAGTACTTCAACAGTAATAGAAGGGTTGTTGTAGTCTGAAATAAGTTAGGATATAAGCAATATAAACTACTTTTACCACACTATCTATCAAGCTAGAAGGAAGTTGACTGGCCATTGTGTACTATTCTATTAATACCTAATTCAAATGTTAATCTATAACTAAGTACACCCTTTCAAAAGTGGAAAGTATTAGAGATAGCTAGTGTTTGGTAAATGCCCCCGGGGACCCAACCCGGACCGGTCCGCCCGTGCCTGTGCCCGTGCCACGGGTATGCACGGGTACACGGGCACACGGGCATGGGTATTAAACGGGCCGGACCCGGTTTTTTGGAAAAATGCCCGTGAGAACCCGGACCCCCGTACCCGTAACCCGTACCCGTGACGCCCGTGCCCGTGAGTCCGTGCGCCCGTGCCCGTGCCCGTGACCGTGAGCCCGTGGCAGAATTTTTTTTTTTTTTTTTTTTTTTTTTTTACTTTTGGTCTAAAATTCAAAATTTAAACTCAAATTCTCCCCCTCATTCCCCCCATGCCCCACATCCCCAATTTCTACCCGGACCCCTACCCATTTTTTTTTTCAGTTTTTTTTTTTTTTTTTTTTTTAATTCAAATTTTAATCCCTCCAAACAAAATTCTATAAATATACACCCATTCCTTACAAATTTTCACATCTCTCTCAATATTTTCATCTCTCATTCTCTCAATCTCAATCTCAATATTTTTATTATTCTCCAATTTTAATTTTATTGTCAAAAAAAATAGTTGTTAATTTAACAAATACGCAAACGCAAACACGCAAACGGAAACGAAATTACGAAGGTATTCTCGAAGATTTTCTCGCGAAATTAAAAAGGCAACATTAATTTTTGTTAGATTACATTTTGTTAGATTAAATTTTGCTAGATTAAATTTTGTTAGATTGAAATATTGAATGTTAGATTTATTTTTGTAGAGTAATTTAAAAATTAAATTTGATGTTAGATTTATTTTTGTAGAAACAATTTAGAATTTAAATTGAATGTTAGATTTAGTTTATGTTAGATTTATTCAATGTTAAGTAATTAGATTTGTTATATTTATTGAATGTTAGATTTATTAAATTTGTTAAGTAATTAGATTTATAAGATTTATTTTATGTTAGATTTGTTAGATTTATTTAGTTTATATTATATTTGTTAGATGTGTAGTAATTAGATTTGTTTTGAATATGTTAGATTTTATTTTTGAAATTCGGATTTATTTTTAATAGGTAAATGAAAGATGTTAGATTTATTTTTTTGAATATGTGAAGTAATTTGATTTGTTTTGAATAGATTAGATTTTATTTTTAATAGGTTAATGAAAGATGTTAGATTTATTTTTTTGAATATGTGAAGTAATTTGATTTGTTTTGAATAGGTTAGATTTTATTTTTGAAATTCGGATTTATTTTTAATAGGTTAATGAAAGATGTTAGATTTATTTTTTTGAATATGTGAAGTAATTTGATTTGTTTTGAATAGGATAGATTTTGTTTTTGAAATTCGGATTTATTTTTAATAGGTTAATCAAAGATGTTAGATTTATTTTTTTGAATATGTGAAGTAATTTGATTTGTTTTGAATAGGTTAGATTTTATTTTTGAAATTCGGATTTATTTTTAATAGGTTAATGAAAGATGTTAGATTTATTTTTTTGAATATGTGAAGTAATTTGATTTGTTTTGAATAGATTAGATTTTATTTTTGAAATTCGGATTTATTTTTAATAGGTTAATCAAAGATGTTAGATTTATTTTTTTTTGAATATGTGAAGTAATTTGATTTGTTTTGAATAGGTTAGATTTTATTTTTGAAATTCGGATTTATTTTTAATAGGTTAATCAAAGATGTTAGATTTATTTTTTTGAATATGTGACGTAATTTGATTTGTTTTGAATAGGTTATATTTTATTTTTGAAATTCGGATTTATTTTTAATAGATTAATCAAAGATGTTAGATTTATTTTTTTGAATATGTGAAGTAATTTGATTTGTTTTGAATAGGTTAGATTTTATTTTTGAAATTCGGATTTATTTTTAATAGGTTAATGAAAGATGTTAGATTTATTTTTTTGAATATGTGAAGTAATTTGATTTGTTTTGAATAGATTAGATTTTATTTTTGAAATTCGGATTTATTTTTAATAGGTTAATCAAAGATGTTAGATTTATTAATCTATTGTTTTAAAATAAGAGCTTAATTATTTTTAAAATAATAGATTTAAGAAATTTTTTATTTATATTTTATTATAACAAAAATTATTGAGTTCAAATATACAACCATGTCAAATGAGTTTAAATTGGTATGAATTTGAATTTATAATTTATTGGTTTTTAAAAAAAAAAAACAGAAAAAAAACAGCAAAAAAAAACAGCAAAATAAAACAGAAAAAAAAAACAGCAAAAAAAAACAGCAAAAAAAACAGAACAAAAAAAAACAGAACAGAAAAAAAACAGAACAAAAAAATGAAAAAAAAACAGAACCGAAAAACCGAACAGAAAAACCGAAAAAAACCAGAAACAAAAAACAGAAAAAAAAAACAGAAAAAAAAACAGAACCAAAAAAACAGAACCAAAAAAACAGAACAAAAAAACCGAAAAAAAAACCAGAAGAAAAAAAACAGAACAGAAAAACAGAAACAAAAAACAGAAAAAAAAAAAAAAAACCGGTCCGGACCCGGACCGGACCGGACCGCCCGGCCCCCGGTACCCGGACCGTCCTACCCCCGAACCCGTGACGGGCACGGGTATTAAACGGGCAGGGCAGGATTTTTGAAAAAAAAACCCGTGACGCCCGGCCCGTTGTACCCGTGTGCCCGTGACGCCCGTGACCGTGACTACCCGTGCCCGTGCCCGGGTTTTGCCCGGACCGCCCGGCCCGGCCCGTTTACCAATCACTAGAGATAGCTAAGCCTGAAAGTCCATACTTATAGATAAAAGTACCTTTTCATTTTTCTTGGATTGTGGGGTTTTTAAATCGGAACCACTATTTGCTCAAAAGGAGTATGAATTCTTATATGAAATGCAAATATAAATTAATTGACGGCTCAAGATCCGTTTTTTTTAATTTGGCACGAATTTCAAAGCACAAATAATACTAGCCCTTGTGCCATCCCGAAAAGGCACCGGCTGAGAATAAATCTGAGCCTTCCGTTTCAATTGTGTTGAGATATCCGGAAAGATACGGATCCTTAAGCCTTCAGTCTCCCACCATTGAAAGCCTCTCCAATTTCTGCGGATCGTTGACCCTAGCCTAGTACTAATTGTCTAAAGTAATTGAAATTTTCAGTTTGCATTCCAACCGTCATATCATAATCAGGAAGGCGTCAACGGGTACGATACGGGTCGGGTGGAGATATTTTCATACCCGTATCCGTTATGATAACGAAAAAAAATCTTTACCCTTATTCATATTTTCAAATACGGTACGGGTCGGGTAAACAGATAAAAAAATACCATTAACATTTCAATTTGTGTTTTCGATAAAATATTTTTCAAAATAAGAAAAAAATAATATTGAATTAATACAACTAATTTGTATTATGAAAATTTAATAAAATACAAAAACTTTATTGTATCATGTATAATCTTCATACAAATATATATTTATATCTATAATTTTATTTTCTAAAAATTATATTATACGAAAACGGGTAAGATAACGAAAAAAAATTACTACCCGTACCCGATTAGCTAACGAAAAAAAATTCTTATCCTTACCCGTATTTTTGGATACGATACGGATTGAGTAAACGGGTAAAAGGGTGCCATTGACACCCCTAACGGGGCCCTTTAAAGTGCGTTCAATAACAGATCAGACGGTGCAAGTCCAAACTCAAAATTTGTGTTACTTTAGGAAACAGTTTCGAGGAGTACTTGGCTTGTGACTTGGGGACGCCTACATTTCTAGTAATTTCCAGAAAATCAGGGGCCTCTCAGAAGAGTTGCCTTCTATACTAAAATCCCACTTGGAAATAAATCAGCTATTATTCCGATCTTCACAGTTAATCTTCATCAGGATTCGCTCTAGAAAAAGTTAAGTCCCTGAGATTCGTGTATGAAAAAATTTAAACGGTTTTGATTGGAATAACAGGTTCCTGTTATATCTTTTGAATAACACCAGATTTATTCCCACTTAATTATCCCTAAAATGTTAAGTGTTAAAGTGTTCTTAATTCCCACAAAAACCCCTCTTCCTCTCTCTCTCTCCTTCAAAAACCCTCGAACGCGACCAATTAGACCAATTTGCCACTATGGCAGGAATACTTCGCTCCTGCGCCGCTCGATCCGCCCTACGCCAATTTGCCACTATGGCAGGAATACTTAGCTCCTGCGCCGCCCGATCCGCCCTACGCCGCCTCTCTAACACGGTGGTTAAACGTCGCTTCGCCGCAGCCGCCGCCGTTTGGGAAGACGACGATCTCGATTACTGGACGGACGGTGAGGAGAAGGCGCACGTGCCGTTAGCTGAAGGCACGTCTTGTGAAAGGGGTCCTAGAGGCGTCCAATGGGTTTTCATGGGTACTCCTGGTTTACAGAAACACCTGTACGCTGCTAGAATGGCTCAGTTGCTTGATGTTCCGTACATCTCCATGGGTACTCTCGTCAGACAAGAGCTTGATCCAAGATCTTCTATTTACTTGAAGGTTTGTCTTTCAATTGGTTTCTGCTTCTCAGGTTTTGTTAATTGATCCCATCAATTTATCGAATTTGTTCCTAATTAAGGAAAATGAGGGTTCAGATCCTTTCTAGTTCTGATTCCTTAGTTGGTTGTGAATTATTAGGGGTGCATTTGAAAAATCCTTGTTTCTTGAAAGTTCTGGTCTTTTTTACAGAACTCAGAAATTACTTTTTTTTTTTTTGTGGCAATTGATTTTCGTGTTGGTCTTTTTTTTAATTTTTTTGTTGGTAAATTTGATAATTTTGTTTTTGTGTGATCCATGAGAGATGGAAAAGAGCGTGGCGGCCATATTCTTAGAATGTGAAGGGCAGTTTGGTAAATTCGCTTATTTGCAGGCGCTTTCTGTTAGTTGTAAGGGTAGTTTGGGAACTTTACAAGATTAGGGTTTGCTTCAGAATCAGAACCTTCTTTTTTATCTTCCCACTCTTTTGTTTGTCACGTGCAGCCAAGGTTTTTCTTTTATGTTAATTTCCAGTTTTGCCCCTCAGGTTCTCTGGTCTACTGTTAGTCAGGATAGTTGGACCATTTCTTGATTAGTTGAACTTAGTGTATTTTTCTGAGTACACCCAGGAAGTTTTGAAATTTCATAATAGTCCTTGAGAGGTCCCATATTTTTTCTTTGGGTTAAAAGATTATCAGAACATTTTTTCTACATGCAGCAGTTAAAAGAGTGTCTCTAAAGACCTTTCTTTGTTTTTCTTTGTTATGAAGATTGCAAATTCGGTGAACCAGGGCAGGCTTGTATCAGAAGAGATAATATTTGGGTTGCTTTCAAAGAGGCTAGAAGAGAGGTTTTACCGTGGCGAAACTGGGTTTATTCTTGATGGAATACCGCGAACTAGGCTTCAAGCAGTAAGTCTGATTTATTTACTGGGGTGCCTATTTGACCTCAAATAGTAACTAATAAAGCAGATTTTATATCTATGGTTGTCTAATTTTTTTGTTGGGACCTCCAATTAACTTAGGCAGGTTCTTAAATGAAACTTGTTATTAATAATGTTTCTATATACCTAGGGATGCTAATCAGGTCCGGTTTATTCAGTTTTAAACCGAACTGGGAGAATTTGGTTTAAACGGTTCGGTTTTTCCGGTTAAATGGATCTGTTTAGTTCATTTTTTAAAACAAGTGTAATAGTTTGGTTCGGTTCAGTTTAAATTTGTTTTAAAACTGGTCTGAGCATACCGACTGAAATATTTAAACCCATCTCCTGTTCGAACCAAATATTTAAAAAAATTCAAAAATTATGACATAATGTATATTGCTTGGTTCAGTTTAAAACTGTTTAGATCAAAACAACCAAACAAAAATTTTAAATCCATCTTTAAAAAAATAAAAAAATATAATGTTTATTGTTATGATTAACCTTCTTATTTCTGTTCAATCGAACAAATCTAAATTGAGTTCAGTTTGATCAGGTCGGTTTTAACCGAACTGAACCAATGAACACCCCTATATATACCTTGTTGGTGAGATAAATACAAGATGATTGGTGATGTCTACATATATTTAATCATTTTACTTGTTTTATCTCAGGAATTGCTTGATCAGATGGTGGATATAGACCTAGTAGTGAATTTAAAATCAAAGGATGAAACTATAATTAAGAATCAAATCAGGGGTGAAATTGAAACATGCTTGCACTGTGGAAGGCCATTCAACATGAACCAACCTGAATCAACCAGGTGCAACCTGTGTTTAGCAACCCGTACCCGACATCTGCAAGTGCAGTCTAATGCTGTGGTTGGACTGGAGGGTTCTCGGCTGGAGAAGATTCACCTTCACTGTGAGCAGGTAATTAGAAGTTAACATAATTTGAATTTTGGTTATAAAATTTTGAAGTTGAATGCATAGCATTTAATATATGTCCTACTCAATGTTTATTTAGTTCCTTGTAAATAAAGTTTACTTGGCAATAACTTGCTAAATTTGTGCTATTTCTTTGTGGAATCAACCTGAGGTTTTCTTTTTGGTGCATCTTTTAGAGAATCTAGCACAATTAGCATGCAAATGGAATATTTATTTTCTTGTTGCAACTTGTTCAAATAATATTTCAATTTGATTACATGGTTTGTTAGAACCTTTCCTCTGTGGAATATTCCATTTCTGATAAATTTTATTCTTATATCTTTTGTATTTTTCAACAGAGCAAGCTTTTGGAAGATTACTACAGGGGACAGAGAAAACTTATGAATTTCAATGTTTCTGGGGGCCCAGGTGAAACATGGCAAGGGTTGTTGGCTGCTTTGCAACTCCAACATATTGACACATCAAATTCTCCCCAGAAGCTTACTGTCTGAGTAGTATCTGGTGAAAACTGTTTTGTAGTTTTTTTTTTGTTATATGGGCTTTAAAAATCACTACTTATTAGAACTAGGCCCTTGAAATTTCAATGTTTCTGGGCGTGAGAGCTATGTTTTTGTTGTCTTTGTACCTCAATTTTTGTTCGTTTTGAGGAGATAAAATTGTAAGCGATTTTGCTGACGCTTATATTATGCATCTGTAATATAAAAATTTTGGTGTCCGAAATTTTGTTGAAATATTACATATTAATTATTAGTTGTTGAATATTGGCTTAAACATCACATATGCAGTACAAGCAAAGTTGAAAATGTATATAAATCTGAATACTATGATACAACTCTTTCATCCAGTTCAATCGAAGTTAAAGAGATGGATTGAGGGACCTCTCGAACCAAAAAAAATATTTAGGCTTATTTAAATAAAATTTGAAAGTTACAGGGTTTAAACAAAACTTTTATCGTTAATAGATTGGGTTGAAGAACTTTTCAATGGAAACCCCCTTCGCTTACCCTCTTTGCACCTGAAAAAGGAAATTTTGTATTTTGCTCGTATATTAAGGCTTATAAAGTGGCATACTCGTATTTTTTTTTTTTTGAGAAATGTGGCATACTCGTATTTGTATGGCATACGTTTTGTAAACCCTAAAACTTATATACATTTTGTAAACCCTAAAAAACCAGGTGGCGGCACATAACTATATATTTTGTATTTAAGGTTGTCCCTTCCTGCAACCCTAAAAGATTAGTCCTGACGGCGCAAGGACTCTATTTAAAGTTATTCTCTCCCACAACCCTCTCCATAACCTCTTGCCTCCTCCCCTCGAAAAGGAAAAAAAAATAAACTCATATCCTACTAGATACAGAAGACGCACACACCATGATGAAAAATGAATTTCATTAGCTCATTCTCAATTTCAACCTCCAACTCGGCTGGTATCGGTTACTGTTTTACGTAAGTCTTATCTCATATGAAAGTCAATTAATTAATTTTCTATCTTTTCGAACTAACTTTACATATTAATTGACAACAATAGTATTCTTATTCAATAATAATACGCTATGAACAAACACTTAGTTTTATTCAGGCGAGAAATATTTTCGTCCTGAAAACAAGGATGGGGATTTTTGTCCAAATTGGACAAACCTTTATTCAAATTCAAACCTAATTAAACCGTATGTCTAATATGACTCAAAATTCACACAAATAAAATAGTGTAGATTTACATATCGTGTAAATTTATTAAGTTCTAAATATATTCGCATATATCTCAACGAGTGTGTGGTATGGTTGAATTAGAAATTGATTTGGATAAAATTTGTCTAAATCGGCACAAAACCCAATTACTAAAGACCTTTTTGGTAGACATATGTCATTTGCAGTTATTTTCAAGGAGATCCCTTTTTTTTTCCAGAAATTTTGAAGGGCAAAAATATTTGTTTTCCCTCTTGTTAATTAGTCCATCTGTAAATATAAGGTAGGTCATAGGTCATATATAAAAAAATTCTTTCAATAAATAATGTTGATAACTTCAAAAACTAAGTAATTGTTAAAGTATGTCACCCAAATTGTGCTATAAACGTACTCTTGAGGTATGTTTTTTTTTTAAGGGATTGAGCTTTCCAATTTTCAAAATAATAAAATATTTATTTTCTTGTGAAAAATAATTTATTGAATAATAAGTTAATTTTGTTATAATATTTAAATTAGGTATTCAAATTATTTATGTATCCATTTAATATCCGATTCATATTTCTATCCGTTTAATATCCAATTAGTATTAATTTGTATCCAAAAAATAAAAATGGATGCGTCATAAGTGGAGATAAGTTTTGATTATCAGAATATTTCTTTATATTGATTATTATTTTCTTAATCATTTCTAGGAACATTGTTAAAATGGTGAATACTAGAGGTGCAGTGCAAGCTGGCCACAGAGCTCAAAGTGCAATAGAAGGTGAGTTCCAACTTCCAACAACCACTGAGCACTCCATCGGAATAACTGGTACAAGAACTATGTAATTAAGGATTAAGGCCGGTGTTTACGGAGTTCACCAAATTGGACACATTCCAACTGATCAAGAGCTGATTGTGCTCTCGGGTAGAGATGGCGCCAAGAAACACACACATTTCATATGCTCGATGGCAACATGACTGCAACATTACAAGAACTTTTTGGTTTTGTTAGAGATGTATGCTTTGACCACAATCAATGATGGTTACTATTCTATTAGAACCTGTTAGATTTGTTAGATTTGTTAGAACATTTCATAGTGCTTGCTTGTAATTAATTGTATTACTCAGGAAAAATATAATAAAAATATTCATTGAATACCTCTTTCTATTTTGCTTGCTTCGTTTTGGTTGAGGTTTTGTTAACTTTCTAATGTTTTTTCAGTCTTTCTTATTTTGCTGGTAAATTGTAATTTAAAGAGTGTGAATTACTGGTAAATTGTAATTTAAAGAGTGTGAGGAGCAGGGCGTAATTGTTGCTCTAAGTATGATGAACATTGCAAGTGTGCCTTCATTATGTTAAATGCAACAACACCTGACAACTTCTGTCATGGTATTTCAAAAAGAATACCTCTTTCTAAATCTGTCTTGGTATCAGAACCTAAATTTGCACATGCCATTTATGACCTAATTTAGGTCCTTTTCTTTACACAAAACTCTGACTCACTCAACTTCAAAAACCAAAAACCAGAACAAAAAAAACAGATCAGAAACCACTTTAATGAACCAGTAATCTCCATATCAAATCCAACTTCAAAATTATAAGTTATAACCTTAACCAGCAAACAGCCAAACCAGCTTTCTATCCAGAATCAGAAAACAAGAACTACAAAGTCAAACAGCAGTAAAATACCAGATTCAGCACGAACAAAACCACAACCAAACCAGAAAATAAAAATCTATGCAGACCATAAATTCTGCTCCCCGAATCAGCATGATCAGAAAAACCAGATCAGTGCTCCACGCCAGAGATCAGCGTCAGAAAATAGGCAATACCAGATCACCTGACCACTTGATAGATCTCAGAATCGAAAAGATGAGGTTCAAATCAGCTAATTCTCAAGCCTTCTCAAGCATTTGATACTGTTCCAAACGAAATTGGTTCTTCAAAGGCAATGCCGACGTCTCATTACAAAAGAAAATTAGAAATTCTGGACGCTTTGAAAGACTTGTTGCGCCTATATTTCAAAATCCATATCACTTTTTCTACATATGTGATTCCGTTTATTAAGATCAGCCTTTTCTCAGACAATTGGCACAGGTTTTCATTATATTAATATAAAAAATAGAATATAATTTTAAGAATAACTATTTAAAAAATCAATGATTAGCGCTTGTTTTGTACTTTTATTAGTAATAACTTTTAGATAAAGAAAAACAATTTTTTAAAAATATTTTTGCATCCGGCTTTTAACTGTATCACGAAATATGATACTTAACATTAACTACTTATATCTAAATTCAGAATTTTTATTCCTAGCATATAAGCACTATTAAAAAAATATATACATGAAGACATTTTGGATGCAAAGGTTTTACCATTCCTCAACTAAAAATTGACATTTGCGCCTTTTTCAATAGGTCTAGAAGGCACCTTTCTTTGTTGTTCACACGTGACATGTATTAGTTGACATAGGTGAACCCAAAAGGATTTTGGCTTGTACAAACCACGACATTTATAAAATAAAACTAATAATTTATGAGAATCCACTTTTAATCTAGTGACAAAAGTAATATACACTCCTTACACAAGAGGGTCCAGAATATCTAAAGTAATCCAATTTTTGAGTTTCAATCCAGATCGTCCGACTCAAATCCGGGCCAATTCGTTCCAAGGTGGAGCAAATGGGACCATTTTAATCTGACGGTTTGGATCTAAACTAAAAAATTGAATTACTTTAGAAGATCCGAACTCCTACACAAGAATGCTCACGCGTTTCCTCAATACAAGTTAACAATAAAAAAAACAACAATATCTAACAAGTTAGGTAACAATAAAAAAATTAAGTGAAATTTTAGTGTCATCTCCTTGAAGAGATTTTATGGAGAGAGCAAATGAATTGAGCTTTTCATGGTAAATATTCTAGTTTGAAATTTAAATGGGAAACTTTTAAAATAGTTAAGTTTTATTGGATGTACGTCCAATTCGTCTAATCCAAAATGTAGGCATTTGTATGAGGTTTAATTAATTATTTTGATTGGAGGTTCGGATTTCAAACTCAAAATTTGAATTAAAGCAAATGATACAAACTCCTAATCTTACCTCCATCTCTTCTCTTGTAACGCCGTGCACGCAAACAATATTCAAGGGCCCATGCATATTTGACTGGCAGGCAAACAATTGAAAAAATGACCCAAATTGATAAAAAGTTAAAAAGTGTTACCTCATAAATGATGATTTTTTTTTGATGAAATAAATGATGATTTTCTATTGTAATGGTTGATTTAGTCAATTACTTTTCATTTGAAAGGAATAGCGTCTGATTCATGAAAACAACATGTGAGCTACAACACACTCGGTCGTTGGTACTGTACCAATTTTGGGAAAATATAATAGTACACGCCTTGGAACCGTTCAATCTGATTCATATGAATGAATTTAAAACTTCACAAATTTAAATTGTCCGGTGAATCTAAACTGTTTGTGTGAATTTTGACGCTGAGACCCAACTTTTAGATAAGATTTTTGTCCAAATTCCTTTCAGCAAATCTCCACCCTCAAACTAAATATGATGCCCAATTAAATTCATATAACTTCATGACCTAATAAGTCAAATAATAGTTATCTTTGTCAAAATAAGGTCCTGTCAATTGCTAGTGCAGCTGACTGAGTTATATTTGTGTGAAACAATTGACCCGGCAATTTTTAAGATTTTTCTAACCAATTCAAGTAGTGGCAACATCATATTCAAGGACTTTTAACTAAAAATTCTATCTCACCTCATCCTCTGCCTCCACCCTCAATCTTCCCCAAACAACAGTCACCAAGCTTTAAACAAAATGGTGATACCTGACTTGTGCTCAAGACCAATCCAACTCTTGTACTTATGTTCAATTTATTTATTTCTTATTGTACCCCATGGTGTTTCGGTTTCATTCAACTTCAATTTCTCTGACTCCAACACCGTCAATGAAAACATCAAATTTGAAGGCGATGCATACTATGATAATACGGACAAAATCGATTTGACCAAAAATTCGGCAACCTCAAGCCTTGGGAACAGCACAGGAAGAGCAACGTACAATCAGCCAGTGCCCTTGTGGGATAAAGATACCGGAGAGGTAACGAACTTTACTACCCGGTTCTCTTTTCTTATACAAAATACTACACCAAATAACTTTGGGGATGGCTTTGCTTTTTTCCTATCTTTGTATCCCTCTCAAATTCCTCAACAAGCTGATGGCCAGTACTTTGGCAAATATCTTGGTCTTTTCAATTCCACTACCGGCATGAATGCATCGGCTAATCAAGTAGTTGCAGTTGAGTTTGATACCTTCTTGAATCAGATTATAGATCCAAATTCAACAGATCGATCTGTTTGCCACATTGGTATTGATGTAAACATGATCGAATCAACTTCTTACCAGCTCATTCCAAACTCCCTCTTTGTTAATGAAAGGATGACAGCACATATTGAGTATAACAGTTGGCAAAAACTTTTGAGTCTTTCCCTTTGGCATGAAAATAACTCAACAATCCAATTCAACCTCAATGCAACTGTTGATATAAGGAACCTGCCAGAAAATGCATCTGTAGGCTTCTCAGCAGCCACTGGATCATACATTGAAACGCACCAGATATTCTGGTGGTCTTTTAACTCAACCTTAGGGATAAAAGCATTGGTCAGCAAAGATAAAAACAAGATAAGTGTATCTGTCATAGTTGGAATAGCAGTGGGCACATTTATTATGTTTATTGTAGTAGGGATCTTCATATATTATCTCAGAAAAAGGAGCTCAATCAAGAAAATCGGAGAAATTGAGGTGATTGGTGATGAATCAATTGATGAAGAGTTTGAAAAGGGGAGAGGACCCAAGAGGTTCCCGTACAGTGAACTGGTTGATGCAACGAATGGCTTCGGGGAGAACGAGAAACTTGGAGAAGGTGGGTTTGGATCAGTCTATAGAGGTATTTTAAAGGATGAAAACATTCATGTTGCTGTTAAGAGGGTATCAAAAGATTCAAAGCAAGGGAAAAAGGAGTATATGTCGGAGGTCAGGATTATAAGCCAACTAAGGCATCGAAATCTTGTTCAACTAATTGGTTGGTGCCATGATCATGGAGAATTTTTGTTGGTTTATGAATTGATGCACAAGGGAAGCCTCGACAAACACCTTTATAGCAATGAACCTTTTCTAACTTGGCCAATTAGGCACAATATAGCACAAGGTCTAGGCTCTGCTCTTCTATACCTCCATGAGGAGTGGAAACAATGTGTTGTGCATAGAGATATCAAACCAAGCAACATAATGTTAGATTCCTCATTCAATGCTAAGCTCGGTGATTTCGGCCTTGCTAGACTTATTGATCACAACCAAGAAGTAGAAACAGTTGCAGCTGGCACCAAGGGTTATATAGCACCAGAATGTGTCCTTGGCACGGCAAATCCAAGCACGCATTCCGATGTTTTCAGTTTTGGAGTTGTCTTGTTGGAAATTGCATGTGGAAGGAGGTCCATAATGCCTCAACAGGATCAAAGGAAAGTGAGTTTAGTTGAATGGGTTTGGGATTTGTATGGGCAGAATGCACTTATGGAGGCTGTTGATTCAAGTTTAAATGGTGATTTCATAAAGGAAGAAGTCGAGTGTCTGATGATTGTTGGTTTATGGTGTGCACACCCGGAAAAATCCTCGCGCCCATCTATTAGGCAGGCCATGAGTGTTTTGCACTTTCAAGCTAATTTACCAATTCTTCCTCCAAAAATGCCTATGCCGGTGTATACTATTCCATTGGATCCTAATATGCAATTTTATACCACCTCCTCTGAGGCTACTTCAAGTGGTGTAGCAAAAAATTCCACCAAATCAGCTCCTGCTCCATCTTCGGACTCTTCCTGGCTGCTCAAACAAGAACAGAGAACGTTCTAAATAATGAATTTGCAATTCTTTTTTTATTTGATTTTCTATTGCATTGATAGCTGTTGTGCTTTTTTATTAGACTTTCTTCTTGCAATAGGTGTTGTGTATAATTATTCTTTTCTTACCTTTTTTGGCACATTTAGTTGTGATAGTATCATTTTTCTTCTGCAGTATGTTATGCTAAACCAGCTAGCACTATGAATTGCTCAGAATATGTTTGCTACAGAGTTGGCATGTCTACAAATCAGGTTCAACTTACCTAATTGTCTATTTCTGTTTACATTCATTTTTCATAGCCATTAAATTTCTTATGAAATGGAGAAGACTTTCACACATTTGTACTTACCTTTTCACAAATGTCAGCATGTTGCTACCATTTCCATCTATCACAAGTACGATTCCACGTTGTAATCTCGCCATTCCTCCCAAATCAAAAACCCAAAAACTCTCAAATTGAACTTGTTCGATTTCCTTTTTCCTTTCCACCAGCACTCAAAATCCACCAGATTACACCAGCTAGTCTATCTGCAAAAGATATAGCACAAATTGTCAACTTCAGTTTCCGTTTTTGAGCTTTACCTAGCCTCCCTATCTGGTACCTTCATCAATCTAAAATCCAGCAAATGGGTTCGTCTCAGGTTATGATCTGAATCAGGCAGAGGCTAGAAATACTAAACAAAAGCTGTTAATACCTAGGTCAAATGACTGGAGTGGATGTTGAGCCCCCATCACATGGAAATTAATCCTTGAATATTAATTAATCATCACGCAATCCTGAATTATGCAAATATGCATCAACTAAGCCTCAAATTAGAATCACATAAAATCTTGAATGCACAACTTATCCCAACTAAAGAAGCCAAAAACAACATTGAAAACATAACGTCGGTAAGATAGGTATGGTATATGCATTTCTAGGTATCACTGAAATAACACTGTTATTTTTTATTTTTATATTTTTTTTGTGTATGGGAATGGTTTGTTAACATGTGAGAATATCAAGATTGATCACTAATCTTGGCAAAACGGTCAATTTCTGCGTTATTTTCAGAAACAAGGTGTAAATGATGCTGAATTTCATAATTAACCAATAAAAAACTTGATATTTTTCCAAAGTCTAACTCACACTGGAAAATCTTTTTCGCTGGATTTGGCACCAAACTAAAAATACTATAAGATAATTTCCATGTGAAAAGAGTTTACTTTCAAGCTCATAAAGGATTGCCTCAGCTTGGACTTTGGAAGGAGGCTTCCAGTTAAAGATAATGCTCACTCACATTATAACATGCCAGCGGAGATTACTGGTACAGACGGAGGCTGCATCCAAAGAGAAAAAGAGTTGTCAGTTTTCTCCTTTCCCCGTCCAAGAAAATCGTCAATCTAAAGAATGGAATACAAATCTTCAGAAATTTGGCCAAAAATAAAATATTTGAGTTCCTAGGGTTTAACATCGCCAAATTAATTTTATTGATTTGATTTTTGAATATAGATTGCTAAGCTTGTTAACAATTACAATTCACATGACCAATTTCAAAGCCTTGAAAATTTTATAAAATTCGTAAATAAAAAGGAAAATTCACCAAATCCACAAAGTAAATTCATTAAGTTCACAAATTCAGATCAAAGAAGTCCAAAATCTCAAGTACCAATAGTCTACATAAGTAAAATTAAACACATTACAGAACAATCGGCGCTTCACTAGTTCACAGCTTAAATTAATCACTACAAAAACACACTTCTTAATTGTTTGAAATTTTTACCGAATAGAAATAGAAAGCTGAACTGCTAACTGAGCTACCATGCTAGATTGATAGGACTAAGAGATCGGACTAAAACACAAGCTATTATGCTATTACCTTAAGTTGGAGCTCAAATACCTTAAGTTGGAGCTCAAATATAGAAGCTGAGAAGATAGAGAGAAGTTAATTGAGAGAGAGAGGGGCGAGAGAAGGGCATAGACAGAGAGACAGAGTAGAGAGAATTCGCATCCTCTGAGATATCTCATATTTTGCGTGACTTTTTGGAAAATCGCAACCGTTGCAATACGTTCTACGCGAATCTCAAAGTTCAAATAATACTGGCCCCCTACGTCATCTCCGAATAGGCACCGGACACGTCGGTCACGCACAATACGAGATATCTCAGAGGATACGCGCTCGAGTAGAGATATGTTTTTCCGAAATAAATGAAGGAAGCGCCCAGGGGTAACGCTATTAACAGAGTATTTTTCAATTCATATTTCTCACATACTAAAGAATCCAAACAGCAGTTCATATGGTTCTTGCTCTGCATGAACAGAAAACTGCTCTGTTAAAATATTTAACCGAATACATACTGCATTAACGTACTGTTTGTGTTTATCTCTGGACCGTCCGATTAGAATATAGCTTCTTTAATATTCGTGTCGATTTAAATTAGACGGTCCAGATCTAAAGTCAAAATTTTAGTTAACTCAGAGGATACGAATTCGGTTTGAGGAAGGCTTAAGAATTCGAATGGTTCGTAACTCTGATAAATTCCAATTTTTCTTTTTTGACAAAGGATAAATTCCAAATTTGAGTTATTTCACAGAGACTAAACTCAAAATATATATATATGAACTATGGAGCATAGAGATAAATATGATTTTTATATTGTATGTTTGACTTTGTAAATACTCTTTTATCTAATCAGAATTGTCAGCATTGCTAGCTGACCTTCAAAAATAAAAATATTGTATGTTTGAAAAAGTATAATTTTAAGTTATTTAATACATTAAACAAAAATATTTAAAGACTAAATAAACTTAACGTAGATTTTATAGGTAAAGTATAATTAAATTATCAAATTCTTTTACTTCAGATTATTTTTTCACTACTTTACTTGCAAACACATTACACGAGAATAATTTAGTGTTTTTGTTTGATACTATTATTATCTACTTATTTCACTACTATAAAACACCAATATTATAAAGTTAATAAAAATTTGCTTTGTTTTAACTTTAATTTACTTGTCAAATATATTGATAAGATCTAAAATATATGATTCAAATATAATTCAAAATATTTTGTTGTTATGAAATAAATAATATAGAATAAATATATAAAATTTCATAGTTTCATTATTATGTTGGATAAAAAGTATTTATTATATTTTAAAATTAAACAGACTATGTTGCTTAAAATGTTTCATACTAACAATAGGTGCCTTCTCCACTATTTTAATTACTAACGCTAAAAATAGCGGGATACTCGTTGAGAGTTCGGATCTCCTAAAATAAGTGTTGTAAATAATAGTATGTTTTTATTGGATGGACAGAGTATTACTAAGCGATTAATCGAAAATAATCAGAAATAATCAGTCATAATTAGAAATAATCGGCTAATTAATTGAGAAAATCAATGATAGTTTGATCACTGCCAATAACTAATTAATCGGTCGATTAATCAGATGTTTTTTACAACACCGCCAAAAATAACATAAAACTTTCAATTTAAATTCGAATTATCCAATAAGTTTGGACATGAATATTAAAGTCCCATAAATTTCTACTTTGAACTAAATAATATGAATCTAAGAGCATCTCCTATCCAACAATTGGAATTAATTGCTAAATAGCAATTTATCTG
Source organism: Carex rostrata (assembly GCA_964058875.1). NCBI lineage: Eukaryota > Viridiplantae > Streptophyta > Magnoliopsida > Poales > Cyperaceae > Carex > Carex rostrata. The sequence continues at coordinate 1,126,012 of CAXKVT010000245.1, forward strand.
CTGCATTAGTGCAATTAAATTAAATTGTTTCCTATGTTCACATCAGCATGTCTTTCTTTTTTTATTGGAGAGAAAGCACTAAGAAAGATTTTGAGTCAATCAATTAAGGCTAAGGCTATGGTACTATGGGTTGCATAGAGGGCTACGGTGCTACAGCTCAATATTCGACTTTTCAAAATCCTAGCGGTCAATCCGAACCGTTTATCTTGCTCTCCATATTAATATGTGTTTGGAGACTAAATTTTACATTTTTTGGAAATTGTTTACTATTTGTTTAGATAGGTAGAAAATCAGTTGATCTAAAAAATTCTGCACCATTGAGATATTTGATTTTTCACCTATCTAAAAAAATAGTAAAAAATTTTCAAAAAATGTAAAATTTGGTCTCCAAACACATATTAATATGAAGAACAAGATGAACGGTTCGGATCGACCGTTAAGATTTTGAAAACTCGAATATTGAACCGTAACATCGTAGCTCTCTATGCAACCCATAACATATTAGCTTTACCCATCAATTAAATAGTGTGCCATTAAACAACAATTGTTTTTAAAGCAAATTTGCTAATTTAAAAATTGTGGTACATCCCAGCAATTATATTAACAATTAACACATTAAATTATTAATCCTAAAACAATTTTTAGAAAATTCGGACCATCCTCGTTGATGGAGCACGAGAAGTTAACGAATTTGTATCATCTATAGTAAGTCACCGTCTAATTTCAAAACTGGTCCGTATATTATGTATTAGCACAAATCTTAAAGAAGAACCCACACGTGCATTACTGACTTAGACCAAATTATTCCGGATTCTAATTGGACGGTTCAAATTTAAATTCACGTGCCGTATCCAAACGTAACTAGTTATATTTCTCACGTTTAACTATTTTTTCATAATTTAAGTTGGTTTTTTCAAGATTCATCATTTGATTAAGACCTAACGATTCTAATTACACGAGACTCGCGTGATTACGTACCATGCCGTGTCGTGATCAAAATGTCAAGAGGTGGTCAAAGCATGCGAATGGTCACGGCAAGCAACACGTGAGTCACGACACGAAACAGTAACACATGCCGTGCCATTCCGTGACAGAGCCGACTCCACCATGCCATTTTTCCCACACTAGTACCAGCTCAGCCAGAGAGAATCCCTGAACTTGTTGTTTCTCAAAATCTTAGCAAAACAACTAAGCAAGCAACATACTAATCAAATCTTAGATATAGCTAAGTTCCAAAAGTATTTCAAAGAAGTCAATACTAAGCCACTAAACAAAGGGCTGAGCGGTAAACTAGGTACAAAAAGACTGGATAATGTACTTTTATTCATCACTGACATTACTCTTGAATAATGCCACCATAAAGTCACGTTTAAATAATGCCACCATAAAGTAATGTCACGTTTAAATAATGCCACCATAAAGTCACATGATCAACAAAAATCCATATCATCACACTTGAATATGTATTTCTAACTTCATTTAATAATGCTTGTAGGTATTTACTTCATTGAAGGGTATGCACAGTTGTTGACTAGGGGTCAATGGCGGCTCAACACCTTTGTAAATTTTAATTAGCACCGACAATCGTACCTAACCTCTTCCTCTCTGACACCAATTATTCTCCCCCAATCTACACTCACCTAGCTTTCTACCTTGGCAAAATGGTGCTACCTGACTTGTGCTCAAGACCAATCCATGTCTTGTACTTATCTTCAATTTATTTTCTTCTTATTGTAGTACCTCATGGTGCTTCGATTTCGTTCAACTTCAATTTCTCAGAACCCATCACCAATCTTGTGAATGAACATATCAACTTCCAAGGTGATGCATCCTACAATCAGCAAAAAATTGACTTGACTGGGAACTGGGGGAACAGCAAAGGAAGAGCAACCTACAATCAACTGGTACTCTTGTGGGATAAAGATACCGGAGAGGTAACAAACTTTACAACCCAGTTCTCTTTTCTTATACAAAATATTACATCTTCCTCTGGGGATGGCTTTACTTTCTTCCTATTGTTCTATCCATCTCAAATTCCTCCAGATAGTTATGGAGGGACCCTTGGCCTTTTCAATACCAATACTTCCATGAATGCATCGGCTAATCAGTTAGTTGCAGTCGAGTTTGATACCTTCCGGAATTCGAGGTATCATGACCCAAATTCAACAGATCCAACTGACTGCCACATTGGTATTGATGTAAACACTATTATCTCAACTTCTTACCAGATCATTCCAAACTACCTTTTTGTTGGTACAAGGATGACCGCACATATTGAGTATAACAGTTGGCAAAAACTTTTGATTCTTTCCCTTTGGCATGAAGCCAACTCGAGAATCAATTTCAGCATCAATGCAACTGTTGATTTAAGGAAACAGCCAGCAAATGCATCTGTAGGCTTCTCAGCAGGCACTGGATCAAAAATTGAAACACATCAGATTTTCTGGTGGTCTTTTAACTCAACCTTAGAAATGAAGCAAATTTCCCCCAATTTAGCTCCATCAGAAGCTCCATTGGTTAGAAAAAATAAAAAGACGAGAAATAAGTCGGTCATAGTTGGAATAGCTGTGGGCACATTTATTATGTTTATTGTAGTAGGGATCTTCATATATCATCTCACAAAAAGGAGTTCAATCAAGAAAATCGAAGAAATTGAAGTGATTGATGATGAATTAATTGATTACGAATTTGAAAAGGGGAGAGGACCCAAGAGGTTCCCATACAGTGAACTGGTTGATGCAACAAATGGCTCGGGGAGAACGAGAAACTTGGAGAAGGTGGGTTTGGATCAGTCTACAGGGGTATTTTAAAGGATGAAAACATTCATGTTGCTGTTAAGAGGGTGTCAAAAGATTCAAAGCAAGGAAAGAAAGAGTATATATCCGAGGTCAAAATTATAAGCCAACTAAGGCATCGAAATCTTGTTCAACTAATTGGTTGGTGCCATGGTCATGGAGAATTTTTGTTGGTATATGAATTGATGCATAAGGGAAGCCTCGACAAATACTTGTATAGCAAAGAAACTCTTCTAACTTGGCCAATTAGGCACAATATAGCACTCGGGTTAGGCTCTGCTCTTCTATACCTCCATGAGGAGTGGGAACAATGTGTCGTGCATAGAGATATAAAGCCAAGCAACATAATCTTAGATTCCTCATTCAATGCTAAACTCGGTGATTTTGGCCTTGCTAGACTTATTGATCACAACCAAGAAGTAGAAATGGTAGCTGCTGGCACCAAGGGTTATATAGCACCAGAATGTGTCCTTGGGACAGCAAATGCAAGCACGCATTCTGATGTTTTCAGTTTTGGAGTCGTATTATTGGAGATTGCATGTGGAAGGAGGACCATCATGCCTAAACATGATCGAAGGAAGGTGAGTTTAATTGAATGGGTTTGGGATTTGTACGGGCAGAATGCACTTATCGAGGCCGTCGATTCAAGTTTAAATGGTGATTTCATAAAAGAAGAAGTCGAGTGTCTGATGATTGTTGGTTTATGGTGTGCACACCCAGAAAAATCCTCGCGACCATCTATTAGGCAGGCTATGAGTGTTTTGCAATTTCAGGCTAATTTACCAATTATTCCTCAAAAAATGCCGAGCCCGGTGTATACTATTCAATTTCATACCTCCTCAGAGGCTAGTGGCGCAGCCAAATATGTGATTGTTGCTTACGAAGTCAGATTTAGCTAAATATTGTCCCAAATATTTAAGTTGAGGAAACTTCATACTACAAATCAACTTAATTGAACCAAATTTATATAGAAAAAGAAATTTTGAGAAATTTTCTATTTAAAACACGCACATAAACACGCACATAAACACGCACATAAACACGCACATAAACACGCACATGGTCAATGGTCAACATACTTCTGTACTGTTTTGTACTGTTTTGGTAAATTTAGAATTACCAATTTTGTTTTGGTAAATTTAGAATTACCAATTTTGTTTATTTTGGTAAATTTAGAAATTTATGTTTTGTACTGTTTCTATTTACAAAACTGCATTAATCCATTTTGTTTATGTGCGTGTTTATGTGCGTGTTTTAAATAGAAAATTTCTCAAAATTTCTTTTTCTATATAAATTTGGTTCAATTAAGTTGATTTGTAGTATGAAGTTTCCTCAACTTAAATATTTGGGACAATATTTAGCTAAATCTGACTTCGTAAGCAACAATCACATATTTGGCTGCGCCACTAGCCTCTGAGGAGGTATGAAATTGAATAGTATACACCGGCCTCGGCATTTTTTGAGGAATAATTGGTAAATTAGCCTGATATTGCAAAACACTCATAGCCTGCCTAATAGATGGGCGCGAGGATTTTTCCGGGTGTGCACACCATAAACCAACAATCATCATGCGCTCTACTTCTCTGTTTTCGAACTCACTATTTAATCTTGGATCAACAGCCTCTATAAGTGCTTTCGTACCGTACAAATCCCAAACCCATTTAACTAAACTCATCTTCCTTCGATCCTGTTGAGGCATTATGGCCCACCTTCCTGTAGCTGGACTTCATAGACTATAATGTCCAGCTACAGTGTTTTTAGTTAATTAGTGATCATTAACGATCGGATTAATTGAACGTCATAAATCATAAAGTTTTTCCTTTTTTTCGAAATTTTCTGAAAGTGTACTCGATAATCGATATTTTATTTTTATTTTTCCTATTAATATAAAAATCGGTGGTCAATTTTACAATTCTATTAAATTTTAGTCTAAATGATATAAAAAATATATAAATTTAAAAATTTAAAAAGAAATGAAATCAATTGACCCCATTCATTTCACTTGGATCCGCCACTGAACACACTGTTTCTATTATTGCTTTCCTGCCTTTTTATGATATGGACAGAATCGAACCTTCCAATTTATCCTTATTCAGACCCTCTTTATGCAACAAACACCGCAATCTCGGTGCTAAATTTAAATTCAAAACCTCCAAATTTCAATCTTCTACTCAATCTACTCTCTCTGTTTTTTTCAGAAAATAAAAAATAAACTACTTAGTGGGGCTACCGTTAAATTCTCCAAATAAACAAAGTATTTTCAACACATTCTGTCAAATCTCCTTCCAACTAACAACACGCATGTGGCAAGCACCAAACACCTTTTCTCAGCCAATCAGATCAGGCAATTCTAACATCAGTCTGATTCAGATCATATCCTCAGAGGAACCCGTTTGATGGTTTTTAGATATATCCGACATTTTTATTTTTATCCATTTTATAAAATATTTTAATAAAAATAAGGTTTTGATAAAATTTTAAAAATACTCAAACCATAAAAAAAATTCACGGTTTCGAATTTATTTATTTACTATTTTTGCTAAAATTTCAAGAGTTTTGTTATGTGCCATATGTACGGCAGTTGCATGCAGTGCGACCTGACACAATCTCTCTCCTTGGATTCAATTATCTACCCTTTCATTTTTTTTATTATTTTTTTTTTTTTTGTGACAAGAGAGTTGATTGAGCCTTAATGGCCATATGTCAATCTATAAGAGAAAATTGAGGAATAAAATACAGAAGCAGAATATCTCTTCAATAGTGCGCACATATTAATCACATGGTCTGCTATGTATATATCTATATAGACACAACCACCTTGCAGTCAACTTTTGCAAGTATAAAATTAAATGTGTGAGCTAGTAAGAGATGTATATATAGAGACAAACTTTCATGATTAGGTATCATGCATTTAAATACATTTGAAGTAGAGTTAGTCAACGAAAAGGATTATTAGTCTCGTGTATATATATATGTTATTAATTTCAAATTTCATCATATTATGGAGAAATTCTGCCAAGCTCTCGTTACCTTTTTGCGCATAAGAGAACTCGTGGTGCATGCATAACTTAATAACAGAGGCACGGAAGCGTTACGTTGCATTGCTGTGAAAACAATTGTACTTGAATTGTATAAAATATTCCAGAGAGGCAGGGTCCAAGGAGAGAGATGTGTCAGGTCACACTGCATGCAACCGTTCAGATGGCACATAACAAAACTTTTGAAATTTTAGCAAAAAAAAAAAAAAAAAATTCGAAACCGTGAATTTTTTCTACGGTTTGAGTATTTCTAAAATTTTACCAAAATCTTGGTTATTTTTATTAAAATATTTTACAAAATGGGTAAAAATAAAAATGTCGGACATGAAGGTACCAAGATGAAAACTGAAGTTGACAAATTAATGAGGGAGAGAAGAGGATCGAAGACCAGCTGAGTAAATTCTAGAGCACGGTATTGTCAAAACTCAAAGTGTATAGTTTCTATTCCATCTCAATCGGAGCGTACAATTTCTATTCCATCTCAATCTGAGACTATTCGTATCTGTATCCGTATCCAAAAATTTATAATGCATAAGGACACAGTAAGACTTTTAACTATCCGTATCCGACCATTACACCCCTAAACCACAAACAAATATACTCTATATTCTTAAATTGCATATACATACTAATGATTTATTAAACTGCATATACATATATATTCCGATGAACAATATAACACTATGACATGATTAGTGATTAATGTTTTGTAACTAACAAATTTGTTATGAAAATTTTAGATCTAATTTATGAATGAAAAAATTATATTTAAATATTATTTTTTACTAGAATGTACATTAGTAATTTATTTTAATTATCCAAATTATATTCATATCCATCCAATATATGATTCTTATTAGTATCCGTTTAATATCCGATCCATATCTATTTTCGAGACTATCCGTATCTGTATCCGTATCCGTATCCGAAAAATTATAATGGATACGGTTTGACCACTATCTATCCGACTATTTACACCCCTAGGAATGATGTAATAGGGTGTTCAAGACTTGTAAATAAGTATGATTAGATTACTAGAGTAGTTTAAATAACTTCAGGAGAATAAAGGAGTTTATATCTAGGAATGAGGGTACAAAGTACAAACAAAAAGGATAAAGAAAAAGAAAGCAATTATACACAATAGATATTACAAGAAGAAAGTGCAGAAACAAAAGCAACAGAGAAAAAAAAACAGCACAATAGAAAAACAAAGAAAACTACCAAATATGAATCATGGTAGTACTGTGCATTTAAAAGCACTAAAAAAAAACAGAGGAAACATTGTTTGCAAATTCATTATTTAGAACGTTCTCGGTTCATGTTTGAGCTGGTTTCTGTAAATAACTTTCTTATTATTAATGAAATTGTCAGTCACCGACCTTCAATAAAAGAAGCTGAAAGTTTGGCTGTGCCACTTGGAGTAGCCTCTGAGGAGGTATGAAATGGAATAGTATACACCGGCCTCGGCATTTTTTGAGGAATAATTGGTAAATTAGCCTTGAAGTGCAAAACATTCATAGCCTGCCTAATAGATGGACGCGAGGTTTTTTCTGGGTGTGCACACCATAAACCAACAATCATCAGATACTCGACTTCTTCTTTTATGAAATCACCATTTAAACTTGAATCGACGGCCTCCATAAGTGCATTCTGCCCGTACAAATCCCAAACCCATTCAACTAAAATCACCTTCTTTTCATCCTGTTGAGGCATTATGGGCCTCCTTCCACATGCAATCTCCAACAAGACGACTCCAAAACTGAAAACATCAGAATGGGTGCTTGCCTTTCCTGTGCCGAGGACACATTCTGGTGCTATATAACCCTTGGTGCCAGCAGCAACTGTTTCTACTTCTTGGTTGTGATCAATAAGTCTAGCAAGGCCGAAATCACCGAGCTTAGCATTGAATGAGGAATCTAACATTATGTTGCTTGGCTTAATATCTCTATGCACAACACATTGTTCCCACTCCTCATGGAGGTATAGAAGAGCAGAGCCTAGCCCTAATGCTATATTGTGTCTAATTGGCCAAGTTAGAAGAGTTTCTTTGCTGTACAGGTGTTTGTCGAGGCTCCCCTTATGCATCTGTTCATAAACCAACAAAAATTCTCCATGATCATGGCACCAACCAATTAGTTGAACAAGATTTCGATGCCTTAGTTGGCTTATAATCCGGACCTCTGATATATATTCTTTTTTCCCTTGCTTTGAATCTTTTGACACCCTCTTAACAGCAACATCAATGTTTTCATCCTTTAAAATACCTCTGTAGACTGATCCAAACCCACCTTCTCCAAGTTTCTCGTTCTCCCCGAAACCATTTGTTGCATCAACCAGTTCACTGTATGGGAACCTCTTGGGTCCTCTCCCCTTTTCAAATTCGTAATCAATTGATTCATCACCAATCACCTCAATTTCTCCGATTTTCTTGATTGACCTCCTTTTTCTGAGATGATATATTAAGATCCCTACTACAATAAACATAATAAATGTGCCCACGACTATTCCAACTATGACCGACTTATTTCTTGTCTTTTTATTTTTTCTAACCAATGGGGCTTCTGATGGAGCTAAATTGGGGGAAATTTGCTTCATTTCTAAGGTTGAGTTAAAAGACCACCAGAATATCTGGTGCGCTTCAAAATCTGCTCCGGTGGCTGCTGAGAAGCCTACGGATGCATTTGGTGGAAGGTTCCTTATATCAACACTTGCATTGAGGTTGAATTGGGTTGTCAAGTTATTTTCATGCCAAAGGGAAAGACTCAAAAGTTTTAGCCAACTGTTATACTCAATCTGTGCAGTCATCCTTGTACCAACAAAAAGGTAATTTGGAATGAGCTGGTAAGAAGTTGATTGAATCATGTTTACATCAATACCAATGTGGCAAACAGATCGATCTGTTGAATTTGGATCTATAATCGTATTCAAGAAGGTATCAAACTCAACCGCGACTACTTGATTAGCCGATGCATTCATGCCGGTAGTGGAATTGAAAAGGCCAAGATATTTGCCAGCAGATTGTGGAGGAATTTGAGATGGATAGGAAGATAGGAAGAAAGCAAAGCCATCCCCAAAGTTATTTGTTGTAGTATTTTGTATAAGAAAAGAGAACTGGGTTGTAAAGTTGGTTACCTCTCCTGTATCTTTATCCCATAATGGCACCGGCTGATTGTACGTTGCTCTTCCGGTGCTGTTCTGTTGGCTCGAGGTTCTGGACTCCAGGGTCAAGCTGATTTTTTCTCGATTATCATAGGATGCATCAGGTTCCAACTTGATATGTTCATTGACGGTGTTCGGGTCTGAGAAATTGAAGTTGAATGAAACTGAAGCACAATGGGGTACAATAAGAAATAAATAAAATGTAGATAAGTATAAGAGTTGGATTGGTCTAGAGCACAAGTCTGGTACCACCATTTTGCTTATTAAAATTTGGGGTGTGGAGGCATTTGCAGCGGGAGCCAAGGTAGAAAGCTAGGTAGGTGAGAGAGTGTAGACTGGGGGAGAATCGTTGGTGCCAGAGGAAGAGATGAGGGACAATTATATTGAGCCGCCATTGACCCCCCCAAGTCAACGATTAAGAAATATAAAATAAAGTTAGAAATTAGACATTTAACGGCGTTAAGACGATTAAGAAATATAAAATAAAGTTAGAAATTAGACATTTAACGGCGTTAAGACGATTAAGAAATATAAAATAAAGTTAGAAATTAGACATTTAACGGCGTTAAGACCCACGGTATCCGAGGACTCATATAATACCTCTCTCCCATTCAAAGTCATGTTTGATTGCATCTCTGCCTTCCAGATGCTCTAGACTGTCATCGGTCTGAAATCGCTGAAATACCTATCCAGCGCGATAGAAATTACCGGGCAGCGTGTGATTGAAACGTCGGAATACCCCTATCCAGCGCGATAGAAATTACCGGGCAGCGTGTGATTGAAACGTCGGAATACCTATCCAGCGCGATAGAAATTACCGGGCGAAAAATTCCTCTCCCGCGTGAAAAGCCCTCCTTGGATCAAATCCCTATTGTCACAGTACATCTCTCCATTTTTTGCCCTCTTTCTCCCACTTTTTTACTCCCAAACAAAATTCTCTTTGGCCGTGCGCCTCCGTCAGTCCGCCCCGATTCTTCTACGACTCCTCGACCCCTACCGCTCTCCGCCACTGTGTCTTTCGGACCTCCGCCACTCCGCATTGACAGTCGACCGCGCCTCCGCCGGCTGCCGATCACCGTCCTTGCGGCTCTCCAGTCTCCACGACTCCGCCCGGTCGTTCTTCTCCACTGTTTGGTTAGTTTTCTAATTTGTTGATTTGTTAGGAATGGATAGTTTTAAAGCTTTTTAAAGGTAATTATGGATTTGTTATAGATTTGTTATTATTGAGGTAAATACATTAGGTTGCCTGCGAATGAGCAAAGATAGACAAAAATTTCATAACATAAAATAAAGTTAGATATATATGTGAGCATGTGGCTTTAATATGTAGATGGTGGGAATGACATTTTGAATCGTTAAATGTTCTGACCGCTTTTTTTTTTTAATATCCAAAATTAAATACAAAATAATAGAAATATCCAATTCACTTGAATATTTTTAAAAATGCCCAGATTGATCAAATTTTCAACAGCCGAGAAAAGAATAGGGACGCCGAAAGTTAGAACGGCCTTTATTTTGTGTGAAATTAGGTATAAAAGAGTTGTTTCTCCCTCCTTTCACTCACAATTCACTCAAACCAATCAGAAGAGAAAAACAAAGAAGAGGAAGAGAAGAGAAAAGGCGATTTTAGAAACGAAAGAGCAAATTTTGAGATGAGTTTTTTGGTAATTTTTTTTAAAAATTAAATATTTTTAATTATTTTTTTGTAACCTAATTATTTAAATTAGTCACTTTATAGATGTTTACTATTTACTAAAATGCAATTTGTTTGCTATGATCATGTTCGTTTCGCTACACTGGTGGAAAGTTTTTGACTGATATATTTGGATTTGTTACTCTAAAGATCCACAATTAAATCATTATGAAACCTCAAAAACTAAGAATCTGAATCACCCCATGTACCTGAGGTGCAAGTGAGAAATCAGGGCCATTCTTTTAACTTGGCACGAATCACAAAGCAAATTCTCTACAATCTCAATGGCACCATATTGAATTTGATCCGACTAAAATTAATCTGAACTGTCCATTTTCTAAAATTGTAATTCAGTTACCGGGTGATACAGACTCAAAAACTCAAGGGGTTAGGGGCGAAAAAGAAAAAATTGTATAATAAAAAGTAGCTTCTTCCATCTGCCTAGAGCCTCAACAATATAACTTTAGTGTAATGAACAACAAACACTATTATTTAGCGCTTCATCATGGTGGCCCCATGAACAAAGATACAGAAAATCAACAACACAAAAGAGAATGTTGGTGCTGCCGCATTGATTGGGCGAGAATGTTTGGGACCACATGGCAGTCGCACCAGCACACGCTCATATGCGCCTCAATTTTCGTTACTCTGTTGTATATTAAATTCCCATAAGATCCCAGTGTAAATTCAGCAAAATTCCAGAGAAATTAATTGGGTGAAAAAAAAGAGAAATTCCAAGAAAAAAAATACACATTAAATTCCAAGACCGGGTGTACTATATACCACAGCGTTAAACGAGTAAGAAAGATTAATTCCATGGACCGTAAGCCTTGCTTTCTTTTTCGGGGGAATTTCACGTATCCCCCTCAAAAACTTCAAAATTACGTATTTCCCCCTCTAAAGTTTGAAATTACGTATTTCCCCTCTAAACTTCAAAAATTCACAAATTTATTCATTTTATTGTATTTTATATTGAGTGATGCTTCGATGGACATAAGGACCTATTTGTAAAATGAACATATTTTTATTTTCAAAGTTCAAACAGTCGATCCGAACCGTTCATCTTGTTCTCCATATTAATATGTGCTTGGAGACCAAATTTTACATTTTTCTGAATTTTTTTACTATTTATTAAGATGGGTACAAAATTCAATGGTCTGAATTTGATATTTTTTGTACCCATCTTAATAAATAGTAAAAAAATTTAGAAAAATGTAAAATTTGGTCTCCAAGCACATATTAATATAGAGAATAAGATGAACGGTTCGGATCGACTGTTTGAACTTTGAAAATAAAAATATGTTCATTTTACAGATAGGTCCTTATGTCCATAGAAGCCTTTGCCTTTTATATTAAAACTCATTCTAAAATCTTAAATACCCATTTTACCCTTTATTAAAAGCATATAAAGCCCATCAAACTCAAATTTAAATCTAAAGGGTCCCTCTACCGTTTGATCTGTGTGCATCGCATTAAGATCTGTGCATAGTGCTTCAATTTCGTGTTGCTCTAGCATGCACGGATCTTAAAGCAATATTGATTGGTGCGCATCGCATTAAAATATGTGCACGTCACATCAATATACGTGCGTGTTCGCATCAAGGTTCTTGCTGATCTTGCACACGCATATTTAAAAGTAGTTTGGACGGTAGAAAAATTGTTCAGATTCAATTTTGAGTTTGATGGGCTTTATATGCTTTTAATAAAAGGGTAACTGGCTAAGGTGAAGTATGAAGCGAGTATCTATTGACGATTTTTGGTTTGTACATGTACCTTTTGGAGTTGAATTATTTGAAGACCTTGATATAATATTTCTGTTTAAATTCTTAACTGGTAAGTCAATAAATCATATTAAGCCCCTAAGGCTGATTGATATTAGCTGATAATCCAATACCGACAATGATTTGGTCTAGTAATAGAATGATTTAAGTATAATTTCGGCCCATCTAGGATTTTTTTTTTGTGGATTATTACACGTACACATAGAAGAGGCAAGAATGGCCTTTAAAATTGTTTGCTGATTTGTGCTTGGATTGAAATTCAAAACCTCAAAATTGTCAATCTCCTACTTATTCTACTCTCCCTGTTTTTTCAGAAAATGAGAAGTAATCTCCTTACTAAGGAGACTGTTAAATTCCTCAAATAAACAAATAATCTTCAACAAATTCTGTCAAATCTCCTTCTATCTAACAGGCGTAAAATAACTCCCAATTCCAGGCCTGTAGCAAACACCAAACACCTTTTCTCAGCCAATGAGATCAAGCAATTCTAACCTCAGCCTGATTCAGATCATAACCAGAAAGGAACCCGTTTTCTGGCTTTTAGATAGATGAAGGTACCAAATAGGGAGGCTGAGTTAAAGTTTAAAATCGCAAACTTAAGTGGACAATTTGTGCTGTATCTTTTGCAGATAGACTTGATGGGAAGGGAAAAGGAAATTGGACCAGTTCAATTTGAGAGTTTTTGGGATTTGATTGGCGAGAAATGGCGATATTGCAACTTGGTGTCGTACGTGTGATGGATGGAAATGCTAGCAATCACATGCAGACATGCTGACATTTGTGTGTAATTTCATGCATGGAGGCAATTACAAATGTGGGAAAGTCTTCTTCATTTCATCAAAAATTAAAAGGATATGAAAAATGAATGTATACAGAAATAGACAATTAGATAAACCTGATCCTGATTTGCATGACATTTGAATTTTGAACTTTGTAGCAAACGAGAACCACCATAGCAAAGATTATAAGCAAATTATAGAGCAAGCTAGTTTAGCATAACATGTTACCGAAGAAAAATGCTACCAAAAAAGGAAATAAAAGAATAACACAATACACATTGGGAAAATAAATTCCAGAAACAAAAGCATCAGAAAAAAAAAAGTACAAGGGCAATACATGCAATAGAAAAACAAAGAAAGCTACCAAATAGGAATCATTGCAGTAATATGCATTCAAAAGCACTAAAGAAAAGAAAACAGAAGAAACTTGGTTTACGAATTTATTGTTTAGAATGTTCTCGGTTCTTGTTTCAGCAGCCAGGAAGAGTCTGAAGATGGAGCAGGAGCCGACTTGGTGGAATTTTGTGCTATGCCACTTGAAGTAGCCTCAGAGGAGGTAAAAAGTTGCATATTAGGATCCAATGGAATAAGATACACCGGCATCGGCATTTTTGCAGGAAGGATTGGCACATTAGCTTGAAATTGCAAAACACTCATGGCCTGCCTAATAGATGGGCGTGAGGAATTTTCCGGGTGTGCACACCATAAATTGATTTTCAACGAAAGACCTGGATTCGGATATGAATTCGGTTGCTCAGGTATAACAGATATATTTGAATCCGATTGCTCAAGTATAAACGGATTGGATATCCACATGTATCCGGATGAAATTTTCACGGATTCAAACTCACTACCCTTTTCCCCTTTCTAATCTGTCCAACATGTTATCCTTTGAAGGGCTATTATATAGCAGCGAGTCTTACTACGTCTCACGTGGAACTAAATGCAAACTGATATCCAACAGATTGTTGTGGTGCTATTTGCAAATTTCTTATGGGCCTAAATGGGCTTTGTAAATTATCGTGCGCTATTGGATTTTAGCAGCAAAAACTCATGATGATATTCATTTAATTATCGTGCGCTATTGGATTTTAGAAACTTGATACGGTTACGAAGTTCTTTTTTTGGAACATTGTAACATAAATTTAATAATGTTACTCCATCCCATATTTAATTATTCATTTATATTTATATTTGAATTTGACTTATTAGTATTTGTATCTTAAATTTTATATGATTCAATTATCCAATAATTATTTGTTTCGTATCCTTATTCATAGATTATCCGTTCCGTATCTGTATCTGTTTAGGACGATTTAATGGCTAGACACTAGCGACAATTAATATTACCACGACAATTGCAAAATATATCAAATATTATACTATTTAAATCCTAAAAATAAGACAAGCATTTAGGTACGAAATTACACCTCTTCAAAATAGACTTAGAACAATATGTGTATATTAGAATCAACCATTAATCTTGTGACAAAAATAATGTTCTCTGTATAAGAAACTGTAGGTTCGAAATTCAAATGGAAAAAAATTTTTGGATATTAATAATTAGGTGATTTAACATCTAACATTTTAAAAAAAATGTGTGTAAATATAATTAGAATCGTAAGTTCGTAACATTTTATGTTATGAGCTTTCGGCAATTAATAAAAAATGTAGGGGGTTAGGGGGCAACAACAAAAAAATTGTGTAATAAAAAGTAGCTCCTGTAATCTGTCTAGAGCCTCAACAATATTAACTTTCCTAGAGCCTCAACAATATTAACTTTCAGTGTAATGATCAACAATCACTCGTATTTAGCGCTTCATCATGGTGGCCACATGAACAAAGATACAGAAAATCAGAAACTCAAAACAAACGTTGGTGAGAACGTGTGGGACCACAGGGTAGGCACACGGGCATACGGGATAACATATCTTCTGTTCGTTACTCCGTTGTATGTGAAATTTTTATTACAGAAGATCCCCAAAAAAGGAATAGTAATAATGTTAAATCCCTGGACCGATTCCATGGATCGTAAACCTTGCTTTCTTTTTCCAGTGCTTAGGTCTGTCTTATTTTATTTTGAATAATTAAATTGAAGCAATTGCAGATCAGGCCTATTTGCCAGGGGTTGTGCCAATCTCTAACAAACAGTGAGTTTCCATGGAGCTCAACACTTTTTACCTCTGGTTATATAAATAAATTAAACCTGGATAGAGAGCAGAGCAATACTGGTACTAATTTGAGGTTTATTTTCAAATTAACTGTAAGAGCAAGTGATTCTTTAGTTGCTAAGCTTGTACCTACATACAATAGCATTTTCAAATTAACTGTTTAAGGGAAGTATGGGGCAAGTATATATGATTTTTTTGGGTGGTTGTATATGTTAGAAATGTACTAACAGGTCAGAATATTTTGAACCTAAATTAATAGTTAATTTAATAAAGTTATAATATGATCAACCCTTTATTGGGCTGGGCTCGAATTTCTGTTATGATCTGATCTGAAGAGGCTCAGTGAATTGGTGTCATTGAATAGGCTCAAACAAACTAGTGCAATCTATTATATATATGTAACAGCAATTCATTTTTCGGTTAGCCATTCTATTCACTTTATTTCAAAAAATAGAAAGAGAATCAGAGAGAAAGAGGGGGGTGTCAGCTCAGTATTAGCATAATTACAGTAGTTTGCCAACCTGTTCGTCTGGATACTGATAGAGACGCAACTGCTGTGCTGGTGCCTATATCTGACACAAAAAAGGAGAAAAAGATGACAATTGTTGGAACAACTAGATAAAGATTTCCGCTACGCGTCTAGGGGTAAACTCTATTTAAATCTTGGAATTAATTTTATACATGGATTTTGCATTTCGAGTAGTGAACAAACTGATTAACTGAATCGAATTGTTGCACTTTAACCTACTCAAAATCCCAACGTTCCTTTTGGGTGGTTATATATTATTTTTAAATTAACAGGTACTAATTTGAAGGCATTGATATTTCTGTATATACTCCTGACTGGTAAGTTTATAAATTATATTAAGCCCCTAAGGCTGATTTTTTCGGGTGGCTATATATGATTTTCATATTAACTGGTACTAATTTGTAGACATTGATATTTCTGTATATTCTTTTGACTGGTAAATTTATAAATTATTTTAAGCCCGCAAGGCTGATTCATATTAGCTGATAATCCCAATTCTGACAATGATTGGGTCTAGTAATTTATTGCTTTATGTATAATTTTCTGGCATTTTAAGTTGTGATGTTGAACTAGTGCCATCTAAGTCCAATTTCAGGGTATTTTTCGATTATTACATGCATAGAAGAGGCAAGAATGGCCGTTAAAGTTGTTTGTTGAATTGTTCCTGTTTACCAGCATGCATGGCTAATAGCAACAAATACAATATTACAGTATTTCTATTATTACTTCCTTTCTATTATATGGACAAAGTTTCCCAGTATATCCTTATTCCGGATTGAAATTCAAAACCTCAAAATTTTCGATCTCCTATTTAATATAATCTCACTGGTTTGTCAGAAAAATAAAAATAAAAATCTCCTTACTGAGGTGACTGTCAAATTTCACAAATAAACAAAGAATCTTAAATACATTCTGTCATATCCCCTTCCAACTAATGGGCGTATTTCCTCAAAAAAAACTAACGGGCGTAAAAAACTCGCAATGCCAGGCCTGATCGATTCAGATCAGATCAAGCAAACACCAAACACCTTTTCTCATCTGATCAGATCAAGCAATCCCAAACTCAGCCTGATTCAGATCACAACCTGAGAGGAACTGTTTTGCTGATTTTTAGATAGATGAAGGTACCAAATAGAATAGCTGAGTTAAAGTACAAATTGTGCTATATATTTCGCTGATAGACCAATTGATGGGAAGGCAAAGGATATTGAACCAGCTCAATTTGAGAGTTTTTTTGTGGGTTTTGATTGCAACCTGGTGTCATACATGTTATGGATGGAAATGGTAGCGATCACCTGCTGGAATTTGTGTGAAATTTCATGCAGGGAGGTAATTACAAATGCGTGAAAGTCTTCTTCATTTCATCAAAAATTCAAAGGTTGTGAAGAATGAACATAAACAGAAATAGACAATTAGGTAAGCTACCTAATTTACATGACATTTGAACCTTGTAGCAAATGAGAACCACCATAGCAAAATATTACAAGCAATTTATACAGCTAGCTGGTTAATTAGCATAACATGTCATCGGAGAATAATGATACACAAAACACAGAGGAAAAAAAAAACTCCCAAATAGGTATTGTAATACTGCGCATTTAAAAGCACTAAAGAAAAATAAAAACAACGTTTTTTTTTTTTTCAGTTTGCAAATTTATTGTTTAGAATGTTCTTGTTTCTTGTTTGAGCAGCCAGGAAGAGTCTGAAAATGGAGCAGGAGCCAATTTAGTGGAATTTTGTGCTATGCCACTTGAAGTAGCCCCAAAGGAGGTATAAAGTTGCATATTAGGATCAAAGTAATATACACCGGCATCGGCATTTTTGGAGGAAGAATTGGTAACTTATATTGAAAGTGCAAAACACTCATGGCCTGCCTAATTGATGGGCACGAGGATTTTTCCGGGTGGGCACACCATTAACCAACTATCATCATGTGCTCTACTTCCCTGTTTTCTAACTCACTATTTAATCTTGGATTGACAGCCTCCATAAGTGCATTTTGGCCAGACAACTTTATATTAGCTTTCGTACCGTACAAATCCCAAACCCATTTAACTAAACTCACCTTCTTTTGATCCTGTTGAGGCATTATGGCCCCCCTTCCACATGCAATTACCAACAAGACGACTCCAAAACTGAAAAAATTATATTTAGATATTATTTTTTACTAGAATGTACATTAGTAATTTATTTTAATTATCCGAATTATATTCATATCCGTATATCTATCTGTCCGATATATGATCCATATTCGTATTCATTTAATATCCTATCCGTATCCATTTCTGAAACTATCCGTATCCGTATCCAAAAAATTATAACGGATACGGATACGGTTTGACCACTATTTGATCCGTATCCAACCGTTTACACCCCTAGGAATGACATAATAGGGTGCTCAAGACTTGTAAATAAGTATGATTAGATGATTAGAGTAGTTTAAATAACTTCAGGTGAATAAAGGAGTTTATATCTAGGAATGAGGGTACAAACAAAAAGGATAAAGAAAAAAAAAACAATTATACACAATACATATTACAAGAAGAAAGTCCAGAAACAAAAGCAACAGAGAAAAAAAGCAGCACAACAGAAAAACAAAGAAAACTACCAAATATGAATCATGGTAGTACTGTGCATTTAAAAGCACTAAAAAAATAACAGAGGAAACATAGTTCGCAAATTCATTTTTTGTAACGTTCTCGGTTCATGTTTGAGCCGGTTTCTGTAAATAACTTTCTTATTATTAATGAAATTGTCAGTCACCGACCTTCAATAAAAAAAGTTGAAAGTTTGGCTGCGCCACTTGGAGTAGCCTCTGAGAAGGTATGAAATGGAATAGTATACACCGGCCTCGGCATTTTTTGAGGAATAATTGGTAAATTAGCACAGTAATTGCATGTGGTTTAGCTCCGGAACGTCCAATTAGAATACGGGCTCTTTAATATTTGTGCCGGTTTAAATCGGACGAACAGATCTAATCTCAATATTAGAGTTAACTCAAGAGGAAACCAATTATGTTTTAAGGCGGCTTTAAGAATTCGAATGGTTCGTAACTTTACTGATATAAGAAACGTTTAAGTGCCAATTACCGTTAAAAAAGTCTTCTGTCACATTTAAGTGCCAAACTGTCAATGCCACCATCTACATTAAAGTCACTTGGTCAACAGTACAGATCAACAAATTAATGTCCATATCATCACACCTGATAAATATGTATTTCTGATTTTATTTTAATAATGCTTGTAAGTATTACTTAATTTAATGAAGAGAAATGCAGTTGTTGACTGGGGGTCAATGGGGGTCAATGTCTTTATAAGTTTCATTTATTAGCACCAATAATTGTGCCTCAATAATTTTCCCCCAAACTACACTCACCAAGCCTCAATAATTCGAATGTTGAGTTCCGGTTGCAAAAGCTTCCACAAACAACAGTCACCGAGCATTCCAAGGTCTTAATAAGCAAAATGGTGATACCTGGCTTGTGCTCAAGACCAATCCAACTCTTATACTTGTCTTCAATTTATTTATTTCTTTTTGTACCCCATGGTGTTTCGGTTTCATTCAACTTCAGTTTCTCAGACCGCAGCAACGAGAAAAACATCACATTTGAAGGAGATGCATCCTATGATAATCCGGGCAAATTAATAGATTTGACCAAAAATTCGGCAACCTCAGGCCTTGCGGACAGCACAGGAAGAGCAACGTACAATCAGCCAGTGCCCTTGTGGGATAAAGATACCGGAGAGGTAACCAACTTTACAACCCGGTTCTCTTTTCTTATACAAAATACTACACCAAATAACTTTGGGGATGGCTTTGCTTTCTTCCTATCTTCCTATCCATCTCAAATTCCTCCTGATGGAGGGGGCCTCAATCTTGGCCTTTTCAATTCCTCTACAGCCATGAATGAATCGGCTAATCAGGTAGTCGCAGTCGAGTTTGATACATACTTGAATCAGATTATAGACCCAAATGCAACAGATTTAACTGATTGCCACATTGGTATTGATGTAAACATGATTAAATCGACTTCTTTCATGCTCATTCGAAATTACCTCTTTATTGGTACAAGGATGATTGCAGAGATTAAATATAACAGTTCAATAAAACTTTTGAGTCTTTCCCTTTGGCAAGAAAAAGACTTGACAAACCAATTCAACATCACTGCAACTGTTGATTTAAGGAAACTGCCACCAACTGCATCTGTGGGCTTCTCAGCAGCCACTGGAGCAAGTTTTGAAGCGCACCAGTTATTCTGGTGGTCTTTTAACTCAACCTTAGAAATGAAGCAAATTTTCCCCAATTTAGCGCCATCAGAAGCCCCATTACCCAAAGCCCCACTTATAAAAAATAAAAACACAATAAATGTGCCGTTCATAGTTGGAATAGTCGTGTGCACATTTATCATATTTCTTTTAGTAGGGATGTTTATATATCATCTCAGAAAAAAGAGATCAATCAAGAAAATCAGAGAAATTGAGGTGATTGGTGATGAATCGATTGATGAAGAATTTGAAAAGGGAAGAGGACCCAAGAGGTTCCCATACAGTGAACTGGTTGATGCAACAAATGGTTTCGGGGAGAACGAGAAACTTGGAGAAGGTGGGTTTGGATCAGTCTATAGAGGTACTTTAAAGGATGAAAACATTCATGTTGCTGTTAAGAGGGTGTCAAAAGATTCAAAGCAAGGGAAGAAAGAGTATATATCGGAGGTCAAGATTATAAGCCAACTAAGGCATCGAAATCTTGTTCAACTAACTGGTTGGTGCCATGATCATGGAGAATTTTTGTTGGTTTATGAATTGATGCATAAGGGAAGCCTTGACAGACACCTGTATAGCAAAGAAACTTTTCTAACTTGGCCAATTAGGCACAATATAGCACAAGGTCTAGGCTCTGCTCTTCTATACCTCCAGGAGGAGTGGAAACAATGTGTTGTGCATAGAGATATCAAACCAAGCAACATAATGTTAGATTCCTCATTCAATGCTAAACTCGGTGATTTCGGCCTTGCTAGACTTATTGATCACAACCAAGAAGTAGAAACGGTAGCTGCTGGCACCAAGGGTTATATAGCACCAGAATGTGTCCTTGGGACAGCAAATGCAAGCACGCATTCTGATGTTTTCAGTTTTGGAGTCGTATTATTGGAGATTGCATGTGGAAGGAGGCCCATAATGCCTCAAAAGGAGCAAAGGAAGGTCAGTTTAGTTGAATGGGTTTGGGATTTGTACGGCCAAAATGCACTTTTGGAGGCCGTCGATTCAAGTTTAAATGGTGATTTCATAAAAGAAGAAGTCGAGTGTCTGATGATTGTTGGTTTATGGTGTGCACACCCTGAAAAATCCTCGCGCCCATCTATTAGGCAGGCCATGAGTGTTTTGCACTTTCAAGCTAATTTACCAATTCTTCCTCCAAAAATGCCTATGCCGGTGTATACTGTTCCATTGGATCCTAATATGCAATTTTATACCACCTCCTCTGAGGCTACTTCAAGTGGTGTAGCAAAAAATTCCACCAAGTCAGCTCCTGCTCCATCTTCAGACTCTTCCTGGCTGCTCAAACAAGAACAGAGAACGTTCTAAATAATGAATTTGCAATTCTTTTTTTATTTGATTTTCTATTGCATTGATAGCTGTTGTGCTTTTTTATTAGACTTTCTTCTTGCAATAGGTGTTGTGTATAATTATTCTTTTCTTACCTTTTTTGGCACATTTAGTTGTGATAGTAGCATTTTTCTTCTGCAGTATGTTATGCTAAACCAGCTAGCACTATGAATTGCTCAGAATATGTTTGCTACAGAGTTGGCATGTCTATTTCTGTTTACATTCATTTTTCATAGTCATTAAATTTCTTATGAAATGGAGAAGACTTTCACACATTTGTACTTACCTTTTCACAAATGTCAGCATGTTCCTACCATTTCCATCTATCACAAGTACGATACCACGTAGCAATCTCACCATTCCCCCAAATCAAAAACCCAAAAACTCTCAAATTGAACTTGTTCGATTTCCTTTTGCATTTCCACCAGCACTCAACATCCACCCGATTACACCAGCTGGTCCATCTTCAAAAGATACATCACAATTTGTCAAGTGTCAACTTCAGTTTCCGTTTTTGAACTTTACCTAGCCTCCCTATTTGGTGCCTTCAATCTAAAATCCAGCAAATGGGTTCCTCTCAGGTTATGACCTGAATCAGGCTGAGGCTAAAAATACTAAACAAAAGCTGTTAATACCTAGGTCAAATGATTAAGTGGATGTTTAGCCAAGTTAGCCCCATCACATGGCAATTAATCCTTGAATAAATATATTTATCATCACACAATCCTGAATTATTCAAATATGCATCAACTAAGCCTCAAGTTAGAATCACATCAAAAGCTTGAATGCACAACTTATCCCAACTATAGAAGCCAACAACAACATTGAAAAACATGGCATCGGGAAGATAGGTATGGTAGGTGCATTTCTAGGTATCAATGAAACAACACTGTTATTTATTTATTTTTATTTTTTGTGTGAGAATGGTTTCTTAACATGTGAGAATATCAAGATTGATCACTAATCTTGGCAAAACTGTCAATTTCTGCATTAATTTCAGAAACAAAGTATAAATGATGCTCAATTGCATAATTAACCAATAAAAAACTTGATATTTTTCCAAAGTCTAACTCACACTGGAAAATCTTTTTCGCTGGATTTGGCACCAAACTAAAAATACAATAAGATAATTTCCATGTGAAAAGAGTTTACCTTCAAGCTCATAAAGGATTGCCTCACCTTGGACTTTGGAAGGAGGCTTCCAGTTAAAGATAATGCTAACTCACATTATAACATGCCAGAGGAGATTACTGGTACAGACAGAGGCTGCATCCAAAGAGAAAAAGAGTTGTCAGTTTTCTCCTTTCCCTGTCCAAGAAAATCGTCAATCTAAAGAATGGAATACAAATCTTCAGAAATTTGGCTAAAAATAAAAGATTTGAGTTCCTAGGGTTTAACATCGCCAAATTAATTTTATTGATTTGATTTTTGAATATAGATTGATAAGCTTGTTAACAATTACAATTCACATGACCAATTTCAAAGCCTTGAAAATTTTATAAAATTCGTAAATAAAAAGGAAAATCCACAAAATCTAGAAAGCAAATTCATTAAGTTCACAAATTCAGATCAAAGAAGTCCAAAATCTCAAGTACCAATAGTCTACATAAGTAAAATTAAACACATTACAGAACAATCGGTGCTTCACTAGTTCACAGCTTAAATTAATCACTACAAAAACACACTTCTTAATTGTTTTAAATTTTTACCGAATAGAAATAGAAAGCTGAACTGCTAACGGAGCTACCATGCTAGATTGATAGGACTGAGAGATCGGACTAAAACACAAGCACAAGCTATTATGCTATTACCTTAAGTTGGAAAGCAAATATAGAAGCTGAGAAGATAGAGAGAAGTTAATTGACAGAGAGAGGCGAGAGAAGGGCATAGAGAGAGACATAGAGTAGAGCGAATTCGCATCCTCTGAGATATCTCATATTTTCGTGACTTTTTGGAAATTCTCAACCGTTGCAATACGTTCTACGCGAATCTCAAAGTCCAAATAATACTGGCCCCTTACGTCACCCCCGAATAGGCACCGGACACGTCGGTCACGCAAAATACGAGATATCTCAGAGGATACGCGCTCGTGTAGAGAGGGGGCTAAAGAAATGTTTTTCCGAAATAAATGAATGAAGCGACCAGGGGTAAAGCTATTAACAGAGCATTTTTCAATTCATACTGCTCACAGACTAAAGAATGCAAAGAGCAGTTCATATGGTTCTTGCTCTGCATAAACCGAAAACTACTTTGTTAAAATCTTTAACCGAATTCATACTGCATTAACGCACTGTTTCTGTTTAGCTCTGAAACGTCCGATTAGAATACAGCCTCTTTAATAGCCGTGTCGATTTAAATTAGACGGTCCAGATCTAAAGTCAAAATTTTAGTTAACTCAGAGGATACGAATTCGGTTTGAGGACGGCTTAAGAATTCGAATGGTTCGTAACTCTGATAAATTCCAATTTTTCTTTTTTGACAAAGGATAAATTCCAAATTTGAGTTATCTCACAGAGACTAAACTCAAAATATATATATATGAACTATGGAGCATAGAGATAAATATGATTTTTATATTGTACGTTTGAAAAAGTATAATTTTAAGTTATTTAATACATTAAACAAAAATATTTAAAGACTAAATAAACTTAACGTAGATTTTATAGGTAAAGTATAATTAAATTATCAAATTATTTTACTTTAAATTATTTTTTCACTACTTTACTTGCAAACACATTACACGAGAATAATTTAGTGTTTTTGTTTGATACTATTTTTATCTACTTATTTCACTACTATAAAACACCAATATTATAAAGTTAATTAAAATTTGCTTTGTTTTAACTTCAATTTACTTGTCAAATATATTGATAAGATCTAAAATATATGATTCGAATATAATTCAAAATATTTTGTTGTTATGAAATAAATAATATAGAATAAATATATAAAATTTCATAGTTTCATTATTATGTTGGATAAAAAGTATTTATTATATTTTAAATTTAAACAGACTATGTTGCTTAAAATGTTTCATACTAACAATAGGTGCCTTCTCCACTATTTTAATTACTAACGCTAAAAATAGTGGGATACTCGTTGAGAGTTCGGATCTCCTAAAATAAGTGTTGTAAATAATAGTATGCTTTTATTGGATGAACAGAGTATTATCAAGTGATTAATCGAAAATAATTAGAAATAATTAGTCATAATTAGAAATAATCGGTCAATTAATTGAGAAAATCAGTAATAGTTTGATCACCGCCAAAAATAACATAAAACTTTCAATTTAAATTCGAATTATCCAATAAGTTTGGACATGAATATTAAAGTCCCATAAATTTCTAATTTTAACTAAATAATCTGAATCTAAGAGCATCTCTAATCCAACAATTGGAATTAATTGCTAAATAGCGGTTATGAAAATTTTAGCAATTCATCTGCTGCATTAGTGCAATTAAATTAAATTGTTTCCTATGTCCACATCAGCGTGCCTTTCTTTTTTATTGGAGAGAAAGCACTAAGAAAGATTTTGAGTCAATCAATTATGGTGCTATGGGTTGCATAGAGGGCTACGGTGCTACGACTCAATATTCAACTTTTCAAAATTCTAGCGGTCGATCCGAACCGTTCATCTTGTTCTCCATATTAATGTGTTTGGAGACCAAATTTTACATTTTTTTTTAAAATTCTTTACTATTTTTTTAGATAGGTAGAAAATCAGTTGATCTAAAAAATTATGCACCATTCAAATGTAAAATAGTAAAAAAATTTCCCAAAAATAGTAAAAAATTTCTACCTATCTAAAAAAATAGTAAATTTTTTTTCAAAAATGTAAAATTTGGTCTCCAAACACATATTAATATGGAGAACAAGATGAATGGTTCGGATCGACCGTTAGAATTTTGAAAACTCAAATATTGAGCCGTAGCACTTTAGCCCTCTATGCAACCCATAGCATATTAGCCTTACCCATCAATTAAATAGTGTGTCATTAAACAACAATTGTTTTTAAAGCAAATTTGCTAATTTAAAAATTGTGGTATATCCCAGCAATTATATTAACAATTGACACATTAAATTATTAATCCTAAAACAATTTTTAGAAAATTCGGACCATCCTCGTTGATGGAGCACGAGAAGTTAACGAATTTGTATCATCTATAGTAAGTCATCGTCTAATTTCAAAACTGGTCCGTATATTATGTATTAGCACAAATCTTAAAGACGAACCCACACGTGCATTACTGACTTAGACCAGATTATTCCGGATTCTAATTGGACGGTTCAAATTTAAATTCAGTCGGCGACATAATGCAATTAAAGGATCCGAACTCATAAGTGAGAGAGTGAAGAAACGTGAAGGGGGAAGATTATACTTTAGGAGTCCAGAGTCGTGGATTGAAAAATGGCACGGCACGCGAATGGTCACAGTACGCGAGTCACGCTGTGACTCTCGCGCCATGACTATTTACGTGTCATGTTCAAACATAACTAGTCATGTTTTTTACGTTTAACTATTTTTTCATAATTTAAGTTAGTTTTTTTAAAATTCATCATTTGATTAAGACCTAACGATTCTAATTACACGAGACTCGCGTGATTACGTACCATGCCGTGTCGTGATCAAAATGTCAAGGGATGGTCAAAACACGCAAATAGTCACGGCACGCAATACGCGAGTCACGGCACGAAACAGTAACATATGCTGTGCTGTTCTGTGATAGAGCCAACTCCACCATGCTATTTTTCCCACACTAGTACCAGCTCAGCTAAAGAGAATCCCTGAACAGCTAAGTTCCAAAAGTATTTCAAAGAAGTCAATACTAAGCCACTAAACAAGGGGCTGAGAGGTAAACTAGGTACAGAAAGACTGGATAATGTACTTTTATTCATCGCTGACATTACTCCAGTAGGTGGTTGGTAATTGTCACATTTAAATAATGCCACCATCTACGTTAAAGTCACATGATTAACAAAAGTCCATATCATCACACTTGAATATGTATTTCTAACTTCATTTAATAATGCTTGTAGGTATTACTTCATTGAAGGGTATGCACAGTCGTTAACTAGGGGTCAATTGCGGCTCAACACCTTTGTAAATTTTAATTAGCACCGACAATCGTACCTAACCTCTTCCTCTCTGACACCAATTATTCTCCCCCAATCTACACTCACCTAGCTTTCTACCTTGGCAAAATGGTGCTTCCTGACTTGTGCTCAAGACCAATCCATCTCTTGTACTTATCTTCAATTTATTTACTTCTTATTGTACCTCATGGTGCTTCGATTTCGTTCAACTTCAATTTCTCAGAACCAATCACCAATCTTGTGAATGAACATATCAACTTCCAAGGTGATGCATCCTACAATCAGCAAAAAATTGACTTGACTGGGAACTGGGGGAACAGCAAAGGAAGAGCAACCTACAATCAACTGGTACCCTTGTGGGATAAAGATACCGGAGAGGTAACAAACTTTACAACCCAGTTCTCTTTTCTTATACAAAATATTACATCTTCCTCTGGGGATGGCTTTACTTTCTTCCTATTGTCCTATCCATCTCAAATTCCTCCAGATAGTTATGGAGGGACCCTTGGCCTTTTCAATACCAATACTTCCATGAATGCATCGGCTAATCAGTTAGTTGCAGTCGAGTTTGATACCTTCCGGAATTCGAGGTATCATGACCCAAATTCAACAGATCCAACTGACTGCCACATTGGTATTGATGTAAACACTATTATCTCAACTTCTTACCAGATCATTCCAAACTACCTTTTTGTTGGTACAAGGATGACCGCACATATTGAGTATAACAGTTGGCAAAAACTTTTGATTCTTTCCCTTTGGCATGAAGCCAACTCGAGAATCAATTTCAGCATCAATGCAACTGTTGATTTAAGGAAACAGCCAGCAAATGCATCTGTAGGCTTCTCAGCAGGCACTGGATCAAAAATTGAAACACATCAGATTTTCTGGTGGTCTTTTAACTCAACCTTAGAAATGAAGCAAATTTCCCCCAATTTAGCTCCATCAGAAGCCCCATTGGTTAGAAAAAATAAAAAGACGAGAAATAAATCGGTCATAGTTGGAATAGCCGCGGGCACATTTATTATGTTTATTGTAGTAGGGATCTTCATATATCATCTCACAAAAAGGAGTTCAATCAAGAAAATCGAAGAAATTGAAGTGATTGATGATGAATTAATTGATTACGAATTTGAAAAGGGGAGAGGACCCAAGAGGTTCCCATACAGTGAACTGGTTGATGCAACAAATGGCTTCGGGGAGAACGAGAAACTTGGAGAAGGTGGGTTTGGATCAGTCTACAGGGGTATTTTAAAGGATGAAAACATTCATGTTGCTGTTAAGAGGGTGTCAAAAGATTCAAAGCAAGGAAAGAAAGAGTATATATCCGAGGTCAAAATTATAAGCCAACTAAGGCATCGAAATCTTGTTCAACTAATTGGTTGGTGCCATGGTCATGGAGAATTTTTGTTGGTATATGAATTGATGCATAAGGGAAGCCTCGACAAATACTTGTATAGCAAAGAAACTCTTCTAACTTGGCCAATTAGGCACAATATAGCACTCGGGTTAGGCTCTGCTCTTCTATACCTCCATGAGGAGTGGGAACAATGTGTCGTGCATAGAGATATAAAGCCAAGCAACATAATGTTAGATTCCTCATTCAATGCTAAACTCGGTGATTTTGGCCTTGCTAGACTTATTGATCACAACCAAGAAGTAGAAACGGTAGCTGCTGGCACCAAGGGTTATATAGCACCAGAATGTGTCCTTGGGACAGCAAATGCAAGCACGCATTCTGATGTTTTCAGTTTTGGAGTCGTATTATTGGAGATTGCATGTGGAAGGAGGCCCATAATGCCTCAAAAGGATCAAAGGAAGGTGAGTTTAGTTGAATGGGTTTGGGATTTGTACGGCCAAAATGCACTTATGGAGGCCGTCGATTCAAGTTTAAATGGTGATTTCATAAAAGAAGAAGTCGAGTGTCTGATGATTGTTGGTTTATGGTGTGCACACCCTGAAAAATCCTTGCGCCCATCTGTTAGGCAGGCCATGAGTGTTTTGCACTTTCAAGCTAATTTACCAATTCTTCCTCCAAAAATGCCTATGCCGGTGTATCTTATTCCATTGGATTCTAATATGCAATTTTATACCACCTCCTCTGAGGCTACTTCAAGTGGCGTTGCAAAAAATTCCACCAAGTCGGCTCCTGCTCCATCTTCAGACTCTTCCTGGCTGCTCAAACAACAACTAAGAACATTATAAATAGTGGATTTATAAACAAAGTTTTCTCTATATTTTTTTTCTTTAGTTCTCTTAATGTGCAGTACTACAATGATTCCTACTTGGTAGTTTTCTTTAGTGCTTTTATTGTGCAGTATTACAATGATTCATATATTGCGGATGTACCTTTTTATTCTGTTGCTTTTGTTTCGAGACTTTCTTCTTGCAATATGAATTGTGTATAATAGTTCTTTTGTTGGGTATGTTTAGTTTTGTTAGTACCATTATTCTGCTAAACCTGCCTAGCTCTATAAATTGCTTATGATCTTTTTCCCTTAAGTTTGAATAACATGAAATCAGGTTCAGCTTACCGAATTGTCTATTTCTGTTTTCGTTTATTTTTCTAACCTTTGAATTTTTAATGAAATAGAGATGACTTCCCCACATTAATTTGTAATCACCTCTTTTTTTAATATAGAATGTTAACACTTACAATTCACATGAGCAATTTCAAAGCCTTGAAAATTTTACTCAAAAAATACACTTAATTGTTTTAAATTTTTACCGAATAGAAAAAGAAAGCTGAACTGCTAATTGAGCTACCATGCTAGACTGATAGGAGGAGTGAGATATCAGAGTCACGAGACCTATTACCTTCAGTTGGAGCTCAAAAATAGAAGCTGAGAAGATAGAAATAAGACAAGGTCGGGACTTGGCAATCACCAGAGATGCATGGAACTAGGAAGGACAGCGTAATAGACAATAATTAAAGGAAAGTGTGAATTTGGTTGTGCGCGGAGCCAGCTACTATCGTCTATGGATTATGGAGCATGGAAATTGATCGAGAGGGGCTCGAGAAATGTTTTTCCGAAATAGAGAGGAATGAAGTGACTGGTTGTGCGCAGAGCCAGCTACTATCGTCTAGGGTTTTCTTTAATTAGCACCAATAATTGTACCTCTCCCAAGCTACACTCTTTAGATATCTACCTTAGCTCACATTCATCACAAGTACGACACCAAGTTGCAATATCGCCATTTCTCGCAAATCAAATCCCAAAAACTCTAAAATTGAGCTGGTGCAATTTCCTTTTGCCTTCCCACCAATTCTATCTGCGAAAGATATAGCAAAATTTGTCAACTTAAGTTTCCGATTTTAAACTTTAACTCAGCCTCCCTATTTGGTACCTTCATCTATTTAAAAGCTAGCAAACGGGGTCCTCTCAGGTTATGATCTGAATCAGGCTGAGGTTAGAATTGCTTGACCTGATCAGATGAGAAAAGGTGTTTGGTGTTTGCCACAGGCCTGGCATTTGCGAGTTATTTTACGCCTGTTAGATGGAAGGAAATTTGACAGAATGTGTTAAAGATTCTTTGTGTATTTGTGGAATTTGACTGTCGCCTCAGTAAGGAGATTACTTTTTATTTTCTGAGAAAAACAGAAAGCAGAAAGAGTATAATTATAGGTAGGATATTGATAATTTTGAGGTTTCGAATTTAAATCCAGGCACAAATCAGCAAACAATTTTAAAGGCCATTCTTGCCTCTTCTATGTGTGTAATAATCCACACACACACAAAAAAACCCTCAAATTAGACTTAGATGGGCCCTAGTTCAACATCACAAATTAAAATGACCAAAATTATACAGAAAGCAACCAATTACTAAGCCCAGTCATTGTTGGTATTGGGATTATCAGCTGATATGAATCAGCCTTATGGGCTTAAATCTAATTTATAAACTTACCAGTTAAGAGTATATACAGAAATATCAAACTCTTCAAATTTAGTTGTAAAAGGACCTTATACAACAAAAAATAAAGCATCTATGTGTGCTCCATACTTCACCTTAGACAGTTAATTTGAAAATAAACCTCAAATTAGTACCAGTGCTGATTTTCTCTCCATCCAGGGTTTTATTTACCTATTGAACCAGAGGTAAAAATTGTGGAGCAACATGGAAACACACGACTCCAAACCTTCTGTTATCCTAGCATGATAGTGGGGCCTTCACTTTATTGAGGAAATGAGGGACAGAGAGGAGAGAGATAGAGAGGAAATGAGGGATAACAGCCGATCCAGGTTAGAGATTGGCGCTACCCCTAACAGATGGGCCCCAATTACATTTGCTTAAAAATCTCTATAAAAAATAAATCAATTAAAAATTTGAAAATTAAACAAGACAGACCAAAGCACTGAAAACAGAATTTCACTACTGTTCAATCTAACATAATTTCATTAAATTAGTTTTTTATTTTATTTTTTATTTTATAAATCCGGGTAGAAGCTACCAAGGTGTTACAACTTGCAGAAATTTAAATACCACTGGTACATCTCTTTACCACTATTTCCACAATTTTTCCCAATACAGTGGTATTGATAACGATCTATGCTATTGCCCATTGTCTCTCCTTAGCAGCAATTCAACCACAGGACCCCTTCCTGTCTCACTCTTTCAGCCAAGATTTCTGGTGTGATGCACTCACCCCTGAAAATCAGCGAATTACGCTGTTTCCAAATGATTCATGCTGCACATATAAACCAGGTTGCCCAAATCCTCTTAGTGACCCTATTTTGCCCTTTGACATTGTCCCAGGAAGAGTGCCATATCCTTTGGATGGAAGTGCCAATTTTTCATTAAATTAGTTGCTTTACTTTTGGTTGCCTGGACAATATGCCCCACACATCAATTAAAATCTTGCCAAGAACATTGTTTTGGTTTGATTTATTCTATACAAATTTTCCCCATTGCCAAGCAATTGATAGAAATAGCAGATTGGCTGTAAACTACAGCGTATGCCACACCCCAATTTAGAAAATAGACTACAGATGAATCAAGGTGTGATTAGTAGGGATTGAGAAAAAGACTAGAGATGAATCAGTACCATCGATTAGTGCCCTCTGCCCGTTCCTCTAAATTTTGGTATGAATTCCTATACGGATTTTGCCACGTCGCCAGTCGATCTGTCAACCAGCACTTACGCGATGTCGCCATCCATACCGTTTCTTCATCGCATTCAGGTCGACAGAGAAAGCAAGGTTCACGGTCCATTGAATTGGTCTTTCATTCTCGTTTAACGCTTTGGTACAGAACACCCGGTCCAGGAATTTCGCCAGTATTTTCTTTTCCCTGGTTATTTTTTTCTCGGATCTTATGTAACGGAAATTTCACGTACAATGGAGTAACAAACAAATTAAAAGAGATATGACGGGTTAACAAAATCTGTTTTGTATTTACTACAAAATCCTGCTACAGAAAATCGTGGCGCACAGTCCGCTTGGGCTCGTGCATTCGCTGCCATGTGGTCCCGCTGCACGTTCCTGCCCAATCAATGAGCAACAGCGTCAATGTTCCTTCTTTTTTCTGTTACTGATTTTCTGTATCTTTGTTCATGCGGCCAACATGACAAAGTGCTAAATTAGAAGTGTTTTGAATTTTGATCGTTGCATTGAAGGTTACATTTTTTGGACTCTAGGCAGAAGAAAGATGCTATTTTTTATTACTCAATTTTGCTTATTGCCTCCCCGGATTTTTATTAATTCTGTAAAAGTAAAAACAAGTTATAAATCTAATTATTTATAGAGTAGGGTTAAAATGGTTCATTGGTTTTGTGCTCCATCATTCTCCAATATTAACATATTTATTTTCAAAATCTAGATAATCAATCCGAACTATTCAACATAATCTTCATATTAAAATGTACTTGGATAACAAATTGATAATTTTTAGAATTTTTTGCTACTTTTTTAAGAAGGTACAAAATTACTATTTTTAAATGGTACATAATCTTCTTTTTTTTTTATTAAATTTACTTGGATAACAAACTTATATAATCTTCTAAAAACAGTGATTTTGTACATATCTTAAAAAATAACAAACTGAACCGGATAGGTGATTAAGTCTGATTTTTTACAGCCTACTTTCCAGTTCGGTTTTAATAACAATGATGATCTAGTCAGTTACTTGTAATTTAAAGGAATAACGATTCATGAAAACAACATCCGAGCTACAACACACTTGGTATTTGATACTGTCAATTTTGAGGAATTATAGAAGTACATGCCTTGGAATAATTTATAAGGAGGCTGAATTATACAAAAATAGAAAATGATTATATTTCAATATACATAATTAAAAAAAATTTGAAATCATAGTAGCTAGCTCCTGCATGAGTTACCAAACTACTGTTTGATTCCCCCAATATTTTTTTAGTGCGTTTTGCATCATTCATATAAACTGCCTTGGGGCCGGTATTTGGAGAGAGTCCAATTCCTCGTGTAGCTGACTGAGTTATTTTTTGTGACAGCATTCAACTGGCAATTTATAAGATTTCTACCAATTCAAGTCCACGCAAAATAAGAATTTATGGACATAATTAATTTCCACTGGTAAGTTGACAAATGAATGAAAATGCTGTCGTTGACTGCGGGTTCCCTTAATTAGCACCAATAAATTTCCCTCACCTCGTCCTCTGGCACCAAATTAACGATTCTCCTCCAAAATACACTCATTAAACTTTCTACTTTGGCTCCGATTGCAAAAGCTCCCCGAAACAACAGTCACCGAGCATTACAAGGTTTTAATAATCAAAATGGTGATACCTGAGTTGTGCTCAAGACCAATCCAAGTCTTGTACTTATCTTCCATTTATTTATTTCTTATTGTACCCCATTGTGGGTCGGTTTCGTTCAACTTCAGTTTCTCAGACCGCAACAATGAGAAAAACATCACATTTGAAGGAGATGCATCCTATGATAATCCGGAAAAATTAATAGATTTGACCAAAAATTCGGCAACCTCAGGCCTTGCGGACAGCATAGGAAGAGCAACGTACAATCAGCCAGTGCCCTTGTGGGATAAAGATACCGGAGAGGTAACCAACTTTACAACAAAGTTCTCTTTTCTTATAAATAGTACTAAACCAAATAACTTTGGGGATGGCTTTGCTTTCTTCCTATCATCCTATCCATCTAAAATTGCTCCTGATGGAGGAGGCCAATATCTTGGCCTTTTCAATTCCACTACAGCCATGAATGAATCGGCTAATCAGGTAGTCGCAGTCGAGTTTGATACATACTTGAATTATGTTATAGACCCAAATTCAACAGATCGATCTGTTTGCCACATTGGTATTGATGTAAACATGATCAAATCAACTTCTTACCAGCTCATTCCAAATTACCTTTTTGTTGGTACAAGGATGACTGCAGAGATTGAGTATAACAGTCAGCTAAAACTTTTGAGTCTTTCCCTTTGGCAAGAAAAAAATTTGACAAACCAATTCAACATCAGTGCAACTGTTGATTCAAGGAAATTGCCACCAAATGCATCTGTGGGCTTCTCAGCAGCCACTGGAGCAAGTTTTGAAGCGCACCAGTTATTCTGGTGGTCTTTTAACTCAACCTTAGAAATGAAGCAAATTTTCCCCATTTTAGCTCCATCAGAAGCCCCATCACCCAAAGCCCCATTGGTTATAAAAAATAAAAACACGATAAATGTGCCGTTCATAGTTGGAATAGCCGTGTGCATATTTATCATGTTTCTTTTAGTAGGGATCTTGATATATCATCTCATAAAAAAGAGTTCAATCAAGAAAATCAGAGAAATTGAGGTAATTGGTGATGAATCAATTGATTACGAATTTGAAAAGGGGAGAGGACCCAAGAGGTTCCCATACAGTGAACTGGTTGATGCAACAAATGGTTTTGGGGAGAACGAGAAACTTGGAGAAGGTGGGTTCGGATCAGTCTATAGAGGTATTTTAAAGGATGAAAACATTCATGTTGCTGTTAAGAGGGTGTCAAAAGATTCAAAGCAAGGGAAAAAGGAGTATATATCGGAGGTCAGGATTATAAGCCAGCTAAGGCATCGAAATCTTGTTCAACTAATTGGTTGGTGCCATGATCATGGAGAATTTTTGTTGGTATATGAATTGATGCACAAGGGAAGCCTCGACAAACACCTTTATAGCAATGAAACTTTTCTAACTTGGCCGATTAGGCACAATATAGCACTAGGGCTAGGCTCTGCTCTTTTATACCTCCATGAGGAGTGGGAGCAATGTGTTGTGCATAGAGATATCAAGCCAAGCAACCTAATGTTAGATTCCTCATTCAATGCTAAACTTGGTGATTTCGGCCTTGCTAGACTTATTGATCACAACCAAGAAGTAGAAACGGTTGCTGCTGGCACCAAGGGTTATATAGCACCAGAATGTGTCCTTGGCACGGCAAATGCAAGCACGCATTCCGATGTTTTCAGTTTTGGAGTCGTCTTGCTGGAAATCGCATGTGGAAGGAGGCCCATAATGCCTCAACAGGATCAAAGGAAAGTGAGTTTAGTTGAATGGGTTTGGGATTTGTACGGGCAGAATGCACTTATGGGAGCCGTCGATTCAAGTTTAAATGGTGATTTCATAAAAGAAGAAGTCGAGTGTCTGATGATTGTTGGTTTATGGTGTGCACACCCGGAAAAATCCTCACGCCCATCTATTAGGAAGGCCATGAGTGTTTTGCACTTTCAAGCTAATTTACCAATTCTTCCTCCAAAAATGCCTATGCCGGTGTATACTATTCCATTGGATCCTAATATGCAATTTTATACCACCTCCTCTGAGGCTACTTCAAGTGGCATAGCAAAAACTTCCACCAAGTCAGCACCTGCTCCATCTTCAGACTCTTCCTGGCTGCTCAAACAAGAACAGAGAACGTTCTAAATAATGAATTTGCAATTCTTTTCTTAGTTGCTTTTCTATTGCATTGTTAGCTGTTGTGTTTTTTATTAGACTTTCTTCTTGCAATACGTGTTGTGTATAATTATTCTTTTCTTCCCTTTTTTGGCACATTTAGTTGTGCTAGTAGCATTTTTCTTCTCCAATATGTTAGGCTAAACCAGCTAGCACTATGAATTGCTCAGAATCTGTTTGCTACAGAGTTGGCATGTCTAAAAATCAGGTTCAACTTACCAAATTGTCTATTTCTGTTTGCATTCATTTTTCATAGCCATTGATTTTTTGATGCAATGGAGCAGACTTCTGCATGTTTGTACTTAACTTCACACAAATGTCAGCATGTTGCTACCATGTCCAACTATCACAAGTACGATACCACGTTGCAATCTCGCCATTCCTCCCAAATCAAAAACCCAAACACTCTCAATTTGTACTTATTTGATTTCCTTTTGCCTGCCCACCAGCATTCAAAATCCACCCGATTACACCAGCTGGTCTATCTGCAAAAGATACAGCACAATTTGTCAACTTCAGTTTCCATTTTTTAACTTTAGCTAGCCTCCCTTTTTAGCTCATCAATCTAAAATCCAGTAAATGGGTTCCTCTCAGGTTATGATCTGAATCAGGCTGAGGTTAGAAATACTAAACAAAAGCTGTTAATACCTAGGTCAAATTATTAATTGGATGTTTAGGCAAATTAGCCCCATCACATGGCAATTAATCCTTGAATATTAATTAATCATCACGCAATCCTGAATCATGCAAATATGCAGTAACTAAGCCTCAAGATAGAATCACATAAAAGCTTGAATTCACAACTTATCCCAACTAAAGAAGCCAACAATAACATTGAAAAACTTGACGTCGGGAAGATAGGTATGGTTGGTGCATTTCTAGGTATCACCGAAACAACACTGTTATTTATTTATTTTTATTTTTTTTGTGTATGGGAATGGTTTGTTAACATGTGACAGTAACAAGATTGATCACTAATCTTGGCAAAACTGTCAATTTCTGCGTTAATTTCAGAAACAAAGTATAAATGATGCTGAATTGCATAATTAACCAATAAAAAACTAAGCTAAAGAATGGAATAAAAATCTTCAGAAATTAAGCTAAATATTAAAGATTTGGGTTCCTAGGGTTTAACATCGCCAAATTAATTCTATTGATTAGATTTTTAAATATAGATTGTTAAGCTTGTTAACACTTACAATTCACATGACTAATCTCAAAGCCTTGAAAGTTTTATAAAATTAGTAAATAAAAAGGAAAATTCACAAAATCCACAAAGTAAATTCATTAAGTTCACAAATTCAGATCAAAGAAGTCCAAAATCCCAAGTACCAATAGTCTACATAAGTAAAATTAAACACATTAAACAACAATTGGTGGTTCACTAGTTCACAGCTTAAATTAATCACATCACACAACAATTGGTGGTTCAATTGTTCAGGAATTCACTAAAAAAATACACTTCTTAATTGTTCTAATATTTTACCCAATAGAAAAAGAAAGCTGAACTGCTAATTGAGCTACCATGCTAGATTGATAGGAGTGAGATAGGAGTGAGAGATCGGACTAAAAACACAAAGGAATTAAGCTATTATGCTATTACCTTCAGTTGAAGCTCAAATATAGAAGCTGAGAAGATAGAGAGAAGAGAAGGTCGGGACTGGGAAGGAGAGCGCAATACACAAAAAAGGAAAGCGTGAATTCGGTGATAGTGGGGGCGCTAAAGAAATGCTTTTCCGAAATAAAAGAATGAAGCGGTCAGGGGTAAAGCTATTAACAGAGCAATTTCAAGTCATACTGCGCACCGACTAAAGAATCCAAAAAGCAGTTCATCGGGCTCTTGCTCTGCACTAAGCGAGAACTGTTTTGTTAAAATCTTTACCCAAATTGAGTTTGTCTAAAATTGAAATTCACGAGCGGATTAGAAGAGAACGGCTTTTATGGAGAACGCATCCTCGGCATTAACGCACCTTTTGTGTTTAGCTCCGGAACGTCCGATTAGAACTTGTTCGATTTCCTTTTTCCTTTCCACCAGCACTCAAAATCCACCATATTACACCAGCTAGTCTATCTGCAAAAGATATAGATACAACTTTTTATTTTTTATAAATTAAATGTACTAGAAGAATGACAATACTTTCTGTATTATTTAAAAGTGACTTTTGAACCGGGACTAATAACTCAGAATTCAAACATTTTTATTTTTTTACAATAACACATAATGAAATATATTAATTTTTCTTACAGCCACGAAAAATCCGGTTTGAAAAATATTGATCGAGTTATTTGTTACAATATTTCTAATAAATCAAATTATATTATATTCCATTTATTTTCAAAGAAATATATTCAACATTTCTAATATTTCAATACAAAAATATAATAAAAAATTCTATTTTGTTAAAAAAAAAAAAAAACTGGTTGTTGAATTCATTGCAAATGGTAACCGGTTTTGACTTTCTTTTTTTTTGTTTTCAACAAAACATAATATTTTTTTTTGTATTGAAATATTAGAAATATTGAATATATTTCTTTGAAAATAAATGAAATACAATACAATTTGATTTATTAGAAAGACTGTAACAAATAACCCGATCAACATTTTTCAGGCCGGATTTTTTGCGGCTGTAAGAAAATTTAATATATTTCATTATGTGTTATTGTAAAAAAATAAATATGCTTGGATTATGAGTTATTGATCCCGGTTCAAAAGTACCTTCTAGGTAATACAGAAAATATTGTCATCCTTCTAGTATATTTAATTTATAAAAAGTTGTATTTTTTTTTGAAAAAAACAAAAACTTTAAGTTATTTAATGATTGTTATTTAAAAAGAATTCTCATAATGATACAACTTTTTATAAATTAAATGTACTAGAAAGATGACAATATCTTCTGTATTATCTAGAAGTGACTTTTTAATCGGGATCAATAACTCAGAATCCAAGCATTTTTATTTTTTTACAATGACACATAATGAAATATATTAATTTTTCTTACAGCCGCGAAAAATTCGGCCTGAAAAATGTTGATCCGAGTTATTTGTTACAACATTTATAATAAATCAAATTATATTGTATTCCATCTATTTTCAAAGAAATATATCCAACATTTCTAATATTTTAATACAAAAAATAAAAAGTAAATACAAATTTCTGTTTTGTAAAAAAAGAAGAAGCTTGGAACAGTATAATTTTTCTATGGTTTGGAATTAAAATTTCAAGTCGTGGAAAAATTTTACGGTTTGGGTATTTTTAAAATTATTCCTAAACTTTGGTTATTATTATTAAAATAATTTTTTAATTGGGTAAAAATAAAAATGTCGGAGGGGATAGAGGTAGTGTTGTGCTCTCTGGTAGGGTACGGGTACCTCGGGTAAACCCGCAACGGGTAACGGGTAGGGCGGGTACGGGTAGGACGGATAGTCGGGTAGAACGGGTACGGGTAGGTCGGGTAATTTTTTTAAAAAATGTACCCTACCCGTTTCATACCCGTGCCCGTCTCGGGTAACGGGTACGAGTACCTCGGGTATGGGTAACGGGTACCTCGGGTAGGATACGGGTTTTTTTTTCTGTTTTTTTTTGTTTGTTTCTGTTTTTTTTTACTGTTTTTTGTGTTTTTTTGTGTTTTGTGTGTGTTTCTTTTACTGTTTTTTTACTGTTGTTTTTTTTTCTTTTTTTTCTGTTATTTTTTACAATCTGGCGGGAATTTTTTTTTTTAAATTTGAATTTCAAAATTAAACGGGTTAATGGGTACGGGTTAATGGGTACGGGTTAAACAGGTAAAGGGCGCGGGTAGAACGGGTAAAGTATGCGGGTTCGGGTTCGGGTAAATGGGTGCGGGTATGGGTACAATGGGTCTGGGTAGGCGGGTTTCGGGTACGGGTAAGGCGGGTACGGGTTGAGCGGGTTTTTTTTTTCCAAATATTGGTACTCTACCCGTCTCAAACTCGTACCCGTGTACCCGTTTACCCACCTATACCCGGGCACAGGTACGGGTACCTCGGGTAACAGGTACGGGCCGGGCAAAACGGGTACTACCCATTCGGGTTTTAGCAATCCTCTGGATAGAGGTCAGAGGAGAGAGGGGGCTAAAGAAATGTTCTTCCGAAATGAAGGAATGAAGCGACCAGGGGTAAAGCTATTAACAGAGTACTTTTCAATTCATACTGCTCACGGACTAGAGAATCCAAACGGCTGTTCGTATGGTTCTTGCTCTGCATGAACCGAAAACTCCTTTGTTAAAATCTTTTACCGAATTCATACTGCATTAACGCACTGTTTGTGTTTAGCTCTGAACTGTCCAATTAGAATACAGTCTCTTTAATATTCGTGTCGATTTAAATTAGACGGTCCAGATCTAAACTCAAAATTTTAGTTAACTCAGATGATAGGAATTCGGTTTGAGGACGGCTTAAGAATTCGAATGGTTCGTAATTCTCATAAATTCCAAATTTGAGTTATCTCATAGAGACTAGACTCAAAATATATATTAACTATGGAGCATTGAGATAAATATGATTTTTATATTGTATGTTTGAAAAAGTATAATTTTAAGTTATTTAATACATTAAACAAAAATATTTAAAGACTAAATAAACTTACCGTAGATTTTATAGGTAAAGTATAATTAAATTATCAAATTCTTTTACTTTAGATTATTTTTTCACTACTTTACTTGCAAACACATTACACGAGAATAATTTAGTGTTTTTGTTTGATACTATTTTTATCTACTTATTTCACTACTATAAAACACCAATATTATAAAGTTAATTAAAATTTGCTTTGTTTTAACTTTAATTTACTTGTCAAATATATTGATAGTAACAAACCTATAATTCTAAAATATATGATTCGAATATAATTCAAAATATTTTGTTGTTATGAAATAAATAATATAGAATAAATATATAAAATTTCATAGTTTCATTATTATGTTGGATAAAAAGTATTTATTATATTTTAAATTTAAACAGACTATGTTGTTTAAAATGTTTCATACTAACAATAGGTGCCTTCTCCACTATTTTAATTACTAACGCTAAAAATAGCGGGATACTCGTTGAGAGTTCGGATCTCCTAAAATAAGTGTTGTAAATAATAGTATGCGTTCATTGGATGGACATTGTATTACCAAACGATTAATCGAAAATAATCAGAAATAATCAGTCATAATTAGAAATAATCGGCCAATTAATTGAAAAAATCAGTTATAGTAATCACCGCCAACAACTAATTAATCAGCCGATTAATCGGATATTTTTTACAACACCGCCAAAAATAACCTAAAACTTGCAATTTAAATTCGAATTATCCAATAAGTTTGGACATGAATATTAAAGTCCCATAAATTTCTAATTTGAACTAAATAATTTGAATCTAAGAGCATCTCCAATCCAACAATTGGAATTAATTGCTAAATAGCGGTTATGAAAATTTTAGCAATTTATCTGCTGCATTGGTGCAATTAAATTAAATTGTTTCCTATGTCCACATCAGCATGCCTTTCTTTTTTTATTGGAGAGAAAGCACTAAGAAAGATTTTGAGTCAATCAATTAAGGCTAAGGCTAAGCTACTATGGGTTGCATAGAGGGCTACGGTGCTACGGCTCAATATTCGACTTTTCAAAATCCTAGCGGTCGATCCGAACCGTTCATCTTGTTCTCCATATTAATATGTGTTTGGAGACTAAATTTTACATTTTTTGAAAATTTTTTACTATTTTTTTAGATAGGTAGAAAATCAGTTGATCTAAAAAATTCTGCACCATTCAGATATTTGATTTTCTACCTATCTAAAAAAATAGTAAAAATTTTCCAAAAAAATGTAAAATTTAGTCTCCAAACAAATATTAATATGGAGAACAAGATGAACGGTTCGGATCGATCGTTAGAATTTTGAAAACTCGAATATTGAGCCGTAGCACTATAGGCCTCTATGCAACCCGTAGCATATTAGCCTTACCCATCAATTAAATAGTGTGTCATTAAACAATAATTGTTTTTAAAGCAAATTTGCTAATTTAAAAACTGTAGTACATCCCAGTAATTATATTAACAATTGACACATTAAATTATTAATCCTAAAACAATTTTTAGAAAATTCGGACCATCCTCGTTGATGGAGCACGAGAAGTTAACGAATTTGTATCATCTAGTAAGTCACCGTCTAATTTCAAAACTGGTCCGTATATTATGTATTAGCACAAATCTTAAAGAAGAACCCACACGTGCATTACTGACTTAGACCAGATTATTCCGGATTCTAATTGGACGGTTCAAATTTAAATTCAGTCGGCAACATAATGCAATTAAAGGATCCGAACTCATAAGTGAGAGAGTGAAGAAACGTGAAGGGGGAAGATTATACTTTAGGAGTTCAGAGTCATGGATTGAAAAATGGCACGGCACGCGAATGGTCACGTCGTGACTTCTGTGCCATGACTACTTACGTGCTGTGTCCAAACGTAACTAGTCATGTTTTTCACATTAAGACCTAACGATTCTAATTATACGTGACTCGCGTGATTACGTGCCGTGATCAAAATGTCAAGGGATGGTCATAGCACGCTAATGGTCACGGCACACAACACGCGAGTCACGGCATGAAACAGTAACACATGCCGTGCCGTTCCGTGACGGAGCCGGCTCTGCCATGTCATTTTTCTCACACTAGTACCAGCTCAGCCAGAGAGAATCCCTGAACTTGTTGTTTCTCAAAATCTTAGCAAAACAACTAAGCAAGCAACATATTAATCAAATCTTAGATATAGCTAAGTTCCAAAAGTATTTCAAAAAGTTAATACTAAGCCACTAAACAAGGGGCCGAGAGGTAAACTAGGTACAAAAAGACTGGATAATGTACTTTATTCATCACTGACATTCCTCCAGTAGGTGGCTGGTAATTGTCACATTTAAATAATGCCACCATCTACGTTAAAGTCACATGATCAACAAAAGTCCATATCATCACACTTGAATATGTATTTCTAACTTCATTTTAATAATGCTTGTACGTATTACTTCATTGAAGGGTATGCACAGTCTTTTGGTGGTTACCAGTAACGGAACCTTTCTTTAATATAAATGTGGGCAAGACTCTCATTTTTATTCAAAAAGGCTATTCACAGTCGTTTATTAGTGGTCAATGGCGGCTCAATACCCAACCTCTTCCACTCGGACACCAATTATTCTCCCCCAATCTACACTCACCTAGCTTTCTACCTTGGCAAAATTAATGGTGCTACCTGACTTGTGCTCAAGACCAATCCATCTCTTGTACTTATCTTCAATTTATTTACTTCTTATTGTACCTCATGGTGCTTCGATTTCTTTCAACTTCAATTTCTCAGAACCAATCACCAATCTTGTGAATGAACATATCAACCTCCAGGGTGATGCATCCTACAATCAGCAAAAAATTGACTTGACTGGGAACTGGGGGAACAGCAAAGGAAGAGCGACCTACAATCAACCGGTACCCTTGTGGGATAAAGATACCGGAGAGGTAACAAACTTTACAACCCAGTTCTCATTTCTTATACAAAATATTACATCTTCCTCCGGGGATGGCTTTACTTTCTTCCTATTGTCCTATCCATCTCAAATTCCTCTAGATAGTTATGGAGGGACCCTTGGCCTTTTCAATACCAATACTTCCATGAATGCATCGGCTAATCAGTTAGTTGCAGTCGAGTTTGATACCTTCCAGAATTCGAGGTATCATGACCCAAATTCAACAGATCCAACTGACTGCCACATTGGTATTGATGTAAACACTATTAACTCAACTTCTTACCAGATCATTCCAAACTACCTTTTTGTTGGTCCAAGGATGACCGCACATATTGAGTATAACAGTTGGCAAAAACTTTTGATTGTTTCCCTTTGGCATGACGCCAACTCGAGAATCAATTTCAGCATCAATGCAACTGTTGATTTAAGGAAACAACCAGCAAATGCATCTGTAGGCTTCTCAGCAGGCACTGGATCAAAAATTGAAACACATCAGATTTTCTGGTGGTCTTTTAACTCAAGCTTAGAAATGAAGCAAATTTCCCCCAATTTAGCTCCATCAGAAGCCCCATTGGTTAGAAAAAATAAAAAGACGAGAAATAAGTCGGTCATAGTTGGAATATCCGTGGGCACATTTATTATGTTTATTGTAGTAGGGATCTTCATATATCATCTCACAAAAAGGAGTTCAATCAAGAAAATCGAAGAAATTGAAGTGATTGATGATGAATTAATTGATTACGAATTTGAAAAGGGGAGAGGACCCAAGAGGTTCCCATACAGTGAACTGGTTGATGCAACAAATGGCTTCGGGGAGAACGAGAAACTTGGAGAAGGTGGGTTTGGATCAGTCTACAGGGGTATTTTAAAGGATGAAAACATTCATGTTGCTGTTAAGAGGGTGTCAAAAGATTCAAAGCAAGGAAAGAAAGAGTATATATCCGAGGTCAAAATTATAAGCCAACTAAGGCATCGAAATCTTGTTCAACTAATTGGTTGGTGCCATGGTCATGGAGAATTTTTGTTGGTATATGAATTGATGCATAAGGGAAGCCTCGACAAATACTTGTATAGCAAAGAAACTCTTCTAACTTGGCCAATTAAGCACAATATAGCACTCG
Source organism: Carex rostrata (assembly GCA_964058875.1). Lineage (NCBI taxonomy): Eukaryota > Viridiplantae > Streptophyta > Magnoliopsida > Poales > Cyperaceae > Carex > Carex rostrata. The sequence goes on from CAXKVT010000245.1 coordinate 1,170,199, forward strand.
GGTTAGGCTCTGCTCTTCTATACCTCCATGAGGAGTGGGAACAATGTGTCGTGCATAGAGATATAAAGCCAAGCAACATAATGTTAGATTCCTCATTCAATGCTAAACTCGGTGATTTCGGCCTTGCTAGACTTATTGATCACAACCAAGAAGTAGAAACGGTTGCTGCTGGCACCAAGGGTTATATAGCACCAGAATGTGTCCTCGGCACAGGAAAGGCAAGCACCCATTCTGATGTTTTCAGTTTTGGAGTTGTCTTGTTGGAGATTGCATGTGGAAGAAGGCCCATAATGCCTCAACAGGATGAAGAGATGGTGATTTTAATTGAATGGGTTTGGGATTTGTACGGACAGAATGCACTTATGGAGGCCGTCGATTCAAGTTTAAATGGTGATTTCATAAAAGAAGAAGTCGAGTGTCTGATGATTGTTGGTTTATGGTGTGCACACCCAGAAAAATCCTCGCGTCCATCTATTAGGCAGGCTATGAGTGTTTTGCAATTTCAGGCTAATTTACCAATTATTCCTCAAAAAATGCCGAGGCCGGTGTATACTATTCCATTTGATACCTTCTCAGAGGCTACTTCAAGTGGCGCAGCCAAACTTTCAACTTCTTTTCTTGAAGGTCGGTGACTGACAATTTCATTAATAATAAGAAAGTTATTTACAGAAACCGGCTCAAACATGAACCGAGAACGCTCTAAATAATGAATTTGCGAACAATGTTTCCTCTGTTTTTTTTTAGTGCTTTTAAATGCACAGTACTACCATGATTCATATTTGGTAGTTTTCTTTGTTTTTCTATTGTGCTGTTTTTTTTCTCTGTTGCTTTTGTTTCTGGACTTTCTTCTTGTGATATGTATTGTGTATAATTGTTTTTTTTTGTCTTTATCCTTTTTGTTGGTACCCTCATTCCTAGATATAAACTCCTTTATTCTCCTGAAGTTATTTAAACTACTCTAATCGTCTAATCATACTTATTTACAAGTTTTGAACACCCTATTATGTCATTCCTAGGGGTATAAACGATCGGATACGTATCGGATAGTGGTCAAACCGTATCAGTATCCGTTATAATTTTTCGGATACGGATACAGATAGTCTCAGAAATGGATATGGATCGGATATTAATGGATATGAATACAGATCGTATATCGGACGGATACAAATACGAATATGAATATAATTCGGATAATTAAAATAAATTACTAATGTACATCCTAGTATCTAAATATAATATTTTCATTCATAAATTAGATCTAATATTTTCATAATAAATTTGTTAGTTACAAAACATACATCATATTATCAAAACATTAATCATTAATCATGTCATAGTGTTATATTGTTCATCGGAATTTATATGTATATGTAGTTTAATAAATCATTAGTATGTATATTCAATTTAATAAATTGATTTAAAAATATAGAGTATATTTGTTGTGGTTTAGGGATGTAATGATCGGATACGGATAGTTAAAAGTCTTACTGTATCCTTATGCATTATAAATTTTTGGATACGGATACAGATACGAATAGTCTCAGATTGAGATGGAATAGAAATTGTACGCTCCGATTGAGATGGAATAGAAACTATACGCTTCGAGTTCCGACAATACCGCGCTCTAGGCTCCGTTCAGCTAGTCTTCCTCTTCTCTCCCTCATTTTCCTCTCCGCTCGAGGAGATAGAGACGAGAGAGTGGAGGGTATCCTTGTGTGTGTGTGTGTGTGTGTGTGTGGGGGGGGGGGGGGGGGGGTTCACCTCTTTTTCGCTTAAGGTGAAAAGAGCGAATAGAGCAAAATTCGCATTAATTTTTTACGAGGTTGCAATCTCACCATTTCTCTCAACTCAAAACCCAAAAACTCTCAATTTGAACTGGTTCAATTTTCCTTTGCCTTCCCACCAGCTTGTCTATATTTTTCACTGAACAATTTGTCAAATTCGGTTTTCATCTTGGTACTTTCATCTATATATCCGACATTTTTATTTTTACCTATTATGTAAAATATTTTAATAAAAATAACCAGGATTTTGATAAAATTTGAAAAATATCCGTAGAAAAAATTTATGGTTTCGAATTATTATTATTATTTTTGCTAAAATTTCAAAAGTTTCGTTATGTGCCATCTGTACGGTTGCATGCAGTGTGACCTGACACATCTCTTTCCTTGGACTATACTTCTCTGAAATATTTTATACAATTCAAGTGCAATTGTTTTCAGAGCAATGCAACGTAACGCTTCCGTGCCTCTGTTATTACCTTACTGACTTTGCATTTCTCCATAAGCTAGTACAATAGTACAAGACAGGGATGCTCAACTATTATGCATGCATCACGAGTTCTCTCTTATGCGCAAATAGGTAACGAGGGCTTGGCAGAATTTCTCCATAATATGATGAAATTTGAAATTAATAACATATATACACACACGAGACTAATAATCCTTTTCGTTGACTAACTCTACCTCAAATGTATTTAAATGCATGATACCTAATCATGAAAGTAATTTGTCTCTATATATACATCTCTTACTAGCTCACACAAGAATTATAATTAATATATTCTCCTTTACCCATGTTTTACACCGAGTTGGGTGGATTCAAAGCAAACCACCCGATTCTCACCAACCTGGATGAAGTCTCAGCCACCTGAGCCATCGTAGAGTGATCTGTACCGCATGGAGGCTTGAGTTGTTGCGCATCATCAAGACTCAAGAGTTGCTGAGGCGGAGCACCGTCAGAACTCAGAAGCCTTTTAGATTTTTGAAACAAAATGATGGTGGAGAAGAAAAATTTGGGAAAACAGCGTTGTTTTTGGGAAGCAACGTTTTAGCAAGTGGAGAAGACGAATTCAAAATCGTGCTCCAACAGTAATAAAGGAGCAGGGCTGCACGAATAAGACCAGTCAGAGGTAAAAAGAAAAACTTACAACGGGGCCCCTTAACTTACAATATTTGCACAATAAAGAAGGGAGCCGGAGCAGGGAGTTAGCTGTTTCAAGCTTGTTAAGTTAGTTGCTACTTTAGACTTTTTATTTTTTATTTTTTAAGTTTTAAAAATGGCTTACCATTTCCCTAGATGAAGAAGTTACATTCTAATAGTTTAGGAGCTTGTAACAGTTCAGTTTTTAATAAAATCTGCCTAAGGGCTTATCCTCAAAAGAAAAAGGAATGATTCTCCTCTGATACGACATTTATTTCTTTAGACTAGATTTTTTAAACTTTAAAATTTTTGACTAAAGTGAAGTTAAAAGACTGTGCATCCGTGATTCTATTTTTTTGTTTTTCTTTTTTAGATTTGATTAAAACTAGAAAACATCCCATGTGATTTACTAATTTTACAAATTAATTTTATCATAGTTTTTTTTTTACTAAAAGTTAAAAGACTGTGCATATATAATTCAAGCTCATTTATATATGGAGTACAACTAGAGTACAATTTAAGTAGTAATCGAGAATTTTCTAGTCCATACAATTCATATGTTGGATATGAGAATGTTAATAATTTTTATTTGACACTACATTAATGTCTTCATTTTTTGATTCTATACAACAATATCTCCATTCGAATTTAAGTACAGAGAACAATGAGATGATCCAGCCAGCTTGGCATAGCTTATGGCAATAAAAAGTGTGTTCTATTTGTAATTCTTGCATTACATTATTATGTAATATAATTAGTGAATTATTTTAGTGTAATATTTTGTCTTAACATAGTTTTTTTTTTTTTTTTAAATTTACCAATTTTTTTCCTATTTTTTGGCTACAAAATAAGCTTCTGCCAAAAAAATCTGAGTTACCGATCCGATTCTGGCCGATTCATCCGATTCAGATTCCACGGTCAAGAACCCAATTCCGATTCCGAGTTTCAGAACTATGGAATAATCATCCATTTGAATAAATAAATTAATAAATAAATCACATACTGCATGGTAAATCTTCTGCAAGAACTTGTCACTTGCATCATCTCCAAAGAGGTGGACAATGTGCTCGCCGATATGGTGCGAGTCAATGTCAGAAAGACCGCCGAGATGATGCAAAAGTGCCTCTGGAGCAATGTGGAGAGTAGCAATTCGTGAAGGAGAGAGCACTAGTGGAAAAACTGAAATCACGATATATGTGAAGTCAGAAGAACAGCTTGCAGACATTCTCACTAAGGCAACCTTGGGCAAGATATTCCATGGCATACTAAGCAAGTTGGCCATGACAGATCCGTACATACCAACTTGAGGGAGAGTGTTGGAGTGCCACAGGAAATCTATGCCAGACAAAGATGGAAGGTGGGGCACTCAGCCGAATATAACAAGCTGGAGCAGAATTTTATTTATTGCTTTGTATCTTGTTGTAAAATATAGAAATAAATCTCTAGAAAGGGAATGAAGTAATATGGCAGATTGTTACCTGATTACTAATCTCCTCATCTATATTAGTATACTAGAATTCTCATGTAAAATATACAAAATATTCGATTAAAATAAAAGAAGGGAGGGAGGTTTGGGGAGTCTTGTGTTCCTTTGATGCTTACTTTAATTCTCTAAAATTGATCAATAAGCTTGTCCATAATCTGAAAATTATTCAGGATGTGGACACATATAACTACTACATGAGCAGAATAAGCGATGACATGCTGATGTTGAGGGATTATATGAGTTGGAGGAGCTGAGTGAATTGATGCAATCACAAGCATTAAATGAAAACCAAGGCCATTCTTCTCCATATTTCTCACTGATTTCCAATTACACCCAGCGATCCAAGGAAAAGAATATTATTTCTGTACTCACAATCACAAAATACACTCAATATTGAACTCATTATGATTGTAAAAATGTAAAGCGAGGACAGCATTGCAAAAAAAAAAAAAAATACCCCCGTTCCGACATTTGCAATAGAAGATTTTAATTCCTATTAGGTTAAGGTAGAAGTATCAGCAATTCAGAAAAAAAAAGGGCGAATTTCCTTTCCATGCGCTTTCTGTTTTTGCTTTAGTGTAGCGGGTTGTTTATGAGGGAATAGTATTGTAGCCGCATGGAATTGCTCACAGAAAACCTTTTCTTGACAACTATATTTATTTTACAAATAAGATTTTAGAAGAAGATGGCTGTGATCACGTATCCTTGTTATACTTGTTAATTTGTTCTTGTTGTCAAAGAATATCTCGAGGTGCTTGAAAGCTACTTGTTTATTTCATTTATTATTTCTTGAAAAGAACAATTAATTGTTTAGTTCATTAAGATTCGTACTCATCCATACCTGTTAATTAATTAAAATACCCACTGGATACTTTGAACAATAAGAGATCTAAAAACAAGTAATTAATAATTTAATATTGATAAATTGTAGTTCATCAAGAAATGTCACGTTCGCATGTGTGAAGCACAATAGCTGTTCCCCACCATAGTAATCATGTTAGCTTCTCCGAGAGTTCAGTACCTTTATTTAATATTATTTTATTCTATACTAATTAATCTTATCATCAGAACAAATATTATATATTGTAAAACATACAATTAGTATATTACACTATATAATTACAATAATATAATAAATAAGAATTATCTCTTACCGGTTAAAAAAATTGTACCCTTTTCAATCTTTAAATGTTCAAATCTTATTTTATTTTTAAAAGAGGCATGAAGCCCATTCTATTTCTGAAATAGTATAATTACATGTACCAGTTCAGCTAGAAAGAATCCCTGGACTTGTTGTTTCTCAAAATCTTAGCAAAAGAACCAAGCAAGCGACATATTAACTAATTAAATTCTAGATATAGCTAAGTTCCAAAAATATTTCAAAGAAGCTAATATTAAGCCACTAAGTAAATGCCAAACTGTCAAATGCCACCATCAACATTAAAGTCACATGATCAACAAAAGTCCACACCATCACACTTGAATATGTATTTCTAACTTCATTTTAATAATGCTTGTACGTATTACTTCAATGCACAGTCGTTGACTGGGGGTCAATGGCGGGTCAATACCTTTGTAATTTTTAATTAGCACCAACAATTGTATCTAACCTCTTCCTCTCGGATACCAATGATTCTCCCCCAATCTACACTCACTCACCTAGCTTTCTACCTTGGTAAAATGGTGGTACCTGACTTGTGCTCAGGACCAATCAAACTCTTGTACTTATCTTCAATTTATTTACTTCTTATTGTACCTCATGGTGCTTCGATTTCTTTCAACTTCAATTTCTCAGACCCCAACACCAGTCTTGTGAATGAACATATCAACTTCCAAGGTGATGCATCCTACAATCAGCAAAAAATTGACTTGACTCAGCAACTTGAGTACAACAAAGGAAGAGCAACCTACAAGCAACCGGTGCCCTTGTGGGATAAAGATACCGGAGAGGTAACAAACTTTACAACCCGGTTCTCTTTTCTTATAAAAAATACTACACAGTACTCTGGGGATGGCTTAGCTTTTTTCCTATCTTCCTATCAATCTCAAATTCCTCCATATAGTACTGGAGGGGTCCTTGCCCTTTTCAATATCTCTACCGCCAAGAATGCATTGGCTAATCAGGTAGTCGCAGTCGAGTTTGATACCTTCTTCAATACGGATTTAGACCCAAATTCAGCAGATCCAACTGACTGCCACATTGGTATTGATGTAAACACTATTAACTCAACTTCTTACCAGATCATTCCAAACTACCTTTTTGTTGGTACAAATTTGACCGCACATATTGAGTATAACAGTTGGCAAAAACTTTTGATTCTTTCCCTTTGGCATGAGGCCAACCCGACAATCAATTTCAGCATCAATGCAACTGTTGATTTAAGGAACCAGCCAGCAAATGCATCTGTAGGCTTCTCAGCAGCCACTGGATCAAACATTGAAACACATCAGATTTTCTGGTGGTCTTTTAACTCAACCTTAGAAATGAAGCAAATTTCCCCCAATTTAGCTCCATCAGAAGCCCCATTGGTTCCCAAAAATAAAAAAGCCAAGAAATAACTCGGTCATAGTTGGAATAGCCGTGTCCACATTTATCATATTTCTTTTAGTAGGGATGTTTATATATCATCTCAGAAAAAAAGAGTTCAATCAAGAAAATCCGAGAAATTGAGGTGATTGGTGATGAATCAATTGATTACGAATTTGAAAAGGGGAGAGGACCCAAGAGGTTCCCATACAGTGAACTGGTTGATGCAACAAATGGTTTTGGGGAGAACGAGAAACTTGGAGAAGGTGGGTTTGGGTCAGTCTATAGAGGTATTTTAAAGGATGAAAACATTCATGTTGCTGTTAAGAGGGTGTCAAAAGATTCAAAGCAAGGGAAAAAGGAGTATACTTCGGAGGTCAGGATTATAAGCCAGCTAAGGCATCGAAATCTTGTTCAACTAATTGGTTGGTGCCAATGCCATGATCATGGAGAATTTTTGTTGGTATATGAATTGATGCACAAGGGAAGCCTCGACAAACACCTTTATAGCAATGAAACTTTTCTAACTTGGCCGATTAGACACAATATAGCATTAGGGCTAGGCCACTACAGCAGAAATACCCTTCTGCGACCGGCCAAATGGGTCGCAGAAGGGTGAAGCGCCGGTCCCAGAAGGTCTGCGCCGGTCCCAGATGACTGAAATGGGTTGCAGATGACCCGGTCGCAGTTGCTCCGTCACTGATGCTTGCCATGCTGACGTCACCGGTCTCTAAAGGGTATGTCGCCGGTCGCAGATGACCCCTTCAGCGACCAACTAAATCCGTCCCTGATGTGACATGCTGACGTGGCTAAGGGCTTATCAGAGACCACTGAGTGGTCACAGAAGGTTCCCATATGGGTCGCAGAAGCATATTATTTTTTTTTTGTTATTTTTTTTTTATTTCCAATTGGTAAGAACTGTAACAAACAAATATAATATTAAACTCATTCAATTCATATATTTTTCTCTCGCTTTAATTAGTACGAAACGTGACCTAGTAACGAAAACTCATATATTTTTTGTTTTAATTGGTACGTACCATGAATTTAACATCAAATATCAAGTAATTCGCAAACAATTCACATAACAACATAAACATGAAACATCTAAAGTACTACATAACATCAAATATGAAATATCTCAAAGTATGACATAAAACATCTAAAATACATAAACATCAAATATGTAACATCTCAAGTACGACATAACATCTAAAGTACTACATAAACATCAAATATGAAATATCTCAAGTACGACATAAAAACAAAATATTTAAAGTACGACATAATATCCTAAAACATCAAATATCTACTAGTCATCTCCGAGATCATCCCTGCTGTCATCATGAGTATCGGGGTGCAAGGTAGAACCTCCCTATGAGAATATAACTAAAATTTTTATGGATGACCTTATTGGATTCAAACATACCCAAAAAGTGGATTCCGTACCTGATGAGATGAAGAACCCGCCATGGTACGCCTCATCTCTTCCATGAATTCCATAAATTGGTTGAGCTGTGGTTGAATAATGCCTAACACCTGACCTGAAATCGCATTTATGTCTTCTTGCCTGAGAGGAGGCGGCCCCGAAGTATACGAGTGCGATTGCGATTCGGCTCGCGATTGTGAAGAAGACGCCCGAGACCCTCCTGGACGATACATCGATCTCGTCTTGCCTAAGACATTACAAAAAAAATAATTAGTGTTACATTACAATTTTAAATACAAATTTATAAAATTTAAGTATGTGTATTTTACCTAGAGTACCGAGACCGTAGTTGTCGCCGTGAGCATTATTGTCAGTGTTGGCATACCATATGTCTTCGTCAAAAGAGGGCCAAAGAGCTTCATCAGGCCCATACTTTTCGCTCATATCCTGATTGTACTTGTCCTGCAAAATTTATAAAATAAAACAAATAAAAAACGTACAAAAAGAATGAATATTATTAAAAAAATGTTATGTTATATTACCCGTGCCCTTTTCGCCCTCTCGGAACAAAGTTGCCCTGTCTTCTTGTTGGTATGTGTCGGCGTGAACAGCTCGTCAGACCACCTGGGCTCGCGATTGTCTCTTCAATGACAGTTTGGCTATGTTCTCCTAATCTGACGTTCGCACACTCACCATGCATGCTCCAAGTCTCATAATAAAGTCTAAAACCCGATTTCAATAGATGTTTTCCGATTGTATACCTATCCCACCATCTAGTACATCCACAACTGGCACAAGGACACTTGATGCGATTTTGCTTATCAACATTATTTGGAATGACAAACGCATAATTAAAAAATTCCTCCACACCATTCACAAATACTGGATTGACCTTCTTTTCCACGTAACGAGGACCGTACATCCAACTACGATCACCCTCCATTCCTCCTAATTATGATATATACATCTATAAGCTATTGTATACACATGACATAAATGCAATAATTAATGCATGACATTCTAATTTAGATTGACAAATCTCAAATCCTAACTACACCTTAGTTCATTCAATTTAAAGGAAACAAAAATCCAGATCTATACTTTAGACCCTCCAGATATCATTAATTGATAACGGACCCTATAAAGCAAGTCATGGAAGAAACACATAATCAAATCAAGTGTTGCATCATCCATGCAACAGGACTTGTATACAGCCATACAAGCGGCATCTACATAAGCTATGAATTTAAACGTACGTACCAGAGAGAGAGAGAGAGAGAGAGATGATGCTTCCCTTCCCTTGCCTTGCCTTGATTAGTTCTAAATAAAATAAAATGCGCACAAGGTCAAAACTAAGCTTAAAGTTATGCGATGTTTACTTATTTGACACTTCAATGAAATAATGACATTAAATATTAATAAATTCAAACTCATTAGTCTTTTGAGGCTTACATAGGGCCGGTGTACAATCCTATCCCACTCTTTGAATGCTATGTCTCAGTAGTGAAGAAATATATGTGGATTAGTATTTAAGAAAAATTCGGCAGCATTTCTCCTTAGTTCCCCGAGTACGCGTTAGAAACACGTCCTTTTGGACATGTAATTCAATACGTACTCGTAGGAACAAGGGAAAATGATACCAAATTTTTCTTAAATACTAGATCCACATACATTTCTTCACATCCTAGATGAGACAAAGCATTCAAAGAGCAGTCCCAAATCGGGGGACTATTCAAAATTAATCCCTATTGGATTAATTTTGAACGGGCACAAACCTAAAAGGCATACTAGCTATAAGTTCCGGTTTAGTTGGATTATAACATAAATATTAATAATATAGTTAAGAAAGATAGAAAACTTGCCTGATAACAAGCAGTTACTCCCTTAAAGATTGAGCTTTCTCCTCTCCTTCTTTCTGTCAAAAAAAGGGCAGTCAGGCATATTAGAAGGTCAAAAGGTTCAATAAAAACAATCTGTCATTACATAGAGGAAGGCTTGTGTGACAAAAAAAATGAATAAACAAAGTTATTCTGGCATGTATGATTGGAAGACCCAAAAACCTAAAATTTATATAATTCAGTGGGGCTTTCCATGCTGATGCACTAACTTTAAGAAGAGTGATTAACAGTGACTACCAAAGATAGATGTAAATTAGTACATTGTATATGCTGAGCATCAGTATTTACATCAAATATGTAAATTATTTGATGCAATGGAGCACAAAATTATTGCAATGATGCAAGACTATGTATTATTTGAGCTTTTACAAAATGAGTCCCATTTGTTTCCTACTACTTTTTTATTGTTAGAAGCACTGGTTTTTGCTCTGTAGCCCTTGTAGATGTATAGAAACAATGTATAAAAAAAATTGAGGCCTAGATGCTGAATCAGTGCAAATCAAAGAACAACCTTATAAAGGCAAACATGCCTCTTTCAAGCAATTTGAATATTCAAGCAATATTAGCAACTTATATTCATTAATTGTTAAGTATTTTGTATCTCAGCAAAGAGAAAAAACCAAGATATAAACAAAGAAAATAGAATTTTGCATTTAGGATATTTAATAATAAGCCACAAGTAGATGCTAAAATTGGGTATGATCTATATAAACCAAAAGGTTCAAAATTTACATCAGGTCATACCAGTAACTTGGTAATTTTCCTGCAGGAGCAGAATAAAATGGTCCAGTACCTTTTATTACCCATTTGTTTCCTTGGCTTTACTGGTAACTAGAAATAAAAATCATTAAAAGCACAGTACCTTTTATTACCCATTTCTCATTATACCAAATCATTAAGCTTATAGAAATTAAGCTTACCAGATGACTCAAAATCATCTTTCCTACTCTTTGGAATCAACAAATATTAACACTAATACAAAAGTGCCCCGAACCATTCGAATTTCACGCATAATTAATGTGGGTTCTTAATTGGGAAGCATGTTACCTATGTACAGGAACTTCTATAGAAAGCACTACACCAATTAGTAGCCCATTGAATCCATCTAGCTATATCCTTTAATTGTCCATTCAATTTAGTACCAGCTGCACGAATGAAAACAAATTTAGTGTCAGGAAAATATTCATTGGGACTAAAAAGAAAAGACTGTTCTTCTAATATTCTCATTGTGTTTATTGTCCTTTAAAATACACAATTTCGGATTGACTTTTAAAAATAAAAAATTTCAGCAAATCCCTTATTTATATTAACTACAAAAAAATTGAAACTATCATTAAGTTGAATTTGATAAAGGTCACAAAATTTTGGAAATCTAAACCAAAAAAATCACCAAATCTGGTTACTAATTGTTAGAAATCAGAAGTTATTACTAATTATCAGCCAAAAAGAAGAAAAAAAAAACCTTTGGGGAAAGGGGATGAGAGCCAGTGGTCGGTGGAGAGGAGATGATCGGAGGTTGGTGGTCGAACGGAGAGGAGAAGAGAGGAGATGATCGGAGGTTGGTGGTCGAACGGAGAGGAGAAGAGAGGAGATGATCGGTGGTCGAGCGGAGAAGAGAAGACAGGAGGAGAGGAGCGGTGATCAGTGGCCGAACTGAGAGGAGAAGAGAGGAGCGGTGGTCAGTGGCTGAACTGAGAGGAGAAGAGAGGAGCGGTGGTCGACCGGAGATGATCGGAGGAGATGATCTCGCGGCGCCGATTCTTTTCTCTATTTTTTTTTTCTTTGCAGGAGACCTAAACGCGGGAGAAGAGTAGAGGTGTCGCGCTATTTTCATGGGACCTTCTGGGACCGGACTGAATCGGTCCCAGAAGGTGCGGGATCAAATTCGTCCCCTGCTGCTCTTATTTTTTTGATTTTTCACGGGATCTTCTGCGTCCGGCGAACAGACCGGTCCCAAAACCCGGTCCCAGATGAAATATTTTGCTGTAGTGGGCTCTGCTCTTCTATACCTCCATGAGGAGTGGGAGCAAAGTGTTGTGCATAGAGATATCAAGCCAAACAACATAATGTTAGATTCCTCATTCAATGCTAAACTCGGTGATTTCGGCCTTGCTAGACTTATTGATCACAACCAAGAAGTAGAAACAGGTGCTGCTGGCACCAAGGGTTATATAGCACCAGAATGTGTCCTCGGCACAGGAAAGGCAAGCACCCATTCTGATGTTTTCAGTTTTGGAGTTGTCTTGTTGGAGATTGCATGTGGAAGGAGGCCCATAATGCCTCAACAGGATGAAAAGAAGGTGATTTTAGTTGAATGGGTTTGGGATTTGTACGGGCAGAATGCACTTATGGAGGCCGTCGATTCAAGTTTAAATGGTGATTTCATAAAAGAAGAAGTCGAGTATCTGATGATTGTTGGTTTATGGTGTGCACACCCAGAAAAATCCTTGCGTCCATCTATTAGGCAGGCTATGAGTGTTTTGCAATTTCAGGCTAATTTACCAATTATTCCTCAAAAAATGCCGAGGCCGATGTATACTATTCCATTTCATACCTCCTCAGAGGCTACTCCAAGTGGCGCAGCCAAAATTTCAACTTCTTTTTTTGAAGGTCGGTGACTGACAATTTCATTAATAATAAGAAAGTTATTTACAAAAACCGGCTCAAACATGAACCGAGAATGCTCTAAATAATGAATTTGCGAACAATGTCTCCTCTGTTTTTTTTATAGTGCTTTTAAATGCACAGTACTACCATGATTCATATTTGGTAGTTTTCTTTGTTTTTCTATTGTGCTGTTTTATTTCTCTGTAGCTTTTGTTTCTCGACTTTCTTCTTATAATATGTATTGTGTACAATTGTTTTTTTTTTCTTTATCCTTTTTGTTTGTACCCTCATTCCTAGATATAAACTCCTTTATTCTCCTGAAGTTATTTAAACTACTCTAATCATCTAATCATACTTATTTACAAGTCTTCAACACCCTATTACGTCATTCCTAGGGGTGTAAACGGTCGGATAGTGGTCAAACCGTATTCGTATCCGTTATAATTTTTTGGATACGGGTACGGATAGTCTCGGAAATTGATATGGATCGGATATTAAATGGATAAGAATACGGATCGTATATCGGACGGATACAAATACGGATATGAATATAATTCGGATAATTAAAATAAATTACTAATGTACATCCTAGTATCTAAATATAATTTTTTCATTCATAATTATAGATCTAATATTTTCATAATAAATTTGTTAGTTACAAAACATACATCATATTATCAAAACATTAATCACTAATCATGTCATAGTGTTATATTGTTCATCGGAATATATATGTATATGCAGTTTAATAAATCATTAGTATGTATATGCAATTTAATAAATCAATTTAAGAATATAGAGTATATTTGTTGTGGTTTAGGGGTGTAATGGTCGGATACGGATACAGATACGAATAGTCTCAGATTGAGATGAAATAGAAAATGTATGCTCCGATTGAGATGGAATAGAAACTATACGCTTCGAGTTCCGACAATACCGGGCTTTAGGCTCCACTTAGCTGGTCTTCCTCTTCTCTCCCTCATTTTCCTCTCTGCTCGTGGAGGTAGAGACGCGAGAGTGGAGGGTATCCTTCTGTGTGTGTGTGCGCGTTAGGGGTTATTCAAAAAAATGCGAAATACCGGTACACAGGTACCAACTACAAGAAACCCGCAAAAAATCCAATATACCGTATACCAATAAGATCTGAGCAATTAGAGACAAATACAAATTGCATGCAACCAAAACCAACAACAATAGATGAAAGATGTTACCACGAGATAGATCAAGTCCAAGAAGCACACAAGAGAAAGCATTCAAGAGAAAGCACACAAGAGGTAAGGTGGTTCGGTTAAGCCTACTCCACCGGGAGGCAACCAACCGACAAACTTCACTATTAAACAAGATATTACAAGAAATTACAAGAGTGTTTCAATTGGTAACACAAACAATCACTCTATCTCACTATCTCTCTTCCTCTCTCTCTCTAGTACTCTCTTTCTGTTTCACTCGAGAAGAGCAGCCGCCAACCATCAGAAATTTGGCTTAGGGCAAATAAGAAGTATATAGAGGAGCATGGAGTAGTTTGGGCCTAAGGCCTATTTGGGCCTAAATCCAACAATCTCCATCGTAGGCTCAAATTGGCAACTCACTCCATCGCCAACCGTCACGGCCTAATAGCTGTTTGTCGGTATCATATCGCCTCACCCAAATTTCCAAGTCCAAAGACTACCGCATCAAACCTAAGTCCACGGCCCGCAGCCGCCCAGGTCCAATGCCCCATGTAGTGTCAGTCACCACATGTCCATCGGCATCAAGGCACTTGCGAGTATCAAGGCGGCCAAACCTGCCGCCACTGGCTCGCCTCATTCCAGGTCGCTATCCAATGGCACGCTCCGTCGTACGACCTGTGTCCACCGCCACGACTCCACCACAACGTGTCACGTCATCACCTTCTATAGCTCCGCTCATCGTGACCTCGCACAAAGCCACAGTACAACGGCTGCTAGCAAGCATAGGCACGGTTCCGACGAAGACTGTACCGCTCGCCCCATCAAGTTGTACGTCGCCTGTAGAAGTACCAGCCAGTACGACAGTGAATGCGGACTCCACCGTACCTCGCCTCTATTTTCTATTCTTCTAATTTTCTTATTTTTCTTTCATGGATCTTCTGTAACGGAAATTTCACGTACAATGGAGTAACAAACAAATTAAAAGAGATATGACGGTTAACAAAATCTGTTTTGTATTTACTACAAAATCCTGCTGCAGAAAATCGTGGCGCATAGTCCGCTTGTGCTCGTGCATTCGCTGCCATGTGGTCACGCATTGAAGGTTACATTTTTTGGACTCTAGTCAGACGAAAGATGCTATTTTTAATAATTCTGTAAAAGTAAAAACAAGTTATAATTCTAATTATTTATCGAGTAGGGTTAATTTTCAGTTATTTCTATGGCTAGACTTGGTGTGTAATTTTGCACTATAGAAAATTTGAATTTGCAGTGGTTCATGATAAACCTTACTACTTTACTACTTTAAAAGACTCAAAAGTGTGCTGGTTTTCTTGAGTGCCTTACTACTTTACTAGGATTGTAGCCTGCGAAGCCATTAATTACGGTTTTATTTTATTGATAGTTTTTATATTTAACTAGTGTAGGAGATGCATATACACAGTGGTTTTTTTTTTTTTTGACTAAATAAAGAATGAGATTGAACTATATTACAAATTAAATTTTATTGTTATCCATTATAATTTAATTATTATGGGTGTAATAAATATTTAAACGGTTAACTATCAAAATATCAAAATTTCTAATTTGTTTAGTACAAAACAAGTTTCTGCCAAAAAAAATCCGAGTTGTCGATCTGATTCAGCTGATTCCGACCGATTTATCCGATTCCAATTCCATGATCAAGTGACCGATTCCGATTCCGATTCTGATTCCAATTCTGATTCCAATTTTCAAAACTATGATTATACGTTTTCATGAAGTAAGTTCAAACTGGCAATAATACATATTGATGGACCTATCCCATAGAAGAAGAGAAGTTGTACAGGGATATGTTATAAGGTAAGTTAAATGGGACGTAAGAATCACAAAATAAAAAAAGAACCATTTTTTTTGGACTGGTTCATCAATTTTCTGTTTTCCAGGTTATATACACTCTTCTTTGGTTTTTAATTCAAACTGAACCGGATAGGTGACTAAGTCTGATTTTTTACAGCCTACTTGTCCAGTTCGGTTTTAATAACAATGACGATCTAGTCAGTTACTTGTAATTTAAAGGAATAGCGATTCATGAAAACAACATCTGAGCTACAACACACTTGGTATTTGCATGATACTGTCAATTTTGGGGAATTATAAAAGTACACGCCTTGGAATAATTTATAAGGAGGCTGAATTATACAAAAATAAAAAAAATTATATTTCAATATACATAATTAAAAAATTTGAAATCATAGTAGCTAGCTCCTGCATAAGTTACCAAACTACTGTTTGATTCCCCCAATATTTTTTTAGTGCGTTTTGCATCATTCATATAAAGTGCCTTGCGCCGGTAATCTAACGAGAGTTATAATTTGGAGAGAGTCTAATTCCTCGTGTAGCATTCAACTGGCAATTTATAAGATTTCTACCAATTCAAGTCCACGCAAAATAAGAATTTATGGACATAATTAATTTCCACTGGTAAGTTGACAAATGAATGAAAATGCTGTCGTTGACTGCGGGTTCCCTTAATTAGCACCAATAAATTTCTCTCACCTCGTCCTCTCACTAGTGGAAAAACAGGAATCAGGATCGGCTTATTTGGATCGGGTGTACGAACCAACCGATACTAATACCTATCTGGATCGGTTCTATCACTAAAACCGATACTAAAAGCTAATGAAAGCACAGCACATGAACTAATTAGATCGGTTCTTAGCTTAGAACCGATCCTGATAGTATCTGGATCGGTTCTAAGCTAAGAACCGATTCTAATTATCAACTATCAGGATCGGTTCTTAGCTTAGAACCGATCCTGATAGTATCTAAATCGGTTCTAAGCTAAGAACCGATCCTGATAGTGCCTATTTAGCTTTATCCCAAAGTCTGATTCTTCACAGAATCATTTTTCTTTCTTCTTCCTCCATTGCTTGGCGCAGCAGCTATCTTACTTGGCATTGATCAGCTATCTCACTCTTCGTTCTCAGGTTCATTAATTGATTAATCATCTATTTTCTCAAGTTTGATGTTAGATCTAGCACAATTTAGGCTCTAATTCGGCTCATTTTGTAAACCCTAATCTATCTTTTAGGTTTTAATACATTTTTATATTTGAATCTTTTCTTTATATGCGAAGATGAGCAAATTCATGATATATATGAATTTTTGATATAACTATATTTGCACATGCATGCTATATATGAGCTTTTGATATATACCCATATATACCCTAGCATGCATCATATATATATGTTATATAGAATTTGGCTAATATGCTATCGGTTGCATAGAGGCCTCCCGTGCTACGGCTCAATATTTGAGTTTTCAAAATACTAACGGTCGATCCGAACCATTCATCTTGTTCTCCATATTAATATGTGTTTTGAGACAAAATTTTACATTTTTTGGAAATTGTTTACTATTTTTTTATGGTCCAGATTTTTCTGAAAACAACGATTTTCAATAAATCTAAAAAAATAGTAAAAAATTTCCAAAAAATGTAAAATTTGGTCTCCAAACACATATTAATATGGAGAACAAGATGAACGGTTCGGATCGACCGTTAGGATTTTGAAAACTCAAATATTGAGCCGTAGCACGGGAGGCCTCTATGCAACCCATATATAGCACCGTAGCCAAGTCCATGTTATATATATATACATCTCTTATTTAGGTTCCAATGGTTTAATTTTGTAGTTTGGCTATTATTGAGAGATTTGGTGCAGCGATCTTCATCTCACTCGGTACGACATCTAAAAAAGTTGTAAGTACAACATAAAACTCATGTTTAATTAGTTTTGTGCATAAATGTGTATTTCGATAGCTAGACTAAATAGATTTGTAGTAAGTATGTAGCTAGAGTATTGTCTTAAGAGCCAAAACCGCATGATTAATGCCTTTAGGTCATGATACCCGTTCAAAATTAATCCATTAGGGATTAATTTTGAATAGTCCCCGTTTTGGGACTGCTCTTTGAATACTTTGTCTCAATTAGGATGTGACCACTTGTTAGTCGTGTTTTAGTATTTAAGAAAATTTCGGCAGCATTTCTCCTTATTAGTTCCCCGAATACTCGGGGAACTAAGGGGAAATGCTGCCGAAATTTTCTTAAATACTAAAACACGACTAACAAGTGGTCACATCCTAATTGAGACGAAGTATTCAAAGAGTGGGATAGGATGGTAACCAGGCCCCATGTAAGCCTTACTGTGAATAGAATTTAGTACCCCAAGCTTGTTCTAAATTAATTGTGTTCTACTATAATTGCAGATGGACCGCAGTTGGATGTACGAAACATCACGTGTATCGGATGAATATACGACAGGTGTCGAGGAATTTATCAGAGTTGCTATGGAAGATATGGCGAATAAGGAGAGTACAATGATGTCGTGTCCTTGTCGTGATTGTAACAATGGTCAAAAATTTTCCAACTCGAACCAAGTGAGAAGCCATTTAATCCGTCGTGAATTCAAGCAAGGATATAAGTGTTGGATATGGCATGGTGAGAGTTTTCCAACCGACATAGGTACTAGTACTGAGCATCAGGAATACCATACCGTTGGAGATGAGGATCGGTTGGTAACAACCGATACAGATTTGTTTGGTATCTGTATCGCCCTAATCAGGATCGGTTGTGAACCGATACTGATATCCGTATATAACCGATCCTGATTCTATTTTTTCCAATAGTGTCTGGCACCAAATTAACGATTCTCCTCCAAAATACACTCATTAAACTTTCTACTTTGGCTCCGATTGCAAAAGCTCCCCGAAACAACAGTCACCGTGCATTACAAGGTTTTAATAATCAAAATGGTGATACCTGAGTTGTGCTCAAGACCAATCCAAGTCTTGTACTTATCTTCCATTTATTTATTTCTTATTGTACCCCATTGTGGGTCGGTTTCGTTCAACTTCAGTTTCTCAGACCGCAACAACGAGAAAAACATCACATTTGAAGGAGATGCATCCTATGATAATCCGGAAAAATTAATAGATTTGACCAAAAATTCGGCAACCTCAGGCCTTGCGGACAGCACAGGAATGCATCCTATGATAATCCGGAAAAATTAATAGATTTGACCAAAAATTCGGCAACCTCAGGCCTTGCGGACAGCACAGGAAGAGCAACGTACAATCAGCCAGTGCCCTTGTGGGATAAAGATACCGGAGAGGTAACCAACTTTACAACAAAGTTCTCTTTTCTTATAAATAGTACTAAACCAAATAACTTTGGGGATGGCTTTGCTTTCTTCCTATCATCCTATCCATCTAAAATTGCTCCTGATGGAGGAGGCCAATATCTTGGCCTTTTCAATTCCACTACAGCCATGAATGAATCGGCTAATCAGGTAGTCGCAGTCGAGTTTGATACATACTTGAATCAGATTATAGATCCAAATGCAACAGATATAACTGATTGCCACATTGGTATTGATGTAAACATGATTAAATCGACTTCTTACCAGCTCATTCCAAATTACCTTTTTGTTGGTACAAGGATGACTGCAGAGATTGAGTATAACAGTCAGCTAAAACTTTTGAGTCTTTCCCTTTGGCAAGAAAAAAACTTGACAAACCAATTCAACATCAGTGCAACTGTTGATTTAAGGAAACTGCCACCAAATGCATCTGTGGGCTTCTCAGCAGCCACTGGAGCAAGTTTTGAAGCGCACCAGTTATTCTGGTGGTCTTTTAACTCAACCTTAGAAATGAAGCAAATTTTCCCCATTTTAGCTCCATCAGAAGCCCCATCACCCAAAGCCCCATTGGTTATAAAAATTAAAAACATAAATGTGCCGTTCATAGTTGGAATAGTCGTGTGCACATTTATCATATTTCTTTTAGTAGGGATGTTTATATATCATCTCAGAAAAAAGAGATCAATCAAGAAAATCAGAGAAATTGAGGTGATTGGTGATGAATCGATTGATGAAGAATTTGAAAAGGGGAGAGGACCCAAGAGGTTCCCATACAGTGAACTGGTTGATGCAACAAATGGTTTTGGGGAGAACGAGAAACTTGGAGAAGGTGGGTTCGGATCAGTCTATAGAGGTATTTTAAAGGATGAAAACATTCATGTTGCTGTTAAGAGGGTGTCAAAAGATTCAAAGCAAGGGAAAAAGGAGTATATATCGGAGGTCAGGATTATAAGCCAGCTAAGGCATCAAAATCTTGTTCAACTAATTGGTTGGTGCCATGATCATGGAGAATTTTTGTTGGTATATGAATTGATGCACAAGGGAAGCCTCGACAAACACCTTTATAGCAATGAAACTTTTCTAACTTGGCCGATTAGGCACAATATAGCACTAGGGCTAGGCTCTGCTCTTCTATACCTCCATGAGGAGTGGGAGCAATGTGTTGTGCATAGAGATCTCAAGCCAAGCAACCTAATGTTAGATTCCTCATTCAATGCTAAACTCGGTGATTTCGGCCTTGCAAGACTTGTTGATCACAACCAAGAAGTAGAAACGGTTGCTGCTGGCACCAAGGGTTATATAGCACGCATTCTGATGTTTTCAGTTTTGGAGTTGTCTTGTTGGAAATTGCATGTGGAAGGAGGCCCATAATGCCTCAACAGGATCGAAGGAAGGTGAGTTTAGTTGAATGGGTTTGGGATTTGTACGGGAAGAATGCACTTATGGAGGCCGTCGATTCAAGTTTAAATGGTGATTTCATAAAAGAAGAAGTCGAGTGTCTGATGATTGTTGGTTTATGGTGTGCACACCCGGAAAAATCCTCACGCCCATCTATTAGGCAGGCCATGAGTGTTTTGCACTTTCAAGCTAATTTGCCAATCCTTCCTGCAAAAATGCCGATGCCGGTGTATCTTATTCCATTGGATCCTAATATGCAACTTTGTACCTGCTCTGAGACTACTTCAAGTGGCATAGCACAAAATTCCACCAAGTCGGCTCCTGCTCCATCTTCAGACTCTTCCTAGCTGCTCAAACAAGAACCGAGAACATTCTAAACAATAAATTCGTAAACTAAGTTTCTTCTGTTTTCTTTTCTTTAGTGCTTTTGAATGCATATTACTGCAATGATTCCTATTTGGTAGCTTTCTTTGTTTTTCTATTGCATGTATTGCCCTTGTACTTTTTTTTTTTTTCTGATGCTTTTGTTTCTGGAATTTATTTTCCTAATGTGTATTGTGTTTTTCTTTTATTTCCTGTTTTGGTAGCATTTTTCTCCGATAACATGTTACGCTAAACTAGCTTGCTCTATAATTTGCTTATAATCTTTTGCTATGGTGGTTCTCGTTTGCTACAAAGTTCAAAATTCAAATGTCATGCAAATCAGTTGTCTATTTCTGTATACATCCATTTTTCATATCCATGCATGAAATTACACACAAATGCCAGCATGTCTGCATGTGATTGCTAGCATTTCCATCCATCACACGTACGACACCAAGTTGCAATATCTCCATTTCTTGCAAATCAAATCCCAAAAACTCTCAAATTGAACGGGTCCAATTTCGTTTTCCCTTCTCATCAAGTCTATCTGCGAAAGATATAGCACAATTTGTCAACTTAAGTTTCCGATTATAAACTTTAACTCAGCCTCCCTATTTGGTACCTTCATCTATTTAAAAGCCAGCAAACGTGTTCCTCTCAGGTTATGATCTGAATCAGGCTGAGGGTAGAATTGCTTGATCTGATCGGCTAAAAAAAGGTGTTTGGTGTTTGCCACATGCCTGGCATTGCGAGTTATTTTACGCCTGTTAGATAGAAGGAGATTTGACAGAATTTGTTGAAGATTCTTTGTTTATTTGTGGAATTTGACAGTCTCCTTAGTAAGGAGATTACTTTTCATTTTCTGAGAAAACAGAGAGAGTAGAATAAGTAGGAGATTGACAATTTTGAGGTTTTGAATTCAATCCAAGCACAAATCAGCAAACAATTTTAAAGGCCATTCTTGCCTTTCTATGTGTGTAATAATCCACAAAAAAAATCCTAGATGGGCCCTAGTTCAACATCACAACTTAAAATGGCCAAAATTATACTGAAAGCATTCAATTACTAGACCCAATCATTGTCGGTATTGGGATTATCAGCTAATATCAATCAGCCTTAGGGGCTTAATATAATTTATTAACTTACCAGTTAAAAATTTATATAGAAATATTATATTAAGGTCTTCAAATAATTCAGCTCCAAAAGGTACATGTACAACCAACCATAAATCGTCAATATATACTTGCTTCATACTTCACCTTACCCAGTTAATTTCAATATAAACCTCAAATTAGTACCAGTGTTTAATTTTATTGTTTAGGGTTTAATTTACCTATTGAACCAGAGGTAAAGATGTGGGGCTCCATGGAAACTCACAGTTGGTTTGAAATTGGCACTACCCCGTGGCAAATGGAATTCAGATCCAGTGAAGTAACCCAATTTTTGGGTTTTAAATCGGGACCGTCCGATTTGAATTCGTGACAATCCATCCGAAGTGGAGCGCACACATCCCGAGCACTGAATCCGAATCCCGAGACAATCTCGAGCGACGGATTTGAATCGGATGGTCCAATCCAAAACCCAAAAGTTGGGTTACTTTAGGGGATCCGGACCCTGGCAAATGGGCCTGATCTGCACGTGCTTCATAATCTCTACCAAAAAAATGTGCTCAGACAGACCTAAGCACTGGAAACAGAATAACACTACTGTTCGATCTAACATAATTCAATTAAATTAGTTGCTTTACTTTTGGTAAGTACATTGTTTTGGTTTGATTTTCCTTTTTTACAGGTTTTCCCCCAATTGCATGCAATTGAAAGAAGTTACAGATGAATGTTGAGAAATTAGTAGGAGTTGAGAAAAAGATTAGAGATGAATCAGGATCATTAATAGTCTCCATTGAAAAAGAAAGCAAGGCTTACGGTCCATGGAATTAGTCTTTCTTACTCGTTTAACGCTGTGGTATATAGTACATCCGGTCTAGGAATTTAATGTGTATTTTTTTCTTGGAATTTCTTTTATCTTTTCACCCAATTAATTTCTCTGGAATTTTGCTGAATTTACACTGGGATCTTATGGGAATTTAATATACAACGGAGTAACGAAAATCGAGGCGCATATGAGCGTGTGCTAGTGCGACTGCCATGTGGTCCCATACGTTAATCAATGCGACAGCACCAGCATTCTCTTTTGTGTTTGTTGATTTTCTGTATCTTTGTTCATGAGGCCACCATGATGAAGCGCTAAATAATAGTGTTTGTTGTTCATTACACTAAAGTTATATTGTTGAGGCTCTAGGCAGATGGAAGAAGCTACTTTTTTATTACACAATTTTTTCTGTTTTTTTGCCCCTCAAAACCCCTTAAGTTTTTGACTCTGTATCACCTGGTAACTGAATTACAATTTTAGAAAATGGACGGTTCAGATTAATGTTAGTCGGATCAAATTCAATCCGGTACCATTGAGACTGTAGAGAATTTGCTTTGTGATTCGTGCCAAGTTAAAAGAACGACCCTGATTTCTCACTTGCACCTCAGGTACATGGGGTGATACAGATTCTTAGTTTTTGAGGTTTCATCAATAATTATGAATGATTTAACTATGGATCTTTAGAGTAATAAACTCCAAATGTATCAGTCAAAAACTTTCCAGCACAGTGTAGTGAAACCAACATGATCATAGCAAACAAATTACATTTTAGTTACTAAAATAGTAAAAATCTATAAAGTTTTGCCAACAACCAGAATCTGTTGACCACTTATTTGTGTCCTGTACATTTACCAAACAAATTTGGTTCTACTTAGGGTCCTGCCAAAATAGTAGTATTGGTTGGCACCGATTTTCAGATGTCATTAAATATGCTAATCACCTCCCCAAAAAACACAAAATAGCTTTTTTACTAGTTATAAGTGCATTTTGTTGGACTGTGTGGAAATATCGAAATGATCTATGTTTTGCTCAAGGGAATAAAAAAACAGTCAGACAAGTAGTTTTACTTATTATCTCTCTTGTCCATTATTGGTCAGGTAAGGTGAAACCCCAACTTGCTGAAGCAACTGCTATGTGGCTTCCTGAGGATCTGAATGTGCTACCCTTGGCGGTATGGAGTCCAGAGGATGCAGTAGCTGCGCCTCCAGGAGCTGACGGAGGAGGGCTACAAATGGTGATTTATGAAGAATGAAGTCAGCAGCAGGTCCTTGGCTTTTCAGCCATTCCTTGTGTTTACTTTTGATTCCCTCAGCCCCTTTGTGCGGCTTAGATTTACTCTTGGTTGGTTTTGTGCTCGGATACTACGGTTTTTTTTTGTGACTATCGGTTTTGAATTTAATGTTGTGGTATGCATCCTTATGGGACTTTTCAGCTTGCATGCTGAATTTTTGGTTTCC
This sequence comes from Carex rostrata, assembly GCA_964058875.1. Classification (NCBI taxonomy): domain Eukaryota; kingdom Viridiplantae; phylum Streptophyta; class Magnoliopsida; order Poales; family Cyperaceae; genus Carex; species Carex rostrata. The sequence continues at coordinate 1,194,564 of CAXKVT010000245.1, forward strand.
AGTATGCCTTCTGGGCTTTTCGATTTTAGATGGGTTATATTGGCATCAGGTGCAATAGGCAACTGACATTAATGGATGTAAGTTAACTTTTTTTTTCTTCAATGAAGATGGGTCTTTTGACATTTTTAATCAAAAAAAAAAAAAAGGTTACAAAAAAAATCATTAAAAATATTCAATTTTTTAAAAAATTACCAAAAAATTATCTCAAAATTTCGCTCTTTCATTTTGAAATCGCATCTTTCTTCCTCTTCCTCTTCCTCTTCCTCTTCTTTGTTTTTCTCTTATGATGGATTTGAGTGAATTGTGAGTGAGAGGAGAGAGAAACATCTCTTTTATAGCCAATTTCATACAAAAAAAAGACTGTTCAAACTTTTGACATCCCTATTCTTTTCTCGGCTGCTGAAAATTTGAGCAACATGGGCATTTTTAAAAATATTCAAGTGAACCGGATATTTCTGTTATTTTGTATTTAATTTTGGATATAAAAAAAAAGCGGTCATAACATGTTATGATTCAAAATGTCATTCCCACCATCTACATTAAAGCCGACATTTTTAAAAATACCCGATTAGCAAAATATTTTAATAATAATAACCAAATTTTAGATAGAATTTTAAAAGTAACCAAACCATGGAAAAATTTCACGGTTTGAATTTTTTTTTGCAAAAAAAAAAAAAATTTACATTTTTTATTTTTTGTATTGAAATATTAGATATGTTGAATATATTTCTTTGAAAATAGATGAAATACAATATAATTTGATTAATTAGAAAGACTGCAACAAATAACCCGGATCAACATTTTTCAGACCGGATTTTTCGCGGCTGTAAGAAATATTAATATATTTCTTTATGTGTTATTGTAAAAAAATAAAAATGCTTAGATTCTGAGTTATTGATCCCGATTCAAAAGTCACTTCTAGGTAATACATAAAATATTGTCATCCTTCTACTACATTTAATTTTTAAAAAGTTGTATCTATTTTGAGAATTCTTTTTGAATAACAATCATTAAATAACTTAAAATTTGTTTTTTCCTTTCAAAAATAGATACAACTTAGGCCACAAATAATATTAAATATAGAAATGAAAAGAAGGTAACAAATAATATTGTACCAGAAAAGGCCTTAGGCCTCCTGGACGTTTGTGTTATATATTACCATGTTATTGGTATTGTAACTGTATGTAAGATTATTATTACAAAAGAAAATAAAAATAAGGGAGGGTTGGTGGGAGTGCTGTGTTAATCTGTGATTTGATGCTATAAAATTGTTCAAAATGTTCACCTGGTATTAAAAAAAAATGGCAAATGACGCATCGCTTTTGTATGCTAATAGTGATGCCGCATTGCTAATTCATCTATGTTCTGTAGTAGTATACCAGATGGTTACCAAACAATATTTTGATTTCTAATGAAATTTGCTTCCAATATACCGATATTAAAAAAAAATGATTATTTTGGAATTGTATTATATTTGAGAATATTGGATTTTACTTGGGAGAAATTATTAGTATTTTTTTTTTTATTTTACGTTGCTGGACGAGACACCATGTTATCTTCCTATTTTTGATAACGTGCATGTCCTGAAAACTGTGATGTGGTCAATCCGGTGAGAACATTTGTTTTGAGTTGCTCGGCCTTAACCATGCAAAGAGCTACAACTAACATCTGAATCAAAGTATAGTGCACGTTGTGAGCAGCTAAGAGAAAACCACTGTATGGTGGTAGTATTCAACATGCTTGTCAAGACTGAGGATATAGAATATGTACAATTTCTAACTAGAGGCATAGAAAACTTGTTCTGCTTTTTCTTTTGTATTTTTTATTATCAGTATTTTCTTTCTTTGAATTGGCTTCTACGTACATTTTATGACCGTTTAAAAATGCATCAATGTAGAAATATCTAGTTGCTATTTTGCAATTCATACTTATTTTTGTGTAAAATCCACATACTATATATGAAGAAACAAAAAAAAAAAAAATAGCATGCATATCTAATCATTTTTTGTACCATATGATCATTATCTATATTGAAAATAAAATAAAAAAGTGTTCGATTTAAGGGAAAAAGCAAGGGTTGAACCACAAATTCGTTTGGTGGTTTCCTTCCATCTATTGCTAAGTTCATAAATGCATGCTCTGCCAAACAAATTAATTCGTTTGGCATCAGAGTTTTATTTTTTCTCTTTCTGAGTCTATTTCAACATACTTCTGTACTGTTTTGGTTTCAAGGGGCTATTGAAGGCTTATCTAGTTATTATTCATGAGTTGGCTTCTTAATTTTGTGCCTTAGTATAAAATTAATAGAGAATCTCAGTCATTATTATTGGGTTAACGATGTCATATTGTCATTTACTTAATGAATTTTCAGCATAACTGTGATTAACGACGTTGTCCTTTTATAGCACAAGCTTCTTAATTTCTATTAGCCAAGGAAAAAGGGTTTTTAAAGTTAGTGGCATATATAATTTCTGATAACGAGTGCAATCTTGTATCTGATACCATACCAGACATGATGCTCTCCAACGCATCTATATATACATTCGCAATTTTGAGATGGCTCCTCATGCCTTAGCAACATCACTGGTGGAGGAAGCTCACGATAGGTGGTGCACCTGGTCTATTGCTGAAGTAGCAAAAGTATTAAGTCTGCTCATGATGTTGCATTAACAGGTGGCACCCCTGGACCCAAATTAAATATTTTAGAATTACCAATTTTGAGTCGCCATGCATTGACCATTTATTTTGGTGATAAAAATAAAAGCAGGAACTGTCGCTATGAAGAATTTACCATTGACCATTGACCATTGACCATTGCCATTTATCGGGTTTTTTGTGAATAGGGTGGATTGGCACCTTTTTTTCGAAATTTTATTTACTAATTTTGAGGAATTTAATGTTATATCAGATTGTTTTTTATTTTTTTATTTTTTATGTTTGCACATTTTTAGATCATATCTGATTGAAGATTATTTATTTATTCTCGACTAAACTGTGATTTAACAATGAAGAATCACCAATCATCACCAGATCCTGAGTGAATCTTTTTCATTTCGCCCACTCAGATATAATTCATGTTAAATAGTAAAAAAATAAATTTGACGTGAGAAGATATATATGTTACATATATAAATAACAAGCATCGATCCATTTTGTTTATGTACGTGTTTAAATAGAAAATTTATGAAAATTTATTTTTCTATATAAATTTGGTTCAATTAATTAAGTTGATTTGTAGTATGAAGTTTCCTCAACTTAAATATTTGGGACAATATTTAGCTAAATCTGACTTCGTAAGCAACAATCACATATTGCATTCTTAGTCTTGGGTCGAATTCAAACTAGGATAACATCACTAGCTAAGTTTTCCACTATTGCCTACAGTGGCAGTGACTTAATTTCTCCGTTGGTGGGTTTAGGGTCAATGGCAGAAAGCTAGGTGAGTGTAGATTAGGGGAGAATAATGCACAGTCGTTGACTAGGGGTCAATGGCAGCTCAATACCTAACCTCTTCCTCTCGGACACCAATTATTCTCCCCCAATCTACACTCACCTAGCTTTCTACCTTGGCAAAATGGTGCTACCTGACTTGTGCTCAAGACCAATCCATGTCTTCTACTTATCTTCAATTTATTTACTTCTTATTGTACCTCATGGTGCTTCGATTTCGTTCAACTTCAATTTCTCAGAACCAATCACCAATCTTGTGAAGGAACATATCAACCTCCAGGGTGATGCATCCTACAATCAGCAAAAAATTGACTTGACTGAGAACAATGGGGACAGCAGAGGAAGAGCAACCTATAATCAATCGGTGCCCTTGTGGGATAAAGATACCGGAGAGGTAACAAACTTTACAACCCGGTTCTCTTATCTTATACAAAATACTACAAATAACTTTGGGGATGGCTTTGCTTTCTTCCTATCTTCCTATCCATCTCAAATTCCTTCTCGTGGAGGGGGCCTCAATCTTGCCATTTTCAGTACCCCTACCAACATGAATGAATCCGCAAATCAAGTAGTCGCAGTTGAGTTTGATACCTATTTGAATCCGGGTATAGACCCAAATTCAACAGATGGAACTGTTTGCCACATTGGTATTGATGTAAACAAGATTAAATCAACTTCTTTCATGCTCATTCCATATTACCGCTTTATTGGTACAAGGATGATTGCAGAGATTAAATATAACAGTTCAATAAAACTTTTGAGTCTTTCCCTTTGGCAAGAAAAAGACTTGACAAACCAATTCAACATCAATGCAACTGTTGATTTAAGGAAACTGCCACCAAATGCAACCGTAGGCTTCTCAGCAGCCACCGGATCAGCTTTTGAAGCGCACCAGATATTCTGGTGGTCCTTTAACTCAACCTTAGAAATGAAGAAAATTTCCCCCAATTTAGCTCCATCAGAAGCCCCATTGGTTAGAAAAAATAAAAAAACAATAAATGTTCCGTTCATAGTCGGAATAACCGTGGGCACATTTATCATATTTCTTTTAGTAGGGATGTTTATATATCATCTCAGAAAAAAGAGTTCAATCAAGAAAATGGTTGGTGGTGAATCAATTGATGAAGAATTTGAAAAGGGGAGAGGACCCAAGAGGTTCCCATACAGTGAACTGGTTGATGCAACAAATGGTTTCGGGGAGAACGAGAAACTTGGAGAAGGTGGGTTTGGATCAGTCTATAGAGGTACTTTAAAAGATGAAAACATTCATGTTGCTGTTAAGAGGGTGTCAAAAGATTCAAAGCAAGGGAAGAAAGAGTATGTATCGGAGGTCAGGATTATAAGCCAACTAAGGCATCGAAATCTTGTTCAACTAATTGGTTGGTGTCATGATCATGCAGAATTTTTGTTGGTTTATGAATTGATGCACAAGGGAAGCCTCGACAAACACCTTTATAGCAATGAAACTTTTCTAACTTGGCCGATTAGGCACAATATAGCACTAGGGCTAGGCTCTGCTCTTCTATACCTCCATGAGGAGTGGGAACAATGTGTTGTGCATAGAGATATCAAGCCAAGCAACATAATGTTAGATTCCTCATTCAATGCTAAGCTCGGTGATTTCGGCCTTGCTAGACTTATTGATCACAACCAAGAAGTAGAAACAGGTGCTGCTGGCACCAAGGGTTATATAGCACCAGAATGTGTCCTCGGCACAGGAAAGGCAAGCACCCATTCTGATGTTTTCAGTTTTGGAGTTGTCTTGTTGGAGATTGCATGTGGAAGGAGGCCCATAATGCCTCAACAGGATGAAATGACGGTGATTATTTTAGTTGAATGGGTTTGGGATTTGTATGGGCAGAATGCACTTATGGACGCCGTCGATTCAAGATTAAATGGTAATTTCATAAAAGAAGAAGTCGAGTGTCTAATGATTGTTGGTTTATGGTGTGCACACCCAGAAAAATCCTCGCGTCCATCTATTAGGCAGGTTATGAGTGTTTTGCAATTTCAGGCTAATTTACCAATTATTCCTCAAAAAATGCCGAGGCCGATTTATACTATTCCATTTCATACCTCCTCAGAGGCTACTCCAAGTGGTGCAGCCAAACTTTCAACTTCTTTTATTGAAGGTCGGTGACTGACAATTTCATTAATAATAAGAAAGTTATTTACAGAAACCGGCTCAAACATGAACTGAGAACGTTCTAAATAATGAATTCGCGAACAATGTTTCCTCTGTTTTTTTTTTTTTAGTGCTTTTAAATGTACAGTACTACCATGATTCATATTTGGTACTTTTCTTTGTTTTTCTATTGTGCTGTTTTTTTTCTCTGTTGCTTTTGTTTCTGGACTTTCTTCTTGTAATATGTATTGTGTATAATTGTTTTTCTTTCTTTATCCTTTTTGTTTGTACCCTCATTCCTAGATATAAACTCCTTTATTCTCCTGAAGTTATTTAAACTACTCTAATCATCTAATGATACTTATTTCCAAGTCTTGAACACCCTATTACGTCATTCCTAGGTGTATAAATGGTCGGATATGGATCGGATAGTGGTCAAACCGTATCCGTATCCATTATAATTTTTCGGATACGGATATGGTTAGTCTCAGAAATGGATATGGATCGGATATTAACGGATACGAATACGGATCGTATATCGGACGGATACAAATACGGATATAAATATAATTCGGATAATTAAAATAAATTACTAATGTACATTCTAGTAAAAAATAATATCTAAATATAATTTTTTTCATTCATAAATTAGATCTAATATTTTCATAATAAATTTGTTAGTTACAAAACATACATCATATTATCAAAACATTAATCACTAATCATGTCATAGTGCTATATTGTTCATCGGAATATATATGTATATGCAGTTTAATAAATCATTAGTATGTATATGCAATTTAATAAATCAATTTAAGAATATAGAGTATATTTGTTGTGGTTTAGGGGTGTAATGGTTGGATACGGATAGTTAAAAGTCTTACTGTATCATTATGCATTATAAATTTTCGGATATGGATACATATACGAATAGTCTAAGATTGAGATGGAATAGAAATTGTACGCTCCGATTGAGATGGAATAGAAACTACATGCTCTGAGTTATGACAATACCGCACTCTAGGTTTCACTCAGCTGGTCTTCCTCTTCTCTCCCTCATTTTCCTCTCCGCTCAAGGAGGTAGAAATTAGAAAGGAGGCTATCCTTGTGTGTGTGTGTGAGGGGGGAGGGGGGTGTTGGGGTTCACCTCTTTTTTGCTTAAGGTGAAAAGAGCGAATAGAGCAAAATTCGCATTTTTAGCAGTTGCAATCTCGCCATTCCTCCCAACTCAAAATCCAAAAACTCTCAAATTGAACTGGTTCAATTTCCCTTTGCCTTCCCACCAGCTTGTCTATATCTTTCACAAAACAATTTGTCAACTTCAGTTTCCATCTTGGTACCTTTATCTATATATCTGACATTTTTATTTTTATCCATTATGTAAAATATTTTAATAAAAATAACTAGAATTTTGATAAAATTTTAAAAATATCCTAACCGTAGAAAAAATTTACGGTTTTGAAAAAAAATTTTGCAAAAATTTCAAAAGTTTTGTTATGTGCCATCTATACAGTTGCATGCAGTGCGACCTGACACATCTCTCTCCTTGGACTATACTTCTCTGGAATATTTTATACAATTCAAGTACAATTGTTTTCAGAGCAATGCAACGTAACGCTTCCGTGCCTCTGTTATTAACTTACTGACTTTGCATTTCTCCATAAGCTAGTACAATAGTACAAGACAGGGATACTCAACTATTATGCATGCATCACGAGTTGTCTCTTATGCGCAAATAGGTGAATTTTTTTCATAAGCCATAATTAATAAATGAAAATTTACTAAACCAGTATGATTATTTTTTTTTTTTTTCAAAAACCATAAAGATCGAATTGCTAATTCAGTCTCCCCATTTTTTTATTCTCCAGACCGAATTAGCAATTCGGTCTCCCCCTTTTTTTAACTTTTTCACATCTGCGGTCACAAAAAATTCCATTTTTATGGAGACCGAAATGAGGATTCGGTTTTAGAAAATTTTACAGCAGACCGAAAGTAGAATTTGGTCTCAACTTCTTAGCAGACAATATGAAATAGACTATGCAACGGACGAAACTATTACAGATGTCTAACACGAAATTCTACATAGAGGTATCCACAACCAATCTCATGAAACGGACGAAACTATAATATGCGAGGTTGTCGCTGTTTCCCTTTCTGCATTGTTCCTCTGTGCATCATTCACCTTTACCCATTAGGCCATTAGCCCTCCTTGGCTTTCGACCCGCTACACGGTTATGTCTAAAATCTACGCCATGGCAAGTTTTAAATAACAAATTCACAAAAATTGCAACTTGTATGAAACTTTGTGCAGGGAAAAAATGAAAGAGACCGAAATGACCATTTAATCTAGAGGAAAAATTAATAAGACCGAAATAGTCATTCGGTCTGGACAAAATAAAAATTTTACACAATCAGCTACACAAAAAAATTTAAAAAAGGGTTAGACCGAATTGCCAATTCGGTCTTTATGGTTTTTGGAAAAAAAAAAAAAGTAATCATGCTAGTTTAGTAAATTTTCATTTATTAATCATGGTTTATGAAAAAAGTTTCAAATAGGTAACGAGGGCTTGGCAGAATTTCTCCATAATATGATGAAATTTGAAATTAATAACATATATATATACACGAGACTAATAATCCTTTTCGTTGACTAACTCTACCTCAAATGTATTTAAATGCATGATACCTAATCATGAAAGTAATTTGTCTCTATATATACATCTCTTACTAGCTCACACAAGAATTAATATATTCTCCTTTACCCACGTTTCTCCAAGAGGAACGGAGCCTCGGCATTGGCATCACTGCAGTAGAGGCAGGGATGCTGTTCGAAGCCTTGCATGCGTAGCAACTGTCTCGCCTTTGCCACCAAGTCCTTGTTGCTTATAACTCCTGGATGTTTTGCCAGGACCTTCTGCAATGAGTGGGTAAATGCTCCACACGGCTTACCATCTCCATCCTCCGGGCCCACATCTGCTGATGTCTCGTTTGTCTGGTATCCGCTCAGCAAGATTCCATTGTCAGAAGTCGGTTTTTCCAACCTGAACGAAGTCTCAGCCACCTGAGCCATCGTAGAGTGATCTGGACCACATGGAGGCTTGAGTTGTTGCACATCATCAAGACTCAAGAGTTGTTGAGGCGGAGCACCGTCAGAACTCAGAAGCCTTTTAGATTTTTGAAACAAAATGATGGTGGAGAAGAAAAATTTGGGAAAACAGCGTTGTTTTTGGGAAGCAACGTTTTAGCAAGTGGAGAAGACGAATTGAAAATCGTGCTCCAACAGTAATAAAGGAGCAGGGCTGTAGGAATAAGACCAGTCAGAGGTAAAAAGAAAAACTTACAACGGGGCCCCTTAACTTACAATATTTGCACAATAGAGAAGGGAGCCCGAGCAGGGAGTTAGCTGTTTCAAGCTTGTTAAGTTGCTACTTTAGACTTTTTATTTTTTATTTTTTAAGTTTTAAAAAAGGCTTACCATTTCCGTAGATGAAGAAGTTATATTCTAATAGTTTAGGAGCTTGTAACAGTTCAGTTTTTAATAAAATCTGCCTAAGGGCTTATCCTCAAAAGAAAAAGGAATGATTCTCCTCTGATACGACATTTATTTCTTTAGACTAGATTTTTTAAACTTTAAAATTTTTGACTAAAGTGAAGTTAAAAGACTGTGCATCCGTGATTCTATTTTTTTGTTTTTCTTTTTTAGATTTGATTAAAACTAGAAAACTTTACTAATTTTACAAATTAATTTTATCATAGTTTTTTTTTTACTTAAAGTTAAAAGACTGTGCATATATAATTCAAGCTCATTTATATATGGAGTACAACTAGAGAACAATTTAAGTAGTAATCGAGAATTTTCTAGTCCATACAATTCATATGTTGGATATGAGGATGTTAATAATTTTTATTTGACACTATATTAATGTCTTCATTTTTTTGATTCTATACAACAATATCCCCATTTGAATTTAAATACAGAGAACAATGAGATAATCCAGCCAGCTTGGCATAGCTTATGGCAATAAAAAGTGTGTTATATTTGTAATTCTTGCATTACATTATTATGTAATATAATTAGTGAATTATTTGAGTGTAATATTTTGTCTTAACATAGTTTTTTTTTTTAATTTTTACCAATTTTTTTCCTATTTTTTGGCTACAAAACAAGCTTCTGCCAAAAAAATCCGAGTTACCGATCCGATTCTTCCGATTCTGGCCGATTCATCCGATTCAGATTCCACGGTCAAGAACCCGATTCCGATTCCGAGTTTCAGAACTATGGAATAATCATCCATTTGAATAAATAAATTAATAAATAAATCACATACTGCATGGTAAATCTTCTGCAAGAACTTGTCACTTGCATCATCTCCAAAGAGGTGGACAATGTGCTCGCCGATATGGTGCTAGTCAATGTCAGAAAGACCGCCGAGATGATGCAAAAGTGTCTCTGGAGCGATGTGGAGAGTAGCGATTCGTGAAGGAGAGGGCACTAGTGGAAAAACTGAAATCAGGATATATGTGAAGTCAGAAGAACAGCTTGCAGAAATTCTCACTAAGGCAACCTCGGGCAAGATATTCCATGGCATACTAAGCAAGTTGGCCATGACAGATCCGTACATACCAACTTGAGGGAGAGTGTTGGAGTGCCACAGGAAATCTATGCCAGACAAAGATGGAAGGTGGGGCACTCAGCCGAATATAGCAAGGTGGAGCAGAATTTTATTTATTGCTTTGTATCTTGTTGTAAAATATAGAAATAAATCTCTAGAAAGGGAATGAAGTAATATGACAGATTGTTGCCTGATTACTAATCTCCTTATCTATATTAGTATATCAGAATTCTCATGTAAAATATACAAAATATTCGATTAAAATAAAAGAAGGGAGGGAGGTTTGGGGAGTCTTGTGTTCCTTTGATGCTTAGTTTAATTCTCTAAAATTGATCAATAAGTTTGTCCATAATCTGAAAATTATTCAGGATGTGGACACATATATAACTACTACATGAGCAGAATAAGCGATGACATGCTGATGTTGAGGGATTATATGAGTTGGAGGAGCTGAGTGAATTGATGCAATCAAAAGCAATAAATGAAAACCAAGGTCATTCTTCTGCATATTTCTCACTGATTTCCAATTACACCCAGCGATCCAAGGAAAAGAATATTATTTCTGTACTCACAATCACAAAATACACTCAATATTGAACTCATTATGATTGTAAAAATGTAAAGCGAGGACAGCATTGCAAAAAAAAAATTAAAAATACCCCCGTTCCGACATTTGCAATAGAAGATTTTAATTCCTATTAGGTTAAGGTAGAAGTATCAGCAATTCAGAAAAAAAAGGGCGAATTTCCTTTCCATGCGCTTTCTGTTTTTGCTTTAGTGTAGCGGGTTGTTTATGAGGGAATAGTATTGTAGCCGCATGGAATTGCTCACAGAAAACCTTTTCTTGACAACTATATTTATTTTACAAATAAGATTTTAGAAGAAGATGGCTGTGATCACGTATCCTTGTTATACTTGTTAATTTGTTCTTGTTGTCAAAGAATATCTCGAGGTGCTTGAAAGCTACTTGTTTATTTCATTTATTATTTCTTGAAAAGAACAATTAATTGTTTAGTTCATTAAGATTCGTACTCATCCATACCTGTTAATTAATTAAAATACCCACTGGATACTTTGAACAATAAGAGATCTAAAAACAAGTAATTAATAATTTAATATTGATAACTTGTAGTTCATCAAGAAATGTCACGTTTGCATGTGTGAAGCACAATAGCTGTTCTCCACCATAGTAATCATGTTAGCTTCTCCGAGAGTTCAGTACCTTTATTTAATATTATTTTATTCTATACTAATTAATCTTATCATCAGAACAAATATTATATATTGTAAAACATACAATTAGTATATTACACTATATAATTACAATAATATAATAAATAAGAATTATCTCTTACCGGTTAAAAAAATTGTACCCTTTTCAATCTTTAAATGTTCAAATCTTATTTTATTTTTAAAAGAGGCATGAAGCCCATTCTATTTCTGAAATAGTATAATTACATGTACCAGTTCAGCTAGAAAGAATCCCTGGACTTGTTGTTTCTCAAAATCTTAGCAAAAGAACCAAGCAAGCGACATATTAACTAATTAAATTCTAGATATAGCTAAGTTCCAAAAATATTTGAAAGAAGCTAATATTAAGCCACTAAGTAAATGCCAAACTGTCAAATGCCACCATCAACATTAAAGTCACATGATCAACAAAAGTCCATACCATGCATCACACTTGAATATTTATTTCTAACTTCATTTTAATAATGCTTGTACGTATTACTTCAATGCACAGTCGTTGACTGGGGGTTAACGGCGGGTCAATACCTTTGTAATTTTTAATTAGCACTAACAATTGTATCTAATCTCTTCCTCTCGGATACCAATGATTCTCCCCCAATCTACACTCACTCACCTAACTTTCAACCTTGGTAAAATGGTGGTACCTGACTTGTGCTCAAGACCAATCAAACTCTTGTACTTATCTTCAATTTATTTACTTCTTATTGTACCTCATGGTGCTTCGATTTCTTTCAACTTCAATTTCTCAGACCCCAACACCAGTCTTGTAAATTAACATATCAACTTCCAAGGTGGTGCATCCTACAATCAGCAAAAAATTGACTTGACTCAGCAACTTCCGTTCAACACAGGAAGAGCAACCTACAAGCAACCGGTGCCCTTGTGGGATAAAGATACCGGAGAGGTAACAAACTTTACAACCCGGTTCTCTTTTCTTATAAAAAATACTACACAGTACTCTGGGGATGGCTTAGCTTTTTTCCTATCTTCCTATCCATCTGAAATTCCTCCATATAGTACTGGAGGGGACCTTGCCCTTTTCAATATCTCTACCGCCAAGAATGCATTGGCTAATCAGGTAGTCGCAGTCGAGTTTGATACCACCTTAAATCTGGATTTAGACCCAAATTCAGCAGATCCAACTGACTGCCACATTGGTATTGATGTAAACACTATTAACTCAACTTCTTACCAGATCATTCCAAACTACCTTTTTGTTGGTACAAATTTGACCGCACATATTGAGTATAACAGTTGGCAAAAACTTTTGGTTCTTTCCCTTTGGCATGAGGCCAACCCGACAATCAATTTCAGCATCAATGCAACTGTTGATTTAACGAACCAGCCAGCAAATGCATCTGTAGGCTTCTCAGCAGCCACTGGAACACACATGGAAACACATCAGATTTTCTGGTGGTCTTTTCACTCAAGCTTAGAAATGAAGCAAATTTCCCCCCATTTAGCTCCATCAGAAGCCCCATTGGTTACAAAAAATAAAAAGCCGAGAAATAAGTCGGTCATAGTTGGAATAGCCGTGTCCACATTTATCATATTTCTTTTAGTAGGGATGTTTATATATCATCTCAGAAAAAAGAGTTCAATCAAGAAAATCAGAGAAATTGAGGTGATTGGTGATGAATCAATTAATGAAGAATTTGAAAAGGGGAGAGGACCCAAGAGGTTCCCATACAGTGAACTGGTTGATGCAACAAATGGTTTTGGGGAGAACGAGAAACTTGGAGAAGGTGGGTTTGGATCAGTCTATAGAGGTATTTTAAAGGATGAAAACATTCATGTTGCTGTTAAGAGGGTGTCAAAAGATTCAAAGCAAGGGAAAAAAGAGTATATATCAGAGGTCAAGATTATAAGCCAACTAAGGCATCGAAATCTTGTTCAACTAATTGGTTGGTGCCATGATCATGGAGAATTTTTGTTGGTTTATGAATTGATGCATGAGGGAAGCCTCGACAAACACCTTTATAGCAATGAAACTTTTCTATACCTCCAATTAGGCACAATATAGCAGTAGGGCTAGGCTCTGCTCTTCTATACCTCCATGAGGGGTGGAAGCAATGTGTTGTGCATAGAGATATCAAGCCAAGCAACCTAATGTTAGATTCCTCATTCAATGCTAAACTCGGTGATTTCGGCCTTGCTAGACTTGTTGATCACAACCAAGAAGTAGAAACAGTTGCTGCTGGCACCCCTGGTTACATAGCACCAGAATGTCACTTTGGCATGGATGCAAGCACGCATTCTGATGTTTTCAGTTTTGGAGTCGTCTTGTTGGAAATCGCATGTGGAAGGAGGCCCATAATGCCTCAACAGGATCGAAGGAAGGTGAGTTTAGTTGAATGGGTTTGGCATTTGTATGGCCAAAATGCACTTATGGAGGCCGTCGATTCAAGATTAAATGGTGATTTCATAAAAGAAGAAGTCGAGTGTCTGATGATTGTTGGTTTATGGTGTGCACACCCGGAAAAATCCTCACGCCCATCTATTTTGCAGGCCATGCGTGTTTTGCAATTTCAAGCTAATTTGCCAATCCTTCCTGCAAAAATGCCGATGCCGGTGTATCTTATTCCATTGGATCCTAATATGCAACTTTGTACCTCCTCTGAGGCTACTTCAAGTGGCATAGCACAAAATTCCACCAAGTCGGCTCCTGCTCCATCTTCAGACTCTTCCTGGCTGCTCAAACAAGAACCGAGAACATTCTAAACAATAAATTCGTAAACTAAGTTTCTTCTGTTTTCTTTTCTTTAGTGCTTTTGAATGCATATTACTGCAATGATTCCTATTTGGTAGCTTTCTTTGTTTTTCTATTGCATGTATTGCCCTTGTACCTTTTTTTTTTTCTGATGCTTTTGTTTCTGGAATTTATTTTCCCAATATGTATTGTGTTATTCTTTTATTTCCTTTTTTGGTAGCATTTTTCTTCGGTAACATGTTACCCTAAACTAGCTTGCTCTATAATTTTCTTATGATCTTTCGCTATGGTTGTTCTTGTTTGCATTAAAGGTCAAAATTCAAATGTCATGCAAATCAGGATCAGCTTTAACTAATTGTCTATTTCTGTATACATCCATTTTTCATATCCTTTTAATTTTTGATGAAATGAAGAAGACTTTCCCACATTTGTAATTGCCTCCATGCATGAAATTACACACAAATGCCAGCATGTCTGCATGTGATTGCTAGCATTTCCATCCATCACACGTACGACACCAAGTTGCAATATCGCCATTTCTCGCAAATCAAATCCCAAAAACTCTCAAATTGAACTGATCCAATTTCCTTTTCCCTTCCCATCAAGTCTATCTGCGAAAGATATAGCACAATTTGTCAACTTAAGTTTCCGATTTTGAACTTTAACTCAGCCTCCCTATTTGGTACCTTCATCTATCTAAAAGCCAGCAAACTGGTTCCTTTCTGGTTATGATCTTATTCAGGCTGAGGTTAGAATTGCTTGATCTGATCGGCTGAGAAAAGGTGTTTGGTGTTTGCTACAGGCCTGGCATTGGGAGTTATTTTACGCCTGTTAGATAGAAGGAGATTTGACAGAATTTGTTGAAGATTCTTTGTTTACTTGTGGAATTTGACAGTCTCCTTAGTAAGGAGATTACTTTTCATTTTCTGAAAAAACAGAGAGAGTAGAATAAGTAGGAGATTGACAATTTTGAGGTTTTGAATTTCAATCCAGGCACGCGTCAGCAAACAATTTTAAATGCCATTCTTGCCTCTTCTATGTGTGTAATAATCCACAAAAAAAA
Source organism: Carex rostrata (assembly GCA_964058875.1). Taxonomy (NCBI): domain Eukaryota; kingdom Viridiplantae; phylum Streptophyta; class Magnoliopsida; order Poales; family Cyperaceae; genus Carex; species Carex rostrata. Next base: position 1,209,776 of record CAXKVT010000245.1, read on the forward strand.
AAAAAAAAAAAAAAAAATCCTAGATGGACCTGTTCAACATCACAACTTAAAATGGCCGAAATTATACTTAAATCATTCTATTACTAGACCAAATCATTGTCGGTATTGGGATTATCAGCTAATATCAATCAGCCTTAAGGGCTTAATATGATTTATTAACTTACCAGTTAAGAATTTATACAGAAATATTATATCAAGGTCTTCAAATAATTCAGCTCCAAAAGGTACATGTACAACCAACCAAAAATCATCAATATATACTCGCTCCATACTTCACCTAGGCCAGTTAATTTGAATATAAACCTCAAATTAGTACCAGTGTTTAATTTAGGGTTTAGGGTTTAATTTAACTATTGAACAAGAGGTAAAGATGTGGAGCTCCATGGAAAGAAGTTACAGATGAATGATGAGAAATTAATAGGAGTTGAGAAAAAGACTAGAGATGAATCAGTACCATTATTCCATTAATAGCCTCCAATCATCCCGTTTCTTTGTGACATTCAGGTCGAAAAAGAAAGCAGGGCTTACGGTCCATGGAATTAATCTTTTCTTACTCGTTTAACGCTGTGGTATATAGTACACCCGGTCTAGGAATTTAATGTGTTATTTTTTCTTGGAATTTCTTTATTTTTTTTCACCGAATTTCTCTGGAATTCTGCTGAATTTACACTGGGATCTTCTGTAATGGGAGAGTAACGAAAATCGAGGCGCATATGATATGAGCGTGTGCTAGTGCGATTGCCATGTGGTCCCATACGTTCTCGCCCAATCAATGCGACAGTACCAACATTCTCTTTTGTGGTGTTCATTTTCTGTATCTTTGTTCATGAGGTCACCATGATGAAGCGCTAAATAATAGTGTTTGTTGTTCATTACACTAAAGTTATATTGTTGAGGCTCTAGGCAGATGGAAGAAGCTACTTTTTATTACACAATTTTTTCTTTTTCGCCCCTAACCCCTTGAGTTTTTGAGTCTGTATCACCCGGTAACTGAATTACAATTTTAGAAAATGGACGGTTCAGATTAATTTTAGTCGGATCAAATTCAATCTGGTGCCATTTAGACTGTAGAGAATTTGCTTTGTGATTCGTGCCAAGTTAAAAGAACGGCCCTAATTTCTCACTTGCACCTCAGTTACATGGGGTGATATAGATTCTTTGTTTTTGAGGTTTCAACGCTAATTATGAATGATTTAAATGTGGATCTTTAGAGTAACAAAATCCGAATATATCAGTCAAAAACTTTCCACCTCAGTGTAGTGAAACCAACATGATCATAGCAAACAAATTACATTTTAGTTACTAAAATAGTAAACATCTATAAAGTGACTAATTTAAATAATTAGGTTACAAAAACAATCATTAAAAATATTGAATTTTTTAAAAAAATTACCAAAAAATCATCTCAAAATTCCGCTCTTTTGTCTTTGAAATCGCCTCTTCCTCTTCCTCTTCTTTGTTTTTCTCTTATGATCAAGCTTCTAAATAGCGTTTATAGAGGTGTAACGGGGAGACAAAAAAAAAAGCTTTAGCGAATAGCGGAGCTATAGCGAAAGCTATTATAAATAGCGTTTTTTTATTTCAAAAATTATATTTTATATTTCTACTAATAGTAAAAAGAGTGATGCTTCTATGGACATAAGGGCCTATTTGTAAAATGAATATATTTTTATTTTCAAAGTTCAAACAGCCGATCCGAACCGTTCATCTTGTTCTCCATATTAATATATCTTTGGAGACCAAATTTTACATTTTTCTGAATTTATTTACTATTTATTAAGATGGGTATAAGAAATATCAAATTCAGACCATTGAATTTTGTACCCATCTTAATAAATAGTAAAAAAAATCAGAAAAATGTAAAATTTGGTCTCCAAGCACATATTAATATGGAGAACAAGATGAATGGTTCGGATCGACTGTTTGAACTTTAAAAATAAAAATATGTTCATTTTACAAATAGGTCCTTATGTCCATAGAAGGCTTTGCCTAGTAAAAATGTCTCATCAAGAAAACAAATATCAAATTAATTAAGAAGTTCTAATATTATTCATATTAAACCAATACAAAGTTCAAATTGTCATTCAAAATATCCCTAATTCAAAAACTATCGATATATTTTATATTCAAAATATACCACTAACGTATATTAATGCATGATACAAAATTTAATTGATATAGCGGTATAGCCCGCACATGTTCCATTGTATTGATATAGCTTAATAAAGTAAAAAAAAAAAACCAATCTAGATATTAAGGCCCATTAAAATTGCAAAATCATGTTTTCAGAAAAAAAAAATTGCAAAATCATAACCCATGTAGCATAGCGGACCGCTATTGCCGCTACGCGCTATAGCGGACCGCTATTACCGCTATAGCGGTCATAGCTTGATTACCGCAGTTTTAGCCCGTAGCTTAGCTTTTTGGGTCCAAAACCGCTATAGCTAGCTATTTAGAAGCTTGCTTATGATGGATTTGAGTGAATTGTGAGTGAGAGGAGAGAGAAACATCTCTTTTATAGCCAATTTCACACCAAAAAAAGACTGTTCAAACTTTTGACATCCCTATTCTTTTCTCGGCTGTCGAAAATTTGAGCAACATGGGCATTTTTAAAAATATTTAGGTGAACTGGATATTTCTGTTATTTTGTATTTAATTTTGGATATAAAAAAAGCGGTCATAAAATGTTACGATTCAAAATGTCATTCCCACCATCTACATTAAAGCCGACATTTTTAAAAATACCCGATTAGAAAAATATTTTAATAATAATAACCAAATTTTAGATAGAATTTTAAAACTAACGAAACCGTGGAAAAATTTCACTATTTGAATTTTTTTTTTTTTTGCAAAATAGAATTTTTATTTTATTTTTTGTATTGAAATATTAGAAATGTTGAATATATTTCTTTGAAAATAGATGGAATACAATATAATTTGATTTATTAGAAAGACTGCAACAAATAACCCAGACCAATATTTTTCAGGCCGGATTTTTCGTAGCTATAAGAAAAATTAATATATTTCTTTATGTGTTATTGTAAAAAAGTAAAAATGCTTGAATTCTGAGTTATTGATTCAGATTCAAAAGTCACTTCTAGGTAATACAAAAAATATTGTCATCCTTCTAGTACATTTAATTTTTTAAAAGTTGTATCTATTTTGAGAATTCTTTTTGAATAACAATCATTAAATAATTTAAAGTTTTTTTTTCAAAAATAGATACAACTTAGGCCACAAATAATATTAAATATAGAAATGAAAAGAAGGTAACAAATAATATTGTACCAGAAAAGGCCTTAGGCCACCTGGATGTTTGTGTTATATATTACCATGTTATTGGTATTGTATTATTACAAAAGAAAATAAAAATAAGGGAGGGTTGGTAGGAGTGCTGTGTTAATTTGTGATTTGATGCTATAAAATTGTTCAAAATGTTCACCTGGTATTAAAAAAAAATGGCAAATGACGCATCGTTTTTGTATGCTAATAGTGATGCCGCATTGCTAATTCATCTATGTTCTGTAGTAGTATACCAGGTGGCTACAAAACAATATTTTGATTTCTAACGAAATTTGCTACCAATCTACCGATATTAAAAAAAAAAATTTGATTATTTTGGAATGTTGTATTATATTTGAGAATATTGAATTTTACTTGGGAGTAATTATTAGTATTTTTTATTTTATTTTATGTTGCTGGACCAGACACCATGCATGTTACCTTCCTATTTTTGATAACATGCATCCTGTGACCCTGTGACCTAAATGTAGCTGTTAACTTGGGTTAAGCTTTGACTTTTGAGGGAGCAATTATATGAAGATATTTGATTATTTACATGTAACTTCTTCTTCTTTTTTTCTACGGAAATCTTCAAATTTATAATTGAATTTCTTGTAATACTTGTGTTTTTCAGATTGGAGCTTAATGCTCTTGTATGAATTTGCTGTACTTGTTATATATGTTAGTACTCTAATGCGGCTAATTATCTTATTTCTTAAGCATATGCAGTAATAGATTTATTATTTTTCTTTTCATGTTTTTAAATTCTGTCATTTACTAATTGTAGGGATGTTACCTGTGTTCTCCAAATTCGTTTGGTGGTTTCCTTCCATCTATCATGCTCTGCCAAACGAATTCGTTTGGCATCAGAGTCTTATTTTTTTCTCTTTCTGAGTCTATTTCAACATACTTCTGTACTGTTTTGGTAAATTTAGAATTACCAATTTTGAGTCGCCATGCAGTGACCATTTATTTGATAGGATACTTGGTGATAAAAATAAAAGCAGGAACTGTCGCTACGAAGAATTTACCATTGAAGCAAAAAAAAAAGAAAGAAGAATTTACCATTGACCATTGACCATGCGTTGACCATTGTTCATGCATTGACCATTGACGACTATTGACCATGCATTGACCATTGATCATGCATTGACCATTGACGACTATTGACCATGCATTGACCATTGACCATTGACCATTTATCTGTTTTTTTTGTGAATAGGGTGGATTGGCACCTTTTTTTCGAAATTTTATTTACTAATTTTGAGGAATTTAATGTTATATCAGATTATTTTTTTTTTATGTTTGCACATTTTTAGGTCATATCTGATTGAAGATTATTTATTTATTCTCGACTAAACTGTGATTTAACAGTGAAGAATCACCAATCATCACCGGCCAGATCCTGAATGAATCTTTTTCATTTCGCCCACTCAGATATAATTCATGTTAAATAGTAAAAAAATAAATTTGACGTGAGAAGATATATATGTTACATATATAAATAACAAGCCTCGATCCATTTTGTTTATGTACGTGTTTTAAATAGCGCACGATAATTTCTATTTAAAAAATCATTTTAGTTTCTATTTATTGAATTTGTAAAAATATAATCTGGGTACTCTTATAAGAGTAAAGCTAGCGTGTGACATGCTCACTAAGAAAGTTTGGTGAGCATAACTCCAAAAGTATATCGGATCGACGTCAAATGTCAAATTCAAACCGTTGAAATCCATGTACTTCATGAGTGATGCATATATATGCAAAATTTTGAAAGTTTCGAGTTTATTTGCTACACGGTCAAGTGGTCAAAGAAATGAACATTTTATTATAAGTTATTTTATATATTCAATTTTTATTATTTCTTTGACCACTTGACCGTGTAGCAAATAAACTCGAAACTTTCAAAATTTTGCATATATATGCATCACTCATGAAGTACATGGATTTCAACGGTTTGGATTTGGCATTTGACGTCGATCCGATATACTTTTGGAGTTATGCTCACCAAACTTTCTTGGTGAGCATGTCACACGCTAGCTTTACTCCTCTTATAATTAAATGAATATCATCATGAGTTTTTGCTGCTAAAATCCAATAGCGCACGATAATTTAAAAAGCCCATTTAGGCCCAGAAGAAATTTGCAAATAGCACCACAACAATCTGTTGGATATCAGTTTGCATTTAGTTCCACATGAGACGTAGTAACTCGCTGCTATATAATAGCCCTTCAAAGGATAAGGTGTTGGACAGATTAGAAAGGGGAAAAGGGAAGTGAGTTTGAATCCGTGAAAATTTCATCCGGATACATGTGCATATCCGATCCGTTTATACTTGAGCAATCGGATTTGAATATATCTGTTATACCTGAGCAACCGAATTCATATCCAAATCCAGGTCTTTAGTTGATAATCAATAATTATTCAGATTCGGATCACTAGTACAAAAAATACATTCACTGACTGTTGAAATACCCCTATACCGACTGTTATAGCGGCGTCAGTAAAACCGGCGCCAGTGAAGGTTTCTTTTACTGACTCGCTTAAAAACAGTTAGTGTTGATCACTAACACTGACTCTTTGGGAAAGAGTCAGTGTTGGTGCTCAACACTGACGCTTTGGGAAAGAGTCAGTGTTGGTGCTCAACACTGACGCTTTGGGCAAAGAGTCAGTGTTGGTGCTCAACACTGACTCTTTGCCCAAAGCGTCAGTGTTGAGCACCAACACTGACTCTTTCCCAAAGCGTCGGTGTTGATATAAAATTTTTGGCATGGTTCTATTTATATTTGGGCTAGCCTCCATATTTTTGCTAGCCATATATATTACTATACGACAATCATTGACATTAAATAAAATATCATGCAAAATAATGTAGACAACATAAACAAAAGACAACGCAATTTAATAACATAACATATTGATTTACAAAAAATCACACTATAGCAAAATTTACATAACACATTAACAAAATATGCATTTGAAATAAATTGTAACAAAATATGCATTTCCTGTCAGAGCGACTCAGCTCTCTTTCTTCTTTGATATCACCTTTGCCTTGAAAAATCTCCTCTGGTGCTAGCATTGCCACACCCGAAACTGCAAATAGATCTCACCTAAATTAAAAATCTCCTCTGGTGCTAGCTTTATACCTGACGCCTGCCTTCCCATGCCGACCATCTTAAGTAAATCAAAGATCTGTACAAAGGTAGAACAAAACTTATAAATATTAAATAGTTATACAGGACATAACAAGAACTGTACACCTGGAAGTATTAGATGTGTCCCATGTTGTCCCTACATTTCTAACTCTAAACATAGTTGTAATATAAAATAGATTGTAATGAACAATGATCTGCAATTTTATTTTAGAAAAATGTACCTTCAACTTGCTGGGTCTTTGATGGGTTCAAAATACGTATTCAGGAACTACACTACCTCATGATCTGTACATTAAAAGAAATTAGTTTTAAAAAAAAACAATGATTAGTGCTGCATATGTCAATATTCATGCTTCTGGTGTGAGTTCAATTTTATATTTAAAAAAAAAGGGGAAGGATGGTACCATCTCGAGACAAAAAGCGAATCTAAGGTCCATCATGGTGGTCTCACATCATATCATATACAAAAGTGTAACTATTTTCACATTTATTGTAGCATATGTTCAATGACTGAAAGTTCATTATATATATGTCACTCCTAATTCCTTAAGTTAAATACTAAAGGCACTACAGTGTAACTAATGGTATAGAGTATAGAGTATATACTAATAGCATATGTTAAATCCTGATAACCTTTTCTGGTTCACTTCGATAAATCTCTTTTAGCAGAGATGCTTCGTTTGGCCCATCCATGTAACAGGGTCGTCTTGAAAATCAAGTCAAAGGAAGTCCAAATACCGTGCTGCTGGTACTGTCTGCAAATCAGGCCTAAAAACACATCAAGACCAAAAAAAAAACCAATTTCTATTACAAACAAAAACTAGACATTATAATGGATATTTAGAAACAAACCTCATGTCATTTGGATTTTTCTGAAATTTATTGTGACATTTCAAAGTTCTAACTCTAAAAGGTAAAATATACTGGTAAATAACCTTGCTGTCCCAGAATATGCCCTTTATAAAATTACAAATTAAAAATAGATTTAGGTCTTCTAATTTTTTGAAACTTTTCGAGGATATAGATTGTGCTTTCCTGAAACTTTTGGTACTGAGAACACCCAAATCAGAATTGTAGTCTGCCCTGTACAAATTTTACAAAAAAGGTCGTCAGCAAATAAAAACTGGTACTGGGCTGAAACTCTCCTCTTATAAAAGTTATTAGAAACCATGGCTAAAAAATACAGAAAAACATGAAATAAATCAAGGGTATAGGTTGCATCCTACTGAGAATTTTGGTATAAAGAACAAGAAATTTGGACTTATGGGCTGTCCTGTGCAAAAATCACAAGACAAGCAGGTTAAAAGACCAAAAATACCCTTCAGTTGTGTATTTCAGCAAAATGGAAGGAATAAGCACTGTAAAGCACCAAAATCATCATCACAAATGCATTGAAGTTAAGCAGTAGTTTGCAACTAAAATTTCACACAGTTGGAACCTTTTTTATTTTCAATCAGAACATTCAGTTCACAACTTAAAATGTTAATTTTAGATTTCTTTTTCCAAATACAAAATTGAGTGATGCACTGATTACTAACTCGGCATATAAAGGACATTGCCATTCTAGAAACAAAATACTTAAAAAAAAAAAAATACCCAACTTGTTCAAACTTGAGTTTTGACTCCATCTCAAAGCACTTTCTTCTAAGTTCATCCATGTCCCATTGCATTTGTGTAACTCTCTCTCTCTTTGAATTGAAATTCATCAAAATTAATAAGTGCATAAGAGGGAGGAATCTGAAGAGATAGCAGTGCCCGACTTTGAATTGTGCTGATAACCAGTCAATTTTAAGAAGAAAGGTTCAAACAACACACATACACACAATTAATTCATACCAGAAGCAATCAGAAAAGGGGTACCAGTACCAGCATGACTCAAGTCCGATACTTTTAGTAAATTTATCACAATCATCCTCTATAAACTATCAAAGAGCTCCCAAATTAAGAAGTCCTAAAACAAATTTAAAGTCCTAAAACAACAAAGAGCTCCCAAATTAAGAAGGGATTATCGAACCACTTACATCAGAGACCAGTGGCAGTGACAGGAAGGAGTCGGAGGCAGAGGCGAAGGTAGAGAAACCGGCGGCAGTGGCAGCGGCACGGTTTTGGCAGCGGAGAGTTCTCACCGGTGAGCGAAGAATGTTTTGCTAGGGTTTTACTGTTTTCGCAAGAGATGGAGAGGAGGAAAGAGGGAGAGAAGAACAGCGGCTTGGTTTGTGCTCAGAGAGAGAGAGACATCGGGGGAGGGTTTTAGCAAGAGAGAGCGGGGGAGGGTTTGTGCTGAGAGAGAGACAGCCACCAATTTGAAATTTTGGGAGATAGTGGCGGAGAGGGTTTATCGCAAAGAAGAGGGAAACGAAAATTTAGAAGGGGAAATGAAGTTCTTTGCGGCTGATGAAAAGATATAAACCCGGGAACGAAAATTTTCGGAAGCCAAACACTGACGGTTCCCAAAAAAAAGAAAACAGTCAGTAAATTGTATCAACACTGACGGTTTCCAAACAAGAGTCAGTACATTGTATCAACACTGACGGTTCCCAAACAAGAGTCAGTGTTGGCTGTTTTCACTGACTGTTTTTTAAAAAACAGTCAGTATTAGCTGCCAACACTGACTGTTTTTTAAACAGTCAGTGAAATTTAAGCAATTAATAAACTAATCCAACATTATTATTATTTTAAAATGACAATAATTTAAAATGATATTGATAAATTTTATACCAAAAGATAATGTTAGAACATCTTTTTTACATTATTAAATAATTTTGACAAATTAAATTATATAGTTGTGCATGCATGTTGTATCAAGGACTTGTATCAAACATCAAAGACCATAGAACATCAACTCTTGTTGGATGAGATAATGAAGGAACAAAGACAAACGTCGTCCGTTGGTTGATCGGAACCGTTCAAATCAAATAGTGTTCCATTAAATTCATTGTCAGTGAGTTTGATCTAATTTGATGTTCATTTACACATCCATCCAAGCGACGGAATATAACGAGATCGTAAGGCTATAAACATTACACATTGGATCGAAGCTTACAATTGTTGGAACTCTAATTATTTTTTGTTTTTAAGGTTCCTGGTACTAACATGATCATTTTAAAATAAATTAGGAATTATTTGATTGCAGATTACCCGTTGATTATTCATAAGAAAATGAACGGTCCACAGTTATTAGCTCAATTTGTTTGAACAAATATTGATGAAATTATATGAAATTGATAATTACAAACATTATTTGGTCACAAGTTATGTATAAAAGTAGGAAATATTTTTTTTGGAATTTATTCATATTATTTGCTGTACAAAAATCATAAATTTCATCATCTGCTGATATTGCTACCCAACACTGACGCTTTACCAACAGTCAGTGTTGGTACTCAACACTGACTGTCTTGATAAACAGTCAGTGTTGGTACTCAACACTGACTCTTTGTAAAGCGTCAGTGTTGAGTACCAACACTGACTCTTTTTCAAAAGAGTCAGTGTTGAGTACCAACACTGACTGTTTTTAAAGCGTCAGAGTTGGTAATCAACACTGACGCTTGAAAAACAGTCAGTGTTGGTGTTCAACACTGACTCTTTTTTGAAAAACAGTCAGTGTTGATAACCAACACTGACTGTTTACAAAGCGTCAGTGTTGAACAACAACGCTGACTGTTATTTAATAAAAGGGTCAATGTAGTGTGAGCAACACTGATGCTTTGCTTAAAATAGTCGGTGATTAAGGGTCGGTGAAGGGGTTTTTTGTACTAGTGGATCCACAAATTATCCGAATCCGTTGATTTGTTTATTTGAATTCGGATCTGAACCAGATATAGAGCAGATTTGAATCAGATTATCCATATCTGTTTTCAGCCCTAGCTTTTTAACATGCATGTTTTAATTGAATTTTTGTCTAAATATGATACTAACTTTAATTCAATTGACCTACTAAATTGAGGGTCCTGATTCCATGTAACTCAAATTTGAACTTTGGATCCGGACCGTCCGATCAGAATTTGAATCAATTCAGCCCAAGTTAAAATACATGCGACCCTTTTAATATTCGTGCAGATTCTGATCGGACGGCTCGGATTTAAACTCAAACTTGAGTTACTTCAGAAATGGATTAATATTGGTGATCTCTAGCGCACTTAACCGTTGGTGATCTCTAGCTGGCCCAGCCCAATCAAAAATAAGGTCAATGCGTGGGATACAGTGACCTTACAATATTCAAGGTCGCAACTTGAAAATTCAAGGACTTAATTAATATCCACTACTAACTTGTTAAGTTGACGAACGAAATTCAATGTAGTATCTTATGTACGTATTACTTCACTGAAGCAAAACACAGTTGTTGACTAGGGTTTTCATTAATTAGCACCAATAATTGTGCCTCTCCCAAGCTACACTCTTTAGATATCTACCTTAGCTCCGGTTGCAAAAGCCGCCCAAAACAACACTCAGCAAACTTTCCAAATTTTAACAAGCAAAATGGTGGTACCTGACTTGTGCTCAAGACCAATCCATCTCTTGTACTTATGTTCAATTTATTTAGTTCTTATTGTACCTCATGGTGGGTCAGTTTCATTCAACTTCAATTTCTCAGACCCCAACACCAGCCTTGTGAATGAACATATCAACTTCCAGGGTGATGCATCCTACAATCAGCAAAAAATTGACTTGACTCAGAAATTTTTCTACAGCGAAGGAAGAGCAACCTACAATTGACCGGTGCCCTTGTGGGATAAAGATACCGGAGAGGTAACGAACTTTACAACCCGGTTCTCTTTTCTTATAAAAAATATTACATCTAGCTTTGGGGATGGCTTAGCTTTTTTCCTATCTCACTATCCATCTCAAATTCCTCCATATAGTACTGGAGGGAACCTTGCCCTTTTCGATTACTCTACCTCCAAGAATGTATTGGCTAATCAGGTAGTTGCAGTCGAGTTTGATACCTTCCGGAATTTGTTTGACCCAGATTCAACAGATCCAACTGACTGCCACATTGGTATTGATGAAAACATTATTAAATCAACTTCTTACCAGATCATTCCAAACTCCCTTTTTGTTGGTACAAGGATGACCGCACATATTGAGTATAACAGTTGGGAAAGACTTTTGAGTCTTTCCCTTTGGCATGAGGCCAACCCGACAATCAATTTCAGCATCAATGCAACTGTTGATTTAAGGAACCAGCCAGCAAATGCATCTGTAGGCTTCTCAGCAGCCACTGGATCAAACGTTGAAACACATCAGATTTTCTGGTGGTCTTTTAACTCAACCTTAGAAATGGTAACAAAAAATAAAAAGACGAGAAATAAGTCGGTCATAGTTGGAATAGCCTTGGGCACATTTATTATGTTTATTGTTGTAGGGATCTTCATATATCATCTCAGAAAAAGGAGTTCAATCAAGAAAATCCGAGAAATTGAAGTGATTGATGATGAATCAATTGATTATGAATTTGAAAAGGGGAGAGGACCCAAGAGGTTCCCGTACAGTGAACTGGTTGATGCAACAAATGGCTTCGGGGAGAACGAGAAACTTGGAGAAGGTGGGTTCGGATCAGTCTATAGAGGTATTTTAAAGGATGAAAACATTCATGTTGCTGTTAAGAGGGTGTCAAAAGATTCAAAGCAAGGAAAGAAAGAGTATATATCCCAGGTCAAAATTATAAGCCAACTAAGGCATCGAAATCTTGTTCAACTAATTGGTTGGTGCCATGATCATGGAGACTTTTTGTTGGTTTATGAATTGATGCATAAGGGAAGCCTTGACAAACACCTGTATAGCAAAGAAACTCTTTTAACTTGGCCAATTAGGAACAATATAGCACTAGGGCTAGGTTCTGCTCTTCTATTATTCTATACCTGCATGAGGAGTGGGAACAATGTGTTGTGCATAGAGATATCAAGCCAAGCAACATAATGTTAGATTCCTCATTCAATGCTAAACTCGGTGATTTTGGCCTTGCTAGACTTATTGATCACAACCAAGAAGTAGAAACAGTTGCTGCTGGCACCAGGGGCTATATAGCACCAGAATGTGTCCTTGGCACTGCAAATGCAAGCACCCATTCTGATGTTTTCAGTTTTGGAGTTGTCTTGTTGGAGATTGCATGTGGAAGGAGGCCCATAATGCCTCAACAGGATGAAAAGAAGGTGATTTTAGTTGAATGGGTTTGGGATTTGTACGGGCAGAATGCACTTATGGAGGCCGTCCATTCAAGTTTAAATGGTGAGTTCGAAAACAGAGAAATAGAGCGCATGATGATTGTTGGTTTATGGTGTGCACACCCGGAAAAATCCTCACGCCCATCTATTAGGCAGGCCATGAGTGTTTTGCAATTTCAAGCTAATTTGCCAATCCTTCCTGCAAAAATGCCGATGCCGGTGTACCTTATTCAATTGGATCCTAATATGCAACTTTGTACCTCCTCTGAGGCTACTTCAAGTGGCATAGCACAAAATTCCACCAAGTCGGCTCCTGCTCCATCTTCAGACTCTTCCTGGCTGCTCAAACAAGAACCGAGAACATTCTAAACAATAAATTCGTAAACTAAGTTTCTTCTGTTTTCTTTTCTTTAGTGCTTTTGAATGCATATTACTGCAATGATTCCTATTTGGTAGCTTTCTTTGTTTTTCTATTGCATGTATTGCCCTTGTACTTTTTTTTTTCCTGATGCTTTTGTTTCTGGAATTTATTTTCCTAATGTGTATTGTGTTATTCTTTTCTTTCCTTTTTTGGTAGCATTTTTCTTCGGTAACATGTTACACTAAACTAGCTTGCTCTATAATTTGCTTATAATCTTTCGCTATGGTGGTTCTCATTTGCTACAAAGTTCAAAATTCAAATGTCATGCAAATCAGGATCAGCTTTAACTAATTGTCTATTTCTGTATACATCCATTTTTCATATCCTTTTAATTTTTGATGAAATGAAGAAGACTTTCCCACATTTGTAATTGCCTCCACGCATGAAATTACACACAAATGCGAGCATGTCTGCATGTGATTGCTAGCATATTTCCATCCATCACACGTACAACACCAAGTTGCAATATCACCATTTCTCGCAAATCAAATCCCAAAAACTCTCAAATTGAACTGGTCCAATTTCCTTTTCCATTGCCATCAAGTCTATCTGCGAAAGATATAGCACAATTTGTCAACTTAAGTTTCCGATTTTAAACTTTAACTCAGCCTCCCTATTTGGTACCTTCATCTATCTAAAAGCCAGCAAACGGGTTCCTTTCTGGTTATGATCTGTTTCAGGCTCAGGTTAGAATTGCTTGATCTGATCGGCTGAGAAAAGGTGTTTGGTGTTTGCTACAGGCCTGGCATTGCGAGTTATTTTACGCCCGTTAGATAGAAGGAGATTTGACAGAATTTGTTGAAGATTCTTTGTTTATTTGTGGAATTTGACAGTCTCCTTAGTAAGGAGATTACTTTTCATTTTCTGAGAAAACAGAGAGAGTAGAATAAGTAGGAGATTGACAATTTTGAGGTTTTGAATTCAATCCAAGCACAAATCAGCAAGCGATTTTAAAGGCCATTCTTGCCTCTTCTATGTGTGTAATTAATCCACAAAAAAAATCCTAGATGGGCCCTAGTTCAACATCACAACTTAAAATGGCCGAAATTATACTGAAAGCATTCAAATATTAGACCCAATCATTGTCGGTATTGGGATTATCAGCTAATATCAATCAGCCTTAGGGGCTTAATATAATTTATTAACTTACCAGTTAAGAATTTATACAGAAATATAATATCAAGGTCTTCAAATAATTCAGCTCCAAAAAGTACATGTACAAACCATAAATCGTCCGATTTGAACAAGAGGTAAAGATGTGGAGCTCCATGGAAACTCACAGTTGGTTTGAAATTGGCACTACCCCTGGCAAATGGAATTCAAATCGAGTGAAGTAACCCATTTTTTGGATTTTAAATAGGGACCGTCCAATTTGAATCCGTGACAATCCATCCGAAGTGGAGCGCACACATCCCGAGCACCGAATCCAAAACCCGAGACAATATCGAGCAACGAATTTGAATCGGACGGTCCGGATCCAAATCCCAAAAGGTGGATTACTTTAGGGGATCCGGACCCCGGCAAATGGGCCTGATAAGCTGATCTGCACTTGCTTCATAATCTCTACCAAAAAAAATGTGCTCAATTTAAATTTTAAAAATTAAACAAGACAGACCTAAGCACTGGAAACAGAATAACACTACTGTTTGATCTAACATAATTCAATTAAATTAGTTGCTTTACTTTTGGTAAGTATATTGTTTTGGTTTGATTTTTTTTTTTTTTACAGGTGCGCCCCCCCCCCCCCCCCCCTCCCCCACCCAATTGCATGCAATTGATAAAAGTTACAGAATACAGATGAATGATGAAAAATTAGGAGTTGAGAAAAAGATTAGAGATGAATCAGGACCATTAATAGTCTCTATTGAAAAAGAAAGCAAGGCTTACGGTCCATGGAATTAGTTTTTCTTACTCGTTTAACGCTGTGGTATATAGTACACCTGGTCTAGGAATTTAATGTGTATTTTTTTCTTGGAATTTTTTTTTTCACCAAATTAATTTCTCTGGAATTTTGCTGAATTTACATTGGGATCTTATGGGAATGTAATATACAACGGAGTAACGAAAATCGAGGCGCACATGAGCGTGTGCTAGTGCGACTGCCATGTGGTCCCATACGTTCTCGCCCAATCAATGCGTCTAGTGTGGGAAAAATGCCACAGAGGAGCCGGCTCTTTCACGGAACGGCACGATACGTGTTATTGTTTCGTGTTATTAATCGCGTGTCGTGACCATTCGTGTCTCGTGACCACCCATTGATATTTTGGTCACTGCACGGCACGCGAAAGATCTGGTCACGGCATGGTACGGCACGTAACCACGCGAGTCACGTGTAATTAGGACCGGTCTTAATCAAATGATGAATCTTGAAGAAACTAACTTAAATTATGAAAAAAATTGTTAAACGTGAGAAACGTGACTAGTTACATTTGAACACAGCACGCGTCGTGACTATTAGCATACCGTGATTACCCCTTGACATTTTAGTCACAGCACGGCATGGCACGGATCAGTGTTCACTTGATCACGGCACAAGACCAAAGTCGCAGCACGGTACTTTTTTTCCACTCTAAATGCGACAGCACTAACATTGTCTTTTGTGTTGTTGATTTTCTGTATCTTTGTTCATGAGGCCACCATGATGAAGTGCTAAATAATAGTATTTGTTGTTCATTACACTAAAGTTATATTGTTCAGGCTCTTGGCAGATGGAAGAAGCTATTTTTTATTACACAATTTTTTTTTCCCCTAAGCCCTTAAGTTTTTGAGTCTGTATCACCTGGTAACTGAATTACAATTTTAGAAAATGAACGGTTCAAATTAATTTAGTCGGATCAAATTCAATCCGGTACCATAATTTGCTTTGTTATTCATGCCAAGTTAAAAGAACGGCCCTGATTTCTCACTTGCACCTCAGGTACATGGGGTGATATAGATTCTTAGTTTTTGAGGTTTCATCGCTAATTATGAATAATTTAACTGTGGATCTTTAGAGTAATAAACTCCGAATGTATCAGTCAAAAACTTTCCACTACACTATAGTGAAATGAACATGATCATGGTAAACAGATTACATTTTAGTAAATAGTAAACATCTATAAAGTGACTAATTTAAATAATTAGGTTACAAAAAAATAATTAAAAATATTGAATTTTTTTTTCAATTACCAAAAAAATAATTTCAAAATTTGCTCTTTCGTTTCTGAAATCGCCTCTTCTCTTCCTCTTCCTCTTTCTCTTCTTTGTTTTTCTCTTCTGATTGGTTTGAGTGATTTTGTAAGTGAGAGGAGAAAGAAACAACTATTTTATAGCCAATTTCACACGAAAAAAAAGCCGTTCAAACTTTCGGCGTCCCTATTCTTTTCTCGTCTGTCGAAAATTTGAGCAACCTCGGCAATTTTAAAAATATTCAAGTGAACTGAATATTTCTGTTATTTTGTATTTAATTTTGGATATTTAAAAAAACGGCGGTCAGAACGTGTTAAGATTCAAAATGTCATTCCCACCATCTACATTAATAAAGCCACATGCTCACATATATTTCTAACTTTATTTTATATTACTTCAGTGATGGGTATACAGTCGTTGACTGGGGGTCAATGTGGCTCAATACACTTGGAATTTTTAATTAGCACCAATAATTGTGCCTCATCCCTTCCTCTGGCACCAATGGTTCTTCCCCAATCTACAATCACCTACCTAATTTCTACCTTGGCTCCGGTTGCAAATGCCTCCATACCCCAAATTTTAATAAGCAAAATGGTGGTACCTGACTTGTGCTCAAGACCAATACAAGTCTTATACTTGTCTTCAATTTATTTGTTTCTTCTTGTACCCCATGGTGGTTTGGTTTCTTTTAACCTCAATTTCTCAGACCGCAACAACGTGAATGAAAGCATCAAATTTGAAGGCAATGCATTCTATGATTATACGGACAAAATCGATTTGACCAAAAATTCGGCAACCTCAAGCCTTGGGAACAGCACAGGAAGAGCAACGTACAATCAGCCAGTGCCCTTGTGGGATAACATAATTCAATTAAATTAGTTGGTTTACTTTTGGTAAGTACATTGTTTTGGTTTATTTTTTCTTTTTTACAGGTTTCCCCCCAATTGAATCAGTACCATTATTCCATTAATAGCCTCCATCCATCCCGTTTCTTTGTGGCATTCAGTCGAAAAAGAAAGCAAGGCTTACGGTCCATGGAATTAGTCTTTCTTACTCGTTTAACGCTGTGGCAGTATAGCCGGTCTAGGAATTTAATGTGTATTTTTTTTCTTGGAATTTCTTTAATTTTTTTCACCGAATTTCTCTGGAATTTTGCTGAATTTACACTGGGATCTTCTGTAATAGGAATTTAATATACAACGGAGTAACGAAAATCGAGGCGCATATGAGCGTGTGCTAGTGCGACTGCCGTGTGGTCCCATACGTTTTCGCCCAATCAATGCGACAGTACCAACATTCTCTTTTGTGTTGTTAATTTTCTGTATCTTTGTTCATGAGGCCACCATGATGAAGCGCTAAATAATAGTGTTGTTGTAGTAAATGGATGTCAAAATCTAAAATCAAATCCGCTTTAAACGGATACAGATACGGAACGGATAATTAACAAATACGGATTCGAATATGAATACGAAACAAATATTTAACAAATAATTGAGTTAATACCATTACAATGTATAAAAATATAGAATACAAAGTTTATTATTCATTTTTTTATAAAATCTTCATATAAAACCGTGATTATTACTTGCAATATTAACAAAAAGAATCAAATAAACATAAAGTGTACAAGTTAAAACATAGAAAGCTCAAGGATTAGGTTTTTTTTTTTTTTTTGTCGTAGGCAATAAAGGAGATAGAGAACAGAGATGGCAAGACGCGCTCAAATGGAAACCATGGCCGCACTCTGGAGGATCGCGAATTCGAACTCTAGGCGCTGATCAGCTTCACTCTCGCTCGCTCTCTCTCCCTCTCTCTCTCCGCTCTCTCTCTCTCTCTCTGCGCCGGTCAGCTTCACCCTAGGTCGGTTCTGTGTGGGAGGTCGGTTCTCTCTCGCTCTCTCTCTCTTTCTGCGCGCGGGAAAGGAAAAAAGAAAAAAGAAAAAAGAAAGAGGAGTCAGTGAGGAGACCACGCGTGCGCGCGCGTGGAAGGACAAAAGATAAAAAGACGCGTATTTGCTCGGGAAGAAGGAAAGCGCACAGGAATTGAGAAACAAATTTAGAAAAAGTTGTGGTTACTGGTTAGTATTAATGACTGAAATTATGTTTTGTTTTGAAATGAATAGGTTTTTAACTAATTTTAGACTTCACACATAAGACTACATAAAAAAAGAGATATAAAATCAAATTGTGATTAATGGTTGAGATTAATTGAATGTAAGGCTGAGATTTCTTATGGAAAGATAGCCTCCTCGTAATTCTAAAATTTAAGGTGGTTTTATAAGGAAGTAATAATGATTAAATAGATTACTTCAGTGATGGGTATGCAGTCGTTGACTGGGGGTCAATAGCGGCTCCATACCCTTGGAATTTTTAATTAGCACCTATAATTGTGCCTCATGTCTTCCTGTGGCACTAATGATTCTGTCAATACCTTTGGAATTTTTAATTAGCACCAATACCTTTGGAATTTTTAATTAGCACCAATAGTTGTGCCTCACCTCTTCCTAATGGCACCAAAGATTCTCCCCCAATCTACAGTCATTTACCTAGTTAGCTTTTCACCTTGGCTCCGGTTGCAAAAGCCGCCAGATCTCCAATTTTAACAAGCAAAATGGTGGTACCTGAGTTGTGCTCAAGACCAATCCAAGTCTTGTACTTATCTTCCATTTATTTGTTTCTTCTTGTACCCCATGGTGGTTCGGTTTCTTTTAACCTCAATTTCTCAGACCACAACAACGAGAAAAACATCACATTTGAAGGACATGCATCCTATGATATTCCGGAAAAATTAATAGATTTGACCAAAAATTCGGCAACCTCAGGCCTTGGTGACAGCACAGGAAGAGCAACGTACAATCAGCCAGTGCCCTTGTGGGATAAAGATACCGGAGAGGTAACCAACTTTACAACCCGGTTCTCTTTTCTTATACGAAGTACTAAACCAAATAACTTTGGGGATGGCTTTGCTTTCTTCCTATCTTCCTATCCATCTCACATTCCTCCTTATGGAGGGGGCCACAATCTTGCCCTTTTCAATACCTCTACCAACATGGATGAATCGGCAAATCAAGTAGTCGCAGTTGAGTTTGATACCTTCTTGAATCCGAATATAGACCCAGATTCAACAGATTTAACTGATTGCCACATTGGTATTGATGTAAACAAGATTAAATCGACTTCTTTCATGCTCATTCCAAATTACCTTTTTGTTGGTACAAGGATGACTGCAGAGATTGAGTATAACAGTCAGCTAAAACTTTTGAGTCTTTCCCTTTGGCAAGAAAAAGACTTGACAAACCAATTCAACATCAGTGCAACTGTTGATTTAAGGAAACTGCCACCAAATGCATCTGTGGGCTTCTCAGCAGCCACTGGAGCAAGTTTTGAAGCGCACCAGTTATTCTGGTGGTCTTTTAACTCAACCTTAGAAATGAAGCAAATTTTCCCCATTTTAGCTCCATCAGAAGCCCCATCACCCAAAGCCCCATTGGTTATAAAAAATAAAAACATGATAAATGTGCCGTTCATAGTTGGAATAACCGTGTGCACATTTATCATATTTCTTTTAGTAGGGATGTTTATATATCATCTCAGAAAAAAGAGATCAATCAAGAAAATCAGAGAAATTGATGTGATTGGTGATGAATCGATTGATGAAGAATTTGAAAAGGGGAGAGGACCCAAGAGGTTCCCATACAGTGAACTGGTTGATGCAACAAATGGTTTTGGGGAGAATGAGAAACTTGGAGAAGGTGGGTTCGGATCAGTCTATAGAGGTATTTTAAAGGATGAAAACATTCATGTTGCTGTTAAGAGGGTGTCAAAAGATTCAAAGCAAGGGAAAAAGGAGTATATATCGGAGGTCAGGATTATAAGCCAGCTAAGGCATCGAAATCTTGTTCAACTAATTGGTTGGTGCCATGATCATGGAGAATTTTTGTTGGTATATGAATTGATGCACAAGGGAAGCCTCGACAAACACCTTTATAGCAATGAAACTTTTCTAACTTGGCCGATTAGGCACAATATAGCACTAGGGCTAGGCTCTGCTCTTCTATACCTCCATGAGGGGTGGGAGCAATGTGTTGTGCATAGAGATATCAAGCCAAGCAACCTAATGTTAGATTCCTCATTCAATGCTAAACTCGGTGATTTCGGCCTTGCTAGACTTGTTGATCACAACCAAGAAGTAGAAACAGTTGCGGCTGGCACCCCTGGTTACATTGCACCAGAATGTCACTTTGGCATGGATGCAAGCACGCATTCCGATGTTTTCAGTTTTGGAGTCGTCTTGTTGGAAATCGCATGTGGAAGGAGGCCCATAATGCCTCAACAGGATCGAAGGAAGGTGAGTTTAGTTGAATGGGTTTGGGATTTGTATGGCCAAAATGCACTTATGGAGGCAGTCGATTCAAGATTAAATGGTGATTTCATAAAAGAAGAAGTCGAGTGTCTGATGATTGTTGGTTTATGGTGTGCACACCCGGCAAAATCCTCACGCCCATCTATTAGGCAGGCCATGAGTGTTTTGCAATTTCAAGCTAATTTGCCAATCCTTCCTGCAAAAATGCCGATGCCGGTGTATCTTATTCCATTGGATCCGAATATGCAACTTTGTACCTCCTCTGAGGCTACTTCAAGTAGCATAGCACAAAATTCCACCAAGTCGGCTCCTGCTCCATCTTCAGACTCTTCCTGGCTGCTCAAACAAGAACCGAGAACATTCTAAACAATAAATTCGTAAACTAAGTTTCTTCTGTTTTCTTTTCTTTAGTGCTTTTGAATGCATATTACTGTAATGATTCCTATTTGGTAGCTTTCTTTGTTTTTCTATTGAATGTATTGCCCTTGTACTTTTTTTTTTATGATGCTTTTGTTTCTGGAATTTATTTTCCCAATATGTATTGTGTGATTCTTTTATTTCCTTTTTTGGTAGCATTTTTCTTCGGTAACATGTTACGCTAAACTAGCTTGCTCTATAATTTGCTTATAATCTTTTGGTATGGTGGTTCTCGTTTGCTACAAGGTTCAAAATTCAAATGTCATGCAAATCAGGATCAGCTTTAACTAATTGTCTATTTCTGTATACATCCATTTTTCATATCCTTTTAATTTTTGATGAAATGAAGAAGACTTTCCCACATTTGTAATTGCCTCCATGCATGAAATTACACACAAATGTCAGCATGTCTGCATGCGATTGCTAGCATTTCAATCCATCACACGTACGACACCAAGTTGCAATATCGCCATTTCTCGCAAATCAAATTCCAAAAACTCTCAAATTGAACTGGTCCAAGTTCCTTTTCCCTTCCCATCAAGTCTATCTGCGAAAGATATAGCACAAATTGTCAACTTAAGTTTCCGATTTTAAACTTTAACTCAGCCTCCCTATTTGGTACCTTCATCTATCTAAAAGCCAGCAAACGGGTTCCTTTCTGGTTATGATCTGAATCATGCTGAGGTTAGAATTGCTTGATCTGATTGGCTGAGAAAAGGTGTTTGGTGTTTGCCACAGGCCTGGCAATGCGAGTTATTTTACTCCTGTTAGAAAGAAGGAGATTTGACAGAATGTGTTGAAGATTCTTTGTTTATTTGTGGAATTTGACAGTTGCCTCAGTAAGGATATTACTTTTTATTTTCTGAGAAAACATAGAGAGTAGAATAAGTAGGAGATTGACAATTTTTAGGTTTTGAATTTCAATCCAGGCATGAATCAGCAAACAATTTTAAAGGCCATTCTTGTCTCTTCTATGTGTGTAATAATCCACAAAAAAAAAACCCTGAAATTAGACTTAGATGGGCCCTAGTTCAACATCACAACTTAAATTGGCCGAAATTATACATAAAACAATCATTTACGGTTTACCAGACCCAATCATTGTCGGCCTTGAGATTATCAGCAAATATGAATCAGCCTTCGGAGCTTAATATAATTTATGAACTTACCAGTTACAGTATATACAGAGAAATCAAATTCTTCAAAATTCACTAGTTCCAAAAGGTACATATACAACCAACCAAAAATCATCTATACACGCTCCATATTTCACCTTAGACAGTTAATTTCAATATAAAACTCAAATTAGTACCAGTGTTGAATTTAGGGTTAGTGTTTAACTTACCTATTGAACCAGAGGTAAAGATGTGGAGCTCTCTGGTAGAGATTGACACTTCCCCTTGCAAATGGGCCCCGATCTGCAATTGCTTCATAATCTCTACAAAAATAAATGGGCTCAATTTAAATTTTAAAAATTAAACAAGACAGACCTAAGCACTGGAAACAGAATAACACTACTGTTCGAACTAACATAATTCAATTAAATTAGTCGCTTTACTTTTGGCTGCCAGGACAATATGCCACGCCCAGCCTTCAAAATCTTGGTAAGTACATTGTTTCGGGACACAGCGACGAAATTGCAAGGGTGAGTGAGTGAGAATCGTCGCCCGTACGGGTTCTCTGACAAGGGAAAGACAGCGGCCAACGAGAGAGGTATTTATAGTGGGGTCCGTGAGGCAGAGAGAGGGCGAGAGAGATTGAGGGCTGCGCCAGTATAAAAGAAAGGAAGAGAGAGAGGGTGTTGGGCCATCCTGTCAGACAGACAAATAAATGGTAGAGGGAGGTGTGGGGTCCGATTGTAAGAGAGACAAGGAGAGAAGCAATGGCATTAAATGCCCCGAATTTTTTATTAATAGAAAATAAATAAATAAAATATCGAAATACAGCATAACGTTTGAATTTTGTCGAAAACTAAGTAAAACGGGTTGTGTAAACCCGTCCCACCGGACGGGTCTAATTATCCCGTCCGGGTTATATCCTTAATTAACCACAGTTAATTGGTTAAAACGACTTCACGGTTAAAAAATAAAAATAAAAAATACTCGGATGGGTTGTGTAATCCCGTTCCGACGAAAAAAAAATACTCGGACGGGTTGTGTAATCCCGTCCCGACGCAAAAAAAAAAAAAAAGAAAAAAAAAAAAGACCGGACGGGAAAATAAAACCCGTCTGAATTTATATACATAAAATATTAAAACTCATTGTTGCAGCAGCACCTGTAGAACTCGTTGCTCCTTGTCTCCCTCCTACCACATAGACGTGAGCAGAGTTTTAGACCGTCTGATTCCCTCTTGATCTTCACGTCAAATAATTGCCACCACTCAATTAGGAATAAATTCGCTGGGTGTGCTTGCCTACCAAGGTGTTCAACCAATTCCATCCCGTTCTTCTCTCCAATCTCGTCGTCTTCATCAACCAACAGGCTTTGAACCCAGTCAGGCGGGTGAGGGCCGTGAGGCATATTGGCACACCTCCAGAGGCAGTGGCCGATTTCAATTACAATATCTGTGTGACCGAGCATGGATGACTTGGCACAAAGTGTTGCTGGATTGTCGATGTAGTGGTGGTAGGGGTCCATTGATGTCGCCACTTCCTAGGAATTGAATCACTGCAAGAGAGTAGAGTGCCTCGGGATGGGATGCTTCTACAGCTCGTGCCAAGAGGTCATCCCCACGACCATAGTGCCTCGGGATGGGATACATATAATAATATTATATGTATATAAATCCGGACGGGTTTTATTTTTTCCGTCCGGCTTTTTTTTTTTTTTTTTTTTTTTTTTTTGCGTCGGGACGGGATTACACAACCCGTTTGGGAATTTTTTTTTTTTTTTAACCGCGAAGTCATTTTAAACGATTAACTGCGGTTAATTAAGGATATAACCCGGACGGGATAATTAGACATGTTCGGTGGGACGGGTTTACACAATCCGTTCTACTCAGTTTTCGATAAAATTCAGAAGTTATGCTGTATTTCGATATTTTATTTATTTATTTTCTATTAATAAAAAATTCGGATTAAATGCCGAAGAGAGATAGAGGAGCCAATCACGTCCTTTTGACAGAAAAAGTAAAAGAAAATCAAAAATCAAGAGAGAAGATGAGATGAGGTGAGCTCGGTGTGTCCTTTCGTGTGTTGGGTCATTTTGTTTTCCTTATCATAATCAATTTGTTAGTGTAAAATTCAATCTCTTAAATATAAAGTTTCGCATTTTCGAATTTCATTTATGAATCTAAATTACAATTACATTTACATTTACATTTATCCAAAATTATAATTTTATACTTAATATATAATTTTTTAATTTGAGGTATCATACTTAGGGCTGCAAACGAATCGAACCAAATCAAACTTACCCGAGTTTGAGTTTGAATAAGATTCGAATCGAACTGGTTTGATTTGTTTCAGAACAAATTTCAATTGAACGACTTAATTGTGAACTACAAATTTTTTCGAATCGAAGTCAATCGAATTACAAACTACAATTTTTTTTGACAGTCCTAGTTATATTGGTAGTTTATGCAGTAGTTTTCTTTGCGCGAAACAAAATTCACACGGTTTCCTTTTACCTTTCACGAATTCACACTGATGATTTATATGTTAGCCAAAGATTCTCTTACGTTTTACGCTACTAGATTGATTAAAATCACGGTATGGACTTAGCCAAATAAAACTTATTCCATTGTAAATTTGTTACACTGCTGAAATATTTTCCTATTATAAGTAACCATTATATTTAACAATTTTGAGTTCTGATATAAATTTGGTTTCTGCATTATTAAAAATTGATGGTTGAATTCATTAGTTGCATTATTTGAGATTGAAACCTAAATAGTTTGTGAATCAATTTCAAACGAATTATACTCAATTTGAGTTTGATTTGAATAAGATTCGAACTGAACTAGCTTGATTTGTTCAGAACAAACTAATTTCGAATCGAACTAATTGCAAACTTTTTTTGAATTGAACTCAAATTAAATCATAAACTACGAACTTTTTGTGCAGCCCTATCCCACCATCTACATTAAAGCCACATGCTCACATATATTTCTTACTTTATTTTATATTTCTTCAGTGATGGGTATACAGTCGTTGACTGGGGGTCAATGGCGGCTCAATACACTTGGAATTTTAAATTAGCACCAAAAATTATGCCTCAGCTCTTCCTCTGGCGCCAATGGTTCTCCCCCAATCTACACTCACTCACCTAGCTTTCTACTTTGGCACCGGTTGCAAATGCAGCCACACCCCAAATTTTAATAAGCAAAATGGTGGTACCAGACTTGTGCTCAAAATTTTTAAATAAAAACTCTTTTACATCTCTAAAACTGAATTAAAAACTACCACATCATATTAAAAACTCTAATAATACTAAAGATGTAAATGCTCTAAAAAAGATATATAAGTTGATGTCTCACCATTTAAATAAATATATTAATTTCTAATTACTAGCATCATTAAAAACATGAACAAATTGAGAACGATACTTTGTCACAATAGCAAAGACATTGCCCTCATCTTGCAATAAGATAGCAAGTTCTAACTCCATCATATATAGGTAATTCTTGTAGATATTAAATAGTTGGATGACTTTCAACTCTTACTTAAAAAAAAGGAAAAAAAGAAAAAGAGAGAAAGATATGCACAAATTAATCTTATCATCAGCACAAAAAAAAAAAAAAATTGTATATTATCAAACTTACAATTAGTATGTGAGTTTATATAATTTCAACAATATAATAATCAGATCTCTTACCTGTTAAAAAAGGCTTACCTTTTCACTCTTAATATTGGGATCTTGTCTCATATATATAATTGCCAAAATGTCATTCCCACCATCTACATTAAAGCCACATGCATGCTCACACATATTTCTAACTTTTATTTTATATTTCTTCAGTGATGGGTATTGAGCAACAAGAATAAAAAAACAACAATATCTAACAAGTTAGATAACAATAAAAAATTAAGTGAAATTTTAGTGTCATCTCCTTCAAGAGATTTTATGGAGAGAGCAAATGTATTGAGCTTTTCACGGTAAATATTATAGTTTGAAATTTAAATGGGAAACTTTTAAAATAGTTAAGTTTTATTGGATGTACGTCCAATTCGTCTAATTAGGGGTGTCAATGGGTACGATACGGGGAGGGTGGAACCATTTTCATACCCATACCCACTGAGAATTGGCCTTATCCATACCCGTTAAGAATTTGTCTTATCCTACCCTACTCATACCCGTTATGATTAACGGGTAATGAAACGGTAGTGGGCGAATAACGAAAATACTTATAATGGTTCGGATAGCATAGGATCAATTTTGTCACTTGTTACATTCTTTCTTCTAACATTTCATTCCATCTCGTTCAATTATTAAATATATATATTCATAGTATAACTTTGAGAAAACTGACATGTGATGCAAAATTCAGACGCTAACACCTAAGCTGACATTAATGAATTACTCATTTGGACCAAACAATGCATTATTGCCAGAAAATAAGGTGAGGATATATTTTCTTTGAAACATGAAATATTTTCATTTGCAGAATTGAGAAAAAGGCAATAATGATTAATAAGGAAGAAAACAAGGAAATGAATTCGTTGATATATATATCTCTAGCGTTGATACAGGCATACAACAATATGAAAAGAAGAAAAATAAATAAATTGGATATAATATTGGTATATTTATATATAATATATTTCATATAATTACCCGTTACCCAACGGGTACGAAATAACCTTTACCCGTACCCATACCCGTTTATCTAACGAAAAAAAATCTTAATTTACCCATACCCATATTCAATAAACTAACGAAAAAAAACCTTACCCATATCCGTCTTATCAAATACGATACGGGTCGGGTAAACGGGTGTCATTGACACCCCTACGTCTAATCCAAAATATAGGCATTTTTATGAGGTTTAATTAATTACTTTGATTGGAGGTTCGGATTTCAAACTCAAAATTTGAATTAAAGCAAATGATACAAACTCCTAATCTTACATCCATCTCTTCTCTTGTAACGCCATGCACGCAAACAATATTCAAGGGCCCATGCATATTTGACTGGCAGGCAAACAATTGAAAAAATGACCAACCTTGTTGTTGAAAGTTCATTCATACCTCCTTTAATTTGTTTGTTTACCCTAATAAGATAACTTTTCAAAATAATTAAACAGAAAGAAAAAAATATCTTGCATGACTTTGGTAACATATTAATTCAGGATCTTTTTTTTTGAGGTAGTAAATATTAAGGGTCCGGCTAATTTGTTGATTTCAATGCTGCAGAAATTTACTGAAAACAGCGGTTTTCAAACTAGCTTAATAAATAGTAAAAAAATTCCAAAAAATGTAAAATTTGGTCTCCAAGTAGATTATAATATATATTAAACATCTAACTGTTTGGATTTGTTGTTTGGACATCACAAAAAAAAAAGGAACAGTAGCACCTCCGGCTAAAATGCTGCCAGCAGCAAATTAGCTGGACCCAAATATTAATATTAACATATTTTTTTGTAGTAAATATTAATGTTAACATATTAACATTAACATATTAATTAACGATCTTATTAATAGAAAAGTAGTAAATATTACTTCGTTCAAGATAGAGATCCTTGAGAGAATTAATTCCTAGCTAAAAAAGGCTCAAAACTATAAAGTAATGAAAAAAAAACCCTATGAAGTAATGATTATTAGTTGAGAGCTGTTATCTTTTTTTCTTTTTTTTTGAGAAAACCCCTATTTCATTATTTCATTAATTGCAATTGGTTACATAAGATGAGTTTCAGATTAATTTGTTATCTCAAGTGGGTCAAGTCGTCATCATTAATTTGTTAAATTTTGAATTGCCTTGTACGATCGAGAAGGCGCTTGCAGTAGCTATTGATCAATGTCCATACGTTGCCTAGTGCTGTCATGTTCAAAACTACACTTAAGTCTTTGTTTAATTAAAGCACATTAATTACCTGATACTTCTGTTATTACTAGAAAAAATATGTCTGTGATATTTACTTCTATTTTGTGCAAGTGCAAGCTCAGCATATACACACTACAAAAATATTTGTAGCTATAATTGGTATCAATCACAACAAACCATGTAAGATATATAATACATAAATTAAGGTAACAGTTGATTAGAATACATATTTTAATAATCAATTACAATATGTACAATTAAAACAGATTGACAAATAATAACTAAATTAAGTAATTATGTATTTTAAATTAATAACACCATTTTGAACCTTTTGGAATTTTACTTTTGCTGATTTTTTGGTGTTAATACTTAATATCACCTATGTCTTGACTTGGTCCATACAACAATTCATGTAGCTGATCCCGGGTTTTAACATATATTAATTGTTCTCAGCTGACTGATCAACTCGATCGTTAGATATACATAGTAGCAATCACTAATTATCTCTGGTGTTTTCGATGATGTGGATACCTAATTTAATTTGTTCGCCGCGGCCTAGTTTGTTATCCTTCAGTTTTATTCTCTGGTGCAATTTAACTCTTATGTATTCTTATATATGCATGAATTATCATGTGTGCGTGATTACTTGTATTAATTATTATATATAATACATGTCTTTATCTTCTCAAATAAATTTGTTTGTGTTTAAATTTGTTGAATATATATAACTTATTATCTTATTTTGAAAATTTATCCTTTTAACATATCTATTTTTTTTTCTTAATATAGAATATATAATTTGAGTAAGGCTACAGTGTTACAACTCAATATTCGAGTTTTCAAAATTCTAACAGGCGATTCGAACCGTTCATCTTGTTCTCCATATTAATATGTGTTTGGAGACCAAATTTTACATTTTTTGAAAAAAATTTACTATTTTTTTAGATAGGTAGAAAATCAAATATCTGAATAGTGCAGATACCTATCTAAAAAAATAGTAAAAAGTTTCCAAAAAATGTAAATTTTTCTCTTCAAATACATATTAATATGGAGAACAAGATGAACGATTCGAATCGACCGTTAAAATTTTGAATACTCGAATATTTAGCAATAGCACCGTAGTCTCTATGCAACCCATATAGCACCGTAGCCTTACTCATATAATTTCTATATATGGTGCTTGCGAAACTCAAAAGCAACTCCCATACATATTATTAAAAAAACATTAACCATTACGGTAGCTGGTCTTCAATGTCCATAAGTTACCTGATGCTTCCATTGATAGAAAAATATAATTTATTCATTAATTGCTTTAATGTGTAAGTGCAAGCTCTACACACCCCAAAAATATGTAGTAGTTAATTATAGTGATCATCCGCACAACACAATTAACGTTGGGTATAAAATTCAAACTGATCATTCAATTAATCAAGCTCGGTCGTGTATCACAATTATTGTAGTATACAAGTCATATTTGACGGTCGTGTCTCTGAATTCCATGTCAAGTAGTCAAAGATTTAAGTTTTCAGGAAAAAAAATCGACCTACCAATACCATTGGCTCCGCAATAAGACTTAACCTTCTCCTTTATGGGCACAACTTAATTAAGAAGATAACTAGCTAAGAGAATCTCCCACAAACAACAGTCACCAATCTTTCCCAATTTTAATAAACAAAATGGTGATGCCTGACTTGTGCTCAAGACCAATCCAACTCTTGTACTTATCTTCAATTTATTTATTTCTTATTGTACCTCTTGGTGGTTCGGTTTCTTTCAACTTCAATTTCTCAGATCCCAACACCGTCAATGAATATATCAACCTCGAAGGCGATGCATCTCTTGATTATAAGGGCAAAATTAACTTGACCGAGAACATCGAGAGGAGTAAAGGAAGAGCAACCTACAAACAGCCAGTGCCCTTGTGGGATAAAGATACTGGAGAGGTAACCAACTTTACAACCCGGTTCTCTTTTCTTATACAAAATACTACAAATACCTTTGGGGATGGCTTAGCTTTTTTCCTATCTTCATATCCATCTCAAATTCCTCCATATAGTAGTGGATTGGACCTTAGCCTTTTCAATGCCGCTACCGACAAGAATGCATCGGCTAATCAGGTAGTCGCAGTCGAGTTTGATACCACCTTAAATCTGGGTATAGACCCAAATTCCGCAAATTCAACTGACTGCCACATTGGTATTGATGTAAACACTATTAACTCAACTTCTTACCAGCTCATTCCAAACTACCTTTTTATTGGTACAAGGATGACCGCACATATTGAGTATAACAGTTGGCAAAAACTTTTGATTCTTTCCCTTTGGCATGAAGCCAACCCGACAATCAATTTCAGCACCAATGCAACTGTTGATTTAAGGAACCAGCCAGCAAATGCATCTGTAGGCTTCTCAGCAGCCACTGGATCAAAAATTGAAACACACCAGATATTCTGGTGGTCTTTTAACTCAACCTTAGAAATGGTTACAAAAAATAAAAAAACGAGAAATAAGTCAGTCATAGTTGGAATAGCCGTGGGCACATTTATTATGTTTATTGTAGGAGGGATCTTCATATATCATGTCAGAAAAAGGAATTCAATCAAGAAATTCCGAGAAATTGAAGTGATTGATGATGAATCAATTGATTACGAATTTGAAAAGGGGAGAGGACCCAAGAGGTTCCCGTACAGTGAACTGGTTGATGCAACAAATGGCTTCGGAGAGAACGAGAAACTTGGAGAAGGTGGGTTTGGATCAGTCTACAGGGGTATTTTAAAGGATGAAAACATTCATGTTGCTGTTAAGAGGGTGTCAAAAGATTCAAAGCAAGGAAAGAAAGAGTATATATCCGAGGTCAAAATTATAAGCCAACTAAGGCATCGAAATCTTGTTCAACTAATTGGTTGGTGCCATGATCATGGAGACTTTTTGTTGGTTTATGAATTGATGCATAAGGGGAGCCTCGACAAACACCTGTACAGCAAAGAAACTCTTTTAACTTGGCCAATTAGGCACAATATAGCACTAGGGCTAGGTTCTGCTCTTCTATACCTCCATGAGGAGTGGGAGCAATGTGTTGTGCATAGAGATATCAAGCCAAGCAACATAATGTTAGATTCCTCATTCAATGCTAAGCTCGGTGATTTCGGCCTTGCTAGACTTATTGATCACAACCAAGAAGTAGAAACAGTTGCTGCTGGCACCAAGGGTTATATAGCACCAGAATGTGTCCTCGGCACAGCAAAGGCAAGCACCCATTCTGATGTTTTCAGTTTTGGAGTTGTCTTGTTGGAGATTGCATGTGGAAGGAGGCCCATAATGCCTCAACAAGATGAAAAGAAGGTGATTTTAGTTGAATGGGTTTGGGATTTGTACGGGCAGAATGCACTTATGGAGGCCATCGATTCAAGTTTAAATGGTGATTTCATAAAAGAAGAAGTCGAGTATCTGATGATTGTTGGTTTATGGTGTGCACACCCAGAAAAATCCTCACGCCCATCTATTAGGCAGGCTATGAGTGTTTTGCAATTTCAGGCTAATTTACCAATTATTCCTCAAAAAATGCCGATGCCGGTGTATACTATTCCATTTCATACCTCCTCAGAGGCTACTCCAAGTGGTGCAGCCAAAATTTCAACTTCTGTTTTTGATGGTCGGTGACTGACAATTTCATTAATAATAAGAAAGTACAATTTTTTTTTTTTTTTTTCTGATAAACTGTTCCACCATAGAAGGAAAAATCGGAATCGGAACCGGGATCGGTACCTTCTGATCCCGATCACGGATCGGAAAATCGGTCGGAATCGGTCGAATCGGATCGGAAAATCGGACTTTTTTGTCAGAAGCTTATTTTATACTAAAAAAATAGAAAAAAAATTGATAAAAAATTTAGACAAATAATTACAATCAAATAATCCACTAATACAATATAATACAAGCATTAAAACTAAAAACACATTTTTTCACTGCCAAAAACTATGTCGTGCTGGCTAGATCACTTCACCAGCGTCTGTATTATGAAGTTGAGTAGAAGAAATATTGCCTAATTAATTTTCAAATAGAGTAAAAACAATAAATTACATATATTAAAACCAGTCAAATGTATATTAATAAAAGAATTATAATAACCACAAATTTAATAATTAATTCTCTTAAAAAATTAACAGATTGATTCAGTATTTATAGATGTAAGTAAAGAATTAAGATCATTCTAATTGGTCCCCTAAATCTCTTTAGTTGGTCCACCCGTCCAAATTTGTGGGCCTCCAATGGTCAGTGGCTGCTGCTACTTCATTCTTTTTAATATTTTCTGCCCGAGCTTCTACCCGCATTGCCCACAATATCTTCTTCTCCAATCAGCCATTTGACCAAGTCAAAATCAATATTTTCACCCCCAAATGCTTACTCCATCCGCTCTCTCTCCGTCTCCTCCATTTTCCTCTTATTATGGATGCATCATAGGCTCACATCGTGAGAATCGGTCTGATTTGGACAAAAACTCCGCTGATTCTGGTCTGATTCCACTAATTTGGCCGATTTTTTCAAGCAAAACTCACCCACCGCGTAAATCGGTCCAAAATCGGATCGGTCTTGTCCGATCCCGACCTGAATCGGCCGATTCCGATCTGGATCGTCCGATTTTGCCTTCTATGTGTTCCACTTCAATTTTACTGGTAAATAACATAATTTAATTTCCAACAGCATGCCTATGCTTATGCATATATACCAGCTGTTAAAGGTAAAGTTGGAAACAACAATTACTTGAGAAGAGACTTCCTCAATGGCTTGCACAGCTTGCTTTCAATTTATGGTCAACACCAAAGAGGTTATTGGTTGTAGATGTTTGAATAGCATAGAAAGAGGCAATTTTTCGATGTTTGCCTTTTATAATGTTAGGTTTTGCGTTGTACTCAAGAAGATGTTTTGAATGCATTTTTTGTTGAACTTTTCTGAAATGATGATCATGTATGATGTTGTATTTTACTGTTATAATATTAGTGAAAATTTATTCTGATTTTACACTCTCTTGATGGCTTGTTGCTTCAATTGTGCATAAATTGAGATAAGATAGTTATTGGCAACATATGAATTACAGTTGTTGGCACTGCCCAACTATTTTTAAGTAACCAATCAAAATTCTTAGAGGTAACCATAGTAGGAATTATCGGTATCGGGATCGGGATCGGTCCCGGCCGATACCGATACAGGATCGGGGTATCGGATCGGTATTGGCTCAGGATCGGGATTTTTTTTTCTTTTTCTTTATGATTTGCTACGTGAGGATCGGCTCAGGATCGGATCGGGGTAGGCTGATACCGATACGTATCGGTATTGGCCGATATTTCCTACTATGGAGGTAACCTCTGTGGGCATCGAAACCGTTCATTAAGAACTGGTAGTATATTTCCTCCCTTGCAAAGATAAATCTAAGAGAAACAAGTCAATTCAATCCGAAGAGAAATACACGAGTCATTTAGTAGTGTCGGTGTTGGATGTGTTTTGCACCTAATTAAGTGTCTTGCCCAATCAAGTAATTAATGATTAGGTCTTGTCAATTCCACGCGTCACTAACAAAGTAATTTTTTGGGACATATTGACATCACAACATCTAAGATTTCCACCAAAAATCGTGGCAATTTAAAAATTCATGGACATAATTAGCATTAACTTTTGTCATGTTTAGTCTTTACAAGATTATATAAAGGTATTTTCAATATTCCTATATGTCAATAATTAATTTTACAATATTTTATTGTTATCTATAAAAAAAATTACTTTGTCAATTTTCCATTCTTACCAGATGTAGAAAGATAATGCTAATTATCGAATAAAATATATATGTTTATATATATTATGTACCTTCAAAACACCGAACGCATAAAAATAAATTGATATTTAGATAGATTGCAGCATTTGCATAAGGTCATAAAAATAAAAATAAAAGATGAGTACGTAGAATGCATTCTAAGTTCACCAATTTTCTTTGTGAACTCAAGATTGACCTAAAATGACAAATTCGAACTGTTAAAATCCGTCTAGCTTATGAGTGATGTGTCTACATGCAAAAAATTTAAACTTCTAAATTAATTTTATATAATATCAATATTAACTTTAATCTATCAGGTTTCAACGGTTCGAAGTCATCATTTGAAATCAATCCGATAGATTTTAGAGTTGAATTCACAAAGAGAATTCATGAACTTAAGAACACCCTAGTTCTACTTAAAAAAAGATACATAGGTTAATGTCTAACCATTTAATTTTTTTTTATTAATTGCTAATTACTAACACCATAAAAAAGGATGCACTAATTAATCTTGAGGGTTCAAATGCCTCTATTTTTTGTGCCTCTATCATACCTGAATTTGTAAAAACTTTAATAATTCAAAATTTAAAACTTAAAAGTCAAAATAAAACTATTGGATATGATCTACATCATTTTATTCATGCATGTGTAAAAAATTATGACATTTTAATTTTATTTTGATTGTCATCAAGAGCTTATTAAAGAAAACAAAATTTATTTTTGACGTTGATTTTTGAACTTATTGATTCACATAAAAAAAAATTGAAATGTTATAATTTTTTATAAACACATAGAGAAAATAACATAAATCACATCTAATGGTTTTATTTTGACTTTCAAGTTTTAAATTTTGAGTTATTAAAGTTTTAAAAAATAGTGGTATAGTGGAGGCATTTGAACTCTCCTCATTAATCTTATCATCAGAACAAATATTATATATTATAAAGAGTAGGGTTAAAATGCACCATTGGTTTTGTGCCCCAATCATACCCCACATCTCTATCTCCGTTTACAAAGTTCAAATAGTCGATCCGAACCGTTCATCTTGTTCTACATATTAAAATGTGCTTAGAGACAAAATTTTATATTTTTTTGAATTTTTTTACTATTTATTTAGATAGGTACAAAATCACTGTTTTTGCATGGTCCAGATGCAGTGATTTTGTACCTATCTAAATAAATAGTAAAACAATTCCAAAAAAATATAAAATTTGGTCTCTAAGAACATTTTAATATGTAGAACAAGATGAACGGTTCGGATCAACTATTTGAACTTTGTAAATAGAGATAGAGATGTAGAATATGGTTGGGGCACAAAACCAATGGTGCATTTTAACCCTTCTCATAAACATACAATTAATATATTACTCTATAGAATTACAACAATATAATAAATAAGAATTATCTCTTACCGTTCAAAAAAATTGTACCATTTTCACTCTTTTAATGTTCGAATCTTATTTATTTTTAAAAGAGGCATGAAGGCCGTTCCATTACTGAAATAACATAATTACAGGTACCAGTTCAGCCAGAGAGAAATCTTAGCAAAACAACCAAGCAAGCAACATATTAACCAAATCTTATATATAACTAAGTTCCAAAAGTATTCCAAAGAAGCTAATATTAAGCCATTGATTAAAGGGCTGAGAGTAATGTGTTTTTATTCATCACTGACATAGTGACATCCACTCCGGTAGGTGGTTGGTAATTGTCACATTTAAATGCCAAACAGCCAAACAGCCAAACATCTACGTTGAAGTCACATGATCAACAAAAGTCCATATCATCACACTTGAATATGTATTTCTAACTTCATTTTAATAATGTTTGTACGAATTAGAAGGGTATGCACAGTCGTTGACTGTGGGTCAAAGGCGGCACAATACCTTTGTAATTTTTAATTAGCATCAACAATTGTACCTAACCTCTTTCTCTCTGACACCAATTATTCTCCCCCAATCTACACTCACCTAGCTTTCTACCTTGGCAAAATGGTGGTATCTGACTTGTGCTCAAGACCAATCCATCTCTTGTACTTATCTTCAATTTATTTACTTCTTATTGTACCTCATGGTGCTTCGATTTCTTTCAACTTCAATTTCTCAGAACCAATCACCAATCTTGTGAATGAACATATCAACTTCCAAGGTGATGCATCCTACAATCAGCAAAAAATTGACTTGACTGAGAACATTGGGAACAGCAAAGGAAGAGCAACCTACTATCAACCGGTACCCTTGTGGGATAAAGATACCGGAGAGGTAACGAACTTTACAACCCGGTTCTCTTTTGTTATACAAAATACTACATCTTACTCTGGGGATGGCTTTACTTTCTTCCTATCTTCCTATCCATCTCAAATTCCTCCGCATAGTAATGGAGGGGCCCTTGCCCTTTTCAATACCGCTACCAACATGAATGCATCGGCTAATCAGGTAGTTGCAGTCGAGTTTGATACCTTCCGGAATTCGATGTATGACCCAAATTCAACAGATCCAACTGACTGCCACATTGGTATTGATGTAAACGTTATTAAATCAACTTCTTACAAGATCATTCCAAACTACCTTTTTGTTGGTACAAGGATGACCGCACATATTGATTATAACAGTTGGCAAAAACTTTTGAGTCTTTCCCTTTGGCATGAGCCCAACTCGACAATCAATTTCAGCATCAATGCAACTGTTGATTTAAGGAACCAGCCAGCAAATGCATCTGTAGGCTTCTCAGCAGCCACTGGAGCAAACATTGAAACACACCAGATATTCTGGTGGTCTTTCAACTCAACCTTAGAAATGAAGCAAATTTCCCCCAATTTAGCTCCATCAGAAGCCCCATTGGTTAGAAAAAATAAAAAGACGAGAAATAAGTTGGTCATAGTTGGAATAGTCGTGGGCACATTTATTATGTTTATTGTAGTAGGGATCTTCATATATTATCTCAGAAAAAGGAGGTCAATCAAGAAAATCGGAGAAATTGAGGTGATTGGTGATGAATCAATTGATTACGAATTTGAAAAGGGGAGAGGACCAAAGAGGTTCCCGCACAGTGAATTGGTTGATGCAACAAATGGTTTTGGGGAGAACGAGAAACTTGGAGAAGGTGGGTTTGGATCAGTCTACAGGGGTATTTTAAAGGATGAAAACATTCATGTTGCTGTTAAGAGGGTGTCAAAAGATTCAAAGCAAGGGAAAAAGGAGTATATGTCAGAGGTCAGGATTATAAGCCAACTAAGGCATCGAAATCTTGTTCAACTAATTGGTTGGTGCCATGATCATGGAGAATTTTTGTTGGTTTATGAATTGATGCATAAGGGAAGCCTTGACAAACACCTGTATAGCAAAGAAACTCTTCTAACTTGGCCAATTAGGCACAATATAGCACTAGGGCTAGGTTCTGCTCTTCTATACCTCCATGAGGAGTGGGAACAATGTATTGTGCATAGAGATATCAAGCCAAGCAACATAATGTTAGATTCTACATTCAATGCTAAGCTTGGTGACTTTGGACTTGCTAGACTTATTGATCACAACCAAGAATTAGAAACAGTTGCGGCTGGCACCACTGGTTACATAGCACCAGAATGTTACCTTGGCATGGCAAATGCAAGCACGCATTCCGATGTTTTTAGTTTTGGAGTCGTCTTATTGGAAATCGCATGTGGAAGGAGGCCCATAATGCCTCAACAGGATAAAAGGAAGGTGAGTTTAGTTAAATGGGTTTGGGATTTGTACGGTACGAAAGCACTTATGGAGGCCGTTGATCCAAGATTAAATAGTGAGTTAGAAAACAGAGAAGTAGAGTGTCTGATGATTGTTGGTTTATGGTGTGCACACCCGGAAAAATCCTCACGCCCATCTATTAGGCAGGCCATGAGTGTTTTGCACTTTCAATCTAATTTGCCAATTCTTCCTCCAAAAATGCCGATGCCGGTTTATATTACTTCCTTTGATCCTAATATGCAACTTTATACCTACTCTGAGGCTACTTCAAGTGGCATAGCAACAAATTCCACTCAATCGGCTCCTGCTCCATTTTCAGACTCTTCCTGGCTGCTCAACCAAGAAACAAGAACATTCTAAACAATAAATTTGCAAACTAAAAAAAAAAATCCTCTGTTTTTTTTTTCTTTAGTGCTTTTAAATGCACAGTATTACAATACCTATTTGGGAGTTTTTTTTTTCCTCTGTGTTTTGTGTATCATTATTCTTTCATTTCCTTTTTTAGTATGCTGAAATGTGTTAGTAGCATTTTTCTCCGATGACATGTTATGCTAATTAACCAGCTAGCTGTATAAATTGCTTATAATATTTTGCTATGGTGGTTCTCATTTGCTACAAGGTTCAAATGTCATGCAAATTAGGCTGCTTACCTAATTGTCTATTTCTGTTTATGTTCATTCTACACAACCTTTGAATTTTTGATGAAATGAAGAAGACTTTCACACATTTGTAATTACCTCCCTGCATGAAATTTCACACAAATTCCAGCAGGTGATCGCTACCATTTCCATCCATAACATGTATGACACCAGGTTGCAAGCAAAACCCACAAAAAAACTCTCAAATTGAGCTGGTTGAATATCCTTTGCCTTTCCATCAATTGGTCTATCAGCGAAATATATAGCACAATTTGAACTTTAACTCAGCTATTCTATTTGGTACCTTCATCTATCTAAAAACCAGAAAAACGGTTACTCTCAGGTTGTGATCTGAATCAGGCTGAGTTTAGGATTGCTTGATCTGATCAGATGAGAAGAGGTGTTTGGTGTTTGCTTGATCTGATCTGAATCAGGCCTGGCATTGCGAGTTTTTTACGCCTGTTAGTTGGAAGGGGATTTGACAGAATGTATTGAAGATTCTTTGTTTATTTGTGGAATTTGACAGTCACCTCAGTAAATAGATTTTTTATTTTTATTTTTCTGACAAAACAGTGAGATTATATTTTTCTGACAAAACAGTCAAGAGTATATACAGAAATATCAATGTCTACAAATTAGTACCAGTTAATATGAAAAGAGGAGGGTTCAAATGCCTCCATTTTTTGTGCCTCCATCATGCCTCCATTTTTAAAAACTTAAATAACTCAAAGTTTAAAACTTAAACGTGAAAATAAAACCGTTAGATGTAATCTATGTTATTTTCTCTATGTGCCCATAAAAAATTATCACATTTTGATTTTGCTTTTATATGAATTAATAAGTTGAAAAATCAACGTCTAGAAATTATCCATATTTATATATATTTTTACAAGCTCAAGATGACAATCAAAATAAAGTTGAAATGCCATAATTTTTTACATGTGCATAGATAAAATGATATAGTTCATATCCAGCGGTTTTATTTTGAATTTTAAGATTTAAATTTTGAGTTATTAAAGTTTTTAAAAATGGAGGCATTTGAACCCTCCTCATATGAAAATCATATATAACCACCCGAAAAAATCAGCCTTAGGGGCTTAATATAATTTATAAACTTACCAGTCAAGAGTATATACAGAAATATCAAAGCCTTCAAATTAGTACCAGTTAATCTAAAAATAATATATAACCACCCAAAAGGAACATATACAACCACCCAAAAAAATCATATATACTTGCCCCATACTTCCCTTAAACAGTTAATTTGAAAATGCTATTGTATGTAGGTACAAGCTTAGCAACTAAAGAATCACTTTGCTCTTACAGTTAATTTGAAAATAAACCTCAAAGTAGTACCAGTCTTGATCTGCTCTCTATCCGGGTTTAATTTATCTATTAAACCAGAGGTAAAAAGTGTTGAGCTCCATGGAAACTCACTGTTGGTTAGAGATTGGCACAACCCCTGGCAAATAGGCCTTATCTGCAATTG
Organism: Carex rostrata; assembly: GCA_964058875.1. NCBI lineage: Eukaryota > Viridiplantae > Streptophyta > Magnoliopsida > Poales > Cyperaceae > Carex > Carex rostrata. The sequence goes on from CAXKVT010000245.1 coordinate 1,249,383, forward strand.
CTTTAAAATCTCTCCCAAAAAAAAATTGGTGCTCAATTTAATTTTTCAAAATAAAACAAGACAGACCTAAGCACTGGAAAAAGAAAGCAAGGTTCACGATGCATGGAATCGGTCCAGGGATTTAACATTTATACTATTCCTTTTTGGGGGATCTTCTGTAATAGAATTTCATATACAAAGGAGTAACGAAGAAAAGACTAAAAGAGAAGCGATGCATTGACAATCTGTTGTATTTCATAGAAATCCTGCTGCAGAAAATCGTGGCGAGTAATCCCGTATGCCCGTGTGCCTGAGTGCGTATCCTCTGAGATATCTCATATTTTGCGTGACCGACGTGTCCGGTGTCTACTCGGGGTGACGTACGGGAGCAGTATTATTTGAGCTTTGAGATTCGCGCAGAACTTATTGCAACGGTTGAGATTTCCAAAAGGTCACGCAAAATATGAGATTTCCAAAAAGTCACGCAGTATTATCTGTGGTCCCACAAGTTCTCACCAACGTTTGTTTTGAGTTTCTGATTTTCTGTATCTTTGTTCACGTGGCCACCATGATGAAGCGCTAAATACGAGTGATTGTTGATCATTACACTGAAAGTTAATATTGTTGAGGCTCTAGGCAGATGGCAGGAGCTACTTTTGATTAGACAATTTTTTTTGTTGCCCCCCTAACCCCCTATATTTTTATTAATTGCCGAAAGCTCGAAACATGTTACGATCCTAATTATATTTAGACATATATATATATAGAGTTGGACTACGGTGCTTCGCAAAGTAAAGCGATTATTTTACTTTACGTTTATATCTTCAATTTCAAAGTTCAAAACGTCGATCCGAATTGTTCAAGTTGATCTCCATATTAAATTATATTTGGAGACCAAATTGTAAATTTTTTGAAAATTTTTTACTATTTCTTTATAATTTTTTAAAATTGCTGTTTTTCAGAAAATTCTGAACCATCAAAAACAGTGATTTTAAAAAATTCTAAAGAAATAGTAAAATATTTTCAAAAAATGTAAAATTTGGTTTCCAAACACAATTTAATATGGAGATCAACTTGAACGGTTCGGATCGACGTTTTTAAAATTGTAAAATATGAGTGTGAAATAAAACACTCACTTTTGAAGAGGTTAGAGGTCAAGCCACCTAATTATTAATATTCACAAAAAAAAAAAAAAATTCACCCGGATTTCGAACCTAAAGCCTATCGTACAAAGAACATTATCTTTACCACAAGATCAAAGACTGATTTTAATATACATAGAGCATTATATTTACCACAAAAAAAATTTCCATTCGAATTTCAAAAAAAAAATTTGTCACAAGATTAAAGACTGATTCTAATATACACATATTTTTCTATTTTGAAGAGGGGTAATTTCGTACCTAAATGCTCGTCTTATTTTTAGGAGTTAAATAGTATAATATTTAATATATTTTGCAAATGTCTTGGTAATATTAGTTGTCGTTAGTGTCTAGCCATTAAAAAAAAAAATGAAGCACAAATTTTGGATAAAGTAAGAAAGTTCTGTCTTGTTTTATTTATTTTTTTTTTTTTTAGTGCAAAGTTTTGTCTTGTTGAAGGGAAATGCAGTCTTTGACTGGGAGCCATTATCTTTGGAAGATTCATGCAGTAGCACCAATAATTGTGCCTCGACTTCAGCTTGGGTTTGATGGTCATTGTACCCAAAGTGGTTTTAATGGGTTCGATCACCATCGAATCTATTTTAGGATTCGTGCGCATAAATTTTAAAGCATACGCAAAAGTGCGAGCGCAAATTCTAAAGCAGATCCGATGGTGAACGAACCCATTGGAATCACTTTGAGTCCAATGGCCATCGAACCCAAGTTGTTCTCTTACCACACCTTTCCTCTCGCACCAATGATTCTCCCCTCATCACCCCTACACCACACACACAAATTAAAGCTCACATTTTTGTACATATTTGATTCCGTTTATTAAGATCTGCCTTTTAAAGGAGTGAAAACAGAGCGAATTCGGAGCAGATAATGTTGATACTAAATCTGTAACTGCCTTACGAATCAGGAATACATAATAAACATATGTCAAAATTTAAAATCAAACTTGTCTTAAACGGATAAGGATATGGATACGGAGCTGATAATCTATGAATACGAATTCGAATATGGATACAAAACGAATAATAATCAGATAATTAAGTCATATAAAATTTAAGATACAAATACTAATAAAGAAAATTCAAATATAAATATAAATGAATAATCAAATATGGGATGGAGTAACATTATTAAATTTATGTGACAATGTTCCAAAAAAGAAGAAGAACTAATATAGGTACTCTTATAATTAAATGAATATCATCATGAGTTTTTGCTGCTAAAATCCAAAGCGCACGATAATTTACAAAGCCCATTTAGGCCCAGAAGAAATTTGCAAATAGCACTACAACAATCTGTTTGGATATCAGTTTGCATTTAGTTCCACATGAGACGTAGTAAGACTCGCTGCTATATAATAGCCCTTCAAAGGATAAGCTGTTCGACAGATTAGAAAGGGGAAAAGGGTAGTGAGTTTGAATCCGTGAAAATTTCATCCGGATACATGTGGATATCTGATCCGTTTATACTTGAGCAATTGGATTCGAATATATCCGTTATACCTGAGCAACCGAATTCATGTCTGAATCCAGGTCTTTAGTTGATAATCAATAATTATTCAGATCCGGATCCGCAAATTATCCGAATCCGTTGATTCGTTTATCTGAATTTGGATCTGAACCAGATATAGAGCAGATTTGGATCAGATTATCTAGATTCGTTTTCAGCCCTAGCCTTTTAACATGCATGTTTTAATTGAATTTTTGCCTAAATATGATACTAACTTTAATTCAATTGACCTACTAAATTGAGGGTCCTGATTCCATGTAACTCAAATTTGGATTTTGGATCCGGACCGTCCGATCAAAATTCAAATCAATTCAGTCCAAGTTAAAATACATGCGACCCTTTTAATATTCGTGCAGATTCTATCCGACGGCTCATATTTAAACTCAAACTTGAGTTACTTCAGAAATGGATTAATATTGGTGATCTCTAGCGCACTTAACCGTTGGTGATCTCTAGCTAGCCCAGCCCAATCAAAAATAAGGTCAATTCGTGGGATACATCGATCAATGTGGGATCCATTGACCTTACAATATTCAAGGTTGCAACTTGAAAATTCATGGACTTAACTAATATCCACTACTAACTTGCTAAGTTGACAAATGAAATTGAATGTAGTATCTTAATTATGTACGTATTACTTCACTGAAGCAAAACATAGTTGTTGACTAGGATTTTCATTAATTAGCACCAATAATTGTACCTCTCCCAAGCTACACTCTTTAGATATCTACCTTAGCTCCGGTTGCAAAAGCCGCCCAAAACAACACTCAGCAAACTTTCCAAATTTTCACAAGCAAAATGGTGGTACCTGATTTGTGCTCAAGACCAATCCAACTCTTGTACTTATCTTCCATTTATTTGTTTCTTCTTGTACCCCATGGTGTTTCAGTTTCATTCAACTTCAGTTTCTCAGACCGCAACAACGAGAAAAACATCACATTTGAAGGAGATGCATCCTATGATAATCCGGAAAAATTAATAGATTTGACCAAATATTCGGCAACCTCAGGCCTTGCGAACAGCACAGGAAGAGCAACGTACAATCAGCCAGTGCCCTTGTGGGATAAAGATACCGGAGAGGTAACCAACTTTACAACCCAGTTCTCTTTTCTTATACAAAGTACTAAACCAGATAACTTTGGGGATGGCTTTGCTTTCTTCCTATCTTCCTATCCATCTCAAATTCCTCCTTATGGAGGGGGCGGCGATCTTGCCCTTTTCAATACCGCTACCGACATGAATGAATCGGCAAATCAAGTAGTCGCAGTTGAGTTTGATACCTTCTTGAATCCGATTAAAGACCCAAATTCAACAGATTTAACTGATTGCCACATTGGTATTGATGTAAACATGATTAAATTGACTTCTTTCAAGCTCATTCCAAATTACCTCTTTATTGGTACAAGGATGATTGCAGAGATTAAATATAACAGTTTAATAAAACTTTTGAGTCTTTCCCTCTGGCAAGAAAAAGACTTGACAAACCAATTCAACATCAGTGCAACTGTTGATTTAAGGAAACTGCCACTAAATGCATCTGTGGGCTTCTCAGCAGCCACTGGAGCAAGTTTTGAAGCACACCAGATATTCTGGTGGTCCTTTAACTCAACCTTAGAAATGAAGAAAATTTCCCCCAATTTGGCTCCATCAGAAGCCCCATCACCCGAAGCCCCATTTGTTATAAATTATAAAAACACGATAAATGTGCCATTCATAGTTGGAATACCCGTGTGCACTTTTATCATATTTCTTTTAGTAGGGATGTTTATATATCATCTCAGAAAAAAGAGTTCAATCAAGAAAATCAGAGAAATTGAGGTGATTGGTGATGAATCAATTGATGAAGAATTTGAAAAGGGGAGAGGACCCAAGAGGTTCCCATACAGTGAACTGGTTGATGCAACAAATGGTTTTGGGGAGAACGAGAAACTTGGAGAAGGTGGGTTTGGATCAGTCTACAGAGGTATTTTAAAGGATGAAAACATTCATGTTGCTGTTAAGAGGGTGTCAAAAGATTCAAAGCAAGGGAAAAAAGAGTATATATCAGAGGTCAAGATTATAAGCCAACTAAGGCATCGAAATCTTGTTCAACTAATTGGTTGGTGCCATGATCATGGAGAATTTTTGTTGGTTTATGAATTGATGCATGAGGGAAGCCTCGACAAACACCTTTATAGCAATGAAACTTTTCTAACTTGGCCGATTAGGCACATTATAGCACTAGGGCTAGGCTCTGCTCTTCGATACCTCCATGAGGAGTGGGAGCAATGTGTTGTGCATAGAGATATCAAGCCAAGCAACATAATGTTAGATTCCTCATTCAATGCTAAACTCGGTGATTTTGGCCTTGCTAGACTTGTTGATCACAACCAAGAAGTAGAAACGGTTGCTGCTGGTACCAAGGGTTATATAGCACCAGAATGTGTCCTTGGCATGGCAAATGCAAGCACGCTTTCTGATGTTTTCAGTTTTGGAGTCGTCTTGTTGGAAATCGCATGTGGAAGGAGGCCCATAATGCCTCAACAGGATCGAAGGAAGTTGAGTTTAGTTGAATGGGTTTGGGATTTGTATGGCCAAAATGCACTTATGGAGGCCGTCGATTCAAGATTAAATGGTAATTTCATAAAAGAAGAAGTCGAGTGTCTGATGATTGTTGGTTTATGGTGTGCACACCCGAAAAATTCCTCACACCCATCTATTAGGCAGGCCATGAGTGTTTTGCAATTTCAAGCTAATTTGCCAATCCTTCCTGCAAAAATGCCGATGCCGGTGTATCTTATTCCATTGGATCCTAATATGCAACTTTTTACCTCCTCTGAGGCTACTTCAAGTGGCATAGCACAAAATTCGACCAAGCCGGCTCCTGCTCCATCTTCAGACTCTTCCTGGCTGCTGAAACAAGAACCGAGAACATTCTAAACAATAAATTCGTAAACTTAGTTTCTTCTGTTTTCTTTTCTTTAGTGCTTTTGAATGCATATTACTGCAATGATTCCTATTTGGTAGCTTTCTTTGTTTTTCTATTGCATGTATTGCCCTTGTACTTTTTTTTTTCTGATGCTTTTGTTTCTGGAATTTATTTTCCCAATGTGTATTGTGTTATTCTTTTATTTCCTTTTTTGGTAGCATTTTTCTTCGGTAACATGTTACGCTAAACTAGCTTGCTCTATAATTTGCTTATAATCTTTGCTATGGTGGTTCTGTATACATTCATTTTTCATATCCTTTTAATTTTTGTTGAAATGAAGAAGACTTTCCAACATTTGTAATTGCCTCCATGCATGAAATTACACACAAATAATACTTTTTGGAAAGAGAAATGATGAAAATAATTGTATTGATTTTTCTGATTTTACAACTTATTCTCAAGGGCGGTGCCATTATGGGATAAAGATACAGGAGAGGTAACCAACTTTACAACCCAGTTCTCTTTTCTTATACAAAATACTACACCATATTACTTTGGAGATGGCTTTGCTTTCTTCCTATCTTCCTATCCATCTCAAATTCCTCCACAATCCGCTGGCAAATATCTTGGCCTTTTCAATTCCACTACCGGCATGAATGCATCGGCTAATCAAGTAGTCGCGGTTGAGTTTGATACTTCTTGAATACGATTATAGATCCAAATTCAACAGATCGATCTGTTTGCCACATTGGTATTGATGTAAACATGATTCAATCAACTTCTTACCAGCTCATTCCAAATTACCTTTTTGTTGGTACAAGGATGACTGCACAGATTGAGTATAACAGTTGGCTAAAACTTTTGAGTCTTTCCCCTTGGCATGAAAATAACTTGACAACCATAGTATGCAAAATCGGCCGAGTCGGATCGGAATCGGACGACACCGATCCGATTTTTGACCGAGTTACGCGGTGACCAATTTTTCATCGAAAAATCGGGTTAAACAGTGCTGATTCGGCCGAATCAGGCGAGTCTCGACCAATTCCAGACTGATTCTTACGATTTGGAGGCGATTCTTTATAAGATAAAGCCGATTTTGCCTTTTCTTTGCATCAATTTGGGTTTGTCGGAAAATACCGTAGTCGATTTGGGAAGAAAGAAGGAATGAGGCCGCTGTGGAGAAGAAAGACAAATATATACATCTTAAATGGACTCGGTGTACAAGTCCATGAAGTACCTAAATAGAAAAAAACAGTTGGTCCATTGTAAACCAAGAACAACGAAGAAACTCTGTTTGAGATATGGACCACTTGTAAGATATAAAACATATTTAGCGCTGCCATTGGACCCAACTGTTTGGAGGCGATTCTGCACTCCATTTCAGATGTCATTGGACCCAACTGTTTCCACAATATTTTGCATTTTTATATTTATTTTTGAATTGTTTTTTCATGTTTTCACAATGTTTTGATTTTCTTCCTCTATTTTTCTTCTATATATTTATTAAATATATAGAAGAAAAATATATTGGATTAGTATATTATATTGTATTCAATTTAGTCACTCGTGAATTATTCAATTTAGTCCATTTATAGTTTTAATACTTGTATTATATTGTATTAGTGGATTATTTGATTGTAATCATTTATTTAAACATAAATTATTGACAAATTAATTTTTTATCAATTTTTTCCTATTTTTTTAGTGTAAAACAAGCTTCTGGCCTAAAAGTCCGATTTTCCGATCCAAATCAGCCGATACCGGCCGATACCCCGATCCCGTATCGATATTGGCCGGGACCGATCCCGATCCCGATGCCGATTATTCCTACTATGTTGACAACCCAATTCAACCTCAATGCAAATGTTGATATAAGGAACCTTCCACCAAATGCATCCGTAGACTTCTCAGCAGCCACCGGAGCAGATTTTGAAGCGCACCAGATATTCTGGTGGTCTTTTAACTCAACCTTAGAAATGAAGCAAATTTCCTCCAATTTAGCTCCATCAGAAGCCCCATTGGTTAGAAAAAATAAAAAGACGAGAAATAAGTCGGTCATAGTTGGAATAGTCGTGGGCACATTTATTATGTTTATTGTAGTAGGGATCTTCATATATCATCTCAGAAAAAGGAGGTCAATCAAGAAAATCGGACAAATTGAGGTGATTGGTGATGAATCAATTGATTACGAATTTGAAAAGGGGAGAGGACCAAGAGGTTCCCCCCCCCCCCCCCCCCCCCCCAATTTCATGCAATTGATAAAAGTTACAGATGAATGATGAAAAATTAGTAGGAGTTGAGAAAAAGATTAGAGATGAATCAGGATCATTAATAGTCTCCATTGAAAAAGAAAGCAAGGCTTACGGTCCATGGAATTAGTCTTTCTTACTCGTTTAACGCTGTGGTATATAGTACACCCGGTCTTGGAATTTAATGTGTATTTTTTTCTTGGAATTTCTTTTTTTTTTCACCCAATTAATTTCTCTGGAATTTAGCTGAATTTACACTGGGATCTTATGGGAATTTAATATACAACACAGTAACGAAAATTGAGGCGCATATGAGCGTGTGCTAGTGCGACTGCCATGTGGTCCCATAGGTTCTCGCCCAATCAATGCGACAGCACCAACATTCTCTTTTGTGTTGTTGATTTTCTGTATCTTTGTTCATGAGGCAACCATGATGAAGCGCTAAATAATAGTATTTGTTGTTCATTACACTAAAGTTATATTGTTCAGGCTCTAGGCAGATGGAAGAAGCTACCTTTTATTACACATTTTTTTCTTTTTTTGCCCCCAAGTCCTTAACTTTTCGAGTCTGTATCATAGTAACACAGTTCGCGAATTATTCGCGAATAATTCGGATTTGAACATCCTACGAATCAATTCGCGATTAAAACGAGAATTCGGGAATTAAACGATTTATACGCGAATTATTCTCAAATTTGATAAATTTTACGTTTTATTCGCGTTTTTATCGGAAAAAGTTTGTCACTACATCCTCCTGTCCACGATCTCATTTTTCTTTGATGTCAACGTGGCATTATTTCATGCATTTGTGTGGCAACGGACCCACCAAGTGGTGAGGTACGGTTTTTGATAAATATTAGCTGTACGCTACTTTGAACTTTGAAGATAAAAATGAAAATTTCTCTGTACAACAAGTACAAACAGACCACGTGGGTGAAATATTTTTTTTTTTTAATTTGAGTGAAAGGTTTTTAAATTTTGAATGACTACAATTGCTGTACAATTTGGTGTGAAAGGGATAAATCTGAGCCTTTGGATCAAAAGTTATTTGCCGCCTTTAATAAGATTAGACTGTATATGAAATTTTTGGCATTGGCATGATTTCTCACTAATTCTTCATAATAACAATATGTATTTAAATCTTTATTATTTTAAAATTTTGATGAATGATTACGGTAATCCTAAAATCCATTCTTGCTTACTATTTACTGGTATCCATTCTTGCTTACTATGTTGATTTTTGTTGAACTGAGCTATAAAATTGATGTGACTCATATACTAGAATTACATAAATATGTCTATGTAAATTTTTTTATTTTTACACTAATAAAAAAATAAAAATGAACGAAACAATCTTTTTTTGTTTTACAACTTTAGTATTTTAGTATATTATTTGGTGTGTACAAAAACAAAATATTCCCGAATTATATCCAAATTATATCCGAATTATACTTTTTTGGTGTTTACAAAAACGAATTATTTCTGAATTATTTCCGAATTATACCCGAATTATACCCGAATCACGAATTTTTGATTCTGCCGAACCTTTCCCGAACTATTAAGTTGTCACTATGGTCTGTATCACCCGATAACTGAATTACAATTTTAGAAAATGGACGGTTCAGATTAATTTTTGTCGGATCAAATTCAATCCGGTACCATTGAGACTGTAGAGATTCTTAGTTTTTGAGGTTTCATCCCTAATTATTAATGATTTAACTGTGGATCTTTAGAGTAACAAAATCCGAATATATCAGTCAAAAACTTTCCCCCACAGTGTAGCGAAACAAACATGATCATAGCAAACAAATTACATTTTAGTAAATAGTAAACATCTATAAAGTAACTAATTTAAATAATTAGGTTACAAAAAAATTAATTAAAAATATTACATTTTTTTAAAAAAATTACCAAAAAAATCATCTCAAAATTTGCTCTTTCGTTTTTGAGATCGCCTCTTCTCTTCCTCTTCGTCTTCTTTGTTTTTCTTTTCTGATTGGTTTGAGTGAATTGTGATTGAGAGGAGAGAGAAACAACTCTTTTATAGCCAATTTCACACGAAAAAATAGCTATTCAAACTTTCGGCGTCCCTATTCTTTTCTCGGCTATTGAAAATTTGATCAACCTAGGCATTTTTAAAAATATTCAAGTGAATGGGATATTTCTGTTATTTTGTATTTAATTTTGGATATTAAAAAAAAAAAGCGGTCAGAACATGTTACGATTCAAAATGTCATTCCCACCCTCTACATATTAAAGCCACATGCTCACATATATTTCTAACTTTATTTTATATTTCTTCAGTGATGGGTATGCAGTCGTTGACTGGGGGTCAATGGCGGCTCAATACACTTGGAATTTTTAATTAGCACCAATAATTGTGCCTCATCTCTTCCTCTGGCACCAATGGTTCTCCCCCAATCTACACTCACCTACCTAGCTTTCTACCTTGGCTCCCGTTGCAAATGCCTCCACACCCCAAATTTTAATAAGCAAAATGGTGGTACCTGACTTGTGCTCAAGACCAATCCAACTCTTATACTTAACTACATTTTATTTATTTCTTATTGTACCTCATTGTGGGTCGGTTTCATTCAACTTCAATTTCTCAGACCCAAACACTGTCAATGAACATATCAAGTTGGAACCTGATGCATTCTATGATAATCAGGAAAAAATCAGCTTGACCCTGGAGTCCAGAACCTCGAACCAGCAGAACAGCACCGGAAGAGCAACGTACAATCAGCCGGTGCCCTTGTGGGATCAAGATACCGGAGAGGTAACCAACTTTACAACCCGGTTCTCTTTTCTCATACAAAATACTACACAAACTAACTTTGGGGATGGCTTAGCTTTTTTCCTATCTTCCTATCCATCTCAAATTCCTCCACAATCTGCTGGCAAATATCTTGGCCTTTTCAATTCCACTACCGGCATGAATGCATCGGCTAATAAGGTAGTCGCAGTTGAGTTTGATACCTTCTTGAATACGATTATAGATCCAAATTCAACAGATCGATCTGTTTGCCACATTGGTATTGATGTAAACATGATTGAATCAACTTCTTACCAGCTCATTCCAAAGTACCTTTTTGTTGGTACAAGGATGACTGCACAGATTGAGTATAACAGTTGGTTAAAACTATTGAGTCTTTCCCTTTGGCATGAAAATAACTTGACAACCCAATTCAACCTCAATGCAAATGTTGATATAAGGAACCTTCCACCAAATGCATCCGTAGGCTTCTCAGCAGCCACCGGAGCAGCTTTTGAAGCGCACCAGATATTCTGGTGGTCCTTTAACTCAACCTTAGAAATGAAGAAAATTTCCCCCAATTTAGCTCCATCAGAAGCCCCATCACCCAAAGCCCCATTTATAAAAAATAAAAACACAATAAATGTGCCGTTCATAGTTGGAATAGCCGTGTGCACATTTATCATATTTCTTTTAGTAGGGATGTTTATATATCATCTCAGAAAAAAGAGTTCAATCAAGAAAATCAGAGAAATTGAGGTGATTGGTGATGAATCCATTGATGAAGAATTTGAAAAGGGGAGAGGACCCAAGAGGTTCCCATACAGTGAACTGGTTGATGCAACAAATGGTTTCGGGGAGAACGAGAAACTTGGAGAGGGTGGGTTTGGATCAGTCTATAGAGGTACTTTAAAGGATGAAAACATTCATGTTGCTGTTAAGAGGGTGTCAAAAGATTCAAAGCAAGGGAAGAAAGAGTATATATCGGAGGTCAAGATTATAAGCCAACTAAGGCATCGAAATCTTGTTCAACTAATTGGTTGGTGCCATGATCATGGTGAATTTTTGTTGGTTTATGAATTGATGCATAATGGAAGCCTAGATAAACACCTGTATAACAAAGAAATTCTTCTTAGTTGGCCAATTAGGCACAATATAGCACTAGGGCTAGGCTATGCTCTTCTATACCTCCATGAAGAGTGGGAACAATGTGTTGTGCATAGAGATATAAAGCCAAGCAACATAATGTTAGATTCCTTATTCAATGCTAAGCTTGGTGATTTCGGCCTTGCTAGACTTATTGATCACAATCAAGAAGTAGAAACGGTTGCTGCTGGCACCAAGGGTTATATAGCACCAGAATGTGTCCTTGGCACGGCAAATCCAAGCACGCATTCCGATGTTTTCAGTTTTGGAGTTGTCTTGTTGGAAATTGCATGTGGAAGGAGGCCCATAATGCCTCAACAGGATCGAAGGAAGGTGAGTTTAGTTGAATGGGTTTGGGATTTGTACGGGCAAAATGCACTTATGGAGGCCGTCGATTCAAGTTTAAATGGTGATTTCATAAAAGAAGAAGTCGAGTGTATAATGATTGTTGGTTTATGGTGTGCACACCCGGAAAAATCCTCACGCCCATCTATTAGGCAGGCCATGAGTGTTTTACACTTTCAAGCTAATTTGCCAATCCTTCCTGCAAAAATGCCGATGCCGGTGTATCTTATTCCATTGGATCCTAATATGCAACTTTATACCTCCTCTGATGCTACTTCAAGTGGCATAGCACAAAATTCCACCAAGTCGGCTCCTGCTCCATTTTCAGACTCTTCTTGGCTGCTCAAACAAAACCAAGAACATTCTAAATGCACAGTATTACCATACCTATTTGGTAGCTTTCTTTGTTTTTCTATCACATGGATTGCTATTTTTTTTTTCTTTTTTTTCCAGTTGCTTTTGTTTCTGGACTTTCATTTTGTTTGTATATCATTATTCTTTTATTTCCCTTTTTGTTACATTGAATTGAGTTTGTAGCATTTTTCTTTGGTAACATGTTATCCTAGACCAGCTAGCTGTATAAATTGATTATAATCTTTTGCTATGGTGGTTCTCGTTCTCAGGTTTAGCTTACCTAGTTGTCTATTTCTGTTTATGTTCATTCTTCACAACCTTTGAATTTTTGATGAAATGAAGAAGACTTTCACACATCTGTAATTACCTCCATGCAAGAAATTTCAAACAAATTCCAGCATGTAATCGCTACCATTTCCATCCATAACACGAATGACATCAGGTTGCAATCTCACAATTCCACCCAAATCAAAACCTACAAAAAACTCTCAAATTGAGCTGGTTCAATATCCTTTTGCCTTCTTATCAATTGGTCTATCTGCGAAAGATATAGCACAATTTGAATATTAACTCAGTCTCCCTATTTGGCACCTTCATCTATTTAAAAGCCAGCAAACGCGTTCCTCTCAGGTTATGATCTGAATCAGGCTGAGGTTAGAATTGCTTGATCTGATCGGCTGAGAAAAGGTGTTTGGTGTTTGCTACAGGCCTGGCATTGCGAGTTATTGCCTGTTAGTTAGAAGGAGATTTGACAGAATTTGTTGAAGATTCTTTGTTTATTTGTGGAATTTGACAGTCGCCTTAGTAAGGAGATTACTTTTCATTTTCTGAGAAAACAGAGAGAGCAGAATACGTAGGAGATTGACAATTTTGAGGTTTTGAATTTCAATCCAGGCATGAATCAGCAAACAATTTTAAAAGGCTATTATTGCCTCTTCTATGT